>OY728130.1:1294511994-1295842587 GCA_963277665.1 Viscum album | reverse complement strand
TTAAAGATCTAAAGGTCTAGTATCTTTGGAGAATTATGATTATATATTCAATTATATATAATAAATCCAAAAAAAAATATTTATTTCCTTCTTATTTATTCTTGAAAAATTATAGAATCTCTATGGTTTATGTAGTCACATTATGATAAAAATTAAATAAAGGGGTGAGCTAGAATCTTTATAATATGAAAAATAGGTGATATGAATCAATATAACAAGGGTGAGAATAATAATATTAATCATATCATAAGAATATGTTCGTAATAAAAATCCTGAGGGAAAATTTCGATAATGTAATTGAATGTGGAGATGCATAAAAATAAAACATCATTGCATTGTGGTAAAATACCACACATAGTTGGGAACAAGGATAACCCCATGTTCACACATAAAAAATGTGAATAATCATAAAATAATCAATTTTGATAAATCTATCATCATGTTCATGAATAGAACACACAATAGGATGACATATATCACATTACATAATGTATTATATTGATATATAATTATATTCCAACCCACCACATCATAATAAATACATAATATTTCATTCCAAAAATAAAGTATATGAATTCTCATCATGAAATAACCCATGGAAATGAATCAGTTTCAAAAGGAATTCATAATTCAAGATTTCATGATTAAACATGGGGTGCCCAACTGAATATAGGAAAAATTATTGTTCATAAACAACATCATTATTGAGTGAGGAAGAAACAACTGAAGATGAGTAAAAGATATTTTTAAAAAAAGAAAAATATTTTTGAAAAATAATTGTATTTGGATTAAAAATAAAGGATGAAGAATTTGTATCCCCAACATAAAATTTAATAATGGTGAAATGATATTAATAGAATATTAGAGGATTATACATAATGAATAGGACATGAATGAGGATGTTGGGAATAAATCCCTCATGGTAACATTGTAGTTTTTTTGGGGTTATTGTGTTTGTTGACAAAGCAGGATTCCATGGATAATTGTCGAGTTCTAGAGAATTTGTTGAAAATCCATGTTGACAAAGAATGATGACAAAGGAAAGGAAGATTTGGAGGTGGTACAAAAGAGCAACACATGGTGAGCATCTCAAAAAGAGGATATTATTGAAGATCATATTTTTACATGGAAAAGGCATGAGTTTCGTGAAGATGGGATGCATGGATTGGATTTCGCGAAGACCAGAAAAATGGAGGCGGTGATGCCTCGCGATTAAGACGAGCTTCGCGAATGACAGTGTTCAAAGGAAACGTGAGGGATCTTTGTGGCGATGTTGTGAAGTAATTGAAGGAACGCTCCACGATTACGATGAGCTCCACGATACAAGAATTGCCATGGTGCTTCGTGATTTTGAGAGAATTACGGTGGAAAATTTGGAGCTTCGCGATTTGAGATGATGTGTCGCTGACTTCACGCGGAAGGGTCAAGGGTCGGTGGAATCGCCTATAAATACAGGTCGACCCCCTCGAGAGAAGTTGAGATAATTTTTAGAGAAAATAATTTACTCTGGGTTCACGAAGGAAGTTCGCGAAGGCAGTGTGCTTCGCGAAAGAGGAGCTTCGCGATGGCTATTGTTGCTCCGCGAAAGTCGTGTGCTCTACATTGGATCAGTGAGATTTGTGAGGGAAGTTGCTTTGCAACGACTTGAGCTTCGTGAAGTCCTAAGCGTTGTGAAGGCTTGAGCCACTACAAAATAAACAGTGTTTAGCGGCGGTTTTGTGGCGGCGGTTCACAAAACCGCCGCTAAACGTTTTCCGAAATACGTTTCGCGGCGGTTTTTAATAAACCGCCGCTAAACCTTTGTTTTTTTAAAAAAATCCTGACCCTTACCTACCCCGACCCCCGTTTCCCTGCAACCCTCGCCCGCATCCCCCCGCGACCCTTTCCTGCAACCCTCGCCCACAGCCCCCCGCGACCCTCCGGTGATCCCGCGACCTCCTCCGACGACCCCACGACCTTCTCCGGCGACCCCACGACCTCCTCCGGCGGTGCCTGCGACCGGCAACCCACGACCCCCTTCTCCCGAGGACCTTTCTCACTTCGACCTCAGCCCCAAAGTGAGTTTTATGGATGTTCATATGTTGTTTAACCATATTATGGGTGTTATTATCATGTAATTCTCATTTTTAGATGTTTATGCATTCTCACATCATGGTATGTTTAAAAGCTGATATGTTTTTTTGGTTTTCATTCCTGATGCTAATGGTGTGCGTGAGATTTTATTTGTGGAGCATCATGCATACATAAAACATGAATGTGATTTAGAGTGATTATATGAGGGTAGGCGATGTCCCTTTTCTAATTGGATATCGGTAAACTCATGTTTTCCATGTCCACGAAAAAGGATAAGTGGTCGATGGAGAGTGTTCTGGTGAATGGGTTCCCTTTGATAGTAAGAAATAACTTGGAAACTACTATGGTGGGGAGAGTCATTTTGAAATGGTTTTAGTGTATCCTCTTAGAAAATGGAGGAAATAGTGAATGAAATTTTTTGAAATGGTCAGTGATGTTTTTGAATGACTTATATCTGGTTAGTTTGTAAAAAGTATCACTGTTTTCTAGACAACACATCATTGAAATGACATACTGATTAATAAAATGCTAGATGAATTGACTGCTGAATTGGAACTCATTTGGTTATTCTTAATTAATTATATAATTCCCTAATAGCGATGCATCGTGTTCAGAAAGAGACTATGTGTCAACTGGTGAAATTGAGCTTCTTTAAAAGTGTCAAAAATAGCTATTTTGTTTGGTCTTAACATGCATGGTTGGGTGAAGTTGGTTATAATCAATATAGAGAACTTCATCTTGTGCTTGGATGGGTTGTTTTAATGGCGAGAATCGATGTGTACTGGATTTAAAATATTTCCATGTTTGTATTGTGACATGAAAACATAAGTGAAATTTTTAGCTCGGGACATCACTAGAAGTTGGGTATGAGTTCCAGTGGATAACTTTGATGTAAAAATATTGTAACGGAGGAGTCGGCATCACATTTCTAGATGAAATGTGTTTTCTATTTATGATGAGTGTTTTTTTTAAATTATCATCTAGCTATGGATCAACATATTTCTTATCTCTTCATTAATTTCTATCATTGAGGAACTTTTTCATGGAACACTGTTAAGTTGAGGTGAGTAGAGTGTGAATCAACCATGTTTTTTTATAAAAAGTAGTATTAACAAATCTAAATGAGGTTGATTTGAAATAGACCATTACATATTTTATATAACCATGCCAAAGGCATATTTGTAATTCTAAAAGGGTTTATTCATTAGAATGTTCTAATAGTAGAGATACTGTGAATCAGAATTGGAATTTAAATACTAGTTCTTATGTTAAGAAGAAACAAAGGTTGAATTATTAATGATAGTATTAAATGATCAAATCTTCCATTTTAAATAATTGGTAATGCATAGTCTCTATGTTTCAGTTAGGAATACGAGATTTTTATTGATTTTTAGTTTCTCATGTATCGTATGCCTAGGGTATTATTTGTAGAGGGTTGTGCATCTGGATGTACAACATGCCTATTTGAATAAATATTTATCACATAAGTATGTAGGATTTTTTTTCCATCTATTCCTCAAGTATTCTCAGGGACCATAATTTTTAAGGCGAAGAGATTGTATCATCCTGTGTTTTTTACTAGTTCAAAATTTTCAAGAGTTTTTTATCATTTAATTTGGCAGGAAATACGTATCCTAAATTGAGATTCATAATGTAAATAAAAACCATTGAACACATAAAAATTCATTTTTTGAGGTTTATGTCTATTATAGTATAATATAATGAATCTAATTCCCTAATTTCATTGTCTATTGTATATTAAATTAGAATCATTGATGGTTTTAGGCCTCAAATTTTTACCACAACTTAAGTGTGCATTCCTTGAATTATTTTATGCAACCAATTATTTTCTAAAAAAAATCATGTGGAGGTGTGCTATCTTATAAAATGAAAACATGCTGATTAATGAAATTTTAATGGTAATATCACTCCAATATGTTATTCCATAATGACTAAACAATCAATTAAGTGGGGTTTTAATACCTTTTATTGAAGGAACTAAATAATTTTTTGTGTCACGAATGATAGCATGGCCTAAATTATACAATGTTCATATAGTGAGTTTACTATTTATGAATGTTCACCTGGACCCTAATACTTTATTATTTACATGGAAATATAGGCAAGTGGAATGATATTGGAATGGAAATATAGGCAAGTGGAATGATATTGGAATGGAAATTTAATTTCCATTCACTATTATTAATATTATTTAAATTATTATAATTGAAATACTTAAGTACATTGACCTTATTATTTTATAATTGAAAAGTAACACGGAAATGGGCATCTAACATATGCATGACTTGTGATGTGGAATGCTTTTAAACATGAAAATTCTTATATTTGTTGGAATTAAATTATCAAATTAGTTATGTATTCCTTGAGATATACTTTGGTTCCATATATTGAACTCCATGAATGGACTCATAGGTTACTTGTTTTATGAATACCCCAATAGTGATACTTTGATTCTTTTATAAAATGCCCTATACTGGAAAATGAGGCATATTACATATCTACCAAGGAGTGATCCTGATTCTCTGGATGAGTGACCTTCTTTAGGGATAGATTTTTATACCATTCCACAAGAGACAATCAGACCCCTACATGATATACATGGGAAGATCTCAAAAGTTCAGGCTTTACACCATGCCGAAAGTGATACAAAGGCTTCATCATATGGATCACCTTTGATGGACGCTTACAATGATGTGTATTTTTTGTTATCCTAGAAAGATAACTAGGATCCTTTTTATGGATCACATTATATGGGCTCATGATTAAATGAATTATATTCTAAATTTTCAAGAAGCCGAATGTCATTGGTAATCTTTTAATTAGTTTAAATATTTATAAGATAATATTATCTATTTAACATATTTGATTGATGATTTATCTTTGTTTAATGCAGTCACAGAGTTTAGGGCATGAAGCATCCCGAACAGAACTGTGGCTGGATGTTCATAAAAAAACAGATGGAAGTTTTGTTAATGAACCTGCCAGAGAAGTTGGGGTATGAAGTCAATTATTTATTATAATAACTTAATATCAGTTTTTACTGTGTTAATATATATTGATATTTGATTTATAGGTAAAAATTAAAGAAATATGGGATGCCAATCCTGGGCAATCCTACTCAGTCTCCCAGGATGACCCGATTGGTCAAGTCCTTGGGAAGGAGCATCCTGGTAGAGTGCGCGGGATGGGTTTGGGACCCGTACCATCTGAGGTATTTCGCATGCCATCAGGGATTTCGGCCTCATCTACTCTTGGTTATAGTCATTTCATACCTGAAGATGCTCAGAGGGAGATGTCTGCTCTACGAAACACAGTTCACCAGCAGGGGAATCAGATATCTGATTTGCAGAAAGAGTTGCTTGAAATACGTCAGCATATGAGCAGATATGCCCCCGGTGGTAGTGCATCGGGTAGTGGTGAGCATGTAAATCACAAAAAAATCAAAATCATTTAGTTTGAAAACTTTTATTGGTTTTAATTTTTATTATAAATATGAAACAATATTTAATTTTCAATATAATGTTCTTACAGGTGGCAGCAGGTGGTGGAGATGAAGGTGGAGAGGGTGACGATGCAGCATCAGATGATGAGTAGTAGTATTGTTGATGTGTTGAACAAGTATGATAACAGTTGGTTTGTATATGTAACATTTATGACACATAGTTGCTACCAAACATTTCCATGTCCTAACATTTTCTTGATTTCTCATGTTTCCTTATGTATACAATCATTAAATCCTTTTGGTGGAGGGTCAAATATTGTGATGGTCACAATGTATCCCCAATATTAGGGAGGATATGTGATCATATATTGAATAATGATTTCATAACATTATATAGAAATCAAGGAGTCCAGTTAAATACATTATTAAGAATGATTGTACATGGATGAGGTTTTAGGACTCCCCATGATACCATAATTAATTGTTTAGAATGCAATTCCTATTTCATATCATCATTATTGGGAGGAATATGGAATCCATCCATTACCTAAACTCTCTTTAAAATGACTTTCAATCCCCTAATCGATGGAAATCTGGAATTGAATTTCCATAAGTTGTGGGATTTTTTGGGAACATTAATTTTGACCTAGTTGTATTATGGGTGAATAAAACACCAATTTTTTTTTGTTTTTCGATAAAAATATACAGCATTCATCTGTTTTTGTGTATATATTCTATGAGTTGTGTTGGATGTTGTATACTTTTACATTGTGATGTGTCTATGTAAGGGAATAAAAAAATATTTTTCTAGTGTGGTGTAATGCATGACTTAAAATATCCTAATAGTTATAGAAAATATAAAAGAAGATCAGGATCATTTCAATACCACTGTATAATATAGATGTAGACCCATGTAGTTATATTTCAAAGATCATGTGTTCTTGAGGTTGTTTCCATGATGGTGTAGGCATATTTTGTGTGAGGGAGTGTGGATTCTCCTAGGTTGTTCTGGATTTTTTAGGTTTTGGTGAACATTGGTGAGGTGTTATATCAGTTGGAGCTCTAACCACTGATAAAAATAATTCACAATATCATCCATGTATCCCAACATTACTGAAATAATCATGATTCATCCCATATATTCAAATATAGAGAGTTGGATGATGAGGATGAGGTAATGATTTGGTGAACCCAATGGAAATCATGGATCATTTGTAGATTACTCTTCATGGGAATGTTAATCCATTTTATCATTTTCTATGGTGGAATAGTGGTTTGGAGGAGATATTTTTTGGTACATATTCAAAGATGAATGAATAATGTCATAAAGTGTTTTAATTCATTCATTTTTTTCAATGTAACTGTGTAAATCTATTTTATTGTTTGTCATAATATGAATATGGTCCCTTTAATTGGTTGGTTATGACACATGGTTATGTGTTTATTTATTTAATGATTAGTTTTGATCAAATTATTATATTATCCTTGAGAGGTTTCCCACAAGGGTTCTATTTTGGAACCATTTATATTCATTGGAACATGAGGATGATAACTGTTTTAGTGGTATCCTAGGTAATATATCCAGTTTTAATAAAACCCACCTACTTGTTTTATTGGATTTTGGATATTTCAATATGGTTTTATGAGTCATTTCACATTGAAACATTCATGGGTTTTCTCATAGATTCCCTATTTATTCATTTGACCACTAGTTTGATCATGTCGTCTTTTAAATTGGTCATTTTTTGTTTGTTACATCATTATGTTTCTTGTTTTCATATTGTGGTTTCTCATTCATTCACGTATTCAGTTGAGTTGGTCATGAAGCCTTGTGTTCCATTATTAATTTTCTCATGTTGGTTGTATAGTCAATTATTCCATCATGATATTTCATGATCTAAATCTTGGGTCACATGTTCCTTCATTAGTTTACATGGGTTGGTTATGATATCAATTAGTTGGTTTTTGAGGATGGTTTTGAATAAAAACAATCACTCCTATTAGTCATGTGGTAGTTCAATCAATGTATTTGTTCAGTTAGTGAGATACATGTTTCTTGTTATGGTGTGGGTTTTTCTATGAGGGATGGTGTTTTTAATGTTGGTATTTATTATGGTAAGAGATGTTATGGTCACTATTATGAGGATGTTGGTTTTTGTGTGTAGTGGTTTGTGGTAGTATTCTTTTAGTGATGGAATATGAAATGGTGATGATGTAATAATGTTGTAAGCTGTTGTACATTACAAATATGTGTGTATGTGATATTATGTGGGGCTGATGGGTGAGATGTGGCTGTAGTTTTGGAAAATTTAGGGCAGTGGTGGAGCAGATCCAACATATATTTTTTTCCAGTTCAACATTTAGCGGCGGTTTTAACCGCCGCTAAATGTCATACCTGTGAACATTTAGCGGTGGTTTTTACCGCCGCTAAATAACAAGAAATCATATAGCGACGGTTAAAACCGCCGCTAAATGATTAACTGGGCAGAATTTAGCAGCGGTTAAAACCGCCGCTAAATTTATTATGCTGATATTTCACGGCGGTATTCACCGCCACAGAATAGGCGCATCAAATGCCTGAATTTAGCGGCGGTTAAAACCGCCGCGAATAAGCTACCCATATAACCGCCGCTAAATGAAGAGAAACCGCTGCTAAATGAAGGACCTACAACACATTTCTAAAACCGCCGCGGAATCGAAAAAACCACCGCTAATAGATTGCCGACGCCAAACTTAGCGGCGGTTTCTGTAAACCGCCGCCACACAATATAGCGGCGGTTTAAACCGCCTCTAAACGGCAAAAAAACCGCCGCTAGGACCGGAATTTGTTGTAGTGAGCTTTGCAATGGTCTGAGCTCCACTAAATTGCGAGCTTCGCGAAAAGAAAGGTGCTTCATGAAGGCTTGTCTGAGCTTCGTGAAATTGGGATCCTCATGAAGAAGGGTGCTTTTTGAAGGTACTTTCCAAAGGTAGTTGCATAGTGTTAATATGAAAAGTGGTATTCATCTGTGGATGAAAGTTGGAATTCAACAGAGTATCTATAAATAGTTGAGGATGCGTGCATTCATTTAAATGAAGAGACCTACAGGTCTATAAACTGTGAGTGGATCCCTTCTAAGTGCAGTGAGCATAGGAAGAGGAAAAAAGTGATCCTCTCCAACAGTAGTGACCTAGAGAGAGAGAGAAACAGGGAGTGACCCTTCGGAAAGTAGTGAGATGACCCTAAATCTTGTAAAGGTAGTGATCCTGGGACAGAGTGACTATACTCGAACCTTGTATCCACAACTAGTTAGGTTTAGTGGAATTTGATATGACCGGCAACTTATCGGCGTATGCTCCTTGCACATAGCACAGTGAGGGTTCACCAAGTAAAAGTCGATGTGTCCTGTGCATGCTTTACTTTCTGTTTACATTGTGCAACAGGAAAGAGAGATAAGAGTGTTTTTCTTAACATCGAAACAAGATCAGAACGGGCGTTAATTTTAAATTATTCATACCCTGATTCACCCCCCACCCCCCCCCCCCCCTCTTAGGGTATTCATCCTTGTGGACCTAACTGAGGCATAACAAAGAGAAAAGGAGTTAGATTCCAAAATACCCTTACATTAAATCCTGCTTAATTTAATTTATTTGATTCCTCTTAAATAACTAACATTAAATTATTAAAACAATGTTCCAGAGTTTACTTATCCTCAATTGTTTCAATATTTAACCATTATAATTATTTGATTCTAATTTATAACACTTTTTAAAATTTTAATTGTTTTGATATCATGTTTAAATTATATTTTTTTCATTTTCTTTCGATGTTTCTATTTTTGTTTGAGGTTACTTATACATTAGTTGAATTAATTATTAATCCTTAAAAACAGACACATATATATATACCATAAAACAATTTAAATAATAAATTTTAATATATTTTAGGTTTTGTGATAATAAATGGATTGGGAGTGTCCTCATTGGCAATTAACCAACCATCGATGGGACATTATTGAAAGAGAGGGAAAGAGAAGTTTAAAATATATAAATTTCTTAAATATGGTACATATAGTGTTTTAATTTCATTTATATAATCTAACACAAAGACTATTTTATTTTGTAAGATCATTTGTATGGAATTTTGAAAAATAAATAGAAGAAGAAAATGAGATAAGGGTTTATATAAACATAGTTTTTCTTTAGTGTAGCTTCTCTTGTATGATAGTAGAAATTACATATTGTTAGGAGATGATTTAATTTATAAATTCCATATTTACTAAAAGTGGCCTTAGTGGGAGTTTTTTTATATCTTTAACTTCGAAATATAGTGTAGGAGTGGTCTTAAAACAGTAAGGGAGGGGTTATTTATATTTGAGGAGAGGGGTGTTTTTAGAATAAAATATTAAATAAAAAAATCCACACAATGTAAATACTGGGTATATTTATTGTTTTTCAAATTTATATCATATATTATTATAATTAAATGGTTTTAAGTATTTAAACCAACTTATAACACATGTTCACTTGTTTTATTAAAAAGGAATGTGAAAAAATGTTATTTAAAGTGGTCAATTTTTGATTTAGGTGTTGTAAAAAAAATTATGTGTTAAAATTATTTTTATTATATTTTATATGGTAATATATGACATTAAATATATTCTTTATGAACCTAATGTTCTATAAATTATTAGGTAATTTTTAAATCATGTATTATGTAATTTTAGATACCCTTGCTATGTGAAAATCTTTATTTTCACAAGTAACATAGAAATTGATGTATTTCAAAACATTTCCAAAAAAATTGACCTTGGAGAATTTATATGTTATAATTTATGAAAATATATTATTTTTCCAAAATAATTTTATTACATAGGAAATTATATTTTTTAATATAAAAATTATGATTATTATGAAACATTTGAAAATATTGTTTATTAAAAATGGGTTTTTATTTTCTATTAGTTTATTATCAAGATATTTTCCTTTTGGAATAATAATATTAATATTTAATTATATTTATCAGGATAAGTATTATTTATATGAGATATTATTATTTTTAGTTCAATCACTATCCTCAATGGTCATGTTACTATTCCAACAATCATGTTACAATTTCAAAAGGGCATGTAACTAATCCTAATGACCATGTTACTATTTTATTTGATACATTACTATTTATATGGTTGCAAAACTATTCCAATGATCAAATCACCCCTCTAAATTAATCATCATTATTTACATTAATATTCACTAAAATTCTGTACAAGGTTATATATTTTCCTTTTATATGATATTGGTTGTGTATTTTTAATTGGAATTTGTTTTCATTTTCATTAATGTCGTATTTGATTGATGCATTGATTTTATTAATGAATTAAATTTTTTTTGGTTTCTCCTTGTGCTCTATTCCTATAATACTTATATAAAATTATATAAAATGAATTTATTTAGGAAAATATTATCATTTAAAATATCTATGTCATCGCTTGATATGTTGATTATGAGAGAGGTGAACTAATAGGTTCATGGTTTGATAATTTTCCCTGTTATTTTAGATGTTTTTTATTATATTTGGAGTGAGATTGATCTAGACAAGCGATTTTGGGGATGATAAAAAAACTAGCGGGGAAATCGTAGTGGGGAACCTTAATTTGATATTATGTTGGATGATTTTTATTACTTTTATGTGAGATATGGTGAGTTATCCATAGTGAGGATGAAAAATAATAGTATACCTCCATATGTTATGTTTTAATTCTATTAGTTTATTCATTAGGCTTCAATATTATTATTTAAAATTTTTCGTGATTGGGTTTAGGGGGGATCCTATAGAGTATACATGTTATTATCACAATATGTATATAAAAACAATTTTCAATTCATTGGGTGATATTTGGTGATCGAACTGAACGTTACTAGTAAGAGGATATTTCAGGAGTTGTTTATGATTTGTGGACACTACTGAGGATTTATCTTTCTTTTTTTACTTGTATTTTATCTAGTAATTTATTACATCACATAATACCCTAGAATTGATTATTTAATTAGTATGAGCTATGTTTTTGGTGGTAATTCACATATTTTATCTTACTACTCAAAAGTTTTCAAGGGAAATGCATCCCATATATGTGATTATATACTCTTAGAGCATGTTTCTAATCTATTTTCTATTAGAGGTGAGATAAAAGTGTAACTATCTCTCATTATTAATTACTCTCATAAGAGGTGTTCCTTTTGAAGGGATGGATTCATGAAATATTTGACTACAAATGTAAATAATAATAAATCATGGGGTTCTTTCACAAATTAAATTGATAAAATAATAAGAATTTTTGAAAAATTTTCTTTCTGTTTTTTTCCCACTTCTGTAAAATTTTCCTTATTTTAAAAAAATACTTTTTTTTAATGATGTTCTATGTATTAAACTTATTATTATTTATTATTTGGGGATTTAAATATTTATTAAAAACATTTATATGCTTTTAATCCATGTTTTCAAATAAATTTTATTTGGTATCATGTTCTAATTCCATGATCCTTTAATCTAAATCAAGTATTATTATTTTCAATTTTGGTTCCATGAATGTTTTATCAAATATTTCTCTTTTATTCCTTTTTCAATCATGTTTACAATCAAACCATTTTTAATAGGAGATATGCATCCCTTAACATGGTTTTGAGGTCAACCATTTAATTTTTATTCATTCCATTGGATTTTAAGATGGGTATTACATGTGATATGTTTAGAAGGGGTATACAACTGAGTGGTTATGAAGAAATATTAAGATTTATTTTAAAATAAGTTAATTATGTAACTATTATTTCATGAAATTAATCCATTGGTCCTCTAACATGTGTCACATTTTTTTAATTGAATGAATATTCCTGTGAATTAATGAAATAATTGTGGTTACATAACTTGGTCCACAAATAAGAGTTCCCTTGTGGTCTAAAATCTCTATTTTAATTCCATCTCCCTTAAAATAACATATCGGTGAGACATCATCATGTATGAAACCATGTTATTATACATATTTGGGTAATAAATATAAATTGGTAATAAAATAAAACATTATAGATCTAGTTAATCATCTAGGTGTATAATGTAGACAGTGATCTCCTCCTCACTCACCTCTTTAACACAACCACAAAACTGGGCAAGGCCAGCGCCACCACTTTATCAGCGCTAATGAAAAAGCGCTGATAAAGGGGGGGGGGCATTATCAGCGCTCAAAAAAGTGCTGATAAAGGGTGCCTTTATCAGCGCTAAAAGTGCTGATAAAAGTACCCCTTTATCAGGGCTTTTTTTAGCGCTGATAAAAGCCCCCCATTATCAACGCGTTTTTAGCGCTGATAAAGGTACCCCCTTTATCAGGGCTTGTTTAGTAGCGCTGATAAAGGGTCGACGTAAAAAAAATTGTAAAAAATATATTAATATATAAATATAGTTATATAATTATATTGATATAAATATAATATATAATTTTTAAATATATTTTAGATAAGTATAAATGTAAATTTACACTTAATATACTTAATATATAAAATATTTAGTGAAAATGGATTCTCAAAAAATTTAAAAAATATTTTTAATTAATAATTTCATAATTATTATGGAGTAATAGTCATTTAATAACAATTCGAAGAATAAAAAAAATAAAAAAAAAATAAAAAAAGATCCAAAATATGTTGAAAACGCAACTCAAACTTCAAACGGTCATAACTTTTGATCCGGGTGTCCGTTTGAGGTCTACCACATATTAAATCGAACCCTACGATGAGATCTATGTCGCTATAACTCGGGGGGTCAAGTGTTTTTCGAGGCCAAAAGAGTCCCAAAAGGCCTCTAAAACTAAGTTTTTTGTCGGGGTACCCAGATTTTTTAACATTTTGAGGATTTTCATCCTCATTTAAGGGGGTATTATTGGATTTTTTTGGTGGGGACTGAATTTATTCCAAGTTATTACATTCATATTGATATTATGTATTTAAAATTTTATCCTTTTTTATAATGAACTGCTATTTATAATCAAATATATAACTATATGTACAAATTTTTTATATATTCACACCTAAAAATTTAATTTTTTAAATAATTAATTAAACATATTTACATATAAAATATATTAGCTTTATCTAAATAATAACTAATATCCATTTTATTTAAAATACCAACAGATGAATATTTATATAACTACTATATATCAATATAACTATACATATATTAATATAACTATACATAAAATAATATAACTATATGTATATATTAATATAACTATATATATATATATTAATATAGCTATATATATATATTAATATAACTATATATATTAATATAAATATATATTACTATATGAATAAATATAACTAAATATATATATAAATAAATAGATATATCATGAATAAGAGAACAAATCAATATAGGGTAGTGGCAAAGGCTTTAGGTGCGCCGGGGGGAGGTCTCGAGATCAAATCCGGGTGGAGGCACGAGTGTGCGCGCACGGTTAATTTAAAGGGATGGTGATAATAAACGGTGTAGGCGGTGCGGGAGGGCGGTGGAGGTGCAGGAAAGCGCTGATAAAGGGGGGCTCAAGCGCTGTAAAAAGCCCCCCGAGATTGGCAGTATTTTTTTATTTTTTTTATTTTTTTTATTTTTATCAGCGCTAAAAAAAGCGCTGATAAAAGCGGTATTTTATCACCGCTAAAAAGAAAGCACTGATAAAAGACCCTTTTTTCAGCGCTTTGTTTTAGTGCTGATAAAAGACCCCTTTTATCAGCGCTTTTTTAGCACTATAAAAGGGGTCTTTATCAGCGCTTTTTGGAGCGCTAATAAAGGGGACCCCTCCCCCCCCCCCCCTTTATCTTCTCCATCTTTATAAGCACTTTTCTAGCACTAGTAAAGGTCATTTTTAACATTGATAAATGTCGTATTTATATGGCTCCTTAAGAATAAGGGACTCTATAACACATGACTTATTCTCTCGAATCACTTGATGCATATGTTCTTGTACCACTCATGAAAGATACTATAATTATAGAGATTATATATCTTCAATACTGATAATAGGGATAATATTAAGGTAATGGTACCATTAATTTTAAAAATCAATATAATATTATGTTTTTTTATTTTATCGATTACCATATTGTTCCATAATAAAATTTATTTGTTCTTCCCCACCTATTTTATGTATTTATAATATCATCCAATTTTTAAATTAAAAGAAAATATCTCATGGATATTCAAGTACAAAGGATCCATAATTACCTTCCCATAACACATATGTGGTCTTAAGACATTATTCGAAACGATTTTGGTAGGATATGTTGTCAACTTTATTTACATTTAGTTCCTTGTATAATTAATAAGACTTGCTAATTTGGAAATCATAGACATATATTTCCTATATACATACCTCATATTTTCACCAAAACATGTTGGTAATATATACCCTTGATTCCAACTTGGTTAAGTTAACCAAATACATTTTTTAAAACTCTACAATAATTAAAAGCTCTCTGATGGAGGTCATACAAGTACATCGAATTATGGATGCATTTTAACTCATGTAATGGAAGGAATTAGTAAATTAATAGTTCCTTTTATGGTTTTTTATTCATATTTGTAGAAATTACTTATATTATCATTTTAAATTAGAGTTAATATCATAAGTATTTTTCAAAAATAATTTACCATAACTTGGTGAAGTAATTTATGAAAAACTCTAGGGTTTTATTACAAATTAAAATATAGTTAATTACTTTATATTAAGTGATTTTTTATCATTAAATAAATATAAATTATTCTTTATACCCAAGCTATATATAATGTTAATATGTACCATGATAATGAGATTTCATATTGGTTAGTTTATTATGTGAATAATGAACAATATCATGATCCAAATAAAATAACTTCTGGAACTATATTTTGATTGAGTTGTTTCAATCCGTCTGAGATCGAATGTATGTACTGGGTTAGTTTCACATTATCTTAGGTTTTAGACTACATCCTCTTCTTAGATCTATATATATATATATATATATTTACTCACATGAATGTGAGGGTAACCATTGGAATAAAATTACATAAAAACATTTGATAACACATTCCAAACCTAAATACGTTGAGAAGCATGAGTTAAAATCATTTGTATTTAATTTAATAAAACATGTATCACATTAAAAACTATGAAAGAAATATTTAATTAAAATGAAAACAAATAGATACAATGGTAGATTGATATTATGATCATACACTCATTCAATGACTATGAATGGAATAAACCTATTGCAATACATACTTTTCATACGTTGATATTATACAATTTTAGATTAATCTTAAATATATAACATAATGATGCAGCATAGAATCATATAATACTAGTTTCATCAAAAACATGGATTCATATATAAAATATTTCATAATATATCTACATTATCTCCCACTTATTTATTCTAAACTATCCCCATTCTTAGAAATATTTCACTTATTACATTTTTTCATAAAATATTAAATGGAAACAAATGAAATGGTGAAATTAGATAATATGTAAAAATAAACAAGGGTGATATAAGTTATCACATAAAATAACTTAAGAATAAGGAAACTTGAATATAAGAATAAAATTTAAAAACTATGCCTTGAATATAATAGATCATAATATTGATTCATGGTATAATTATTCTCAGTTCATAAATAATGAAACAAAACGGAATAAATGAAAATGATTCGTGGGACTAGAAAATTTGTATAATTTTTAGATTTGAGGTGTAGACATAAGCAAAGAAAATAAATTCCTTAGTATTCAAGACTCATTTACAATAATATCAATGTGAAATGGGTTCACTTCCCAAATCATCATAGTGGGATGGGTTGTCTTCCATTATTATCGTACAAAACAGAGTTCCATATTGAACAGGGGTGACTTCCCACTGTAGTTTTATTTATTTTATTGGATATCCATCCTAAAATAATACATTAGAGGGTTATATAATTTTAGGAACAGGTATCAAATATTGAAAATCATATATATATATATTCCATAGAATACTAAAAAATTCATAATATCATATCCTATGTTGAATAAATAGGTTTAATAAAAATTTTATTAGGTTATAACATGTAGAAAAGAACTAAATTTCATAATAATTTCATCAATTTATCACCGAATTTCCAATGAAAAAATAAATATTTACATAATTTTTTTTCACCATAATCATAAATTATCTTGTGAAAGAATAAATATGGTATCCCTTGATTATATTTATAATAATGAATAAAAAACATCAAAATTTGTTTTTATTGATGAATATAAATACCATAAAAGATCACAAAAACATTATTGAGAAAAATAACATTTCCATTTAGAAATTTCTTCCTAAAATTATTTAAATATCCAAAATATTATCAAAAAAACATTCATTGATAGGAAAGATCATGAATTGAATAAAATTAATGTGTTTTCAGAGAGGTAGATCTATAATTTTCATCATTTAAAACCTAATTAATAATGATTCTGATAAATAAATATTTTACATCATTAATCCCTAACATCAAGACCAAATCATCACGTACATTATTTTTCTTCTAGGATAATAAATTTTTTTACAATTATATAAACTATTAATAAATATTTAAATTTTATAATTCCATTTATTTTATTAAAAACCTTCTTAAATTTAGTTACATAATAAATTAATTTCACATTAGATGTCTTGATAATATTTAGTTCATAAGCCCAAAATGTCTTAAACATTTTGACTATGGTCAACGTGGTCCTTATAAAAATTTCCCAAAAATAATAATCATGAAATTTTTATTATTTTCATACATAAATTATACTTTTAGAACCTACCATTGAAGACAGTTCTGGAAAATGTAATATGTTGCAATCATGGAGATGGTAAGCCATTTAATAACATGTATAACATTTCCATTTTCAACGATCATATAGAAAAGAGGTATGAATTATTTTAAATTTTTATTATTATCATTATATCATAAATATCAAATTATTTAATTAAATAAACTATTATATATCATCAACATGATGCAAGAAATGAAAAACTGTAACATTTCGTTGTGGAGGTTGAAATCCAGACAGATGGACAAACAACATTGTCGTTTTTTATCAAATGGAATTATGGAAAAATATAGGAAATAAAATTATTATATAATTTTACAAATTTCATTAATTTAATGTTTTTTCAACAAATAAATAATCATGAATACCATTTTTGGTGTTATTGGGAAAAATTACATCTTTTATCAAGTTGGTAGTCCTCTGTATGGAAGAATGGTGGATTTGTTTGGAATTTAATGGAAAAGTTGATTGATTCAGGTTATTCAATTTAAATAATAAATTATAAGCACATTATTGATCCAATTTTTATTATATTAAAATTGTGGAATATGATTCTTTATTGGTGGAATAAGAAATAAAACATAAATACTCGATTAAGAATGATGCCTCATCTATGGACATCCCATTAGGTTTGCATCAAAATATATCCTATGAATTTTTCCTAATAAAAACATGTAATCTAGTATGTATTAAAGGAAGTGTGTATTTCATTGTAGAAGGTATTGTATATAATAAATGTATTTCTTAATGGAAAAAATGAGAAGGGGTTGGCCCTTTTATATCTCAAGGGGCGGCACATATAAAATTTATTAAAAGACTAAAAAAATAAAAAAATCATTTAATATAAAAATAATGAAAAATTTTAATATATTGAACTAAAATGTAGGATATGGTTGTTATAACATCAATAAATTCAATTTTGGAAATTTTTAAGTGGTTTTTTAACATTATCTTATGGTTTAACCCCTCAATTATCTTATTTTATCCGAAACAACAGTAATAACTATTATAATCATAAACAGTGAATATTGTCATAATATGTGCGAAAATGACTCTTAAATAGAACACGATTAATTTTTTCAACCATATAAATTTAAATTTTATGATGATAATACTTTGTGAATTTTAATACATTTAAAAAGATACTAAATTTTAAAAAATATCATTAATGTCAATTCTGGAATTATTTGTTTAATTTGACGTTAATAGAAGAAGTAAAACATTAAATTAAAATATAATCATTTAACACATATATAATATATAATATGAATCTAATGTTTTTTAAACACTATAAATAATTGAATTTTTATATATATATATATATATTTAATAATTTTAATATCATATATTTTATTTTTAAATTAATTGAAGAAACACATCCTCGATGTTGAATAAGAATTTAAGGTAATTATATAATTAGTAAAAATTAGAAATAAATTAACACCATGAATATAAAAAAAATTTAGATAAAAAAATTATTAATATTCATTAATATCTTTTTTCCTACATGAACAAAGAAGGATATTTGTAAAAGAAATAGAGTGACATTTTTCATTTTCATTACATAAAATATTATGTTGGTCAATTTCAAGGACGGGTGTCCCATAAAGAAATAAATATCAATAATAATCTAATAATATTATATATTTATTCATCCATTAATATTTCTTATGAAAAATTACTTCCTTATCACTTAGTTTTAGGTAATGTTAACATGATTTATACTTTGACCATAGTGATGAATTTCTTCAATTTTTAATATTATTAAAGAAAAAAAATCTCAAACATATTAAATAAGAATATTATTTATTAATATAATACTGGAATTTATTATATGAAATTAAATAATTATATTCCGTAGAAATTTATTTATATGTTTCTCGTAATGCATAATGAAAAATGATTTTTCAAAAAAAATGCCTCGAAATTGTAAAAGTGTTTTTTTAAAGTTGACATGTGATTCTGATTAATATGTAGATAATTATATAATTTCAAACTAAACGAGTCTTATATTAATTTAGGATCAATATAAATAAATTATAGCTTTTTCAATAAAAATAAATGATAGTTTTATGAAAATCGGTATGTTTCACTGTTCACTAAAAAATAAGTATCATTAGTAAAACATTAAAATTTGAAAAAAAAATTATTTTTTATATTAGGATACAAATGAGGATTCTAATTTAATAAAATAAAAAATCTTAATGCGGTATAAATTATTTATATTTTTGATGCACAAAATGCAATAAAATCATTTATGAAGAATATGCATTTTTGAGTCATAAAAGTACTTACATAAAATTTAAATAATCATTTTCTAATAATTGGTAGAAAAGTTTTTATTAATTAGGAACCTCATATAAATTTAATAATATGGATTTTATTATTCATACAAATGTATATATCCACTAAGATATAATAGTATTATTTAAATTATATTGTTGTTCGGTATATCTTGGTTTTGTTTGTAACACAATATATTAACGAAATAAAATATATTTTCAAGAATATATCAAAAATAATTGGGGTGTTAAATTATAACCCAATAGAAATTAGTTTACCCCATGAAATCACTTCACTTGGATTCAAAAAAAAATTGTGGATGTGTTTGTTTCATTACAACCCCATGTTTCGATTTAGGTTCTTCGAATTTTTGAATCCCCAAGATAATATTAACTAGGTGAGTAATCCAATTATGTAGAACATTATCTTTAAGATCAGACATTTTTATTGATTTTACTTCATTTAAATGATCATGATTTAGTGGTATAACCTTTAGGTTCAGGACATGTAATTGATCGATTATATACTTACTTCTAAGAGAGTTTTGATAGAAGCTCTAAGAGATAAGCTACCATCACTAAAATGTCAAAAATATATAAGGGGAAAATTTTTATTAGGATTATTGTTACTCTCATTATAAATCTCATATCCATCATCCATGGAGACATTTAAAAAAACAATCTCATCATTTTCAATCTCTAAATCTCTATGAATATTTTTATCAAAAATAATCACTAGACTCTAAGATTCCTTGATTTTTTGTTTAATATATTTTAATTTATAACCCATTTCTTCATCTATATTAGATATTAGAATCTATATTCACTAAATTAAACCCAAAAAAATAATTTTATACAATTCCTTCTATAGAGGCATTTATAAGGAGCTTTTTTAACACTTGAGTGGAATATATTATTGTGATAAAGATGCACTAGAGGAAGGTGTTGATCCCAACCACCTTTGAAATCCATATAATATGATGTAATCCAATCCCATGTGGTTATAATTGATCTCTATGACTAAAAATATAATTAGGACGATATGTTTGGCTATAACTCAACTCTATATCATGGGTTTGATGAAGAATTTTCTAGAACATAGTGGTAAACCTAAAAAATTGATCATATATACAATAATGGGGTACTGTATACAACCATAAAACTAAATTAATGTATATTATGGTAATATGATCAAGAGATAAATATTATATAATATTAATGAAGTGTATTTAAATTTCAGGGCGACCAAATGCAACCCAAAAAATATAATAAAAATTAGATGTTTTGGGATGCCCAATTAAAAAATCCATGGCGGTGTTTTCCGATTTCTATTCTGGTATGTGTTATGGTTATAAAAAACACTTATAAATCAAAATCTCTTCATTAACATGAGAATAAATAATCACTAATATATATATATATATATTAAGTAATATCTCTATTAATTTTTCCCATAGAGTAATAAACTTTCATATATTCATAATTCATCATACTTCAAGGATAAATAGAAAATTAAGGACTATGAGTTTTATTGATCCTCTCATACGATAAATATGGTATTTATGAGACACATTAATTGTTCTTGAACCTTATTATTCCATCAAATTCAAGTTTATACTAATGAAAATTGCTTACCTTTTTTTAAAATTTTACATCTTCCATTTTCATTTCTTTAATATTCACAAGGTGGATTTTTCAACAATAATCTATGAAAGATATGATAACGCCAATAATTAATGATTTCCATATCAATCCTTAAAAAATACTGAAATATTTTTACTATTTTGATCTGTATCATTGGTAATATAGCACAATCCATTCAACTATGATAATCTAAATCCCCATTTTCTTTACCATGGTGGTAATATATTGAGAATTCAAAAATCCTTAATCATCTCCAACGATCTTATCTAGTGAATATGTAAATATTTCAATGTAAATATATTATTAATATAAACATGATCAATATAAATATATATATGACATATTTCACTATAAATACAATGGTTCCATATATATAATACAAAAATACTATAACTAACTCAAAATCATAAGGTGGATAATTTTTCTTATTGAAGATCTATTTTCATGAGGAAAAAGCTATCACCAGACTATTATTCATGACAATGCATCATAATCCATTATTCTATGCATTCCTATTGATTGGGAACACTTTTCCACTATAAATCAATGTTGGCACATTTGTGTGGAGTAACCTTCTACATAGTTCCTTGAGTTTTTTCTTCATAACCATTTATCCATTGGAACTAAGATACCATTCAAATTTACATAGTGAGTGGATTGAAAAAATATGATAAAAATTTCCCAATGACATAATAATATCCAACCAAAAAGTGAAA
Organism: Viscum album; assembly: GCA_963277665.1. Taxonomy (NCBI): domain Eukaryota; kingdom Viridiplantae; phylum Streptophyta; class Magnoliopsida; order Santalales; family Viscaceae; genus Viscum; species Viscum album. Next base: position 1,295,820,560 of record OY728130.1, on the reverse strand, counting down.
AATATGAATCTCTGTCATTATGGTTGGTCTAGGCCAACGTTCAATTACTTCTATATTTGACAGATCCATAGATAAAAAATCATTAAGATTATATGACCCATAAATTAATCTATATGCACCCAAAATTCACACATGGAAACTTCATAATATATGATCCCCTTATATAGGGTCTTTAGTACAATGCTCAGGTGATGATTATTCTCTTACATTCTATTTCAATATTTAAAAATATTATCTATAAATACAACCCCAAACTAAATAACATAATCTTAAAAGTCTCTATTCATTAAACCCAAAAATATTCAGTGTGAATTATTAAGAAATAATATAATCATTATACATCCATAGTTTCCATATCTTTAATGAAATGAGGTATTAGGTATATAATCCATAATATCTAAAAATTTATGATATCGAAAACAAAGTCATGTCTTAGAAAATTATTGACCTTCATACTGTTGACCAAACAAGTAATTAATAAGTGGTATACTACACTTGTTCATGATACTTATCTTGTTAAGTTCTTGATATAATATCCATAGTTTCATTGATCCATATTTCTTGCTAACATAATATACTTTTACAACCATAGTTATGGACATGGATGAATAAATTAATTTTCTAGATTATCCTGAAGAGTCTGCATCAATACCTGGAACAGAATTGGGTTAATTAAATATTGTGTCATTGAAATATGTTTGACACTATGAAGGAGTTAAATATGGAACATAACATCATTATTTAGTTGAATACAAAGAAACACATGCAGAAATAAATCAACAATATATTACATAATTAACATATCATTTTTTCAAGTTTCTACCCATCCAATTGAGATAACCACCCCATTTGATTTGGAATCGACACACATTAAATAGATGTGATTTCCATTGGATATTCATAGTTTTCATCACAATGATAGATGGTCATATGTTTTTTCAAAATATGAAATATGGAATCCCATAAATAGAAATTGATTTGGTATTTATGTTGAGAAATATAAAACATTCTTAATATAACTTCTTTCTCAAAGAGATATTGAATAAAATGATGTATAGGAAGAAAATTTCCCCAAACTATAGAAGAAGAAGAATTTTATATGTGAGATGTGATAATATTACCATTAAAAGTTTTCATTACTCATTAAACATATAATCATTGGGGAGGATTCATGATGCCCCTATAAAATTATTCAGATTTAATACAATGAGTATATCTATGTTTAAATATGATATTAACTATTCTAGAGTGGATTGTTAGTGTACCACTCACCATGTTTTCATCCTACCCCTCATAAGAAATATTGATCTCATGTATTTTATATTTCTTCTACCGGGTTAATAGGTTATTGAATAAATCACCATAGTAACATTTGGATTTTAACTCTTGTTATAGAATACCCATACTCCTTGCATTTTGGAGACCAGAGTGTGGGTGGAGCATTCTGTGGACCATTCTTTATATTCAAACCACTGACTAACATCTTCCCATCATGTTTATATTGGATTTCCTCATAACTTTAATTTTTACTAATAAATTTTTTTATCATCTCTCTTATGATATATCCCCAATATTTTCATCAACATATGAAGCATATGAGAAAGATAATATTCATATCTATATGGTTTTAAAAATATTCTTTGAATTTGCACTTTTTTTTGAAACCCATTAGATTTATGGGTATCTACAATTCCTATTTACACCATGGTTTTAAGTAGAAAAATTTATTCGTAGCCACAAATCTTTTTAATCACTAATACACTCTAAATAATTGGTTTTAATCCAATGATGAATAAACCTACGTTAATTTCATGTTGGATGAAAAAACCACAAGAGTACCTCATATTCCATGTAAGATTTAATCATAGGCACCATATAAATCTTCACACTAATTTTTTACATCAAGGAATTCCTTCTCCAATTTTCATTTGAATAATATAAGGAAAATAAATATTGAAAAATTTTATTTCTAACTCCAACCAGTCCATGGAGTCAATTTCATAATATTTCATTACTTTATTTATAAAATCCCGCAATTTCTATACTCCATCTTCCATAAAATAGACCATAAAGATAACTAATTAATTTTTTGAGCAGTAGATGAAAAAAAAATTAGGGGTAAATATCTATTTCTCAGTGACTCGAAGATTAGAAGACCCATCAAAATATGGTTGATGTTGCCTCATGAAGGACTCACCCAAACATTGTTCCCTCCTTTGATCATCTCAAATCATAGCAGGATTAGTATTTTGAGAAACAAGTGTATCAAAAGAAACTAGATTTTTCATTCTAGCTCCCCAAAAATTTGTTTCTCAAGAGAAAAATCATTTAATTGTCTATCATATTTTACATAAACATGATTCCACTAGGTCACAATCATTGAATAAAACCAAAAAACAAAGTGTGATCAATAATTATCATAAAGGTAAACCATGTAATCTTGAAGATTCAATTATGGGATTTCAAAATAATGACACATTCTTTTCAACTTTTTACTACTTAGGTTTAATCTAGGACACTCATGGTCATCATATTTTAAAATAAATTATAATTTTTAATAATGAAAATATGATTTATCTAAGAATATCTTCTAGGAGTGTCAAACTAGGTGCATATTAAGGAAATATCCACTATAAACTATAATCATGGTGGAGATATACTCGACCAACTATTTTTGTTGTTATAACGACTAGATTAATCTATTCCAAAACCATATAGACGTGTAGTATTCATAAATGGATGTTATCCTTTGAAAAACTATACTAATTTATTGAACATATCATATAATGTTATCCATACCTAGGATTATTTTAATGGTTCTCACTAAATCATTCAATTCCATGTTTATAAAAAGTTAACTAATCAAAACTCTAATATAATCTATATCAACCCAAACTTCTCATACATAGATATTAATTCATATAAAATTAATAGTCATTACATAAAATAAAGATCTATACTAGAATCATAAATGTCCATTTTAATTGGAAACAAGGATACATAATCAAATGGTTCATATGATATATATATCACATCCCACATATTTTTCCATAACTAGATACCATCTTAGATAGATCATTCTAAATATATTTCTTCTTAATATGGGGGAAACACAAGAAATAGTGCACTTAGTTGAACAGTACGGGTCAAAATGGGTCTATCAATGATCACATTAACATAACATGGGAATAAGGGTAATATAAAATGATAATATTATTTGAAAACAATAAATTATACATCAATTATTATAATCATGAATCATGGAATAAATATTGGGAGTTTATGAGATATGAATCAAAATGGAATCAATGAACCTGATCAGTGAGAGTATAAAATTGGCATAAGACATAGATTTATCATACACAAAATAATATAATTTCATTTCATTAGTAGTAATAGATCAATTCAAATACTATCATAGTAGAATGGGTCCACCCCCTAAACGATCATAGTAGTGATTGTTCACACCTTAGACCATCATAATGGAAATATTCCCTTGTTAAACTGGATTGACTTACTATTCTAGTGCAATTTATTTGATAAAATATCCATCATTATCTAATTCATTAAAAAATATATATAATTCTAGGCCAACCTTTTACCAAAATAAATTCGTACATTTGATTTCTGCAATAAAATTAAACATTCATCATATCATTAACATTAATGAAAAAATGGGTTTAATAAACATTTTGTCCTGAAATAACCTATAAAAAATAAATATCATTCATAATCCTTTTCTCAATTAATTATATCATGACCCCAAGAAAAGGAATGGGTTTCAGAAATATCAGGTAATCATAATAAGAATATATATAGATAAATAATGTGGATGGTATCATTCGATAAAATACCCATTATATAATATATTGTATGAAATTATTTTTAATCTATGAATAGAAATACTATAAATAATATCATTAAAATATTGTTATGAAAAATACCCATCCAATTCTTCTATAAAAATTTTAAAATATAAGAATTTCCAAAATATATTTGAAATCATTTTATTAGGAAATAAATATTTAAAATTGAAAACCATGATTAAAATTATTTATTTGTTAAGAATTATAGGAATTATATTCATGTCATATATGTTAAAATTAATTTTCCCTTCCGAATTACAGTAGAAATTGAAAAGAACCACATTTGAATAAAAATACATTTAAACCATTTTATAAAATTAAATCATAATTAATAATGAATTGAAACATTTATAATATAGTATATTAAATTTTTCTAAAATACTTGAAAGAAAAAATTTATATGGATGAAAAATGACTTTCGACAAAAGAGAGAAATATACATTTTTCTTTATAAAATTTATTTCAAAATCATACCAATATTAGAACACAAGGTCATTAACCTCATGAAATTATCAATATTTATAACCTAATTACCCATGAACTATGTTAAGAAGGTTGAAACAACTATGAAGGACTAATATGTGTTCTAGTGACTAAACAAAACTAAAATTAGAAAAACCAATAACATAAAACCTAAAAATGAATAGTAAAATGGTGATGATATTGTTGAAAAGGAATTGGGCATAAGAAAAATATTCAGAGTTATAAATAATGAGAAGTAGAGTTTGGAGTAATAGATTTGAATATATTGAATGAAATTTAATTTCTATTGGATATAACCAATAATAGAGTTTCCAAGGTCTTTTTCTCCCTAGATCAGAGAACCATTGTTTCTAATGTCACCATTTACAATTTTTTTTGGATTTTTCGATATCTTCTATTTGAATGTGACCATGTTGAGTTACTATTAGGTGTAGATGGTGTGTGGTTGGTGGATTAACCAGTATAAGAGGGTGTGGTTAGTTGAGTTAATTTCATTCAAGTAGTATATTCTTGCCAAACATTAATGGTAGAAGGAGATTCAATTAGAGAAATCAGGATGATGCTTCCCTCAAATGATATTTTATACGATTTGGTATTCTATATTAAATAATTAAATGAATCATGTCTATTTGTTTAATTTATAGGAGCATCAATTTATAAACCAGAGGGATTTTTAATTACTGTGTGGGGATTTACACTTTTTTTGTGAAACATTGAGTATTTCTTCTACACATCTAGGAAGTAACTATTCCACCTCTATTAATTTGTTGTTGTTTTATGCTTGTTTCATTTAAATTATTTTTTAAAATAAATTTCTGTCGATTTTTTTAGCATTTCACTTTTTTAAAATTCTTTTTTTCAATATGAAATTTCATGACAAATTTTGGTGCCCTGGGGAAATCATTTATGAATTCAACCAAATAATGAAATTATTTTAAAAAAAATTCATTTATTGATTTCATATTAGTGGATGTAGGGTTCCTTTGTGGTTTTATTATCTTCATGGTTTGTTGTAAAAACATTATTTTGTCATCCTAAATAACCCTTCAAGATAAATTTCATAGTATTGATTTTCAAAAATATTTGAATCAAACTGTTTAACTATTTCACCTACCAAAGAATCCAATAAAAGTTATATTACTGAGTTTGAAATGTGGGGGTGGGGTATTATGTAGTATATAATGTATTTCACTGATAATACATTGAAATTTAATTTTTTTCAACGTTTCTACCTATAAAAATATAAAAAAAAATACGTGTTTTTAAATTTAAAGAATTAAAAAAACCCAAAATAGAAAAAAAAATATTAAAAAAATATTAAAAATAAAAAATATTTCATCATGCTTAAGTGAAATTTCAATTTTAGATGGATTTTTTTATATGTCCTTTAAATTTACATAGTTTCATTATTTCTATATGTTTGTGTCCCACTATATTTTTGGAAGTTCGTTATAGAATCTAATAAATGCAATGTTATAGGGGATATATTTGTGGAATTTTTATCTGAACATGAGAAAACTAATATTTTAAAATTAAAACTAGGTGACCCACTCTCTTTGAAAAATAAACATTTATATAAAACTCAAAATATTATCATTTAAGACATTTATAGCTGGATTAAAATTAGAAAATGTGATCCAACATGGAATATCAGGGACTTCAATTAATGGGAGTGTGTTTAATACCTCTATACATATCAAATATTTTTTTTGTTTCACAGTACATTTCTCATATATGGATTGGTAAAAAACATCTGAAAAGGCAATAGATCTCCTATTATTCATAAATTATTTCATGGAGGTGAGTGGAGTTTTGAACCCAAATGAAAAAGGGAAAAATTTTCATATTAAATTATCATTAGAGTTCAATCAATGATGGGTTGAAAAAAATAAATAAAAATGAATCTTAAATTTTTGAAGCAAGGTGTGAGGGAAAATTAATTATGTCTCTTGTTAAAATTTTTAATAAATTTTTATCTAACATGTTCCACTTATGTTACTATAACCATTAATAATTGAAATAAGACAGTGGGTAATATTCATATAGGAAGCATGATTATTCAATCCATGGAGTGATTATTGATATTATAATTCCCCATACATTAAATAAATTGATATTTTAGAAATGTTAAAGAATATTCAGTAAAAAATATACCAAAACCATGACATGACCATATAGTAAAAGTTTCTATATAAATTTAGAAACATTTATAACAATTTCATAAGGCAACTTCATTGTCTCCCACTTATGTCATCATAACCAGACCCATTTTTGACACATCATATGAAACATAATTGTTCATGACTTGGGGAAAAGAATCATATGAATGGGTGATCTCAGTTTCTCAGTAATGGTAAATAAGGAAAATATCAATCATATCATAAATATAAGACATTATAAAATAACATTTGAAAATATTATACTACATAAGAAATATCTTGATATCATACCATGGGAAAAATCATACAATATCATAAGAATCAATGAACATTATCCCAAAAGATGTAACATAATACATAATGTTCTTTGGAATACACATAAGCATAGACAACCATTTCATATTAGTCAAGTCTCATTTCCAATACCATTTTCGTGGAACAATTCTATTACTAAACCGAGTTAACTCTTCATTCTTTCCCTATATTACTGAACACGGATTATTTCCTATTCTAGACATGTCTATATCTTCAGATATAAATCTTTACCCAATTAATTGGAGGGTGATATAGTTACCACCCATTTTTCAATGAAATAATACTTACATTTCTCATAAAAACATAAATCATTCATCACGGCGTAACCCAAGGAATAAAATGGGTTACATAAACATCATTCCATAATAAACCATACAAAACAAATGGATTTCACAAATAAAATAACATCATAAATTAAATAAAAGCATATCAATAGTAGGTATATAAACACAAACCAATTTAAATAATTTTATATTAGATGGAAAATGATTTTGATAAAACACTGGATATTAATTGTTGAGGAAAATATATTTTCTTCTTCAAAAAAAGAATGTTTTTTAAAAATACTATTCAAAATTAAAAGAATTTTTTTTGAATATAAAATTGAAATCCTGTAAATTAAGCTTTATTTTAACATGTTTTTATGAATACATAAAAATCCATTAATTCCATATAATTTAGAAAAAGTATTATCATCGTACTTTTTTCTAGAAAATTCAAAAATTACCTCGTATCGAATAACGAAAAAAATATTCCTCTCATACTATTTAGTAGGAATTCACTAATGGGTAAAATTGATGATAAATTTTTTAGAAGAATTTGAATAGTATTAAAGTTTTTATTAACATGTATTTGGATGATAATTATACTAAAATAAATACTTACGAATAAACAATCTAGGATAATATTGATATTGAAAAATTTACCCTTACCTTAGGTCTAATATCCTTAATATGTATTCGAACATCCTGTATAATGACTCAAATAATGTTATTGGATTATTCCAGAATAATAGTCATTTTTATTATTTCTAATATGATCATATTATCATCCATTTGTCAATAACATTTCATTGTTACTCGTTATTTGGATAATATCTACTTTATGTTTTAATGCATATTTTATCAAATAAGCTCGAGTTCTTTTTATTAGGTCATAGTTATATCATTAAAAAATTATATTAAAATAATATAGAAATTATTAATTCATAATTTACATTTAAATAATTATTCTTTAATGAATATCATTTATAATGAATCAGATCACATCGTGGAGATGGTAGGTCGTACGAATGCACTAGCGACGGTATCATTCCCATAATTGTTGAATGGTATTAATGTGCATGGGGTATAATATCTCATACAGAATATAATTTTTAATAATAATATATAGTTATTATTTACATCATTATACTCATCCATGTAAGGTGAAGGTGAATAATAGATTATTTTGTAGTGTAGTGATGGTAAGCCATATTTCCATGCGAGTGGTGATTGCATTTTTCATAGAATGGATTGAAGGTGGAATATGGTTTTTCATAATTATAATAACAACTCAGTATATTAGTGATACTAGAGTTGTTACATTGTAATAATATAACTCATTATTAGGATGTATAAGAAGAATAAAGTTTGAATGAATTGGTCGAGGAGATTACTTATTATTCGACATGCTTCTCTAAATCTTCTTCTTAGATCACTGGAGTTGGAATTTAAAAAAATAGAACCTCTATAATGTGAATAGGGACTTTTATAAGGAAAAATGTAAAGGTTTGTAATATCCTTAAGGTTCAAAGTTAAGTGAAGAGGTGTGGGAGGAGGTTCCCTTTAATAGTTGAGGTGAGGGGTACTTTTGGATCTCCAAATAAATTAATTTATAATAAAATCAAACCCTTCCTAAAAACCTAAAAAAAGTCACAATTTAGAATATAATTTGAGACAGGGTTTTAATATCTTCAACAAATAAATTTTATATAATTGTTTAGGTGAATTTAAACATTTTTATATTAATTAACACTTAGTTATTCTATTTATTTTTAATTAAGATAACAAATGTTTCAATATTAAAAGGGTTAAATATTTACTTATTTGTTGTCAATTAGACCATTAATAATTACCTTAAAAAATTTCAAACAATATCATATTTAATATATATTTTCTAAAAACTATTTACCATTTGAAGATAAATTAATAATATATTAATTTGATAAAAAATCAATAGTATCAATTTTGACACTATTCAATTAATCAATTTTTGAAAATTTTAAGATAAATAGTTAAATTATAAAAAATATGTTATTATAATCATAAGAGGTCGATTTAATATATACAATTTATTGGAAATATTAATTGACAAAAAAATATTTATTTTCATATTTCTAATAACATTTATTGATATATTAATTAATAAAATAATTACCACATCAATGTTGTGTAATTATTTAGTATGCTTATTTGTAGAATAAAAATTAAAAAATATAGTATGTTGAAAAAAAATAAACAATATTTTATAATAATACAATTAGTCGAATTAATCTTCAATAGAATAAAAAATTTAGAATGTTATACATATTAACTTATGAACATGACAACATTAACATCACTATAAATAAAATGATATAAGTATCACAATAACTTCTATAAGTCTCCAAATGGTCAGTAACGCAACCCTGAGATTTTTATAGTCACAATATACTAAAAAAAATAATATTTGGTCTTTTTTTGGGTCATTTTGTAGTTATTAATATTTTAATATTTTTTTAATTGCTTTCATAGTAATTAATTAATTTTTACATCATCAAAGTTTATGTCTTTAAGGTAATTATTTATTTTCTAAAAATTAAAAATAAATAACCATGATATAGAAAAACATGTTATATTTCAAATGGAAATTTATAATAGAATTAATATTATGTGTGACTTTATATAAAATATGATTATTTATTAAAAATTTAGGGAGGCATATTTAATATTTCTTTAAATAAAATAAATAAAATGTCATTATATCATCCAAGTGGATTTTAAAGGACATCATTTCAAACCAGCAATGATTCAGCTCGAATCGAAAACATTCAATGAAATTATACAATTGTTAGGGAAACTTTATAACAATATTCTTACCCATATTTAAATATTTTACCATTTTATCGTGTGAATAAAAATTACCAAAGTTACTATTAATATTACCTAAAAATAAAACAAAGATATTTAAAAAAATTTAAAATAATGATTCCAAATATGGAAGCCATTTTTAAAAATAAAAAACACAAAATTTTTATTAACTAATTATATATTAATCCCATTTTTTGAAAAAGAGTACATGTTTTTTTAAAGTTAAAAAATGCCACAGATTGAAATTTTTTACTCATGAATTCAATGTAAAATCAATGATAATTACATAAATTATATTGAATGATAAAAATATATTCTATATATATTTAAAACCATTCAATATTATAATTTATCCATATAAATTATTTTGAGGAAAAATTTGGGTTTCAATTTAAATTATATTGCATTGTTACTATTCGTCATAATTAGAAAGTTTTTCGGAAAAAAAATTCATCGGAAGTAAATTTTTATATCCTGATTCCAATGAAAATTTTTATGTTATCATATAAAAATTATTAATGTTTAAAAATATTAATTTAAAATGGGTTCTCTAATCAAAGAGGAAAATTATCCATTGATAAAATATAGGATTTTATATATCAAATAAGGTTTATTCATAGCCTATGGAAAAAATATTTATTATATGAATATCAAAAATATTTTATTAAGTATATAAAATATATTTTTCCTTATTTTCATTTACTAATATAAAATAACTCAATTTATTAATATAAAAATTCAAATATATAATAGATTTATGCATTTCATAAATAATTGGAAGTGAATGACTTCACCATTCATTTTCATAAGTTAGTTATATTTATTTCTGCTAAAATAAAATTTAGGTTAATATGGTCCTTTTATATTAAGGGCGTCTCAAAATCCCTTTAACTCATGATTGTGTACAATGCAAGCTATTAAAGAATTTAAATTATATAGAGAAAATATTTCATAAAACAATCTTGGTGTTGTTAATCTCATTTCATTTTTTTTCTGTTTTAGAACATAGACAGTCTATCCTATTCTTTTTCACATTATTTTTCAATTTACAAAACTCATAGAATTGCTTGAGAATGCAATTGATTATGTGTGTGGGAGTTTAATGTGGCATTTTTATCAATTATTTTTCCACATCAAAAATCATATTTAATATTTTATTTAGTATTAAAATATAATATTTTGTTTAATAATTTGTAATTGATGTTAATTTTGTATTTAATTAATAAAAAATTAATTTTTTTAAAAAAATATAATGTTTACAATTTTTTTAAACAATTTTTATTTAATTTTTTATTTATCATCAATTTTTGTATTCTTGTATATTTTTTTCATTTTAATTTTTAGTTTTGTCAATTTTAATTCATTCAACATTAAATTTTTGGAATTTAAAAATAATAATTTCTTTATTTATTACATTCCATTATTTGATTTATTCATTTTTTAATTATATTCTAATTTAAAAAATATTAATCTCATTAACTAATACTATTATTCAATACAATTATTTATTTCATTTTTTATGTTATTTTTTTGTTCGATTGTTTTAATTACTTTCTATCAATTCGTAAATTAAATTAATTAAAAAAATTTAAGTTGTCAATAATTTTTTCTATGTTTCAATTTAATTATAATAAATAATTTGTGATTAATTTCTTTTCTTTATTTTGGTAATTATCATAAGTATTCTTAATTTTTTTATAATTTAATTAACTATTTAGTTATTATTCATATATTTAATTAATTATGTATTCAATCATTTTTTTGATTTTTTTTCAAATTAATTAATTTAATTCTTTTGTAAATAAGTATGTTTAATTTTGTTTCATTTTAATTATTAATTTGATTTAATTTATTTTTATATAATTATAAATTTATTTACTAGGTTTATATTTTGCGTAGAGAATAAACTATTCAAGAGCTGTTATGGCCACCACCAATCATCTTCCTCATCCACCGTGACCACAGCTCCAACATGAGTAAAAAAAATCAATAGCATTGTAACACCAGAGTTAAAGAAAAATTGCATGTGGTGTCAATATTTGAACACAATTTCATTGTACTCACAAAAATTTAAAATTCATAAAATAATTACTCGAGTACTATGTTAAGAAGGGTCAAACCTTAAGGAATGGATAATGTTTGTATGGTATCCAAAATAGAAAAAAATAAAAAAGACTAATGGTGGACCGAAAATGGTGAATACTACGATGGTATGGAATGGTGTAGGGGAAACAAGTGGAGAGAAAGAGATTGTCCAAAGAAGTGTTATTGGAACTAGACTAAAATAGATCAAATCAAATGTCACTCCACATAAATTTAACCAATAACAAAGGAACTATGTTTATGTGAAGATGAGTATAATGCTTAAAATTCATTAAAAAATTCAGTATTTCAAGTTATATCTCTTGAGAACAATTATTTCTAGTGGGACCTAAAAGATGATACTTCTACATGTAAAAGATATTCCTATATCCTTTTCCAGTTATGTACTTCATCTATGGTCACCATAGAAATATTATACCTTACCCATTACATCTGGATACTTTGGGTAGAGTGAAAAAATCTCATTATAAAGAGAGAAATGATATCATTGGATGTTACACCTCACCCCTCTATGATTAATCTGGTTTCAATTACAGAAACAATTAAAGTATATAAATTAATCTAAATTAACCACTATAAATTAATTATTGATTTATTGAATATGAAATAATAAATATTAAAATTTCCAAAAAATCACATTACAGTTAAATATAGAATAAGAAATTTGAAGAAAAAGTCCTCCTAGTATGATCAACATCTTCTTCCAACTCAAACTCTATTTTCCTCTCACTCTGAGTGTTCTCCCTACGCAATCCTTTGGCCCTCCCTCTTTTTCTACACTAGTGATTGTTAAAAATTTTCTATGATAAAGATTTTGGAGTGGTTATGTAATGGGTTTGTTGATTCTTGAATGGTTTCCCCCCTTCTATTGAAAAAAAATTATTTTTCTAAATAAAATATTTCACGCATCCCCTACGGGGGCACTCATGGTTGGTGCTAGGTCTAAGCAGTCGATGTTCCAAGTGTCAGGTAATTAACTATTCATGCTCCCCCGCTAGTTACTCTAACTTCACTCTTCCAAAAACATATGATTCATCCAAAAACTTATAGAAAAATAACATAATGAATTAAAATGTTTAAAATTATTATAACTAAAAATTTTCAAATTATTTATAAAAATATATATAAATATATATATAAAATAAAATAATAAGAAATATAAAAAATCATTAATTATATAAACCTATAAGTATATTTATTACTATAAAAAATTATATTATTATTAATATATATATATTCAGATATCTATATAATCAATAAGCAGTTATATTTTTTTTTTCTATTTTATATTTGAATATGTATTTTTTGTGTATCCTTTTAAAAACAATTAGAAATTTAGAAATAATAATTTTAATAATATTATTTACTAGAAGTTTTGTTGTTTTGGTATTTTGATAAAGGGGAAGTTTTTATAAGTGAGACACTCAAGTCACTGGATTTGGAGAATGAATACCGACTTACCTTCATTTTGGAACACAAGATGCTTTGACAAAGCAGTGATTGTGAGGGCGCATGAGGGGCGTGTGAAAATTTCATCTTGAGAATATGAAATTGTTCTTGAGAATAGGGGAAAACAATTTTTGAACCATAAAACCCATTCCATCACCATCCTATGATAACCATTATGGACACTATCTAACATTCATCGAGGGAGACACAAATATGGGCACACAATATCAACCAGGGAGCACACTCGAAGTAAGAGGATATTGGATTTTGGGTAGGTGGAAGATGCCATTATCACTAGGAAGTATTTTCTTACTATATATTATTCCATATTTCAGATTACTAAGATTTTTATTTTAAAAAAATTATATATTTATAGTTCCATCTATTATGTAGCATAAAGTAGTTTAGGGGTCTTGAATCAGATGAAAGGAACATATTTCATTCAATATTTACATGTAGTCAATTTAATAATAGAGGGCAGATTTATAACACACAATGTTCTCATGATTCTATTCATCATGATTTTTTTTCAGTCCATCCCATGTATCGGGTGGTGAAGGTTAGAATATCCATTTTTCCATGGAAATCAAAACTATTGTACTAAACTTCAAAATCACGTGGAAAGATATTCTCTGCGAGGAAGCATCATTTTCTTGGTTTCTGGTTGAAATTTTTAATCTAAGGAAATATCAACAATTAATGTTATTTATCTAATGTTTGTTAGAAATTTCATTCCTCTTTACAAAACCTTAGAACATCTTGAATTGGTTCAATTCAAGAGTAGTTACATTTTTATTGATCGTTTCTATTCTGGTTACCATAACTGAACTTTTGATGGTATCTTTCTGTAAACTTATCTCCCACACACCATTCTTATTCAAATATCATTTTACATTTATTTTTTTATTATTTTCTCTTGTTATATATTTGTTTTGGTCTACACAATCACTTATCATTCTCTATGGTTTGACTATTCATTCCACAATAATAGAGTAAGTATGTTTTAAATAATACATATGTGTGTATTTGATTAATTAATTGTAAAATTTTTAAATGATTCCCAAGGAAGGAATGTGTTTATATTTTCAAATAAAATAATTAATAGTATATAAAATAAATACTAAAAAAGGGAATTTTTAAAAACTAAAAATAATAACAACCACAATACTATATAAAAGATACTCAAATCTATTTCTGTAGTTTGTATACACACAATTTCATATGGGACAAAACATGTGAATCAAATTTTAGAAATTATATAACACTAGTATACACTATGAAAAATATGAATATTTAAATGGAAAATATGGAAAACATTAATGTATGAAGAGTTGATATAAAAAATATGAATATTTCATAGCATTTATTTCCTTCCACTGAGATACATTTACTTAGAGATTTCTAAATTATAATAGTGTAAAGAAGTCCATCTTACATCAGGTTGTCTCCCAGTTCTAGGAAATATGAAATTATGCAGACTCATCTCTCTCAACATCCTTAATTCCATGGTTTAACTATAGAAGTCTCACATGAAATTAATATATACTTTTAATGTTCATTACAACAACTCCGCTATGATATTTGAGTCAGGTGGAGTTGAGGTTGAGGGTGTTATCGTTTGGTCTTAAACAGAGGGGTATGAAATGGTTCTAGAACATAGATGAAGAAATATTTCAAACATGGTATTATTTGTCCAATGAATTTGTATCTAAATTCTACCACATGAACAAAACCATAAAAGTTTGGAAGAACATTATTTGATTTTCTTGGTTGGGGGATAGTTTTATCATGAAGTGTAGGATAGGTTTAAAATTCTTCTTATAGATAGACGCAATCATCAGTTAGCTCCCCATCAACTCAGGGACATGTTTTATAATAGCCCCCCTACAACTATAACACTATTGACATATATTTTTCGGGTGAATTCTCAAATTCCACTGCAGATAGGCATAAATAATTGTTTGATAAAATTTATGAAATTCATGACACATGTGACAGAGAATGTCAGTATTTTATTCAGATAAAACACCCCCACTCTGTTGTTGTTGAAGATATTGACTATAAGGAATAATGTTATCATATTGAGATATTTTTTCACACTAAGAAATGTTTCCCCATAATTTATCTCCATGATCAATGTAATGATAGGTCAATGTTTTTGGATTATTGGACTCAAAATTATTGTTCCTATTATCAATTCTCAAGTCAATATAATTCAGGAAAAAAATAATTATCTCATATATTAGAGAGATCAAAGAGTTATTATATTGAAATCTACCCCAAATTACCAGTCACAAACAAGAACCTATAATTAAAACAAAAAATTTAAAAGAGTCTAAATAATTAATAGGTTAATATAAGGGAATTATACTATAGATGTTTGTAAAATTGGTTCTTTCATATGGATACACATAACTAAATTCATAGCCTAAAATCCCAAAAGGGTCAAATTGCTAAAAACCAATGAGTAATAGACATGGGAATGATGACCATTCCAACTGACTCAAATCAAATAGAAAATATTGTGGTTGTAACAACTAGGTAGGTAGTTATAATTCATTAACTAGTCAAATAACAGTATATGGATGGAGATATTGATTTAGAATCTCAAAGTGGAACAAAAAATCTATAAATTTTGATGGTCTTCAAGAATCATGAAACAATGATGACTATATACTTGATAAATACAAAGAAAAAAGTAAAATGAACTATAAATTGATATAAGAGGGAAATAGTAAGGATAGGTTTGAGGACGAGTGGAGTAAACCACCTTTTAATGAATTACACCTCCAATCCCTTTTCAACGAAGGCTGAAAAATAACAATGAACCTAATAACCTCATGTTTCATTATATGTATAGGAGAATATAAATTAACTTGATATTTTTGGAAGAATTGAATAGTATCCATTCATACATAAAATTCTTATAAAGGTTGTTTCATGACAAGAGGGATTGAGCTGAGATATCTACTATAAACTGGAATGAGGTGTGAATTTCTAAAGTTCAAAAAATAAATTCCCAAACTTAAAGGCCCAGAATGTTTTTTCAGTAATTGTAAAATTACTAAACATGGGGAGACTAGGTTCTTGTGTCATTTAAGAGCTATTGTCAACAATGAAAATACTCGGAAATGCTGTGGATTTTTTTTCTTAAATACATGGGAATTTTAAGAGTCTGTAATTTCTAACGGCGATTGATTCTGAGGCCCGGTGTGCCCGAAATCAATTTATGATGTTTTGTTTTGGTATGTTCAGTAAATGTACATCTGGGTTTTTATATCTTTTGGACCGTTGCATGGAATTAAAATCTGATGGCACCGTTGAACTCAGAATGCCAGTATTCACATAAGGGGACCTTTACCGTAGTTTCGTTTTATCGAGGATGGAATTTAATTTTTGGGGATTCTTAATA
The DNA here is from genome assembly GCA_963277665.1 of Viscum album. NCBI lineage: Eukaryota > Viridiplantae > Streptophyta > Magnoliopsida > Santalales > Viscaceae > Viscum > Viscum album. The sequence goes on along the minus strand of OY728130.1, from coordinate 1,295,803,663 downwards.
AATTAAATAAAAAATATGTGTGACATAATTTTATTTAAGGGGTGGTTTAATCCTCCAAGAGGAAGATGGAGGTGGGGCCAAACCCCACATAACCTCCCATGGGAGGATTTAATGTGTTGGGGTACACACGAGCATCAATCTCCTCTACTCCCCTTGAAAAACCTTTAACCCCCCATGTGACTCACATTTAGTTTTGGAGAGTCTCTTAAACTTCAAAATATATCAATTTAATGTCAAAACTCTCCACCTCCCTTATTTGATTTTTGAATCAATCCCTCTGTAATTAATCTATGTGTTCTCACAATTAATGAAATACAACTCTTGAGTTGTTGTGCCATTAAAATAATAGAGAACTATCTCTATTATTTTGGGTTAACTTTCGTTGGTTAAATCTTGGAAGAACACGGTTCTATTACAATGAAGAACGCCTCTCATCTCCAAAGAACAATGAGCATCAAGTTCTTCCTTCTTCATCGGAGCAAGGATGGGAAGCATCGCCGTCATCTATGTACACTGACTGTGTCAACTCGACTTGACTTCACTGAGTTGTACCTCCTCCGACGTTGACGGAACATCGTCCACCTTCCGTGGCATCGGTCTTCCATGACTCATCAATGTACAACGACAAATACAAGGTAGGGTGTTTGATTATTTTAATGTATAAATTGTACCATCGTTCCTCGTTGATTGTTTGGGATCGATGATGGCTACTTGTTATCGCCTAATGCAGAGGGTGGGGTCCGAACCAACAAAGCCAGATGCCCTACGTTGGTTTTTGTTGATTGATGTTGGAGGCAGAGCTAACGGGGGGGGGGGGGGGGGTGCCGTTGCACAGCACCAGATAAGAACCGCGGGATGGAAGAGGCAGCGGCGTCAGTGACTAGAGCTGGTGGCGGCAGCGGCGGACGCGCACCTACCGTGTGGAGGGATATCGGCAGCCGCTCGGGCTGCCCGGTCCGCGGGACAACCGGCTAGACTATCCGGCTGGTCCGCGGTGCATGAAGGCGCCACGTGGAGGTAGACTGCGGCCCACAACCGTGGGCCACTCGGGTGGATGAACCGGCCGGGAACCTGCCGGCCAGGCTGGAGAACCGCGGAGCTCGTAGGCGCAGTGCGGAGGAGGTTGCGGCCCCCATCCGCGGGCCGCTTGGCTGGGTGAACCGGCCAGCCTCCTGCCGACCGAGCTGGAGAAACACGGATCTCTCAAGCGCCACGTGAGGAGAACTACAGCATGCATCCCTGGGCCGTGTGCACTGAACCGAACCAGCTGACTATGGCCGGCCGGGCAGAGGATGAGACGGCGCCACTTGGCGCCGCTAGGCGAACCGGATAGGCCAGCAGTGTGGGATAGGTCCGCGGGTGGGCCATTCCCCACCACGTCAGGATGAACCCCAGCCCGGTCAGTCCTGCCGAGCTGGGTCGGGCCGACCCGCCATCCCACTGGGCTTGATGGGTCGGGCCCGTGTTCGCTTAAATGCGAATATCTCCTAGACCACACATCCGATTGACACGACGTCTACGGAACTGGGACCCTTTCAACGAGGAGGTCCTTTTTCGATACTCTATGTGAGTTTTGAGAAAATTTGGAAAATGGCCGGGTTGGATCGAATGTAAAATCCAACTGGGCCCCTAGAATAAAAATTCCAATAACTCTCAGACCGGGTGTCCGATTGATGTGTCATATTTCGCGTTGTGTTCCTTATGGTGAGACAGAACTACAGGATACATCAACTCAATACATATTGTTTGTTGATGTATCAACACTTGGAATGAGGAGCGGACCCTCCTGGAATCGAGCGTGCTGTGTTCGGGAACCCTAGAGATGGCTACGACAACTACTCTTCTGGAATCCTATGTGGGTTCGACAGCGATGACTACTGTACCAGGATCCTTCGTCGGTTAGAAAATGATGAATACTGTTTTGGGATACTCAGTGGGTCCGATATTTCTTCCTTCTATTACTGGATCCTATGTGGGACCGACCGAATAGCTGGTCTTGTATCATCTATGGGTCCGACAGCTTAGATGAATCAGTGAAAACATCTGATCATCTCTATTACTCTAGAGTAGCTGGTCCTGTATCCTATGTGGGTCCAACAGCTTAGCTGGTCCTGTATCCTATGTGGGCATGACAACTTAGATTAATCAGTGACTACATATTATCTTATCTATTACTCTATAAGAGCTGGTCCTATATCATGTGTTGGTCTGACAACATAGATGAGATAGCTGGTCTTGTATCCTGTGCGTGTCCGACAGCTTTGCTAGTCCTGTATCCTATGTGGTTCTGACATCTTAGATGATTCTGTAGCTACATATGATCATCTATATATCTCTAATGTTTTGGCTTACCTGTGTGAGATGAGACATGTCTTTTAACCATTATCATCGTGGTGGTTGACTGTACTTCCATTGTGGACTGGATTGTGCTTGGGCTCGAGAGTTGGAGCCGAACTGTGATTGGTAACCTAGGTATCTGTAAGGGAATATACCTAAGTTGGGTTGGTTGATACTTTGTGATTTTATCTTTCTACTATGGTTTATCCTTTTTGGATTCTAGGATACCTTTGGGGGTCAAAGGGTTCCCTACTGAGTATTGTAATACTCACCCCTGCATTGGCTTCATCCGCACCTTGTTGTGTTCTGTGTAGACAACGAATGATAGTGATCGAAACTGAGGGTGACAAAAGGGAGGCTGCTCAGATATGGACTAGACGGGATATACCAGAGGGAGGAGTTGTTTGAGTTCCATACCTACCCTTTAGGTAGGATTCCCTGGTGGACGATTCAGGAGAAGTTTCCCATTTTTACTTGTACATGTTGTTCATTTGGGTTTGTATACTGGCCCACTTACTTTCAGAACACCTTACTTTTCGATTTTAGTACTTGTTGCCTCTACTGTTAGTTTTTAGACTGTGTGTGTCTTATAAGTTAAAAGGAAATACCTTCTCTTTTTATCGGGATTACCCCATTGGTGCTAGTCACCAGCCCCTGGCCTATGGAAGTCGGGGTTGGGGTAGTCACGGCACGGCCCCCGAGGACGGGTCGTGACAAATTGGTATCAGAGGAGTCAGTTCTAATACAGAACATGTAAATTGATTGTTTTAACAACAATAGTTTTAAGTGTTTTGGGTGTGGTTATTAGTTAGGGAAACCAGTGTTGGTGCGGCTGCTGACGTATCCATACACTAGGACTCTGACTTCTGATCTCCTACTCAGTGCATGAAAACACTTATTGCGTGTGTGTTTCCTTTAAAAAAAGTTTTCTTCGTGATTAATTTGTGTCAAATCACCAGGTATACTGTTTTAACCATGGAACACTTATTTCTTTTCAGGATGGCCCCACGAAGGCAACCAGCTAGGGTTTCGAGTTACGTACGAGATGGTAGCCCACCGAGCAATGCGACCTCAGTGGAGGGCCCCATCACAGCGGAGGTACCAGCGGTACCACTACCTGTTGGACCACCGATACTACCAACTCCAGTAGGAGAGAGTGCACATTGTCTGAGTGCAGTGCACGTGTTCCAGCTCTAGAGGACACCCATGTTTCGGGAATAGACGGACCCAGAGGCAGCTGAGGATTGGTAGGAGGCTGTCGTGAGATTTTTTAGATTGGTAGGGACACCATCTGACCGCATGGTGATCCTTACCGCGAGTCTCCTTCATGAAGCAGTATGAAGATGGTGGAGCCTGACTCTTGATGTGTATGACGAGGCATCATTACTCTAGACAGACTTCGAGTGTATATTTCGCTCATAGTTTGTTCCATCCACCCTTTATGCGATGCGAATTTAGGAGTTACTTCATCTACATCAGGGCAGCCTGACAGTATCTTAGTACTCAGTGGGGTTCTCCAACCTCTTGGGCTACTCCACAGATATGATACGAGACCCATTATTTAGGGCCCAGACCTTCGAGTAGGGACTCAGGAATGATATCAGGGCTTTGACGATTCCCATCAGCATCCTGACGCAGGCGGGGGTGCTGGAGTGAGCCCTACTAGTGGAGAGTTTTCTTGCTGAAAAACACCAGTAGCGAGACCCACCACAGGGAGACACATAGAATAATCTTCTATAAACGGTAGTAGATAGTTATATTATAGGTCCATGTGGACCAGGCCATCAGGTGGGCGACCCTAGGATTCAGGTTCGGTTGTGCAGGGCACACGAGAGAGAGTCAGTTATTCAAGGAACAAGCAGTGCAATGCTTGCGGCAGGTAGGGTCACATGGCTCGAGACTAACCAACATTCCATGAAGATGAGCAGAAGACATTAGAGGGACCTCCTAGGAAGAGGCATAGGTTTGACAGTGGTGTTCCTCTGGGAGCAGGCAGACATGGCAGAGGAGCTGGCCGACCAGTGGGTTTTGGACGACGTTTTGAGGCTCTACCACCACCACCACCATGAGGTCCACCCCGACCACAGGGAGCTGGAGGACAGAGGCAGGCTCATCTCCAGGAAGTCGAGGCCTACGACCACAACACACCTGAGATTATTCGAGGTACTATCTATGTCTACTCCACCCTTGCTGCAGTACTTTTAGACACAAGTGCGAGTCATTATTTTATTTCCCATACTCTCATTTGGAGCTCAAAGATTATGACGGATCCGTTGGCTCAATTTTTATGACTTGAGACTCCTACGGGAGAAGACTCGATGATTACACACTGGTGTCAGCAGTGTGAGCTTACTTTTGGAGGCAAGAGCTTTGGATGAGATCTTCTGGTAGCGGCGTCGAGGCCTTACGACGTCATCTTGGGTATGGACTAGTTATCCACAGTTCATGCCTAGATTGACTATATTAGGCATAAAGTGTGGTGTATCCATAGGGATGTGACCAGCTTCACCTTCACCGGTCGGAAGGGAGCCTTTGTAGCATATGATGGACTTACACATAGGAGGGGGCAGCCGATCACACATCAGTTGGCTAGTCTCATCCTTGGAGCGGTTGATGTGCGGAGTCTGAGTTTTTCTGTTTCGGTCGATCAGTACACAGGTGTTTTTCCTGGTGACGTTCCAAGACAATCTCCTCACATATAGGTAGACTTATACATTGAAATGTACCCTAGGACGACACCAATATCTAATCCAGCATATCAGATAGCTGCCACCGAGCTTCATGATTTGTGGGTACAGCTGGAGGACTTGCAGGGGAAGGGATTTATCTGACATAGTGTTTCACCCTATTCATCTCTGATTCTGTTCACCAAGAAGGAGGATGAGTGATTTCTATTGTGTGTTGACTACCGTCGCTTGAATCAGGTGATCATGAAGAACATGTTCCCACTCCCAAGGATTGACGACCTCTTTGATCAGCTCAAGGGAGAATAATGGTTCAAGAAGATATACCTCAGGTCAGGCTATCACCAGATCAGAGTTTGAGAAGAGGATGTGCAGAAGATAGACTTCAGGTGTCGGTATGGCCACTACGAGTTTTTGGTTATGCCTTTCAGCATAACCAACACTCCAACAGTGTTCATGAGTCTCATGAATAGTATCTTCTAGCCTTACCTCGGTCACTTTGTCGTAGTCTTCATCGAAGACATACTGATCTACTCTACTACTGAGTAGGTTCATACTTACCATTTACGGGTAGTATAGGACACACTCCGAGAGCACTATATTTATAGTAAGCTCTCGAAGTGACAGTTTAATATTTGAGAGGTTCCCTTCTTAGGTAACATTATCTCAGAGGCTGGAGTTGTAGTGGATCCAACGAAGATCGAGGTGGTACTTTATTAGGACCACCCAGGTGTGTGACAGAGGTAAAGAGTTTTATGGGACTGGTTGTGTACTATCAGATATTTTTGACAGACTTCTGCAGAGTTGCAGAACCACTTTTATCATTGAAAAAGAAGGGGGAACCCTTCGTGTGGTTAGATAGATGCTAGTAGAGCTTTCAATAGCTGATGCAGAGGTTGACTAGTGCGCCCATCATGAGGCTGCCAGATGAGGGTGTAGGGTATATAGTTTACTACGATGCATTAGAGATCAGACTCAGGTGTGTCCTGATGCAGGAGTGAGCAGTGATTGTGTATGGTTCACGACAGTTGAGACAACATGAGTCAAACTATGCTACCCATGATCTGGAATTTGTATCAGTGGTCTTTGCCTTGAAGATGTGGCGGCACTATCTGTTGGGCCAGCGTTTTACTGTCTTCTCTGACCACCAATGTCTCAAGTACATCTTCTCACAGAAGGACCTGAACCTAAGACAGCGATGATGGCTCGACTTCCTCCAGGACTATGAATTCGAGATAGTATATACTCCTGTGAAGGGGTATGTTGTAGCATATGATCTCAGCAAGAGATCATACATTCAACTATTAGGATATGTGACAGAGCAGCTAGCAGCGTTGTAGATATCCTTTGTGGATAGAGATGGAGCAGCCTTTCTGCAGTCTCTCACAGTCACTCCTCCACTTCTTCAGTGAGCCAGAGAGGCACAACATGGGGATGTTGACTGTGAGACGCGACGTTCTCAGATATCTATAGGGCAGGAACCTGATGGATTTTTTGAAGGTGGGTATCACGTCATTCTCTTCAGAGGACGTACCATGGTAACATTTTCCCTACAAGAGGTGGTGTTGAGGGAGTTCCAGACTTCCCCTCTAACTGTACATATAGGAGTGGCGAATATGTATCAGGACCTCATACGACAGCACTAGTGGTCGGGTATGAAGAATGTGGTAGCAGAGTTTATCTCGTGATGCCTCACTTGTCAGTAAGTGAAGGCAGAGCACCAGGTTCCATCAGGCTTGGTTCATCCCTTAGAGGTTCCAGAGTGGTAGTGGGACGAGATATCCATGGATTTCGTGACAGGACATCCACGTACATTCAGAGGACATGACTCTATCTGGGTGATTGTCGACCGACTCACCATGTCGGCCCACTTCATACCGATCATAGCGCATGGATCAGTAGAGAGCCTGAGACGCCTCTATATACAAGATATTATACGGATTCATGGTGTTCCATCGACGATCATATCCGATTTAGATTCCCGATTCACTTCCCGTCTATGGAAGGGGTTGTAGGAGGCTTTCCGGTCGCTTGAGCACCACCATTCATCCTTAGAAGGATGGCCAGACTGATAGTACCATTTAGACTCTCGAGGACATGCTCCATGCATGCATCTTCGACTTTGGTCTCATTTGGGAGGATCACTTTCCCTTGGTAGAGTTTTCATATAACAAAAACTACCACTCTACCATTGCAATGGCACCTTACGAGTTACTTTACGGCCGACGTTGCAGATCACCTCTGTGCTGGACTAACCCAGGGGAGTCAGTGTTTGTAGGACCAGAGATGGTGAAGGCTACGATGGAGAAGGTGCATATCATCCAGAAGCAGATGAAGACTACATAGAGTAGGCAGAAGTCCTATGATGATAAGAGACAGAGACCATTGGAGTTTGCGGATGTCGACCATGTCTTTCTATGGGTCTCACAACGACGAGGTCTATAGATATTTGGCCAAGGTGGAATGTTATCTCCACGATTCATCGGACCTTTTCAGTTCCTCGTCAGGGTAGGCATGGTGGCTTACCGCTTGTCTCTTCCACCTCAGTTGCACCAGGTGCACAACGTCTTCCACGTATCTCAGCTGAGGAGATACGTGCACGACCCATCCCACATCATCGACCACAGGGAGCTGGACTTTGATGATATGGAGACTTTCACGGAGGTTCCAGTAGAGATTGAGTATCAACAATATTGGGTCTGGCGTGGACAGTCGATTCTTTTGGTGTGCATTCGCTGGCAGCACGAGAACCTCCAAGAGAGCACATGGGTGCAGGAGGCTCAGATTCATGCTCAGGACCCCCATTTGTTCCCTTAAAGTGTGTTGTAGATTACAGGGATGTAAAGATATGAGGTTGGGAGAATGTAAAGATCCGGAAATCCAGTGGAAATGTTTTTTCGTAAATACATGGGAATTTTACGAGTTCGCGGTATCTAACGACGCTTGATTCTGTGACCTGGTGTGCCCGGAATCAATTTCTGAAGTTTTTTTGGGTACATTCAGAAAACCTACAAACGGGTTTTTATATCTTTTGAACCAATTCTTGGAATTGAAATTTGAGGGCACCGTTGAACTCACAATGCTGGTATTCTCTTAAGGGGACCTTTACCAAAGTTGAATTTTTATTGAGGATGGATGTTAATTTTTGGGGATTCTTAATAAATTAAATAAAAATTATGTGTGACATAATTTTATTTAAGTTGTGGTTTATTCCATAAATGGGAAGTTGTAGGTTGTTTCCACCCCCACATAACCTTTCATGGGCAGATATTATGTGGTGGGGCCCATACGAGCATCAAACTCCTCAAATCCCCTTGAACCCCCTTTAACCCCCCATGTAACTCGCATTTAATTGTGAAGAGTCTCTTAAACTTCTAACTCCCCCAATTTAATGATGAAGTTCTCCACATCCCTTGTTTGAATTTTGAATCCTTCCCTCTGCAATTAATCTATGTGTTGTCATAATTAATTAAAGACAACTCTTGAGTTGTTGTGCGATAAAAATAATAGATAAATATCTCTATTATTTTGGATTAACTTTTGTTGGAGAACTCTTAGAAGAACACCAATCTATTCCAATGAAGAACAGACCTCATATCTGAAGAAAAAAGATCATGAAGTTCTTCCTTCTTCACCGGAGAAAGGAAGGGAAGCATCGTCGTCTTCGGAGTACACTGACGGTGTCAACTCGACTCAACTTCAACGAGCACTACCTGCTTCGACATTGACAAAACGATGTCCGTCTTCCGCAACGTCCGTATTCCGCTACTCGTCAACTTAAAAAGACAAAAACAAGGTAGAGGGTTTGATTATTTTAATGTATAAATTTTACCCTCATTCCTCTTTATTTTTTTGGGATTGATGATGCCACTTGTTATCGCCTAATGTGCAGGGTGCAGGCCGAACCAACATGGCCCGACACCTTCCATTGGTTTTTGTTGATTGATGTCGGAGGGAAAGCCAATAGGGCATGGTGACGTCGCACCCTGCCAAAGAAGAACCGTAGGACAGAATAGCTGGAGGCGCCCGTATGCACCATGTGACGAGAAAGGTGGCCCGCGTCCGTGGGCGGTGTGCGCCGAACCGAACTGGACGGCTACGGCCGGCCGGGCAGAGGAGGAGGCGGCGCCGCTTGCTGCTGCTGGGCAAATTGGACTGGCCCGTAGAGTGGGCTGGGTCCGCGGGTGGGCTACTCCCCCCTGGGCCGGGCCGACCCCTAGCCGGGTTGTACCCGCCGAGCCGGGTCGGGCCGACCCGCCAGCCCACTAGGCTTTCCGGACCGGGCCCGTATTCGGTTAAATGCGAATATCTCCTAGACCATGCATCTGATTGATGCGCTGTATGCAGCAACATGACCCTCTCTATGAGGCTTTCATTTTACGATAATCTATATGAGTTTTGGAAATTTTTTGAAAACATCCAGGTTGGATCGAACGTAAAATCCAACATGGCCCCTGGAACAAAAATTATAATAACTCTCAGATCGGGCGTCCGATTAACGCACAATCTGTCATGTTGGGTTCCTTATGGTCAGAAATAACTATGGGATACATCAACTCAAGACATTGTGGTAGTTCATGTATCAAAACATGGCTCGAGGAGCGGACCCTCCCGGAATCGAGCGTGCTATGTGCGGGAACCCTACAGCTGGCTACGATGACTACTGTACCACAATCCTACGTGGGTTCGATAGCGATGATTACTGTAATAGAATCCTTCATTGATTCGACAATTATGACCACTGTACCGGGATCCTCTATGGGTTTGAAAGTCCTGACTTCTGTTCCTAGATCCTTTGTAGGTCCGACAGAATAGCTGGTCCTGTATCCTGTGTGGGTCCGACAACTTAGATGAATCAGTGACTACATCTGATCATCTCTACTACTCTAGAGTAGCTAGTCATGTATCTTATGTGGGTCTGACAGCTTAGCTAGTCCTATATCATGTGTGGGTCTGATAGCTTAGATGAATCAGTGACTACATCTTATCATTTCTATTACACTAGAATAGCTGGTCATGTATCATGTGTTGGTCCGACATCTTAGATGAGATAGCTGGTCATGTATCCTATGTGGGTCCGACAGATTTGCTAGTAATGTATCCTGTGTGGGTACGATAGATAAGATTATCCAGTGGCTACATATGATCATCAATATTTCTCTACTATTGTGTCATACCTATGTGAGATGAGTCATGTTCTTCAACCATTACCATCGTGGTGATTGACTATACTTCCATTGTGGACTGGATTGTTCTTGGGATCTAGAGTTGGAGACGAACAATGATTTGTAACTTAGGTATATTTATGGACATATACCTATGTAGGGTTATATGAAAATTTGTGATTGTATCATTATAATGTGGTTTATCCTTTGTGAATTCTGGGAGACCGTTGGGGGTCTTGGGGTTCCCTACAGAGTATTGTTATACTCACCCCTGCACATACTTCGCTCACACCTTGTTGTGTTATGTGTAGACAACGGACGACAGTGATTGAGGAAGAGGGTGACAGACGAGAGGCTGCTCAGAGCTGGACTAGACAGGACATACCGTAGGGACGAGTTGTTTGAGTTCTGTACCTACCCTTCAGGTAGGATTCCCCGGTGGATGATTCAGGAGTTGTTTTCCCTTTTTACTTGTACTTTTTGTTCAGTTGGGTTTGTATACTATCCCACTTACTTTCATCACACCTTACTTTTCTATTTTAGTACTTTTTGCCTCTACTTCTTGTGTTCATACTATGTCTGTGTTACAGGTTAAAAGGCAATGCCTTCCCTTTTTATCTGGATTATGCCTTTGGTGCTAGTCGCCAGCCCCTGGACTATGGAAGGCAGGCTTATGGTAGTCATGGCATGGGCCCCGAGGACGGGTCGTGACACATAGTCCCTATTCCAATTCACAAGGTTGGGCCTTAAGGAGCTGAATCAAACATTAGTGACACTATAACTAGACGACATGTCAATTTACATAACTTATAAGAAGGTGGGGGATTTTTTAATTGATTTTGGAAAACTATCCTTTCACATATACTTATTTATTAATCACATAGATTGTGATAACATTGTTCCAATAATTTTTAATGACCATTCATAGCCACTTCTCCGACAATCATTGATTCATCAATGGGTACGCTCACCCTTCAAGCTGACAAGGACCAAGAGGAATTTCTTGTTTACATGGAGTCCCCCATTAAGGAAAAATTAATGTTGATAAATATTTCATAAGAGTTGTTAAAATATGATTTTATAATGGAATATCATCACCCCTTTGATGATTTTATCACTGATTCTATCTGTAATCATTTTAAATATTTTTTTCAAATATGTGTGTACCCAAGAACATGAATAATTTTAGACAATTGAGGTAAAAATTAGAAAATAAATATCTCAAAACATTTTGTGATCCATCCTAGACCAAGATATCTTGAATTAATTCTCTCAGATGCTTGGGAGAACAATCATCAACCCTCACATATTGAAAACCCAGATGCCTATTACTTTTCATAAAGCATGTGTATTAGGTCTTCGCTAGCCGCTATAAACCACTTGAATGACGAAACATTTTCCATATAGTTGAAAAATTATTGTTATTAAATTATGATTCTCTAACCTCACAAGTGTAATTAACATCTATATTCTAACATTTCATTGATATTGAGGTACATACAATAACTGCTGTTTCATTTTATGAACATGAGGAACATTCATGTGTGCTGGAAAATGGGTGGAAACCCTTTCATAGTGATGTTTTTCATCTTGGATATCATAATGATATTTTTCCTACATTCCCTAATTCAATGATTAAATTGTTGGATTATGAATAAATCAATTGATGATTTCATAGACTTTGGGTGCAGAACCTTTAAAGAAGGATTCTTAAAACTACTGAGTTACATGATGTTCTGTGTGAAATTTATATACGTTTGATATGAAATATTGAAGGATCAAGTAATGATGACACATTCACATTATTTGATATGAATAAAGTCTTTATTGGATTGAATCAAGCTAGGGAATAGAATACTAGTGATATATGGGTGGTAATTGATTATTTTTCAGGTTTATAGAATTATATTAATTTTTGAATAAATTGACTTTACTCCATTTTTTTTCCTAGATCAGTGAACCATTGCTCATATTTTTTTTTGTTGAATTGTTTTTTTTTTTGAAAATTTATAATACCATCTATGTGAAAGTGTCCTTTTTGAGTTTTATTATGTGTAGGTGGTGTGCAGTTGGTGCAGTAACCATGAGAAGAGTGTGTGGTTCTTTTGGATAATTTATAACCAATAATAGAGTCTTTTTGAACATCAATTCTAAAAAGACAAAAAAAATTGGAAAAATATATTGAAAAGTACTCCAAATCAAACTCCAGTCAATTTCAAATTCTATTTTAAATTATCTAATGTCTCATGTTCATCTAGAAATTTTGTAGGACTGTTAATTTATCAACTAGAAGAATTTTTATTTTTTATTAGGGAGGATACTCTATTCCAATTAAAAATTTATTATTTCTTCTAGAAATCAGGTAGGTAACTATTTAATTAGGTTGAATATGTTATTTGGTGGATTCATGCTTCATTTAATTCACAGTTTTCAATTTATTACCAAAAATTTGTTTTCACTACAACAATTATGAATATTGGTTGGTCATTATGCAATTCCATGATCAATTTTGATGCCCATGTAAAAATGAATCGCGAACACACATGTACAATGATTGTTTTTAAAAACTATCTTCTTTTATTTATTTCTTGGTAGTGGAAATATGGTTGATTTTTAATTTATTTTATACATTTTATGTCGAAAAATATCATTTGAAACTCCCTCATACCGCGTTAAAAAAAATTATATGATGATTTTCAGAACTAGTTTATTGAAAAACATTTATTGTTTCTCACCCATGAGATTCAATAATGGTTTCATTTTAGAGTTTTATATGTGGTGAGTATTATTAATTAAAATAAACAATGCTTCCTAGATAACACAGAAAAAACAACTAAATTTTTTCAAATTTTCACCCTATAAAATTGTAAATACATTCTGATGTTTTATATAGAAATAAAATAAATAAAAATACAAAAAATTCAACAAATAAATTAAAAAGTAATAAAAATAAAATAAGAAAATATTTTTTTACAGTATCCTAGTTGGGTGGAAATAAAATTCTGTATTGAGGGGTTACCAGGACAATAAAATTTCTAGACTTTCTAGATTACTGAGTGTTTGTGCCCCACTGTGTTGGAGGAATTCCAATTTAGGAGATAGGAATGAGAGTTTGATGGGAGTGAATTTTATTCTACTTTGATCTTAACTTGAGAATACTAGTAATAAGAACATAAACCAAGATGGAACACTTGTTTTTAACAATGGCCTCTTAAATCCATCTTAATTTATTATCAATTAATTCCATTATGACTAGATTAAAACAATAAAATGGGATCCCACTATGAATATATGAGACTATAAACACTAACTAAGACTGTAATGCCTCTGTACATATCAAATAAGTATTTTTTTAATATTTCTTTTCACTGACATGGATGTGTAAAAAATAACAAACAATAAGGTTCCCAATAGTAATAAACGATTTCATTAACTTGAGGGGAATTCTGAACCAAAATATAGAACAAAAAATTTATATATTTAATTATCATTTGAGTTGATCTAATGAAGTTATGATAAAATGAGTCTTGAATTTGTGGAACCTATTGGGAGTGAAAATTAATATGGAATCTTGTTAAAATTTAAAATTATATTTTTATCCAACCTCATTCACTTATGGATCTATAACCATTTTTAATTGAAATAACACAATGGGTAACGTCAACATAAGAGGTAATATTTTTCATGCACTAGAGGCATTGTTTTATGTCCTTCAATTTTGGGTTGTTTTGGAAATTAGGTGTGATTATATTTTATTTTATGATTTATTTTCCAATTAACAAAAACACATAGAATTGTCTGGGGGTGCACATGATTAAGTGCATGGGAGTTTTCTGGGGTTATATTATCATTAAATTTTATATGTCAACATTCATAATTAATTGTGTTTTTATTATTAAAAAAGTGTTTTATGTTTAATAATTTTCAATAGATGTAAATTTTGTATTTAATTATTAAAAGTGTGTTTTTTTACTTCAATATAATTTTTTTGTTTTTGTAATTTAAAAAATTTAATGTTAATTTGGTATTTATAATCAATTTTAATATTCATTTTATCTTTTATAGTTTATTTTTTGTTTTTATATTCTTTAAATTCATTAATTATTTCATTTTATACATTTCAAAATAATAATTTTATTTCTTTACTTCACTATTTTATTTGATTAATTAATTTATTAATTGAGTTTTAATTTAATTAAAATTAATCTATATAATTCAAATTCTTATTTAATTTTTTTATTTATTTCATAGTTTACATTATTAATTATGATTTTATATTTTAATGAATTTAAATTAATTCATTAATTAAATTCAATTATTCTCTTAATTTTAAAATAAATAATTTTTCTATGATTCCCTTAATTTATAATAAACATTTTTTGAATTATTTATTTTCATTATTAGATGTAATTATATTAATTCTACTAATATTTTATGTTTTCAAATTTAATTAATTATTTTAATTTATTAATTATATCGATTGTTTATGTATTCCATTATTATTTTCAAATAATAATTATTTTTTCAAGTAAAGTAATTTAATTGTTTTGAATATAAATAATTTTAATTTTGTTACATATATATTTATTATTTTCATTGACATCAATTTTTTTAAATTTTAATTTATTTATTAATTTTTTTTCCAAGAAGTGGATCCACCATATCGGAGATGCCACCACCAGCCTACTCTCTGCTGTTACTACCTACCTACACAATGGTTCTAATGAAATAACAGAGCATCGGGAGGTAACACCCTTATACTACCCTCTTTCCACCACTAGTAATCATCCTCATCCACCATTACCGCAATTCCCCCACCCATCCAAAAGAACTAAATTGCTGTACACTGCCACTATTGTAGGAAAATTTGAAACTATTATAAAATTTGACTGCAATGTTTTTGAAATCATCAAATTTTAATATTTATTACATAATAAATCTTTTAATGTGGTAATAAGTGCAGAACAACATTGAATTACTAAAGTGTTATTTTAAAAAAACCAAAATAAAAAAATTAAAAACTAGAAAAAAACTAAATGTTAAGAGTGAAACTATGATGATGTTTGTGAAATAGAATTGTCCAGTGGAAACAATTTTAGAGAAAGAGAAAATTAGGAGAAGAGTAAGGGGAACTGAACTAATTCGATCGAATGAAATTTCTTTACTCATGAACGAAACCAATGATGTATTTTATGAGGGTGGGTTCATGGTACCAAGATGTATAAATCTCATTAGATAAGTGACACTCACCTGTGATCTATCATGGAAACAATTTTGTATAAAACCCTCTAAAATAAAGTTTCCTCATGGAGAAGATCTTACCAAAACCATTTCCAATTTGGTAATTTGTAAATGGTCAATAAGGAAAAAGGATACAATACCCTTCGCCTATTGATACTTAGGATATAATGAAATAATGACAATGAAGAAGAGAAACATGAGTTCACTATATAGTAGACATAACCCCTCTATGATTAATAGGATTGAAAGAACATACAAAATGAAATCATTTCAATCTATATGATCAAAGAACCCTAAACTACATAGAGATTCATAAAATATATAGTTGAAAATGTATAATTCATTAAAAACATGTATGAAAAAATAAATAAGGAATAATAAATAAGAAGAAGATTTTATCCTGGTTTAATCAACTTCATCCTCTGACTCAAACTCTAATGTCCTCTTGCTCAGAGTGTTCTCCTTTCCTACTCCGATGATCCTCCCTCTATGTATTCCCCTACTGAATTTTGGATGGTGTATTTTACTGAAACAGGTGTATGGTTCTCAAATTGGTGTCTGACTTCTCTCATGAAGAATTTACTATTCTGAATAAATCATTATTGTACCCCACAAGTGTGAGCTCTCAATCACTACTAAGTCAAAGTTACATTTGTTCCCCGTATTAGGTAATTCATTCTTCATGATTCTCACCCAATGATTGGAGAACTACTCTTCCAATTGTTTCCTCTTGATCAAATAACTAATATAACATCAACATAATTGAATAAAGGGAATAAAAATATTATAAAATAAATTTCAATGTATTTAACAAAATATATGAAAACTATATATACAAAAATAAAATAATAAAAAATATAACTTCTTATCAATGATGTAAATATATATATTTACACATTTATAGAATAAAAATTATATATTTAGTTTTCTAAAATTATGATGTAGTTATATAATTTGTTATTTTATGTTTGTATATATATTTTTATAAATATTGTTGAATTATTTGAAAATTTTAGTTATAATAATTTTAATCTTTTAATTTGTTTTTTGTTGTTGTGTTGTTTAATTAATCAAGAGGATGTCATTGGAGTGGTGGGAATCATGTCACTATAGGATTAGTTAGAATAGTAAATAACCTGATATGTGGATCTCATTCAACTTAGACCTAGCAGTGACTATGGGAAGTGCATGACGTATTTTATTATGAAGAATAAATTATTTTTGGTAGTATGGGACACCCATTTGAGAACAACAAGGCCATTTCAAAAACCATCCCATGATCTCCATTATAGACAACATACAACAATTACTGAGGGGGATGAAGAGAGAGGATAAAAAGACCGATTAGGGAGAATACATGGAGCAAGGGGACAATTGAGTTTCATTTGGATGAAGAAGTGGATCAGACTGGGATAACTCCTTCTTCCTATTTCTTCATCACTATTTAATTGTACTTAGATTTTTTTGGGAAAGTATATATTTTCAAATAATTTTATTATAAATCAATAATTATTTTTGGGGTCAGATCATATATATTGAACTACTTTCATTTCTTCTGTTATTTTACTCAGATTTATCATAGTTGTGTGATGTATACCATCCATTGATCATATGTTTTTATTCTTAAGGAAAATTCATTCATTGCAACCCAGGTACCGAGGAATGAATTGTAGAGTATATTTTTCCTTAGTGACCAACACCAAAGTACTAAAATAAAAATGTATGTGTTAATCTCTTATCCATGAAGAAAAATCATCATCATAGGTCCTATTATGAATAATTATTCCCAAGATAGATCTTTGGAGATTGTTATTTATATTAAGATAGTTATATATTTCATTCCACTACACACATACTCAGTGCCTCTATCATTATTTCAATTCATGAGTAGTGAAATTTCATTTGATCTATTCCGGTATAGTTCCCATAACACTAATTTTGATTGTTTCTTACTATGAACTTTTTTCCCATGCCACACTTCATTTCAACATATTCTCCACAATTCCACTATTCTCATTAATTTTTTTTTTATTATTTTGGATTTTATTTGCTTACTGGAACATACATTAGTTCTTCCATTGGTCTGAATATTATAAAAAAATTACTAGAGTAAGTTGGATATAATTATTAAAATTCCATGAGTTCGGTGACATTGTTGTGCCTTATCGAGGTGAAAAATATTTACCACGATTACTATTCATAATAACCATAAATAAAAGGAACTTATTTAAGAAAAATTACTCGATGATTATTAATATAGAATCCATTTTTTAGGATTAAACATATAGAAGTGGAAGAAATCAATTTTAAAATTACTTAATAAAATTTAATGAAAAATACTTTTTAAAAAATGTGTATTTAATAAAAAAATTGAGCTTTTCAAATAAAGAAATATAATTTTGATTCTTATGAGATTATTTATAATAAAATTAATATTATATTAATTGAAATAAAATCCAAAATAGATGTTTACTTTTATTTAAATTTATTTAAAGTAATCAAATGATAATTTTATAAAAATCGGTATTTTGGACAATTCACTCAAAAATAAATATATTATAAAATGTAACAAATGATAACCCTAATATGATATTGAAATAATGATTTTAATATTTATGGTAATTTTATAAAATAAAATTTGGAAATGTGGTAAAAAATTATTATAAAATCCACTCACAAAATGAAAGAAAAACTATTTCTGAAGCATAAATGGACTTTTCTATAAATTGCGAACTTATTTATTATAAATTAAGAAATAAATTTTCATTAAATTAAACCCATATACATATATTTAATAATTTTTTATTCTTATTCATACCCATAATTCCAATGAATATGTCCTATATAATATAATATTTTAAAGGAGTTTATTTTTTTGTTCAATGTTTTTTGTAAAGAATGATTGTGAATTGATTAAATTAATAAATATAAATTATGTTCTAGATTAATTGGGTCATAAATCCTTCTTTACATATAATAATTATCCCTCAAAATTAATTTTCTCAAATTAAAAAAATGAGGATACATCTTCCCCATCACATCCAGAGGATCCCCTATAGCTTGAAAAAATTTATGGTTCCACAGCTAAACATTGACTCGGTGTGTTGTGTTATTCTATAGAACATTCACTCTATGACCCATAATCATATAAAAAATTCCTCCGTGTAATGATCATTAAATAATTTTATAACTTTTAAATTCAGTACTTGTGAATGATTTGGAATTCACTTTCTCAAAAGAGAAACATGGAACACAACAAAAACTCTCGTATTGTTTTTTGATACACCATGGGATAAGATACTCTCCCAATAAAATTATAAATCTCAAAAGTATTTTAATATATAGGTGTAATATTTCCTTTTTTTTAAATATCACAAAAGTTTTTGTTGACATATTTGATGGATTACCAAATCATCATCTTTGAACTCTACATCTAACTAATGATTATAAGAATCACATTTATATCGACTCTTAGATTACATGATGTGATCATGAATGTTTGTGACAATATTTTGTATATATATTGAAACTCATGGGTAAATATATTTAATTTTCCATCATTATATCGGTATGTTGGTGTTCTATTTAAATATAGAGGGATTTATAAGGGGTAATATGAATGCCCGAGGGAAATCCATTGTTATAAGAAAACATGACCAATAAAAGGTTTTGATCTATACAACCACTAATATATATATATAATATGTTCCCAAAATATGTTCTATGGTTTCAATTTCCCACCCATACAAGTGAATTTTTTTTGGATTTCAATAGTAACAAATATCAACTTCATATACAATTCATGATGAAGACTTATATAGAACATCAAGTAAAAACTATGGTCTTGATCAAATAAAATATAACATGGTATTAAATACAACTAAAGGAATTCATTAATGTATATTTTTTAAATATTTGTAATTGGTTATTATTATATTATTATAATGATATATTCTGACTTTATAGGATGATTAAATAGAGAACAAATAATTTTTTTCCCTTTAGATATTTCGGGGTGTCCAATGATAAAATCCATAGTAATTTTCCCCACTTCCATTATAGTTTAACTTACTGTCATAATAAGAATTGATATACAAACTTTATAATATCCTGCTTTTTTTCCTATAGAAATATTCTTTTGAATCACTATACATCATTATACAACAATGGGTGATATAGAATGATTAACTATGAGATTAGTCTTACAAATTATTATTTAATTCAATTATTTTTCGGACACATATTATGTTATTGAACATTATAATTATATAATTATAATGGTTCAAATTAGGAATATTAGACACCTTTATTTGTATTTCTTCCGCTTATATATTCCCCTTTTTAATCATCACATTGATGGATGGTCGAAAATTCATCTAAAAAAGATAATATCTATCTCAATTCATCATGATTTTAGGAAACATATTTTTCAAATAAATAATAATATGATCTATTTCAATCAATATCATGGAAAAATGATCTTGTCTTTTCAACATAGATAATTGTTCACCTTGTTCACCTTATTAGGTTATAAATTTATTGAGGAATCACAATCCTTAATAAACACCTACCAAATTATTTGGAATATATTAAACTCCTTCCGTATGAATATAATATTCAATATACCGCAAACAGTAGACCATGAAAAGATCCATGGCCTCTAAAAATTATTTTTTAAAAAAGTAAACAGTACATAGGAAGAGAAACAAGTAGCAGGGGTTAACCCTATCAATACAATACAATAGTATATGAAACAACTATCCTTTTCTTCCATGACCCCATCTGCGAGGCCCACCTCTACCTCTAGAATGCCTTCCCCTTCGCCACTGTTTAGGAGTCAGCCATTTATCACTTTCAGTAAGCATCTGCACCTAACCATCACTTGAACCCTCTTTGTGATCCACATCAACCACCAGAGCCACATCTTGAGCTTCTTCTATCTGCACCTCACCAGTCCACACATGTTGAACAGTCTGCACCACTTCAAAAGGAACCTACTCGGGTCCAGGGTCATTAGTCACTATAGAATACAACAATTCCTTACCTTTTAGACTTCTGATCTCCATATATGCTTTTCCAAAGTCCGGAGAATTAATATAATCCAGCATAGTAAAGAAATTAGGCTTCACCAAAATACCACCAGTCATAGCCTCATTTGAAGGCCCTTTTAATGGAGCCAAACCAGAATGAGAGCCCACATTATCAGCACAAGTCAGAACACCACTAAGAGCAGACTTCTCCATAGTGGCATATTCCTCCTTGATCTCAATATCCGCATTTCCATAAGTCATGTCAATAATATGAGATTTAACCAGCATATTCTTCTCCTAAAACACATCAGGAGCAGCAGCAGAGCCAGAAAAAATAGGAACCTGCACAGACTGTAGAGCAGATTCACAAAACAAATGCTGCTCCAAACCCAGACCAGCCATGGTAGAGGCCTCCACAGGCTCATGTGAAACAGCAGTGTCCTTAGACATAACCACAACAGACTGAACATTAGCAACCTTAGTTTCCACATCAATAGAGATAACATCAGTCCCCCTTAGACCCTCTAAGACAGGGTCAAACTTCATACCAGACGACAAAAGATTCCCAGCATGAACAAATAATTCATCATTTGAATCAATCTTACCTTTAGCCATATATTGATCCTCCAACAAAAAAGCACGCTCAATGGCCACCTCACTGTCATGACTAACTGCATCACTCCAATTATTAGGTTCATCCCCTTGAACCATTAGTGGATCAAGGGGAGTAGAACCATTACCATAAACCTTGTCATTTCTACTAGTAACAACAGAAACATAAAAAGAAGGATTTCCCTCCATATTTCCACTACTAGAGCCAGGTAGTGAGGGTCCTCTAATGGGGGAGGCAGGAGGTGGCACACCCTCATGAGAACCATGATTCACAACCATTGCTTTAGGTCTAGAAGTGTCAACAAATGACAGCATGAATTTACATTTGTCAACAAGATGCCCATATTTCTTACATTTTGAGCACCTCAAACCAGTATGACATTTATCCTTAATGTTCCCAATAGTTAAGAAATTCAAACAGAATTAAAAAACATGTTCAAATTCAATGCATAGTTAAAATTTAAAATCACCATCAATTAAATAAACAATCTCAACAAGAGGCTGTGACATGTCAAACTCAACCAACATACGAGAAAAATGAACATACCTCATGGTATCAGTTTCTTTTTCCAGTTTAAGAGGAGTTCCAACAACCATGGCAACATCCCAGAGGATGTCCGGATGCCAAAAGACCCAATTCATGCCTTTCACATGGATCCAGGACTGAGTAATGGTATTCTTGGCTTGAAATGGATAACACAATGGATTCCAATTCTGGAATCTCATAATGCCAGGCTTAAGATTAACGAAACCATAACTCCAAGCCCTCAGTTTATGCTCATTTTAACTGAAGGTAAGATTAAAGAAATTCATACCCAGTGAGAAAATGCGCCAATCTGTGAAACCCCATATCTGCCTTAAGCGATTCTGTAAATCATCAAGCTTCCACGAATTAGCAACATACAAGCTAATCCGACCAATGATATATTTCTTACAAGAAGAAATACGATCTTCAATGAATTGAGAATTCGATTCAACAACAGCCAATGCCCCATTCCTTGATATCTGATTACGAGAAACACATTCCCCATCTCGATGACCAAGGAAAAAATGATTCACACCTTTTGTTGGATGCACATCCACCTTAGAAGACCCAACACCAGGTCGGAACGGAGGACCACCTCCTACCAGCAGCCCCTTTGTATCCCCTGCATCCTCTGCCACACTATCAGAGTGAAGACCAGCATCACATCGCTTTTTAGGGCCAATGAAAACTATAGCAGGATTAAAATAGTCTAGAAAAGATTAATTAATCAGTGATCAAAACCCTAAAAACCATTGTCGAAGGAGGAGAAACCCTCAGCCTGTTGCCGCGCTATCTAAGGGATCTTTGACTATATTATCAACCACCATATTAAATATATATTGATCAATATATAGATATATATATATATATATATATATGAAATTTTCGAATATAAAGTCACAGCCACAACATTTTGGATGCAAATATATTATTACCAACACCAAATTAGATTTAGAATCAATTTACTTTTGAATTTTTTATTTGAATATGGATTTGGTTATCATTATAACATTTAACATGATTCCACATTCCATCACATTTTATACTAAACCACTATAGGTGAGAAACACTTAAACATTGTAGTTTAGTGTGATTATAGGTGTATTGTCCAACCTTCTCTTCCACTCCAGGAAATTTCATTCACAATCTTTTATCCTTAGGAATATAAACCATTTCCATGTAAACATGGTGAGTGTATAGGATATTCTTGAAGAATATATCAAAATGTGTTCATAGTATCCATTCCACAAAATAAAACATTGGATCATAGATTCCATGTCTGGTCTAATCCATTCCTAAAAAACATTCTACCTTAATTGATCAAAAACATGGACTCGCCATTGATAAAAAGTCCCAAGAATGAGACATTGTGAAGTAAAAATTCAATCCTATCAAATTTAGTAGAAAAATTTACTTCCCCGGGGTTCTCAATGTAATTCTCCAACAATATACATGCTCTTCCTTTCTTAGTAATTATATAATAATTTCAAATATAAAGTCATCCAAAATATGATCAACTTTGTCAAAAAAATTAATTATTAATTCAATCACTGATTAATGGAAGGGTATTGGTTGGTATAAATGGAATCACTATAACTTCATTATTCACATACCTCATATAAAAGAATATATTTTATATATACTAATTTTCACCCTCAATTGATGACATCTATAATGAAGGTAAATCATTAAAATTTATTGATATATTTGTAAGTAATAATACTAATAGTCAATATAGGGTATATGATTATTCTTCTTGATAGTGACCATGTTATGTTCCTATAGTCAATTAAAATTCACATTAACCCGTCATTCTTATTAATAAAAAGAACAGATGAACAACAACATGATGAATTAGGTTGTTTTCATCCATTCAATATTTTTAAACATAGTTACTACATATATTCAGGAATCTCAATTAAATAGATTCTATATGGATTCATTGATATATTAGTAGCACTTGGTATGATTTCTATGGAAACAAATAATATCATAGATCTAGGAGATACTAGGAATGTATTTAAGAAATAGATCAATAGATTCACAAAAAATATCAGCATATATAATGTTAATATTATCCCAAGCATTATAGATAAATATCCCTCTAAATGAATCTTCCTGAACCAAAATAAACAAAAATTCAAGAGGAGGGTGAATAAAAATATTTAACGGAATAATTTTCCAAGAAACTCTATTAGAGAGGAGCGATATACATGAGATGAAGTTATTATACCATTAGTATTTTTTACTGCTAAACCAACATATCATCATTGATGATATTTACAATCATCCTATAGGAAATTTCATGATATAAAAAATTTATAAGGCAATTTTCAAATAAGCCATATCAATATTTCAGTGTTCATTTCACCACCTCATCTTCATTATTTAATATTTATTCACATATTAAAAGAAAATCGTTATCATGTGAATCAAACATCATATTAAAAACATAATATAACCCAGAAAAAAATATTCAATGGCCACCTAAATCACACATCCACATTTATAATATATAACACCATAGGTTTATCCATAGTCATCCATGATAAATATCTATTAAAATCCTTTATAATAGTTCAAAAAATAATTTTAATTAACCAACCAGTATCCATAATGTGTTTCAAACCCGGTGTGCAATAAGGTTCTATTCACCAAGCACCTGAATGATGATTAAGATATTGTCAAAAAATCATTACAATTGTTAATACAATGATTTGTATTTGTTTGAAGGATACATCCATTTGTACTATTCCAATAGATATTCTAGAAAGGCCACATAATTTAAAACATACCAAAACATTAGAATGTTATCATATATTTAGGATTATAACTATGGTTTTCATGCATATAATATAATCATAATCTCTAAAATTAACTAATCCATCATATGATATAAACTATGATAAATTAACCATTTCATATATAAATATTTCAATGAACTAGAATTTCCATATATCGATATTACATCTTTTATATCAACATTCATTACAGTAAACCATACCATTTCCAAGGATCGTAAAAGTATATCACCTCTAGAAACATGTAATCATATACATCTAGATCATAGTGATCTAAATCATATCTAAAAAATATAATTATAACTAGATCAATTTTTTGATAAATCATACTCAATACTTTCCTTTATAGACTATAGAAAAAATATACAAGGGGTTTGATCATGTGGTTAATCTGGGTAAACAAGGAAGACACAAAAACACGGTATGAGTAAAAGGGCATAAGAACATTGGAATAAAATTTGAAAACTATAACATAGACATCAAAAAGTAAAATATTTGGTCAAATAATAATGATTTTAAGTTAATAATACATGAATCACAAGGGAATAAAAAAGAATCAAACATGAGAACATAAAAATTGAATAATAATTGGACTTGTGGAATACACATAAGAATGAAATATAAATTCCATATTAGTCAAGGATCATTTCTATGTCTATCATAATTTAATGGGTTCACTACCTAAAACATTTGGGTTATCAAGGTTCACTCCCAAGACAATCATAGTTGATAATGTCCCTTATCGAAAAAAATTCAACACCCATTCGACTACTATTTATCTCGTTAAATTTTAATCTTTACGAAATTAATTGGAAGGGGATATAAGTCCCGATCATAACATAACAAAAATAATTTGAATTTTTATCATAATGTCACAAAACATTCATTATAATATAACACTTTAAAATAATTGGTTTTCATATGAATTAAATAAAATCATAACCCATGGGTCTTTGAAACTCCACTTTTTATTGTAAATATATTAAGTGGTTTTGGAGATTCATCATTGGAATCTATTTACTCAATTTTGTGTTGAAACCCCCCCCCCCACTCTTTCAGAATTTTAGGGCCTTCGGTGGCCTGGATTCTCCAAGGTGGGTATCAAATCTAAAAAGGAAATGCTTCTTTGTGGTTGTGGATTCTCATGAGGATTTTATGAATGCTTTGATTGTAACATCCCAAGTAAGTAAATAATTTTTTATTTTTATATCTATGTATATTTATGAATCAGATAGTGTTTTAAAGACTTAAAATGAGAATAAATCCAATCTTAAGCATAGAATTCTTTAATATTTTTAAAAGATTGTTTTACTGCCTTTTGATGGTGAACCATTTTTAAATCTATGTTTTAACCATTTTATAATCTTTATATGTCAAAATAAAATTATTCTTTAGTATTGGAACATTGAAATTTACTTTGGATAAATTTTTGGTATTTTTCTGACAATGTTCATTTTTTAATGAATAGTGAAAAATACTGCATTTTACTTCAAAACTTCTTTTTCATCTAATTTAATTATATGGTGTTGTTGTCATTTTAATGGGTTTTAAATCATAATTAGAATATAGTTTTACAATTTAATCCAATTGTGGTCATTGGGATTAATTTCACTTTGAAATTGGACATAAATAATATTCAAACTTCTGATAGATATTGTTTCTAAAAAACCCGCTATTTGTTTTGACAACAGAAATTATTTATTAATTAATTAATACAATTTATGTGTTTGGAATTTGGTAAATTGGATTCCATATTAATAATCATAAGGTCCAAATTATGTAATTAATACTCATTTATTTTTGGACATTATGAATAGTAACAACGGTAATTCTCTTTAATTATCGCAATTAATTAGTAATCGGGTAGTTAAGGGTAATAAAATAATATCATAATAATAAAAAATGACCCCAAAATGTCTATTAATTCTCCTTTTTGTGTCATGGCCGACCATGTGATGCCTTGTGACAAACTTTGGGACCCCATGGAATCACTTTTGGGTGATAATGACACTTTATCATTTTATTTTTAAAGAAAGAGGAATATCACAAAAGTATGTATCACCCAAGTAAAACAATTTTTTTTGGCTGTGTAAATGATATCTTAGACTATAAATATTAATTGTAAATCTAAAAATATTTACTACATCCTGATATTTTTTTTATAATTTTTAGACATTAAATAAATTAATTTATTTATGACACCATAATGATGCAGCGATTACCTCATTAATGAACGATTTAAATAAAATGAAAAGATAATGTAAAATCTAAGATTTACACATGTTAAAGACCTATTGGATGGGTGGATTTCAAACCATTATCACCATATCCTCGAAATATATAATTTTAGGACCTCTAAAATCCAAAAATCATTATATAATAAAGTAACATTTCTTGACTTTCCAAGAGTGCCCCTCCTCCCTCATATAAAAGGCCCCCACCTCTTCGAACTTACCCACACAACTCAAGCCATTGGCTCGGACAAGATTTGATCATTTTATCTCTCCACATCCCTCTCTAAATCCTAGAATCCTTAACTTCAGTAGAAATCTATTCATGAAACCCTTTTGGTTCAAACCAAGAAGAGTTACCCGACTTAAAGGTAATGTATTCCCTTATGTTCGTTTGTTTTATTTTTCTTCTCCAACCCCTTAAAATCTTTTTATTCCTTTATTTTTTAACAAAAAATTTATCTTCAATATACTGGTATGATGTTATGAGAAGTATTCAAGCTACACTTACGCACACTTCTGTCTATTGGTTAAAGAACAAACTATTTCTGTGGATGGAGAATATCTTCCTCACAAAATGATGATTGTTCAATATTCTTTTAAAACCTTTCATGGTGTCTATTAAGATGTCACTCTATTTAAATATGATATATATAATTTTTATGTTTTCATTATGCTTTTTTATTTTTCATTTATGGCATACCTTTATGGTTTCCATTATGGGTAAACGTGATATCTTCATTTTAGGAAGTGCGGACTACCGCCCCCTCAAAGTGATTTGATTAGTTAATGACATATGTGGGACATATAAAGGATGAAGTTAATGATATTATATATGATATTATACTGGAATTATAATATACCTTTATATCATAATTAATTCATTCCATTAAATACGAAATATAAATGAAAGTAGCGTGCATGCGTACGTACGACTTACCATCTCCATGAACGGTGCATTTCATTTATTACCTCTAAATGTTATGTAATATTATAAATTCAGGTATATAATGGATATATATGATATATATGATATCTAAATAATGAATATAATTCTGGATATAATGGATATTTTACCACATGAACAACGTTTAATTATAAGAAGTTTATTTTTGACTCAAGTACCAATGATCGAAAAAACGACCGTTATTAACTTAAATAATTACATAGTGTTCATAACATGGTAATAAGTGATATAAAAGGAATAATGAACTTGAAAAATGTTCTTAATAAAGTAGAAATTAACTCTAGTTTATTATTCAGGAGATTAAAGAACGATCGAGTCATATCGGACACGAGGTAAGGGACTTCGTCTCAATCTCCTTTCATTGAGGCATATTTTTTTTATACACAACATTATTTTATACGGTGTATAAACCCCTTTGAATTTTACTTTTATTCAAAAGGAATATTGTTTCTACGAAGCGTTTAACTACATGACAAAAGCGAATGTTTTTGTCTTACGTATGCGGCGACAACGACTTCTCTGCCGCCGTGACCATTATTTGAGTTTATGCTTCCTCTACAAGCCATAACGTTTTTTAAAATGAAAAATAAATACCATGTTTTTACTCTTAATTTATTTTTGTATTGAAAATGGATTTGATAATGGTTTGTTATATCAATGTGTTTTTGATATCTTGTGATTGAAATGTGGAAATGCTATGTTTCTTTTATGCATGTTTTATGTGATACTAATATGTCATGGTTCTTGGGAATTGTTTTTAAAGACGAGTGATTCTATGATAAACTAAGGGAAGGTGAGCCCGTGATAGCTCTCCAATCCATTGGGCAACACTAAGGGGTTAACCGCTAAGGTTTCTCCAAAGAGAATTAGGGAATATACTGTGATGGGTATTCCAAACATAACCATGAGGGTTTATCCTTATGTAAGAATGTTATAAATGCCTAAAGTTACCTTTATGTCTTATGATTTCTAGAATTTATTCATTATTTGATGAGGTATGTTAAAGTGCATATCTTTTTTGAGTAAAGTATGATTTCATTAATTCTTATGTATACATGGACTAATGTTTTCATTTTGTACTTTTATATCCCTTACTAAGATTTTTATGCTCATCCCATGTTTTTGAAATGTTTTTCACATGTCAAGGGAAAGGTACATGATGTGATGATAGTGTCAAGGAAGTGTCAAGAATGAATAAATGTTTTTTTAAATATGTTTCCTTTGATGGGAAAATTGAATATTGTCTTAAATTTAACCACCTTGTTTAAATGTGGAATGTAATGTATGATTTATGGTCTAAATCTCTAAATCTCTACACCTGAAAAGATCCTCAATGTGTAATCTTTTAAAAACTCAAGATTAAGTAATGTTTAAGGCATGTGGCATTATAGTTGGTATCAAATGTCGGTTTAGATAACATTAGGAGTTATAATTCTATTAAATAATTATCCAAATTTTTTTATGGTCAAATTGAAATGACATAGCATTTGAAGATTACCGGGTTGCTTCGCCTAAGACATATTTGTTCAAAATGTTTTTCTGTAAAGGAAACATGGAATCAGTGCTAGGAAGGCATACATAAGGAAATGACCTTCCTAATTAGCATCCTGAGATGGTTGGAATTGGAATAGAACAGTTTGTTGTAGTAATGGCGTAGTTGACTCAAGCGATAAATGGTGGTGGTATCCATGCACGATATCAGCCAGATCAATCGCAGAGGAACATGTCAGTGGTGGAACATTTCATGAGGCAACATCCCCCGTCATTCAGAGGATCATCTGACCCTGTTCTAGCTGAAGGGAGGATTAAATCACTGGAGAAGAGTTTTGATGTCATGGGGTGTTCAGAAAATCAAAAGGTTAGTATTTTTGTTTACCATTTGTAGGGTGAAGGAGATCAGTGGTGGTCGATGGTTAAAAATATCAGGGGCACTGATGAGAATGATTCTCTTGACTGGGATGAATTCAAAGGTATGTTTCTTGAGAAATATTTTCCTAAGGATGTTCAACTTAGGATGGAAAAACAATTCTTGGAATTGAGGCAAGAGGACGACTCAGTGGATTCTTATGAAGAAAGGTTCACTCAATTGGAAAGGTATGCTACAAATTTTATATGAGACCTTGATAGTAAAATCAATCATATTTACTCAGGATTAAAGCCAAAATATCGAAGGGATTTAGCTTCTCGTGAGTTCAAAAGTTATGAAATGATTCTTCGATGTGTTGATAAGGTGGAAATGGAGTTCGCCGATGATCTAGTGTCTTATAACAACCAATTGAAGAAGAGACCGAGGTGACAAGAGAAAATTAAGAATTCTTCAAAAAGGTATGATGGTAAGAAAACTATGTTTTCAGTTTGTGATAAATTTGGTAAAAGGCATGCTGGGGAATGTCTTCTGAATTATAGAAAGTGCTACTGATGTGGTAAGATGGGACATAAGGCTCGTGATTGCACTGAAAAAGATCAGGGTGATGGTAAGAAAAAATTTGATTTACAGTTAGTGAAATGTTTCAAGTGCACTGAGATGGGTCATTTTGCAAACAAGTGTTCAACAAAGAGCTCAAATGATGGGAAGAAGTTAGACTACAAGCAAAAAAGGAGTGGTGAAATCCTTTGCAACTACTTCAGCAGATGTTGGGCCAACAAATGAAGTGGTATTAGGTACTTTGTTTTTTTTAGATTATGCCAGTGTGTTGTTTGATTCAGGGTCTACACATTCTTTCATCGCTGAATTTTTTTTTAGTAAATTGGGAATTCCATCCCAAGAAATTACTCTTTAACTTGTGGTAAAAACACCTGGGGAAAATGTTGAGGAAAAAAGAATTTATAAGAGTCTTCCTATCCTAATCCATGGAAAGAACCTACTTGCAAACCTTATTGTTTTACCTCTAGTAGAGTTTGATGTTATCCTGGGTATGGATTGGCTCTTTGTTTACCATGCTAAGATTGATTGTAGAGCTAAAGAAGTTTCGTTTCAGAAAGAATTTCAGTTTGCGTACAAGAATGAACCCTTACTGTGGATAACATATCAAGAGGCTTGGAAACTTGTAAAAGATGGAAATGAATGTTACCTTGCACATATTGTTGAAAAAAAAAGGAATCGTTCAGATTAATGATGTGATAGTGGTAAATGAGTATCCTGATGTTTTTACTAATGAGTTGCCAGGAATAATACCATATCGGGAAGTTGAAATCAGTGTTGACTTAGTTCCTGATGCTAAGCCAATTTCAAAACCCCCTTATCGAATGGCTCAAATTGAACTTTTAGAGTTGAAGGATCAATTACAAGATTTTTTAGGGAAAGGTTTCATTTGCCCTAGCACATCACCATGGGGTGCTCCTATCTTATTTTTTAAAAATAAAGATGGTTCTATGATATTTTTCATTGATTATAGAGCCTTGAATAACATCACTTTTAAGAAAAAATATCTTTTTCCTCATATCGATGATTTGTTTGATCAGCTCCAGGGAGCTCAGTATTTTTCAAAGATTCACCTGAGATCGGGGTACCATCAGTTGAAGGTAAAGGAAGAAGATATTCTGAATACCGCATTTCATACAATATATGGCCATTATGAATTTGTAGTAATGCCTTTTAGGTTGAATAATTCACCTTCTGTATTCATGGACCTTATGAATAGAATATTCCATGAGTTCTTGGATAAGTTTTTGGTTGTTTTCATTGATGATATTTTGGTGTTTTCTAAAAGTAAAGAGGATGATTAAAGTCATTTAAGGGTTATTTTTCAAACCTTAAAAGAAAATAAATTGTATGGGAAATTCTGCAAGAGTGAGTTTTGGTTGCAACAAATTTCATTCCTTGGTCACATTGTTTCTAAAGATGGAATAACTGTTGATCCTATAAAAACAATGGTTGTTGATGAATGTCCAAGACCCACAAATGTTACTGAGATTCATAGTTTTCTTGGTTTGGCAGGCTATTACCGAAGGTTTGTTAGAAATTTTTCACGGTTATCTAGTCCAATGACTAAGCTAACTCGGAAGGGTGTTAAGTTTATCTGGACAAAATATTGTGATAATTTTTTTCAGGAGTTGAAATGAAGATTGGTGAATGCTCCAGTTTTGGCACAACCTTCCAGGAATGGTGAGTTTGTTATCTACAATAATGCTTCATTGAAAGGACTTGGTTGCATCCTAATGCAGAATGATCAGGTAATTGCTTATGCTTCACGTCAGTTTAAAACTCATGAGGTAAATTACCTTACACATGATTTGGAATTAGCTACTGTTGTTTTCGCTTTAAAATTTTGAAGGCATCATTTGTACAGTGTAAAGTGTGAAATATATACTGATCACAAATGTTTAAAGTATATATTCACTCAGAAATAATTGAAAACGAGACAGAAGAGATTGCTAGAATTAATCAAGGATTATGATTTTATAATTCAGTGCCATTCGGGAAAAGAAAATAAAGTGGATGATTCTTTGAGTCAAAAAATTAATGCTTCATTAACCATGTTACGTTTGGAATGTGATCCTTTTTTTAATGATTTTATGAACTTTAGTATAGAAGCTGTTGGTGCAGGATGTTCTTCTATTTTGTTTTAGGTATCTGTGAAATCTTCTCTATTAGAGAGAATTAAGCAAGCACAGAAGCAAGATAGTGAGATGCAGAAAAAGGTAGAGATGGTTCAGAAGGGTAAGTTTCCTGAATTCAACATTGATGATGATTGTGTTTCGAGATTTGGGAAGAGATTTTGTGTGCCGTGTGATTCACATTTGAAGAGAGAGTTGTTATGTGAAGCTCATAGTTCTCCATTTTCAGTTCATCCAGGCAGTACTAAGATGTACAGAGATCATCTTGAGTACTACTGGTGGAATGGAATGAAAAGATATATTGCTGATTTTACTGTGAAGTGTTTGACTTGTCAACAGGTTAAAGAAGAGTGGCAGTTACTGAAGGGGATTCTTCAGCCTTTACTAGTGCTAGAGTGGAAATGAGAGAATATATCCATGGACTTCATTGTGGGATTGCCGAAGAAACCTCGAGGTAATAATGCAATCTGGGTTATTGTTGATCGCTTGAATAAATATGCTCATTTCCTTGCTATACGAGAAACTTTTTCCCAAGATCAACTTTATTTTTTGTATGTTAAAGAGATATTCAGGTTACATGGAGTTCCCCTCTCCATTGTATCTGATCATGATCCCAGGTTTACTTCTAACTTTTGGAAAGGCCTTCAGAAGTCGTTGGGTACTGAATTAAATTTTAGTACAGCTTTTCATCCTCAATCAGATGGGCAGTCAAAATGAACAATACAGACTTTGGAGGATATGATACGTTCTTGCTCGATGGATTATCAGGGAAGTTGTCCCCAACATCTTTCATTGGTTGAGTGTTCTTATAATAACAGTTTTCCTTCCTGTATACAGATGGAACCATTTGAGGCATTATATGGGAATCGGTGTCGAACTCCATATTTTTGGGATGAAGGGGGGGAAATGAAGTTGATGGGACCATAATTGTTAGAAGAGTTGGTAGAAAAAAGTTCAGCTGATACACAGACACATGAGAACAGCTCAAAGCAGGCAGAAAAGTTATGCGGACAACAGGAGGAAGGATCTCTCTTCTGAGGTAGGTGATCATGTCTTCCTCAAAGTTTCACCATGGAAAAATGTGATGTGATTTGGTAAGAAAGGAAATCTGAGTCCACTGTTTATTGGACCATATGAAATTCTATAGAGTGTTTGATCAGTTGCATACCGAGTGGCTTTACCTCCGATTTTATCTTAGGAACATAATGTTTTTCATGTTTCAATGTTAAGGAAGTACATGAAAGATCTATCTCATGTTTTGAGTCCGGAGGTAGTTCAGTAGGAAGAGGACCTATCTTATGAGGAAAAACCTATTCAAATTATTGACCACAAGGAGCAAGTGTTATGGAAGAAGGTGATTCATCAAGTAAAGGTTTTGTGGAAAAACCACATGATTGAAGAGGCAACATGGGAATCTGAAAATGAAATTAGGGATAAATGCCCCCACTTATTCGATATGTAAATAAATTGTGGGGACTAAATTTTCTATAGGGGGAAAGGATGTAACATCCCAAGTAAGGAAATAATTATTTATTTTTATATCTATGTCTTTTTGTTAATTATATAGTGTTTTAAAGACTTAAAATGAGAATAAATCCAATCATAAGCATAGAATTCTCTAATATTTTTAAAAGATTGTTTTACCGTCTTTTAATGGAGAACCATTTTTAAATCTATCTGTTGATAATTTTATAAGCTCAATTTATCAAAATAAAATTATTATTTAGTATTGGGACATTGAAATTTACTTTGGATAAATATTTGGTATTTTTCTGACAATGTTAAAATTTTAATGAATACTGAAAAATACTGCATTTTACTTCAAAACTGCTTTTAAATATAATTTAATTATATGGTTATATTTTTCTTTTAATTGGATTTTAATCTTAATTAGAATACATTTTTACCATTTAATCCAATGGTGGTCATTGGGATTAATTTCATTTTTAAATTGGACATAAACAATTGTCAAACTTTTGATAGATATTGTTTCTAAAAAACCCACTATTTGTGTTGACAACAGGAATTATTTTTTAATTAATTACTAAATTTTCTGTGTTTGGAATTTAGTAAAATGTATTCCATATTTGGAATCAGAAGGTCCAAATTATGTAATTAAGACTCTTTTGTTTGTGGACTTTATGAATAGTAACGACGGTAATTGTCATTAATTATCGTGATTAATTAGTAATCGGGTAGTTAAGGGTAATAAAATAATATCATAATAATCAAAAATGACCCCAAAATGTGTCCTAATGCTACTGGTTGTGTCATGGACGACCATGTAATTCCTTTTGCCAAACTTTGGGACCCCATGGAATAACTTTTGGGTGATAGTGATACTTTATCATTTTATTTTTAAAGAAAGGGGAATATCACAAAAGTATGTATCACCCAAGTAAAACAATTTAGTTTTGTTTATATAAACGATCTCTGAGACTATAAATATTCATTGGAAATCTAAAAATATTTCCTACATCATTTTATTTTTTTTATAATTTTTAGACATTAAATAAATTAATTTATTTACGACACCATGATGATGCAGTGATTACCTCATTAATGAATGATTTAAGTAAAATGAAAATATAATGTAAAATCTAAGATTTAAAAATTTCAAAGACCTATTGGATGGGTGGATTTTGAACCCTTATCACCTTATCCTGGAAATATATAATTGTGGGACCTCTAAAATCTGATACTCATTATATAATAAAGTAACATATCTTGACTTTCCAAGAGTGCCCCTCCTCCCTCTTTTAAAATGCCCCCACCTCTACGACCTTACCCACACCTCTCAAGCCATTTCATCGGCCAATATCTACTCATTTTATCTCTCCACATCCCTCTCTTCATCCTAGAAGCCTTATATTAGGCAGAATTCTCTTCAAGAAACCATTTTGGTTCAAACCAAGAGGAGTTACCCGATTTAAAGGTAATGTCTTCAATTGTGTTATTTTGTTTTATTTTTCTTCTCCATCCCCCTAAACTATTTTTATTACTTTATTTTGTAACAAAACCAGTATCTTCAATATACTGGGATGTTTTTATGAGATGTATTCGAGCTACACTTACGTACACCGCCGTCTAATGGTTAAAGAACATACTGTTTCTGTGGATGGAAAATTTCTGTCTCATGAAACGATGATTGTTCAATCTTATTTTAACACCTTTCAAGGTGGCCATTATAATTTTACTCTATTTATATATCATATATATTATTTTTATGTTTTCCTAATGCTTATGTATTTTTCATTTATGGCATACCTTTATGGTTTCCATTATGGGTAAACGCGATATCTTCATTTTAGGAAGTGCGGACTACCGCCCCCTCAAAGTGATTTGATTCGTTAATGCCATATGTGGGATGTATAAAGGATAGAGTTAATGATATTATATATGATATTATACTTTATTTATAATATACCTTTATATCATTATGAATTCATTCCATTAAATATGAAATAGAAATGAAAGTAGCGTTCAGGCGTACGTACGGATTACCGTCTCCATGAACGGTGCATTTCATTTCTTATATCTAAATGTTTTGTAATATTATAAATTCAGGTATATACTGGATATATATGATATATATGATATCTTAATAATGAATATAATTCTGGATATAATGCATATTTTTCCACATGAACAACTTGTAATTATAAGAAGTTTATTTTTGACTCAACTACCAATGATCGACAAAACGACCATTATTAACTTAAATAATTACATAGTGTTCATAACATGGAAATAAGTGATATAAAAGGAATAATTAACTTGAAAAAAGTTATTAAGAAAGTATAAATTTAATCTAGTTTATTATTCAGGATATTAAAGAATGATCTAGTCAATTTGGACACGAGGTAAGGGACTTCGTCTCAATATCCTTTCATTGAGGCATATTTTGTTTTATACACAACTTTATTTTATATGGTGTATAAAACCCTTTGAATTTTACTTTTATTCAGAATGAATATTTTTTATATGAATCATTTTACTAAATGAAAAAAGGGAATGTTTTTTTCTTACGTATGCGGCGATAACGACTTCTCCACCGCCGTGACCATTATTTGAGTTTCGGCTTCCTCTACAAGCCATAACTTTTTTTAAAATGAAAAATAAAAAACAGGTTTCACTATTCATTTATTTTGGTATTGAAAATGGTTTTGATAATGTTTTGATTATATCAATGTGTTTTTCATATCTTGTGATTGAAATGTGGAAGTGTTATGTTTCCTTTATGCATGTTTTATGTGATACGATTATGTCATGGTTCTTGGGAATTGTTTTTGAAGACGGGTGGTTCCGTGATAAACTAAGGGTGGGTGAGCCCATGATAGCTCTCCAATGCATTGGGTAACGCAAATGGGTTAAACGCTAAGGTTTCTCCCAAGATATTTAGGGAATATACTGTGATGGGTATTCCAAACGTAACCATGAGGGTTACTCCCTACGTAAGAATGTTATGAATGCCTCCAGTTACCTTTATGTCTTATAATTTCTATGATTTATTCATTATTTGATGAGTTATGTTAAAGTGATTATGTTTTATGAGTAATGTATGATTTCATTAACTATTATGTATATATGGACTAATTTTTTCATTTTGTACTTTTATATCCCTTACTAAACTTTTTATGCTCATCCCATGTTTTTGAAATGTTTTTCACAAGTCAAGGGAAAGGTACATGATGTGATGATAGTGTCAAGGAAGTGTTAATAAAGATTACATGTTTTTTTTAATATGTTTCCTTTGATGGTAAAAGTGAATATTGTCTTTAATGTAACCACCTTGTTTAAATGTGGAATGTAATGCATGATTTATGATCTAATTCTCTAAAATTCTAAACCTGAAAAGATCGTCAATGTGTAATCCTGTAATAACTCAAGATTAAGTAATGTTTAAGGAATGGGGCCTTATATTGATTCTCTCACTTAGGGATGTTATAATGTTAACATTCATCCTATCTTTCTTGTATATGGATGTTCACTCCAAACATGATTCACCACAAGCGATATTATGGATTAACCTCTATGGTCTTCCATTACCCATCTACAACCTCGATTTCTTACATGGAATGTGGGACTTCTTTGGATATTTTATTTGTGTATATGAATTTAATCTTAAACTAAAAGACAAAGGGATGGCTAGAATTTTTTTGGAGTGGGACCTTTCATGTCACATTCCATCATGTAACCTTATAAAAGAAGGCGGCATTCTATCTTTGCGGAAACCGCATTTTTTCATTCCCCGCCATGGTTTTTTTGGAATGTCCCCTATAAAGTAGTTCCCACTAGGGAATCTATAGATATATGTTGATGGAAAAATTTAGAAATTTTTCTTCAAGAGATGGTGTTCGCCTCCTCTTAGTGGTAAATGAGTGTTCATTGGGAGGACCTGGTGATCCTGTTCCAGCGGTGGTCTCTAGCCCGATTCTCTAGCCTCTGCCTCCTCCCCTACAACCTCATGACTCATCTCTGAAAGACATGATGGTGAAATTCATGGAAATATTTGTGTAGAGACCCGAAGCCTGACGTACATGGACATTACATTACATTTGCGGAATACATAGTACATAACAAAAACACACACACAAGGATCGTAATAGTTTAGTGTCTTTGGAAACTCGGAACGTATTCTTCTAATCGTGGTGAAAGATCTTCAATATCTCCCATAAAGATCTTCTTTTTTTTTACCTAAAAACCTTTCTTTATATCCTGGGGAAAAGAAAACATAAAAGGGTGAGCTCAAATGCTCAGTAAGGGTAAACAAAAGAAATATCAATCACATCATATACATAAGAACATAGCTTTTGGAAATCATAACCTGCAAAAGAGCTCATAATATCATAACATGGGATAAATCATAGAAGTGAAAATGAAATCATAACTTAAAACATTACTCATTTTGGCATACACACATAATCATAGAGAATCATTTCTTGTTAGTCAAGACTCATTGCCAAGACTATCTTAGTGGACAAAGTCCCTTTCTGAATCGAGTAATCCTCGTTTCAGTCCTGTTTCACTGAACCGGTATAACCTACCATTCCAGCCATGTCTATCTCATGAGATATAAAATCTTTACCCAATGCATTGGAGGGAGATATAGGTCCCACCCATCTCTTAATGAATCCTTTCTTATGTGTGCCACAAAATCATAAATCATACATCATTTCATAACCCATGTATTAAAAATGGGATTCTTAAAACAACATGACATCATAAAACCATTCATATAAGACAAAGGAATTCATAAACATAATTCCATCACAACATAGTCAAATCAATGTAAAAATATGGATAGAAACAGAACCCTTTATTATCTTAGATGTAAAATAATTTTGATAAAACACTTGAAATGAATTCTTGAGGAAAATATCCTTTCTTCTTCAAAATCAATTTCTTTTCACAAAACATCATGCAATTTTAAAAGAAAGAGATTTTATTAAAAATAGTCATGAAATCTTTTGGAGTAAGCTTCATGAAAATAAGGCTTTATAAAACCGTAAAAATCCGTTCATTCCGTGTAAGTTAAAAAAAAACATTCTTCGTACTTTTGTCGGAAAAGTCCAAAAGTACCTCGTATGAAAAAGAGACAAAAGATTCCTTTCATATTCTTTACTAAAAACTCACCGAAGAGTAAAATTGGATTTAAACTATTTTAAGTGGATGGAAACAATATTACATATTGAAGGAACATGGATGTGGATGATAAAATACACCCCAGTAAATACTTACGAATAAACAATCTCGGATAAAAATGAGATTGTGATATTTCCCTTACCTTAGGTCCAATTTGCTTCGTATGTGTCCGAACCTCCTGTATAATGATTTAAATAATTTCATTTACTTATTACAGAATCATATTCATTGTTATGATATCATATATGGTTCACTTATGACATTATATTACCCGTTCTTTTGTAAATTCCATGTTAAAGAAGCGTTTTGGGTAAAATCGTTTCATTTATCGTAGGTGTTTTGACTTGTTGTTCTTGACATCATTATTACTTATATCATGATTTACTTACTTCCAGAATATAAAATATGATTTATATATCATATATATTCAGTATATATATATATATAATAGATAGATAAATAAAATGAAAAACACCGTTCATGGAGACGGTAGTCCGTACGTACGCATGAACGCTGTTTTTCTTTCCTTATTGTCTTGAAATGGAAGTAAGTAGATGACATACATATGTATATATATATATACATAAATCCAGTAGCTTTATAATGTCATGTATTTCATTATAATTTCCTATATATACATTATAATCATTCTTAAATGGTTAACATGGAGAATGAATCTCATCGCGTCGTGGAGACGGTAGTCCGTACGTACGCACGAGCGATGATATCATTTCTATAAATATTGAATTGAATTGGAGTGGATTATAAAATATATCAGAATCAATATGATGTTGTAATAACTATGTATAGTTATTCTTTACACCATTATACCCATCCATGTAAGGTGGTGGTGGAAAATAGATTACACCACGGCGTGGAGACGGTATTCCGTACGTACGCACGCGCGGTGATTTCTTTTTCCGTAGGATGGATAGATGGTGAAATAGGGTTGTTTCATACTTATTATAACATATCAGTATATGAGTGATACTGATGTTATTACTTCATAATGAAACAACCTAAGAAGAATAAGTGGAAGAAGAAATAAAGATGAAAGAATTGGTAACGGTAATTACCTCTTCTTTGAAGTGCCTCTTTGAGACCTCCTCTTAGGGCACTTGAATTGGTCTTTGAGGAAGACCAGAACCTCTAGGATGTTGCTAGGGAAGTGTAGGAGAGATTTTGGCAGGGGTTGGCCGAGCTTGAGTGCTCAAATTGGTGTGAGGAGGAAGGGGAGGAGGTGTCCTTTTATAGGGGAGGAGAGGGGCACCTTAGGAATTCTTAAAAATATTAATTTATAATAAATCTAACCCCACTTAAAAACCTCCAAAAATGACTCATATTCGAAGATTAGATAAGATAGGGTTGTAATCTCATCAACCAATAAAATTTAGACATGTTTGGATATTATTTTAAACCTTATCAATTAGATTTAACTCTAAGTTAAATAATTTAACTTTTACCGTGTCTTTTTGTTTTCTTTCACTATATGGTTAATACACTTACTATAACATGCCAAACGAACCCCAAATTGTTTAT
Organism: Viscum album; assembly: GCA_963277665.1. NCBI lineage: Eukaryota > Viridiplantae > Streptophyta > Magnoliopsida > Santalales > Viscaceae > Viscum > Viscum album. The sequence continues at coordinate 1,295,763,328 of OY728130.1, read as the reverse complement.
TATTAATATATATATCATTATCTAAGTCATTTGGCCGAACCTTAGATTTTTAGGAATAAAATAACAATTAGTAATATAATATTTGATTTAAAAACTATTTTGTGTCAATTTTGACACTATTTGATATATGATTTTTGTGAAAGTCATAACAGAATTAAATGTTCGAACCAAGTTGATTAAATCAACATTAATATATCATAGTAACCTAGAAAATTAGTTGAATTCATAAAAAGTCTTAAATTACATTTATTTTGGTATTTATATTATCAATTATGTCAATATTTCATTAATAAGATAATTACTGCATCATCTTTGTGTCATAAATAAATTATATTATATGATGTCTAAAAATTACAAATAAAATACCATAATGTAGGAAATCTTTTTAGCTTTCTAATGAATATTTATAGTCGAATTTATCTTATGTATAACCCCATATTAAAAATTATTTACTTATTAAACTTTGATTTTAACTATTTTAACCCTTCTTTAAATAAATTAATAATAAATGTCCTAATCTAATCCAAGTGGGCCTAAATGGTCATATTTTATTCCTAAGTTTGTTTTTGGTCGAATTACACTTGTCCAATAGATTTAGGACATGTGTTAGGGTAATATTAATATCATATTTACCCTTAGTTACCCTATTTACTATTAACCGTGGTAAAAAAAAGTAAAAAGTTACTATTCACCAAAAAATTATTTTCATCTCATTGAACCACATTTTAGTCCTTGATATTAACCGTGTCTCTCGGATTTTCGAAATTCCATTCACAGAAGCGGTAAAATTAAGTTTTATGCAAAATTCAGTTTTTAACCTACCACTTAGTAGTTTCACTATTCATCAAAAATTGATGTTTTTCAGAACAATGCCAAAATTTCATCCTAAGCTATATTTCATATTCCGAATTCAAAAATGAAATCTATTTTACCAAATTCATAACAGATAAGTTGCATTAATTAATTTTATAATTAAATCCCGCTGTTAAAATAAATAACGTGTTTTTAGGAAACAATATATATCAAAAGATTGACACTTGATTATGTCTGGTTTAAATGTGAACTTACAACCAATGACCAACATTGTATTAAATTGTAAAAAATATATTCTAAATATACTTTAAAACCACTCAAATTAATAATTTATCACTATTAATTATTTCGATTAAAAAAGTTGTTTTTAATTATAATTTAGTAATTTTCACTATTCATCAGAATATGAAAGTTATCCGAAAAGTACCAAAATTTCACCTTAGGCTAAATTCGATACTCCAAATCCAAAAATGAAGTTCATTTTGAAAAATAAGATTTACAGAGTTTTAAAAAGTGGTTATTACTATTCATAACGGCTAGTTTTAATAATATTTTAATAGCATATCGTTGTTTAGTGAAACTCGGTATTGCGTATTACACACGCTATCGAGGAAGGTCGTGATTGCGTGTAATGCAAAGCAAGTCAAGGATGCGTGTTGTGCAAGCTCCTTTTGGTGTAGCGTACAACACAAGACATTAATAAAATTAAAAAGAATATTTTTTTATAAAATCTTGGGCTGTTACATTCTACCCCCCTTAAAATGAATTTCGCCCTCGAAATTCGTCGGGGTTATAAATGGTTTACTATTTGAAAGTTTCTTTAATAGAAACCCACATCGTAAAAAGGAATATCAAAACCAATCTTTAAAAAACAAAAGTATGAAACGTAACGGTTACCCAAATAAACTAATCATTGGGTTTCCACATAGGTGAAAATATGGATATGGAAGAGAAATCTAACCATCATGTTTTGATGGAGAGTGGTAGAGAACATGGCTATGGAAAAGCCAATAATCACAAATCCATAAATTTGTGACGATCTAAGGTACCATCCGATTCATCAGGTATAAGATCACTAGGACAACATTTTTGGTTTTCAAGATCATTTCCCTAAAGTTGAAAATTTGAATTGGAATAAATACTTTCTTTATTTTGGTACAATCTCACTATTGTTCGTGCCTAGAACAATTTCCACTTCATCTCTTAAATAAATGAAGTTGAATTTGTTATTCGTGAAGTGTTAGCAGATCATGTGATAGAATGACGGGTCATTCCATCTGTCTCAAACAAAAGGTTAGCAAAAATTATATACATAAGTCGATATATAGTGAGATTAATCATATATAGTTCCTAAAATGGACTTATACTTCATATATCATACTGCTTAATATAATAAAACTAGTTTCTACTAAACAGGGACTTCCTGTAGGCCAGTGGTAGGCGATAAAGGCCAGTCGCACTTCGGTTGTGGGTTTGATTCCTACAGCCTTGTCCGAAGCGATGGGCTGTCGCCCGTCCTGCAGGTTGTCCTTTTTCTAAAACTACGTTACTATAACATCCCATCAATAATATCGAAAATCTTCTATCCTTAAACAATACTAACTTATGTCCAACATAATCCAGTCTAATCTTTAGGCTTATACATAATACTGCAGTCCACTCTCATAATATAGTGACATCAATTACCAGAGATTTAATACTGTCGTTGATCCCCACATATCATAAGATATGTCTTGTTGGTCACATTCCAAACATTCAAAGTCCTTAATCGTGTATTCTCTTGAATACCTTAGTGAAAACATGAGTGCAGTTAAAAGTTAACACTTTCCACATACCAAAATCCTCAAAATTCTATATACTCAAACCATGATATCACTTAGTCCTTATATCAATCATGAGCTCATGAATACTATTAAACATTTCATTTTCTCGTCTTCATTATGCGCATATCATCTTATTTCCAAAAAATATCTCAATCACTTGGAATACCATATCAATAAATATTGCAATACTCAATGAACAACATTATTTTGGAATCCCATTACATAAACACTTAATCATTCCACCACATCGTTGTCATATTCAACATTGCCAATAGTGATCGCATGTGATTTCCCTTTGTCCTTTGCCTTCAGTGGTTGCTCATGTTGATCATCACTAACCCTTGGATTAGGGCAATTATTAGCATAATGCCCCATTTCCTTGCACTTGAAGCATTGAAGTGTTGGCAGTGCGTTCTCTGCAGTGTTTGATTTATCATTAGAAACCCTTTTTCCATTACTTCGACACTCAGCTGCTCGATGACCTTCTTTTCCACACTTAAAACATTTTCTAGTCCCTATTAGACAATCTCCACCATGCTTCTTTCCACACTTTGTGCATAAGGAAACATTCATCTTCTTTTCACCATTATTCTGAGATTTCTCCTTGAACTCCATCTTTCGTTTCTTGTCAAAACCATGAGATGGATATGTAACACCAACTTCCATTTCTACCTTGATAGCACAACGCACAATTTCTTCATAGCTACTGAAGTCTATTATAGCTAATGCCCTTCGAAGACTTGGTTTTAAGCCACTGAAAAATCGATCAACTTTACTTTCAGGTTGGATGATAATTCTAGAAGCATACCTTGCAAGTCTTGTAAAATTTGCTTCATAGGTACCAACAGATTCATCGTCCCTTTGCTTCAGTTCAAGAAACTCTTTCTCCATCTTTGTTCGAAGAATACGAGGGAAGTACTTATTGAAAAATAATTTCTTGAACTCGTCCCATTCCATAGACTCAATTTCATCCCTTTGCCTTGTATTCTTAATAAGATTCCACCATTGATCAGCATCTCCTTCCAAACGATACACTGCTAGGATGACTTTATCATGTTCAGAACATTGAAGAACTGAAAATATCTTTTCAGTAGTACTAATCCATTGTTCAGCAACTAATGGATCAGTAGACCCACTGAAAGAAGGTGGACGCTGCCTCATGAAGGATTCAACAGAATGTTGCTCCTTCCTTTGCTCATTTGGAAGTCCTGCATGATTCATAGCTTGAGAAAGTTGTGTGAGCATTGCTACAAGATTTTGCATTCCAGCTCCTATATCGTTTGGTTGCTCAGGGGTACAATCATTGCATTGCCCATCACATTCCGCATTAACACGGTTCCTTCGGGTTCCAGCCATCGTCTAAAACCCCAAAAGAATTGTGTGAGAGGCAAAAATCATGCTAGGGAAAACAACATAATAAAGGGTTAGTACCCTCAATATCTAACATCTTAGGTTAAATTCGAAGATCGTTAGCGCAATTCTAGGACTATAACCTATACGTATACTTAACCTTAGAGACATCCCTAGACATACCTTAGAAATATCTCTAGGGATCTCACTAAAGTTCTCGCATCCTAGTTTCCAAAGGTTGACTAAACCTTTCCTCTGATACCAACTGTAGAGACCCGAAGCCTGACGTACATGGACATTACATTACATTTGCGGAATACATAGTACATAACAAAAACACACACACAAGGATCGTAATAGTTTAGTGTCTTTGGAAACTCGGAACGTATTCTTCTAATCGTGGTGAAAGATCTTCAATATCTCCCATAAAGATCTTCTTTTTTTTTACCTAAAAACCTTTCTTTATATCCTGGGGAAAAGAAAACATAAAAGGGTGAGCTCAAATGCTCAGTAAGGGTAAACAAAAGAAATATCAATCACATCATATACATAAGAACATAGCTTTTGGAAATCATAACCTGCAAAAGAGCTCATAATATCATAACATGGGATAAATCATAGAAGTGAAAATGAAATCATAAATTAAAACATTACTCATTGTGGCATACACACATAATCATAGAGAATCATTTCTTGTTAGTCAAGACTCATTGCCAAGACTATCTTAGTGGACAAAGTCCCTTTCTGAATCGAGTAATCCTCGTTTCCGTCCTGTTTCACTGAACCGGTATAACCTACCATTCCAGCCATGTCTATCTCATGAGATATAAAATCTTTACCCAATGCATTGGAGGGAGATATAGGTCCCACCCATCTCTTAATGAATCCTTTCTTATGTGTGCCACAAAATCATAAATCATACATCATTTCATAACCCATGTATTAAAAATGGGATTCTTAAAACAACATGACATCATAAAACCATTCATATAAGACAAAGGAATTCATAAACATAATTCCATCACAACATAGTCAAATCAATGTAAAAATATGGATAGAAACAGAACCCTTTATTATCTTAGATGTAAAATAATTTTGATAAAACACTTGAAATGAATTCTTGAGGAAAATATCCTTTCTTCTTCAAAATCAATTTCTTTTCACAAAACATCATGCAATTTTAAAAGAAAGAGATTTTATTAAAAATAGTCATGAAATCTTTTGGAGTAAGCTTCATGAAAATAAGGCTTTATAAAACCGTAAAAATCCGTTCATTCCGTTTAAGTTAAAAAAAACATTCTTCGTACTTTTGTCGGAAAAGTCCAAAAGTACCTCGTATGAAAAAGAGACAAAAGATTCCTTTCATATTCTTTACTAAAAACTCACCGAAGAGTAAAATTGGATTTAAACTATTTTAAGTGGATGGAAACAATATTACATATTGAAGGAACATGGATGTGGATGATAAAATACACCCCAGTAAATACTTACGAATAAACAATCTCGGATAAAAATGAGATTGTGATATTTCCCTTACCTTAGGTCCAATTTGCTTCGTATGTGTCCGAACCTCCTGTATAATGATTTAAATAATGTCATTTACTTATTACAGAATCGTATTCATTGTTATGATATCATATATGGTTCACTTATGACATTATATTACCCGTTCTTTTGTAAATTCCATGTTAAAGAAGCGTTTTGGGTAAAATCGTTTCATTTATCGTAGGTGTTTTGACTTGTTGTTCTTGACATCATTATTACTTATATCATGATTTACTTACTTCCAGAATATAAAATATGATTTATATATCATATATATTCAGTATATATATATATATAATAGATAGATAAATAAAATGAAAAACACCGTTCATGGAGACGGTAGTCCGTACGTATGCATGAACGCTGTTTTTCTTTCCTTATTGTATTGAAATGGAAGTAAGTAGATGACATACATATGTATATATATATATACGTAAATCCAGTATCTTTATAATGTCATGTATTTCATTATAATTTCCTATATATACATTATAATCATTCTTAAATGGTTAACATGGAGAATGAATCTCATCGCGTCGTGGAGACGGTAGTCCGTACGTACGCACGAGCGATGATATCATTTCTATAAATATTGAATTGAATTGGAGTGGATTATAAAATATATCAGAATCAATATGATGTTGTAATAACTATGTATAGTTATTCTTTACACCATTATACCCATCCATGTAAGGTGGTGGTGGAAAATAGATTACACCACGGCGTGGAGACGGTATTCGGTACGTATGCACGCGCGGTGATTTCTTTTTCCGTAGGATGGATAGATGGTGAAATAGGGTTGTTTCATACTTATTATAACATATCAGTATATGAGTGATACTGATGTTATTACTTCATAATGAAACAACCTAAGAAGAAGAAGTGGAAGAAGAAATAAAGATGAAAGAATTGGTAACGGTAATTACCTCTTCTTTGAAGTGCCTCTTTGAGACCTCCTCTTAGGGCACTTGAATTGGTCTTTGAGGAAGACCAGAACCTCTAGGATGTTGCTAGGGAAGTGTAGAAGAGATTTTGGCAGGGGTTGGCCGAGCTTGAGTGCTCAAATTGGTGTGAGGAGGAAGGGGATGAGGTGTCCTTTTATAGGGGAGGAGAGGGGCACCTTAGGAATTCTTAAAAATATTAATTTATAATAAATCTAACCCCACTTAAAAACCTCCAAAAATGACTCATATTCGAAGATTAGATAAGATAGGGTTGTAATCTCATCAACCAATCAAATTTAGACATGTTTGGATATTATTTTAAACCTTATCAATTAGATTTAACTCTAAGTTAAATAATTTAACTTTTACCGTGTCTTTTTGTTTTCTTTCACTATATGGTTAATACACTTACTATAACATGCCAAACGAACCCCAAATTGTTTATTATTAATATATATATCATTAGCTAAGTCATTTGGCCGAACCTTAGATTTTTAGGAATAAAATAACAATTAGTAATATAATATTTGATTTAAAAACTATTTTGTGTCAATTTTGACACTATTTGATATATGATTTTTGTGAAAGTCATAACAGAATTAAATGTTCGAACCAAGTTGATTAAATCAACATTAATATATCATAGTAACCTATAAAATTAGTGGAATTCATAAAAAGTCTTAAATTACATTTATTTTGGTATTTATATTATCAATTATGTCAATATTTCATTAATAAGATAATTATTGCATCATCTTTGTGTCATAAATAAATTATATTATATGATGTCTAAAAATTACAAATAAAATACCATAATGTAGGAAATCTTTTTAGCTTTCTAATGAATATTTATAGTCGAATTTATCTTATGTATAACCCCATATTAAAAATTATTTACTTATTAAACTTTGATTTTAACTATTTTAACCCTTCTTTAAATAAATTAATAATAAATGTCCTAATCTAATCCAAGTGGGCCTAAATGGTCATATTTTATTCCTAAGTTTGTTTTTGGTCGAATTACACTTGTCCAATAGATTTAGGACATGTGTTAGGGTAATATTAATATCATATTTACCCTTAGTTACCCTATTTACTATTAACCGTGGTAAAAAAAAGTAAAAAGTTACTATTCACCAAAAAATTATTTTCATCTCATTGAACCACATTTTAGTCCTTGATATTAACCGTGTCTCTCGGATTTTCGAAATTCCATTCACAGAAGCGGTAAAATTAAGTTTTATGCAAAATTCAGTTTTTAACCTACCACTTAGTAGTTTCACTATTCATCAAAAATTGATGTTTTTCAGAACAATGCCAAAATTTCATCCTAAGCTATATTTCATATTCCGAATTCAAAAATGAAATCTATTTTACCAAATTCATAACAGATAAGTTGCATTAATTAATTTTATAATTAAATCCCGCTGTTAAAATAAATAACGTGTTTTTAGGAAACAATATATATCAAAAGATTGACACTTGATTATGTCTGGTTTAAATGTGAACTTACAACCAATGACCAACATTGTATTAAATTGTAAAAAATATATTCTAAATATACTTTAAAACCACTCAAATTAATAATTTATCACTATTAATTATTTCGATTAAAAAAGTTGTTTTTAATTATAATTTAGTAATTTTCACTATTCATCAGAATATGAAAGTTATCCGAAAAGTACCAAAATTTCACCTTAGGCTAAATTCGATACTCCAAATCCAAAAATGAAGTTCATTTTGAAAAATAAGATTTACAGAGTTTTAAAAAGTGGTTATTACTATTCATAACGGCTAGTTTTAATAATATTTTAATAGCATATCGTTGTTTAGTGAAACTCGGTATTGCGTATTACACACGCTATCGAGGAAGGTCGTGATTGCGTGTAATGCAAAGCAAGTCAAGGATGCGTGTTGTGCAAGCTCCTTTTGGTGTAGCGTACAACACAAGACATTAATAAAATTAAAAAGAATATTTTTTTATAAAATCTTGGGCTGTTACAATTTGTCTTTCATCCCTCTCTATGGCCTTCACCCATCCTAAAAATAGTACATTCATTTTTTGTAGTCCAAATTTCAGGCACCTCACCTATTTTGGTTCCTTTTGTATTTGTTTCATAACAATAGGATTCTAGGCATTGTAATTATGTTTCTCTTTTCTTGGCCTCCATAAAAATAATCTTATCATATCTACCTCATCTCATATAAATATTTTCAATGCATTCAGCTTATTATAACTTGTAGATGCCAACCTAGATGGAAACATTATTTCTCCCCCATACAACTATCTGTGCACAAGGGATAGTTCCAAAATCGGAAATTGTTCTTCATTAGTACATTCAAAGGGATTAAAAACACTTGGTTTTAATTCATGGTTGTGTAATATTCATATATCACCTTCCATATCTGTAATTCTTGGGTATTGGGATCCATGGGGAAGTGGGATTTTCGCACATCAAACTATAATCGTAGAAAGGTCTTTCTTTTTTCCATCATCGAGCACAAATATCACCCCTCAAAGATATATGATTTTCTCTCAATTTTTGTCTTCAAAATTATATACACCATGAAATTTATAATAAACACATTTGGATATTTTGGAACAACTCCATCTTAGTGGATAAACATTCTTTTGCTAATATTCTAATTTCCCTGAAGGGGTGCATTTATAATCTTACTTACCTTATATCCCTTGTTTACAATAAATGACATGAAAGGGAGAGAGTGATACTTTGGAAGGAACTGGGAAGTTTCAATTCAGTTGATGAGGCATGGACGGTCACGGTTATTTTAATAACACTCTCAATGTGATGGAGAATAAATGTGGTGATAATTTTACTAGAATGGATAGTGAAGTGTTTTTTATTTCACCTTCTAGAATAGAATCCTTGACATTGATACTTGTGTAATATATTTTCCTGGTGTCTTAATTATAAATGAAACAACCACATGTTTTGTCACTTGGGTCATTTCGTTGACAACCACAGTGACATATCCTCCTATCAAAAATCCAATGTTGAGTACTTGGTTGAGGAAATTTTGAGATCGTTCCCCATACTCATTAGTCTAGAAATCCATATCATGAGAAATGAACATTTCTTCAACTCCAGCCGGTTGGTAGCTAACAACAACATTCATCACTAGGATAGATATTCCTCGACTATGGTTTTGAGGAAGGATCATGGATGTTATTTCATAATAAAGGATTAATATTTAAATAGGATCTATGAGAATAGGATACTAACATGACTTTTAAGATTAATGACTTGGATGTTATAAATGTGTACATAGAGCATGATGGAAACTTACCCAGAAACTCGATGGGACGATGACCATTTTTTAATCTACTTAGCGTGAAGGCATTTTGGGCCGAACCTATTCTTGATCATGAACAAACTATTAAGGTTCATAAAAGGGCTACCTGGGTGAATAAGGTTGAAAAAAACACTTCCCATTTACCAGATTTCATTAAATAATGGAAAAGGTGGAGTTCCCCTAACATCCTTTATGATGATCGATCCTTCACCAATGATCCTAGTGTGGTCAGTGGTATGGATGCTTCTATATTTTACTCTCTTATTAAAGGTATTAACCATCATTGGTAGTATGTAACATCACAATACCATGATGACTTCTTCGAAATCATCCTATAGGTTATTTCTCATGATATCAACATCTTCATAGAGAATATAACTAGATAAGAAGAAATTTGAGAGACATTATGGCCATTAACCCTAAAAGTTCCCATGGTCCTGAAGGGTTTTCAGGCTCTACGTAACATCATGACGAATCATTAAATATGATCTTGTGGAAATCATTAGGGATTTATTAAGGGCGAGTCTCCTAAAAAGTGCCTTATTACACCACTATGTTCATGATCCCTAAGGTTAAAAATTACACTTCTCTCAAGAAATATAGAACAATCTATATGTGAAATATCATGTACAATGTCCTTTCTACTATTCTAAATACGAAATTTGGTGTACACCTTAACAAGTGGATTTTCGAGGAGCACCATGGATTTTATCTAGGGTAGGTTAGCTGAAATGTCAATTCGAGTGGCTAAATAAATTTTCAACGATATTTTAAGAAGGTTCTGGTGTCTAACATTACTGTTAAACATGATTTGGATTTAGTGTTCAATAAGATGAAATGAGGTTTTATTTTCAATGTTATGAGGTGTATGGGATTTTCTGAGTCAGTGACTGATATCATAATTTGGTGTGTATGACCCCCCTAGTTTTCAGTCACATTCATGGGTAATGTGTATGGGCTTTTTCATGTTAGTTGAGAGACTTAAATTAGGGGAAACCTTATCTGCTAGTATCTTCATCACGATTCAAGATTCATTTAGTAGGTATAAGAATAAACACATGAAAGAGGGCCCAAAAATCTATATTGGTGAAAATAATTCATTATTACGGTTTCAAACCTATTTTTTGTAGATTATTTTCACTTCTTGAACAATGTTAAAACCAGTCCATCAATGAGAATAATTTCACCCTTAAAGATTACAGAAAATTTTGTTGTCAAGTAATTAGTAGTGGGAAAGTTGTGTTTTTACTTCCAAACACTACTCGGAATGCAAGCAGAAAGGGATTGAAGAATGGTTGGGAATTCACATGTGGTACTTTCAGATGTTCTATCTAGGGATACTCTCCAAAATGGTAGGACCCCCTTCAATATTTTGATGGATTGGTGGATAATATTGCATCCCATATTACTAACTGAAAAAACCACTTTCTATCATTCAGGGAATGTATCACCCCTGTCTACTATTTCCCTACTTCAATACACATGCATGCTCTATCAGAAATCAATGCCTATAAGTTTTTGATATAAAATATTGAGAACCTACCTAAAATACATATTTGGGAAACACAAGGTTAATGACAGAACAACTAGGATTCATTCAATAGACTAGATAGGTATGTATAAAATAATGTAATTAATCTTAGATTTGTTTGATATACAACTCATTTTTTGTAGCGTAATCCAGTGTGGGACATATTGGAAGAAACATAATTGTGGGAGAGCTTCATCAAATCAAAATACAGGACGTGTTCTGATGGAGCAGTAGGAAGAGTATAAATATCATCAGATATGATTATGTGCCACATTCCCACTATATTTGAACACTCTAGAATGATTTTAGGGGAATGGATTGGATAATTTTTTGAGTGATAATTGGATGGAGAGTGTGCTTGGTTTCCCCAAACTCCCAAATCTTTGTATATCCCTTTCTCTGGTTAGAAGGATTTTGATCCTCATCATCATTATTATTATCCTAAAAAATAACATGTCATCCATGATATATTATTTAACTATGACCCTGATAGTCATGTATATATAGGTTCTTCGTCTGTAATGTTCATGATGAATCCATACCATAGGGAAAACCATTATTCTTCCGACCAATATTCATTGGGGTTATCTCTCTGGTGAAATGAAATACCTTCCAAGTTAAACATTATTTTCAGGAACATTCATAATAAATCTCTAAAGAATGATGATGGGTTGAAATTCATGGGGTTTTATACCATATCGAAGTGAACATGCAGTCGTATTCCCTAAGAAGAATTCTCTACACACATGTTTTTCACAGGAGAGTGGGTCTCTACATTGTGGTTTTATTTCTATGTTTTAAAAAGATAACAGGTACATGATATTAGTTGAGATAACTTCTTTCAAGAATGGTTTCATGAAATAATAAATAATTTTCATAAATTGAAGGAAATTACAGTTTTTCTATAGTTGGATGTTGGCACTTAAAGAAATATAGAAAGCAGGCATGACATGATGGTTTTTTGAGCTCGTGTGTGGAAATGGATGTATGAGAGAGGATAATGGTGGATGATCGTGGAATTCCTATTATAATTGGGAATTTTCCCCTTCTAAAGGATCTCTTATATCGAATGTGAGGTCATACTAGATGGCCCTAAATTGGACACTTCGTGGTTCCCTGTTACATGGACTCTCCATTCATGGGGTATGAAAATTAATTTTTATAGCTCATACATAAATAATGTTAAGAATAATAAAGGGATGGTTCAGGACTACATAGGTTTAGTTATGCTGGCCTTCAGTGTTTTTGAGGTCAGGGGGACATTTTCACGGCTGAAGCATCAACCGTGAGCAAGGGATTTTATCATTGTCATGTCAAAATATCCCTCTGTATTGGGTGGAGACCGATTCTATTAGTATCTATAAGACCCAATAAAATTATATCATCATTACATGGATGATAAATATCTTCTCCACAGATAAAAAGGTCTACTCAACAGTCACAAGCAGATTGCACACATATGGAGGGAGGGTAATAATGTGTCAGACTTCTTGGTATCCTAGAAAACCCTTGATTATTATTATAACATATTTACTTCCCTTGGATCCCTTACCTTGAGTGTGTTAGGATTCTTAAAAGAGATTCACTATGTATCCATTATTTATATCTTCCTTGATCATTTTGGGATCCAACCTCTGTGTAACACCCCGAGATTTTATGAGATATATTATTTTTAATTTCTTTTATGTCTTCTATTTTACACTACACCAAGATTATCTTGTACTATACACAACATCGTATTATCTTTCATTATACGCAACACTATTCTTGTATTGTGTTACACACAATTTCAATTTAGTTTTATCGAATTTATTCTACACAACATTAAGTGTAGATTTTGTTTAATGTATAAATGAAATAAGTTTTGATTATGTTATACGCAACACCAAATGGTTCTTTCACTACAGTCAGCCCTGGCTTGGCTTACATTACACGCAATTGCGACCTTCCTTGATAGTGTGTGTAGTATGCAATATCAGGTTTCACTAAACAACAATATGTTATTAAAATATTATATAAACTATCCATTATGAATAGTAATATCAACTTTTTTAAATTATATAAATGTTTCCATTCAAAATGGACTTCATTTTTGGATTCGGAATATCAAAATTATCCTAGGGTGAATTTTTGGTGTTTTTCTGAAAACATTCAATTTTTTATGAATAGTGAAAAACACTGAGTTATAGTTTAAAACAGAATTTTTTCTTAAATAATTTTTTATTTTTTTTAAATTTATTTTATGTCAAAATTGATAAATAATGCCTATATATGTTTAATGTAATCAATTGGAGTCATTTTATAATAATTATATATATATAAAAAATTTATTGAATTTTCACCGCCTTTTACCCAACTCCTAGGAGAATATTCATATTTACATAAAACATAATTTTACCACTTCTGTGAGTGAATTTAAAAAATCCGAGAGACACGATTAATATCAAGGAGTAAAATTTGTTTCAATAAGATAAAAATAATTTTTGGTGAATAGTAACTTTTTACTTTTATTTACCACGGTTATAAGTAAATAGGGTAATTAAGGGTACAAATGATATTATTATTACCCTAACACAGGTCTTAATTCTATTGGATAAGAGTAATTAGAACAGAAACAACATTAGGAATAAAATTTTACCCTTTAGGTCCACATGGATTAGATTAGTACATTTATTATTATTTTATTTAATGAAGAGTTTAAATAGTTAAAATCAATGTTTAATAACTAAAAAATTATTCATATAAGGTTATACATAAGATAAATTCGGCTATAAATATTAATTATAAAGCTAAAAATATTTCCTACATAATTTTATTTTATTTATACATTTTAAAAATTAAATAATTTAATTTATTTATGACAAAATGGTGATGCAGGAATTAAATAATTAATGAAATATTAAAATAATTGATTTTATAAATACCCAATAAAATTTAATTTGATAATTTTTACTAATTAAACTAATTTTTTAGGTTAATATAACATATTAGGGTTGGTTAGATGAATTTTTTTCTAAGTAATAATGCTTCTATGAATTTAGAAAAAAAAAAAGAAAATACAAAATAGTGTAAAAATTGACAAAAAACAGTTTTAAAACAAATATTATATTATTAATTGATATTATATTCCTAAAAAACTAAGGTTCATCCAGAATAATTATATAATAATATATATGACATTAACGAACCAATTGAGATTATATTGGAAGTTTATAGTATGTTTATTAACCATATAATGTAAGAATACAAGAAGACATGGTAAAACGTAAATTATTTTTCTTAGAGTTAAATAAAAATGATAAGGATAAAATGGTACCTAAACTTGTCTAAAACCTATTTTTTGAGAGTATTTATATCCATACCCACCCTATCCTGGAAAGTTTTCACTTTGGAGCCATTATAAACCAAATATTAATATATTATAAACTAATATTTTAAGTTTTTCCTAAGATGCCCCTCACCCTTCTTATAAAACAGCACCTCCTCCCTCTCTTCTTCACACAACTTTGAGCCTTCCAGCTCGGCCACCCCCTACCCATTTAACTTATCCACTTCAATAGGAACCTACTAGAGGTTCTGTTATTCTTCAAAGACAAAATTTAGTTCCCTAAGAGGAGGTTAAGTGGTGATGCGTCGAAGAAGAGGTAAACTCTTCTACTGATTATTTCAAGTTTATTGATTCTTCTACTTCCTCTAATTTAATTGTTTCAGTATAAAGTAATGAAATAAGTATAAATAATATACTGATATGTTATTATAAATATGAAATAGACCCATTTTACCTTCTATCCATGCTACAGAAAACAAAATCACCGCGCGTGCGTATGTACGGAATACCTCTCCACGCCGTGGTGTAATCTATTTTTCCACCACCACCTTACTTGGATGGGTATAATTGTGTAAATAATAACTATATATGGTTATTATAACTTCATACTGATTCTGAGAAATTATATCATCCACTCCAATTCCATTCAATAATTATGGGAATGATATCAACGCTCGTGCATACGTACGGATTACCGTCTCCACGATGCGATGAGATTCATTCTCCATATTAACCATTCAAGAATGATTTTAAAGTATATATAATGAATAATAATAATATATATGACATAATAATTCTACTTGATTTATGTATATATGTATATATATATATATCATCTACTTACTTCCATTCAAGTCAATAAGGAAAGGAAAACAGTGTTCATGCGTACGTATAACCTACCGTCTCCATGAACGGTGTGTTTCATTTCATTTATCTATCTATTATATATATATATGTATATATATATACAAAATATAAATGATATATAAATAATTTTTTAGATTCTGAACATAAGTAAATCATGATAAAAGTAATAATAATATCATGAACAACAAGTCCAAACACGTACGATAAATGAAACGATTTTACCCAAAACGCTGCTTTAACATGGAATTGACAAAAGAACGGGTAATATAAAGTCATGAGTGAATAATATATGATATCATAAATATTATTATGGTTCATTTACAAGTTAATAATATGTTTAAACCCACTATATAGAAGTTTCAGACACATACGGAAGAAATTGGACCTAAGGTAAGGGATATTTTTACAATATCATTTTTATCCGAGATTGCTTATACGTAAGTATTGACTGGGGTTATATTTTTCATCCATGTCCATAAAAATGTTTTTAATTTAGTTTTAAATATTATTCCATGTATTTTTAAAGTCATATTTACCCCTCTTTGACTTTTACTTTATGTTATGGAATGAATCATTCTTTTGATTACCATATGTGGTACTTTTTGACTTTTCTGTTAAAAGTATGAGGAGAATGTTTTTTTAACTTATACGACATGAACGGATATTTACGGTTTTATAACACCTTATTTTCATGAAGATTACTCTACAAGATTTCATGACTATTTCCAACAAAATTCTTTTCTTTTAAAATTTCATGGAATTTTGTGAAAATAAAATGCATTTGAAGAAAAAACGATATTTTCAACAAGAATGAATTTTAAGTGTTCAATCAAAACCATTTTCCATCTAAGATGAAATTATTTAATATGTTTATATTTCAAGTATAATGTCCCTATGATTTAAATGTTTTCACTTTTCATATGATGAAATAAAATCCATTCTTTTATATGGATTATGATATGACGGAATGATGTTTATGAAACCCATTTTATTATTTGGGTTATGATGAATGATTTATGTTTATGTTGTGGCACATGTAAGAATTATTTCATTATGAGATGGGTGGGATCAGTATCTCCCTCCAATGCATTAGCTAAACATTTATATCTAATTAGATAGACATAGCTGGAACAACAAGTTAATCCGATTCAGTGATACAAGACTGGAAGGAGGAGTGAACTCGATTCAGTAAGGGACTTTGTCCACTATGACGGTCTTGGAAGCAATGCCATGGATACTATGTAAATTATAACATGTGGTTAATGGTTTCCAAAATTACATGTTTTATTATAATGGTAATTTATCTTGATTAATGTTCCTTTTGATCTATTCATTATGCACTGCCAATATTTATGTCATTACTCATGATTTTGTTGTTTTATGTTCATATTATTACGTTCAAATGTTTAGGTATTGTTTTATGTTCCCCATGTTTACCCTTACTGAGCATTTGAGCTAGCCCTTTTTATGTTTTATTTTCCCCAGGATATAAAGAATGGTTTTAGGTAATAAAACCAAAGGGGAAGATCTTTATGGGAGATGTTGAAAATCTTTAACCATGATCAGAATATTATGTTCTGATTTTCGAAAGACACTAAACTAATATGGTCTGTGGGCGTCTTGTTTTTTTAATGTATTAAGCATTCCGAAAAAGTAATGTTATTTCTATGTACTTCATGTATGGGTCTCTACAGTTGGTATCGGTGCGAAGGTTTAGTCAACCATTGAAAACTAGGATGTGAAAATATTTGTGAAATCTCTAGAGATATTTCTAAGGTATGTCTAGGGATGTCTCTAAGGTTAAGTATAAGTATAGGTTATAGTCCTAGAATTACGGTAAAAATCATAGAATTTAACCTAAGATGTTATATATTGAAGGTAATCCCCCATTATTATGTTTTCTTTTCTAGCATGATTTTTTCCTCTCACACTATTCTTTTTAGGTTTTAGAAAATGGATGGAAACAGGAAGATTCACGATAATGGAGGATATGATGGACAATGGAATGATATTCTTCATGAGAAACCAAATGAAATGGGATTTGGAATTCCAAATATCGTTATTATTCCTAATCAGTGATCTCATAATATGATCAATAATATCAATGGTAAGTATCCAACCTCGACGAATAAAAGAAAGATAGAGTTTCATGATGATCATAGAGGAATGAAAGTTAAATTTTAATCATGTAAATCATGTGGAAAGATACATCAAGTAGAATGTTTCAAAGGAACTGTAAGATGCTTTGGGCGTGGAAAAGAAGGACACAAAGCCAATAATTGTAAAAGGAAAGGGTTCAGCTAACACTATGGACATGGATAATGTTATTTATATGACATCAACAATGTTTAAATGTTTTAAATGTGGAATGTATTGGAATTATTCAAACCAATTCTCTAAGGGAATGTCTCAGGAAGAGAATCATCCTGGTCTTATGGGTAGTATTTATATTGATGATGATGAAGGGAATACAAATGATATGTGAGAGGAAAGAATTGTTGATGCTCGGTCAATTGTTTATGAATGTAGTGGAATGATTTATGTTTATCATTAGTTATGTTGTATAGGTAATGGTACAATAGAATAAAGAGACATCTAAGTATTGTTACACTATTTTTTTTAAAAGTATTTCAAAGTATATATTGAATGGTACCGGTAACCATGAAAGGTTATTCAGATATTTTTGGAATGTAAATGATATGTGCTTTATGAAGGGATAAAGATATAATGAGATGTGTGATAGTATTAATGATCTCATGACTCATATAAGGACTATGTGATATCATGGTTTGAGTATATAGAAATATTGGGATTTTGGTATGTGGAAAGAGTTAAATTTTGACAGAATTCATGTTTTCACTAAGGTTCTATGGTAATTTATGTTTCAAGATAATACATGATTAAGGTATTCTCAGGTTTGGAATGTGATCAAAAAGATATATCTTATGATATATGGGGAATAAAAGATGGTATTCACGTGCTTATTATGTGACTTTTCCAGTAATCGTTTTCTTTATACTATGAGATTGGACAGATTTATTTTGGATAAGTCTAAATATTGGAATGGATTATGTCGGACATCAGATAGTATTTTTTTAAGGCTAGAACTTTTTTTTGATATTATTTCTGTAATGTCATAGTAGTGTAGTTTTAGAAAAAGGAAAACATGTCGGATGGGCGACAACCCGTCGCGTCAGAAAAGGTTGTGGGAATCGAACCCACAACCGAAGTGTGACATGCCATTATCGCCTACCACTGGCCTACAGGAAGTCCCTAGTTAGTAGAAACTAGTTTTATTTTATTAATCAGGATGATATATGAATTATAAGGTCGTTTTTGGAACCATATACGATTAATCTCACCATAGATGGACTTATGTATATAACATTTTATAACCTTATGTTTGAGACAGATGGAATGACCTATCATTCTATCACATGATCTACTAACACTTCATGAATGAAAAATTCAACTTCATCTCTTTAAGATATGAAGTGGAAATTGTTCAAGGAATGACCAACATTGAGATTGTACCAAAATCAAGTAAGTAATTCATCTAATTCCATTTTTTTAACTTTAGGGAAATGATCTCGAAAACCAAAAACGTTGTCCTAGATGGTACCTGAGATCATCACAAAATTATGGCTTTGAGATTGTTGTCCTTTTCATAACCATGTTCTCTACCACTCTCTATCAGAACTTGATGGTTCAATTTCTCTTCCATATCCATATTTTCACCTATATTATTCTATGTGGAAAACTAGTGATGAGTTAATTTGGGTAACTGTTACATTTCATACTTTAGTTTTTAAAGTTATGTTTTAGTATTCCTTTTAGCGATGTGGGTTTCTATTAAAGAAACTTTCAAGTAGTAAACCATTTATAACCCCGACAAATTTCGAGGGTGAAATTTATTTTAAGGGGTGTAGAATATAACTCCCCGAGATTTTATGCGATATATTCTTTCTAATTTATTTTATGTCTTCTATTGTACACTACACCATGATTATCGTGTATTATACGCAACACTGTATTAGCTTTCAGTATACACAACACTATTCTTGGCTCATGTTACACAAAATTTCAAATTCGTTTTGTGGATGTTATTCTACGCAAAATTAAGTATAGATTTTTGTTTAATGTATAAATGAAATATGTTTTGATTATGATATATGAAACACCAAAGGGTGATTTCACTACACACAGCCCTAACTTGTCTTTCATTACATGCAATCACGACCTTCCTCGATAGCGTGTGTAGTACGCAATACCGGGTATCACTAAACAATGATATGTTTTTAAAATATTATAGAAACTAGCCGTTATGAATAGTAATACACACTTTTTGAAATTTTATAAATTTTATCTTTAAAAATGGATTTCATTTTTGGATTTTGAATATCGAAATTATCCAAGGGTAAATTTTTGGTATCTTTCCGAAAACTTTCAATTTTTGAAGAATAGTGAAAACCACTGAGTTATAGTTTAAAACCAAATTTTAATTTAAATAATTATTTATTTTATATAAATTTATTTTAGGTAAAAATTGATACATAATACCTATATAAGTTCTATGTAATTCATTGGAGTCATTTTAAAATAATTATAGATATATATAAGTTTTACTGAACATTTCACTGTCTTTTACCCACCTCCTAGGAGAATTTGCAAATTTACATAAAACATAATTTTTCCGCTTATGTGAGAGGAATTTAGAAAATCATAGAGACACAGTTAATATCAAGGAGTAAAATGTTGTTCAATAAGATAAAAATATTTTTTTGTGAATTTTATATTTTTACTTTTATTTACCACTGTTAAAAGTAAATAGGGTAATTAATGGTACAAATGATATTATTATTACCCTAAAATATGTCTTAATTCTATTGGATAAGTGTAATTCGACCAAAAAAACCTTAGTAATAAAATATTACCCTTTTGTTCCACTTGGATTAGATTAGGACATTTAATATTATTTTATTTAATGAAGAGTTAAAATAGTTAAAATCATAGTTTAATTAATGAAAGATTTTTCATATAAGGTTATACAAAAGATAAATTCGACTATAAATATTCATTAGAAAGATAAAAAAATTTCCTAAATAATGGAATTTTATTTATAATTCTTAGACCTTAAATAATTTAATTTATTTATGACACAATGGTGATGCAGTAATTACTTAATTACTGAAATATTAAACAAATTGATATTATAAGTAGCCAATAAATTTAATTTGAAACTTTTTATGAATTAAACTAATTCTATAGGTTCATATAACATATTAGGGTTGGTTATATGAATTTTCATCGAATTAATAATGTTTTTATGAATTTATAGAAAAAACAAAATACCAAATAGTGTCAAAATTGACATAAATGATTTTTTAAAACAAATATTATATTATTAATTGATATTATATTCCTAAAAAACTAAGGTTCGGCCAAAATACTTATATAATAATATATATTACATTAAGGAACCAATTGGGGTTTTATTGGCAGATTATAATAAGTTTATTAACCATATAATGTAAGAATACAAGAAGACATGGTAAAAGTTAAATTAGTTAACATAGAGTTAAATCTAAATGATAAGGTTAAAATGGTAACGTAAACTTGTCTAAAACCTATTGGATGAAAGGATTTTGACCCATCCCCACACTAGCCTCTAAATAAGTCACTTTAGAGCCATTATAAACCAAATATGAATTTATTATAAAATAATATTTTATGTTTTTCCTAAGGTGCCCCTCACCCCTCTTTTAAAAGGGCACCTCCTACCTCTCCTCTTCACAAAATTTTGAGCCTTCAAGATCGGCCAACCCCTGAAACTTTCACTTCTCCACTTCCATAGAAACATACTAGAGGTACTGGTATTCTTCAAAGACCAACTTTAGTGCCCTAAAAGGAGGTTAAGAGGATGCGTGTCGAAGAAGAGGTAATCTCTTGTACCGATTCCTTCAAGTTTCTTTATTCTTATACTTCCTCTTCTTTAGTTGTTTCATTATAAATTAATGAAATAAATATAAATAATATACTGATATTTTATTAGAAATATTAAAAAACTACATTTCACCTTCAATCCATCCTACGGAAAATGAAATCACTGCGCGTGCGTACGTACAGAATACCGTCTCCATGCTGTGGTGTAATCTGTTTTTCCACCGCCACCTTACTTGGACGGGTATAATGGTGTAAATAATAACTATATATGGTAATTATAACATCATAATAATTCTGAGATATTATATCATCCTCTCCAATTACATTCAATAATTATGGGAACGATATCATCGCTCGTGCGTACGTACGGATTACCGTCTCCACAACGCGATGAGATTCATTCTCCATATTAACCATTCAAGAATGATTATAAAGTATATATAATTAATAATAATGATATATATTAAATAATAATTCTACTGGATTTATGTATATATGTATATCATCTACTTACTTCTATTCAAGTCCATAAGAAATGGAAAACAACGTTCATGTGTACGTACGGCATACCGTCTCCATGAACAGTGGGTTTCATTTCATTTATCTATCTATTATATATATATATACTGAATATATATGACATATAAATAATTTATTACATTCTATAAGAATTTAAATCATGATATAAGTAATAATAATATCAAGAACAAAAAGTCCAAACATGTACGACAAATGAAACGATTTTACCCAAAATGCTACTTTAACATGGAATTGACAAAAGAACGGGTAATATAAAGTAATAAGTGAATAATATATGATATAATAAATATTATTATGGTTTATTTAAAAGTTAATAATATGTTTTAACCCACTATACAGGGATTTTGAAAACGTATGGAAGAAATTGGACGTAAGGTAAGGGATTTTTTTACAATCTCATTTTTATCTGAGATTACTTATACGTAAGTATTTACTGGGGTTATATTTTTCATCCAAGTCCATAAAAATGTTTTTCATAAAGTGTTTAATATTCTTCCCTATATTTTTAACGTCATATTTACCCTTATTTGTCTTTTACTTTGTTTTATGGAATAAATCTTTCTTTTGTTTACCATACATGGTACTTTTTGACTTTTTCGTTAAATGTACGAGGAGAATGTTTTTTTAACTTATACTGCATGACTGGATTTTTACTGTTTTATAACTCTTTATTTTCATAAATCTTACTTTACAAGATTTCATGACTATTTTTAACAAAATCCTTTTCTTTTAAAATTTCATGGAATTTTGTGAAAAGAAAATGATTTTTAAGAAGAAAGGATATTTTCATCAGGTATTCATTTCATGTGTTTTATCAAAACCATTTTCCATCTAAGATGACATTATTTAATATGTGTATGTTTCAAGTATAATGTATATATGATTTACATGGTTTCACTTTTCTTATGACGAAATTATATCCATTTTTTAATATGAATTATGTGATGATGGAATGATGTTTATAAAAGCCATTTTATTCTTTGGGTTATGATGAATGATTTATGTTTATGTTGTGGCACACATAAGAATGATTTAATTATGAGATGGGTGGGACATATATCTCCCACCAATTCCTTGGTAAATGATTTATATCTCATGATATAGAGAAGGCTATAATGGAAAAGTTAATCTGGTTCAGTGATACAGGGCTGGAATGAGGAGTGAACTCGATTTAGTAAGAAAATTTGTCCACTATGATGGTCTTGGTAGCAATGCCTTGGATACTATGGAAATCATAACATGTGGGTAGTGGTTGCCAAATTTTCATGTTTTATTCCCATGCTATTTTATCATGGTTAATTTTTCATTTTGATCTATTCTTTATGCACTACCAAGATTTATGTCATTACTCATGATTTTGATGTTTTATGTTCATGTTCTTATGTTCAAATGTTTAGGGATTGTTTTATGTTCTCCATGTTTACCCTTAATAAGAATTTCAACTCACCATTTTTATGTTTTATTTTCCATAGGATATAAAGAAAGGTTTTAGGTAATAATACCAATGGTTAAGATATTTATGGGAGATGTTGAAGATCTTTCACCATGATTAGAAGATTATGTTTCGAGTTTCCAAAGACACTAAACTAATACGGTCTTTGGGAGTCTATTTTTTATTGTATTATGTATTCCACTAAAGTAATGTAATGTCTATGTACATCAATTATGGGTCTCTACACTCTTTATAAGTAAAAATTTCTTAACATTTGATGGATATACAATCCTAATAAATAATGAGCTTGTATGAAACAAAACTTCACCACTTTAGTATCTTTAGATTCAAAATCCACATTAATTTTTAACCTAAAATTAATCATAAGATATAATTTAATAAGGATATTCATGGTGTATCTTTTGAAATGAAAATATATAGAACTCATAAAAGAAAATTGGCACATAAAATATCTTATGTCCCAAAGTAAGAAATTTGATAGAAAAAAACTCTTACCATATGTCTCGATGTCGATCATACACATTCAAACCACATATATAATAAATATATGATTATAATATATCTATTTCCGAACAATACCAAATTTTAAAATACCATAAATGATTTACTTATGATTTTTAATACATATTTAGTAACAATTCCTTTGAAATATAAATTTGTGTGTAATAACTGATTCATTTTTCTTGTATATATTGGATTGGGATTTTATATCCTTTAATATTGATCATGGTTCCATAACCTCCAAAATGTTATACAAGATATATATATCATATATATTCAGAACATATCTAGTTATATAAATCTATGAAATATTGACATATAAAATTAAATACACAATACATGGAGATGGCAGGTCCTACGTACGCATGAACGATGTATCCATCATTTAACTGATTAAAAAAAGAAATTTCAACAATATATTTTTCTAGATTAATTCTAATGTAATATATTTCACATAATAATATAATTATTATCTTTATTTCCTTCCGTGAAATTAGTTAGTGTAAAAATAATCACATTTCTTCGTAAAGAGGTTTTCCACCATATAGACAAACGACATTATCATATTATCTAAATAATGAAAATTAATATTGTATATGTTATATATAAATTCAATAATTTTTTTTATAACATAAATTTAATATATATATATATATATATATATTAGATACATCATTATATCCATCCGTAAGAAGTGATTATTGAAGAAGAATTTTTTTCGGTTCACAAGGTGGTAGTCCGCCGTACACATGATGAACAATTTGTTTCCCATTATTAGAGGGGTGAAATGTATTTAAATAATTCTATTAAAATAAATACTTATATGTAAATTAAATATATTAAGTTTATTATATAATCATTTTTAATTATAATTTATATTATTGGAGGGAAAACTAAAATAAAATGCACGGCTAAGGATGTTACATCTTCATCACACAACTTCATTTGGTTTCCCCGAAAATCCTTACTAGTAATTATTTATGAAAAACCTGATTATAGAATTAGGGAGGTGAATTCTAAAAAAAACTTTGTAGTTATTTTCATAAAAAATCATGTTCTATTATGTATAATGGATAGGATAAGTCGTGGCATTTCATAAATGGGGTATATGATAAACACAATTGGTTTAAAAAGAATGAATTCCAAAAAAAACAGCATTCTATATGGGCCCAAAAATAGACTATTTCATAACTATATATTATATAAAATCATAATATTATCTTAAAATATTAATTATATATGTATTGGATCATTTTTAACACTTATCCTTTTAGTTTGACACCTAGTAAACTCATTTTTACCATAATAACAGTAATTGATTTCATCTATTTTACTATTTATTAGGGTGAAAAATTAAGTAGAAATTTTGAGAAAATTTTAATTATTTTGATTCGAAATTCAAAATTAATTTTTCTAAATTACATGCACATAATTATATAATATTAATTTAATATTAATCACTTAGATGTGATGAGAATCTCTTCTCGAAAGAGAAAATCATAAAAATATTAAAATATTTTTTATATCAAAATTTAATATGAAATTTCTAGAAATATCCCATATTGGTTTCATTGAAATATAATTTAACAAATTTATCTTTTAAAACCAATTTAAAAGAATATTTAACCATATAAAATCTATAAATGAAAATGAAGTTTTCCATAAAAACTAGTATTTTTAACTATTCATAAAAACATAACATTTTTTTAAAAATACCCAATATTCTCGCTAAGATAATTTCGACATCATGATTCCAATAATGAAGTTTATTTATGCAATTAAATTTTCTAAATGTTTAAAATTTTATTTTTATTATTTTTTTACAACAATAAATAAAACAGTTTTTTTAAAAAAATAGAATATTCAAAAATATAAAAACATTACAAAAAAATATGTACTTTTTAATCAATATGTTTTCATGATACAAAAACATTAACAATTATATTTAAAATTGGTTATTCGTATTCATGTTGGTATGTTTAATGGATAAGTTATATCACCTAAGTTAAATATCAATTTAAATAGAATATTTCAGTTTTTAAAAACACACTCTTGTGTGTTGTGCAAGAAATGAAAAAAATTAAATTGAATCGAAAACAATATATCATAGAATATCTTTGTGTTAAAATTTTTCACCCCCTAAAATTAATTTTGACCACAATACTTCACCAAATTGGAACAAACAATTGAGGATATATTTTCCTCATTACATCATTTGGTTCCCATGTAGCTTCCTCAAACTCGTTCATTAACCGTAAACATTGACTCAGTGAGTGGACTTATTTCATAGAAATTTATATATATGATCCAGAATCTATAACATTTGTTTGTAAAAATATTTATAATGATATACCTTAATGATGAATACTTTTTCTACATGTGAAGGGTTAGTGAATTACTACTTTATGAGAGATACCCAGAACACATAATAGACATAAGAGAGGTCTAGTAGAAGCATCAAATGATAGGATACCATCAAGATATGATTAAAAAATGAACGAACTGATATAACCAGTTATTAGGTTACATTGATTCTCAAATATCATTACCATATTTTATAGAGAAATTATTTTAGAAATTTTTTTTAGTAACTTCAAATTCCAGATCATGCTGATGATTATAAGCATAACTTTTAGTTCAATTTTGTTCCATCATTATATGTTTCTGAATGGATCAAACATTATATTCCTTTCATCAGTTGTTTGAGGTATCAATATATTTCATTCACTAACATCATTACAGAATATTGGATTTATACACTTATTTCCACAGAGTTTTTCAGAAGGATCTATCTAAATACTCTAGTAAATTTCATTGTGGTATGGAGTCCAAAATAGTGGAAATTGTTGATACTAACCACCATTGAAATCCATGAAAAAAAAGAAAATGTACTCTATGGATTGAAATGTTTTCTCTAAATAACCTTATGCTGGAGGACGATATAGATTTCTTAAACTCAACTATGTATCAAGAGCTTGTTGAAGAATTCACCAGAACTGTGATGTAGAGCCTGTATCCTGACCCGACACAATAGAATTTGGTAATCCAAGAAACCATAAATTTTCATTAATTAATATACCATAAGTATGATGAAAAATATAAATTTCTTCTGATACTATTGAAGTGTACTGAATTTTTCGGTGATCAACTACAACACATATAAACTTGTTCCCTTTTGACATTTTTTGGATTATGGTGAAAAAATCGATTATAATGTTTTCCCATTTCCATTGTAGAAATGGATATGGTTGTTATATACCTTTAATTTTTTTCCAATTAGTCATAAATTTATGACATACCATGAATCAAGAAACATGCTCTATGATATCACATTTAATTCCATCCCACTTGATACAATGTTTCAAAAATTCATACATATTAAATTTTCCATATTGAATAGAGAACAATGATCTATGATATCCATGTTAAAGATTATTCCTAAAATATAGTATGTTTTGAAGAGAGTCTTGGTTCCTAAACATTTTTATTTAATAAAATTAATTCTTATACTTATGAATATTTATCATTTTTTTTATAGCTCTATATCACTCTTCTATGACTCTCAAATATTCACTTGGAAGGATGGTTGATAATTTAAGCTATAAATATTTGATTTCTCTCCTTACTTTTGTATTTACTTATTCATCCATTTAAAATCCATAAATATTTTATCTTTTTTCTCCCTCATCATTGGTAATCTAGTATAATAATTTCGAATTAATGCATAATCCCCCTTGTTTAATTTTCTAGGGTTGTAATGTATTGAGAAATAATAATATTTAATCATCTATATCCATATCCTATAGTTCGTGTTAATCTCCATTCAAGTGAATATATACTTTAAACATTTTTGATATGTATATATATAACACTTCCCCTAATGAAGATAAATAATCTATATCATTAAATAAAAAATTACCACCACTAACTCCAAATCCTGAGTCGGGTAATTTTTCTAATCAACACTCATTTTCTTGGAGAAATAATCTATAACCATGTCATTATGCATATGAACACATCCCAGTTACTTCATGGATTCAAAAATAAAGATTAATACCCATTCTATTGTATTGGGTAATGTAAAAATAGTTGTTCCATAAAAATTTATCTTCATTCCCTAGGAAATTTCATTTAATTAATATATCCAAATGAACATGGCCCCTTGTGAGTTAACTTGGTGAGTATATTAGATAATAATCATATATTCTCTATAAAACATCGAGGATATCTAGCTCGACCAAGTTGAATTAAGAAACCTATCACTATAATTGTTTTAGGTCAAATTTTAACAGCCATCCTCTTTGATAGATCCATCTATATACCCAATCTTGAGAGTATATAACCGAAAAATGAAACCTTTTATATCCAAAACTCTCAAAATTAAATTTTTGTACAATTTCTCCTTCCTCATAGAATTTTTTAAAATTTTAATGTGATCTTATTTATATCCCTTTCTTATTTAATTAATATCAATATAGTATAAAAATACTACCAATTAATGATCAAGGTTATCTCTATATACTCTATTAATTAAATCCATTAAGATATTATGGGAATTAGTAAGACCAAATAGAATAACATTATACCTAATGTTCTCATACCATGTACAAAATGTTATCTTGGTAATATCATACATCATGACCCCTAAATCATGATATCCATAATGAATGGAAGTATAAAAAATTAATTGAAATTCTTGCTGTAGAATAAAAAAATCAATTATAATGGGTAGATGATACTTGTGATCTTGTTTAGTTATCTATAACAACTGAAAAGTCTCATTGTTACATCTTTATTTATGATAAATAGAATGGCTAAAACCCAAGGTGACACACTTGGTTGAATGAATCCCATGAAAATATTCTCATAAAGTATCTACATTAATACCCACTACTTAATGGGATCATTAAATAGTGAGTCTTTGAAATAGGCATTGCACCATGTATGAGTTCAATTGGAAACAAAAAATTAATATTTGGGGCATGACTTGGGAAATCATATAGAAATTCATCATAAAACTCATGCACAGTAGAAATTTAAATAATTTTGAGTTTCTTGCCATCTATCTTA
Source organism: Viscum album (assembly GCA_963277665.1). Taxonomy (NCBI): domain Eukaryota; kingdom Viridiplantae; phylum Streptophyta; class Magnoliopsida; order Santalales; family Viscaceae; genus Viscum; species Viscum album. The sequence goes on along the minus strand of OY728130.1, from coordinate 1,295,734,305 downwards.
GATAAATCCCCATTTTAATAGGAATAAAACCCATTCAATGCATGCGATTTTCATCAAATGTTCATATTTATATCCGCACTAACAGAGGGCCCCATGTTGGATTGTAAAATCAAATGTGACATCCCTTGCTTGAAAATATATGTGTTATTTATAAAGACAAAGTCAAACACTTACTAATATAACATTAAATTTAATGAGAGGAATAATAATAAAAATTGTAGGAAGTTCATTCCTATAAACATCAATTAGATATGAATCATATCCTTGAGAATCCATCATCATAATATTAGTGGTTTTCACATCTAATTATAAATCTAACCATGTCGTTGTCATCTTTATACCATTAAAAATTTCATTAGATATAAAATTATTGGTAGATACATGTAAAATAAGACATAAGTAGTTCTTATGTGGATAGTAAGTGTAACATTTACCATGTTGTTATCATAACACTCATTAAAAATAGTGATCAATTGAGATTATTTCTTGTATCTTGATAAAATATGTTTTTAATTTTATACATCCTCATTGAAATTCATATTATTCACACTTGATTGTATAGTAGATATAACTCTTTCATTGGAATCATTAGAGTGGGGGTAGTTAATTAGGTGGATATTTCTCTCTATTAGCATTATTAATTATGTTTTTCCCATCACATTATCATTATTTTTCCTAACGAACCTCCCGTCTACTCCAAAAAAATTTAAGAGTCACCTATGTATTTTTCCTTAATTTTTTCCTTTCAGAAAATGATAAAGTAGAAAATATCATATTCATCAATCTATGGTTCATAGTGACTCTCTTTAAGACATATTTGACCTCTTATCAAAAACATATAATTAATTGTTAAATCTAGTATACATTTATACCCTGAGAGGAAATCATATGATCTAATAATAGGTACAAAAGTACCCTATTCATAAATCTATTCGAATAGATAGTTTTAATCCACTGAAATATGGGTCCAAATTACTTTCATGCTGGATGATAGTTATTGAAGCAGACCTCACTAGTCTAATAAAATTTTCCTCATAGGTACCAATAGATTCATCATTATTATACTATAGATAATGGTATTTCTTATCCAAATTAATAATATCAATGAAAGGAGATTACCTATTAAAAAATATTTTCTTAAACTCATCTCATTCCATGGATTCAATTTTATTTTGGTACCTCGTACTCATGATGGGATTTCACTATTGATCTAATTATGCTTCCAAACGATACAAATCTAAAACGAGTTTTTTCATTTTATGAACACTAGAGACATGAAAAAATATTTTTAGAAACAATTGATACATTTGAACTGTGAATATATTGTGTATTTTTTCCATTGATGGTCTAAACAAAATTTTTCCCCTCCATTGATAATTTTTAGGTTTAGTTTGATTTATAGTTTGAGGGTGTTGTGTGAAAAGAAAAAATATATTTTTCATTACATCTCCCATAAAATTCAGTTTCTCAAGTGTTGAATCACTATATTTTACCATTTATTTGGCATATAATGTTTCCTTTAGGTTCATTCTGTCTTCTAAAACCCAAAATAATAACATGAGAAAAAATAATCATAGTTTGAAAATTATAAACATGAAAATAATATATTGGATGTTTAAATAAAGATATCATATATTAAATCAACAAATCCTACGATCTAAACTAGGTTATTCATGGTTAGTATATATTCAAATCATTTTTGAAAGTTTCTAAATAATAATTATAAGTATATAAGAAGATCACCCATGAGTGTCAAACCAGGTTCACAATAAGGTCCATTTTACTATACTATATAACGCTCTAGTCAATATTAGTGTTCCCATTTGTTGGGTTTTTAGACAAAGTTGTGTATGTGCCACAACCACACCAAATTTAGTATCTGTACAAGGATGTATTTCTTGGTAAACCACATAATCCCTTACACACCAAATATTTTAGATATCACTCAATTCATATACTTATCCTAATGATTTTCACTATTGTTTTCCCACCATAGTTTCCAAATTTCATGTAATCATATCCCATAATTTCAAATGTAATTCCTTGAGATTTTCATTCATTGATATTACTTCATTCTAAAAAAATCACTACATCACACAAAGAATAACTAAAAATTTTAACAATATAGTTCCATTCAAAAAAAACATAAAAAATATATTTCATAGGTGAACTAAATCATATTCAACTATGTTATTAATAACTAGGACCCTACTTGAAAAAATGAAACATAACATATTTCTTTATAACTTGGGGATAAGATACACAATTTTTGGTGAGTTAATATGATCAGTAAGGATAAAAATGGGATACATGTTACCATAAAATTATTTTAAGGGTATATGAACATGAGTATAACATTATGAAATCATAATCAATATATAAAATATCGTAATATTGGATAATGGAAAAAATATTTTAAATACATAAAAGATATATTCAAAGGGAATAAAATAACATGATCAACGAAGGCATTCCAATAGAATAATTCATGGAATTATAGTGTAATCATAAGAAAAGATAGATATTTCCTTAATAGTCAGGTATCATTTAGAATTATATTATATTTTAATAGGTTTACCCCCCAAACCATCATTATAGTCAATTTTCACTCCCAATACTATCATAGTGGAAAAATTCCCCTACTGAGCTGGGTCCACTCTACATTCCAGCCCTATATATCACTTTAGATTTAAATAAATACCCAATTAATTTCAGGAAGACATTGGTATGATAAATCACAAAATGAAAATCCTAAAACTTTGTTCTATAAGATCCTAAAACATTCATCATATCATTAATCATGAAATGAATTCTATTTTATAAGAATTAAATCATTGTATAACTTATGGAAAAGAAATGGGTTTCATATACATTTCATCATAACAGAACCCATGAAAGAAAAATGGGTTCCCTAATAATATATTTATCAAACTAATAAGAAATCATGAGAAAAAATATTTATTTTACAAATAGATTATATTCTCATTAAATAAAAATCAACATCAATTTTTGGTGTCATTAATTAATATAAATTACATGAATAATCATTAAAAATTTTATGAGGAAAATATCATTTCAATTTTTTTAAAAAAAATCAAAATCTAAAAAAATAACAAATATTATATAATACATTTTAATTGAAAATAATCTAGCAGACTTATAATGTCAGCTTTAAAACATTGAGTTTTCATGATTTTTGAAAATTCAGTTCATGACAAACACATTAAAACAAAGATCCATTTCACATTTTTTATAAAAGTCAAAAAAACATAGATTAAAAACTGACAATAAGATTCATTATATTTTTTATTTTAAATTGAAAAAATTTGTATAAATAACATTAATATATCATACTGGTTCAGTAAAAAATCAATAAAATTTTTATTTTAAATATCGACATGCAATAATATTTATTTTTGATCAAAGATAGTAATAAAAATTATTTTTCATAAAAAACTATTCTTGAACACTTGAATATATAAGGAGAAGCAAATTAAGGGAAACAACATATTCTCATGAAATATCTAGAGTATAATAAATTTCATATTCTTCATGAGATATGGATAATATAATTACATCATGAAAAACATTATCCTAAAAAGTCCCAATATAAGATGTCATTTTAGAAAAACAATCCATAACAATTTGGTATATTTTGAAACACAAGCCTCATTAAATATTAAAATAAAATGAAATTATAAGTATCATTAAAATTAGGATACTAATGATGTAAAATGTTAAATTTTTGTATGTACACATCATAATAGATGATAGGTGAATAATAAATGTTATTTCCCCATGAATTTTATTTTGGAAAAAATATCTTACCTTATGTATAGAGATTCTTCATTCACGTTCCAATAAACAATATAATAATTATAAGATTATTATATATATATATATTAAAACAATAATAATATTTATCATTCCACATATTTTTAACTTGTGATATTTTAAATCTTCTTATCAATAATTCCTTGTTTAAATCATGTTTTTGGTAATAACAACTTCATTTTTCGTGTTTGTTTTTCATTGGTTTTTTATCCTATAAATTTAATCATTATAAACAATATCTATAATATTAAACATGATATAAATATAACATTTATTTGATAATATATATATATATATATTAAAAATAAAATTTAGGTATATAAAATTAAATAAACCATTCATGGAAACAGTAGGTGTTGTGTACGCATGAACGTTGTTTCAAACAATTAATGGATGAAATGAAACAAATTACCAAATATATTACCTTTAATGATTAAAAATTGAGGAATTTATGTCACATATATTTATACATTTTATCCTCATTAACTTCCATGAAAAGTGTGAGTAAAAAAAACGAATCACACTACTTCGATAGATGGTAGACCAACATACCAAGGAATGGGGTTATCATATTCTCTTAGTAATGAATAATAAGAAGGAATATATGATCTAATAATTCCAAATATATTATTTTATAATAAATAACATTTATAAGAATTATATATATCATTTTTTAAATATGTGAGAAGTGGTGATGGGAAATGAATTTCGTTAGATCGTGAGGCGGTAGTCTGCCCTATAGATGATCTGTGGTTTCTTTTCCCATTTTATGGAGAAGGGGATGGATTCAGGTCATTGCCATAACTTATAAACACTATATTATATGTAATATTAATATTATTTTATATCAATATATTTTAATAAGATATGAAGTAGGTGAAGGAAGAAATAACAAAAATGTTTAGTTAACGATGTTGTTTCTTCTTCGAACAAATTCTATTGGGATGCAACAAAAGCGTTAATTTGTTGGATTTCTAACCAAAAAAAGGACTATATGATAATTTAAGAAAATTATGGATAATATTTAGGCAGGTATTGAACTAATATATTGGATTTTGAGGTCACAAAAGGAGAAGTGACCTGTGAGCATTTATAAGTTGGGGATGTGGCACACTTGGAATATTTTATATAAAACAATTACACCCCATTATTCTATTTTCAAAATGAAAAAATGAAAAAAATTAAAACCCTAGAAGATACTAAATGAAAATATTATTATAAAATATGAATTATTATATTTTCAAGCCATTTTAAACTTGTATATTTTTTAACCCCTCGATAAACAAATTATTAGCATAACTATGGTAAAAAAAAATTACTATTTTTATAACTAATTTTTTTAAAAATATATGTTGACCTTATTTAATAATATTTATTATTATTAAAAAAAATAGTTAATTGATATTTTCAAATTACATTCATTTATGGGGAAACATTACTTTAAATTGAGACCCATATACATGATGAAACATTAGTTTACAAAGAGAAAGTTTACATAAGATTAAATGGACTTTATATAAAAATTCAACATTAAATTTATTCATATGGCCCATATTGTTTTAAATATTATATATATTAACAAATTTTACTTTATAAAAAATGTTTTTTGAAAAAATTAAATGTATACATTGTTAAAATAGAAATACAATTTTCCATAAAATACTTTATCTTCCACTATACATCATATAATTAATATTTTCAGGAAATTACTCAAATTTCAACATTAGATAAATTTTCCATGCTATTTTAAGAAAAAATTTCATTTTATCAAATAGGATTACTATAAGTTTCAAAATTTATTTTTATTATTTTTTCATATAATGAAATAATATTTTTGAGAATGTGGTTTCTTTAAAAAATAAAACAACACAGAAATTTGTTTTATTTTTTTATCAATATATATTTATTATATAAAAATATTTAATTTTTTTATTCCTATACATACTAAATATTCTAATGTATACTTCATAATACCCATGATTAATAGAAATAATAATAGTACATTCTGGTTCATTATAAATAAATGTTTCATGTAGAAAACGTTATCGAGGAAATTAAATTAAATTTAAAAATATCTATTTCATGAAATCATATAGTGTTAAATATACATCAACCTTGTATATTAATAACCAGTGCATATAATAACATTATACACCTAAAAATAAAATGGTTTTTTATAATTTGAAAGTAAAAACTTAGTCATCTTATTTATTTATGATCATCATCTTATCTAACATATTTATTTATATGAGTTACCCTTATAGACTTGTTATACTTATTACCATTATTTATAACATAAGTGATAAAATAACACAAAAGAATATGTCAGATGAGATTCTCAATAAAGGTAAAAATGGAATATATAAACCAAGGATCATAGATCATAATTTCATACAAATTAGAATATTAAAACATGTGAATAAAAATGAAAAATCATTTCCAAAAATACATTGATCGTAATAGAAATTCCTGGAATAAAATGTTATAATTTTAGAAATATATTGAATCATTAAAAATAAATCATGATCAAGGATAAAAATTCATATTTGATGAAACACTTCTTAAGATTTTGGCACAATCAAAGGAATATAAACCAACAAAATTTAAATGTAAACTATATAGTCCATCAAATCGTAGTGGACCAGGCATCAACAACCACTTTCTATATTATACCATATAACGAATAGCCACCTAATTCCCATATCACTGTGGATCAAAAGTCCCAACCTATTTCACACAGTGGATTAATAAATTCAGAAAATTTATCATAATTATCTCATGATATATAAGATTTCACGTAATTTATTGGAGGGCTATATTATTTCTTGTATACTAATAAAATAATTATATACATATATATGTGTGTGCCACAAGATTATAAAACATTCATCTGATCATAATATAATAACATGTGATAATAAACCGAGTTATATAAAATTATAATCATTTCCTTATTCTATTCATCATAAAAAAAAGGGTTCAATACATGACTCATTATAACATAACTAATATATAGGAAAAAACACCTTTCATAATGATCTCATCATCATCTAAATAACCCATTAGAATACAGACCATGAGGAAAATTATTTAGAAGATTGGCTTGTTAATAAAGAGATCATTGTTATGGAACAAACATGGCTTAATGATGTACTTGAGGAGCTCCTACATCAATGAAAAAGGTACCATTATAAAAATTAGTCTTTCAAACTTCTCTGGAATTACATTTATTCAATAAACAGGGCTTCTACTTTGGGGAAGGTACTCATTCATCCGAAAAAACATGTGAAGAAGAAATGGTTTTAGTTGAATCATCTACATCATAATAAATCTAAAGAACATAAATGACATCATAAGATCATAACCATAGTGAGTCATAATTATTTAGAAATCATAAAGACATAAAATAAAAATACTATTAAAATTTCATTTGAACATTTCATTGAACACATGAGAAAATATATTTTTCCTTTGAGAAAACATTAACTAATAATTCCTAAAATTCCGATATTTTTTTTATTAGTACATAAACATTGAAATTTTAAATGTATGCATCAAATAAAATGACATTCATGGTTGTTATAAAATTATTTCTTATCATACACATTAAAATAATGTGTACTATTCTTTAATAAAATTCTACTGGACATTTTTGGTAATGGAGAGAGATAAAAGGAAAAAGTAGTTAATAATTGTACAAATAAAAATAGGAGAAGAAACTTTTATTGGTTTAAAAGATAAGAAACACATAATTTCTCTCATTTGAAATTAGTTTCAAAAATCCAAAAATGAAATTATATTTTATCATATACCCTCACATCAAGTCTATTATTTCTTTGAATTCATTCAATATAACTATATAATAGTATTTATTTATTATAAACATATTATAGAAATACATTTAAATATATCATGAAATATATTATTAACTTATATTATTTCATCACATTTTTCATTTTAATGCCTTATTAAATTCACTATTCTCAGTGATTAAAGTATTGTGTTTCAAGAATGATTCAGTTCAGCAATACTTATCATTTTACGTAGATCACAGTTACACCATTTACATAATTTATTCATGTGATATATAATAATCATTTAAAATTATTTAACTATTTATATAGATCATTGATCAAAAATGAATTTCAAAACATCATCGAGAAGATATTCAGTATATTTGAAAAATTGATTCATCGAACTGTTTATAAATGGAAATAAGGAAAAATAAGTAATATATAAACAGTATATAACTGTAACAATATAATAAATTATAAATATATTAATTTAATAAATTAGTGTAACTATAAATGTAATGTGGTGAATTATAATTAAACATATCACTTTTTTTATTTGTAGTCTATATGTACTCATGAGTGATGTTTTTTGCATCGGATAGAAAGGAGATGCATAAGGGTTATTCCATCATAGTAATGAAAAAATTTCACATATAATATGCTAATGTCATTTTGTATAATTTATAACATTGATATATCAGGGAAATAAGATGAATTAAAATGGAAATAACACCATTAGGAGTTATACTTATTAGTAGAGATACATACTTTTTCTTATACATTAGTCCTAAAAAGGAAAATATTTTGTAATGATTGTAAACTCTATTACATGGGAGAAGATTGAATACCCTTTTATAGGTGATGTAAATGACATAATTGGAATTACATAAATTCTTAAATAATATATGTATCATAATCATTTTAGGTGGCCCAAAGTAAGCACAAATATGAAGAAAAGATTTTAACGTTTTGAAAAAGTCATCGAATCACATTTAGGTGGGTTTTAGATACATTTTACTACTTATATTCTAGTTAAAACAATTTAAACCCATATCAATCTTGAGCATGATAAAATAACAGTTTTCTATGATACCATAATCATATAACTGATGATAAAATCATCCATAATTTTTTTGGCATAATGATTATAAATTTTGAATCCATCTCATCATATTATATTTATTTATAGTTCTCAAATTTAATTTTAGTAGAGTGACCCAATTTTAATGGAAATAAATTTTTAGGAAAATACCTAATTTGAGAAACAAAATCATTAGGCTTAGAAATTAAAAAAAATCCAGTCCCCTGGAATTGTTTTGATTACATAGAAAAAATTGATTTATTTTAATTTTAGATAAATCAAAAAATTAATTTATCCTTCAAAACATAAAATTAAATGAAAAGAACCGTAAATAAATAATAATTTGAAAAAAATATAATTTATCTTCACAAAATTAATTCTTGGGTTACAAAATTAAAAATTGTAACACCCAGATATTTTTATGATATGTTTTTGTAATTTCTTTGATGACTTTTTTTGTATTCTGCACTAAGATAAGTTTGCGCTATACGCAACACCAACATAGCTTGTGGAATATGAATCACTATGCATGGCTTATGTTACATAAAAGTTAATGTTCTTTTGAAATAATTAATTTCAAGGAATATTGACATTTAATTAACTAATAAATATTATTACATTACCATATTACATAGTCATTATAATAGAGGGAATAAAAAATATTAAGTTTCCTAAAAAAATTAAATCAAAATAAATGAGTTTATAAGATAATGAAATCAATATTTATCAATTTTATAAATGTAATATATATGAAATATATGAAATATAATTCTCAAAATTCATCTTATATGTTTTCTATACCTGATATAATAACAAGTTAAATTTTTCAGATAAAAGAATTAATTTTCAAAAATAATATTCTCGCACATTTTGACGGTGCACACAATTTGAATGTAGTTTTTAATAAATTTATATATTATATTTAAAAAATAAAAATTATATTTAGATGGGGGATATATAAATTTAATTTGGAAGAATTTTTTTTTCTGATCAATTTCAAGTTTTGACGAATAGTAATAATATAAAATAAATTAACTAAAATATTTTTTTTCATGAAAATAATTTATATGGTTATATTATATTATTGAATTGTTTTTAAATATAAATAAAATATATTTTTATAATTTAATATAATTTATGTCATTGAAATTAATTTTAAATTGAATATAGATATAAAAAAATTTCAATCTTTTGCAATATTCTAACTTTAAAAACTTGTACTCTCATTCCGACAATAGGAATAATTTTAAAGAAATTAATATAACATTTTTTAATAAAATATTGAAAATTGATATAATATTTAGAATTATTAGGTCCATAATATTTAAAAATATTAATTTTAAATTTGGGCATTATGAACAGAAACCTTAGTAATTTTTATTAATATAGTAAATGGCTAAATGTGGTAAATAGGGGTATGAATAATTTTAGTAAATTACCCTAAAACATGTATTAAATTCATTTTATTACTATATTTCAATATATATCATCATTGAGTCTAAATAGTATCCACTTTAATACACTTGTATGAGATGAAGACATTTAATTTAATTTATTTAAAAAGGTTAAATATGTCTCTCTAAAATTTTAATAACAAAATCATTTAAATATAAGGTTATATAGAAGATAAACTTGATTATAAATAATCATTTGAAATATAAATATGATTTATTTATCATGGTAATTTATTTGTAATTTATATGAAATAAATAATTACCTTAAAGGTTTATACATTGATAATGGAAGAATTATTTAATTGATGAAATATCAATAAACTAATTTTTATTAAAATGATAATAACAATTAAAAGAGAAAAACACTGGGAAAAATCTTATTGGTAAACTATTTCTAGATCATAATCATCCAAGGGTTGAGTTATTCACTATTTGAGCCATATAATATTATTATGACACTTATATTATTTTATTTAAAGTGATGTTAAAATTGTAACATTCATGTTTTCAAAATTATAACATTTTTAATGTAGGATTTTCCCATATAAAAATTATACTACAAGTAATATTATAAAATAAAGTAGATTCATCTTCATCTTAATATTTTATTTTTTAATTTTCTTTATTAAATATGTGTATTTAATAATTATAAAAAACTGATTTTGTAATTATTTTTTTAATGGAGATAAGAAATAATTGATATTAACATAATTAAAATAAATATAATTATATATAATTAATATGAATAATTAATTTCATATATGACATTGACCAATTAGGAATATTATAAAACATTTTGTTCAAAGTTAGTTTATTATAATAATATTTTTAAAAATAAATTTATTGAATATATTCCAAATAGAGATTATTCATTGTTTATCAAAATAATTTAGAATTTAATTATTTAAAAATAATAAAACATTTTAAAAAATATTTTTTAATTATTTTATAGTAGATAATTTTATATGTTATTTATTTATGGTTTAATTGTAATCAAATAAGTAATTATGTCAACCTTTTAATTTTTAAATATTTGTTACCTGAGAAAAAAATTAAATATAATAACTAGGTGTCCATTAAAATGATAATATTTGAATTGATAGAAAATCTAGTCAAAAGGTTATTGGTTGAAAATATTTAAACATTAAATCTTTATATCTCAAAATAAAATAAATTTTGGTTGTATTTGTATTGAGATAAAGTTTATTATAATTTAATATTTTGAGAGATTAAAAAAGTTCCCCTCACCAATTTTATAAAATTAAACCTCTTCCCAAACTTATTCACTAAAAATTTACATTTATATTAGCACATACCTAACCCATTTCCCTTGTTAGATTATTTTTTCACATTATAGTTGTTCTTGTATACCCAGAATACCAATCTTAGTGAATTTGAAAAGATGTCTAGTGGGAGCTCATAGAAGAAGAGGTAATCTCATTTACTAACTGACTCAAGATCATTTATTCTTATACATCATCTTCATTTATTTATCCATTATAAATTTACAAATAATGTTTCACTTATATACATATATGTTATTATGGTTATAGAAAATACTTATTTCACCATCTGTCTATCCTACAAAAAAATCATCGCGCGTGCGTACGTACGATTTGTCGTCTTCATGGAGTGGTGTAATCTGTTTTTCACCACCTATATACATGGATGGGTATAATGATGTAAATAATAATTATATGTAATTATTATAACATTATACATATTATGATATAAATTATATGACATTTAATTCCATACCATTTTATAATTTTTGGAATGATATTCTCACTCACGTGTACATATGACCTACCATCTATGTGATGCGATGTTATTCATTCTACATGAGATATATTAAATCATGATTATATAAATGTATATAATGAATAAATATGATATCTATTATGTTAATATCATTTTTAATTATATAACATTGTCTTAAGCTGGAAAAATGAATTTTATTTGACAATACATGCCTAAGAAAATAAAGCCGTTAGTACCAAAATAATGAGAAATAAAGAAATTTTATTTAAGAACAGATGATAATATGATCATATATGATATCCTAAAAAATAATTTTATTATTTAATAACAATATATAATTTTTAAATCATTATGTAGGAGGTTCAGAAACATACAAAGAACATTAGACTTGGGGTAAGGGATTATTTTGTCTCACTTTTTTATGTAGGACATATGCCTTATACACTACATATTTATTTCATGTGGTGTTTATACTACCCAGGAATGTTTTTATGATTACTATTATTATTATTTTGATATTTATATAATTATATAATTTTTTAATTTTATAAGGAATACAATTTTACTGATAATAAATTGGTAATAGATAATTTCACAGTATCATTATTAGTAGAAAATGATTATGTGTAAGTATATACTGGGTTATATTTATTATTCATTTCCATGTTTAAAATTATGTATTCCCAAATACGATATCTATTATTTTGAAATTTTTATATTCAAATTTATCCCTTGGTTAATTTTTATTAAATTGTAGGAATGGAATATTTTGTCATTTTTTATATGAGGTACTATTTGGCTATTTGATATGAAGTATAATGAGAATATTTTTTAACTTATACACCATGAATGTATTTTTATGATTACATAACTCATTATTACCATGAATCATCCCTTGAAATATTTCAATGTAATATTTAAACAAATACTTTTCTTTTAAAATTTATGCGACATTTTGAGAAAAGAACAAGTTTTTGAAGAAAAAAATTATATGTTCCTCAAGAATTAATATCAAGTGTCCAATAGAAATTATTTTCCATCTAAAATAGAATTTTTTAATTGGTTTATGTTTCATGTATACCGTCTCTATTATTCTTCTTTTTTAAAATATAATTTGAAGGAATTATATTTATGAAATCCATTTGATTTATATTGATTGTGTTATATTGGAATGATGTTTAATAATTCCATTTTAAACCTTGGAGTTTTTTAATGAATTATTTTTGTTTTTGTGGCATGTGTAATATTAATTTAATTAGGAATTGTTGGGACCTATAACTCATACCAATTTATTTGGTAAATATTTATATATCATGAAATATATAGGACTAGAATGAAAAGTAAATTCCATTAAGTAATACAGGGACAAAACGACAAGAAAATATGATCTAGTAATACAGGGATGGAACGAGGAGTGAACTTAGTTTGGTAATGATCATTTTACACTATTATGGTCTAGGAAATAATCCTTGGATAACATGGAAATTATTCTATATGCTTATTTGTTTGTGACAATTCTACATTTTATGGAAATTCTATTTTGTTAGGGTTCATGATTACTTTTTTATTTATGCGTTATGACTTTCCACATTTTAATTTATGAATCATGTTTTTTATATATGTTAAATGTGGTGTAGATTTAAAAATTTATGTTCATTTTTTCTTATATTGTTAATTTATATTATGTATGATATTTTCCATGAATTCCCTTAATAAGAATTTAAGATCAATTTTTTCATATTTATATCTTTCCCAATAATATATTAAAATATTTTAGGTTGGGAAATTAATGTGGAAAATCATTATTGGAGATGTTGAAGATATTTCACCAAGATTGAAGAATGTGTTCCCAATTTCCAAATACATGAAACTAACAAATTATTTGGGTGTCTTCTTGTATCATGTATTATGTTGTTCACACACATAATGTAATGTCCATGTACATTGATCTTGGGTCATTATAGATGTTATTAATGTTATGGTTTAGTCAGTATTTAGAAACTAGAATGTGAAATATTTAGTTAAATCCAAATAGATATTTAAAATGTATGTTTAGGGAAGCACTAAAGGATAACTCTATGTATAGGTTGCAATACTGGAATATTGGTAATGTTCACAGATAACCAAGGATTAAACCTGAGAAAATATAGATTGAAATTAATTTCTGTTGATTATGTTGTTTTTTCATTTTGATTATTGGCACTCAGACCTTTAATTTTTTGGGTTTTATAAAATCACTAAAAATATGAGGATTCATGTTAATAGTGAATATGACGGACAATGGAATGATATTCATCTTGAGAAACCAAATGAAAATGGAGTTGTAAGGGGGAAATCATTATTCTTCATCATTATATCTCTCATAAAATGGTCAATATTCTAATATTCGGTGATTTTACAAACCCACCTAATAAGAGAAAGATGGAATATCATGGTCATAAAAGTGCAAATAATGTTAAATTTTCATAATGTTAATCGTGTGGGAGGAGGAATAAAGGAGAATGCTTCAAAGGGACTAGAATGTGTTTTGTGTGTGGAAAAGGACACAAGCTAGTAACTGAAATGGAAAAGGCCTAATTAACAAAATATACAATGATATTGGTATGGACAATACATAAAAGATGAATAAATATTTTAAATATGGAATTTAAGGGAATTATGAAAATCGATACCCTAGGGGAAAATATCATGAAGTGAATCAGGATGGTCATATGGGTAATATTTATCTTTCAGTTGATGATCTGACTACAAATGACATGTGAGTATACATTAGTGTTAATGAATTAAATGATGAAGTTTGGTTAATGTTTTAAGAAGATTATTTAATTATTTCATTTGAAATTTTATGGAATTGTGGAATAAAGAAAACTCTATGGTTTGTTACACTATTTTTTTCCTTAAGTATTTGAAAGTATATGATGAATGGTAAAGTAAACCATGAAAATTTATTGGGGTAATAAGTTGAAAATACATGACTAATGAAAGGATAACACTTAATATGATCATGGAAATGATATAATTATATGTTGGTTATAAATAAGTAATGGGAAGGTAATGATTTCCTTAGAATAGATTAACGATTTGTGGTTTCTGCTATCATGGATGCAATTTATAGCATATTGAAATAATGAAAAACGAAACATGTATGTTTTCAAAATTGATATATGGTAATTCTGGTTATTATCAATAGAATACCTTATGAAGGAGTTCACATGTTTTTTATGTGTCCAAAAAGATATTCTGTATTATATATGGGAGAAAAATGTTATGCCAAGTTGGTTTATCTATTTATAATTATTTTTGATTTTCAGTTTTCTTATGGATTGTAGGGTTAATAGTTTATGGAAACTCTATGTTAATAATTAGATGATTTTTTTAGAATAATGTATTATCTCCTGATACATGGAATTATTAATATTTGATTCATTTTTATAACTCTTTTTTGTGATAAAGAAATATAGAAGGAACTATCATTATTCTTATGGATTGTATGATCTGCTAACACATCAGGAATGGAAAATTTAACTTCATTTCATTGAATATGAATTGAAGGAGAAATTGTTCGACAAATGACCAATAATGAGATTGTAAAAAAATCTGTAATTATATCTTCTTTTGATAATTATTCATCTTTAATTAAATGTGATCATGATTTTGAATGGTGTCTTATTGTCATCATTTTTTAGGATATCAATTACCCCTTGTACACTTATTTAGTTTGTGGTTTTGTGATTATAAAAATTCACTAGATCCCCAATATTATTGTGATCTATGATCCTTATAAATATATATTATTAATTATGATTTTCCACCCTTCTTAATCTTCTAATGTGTTCTCTTAGGTACATACCCAGTTATGATTTACTTTGGGTAACTGTTATATTCCAACTATTCCTTTAGAAAAGTAAGATATAGAATTCATTTTTTAATGTGGGTTTTTATGAAGGAAACAATTCAGTATTTTACCATTTATAACCCCAAAAAAATTATAGGTAGAAATTCATTTTAAGGGGTAATAATTTAACACCCCTATATTTTTATGAGATTGGTTTTTTTAATTTCGTTGATGTCTTGTGTTATACGCTACACTAAGATAATCTTGTGATATACGCAAAACTATCTTAGCTTGCGGTAACTCAACCCTATTCTTGTCTTGTGTTACCGAAAATATCATGTTTTTGTATAGAATAAATTTCACTCAAGACCAATATTAATTAATAGACTAAATACTATTATCATACCTTATGAATTTTTCATTATAATGGCGGGTATGAAAAATATTTATTTCTTCTAAAAAATGATTTAAATTAAAATAAGTGCATTAAAAAAATAATGAAATAACTCTTGATGTATTTTATTATTTTAATATATATTTTATATATTAAATATAGTGTTTTAAATTTAACTTATATTTTTTCTAGACAAGATATATGAATAAATACAATTTTTTAGATAGAATAAATATTTTTCAAAAAAGGTAGTTTTTTCACCGTTTAATGGTGCACCAATATTAAATCTAGTTATTAACACATTTATATATTATATTAAATAAAATAAACATGTTATTTGTAATCTTTATATAAAAAATAACTTTGGATGATGTTTTTATATTTTTTTGATAGCATTTATGTTTTAACGAATAGTAAAAATACACTAAATTTTAAATGAAAACAACTTTCTTAATCGAAGTAATTTATGTGGTTAAATTATACTATTGATGAATTTTAAATTAGAAATTTAATATAAATTTATTATTTAATGTAATGATGTTGATTGGAAAAAATTTTACATTTACTTCATAAGTAAAATCATTTCAATCTTTGAAAATGATTTAACTTTAATAACATGTTTTGTCATTTGGACAACGATAATAATTTTATCAACATTACTAAAACTTTTATGTTTTGGATTTTGAAAAATCGGTTCCATATTTTTAGTCAGTAGGTCCAAATTATGTAAATATTTTCATTTTAATTTTTGGCATTATGATTAGCAAATTCAGTAATTTTTATTAATATGGTAAAAGCATTAATCAGCTAATTAAGTGTAACAATGATATTAAACAATTATCCTAAAACTTGTCTTAATATTATTTTATGAATAGTTTTAGACCAAAATAATAATTGGGTCTAAATAGTTTCCATTGGAATCTACATGGATGGGATTTGGTCATTTACTTAATATTATTTAAACAAATGTTAAATATGTCATACTCAAATTTTAATAAAGAAATCATTTTTAATATAAGGTTATATAGAAGATAAATTAGATCAGAAATAAATATTTGAAATCTAATTTTTTTCATTATCATGGTAATTTATTTATAAATTTTAAAAGACAAATACTTACCTTATTGGTTTATACACTGATGATGTAGAAAATATTTAATTAATTATAAATCTATAATTTTTTTTATTAAAATGACAATAGCCTTTAAAAGACACAAAAACATAGAAAAATATTTATTCTCAAGTATAAATCGTCCAAAATCATCCAAGGTTTGAGTTATGGACCATTTAGAGCCATATAGAAAATGATATGACACTTATATTTTTTTTATTTAAAGGGATGTTAGAGTTGAAAAATTCATGTTTTCAAATTTAGAACAATATTGATGTTTTAAATTACTGAAGATAAATTAAACTACAAGAATTAATATGAGATACAGTAGGTTTAACTTCGTCATAATGTTTTATTTTTTATATCAATTCAACAAATTAGTTTTTTAAATAATTATACAAAATTGATGTCGTAATTATGTTTTCAATAGAGAAAACAAATAAATATAGTTAGAAAATTAAAATAACTATAATTTTGGTTAATTACTATTTAAAATAGATTTTATATAATACCTTGATCTGTTATAATTTTTAAAATAGTTATTTTTAATTTAATATGTTATAGAAATATTTTTAAAAATGAATGAATTGAATAATATCAAAATTGATACTATTATTTGTTTATCAAATTAATGGTTACAAAATTATTTAAAAATAATAAAGCATTTTTAAAAATATATAATAATTATTATATTGTATAAAATATTTAGAGGTATTTATTTATGGTTTAATTTATGTCAAATAAGTAAATATTTTATCGATTTAATACCAAATGGTTTTTCACCCTAGTTAAAATGTTAATTGAATAATTATGTGTTACATAAAATGATAAGGTTTAAATTGGTTAGAAAACATGTCTAAAATTTATTGGTATGTAATATTCACTCTTATATATTTCTACCATTGAAACAGATTCATATTTTTGGTATTTTTTATGAGATATGTTTTATTATAATTTAATATAAATGGAGATGGAAAAAGTGACCATCACCTGAATGATAAAAGGGAACCTCCGACCATTATTCTTCACTTCAATTTTAGAATTCATATTGATCCATATACTACCTATATCCTTTATAAACTTCCTTTGTCACATTATAGTGGTGTTGGTCTTCTCAAAAGACCAACCACTATTCCTTTAAGAGGAGATCTATGGTGAGCTTGCCAAAGAAGAGGTAATCTCCTTTACCAACTCTCTCAACATCATTTCTTCTTCTACTTCCTCATCCTTTGTTGTTTCCTTTATTATTTAATAAATAAAATATAAAAAATATATGGATAAGTTATTATGGTTATATAACAAACTTACTCCATCTTCTATCCCACCAATGAAAAAAATCACCAAGTGTCAGTACATGCAGCTTATCATCTCTACGTCGTGGTGTAATCTATTTTTCACCACCACCATACATGTTTGGCTATAATGATGGAAATAATAAATATATGTGATAACTATAAGATTATATAGATTCTAAAATAATTTATATACCATTATCTTCCATTCTATTTAATAATTAAGGGAAGGATATCATTGATTGTGCATAAGTACAACCTACAGTCTTCACGATGTGATGTGATTCATTATAAATGATATCCATTAAAATATGATTATATAAATTTATATAATAAAAAAAATATGACATATAGGTTGTCAACATCAATTTGTAATGATATAAAAATGACCTAAGAAGTATAACTAGATCTTATTTTAGAAAACACGCATAAGAAAATGAAGTAGTTAATACACGAATAACAAGTAATAATGAAATATTATTAACAAACAGTTGCTAATATGATCATGTATGATATAATAAGAAATGAATATGATTATGGTGGTAGAAAATGACATTTTTTAAATAATTATATAGGAGTTTTATATGCATAAAAAAGATATTATACCTAAGTTAAGGAATTAATTTGTCTCATTTTTATTTTTATTATACATATTCCTTCTACACTACCTATTTCATTTGTGTGGTGTTTATGCTACCCATGATTATTTTCATGATTATTATTATTAAGTTTATTATATTTATATCTCCATATAATGTTTAATTTTAATTAGGCATAGGATTTTACTAATTATAAATTGGTAAGGGATAATTTTACAATCTCATGATTATCTGAGATAGTTTATGCATAAGAATTTACTAGATTATATTTATCATTAATGAACATGATTCAAAAATATTTATTTAAAAATATTCTTTCTATTCTTGTAAAATTCGTTAAAGTCTAATTTACTCACTTTGGAAAATTTATTAAATGGTATAAAAGGAATATTTTGTCATCTATGATATGAGGTACTATTTTACATTTCTAGAAAATGTATGACATGAATGTTTTTTTAACTTCAACAACATCTATAAATTTTTATGCATTCATAAATACTTATTCCCTTGAGACATAGATTAATTTTCTAAAATTTATTTTCAAATAAATTCATTTCCTTTAAAATTTTATTGAATTTTGAATGAATAAATGTTTTTTAAGAAGAAATAATATCTTCCTCAAGAAATAATTTCAAGTGTTCAACCAATATTATTTTCCATATAAGATGAAATTATTTAATAGGGTTATGTGTCATGTATACTATCCCTATTTTTATTATTATTTATTTTGTTTTTGGATAGATTTATATATTGAAATCCATTTGATTTATATGGATTAGGTTATGATGGAATGATGTTTTAGAAAACCATTTTATTCCTTGGGTTATGCTATGATTAACGATTTATATTTTTATAGAACACGTAAGAATGATTTCACTATAATATGGATCAATAGTATATCTCCCTCCAATTAATTTGACAATAATATACATCTCATGAGATAGAAATTATTAAAATAGATTATAAATCTAGTCCCTCTATACAGGACTTGAAAGAAAAGTAAATTTTGTTAAATAATATTGTGATTGAACGAGGAGAGGACATGGTTTAGTAATATTATTTTTTCTCTATGATGGTCTTGGAAATGATCCTCGGCTAATATGGAAATAAAATTTTATGCTTATGTGTTTTCCATGATTCTATGTTTTATTCCATTTCTATTTCCTCATGGTTCGTTATTCTTTTATAATTTATACATTATGAACTGCCATAGATTATTCCATGAATCATGATATTGATATATGTTAAAAGTGTTATGGTTTTTAAAATTTGTGGTAATTTTTTTTACATAATTTTGATTATGGTTTGTATAGAATTTTCCATGCTTTAACTTACTGAGATTTTGAGCTTACCCTTTTTATGTGTTTTCTTTCCCCCCAGATATAATGTAATCGTAGGAAAAATAAAGGAGAATATATTTATGGGATATATTAAAGATATTTCACCAAGTTATTATATTTTTTTCCAAGTTTCCAATGATACTAAAAAAATAATTTATTTGGGCATCTATTTTTTTCTTGTATTATGTAATCATCAAAAGTAATGTAATTTCAATTTATATTGAGCATGGATCATTAAAAAAATAATTTTTTACAAAAAAGTATTTTACACCATAAGAAAATAATTTTTTAGAAAACCAAAAAAAATGGATAAATGAGAGTTTTGAAACATTTTGAGGCATTATCCAATAGTTTAATCATGTTTTACATGTTTTACACATACTAAGGTGATAAATATTTACCAAAGTTGCTATTAATAATGAAAAAAATAAACGTTCAATAAATTCTAAATTTTTAACTCATAATTAAAAATATCAAATATATTATCTATGATTCAATTCCTAGATGTATAATGAATCAAATCTAAAATAAATGTGTAATGTTAAAAAATCTGTTTTCAGAAAAATACTCTTTTAGGCATAGAAAAAAATTTATACCAAAATAAAATATAATTTTGATTCCATTGGAATTTATTATTTTATGTTTAATAAAATGTATTTAATTTAAATTAAAAAATAATAAATAAAATGATATTTTTAAATTATTATATTTTATGGAAACAACTATATGTTTTAAAAAATAGAATCTATCAAAAATGACTAAAAATGTTTTACAAAGAAGCCAAAAAATTCACTGAATTATAATATCAAACATATGATCTAAAAAAAGAAATTTGTGTTTTATATTAAAATTTCTAAAGGGGAATAAATTAACAAATTATATATTTATGAAATTCAAATAAACAATTTTTTGACGAAAATATAATTTTGAACAAAAAAATTTCTATATTTAAAATTAACCAATTATTTCTTAAACAATTAACAGCACATATTTATTGTATAATACTATTATACATTCTTATCATAATTTTATCATTCGTAATTATACCCTCTAATCAAATTTCAAGGATTGATAAAATATAATATTTCAAAGTTAGTTCATTTTAGTTATGTATTGGGTATAGAGAATATTATTGAAAAAATAACAATAAATAGACTTTATTTTTTATAATTTAGGGGTTGTACATTTTATCCACTAATTAACCAATTTATCTAACACACACATTATTCACTTACCAAAAAATATCATTAACATTTAGGAATTATATATATCCCAAAAACTATATAATGTATAGTTTTTATTTTATAGCCTTCAATATAAAAGAATTTTAATCTATAACAATAATATTTGAAATGAAATATATATATATTCTCTCCAACCCACTAATATATTATTGGAAATTACACAATTAGTAACAAGTTTCATAAATATTAATGCTATAACTTTTATTAAAAGCACTACCCTTCATTTTAGATATTACTGTAAACTCTATAAAACATCTCTTTATCCATTTCTGGCCACAATATAATCTATTTTAATTTTATACTAGAATTATGGAACATTACAATAGATCTGCCATGTTGGAATCATTTATGTTGTAATTTATAGTGAACTATATAATATTTCCATAATTTAATGTAGAATTAATTACTTGGAAAGGAAAACTATGGTAATGACCATAATATATCAAAATCATTACCTTATATAATCATATTGGAAACATATGTATAGAAAGAGTTACACTCAACTATTTTATAGAGAAATATAGGCAAATATACTTCATAAATTTCATGTCCTTTCTCATAATATAACCTTTAAAAAAATCTATCATTCCAAGGTCTTCTAAAGATTATTATTTCTCTTAAATTTTAAGATCCATATTGATTGAAAAAAATTTAGATATATCAAGATGTCCTTATAGGTTTATAATAAATAAATTTATCTTATTTATTTTATTTTTCACAAATAGTATCTTTAAGAAGTGGTTTCTGAAATACATAGAATTTCTATTCAATCATGATAATAATCACCATGTTTCTCTACCAGCTTTAAAAATACATTGTATTATGCATTTATTTCTCAAGAAATGATCTCAAAGTAATTTGAAATGATGATGATACCATTGTATGTACGTAAAATCATTTATCCAATAAGAAACATGTTTTATAATCATTTAATAACATATTTTATTTAAATGTTCCCCCATCAAAATGATAACCACCATTTAGAAGTTATCATATCCTTTTTTCATTCAAGATCCATACCTCACCATGCTTTGGGTTTCATTATAATTTCTTATACCACTTAGTTATACTAGTAATTATTCATACCAATGATACCATTTAAGAATATTGGATAGTTGAATAGATAAACCATTATCCTAATCCAATATATGAATGCACTAAATTTTTCCTAATGGAATCCTATTTTTATTATGGTATATTGTTCAGAACACTTGTATTTTTAGAAATATATCTATATCATTCATCCTTTAAATTTATATTTATTGAAGAATGTTTTATTTTACAATATATTTTTAATATCAACAGATATATTATATAATTAAATCATTACCTCATTGTACACTGACAATTAGTATTTTAAATTTACAAAAAAATCCTTTTATTTAATTTCTAAATATATATTCTTAAAAGAATTTCTTATTATAATCCATTTTAAAGAAATAACCATTCCTTATAAAGTTTTATAAATGGATATTTAAGTTATTTTGATGAATTTATATTCATATTAATTACTATTATAAAATTATTTTTAATTTTATCAATGTATAAAATAGTAATATTATTTAATATTAGAAAAATAAATATTTCGTATTTTAAAAATTATAATATTCAAATATATAATGAGTATTCATTTTAAATTTAATTTTAAATTATTTAAAATTGTTTTAATGAAATAAAAAAAATTATTTATCATGTCACGATAAGGTATAATTCATTTGGTTAATAAAATTTATAAAGAATTATACTAAATTGTTAATGTTTTTTAAAATTATAGATAATGATATAAAAATTATTAAAAAGATATAGAAATATTATTTTTATATTAATAAATGTTTTCTAATGATTTTATGTATTGATTCATTAAACTCAATATTCTAATTTAGTGAGGTAATATAATTTTCATTACATATTAATTTATATTCAATTTTAAATATTACTTTATCTTTAAGGGGAGTTTTATTTATTTTTTTATATTAGTTTTGATTTCATAATTAATCTAAAAACATCAATTTCTATTTATAAAGTACATTGATAGTAATGAAAATCTAAAAATTGATGGTGTTGTGACAATATTAGTAAAAGATATGTCTTTTCTTGAATTTAAGAGGAGAATTTGAATATTAATCATCGATATGGATATATATTTATGAATTTTAAAATTATATTTTAACATCAACATATAAATTCATACACAGTACATGGATAATGTATGAAAAATAAAAATTCTTATCTCAATAATTATAAAATGATGTTAATGGAAAAAAATAATTTTAAGAATGATTTTAGATGATAATAATGATGAATAAAAATTATATTTAATTTAATAATTTATTCTTGAAATTAATTAATTGTAAATTTATCTATAACTCTTAAAATTTTGGACACAAAACCTTAGAAACTAAAAGAATAGTCCAAATAAATGATTTTTAATCATTTAAAGTTACAAGTTTTGGTTGAATTAGTGTGTTTTAATATTTTATAGGATTAATTTTTGGAAAATGATTTAGATGCCTAAATATTAATTATTGTCTTTTTTTGCTTTCCATTTGAGGAAAATATCCTAAAATTAAATTAAATTGTTTTTAATGTTTAAATTTACATATAAATAAATAAAAAATAAAAAAACAATCTTGGGTCAATTGCTGATATTTAATATTTAGACATGTAATTAATTGTCTATTTATGATTCACTAACTATTTTTAGATAATGTTCCTAATCTATAAATGATGAATATTTTTTTAATTTCTATTACATTTTTCTAATAAAAGGGGTCTCACTTCATCCAATCAAAAAAAAATAAAGTCCTTGGTTTTATCACAATATTCTATACATATCTCTTTCTGTTATAACATTTAGAAACAAATATGGCTCTAGAATTGAAAAAAATTCTTTCTTATAAGTAAGTAGAGTGAATATAATGGAGGCAACTTGGAGAAAAGGGTATGGGTTTCCAAGTCTCTTTCTCCTATGTTATTTTAAATTCATTGTTTACAAGACCCTCTAAACCCCAAATTATTATCCTTTCGTGATCTTATTCTATTGGTATTGGAATCCTTTTGACCCTTTACTTTTGAGTTACTACCCACTTCCTCTAACCAGAACCTTTTTCTTAAGTCACCACTTTGTAAAAATGACTGTTTTTCGAAGAGTATATTTTTATTTAAATTCCCCTCTTAATCAATCCAATAATTTTACTTATTATTAAAATTTAAAATAAAAGATTTTTAATTATAAGATAGTGATTTTATAAAACTAAACTATTTATCGAGGTTCCCCTTCTTTTAAAATATTTTCAAAAACCTAACTCATCGTGGATGTTTTACACTACATAATTGAAGGATAATATTTTCATAACATTATGTATTTCTGGAATATTATTCAAAATTTAAATTATAACTAAATATAACATGATATTTAACTTAATTTCATATTAATATTTTTTAATATTTAAATGTACATCATATAAATTAAATTTAAATTAAAAAATGAAAATAATTTTTAATCTATAAAAACAAAATTCTTAATGTTATTTAATTGAGTGGTAATTACTTCATTACTTTTGGGTATATTTTTATTCTGGGATATCATAAAATATATTCCCTGACACATATATATTTTATAGTTACCAAGGAAAATGATAATTGACTTATACCATTATACTAAAGATAATTTTAAACTATTTGTTTTATTTAGGATTTGCTAATTTAACATTAAATATAATGATGGGTGGGCCTAATATATATCCCCCCAATGCATTGGGTAAATATTTATTCGTACTATATTTTATTTTGGAAATAAATTTTCAATTTACTACTTAATAGGATTGTGATGATAGAATTATAGGTTTATGTTATTACATTACAAATTTCTTTGGAATGAACTGGTGATGGTATTTTATTTAAAGTAATTACTAGAAATACTAATAAATTGATAGAGGATGAAAAAAGATTTTTCTATTAACATAATTACTTTTTATAATATTTATGTAATTATTAAAGTATTTAATATGATTAAATAATTGAATATATGTTTATGAGTTGGATGTTAATTAATTAAAGTAAATATGTTTATGGGTTTTCAATGTTTTTAAATGTTTAATGGATTTTCAATAATTTATAGCCATCAAAATGATTTATATGATCTCCCTAAAATTTTATATTACTTTTTAAGGTGTTTGTTATTTTTTGAAATGATTTAAAAGTAATGATTTGATTATTTGATTTTGTCTCTAAACAAAGAATTTGAATTATTTATATAGTTATGTGTAGTTGTGAAAATGATCATCTAGTGGGAAAAGTATGTTTTTTATTATGTATGTTTTTTTCTAATTCCCTAAAAATATAATCCTAAAATATTTTTGGTATTTAGGTGAAAAAATATTATCAAAAAAATCATGGGTTTATTATGCACATGTCTTTGTAGTTGGGATAAACTTATGTTTTAGAAAACTATAAAGGTTAGGGTGTTAAGAAGTGTTGTACTTATTTTGGGGTATTAGATTAATAAGGATATAAAATTAAATAAACTATAGTTGAAATGACTTATATGAATAGAATGTGTCCTATTTTAGGAAATCATTGAATTCATTTTCCCTATACATATTGTTTTTCATTTATGTTATATGATTTACCAACTGTAACCATTACTAATTGTAGTAAATGGATAAACACAAAAGGAATAATTTTTTGTTAAACCAATCATACAATGAATAACATAAACCATTAGTGTAATCATGGTCCATAAATAATTGATTTTAATTATTAAATTACATAAATTGTATCATGTGTATACAATATTTGGAATATTAAGATAATCAATTGAGGTATATGATTAATAAAAAATATTGATAGATGAAATTGTTCTTATAAATAAAGGATTTTTAAGAAACTATATTTTTTAATTCAGTATAAAAATTATAATATAATTCCTCAATCTCAAGAAAAATAATGAAAAATATATAAATTATTGTTTGGGAAACATCACTCCATTATCATGTAATTCTATTGGGAAATAGATAATGATTATGATTATTATAATTGATCATTCATAGTTAAAGAAATATTTTTTTAGAATGATATGTTTATCAGTATTAACCTATAAATTAATTTTAATTGAATTATTTATGTGTCAATTGTTATCCCTATATGATGATATAATCATTTTGGAGAGAAAAAAATTTAAAATTTCTCAGATGAAATTCTAATAGTGGTAGGAGAATGTCACTACCCTCATTTAATTAGTAATATATCAGTTTGATTCATGAAATCAATTTTTATTTATTTAATAAATATTTATTTACACACATATGTATATATATATATGGTTATAATATATTTTATATAATCAAATGATATACTAATTATTCAATTAAAATTATAATTCATTATTATAATGAAAATATTTTTTATTCATGGATAAAAATATTCTCTTATGTTGCATTCATATTATTTCATATTTACAAAACTATTTAATTAATGGTTATTTTAAAAATGTGAATTTCTATAAATTACATGAATTTATATTGATTTTTTGTTAATATATTGTTATAAATAACATTATTATTTTATGAAACAAGAAAATGTTTTTTGGGAAAATAAATATTCCTTATTTTAAATAATATATTATTTTAATATATGATGTTACAATATTTTGAAAAACATTTATTAAAAATATTAATTTTATTTTAATAAAATGAATAACTTATTTTAATATTAATTTGAAAACTACATTAAGGGAACTTTTTTTAAAATATTAAAAAATAGTACGTTAAGAAATAATTATTATGACATATAATCCCAACTTTTTATTGAAAAATATTTTAAAAGAGTATAAATTATATTTTTATTTAAATTTATGTTTTTTACGATATAACAGATTGAATATTTAATTCAATATTTAAATACTATGCAATTATATGTTTAGAGATACATTTCACATTAAATAATTTTTAAATTAAGAGTTCATATTAAGTGGAAATTTATTTGTTAATTTTATATTTTTTTAAAGCTTAGAGAAAAATATAGATACCTATATAATATTTCATAATAATAATATACTCAAAGTGTTATAAAATTATTATTATATAAATATAAAGTAATTTTTATGTCATGTTAAATATGATAAAATTTATTTCTATTGACACAGAGCTTCTGTAGCATATGAAAAGTGAAATTTGATAGATTAGTGACAATATGGGCATAAGATATGACTCTAATAAAAATTAAGTACTATATATGATGATTAATAAAAAAAATTGATATATATTAATGAAGTTCATAATTAAATTACAAATTAGTTATCTAAATGTTTACCCGGTTCTTGCTGATGCATCCCAAATATTATATACACAAATAATATGTCCTATTAGATGAATATTCATAATATATCATTAAGATCCATAGAAAAACCAAAATGGTTTAGTATATTTGGAATCCTATATACATAAACTATAATTACATACCCCATACAATGAGTACCCATCATAGTATTTACATTAGTGAAGGAGGATAAAGACCAAATAATTCCCACCTTCATTTGGCCATGTGTTGGTGACTAGCAATTAGGGTATATCATACATTAAAATGGGATTCATTACCCTATAAAATATCATATGTATATGGGGGATACAAAAAATACACCAATCAATATCTAATCATATATAAAAAATGGATCCAATATACAATAAATTAAATATTAGATAAAACTAAAAAAATGGAAAGGAATACTAAAAATACCAAACACAAGTAAACTCAGTAGTGACCGAAAATACCCAATATATCTTATAAAACCAAGATCTAGTAATATCTTTCCCAATCTACAACCTTCACCCTATAACACAAAAAATAGTTTGTATATATTTTGTGATGATAACAGTTATACTTAGTTGAGTTTCCACAGAGCCACTCATGCAAAAGATCAAGAATTAATTCCAGATCCTAGTGAATGAAAAGTGAAACCAATTCATCAACTGGATAGGTATATTATTTTCTCAGAGTCACCATGGAAATCTATCACCAAGTATATCATATAAAATATCATGTATTATAGTTATAAAACAATAATGGTAACTCCATTACAACATCAAAAATATTTTTCCACTCTTCCACTGTATCATACGTCCAAAGTTATCTACCTCTAGAAGAAATCCTATCATAAAAATGCTAGGAAAATGTATCACAACATGAAACATATATATAAAATCACCACATCATCCCATATCACATTACAATATAATAACTAAATAATTTTCAGAGTAACTATAGAAAATGTGATGTGTGTCAGGGATTAAGTGGTATTCATAAACCCATTATAGCATATACATTAAGTAGTGAATATCTAGCCCTTACAACTAATAAATTTCATAAATATTATAAGGTGTTGGATACTATAACTAGAGATCCTTGTGCATAAAATAACCAAAAGTCATTTCATCCCTCAACATACATATATGATAAAGCTATAAATTTTTTATACTGGCACATAATACTGCTAGGATAGGTGAGTGACATAATAGGGGTGGTAAACCATCTATTCCGCACCAACATGGATAATCTAGAAAATATAATCCCAAAGGCCATTGGTCATTAGTCTCCCACACCAAGATGGATGAGGTAATGTTTGAAATCAAAAAAATTACAAGATATCATAAATCTTACCACAAAACTATGGGAAATAACTTATTCATATGATCAATTGTAAAAAATATCACTTGGTGGCTCGATTTCCACTATTTTCTACAGGATATCCTGGAAAAAACTCAAGAATTTAAGAAGACTCAACTGAAATTACTTATTTCTATTTTATCTTTTCATATTAATAATTAATTATTTATTCATTAATTATCATTAATTTCATACATTAATTTATCCATTAATTCCAAGTCCATGCCCACAATTCATCATCTACTTGAGTCCACGATTTTTGATGATTTAAAATTATAATTTTATTCTCCAATGATCCAAAAAGATGGGTTAAAACATATTAAGCATTATTAGCATTCTATAATTTTGAGTATTCTATGAAATAGACTAAACTACTAAAAAAGAGATACATAACCATGCACATCCATCTACATCATGTAGAGGGGAATATAATGAAGCTAAAGAAGAAACCTTACCATTCGGCCTTTAAAACATTATTATAAATAATGAATCCCATAATTTTGCACATTAGTAAGAAAGACCCTATTTTACTCATTTCATCAACTCAAATGGCATTCCCAACACCATCATGCATATCACCATGCATATCCCCATCATAGGTCTCAAATGTTATCACTCCATCTAGGACACCCCTAGCTATATCTCATTATCCATCCTAGGATCACATCACATCATAAATAAATGTTAAAATTCATAGTACATCGAAGGGTGGTAAGATAAATACACCATTAATATGAAAAACTAGGCCATAGAACAAGGAATTTATCATTTACATGAAACATAAGATCACTAAACCCCAACCAAAATAATTTTATCATTCTCAAGAATACTTGAAATTTTATCCATAAGAATTAATATTTAAAAAATAGGTTATATTACATCATCAATTAATAGATTCATCATCACAACTTCTATCTATGTGAAACTTAATACAAAATCTTCTATAGGGTATAATCTTTTAAGGCAATCCCTCCCGGATATAACTAATTTCATAAAACTGTGTGAAGACCTAATAATAGTTGACATGCACATTTATTCATTTCAACATTACCAAGAATTCTAGATTCATCAGATTTATCAAATTTATTAACATTAGAAATTCAATGCATATAAAACATGAATTTAGAAATAGTTTGATTTCTATCAAGTTATAATAATATAAAGATTCATTAAACAGTCCTCTATGATATCTCTATCTTATGAGAACAACCACCTCACATAGATGAAATAAATGTAAAATACATGAAAAAAATAAAAACATGATCCTAAACACTATCATGGTGAGATACCTCCAAAAAATATCATGGATACCAAAACATACATCATCAATAGAAAACCATCTCAAAACAGAAATAAAACATCGACAACCACAAAGGAAACAACATTATAAGAGAATAGCTAGACATTAAATTTATTAGGGTAATAAGTGTCTGTATCTGATTCACATAATATTTTAATATACTTAATAAAACCATGATTCCTGGTGACATGAAACAAGGGTATAAAATGACCACACAACACCATCTCATGAGAGTCTTAGTTCTCCATAGGCTACCCCATAAAGGTCAAATCATCATCTACATCGATCCCACCTTAGTCAATGGAAAGAGAGTGAGAATAAAGGATATTGTGATTTTTGAGAGAATGGAAATAATATTATACATGGATCATCTATAGGGTATCTGATATCTAATATTCCATGACATTTACTTGACCCAAAACCATGAAAGTCTAAACAAACCCAGGAGAAAGATTACTATCATGAAAATCCACCACTTCCCAGGACAAGGAGTCACCATCAGGAACACATGGTATACAATGACGAACACTAGATGTATCCTCCAATGATTGATATAGGATTTAGGATTATAATTAATTTATTTCATCCTTTCATGAATATCTTGATGAAATTGGTTGTATTCAATACTAGTTTTATCCCAAGAATTGTAGGTACAATGACCCTAGCCCTACATAATGGGGATTGGAATGTTTGACCATATAAAAATTCAAATGGTTCCATTAAAATAGTGGATTGAAGAAAAAAAATTGTAAATAAATTTGAAATGTGGAAAATTACACATCCTCAATCCTCAAAAATCCATTACACATGATCAAAACATGTCCACAATAATCCGGATAACTTTTACTCTCTAACCATATATCTACGGATGAAAAGTAGTTCTTAGGAATAATTTAGATCCAATAGAATGTCGGATACCTCTCCACAACCAAGAGTAAAACGAGGACCATGACCAGATATGACCATCCTCAGTACTATATAGAGTCACACCACCAAATCTCAATATTTCATAAAATATTCCTCCATTGAGCTCGACTCCTAGATAACTATAAAGTGGTATTACATCAAAAAATGGTCCACTTTCACCAATGTAACATCTAATCCTCCCAATACATGTGAAAAAATATTTAATAATTCTATCAACATTCCCTCTCACATAAATTTGACAACTACACAAAACTAGATAAAACGATAACAAACATGGTGTTCAAACATCTATTTTTGGAAAAAATAAAATAAATATAGAAACATTTTGAATACATAATTCATCCCAAGACACCAAAACTACAGTTTAATAGATTAGATGGACTTTTTTCATGCTATGATGTACCTCAAAATTCGATATATATAACTCATGGAGAACCATATTAGTATTTTCCAACGTGGAAAAAAGTCTCCCATGGCCTAAAACATACTATTGTTCATCCTTTGTCTGACCAAAAGGGGAATTTCCAAATACAACTGAGTCTCTCCAGTCCACCGCCAAAGATTACCTCAATAAGGAATCCTACAACTAAGGAACAAAAGAATCCTAAAATATCATATGATAAAGGAAACCCCTAATTATAACATCATCTATATCAACATGTATCATTGATGGTTCCTTTATCACTCTCCATAAATATCTATATTCTCGAAAAAAATCAAAATGTAACTTCATCCTCAGCACATTAGATACAATATTTCCATTTAATGGTTTATATGAAATGATGAATTAAAAATCATGTTTGAATTCCATCCACCAATCATTTACCAACATCAATTCATGTTAGTAGAAAAAATATCTCGAGATCTATTGATTGGTAAAAATCAAAAAATGATCATTGATGAGGTATACTCTATATAAGTCAAGTAAAACATGTAGGCTACCAACTCAGGATAATGGGTGGAATTGATACATACACGGAGATGTTAATTTAGATACCTATAAGAGATAAATGATTTCTAATTTATTAAGACATATCCCAATATACGATGTGAAGTTTCATAGAATACATAAACCGAAACTCCCTCTTATATAAGAAGAAGAAGAACTAGATATCTATATTACATATCCTTCAGGCACTCAAATGTTTTTCGTAACTAGTAAGTCTAAAAAAACACCATGTTTATTCATGTTAAGGCCATCATATGAGTCTCAACCCCAGATAAATTTACTATAAACCTCTTTTAATAGCTTTTATAACCATGGAAACGTTTCTCCTCTACTACTATCTTTGGATATTTCCAATAAATGACATAAAAAATCATTGAATGTTCTATAGATACTATATATTTTGGTATTACTTTCCCAAGAAAATAATGTGATGATCCAATAAATCTCACTTTGAATCCTTCCCTAATTGTGATTGATAATAAAGAACTACATACCTGGAATGTGGGTGCTTTTCATGATCCAACTCAGATATTGAATACCTATGGATTTTTTCAATGAAAACCACCATAATATGATCCTGGAAATCAATAAAAAATATTTCATTAAACCCATGAACATGGTTTTTGAATCCAACACTGTTGACGATCCTTTCGTCATAGAATCTAAAGATCGGAAAAGGGGAATATATGAGCACAAAGTGATTCAACCTTTGAAGAAAAACATCAAAAATTGACAAAGGGATGAACAAGGAAAACTTTGCCCATAGGCCGCGCAAGTTCCTTCATGGTCGCGCAAGTGGACTTGCGCGATGCAACTTGGCGCGCAAGTGACTTGTGCGACCTAATTGATAACCACTCGGTAACCGCCCGGGGTCTTCTCCTACCTATAAATAGACCCTGTGGGCCCCCCATTCGAGAGGATATTTTTCCAGAAACTCGGATTGAAGCTCTCGAAGCCCAAGTCTCTTCTCAAAACTTCTGGAACACTTCTAAGGTAATTTCTTACCTAGAACGGAAGATCTAAAGATATGGAGGAATGCCTAAGTGTTGAAACTCATCAACACTTGTGCGCCTGAGTGGCCAGCCCTTAAGGGAAGTGGTCAAATTTGCGCGCCGCCTTATTCCTTCGATAGAACTTGCGCGCCCCTTTTCTGGAAGAACCTCAAGATAATTCTAAAGGCTTTAATAAAGAGTCGTTAAAGTATTTCAATGCTGGTTGACCATCGCGCAAGTACACCACATGTCGCGCAGGTATACCTGCGCGACCAATACTTGCGCGCCACCGCAATACTTGCGCGCCTTCCAAGACTTGTGCACCCCTTCTTTTTTTGGGTGCCTTTCTTGCCCATTTCACCCCTCTTAAGCCATTATACCTTTCCTTTTCAAGATTCAGTCTTCAAGACACTCTTCAAAGCCATTTATGGTATGATTTCTTGATTTGACTTCCTTATCTGAAAGGAATTCTGTGGAATATCTCTCAAAACCTAGTGATTTAAATATCCTTATGTCACTAAATATGGAGAGTTCATTCATTCAACCTCATCCTTTAAGGATGAGAGAATCCTTAACCTGGGTCTCCTTTTCAGGAATAATCCCCAGTCATAAGTCCTCTAATTTGGGCATCCTTTTCAGGAGTAAGCCCCAAACCTTAATCCTTAACCGGGGTCTCCTTTTCAGGAATAACTCCCAGTCATAATTTTGGGCTTCCTTCTCAGGAGTAAGCCCCAAGTCCCCTAACCTGGGTCCCCTTTTCATGAATAAGTCCCAGTCCTAATCTTGGGCTTCCTTCTTCAGGAATAAGCCCCAAGTCCCTTAAATTATCTTTAACCAGTCCTAATTTATGTTTGATCTGGGATTCCTTCTCAGGAGTAAAACCCAGTTATCAATCCTCTCCTAATTTGGGTTTCCTTTTCAGGAATAAGTCCCAAGTTAGAGTATTCAAATCTCCATGAAGCACAAATACCTTTATGGGCCCTGATCCTTGATTTTCTCCCTAAAAATAAATCCTCTGGGCAGTCATACATACATAAGCCCCAAACCATTTCTTATGATTGCATCTTTCATGGCACAATTGTCTAATTTTTACCAATACCTCTTGTTTCTCACACCGAGCATGACTCACGTGAGCTTAGAGTGTAAAAGTAATTGTGAAATCTTGCTTTGAGCCAACAATCATAAACATCATACCCTTATTCGAACTATGTGGGCTCTGATTCCTTTTCAAAAACAAAGGATACGTAGGTAGCCCATCTATGGGTTTGATCCCAACTTTGAAATAATTCATGTCCTTCTAAATGGAAATAAACTTCAAGTGCCCCACTGAGTGGCTTTAAAACCATCCTGGTCAACATAATGACCAAGAGACTTTTATATGAATTTTTTGAAGGTTACCATTGACCAAGAATCTCTAAATATATATAGATGATTCTCTATTGATGAAGAACCTCGAATACATATAAAAGATTCTCTGAATTTCTTACATATTTAATCATTGATTGTCAAAACTAAAGGAAAATCTCATTTTATACTTGGTAATGTAATAAGGATTCATGAACATAACTTAAATCTATAAAGAGAGTCCCGGAATAGACAATAATTCCCCTCAAAAAGGTGTGATGAGTCCGACCTCCCATCCTCTCGACCAATGCAAATTCCTAAGCCTCATCAGTCCACAAGCTAATGAGAGCCTACCTTTGGAAAGTAGGTCCAAATGGATGTGGAATCATTGAAAGTTTTCGGTTCTATGAACAAACCCACTAGAAACTGATCGGAACGTTTGAATCTCCCATCCAAGAGGTCATCCCCGAATTCCGAGGGAAACAAAAAATGGTGAACCCGACGTGAATCCTTAACCAAGTTAAAATGTTGTTTTACCTATTTGTTAATCCCCTATTTAAAACTCAATAAGAAGGGCTAACAAAAACAATCATTGACATGTGTTCTCATCCAAAGGATGAAGTGGCTGAATTTTATCTTGATTACGTCTGTTATATCAAACATGCACTCTTTTCCAAGATCTTCTGTATTTCCATAATGGCTGCTCTCAAATTCACATCTGTGAATACTGCTGCTGCAAATACCGCTGCTGTTATTCCTACTGGATCTTCATCCGCTCTGAGGATGACATCACCTACTCAGCGTCTTCAACGCTGGGTATCAAATGTGCTAGTTAAGGAGTACTGTCAACACGGTACCATCCCAACTTTGGAGGTTTCCCGACAGGCCCTCCAAGTGAACAACTCACACAGGTCATCCGGACAACGACGACCAGTGATCAAGAGGCAGGCGGTGCTGACTACCGTCTCCAACCGTTTCGAGTCGTTATCCCCGGAACGCAATTTCCATTCACTCCCTTACTCTGAGGAAGTGAATGAGAAGGTCCCTCAGGGCCTTAATTCAAAAAGACAGGAGTCCTTCCCGAGGGCTCCCATCAACAATCGCCGCCAGACTCATGCAGTAGTGCACCCTCAACATGATGAGGGTACCGACTCCAGGCATTCATCTCAGGTTCCTCGAACCCAAGAAGGCAAGTTGAACCGCCAGAGACGGAATCCGGTTAACAATGGGAAGGTTTTCATCCCTTCCATCTCTGGAGAAGCCCACCAACCTAACTTGGTGGAAAACAACGAGCAGGCACACACACCTGTCCGTTTTACTTCCATTGTCCAGCAGACTCTTCTGGCAGCATCAAGCCAATCCCGCCAGGAAATTCCGGCGGAGTACTATAGGTATGAACATACACCTACTTATACATCATCAGTTAGTCAGAAGG
This sequence comes from Viscum album, assembly GCA_963277665.1. Lineage (NCBI taxonomy): Eukaryota > Viridiplantae > Streptophyta > Magnoliopsida > Santalales > Viscaceae > Viscum > Viscum album. The sequence continues at coordinate 1,295,697,957 of OY728130.1, read as the reverse complement.
CTCGCCTGACTACATATGATGGAGTCTACCAACCTAACTTGGTGGCGAACAACAAACAGGCACACACACCTGTCCGTTTTAATTCTGTTTTCCAGCAGACTCGTCTGGCAGCATCTTGCCAATCCTACCAGGCAAATCCGGCGGAGTACTATAGGCAGGAACATACACCTGCTTATACATCATCAGTTAGTCAGCAGGCTCGCCTGACTACATATAATGGATCTCGTCAACCGCGTTTGGCGAAGTGTAATCAGCAGGCACATACACCTGCTAGTACTAATCAAGCATACCAACAGTCTCGCTTGGTAGCGCACGGAGAAGTCAGTCTGAAAGCTTCGACGACAAATAGGAGGCAGACTCAACTCTCTGCCTCAACACTTGAGTACTGTCGGGATTCACTGACAGGAAAAGGAGGATAGGAGCAGGCACATACACCTACTCCAAACTCGGAATGGACGTATATCCCCGTTCTGGCGGCTGAAGTCACCAAGCATATTTTGTCAATGGTGAAAGAGCAGAAGAAAATTCCTGCTCATATTCTGGATGCTTGCCAGGATATCATAACAGCTTCAGCATCATCTCAGGGACAGACACATTAATCTATCCCTAGAAGTGGAGTGACACATCAACGATTCACTCTGGAATAGACACACACATCTGTTCCAGTCCAATAGGGTTATGGGGCATACTCCCCCATATCATACGGACAACCAAGTCAGGCACATACACCTGATATGAGTGGAGATCGTCAGCCTAACCTGACCATCTTTCCTGATCAAGAACATACACCTACTCAGAGTAACCACTTTCGTCAAAAAGTGATTTCCAAAGCGAGTAAGAAGGCATCTAAGAAAAGGATCCGCCCAGCACAGTCAGGAGATCAAAGGCCAATCTGTAACAAGGCCTTTCTCGATGTTGGAGTTATTGAAGCCCTCAAACATTTATCTGTTGGAATTTAATATTCTACTCCCTCAGTTCCCAATAACGGGAACATTAATTCCGAAAGTCTTCAACAGACACTTCCTCATGAAGGCTTGCTTCATGAAAATTCGGTCAATCTTGAAGTTTCTTCTTCAGATGAGAGCCACAGGAACCCTCTGTGTGGTCAGAAGACCAAGGAGCAAGAGATATCATCTTTTGCTGTAACCCATTATGGTGGTCCTCCCCATGATGATGAATTTCGCTGCGAAAGTCCTCTCTGCAGTAGTGATTCACACTTCCTAGAAAATACTCCAGTGGACAATGTAGTGCCGAGAAAGCCCTCTTATCTTGAGGCACTTGAAAATGCGAAACCAGTCATGTCTGATGCTTTATCGCTAGCAAGTGAAATACTTTCTAAATCAGAAGATATCCCAGGGTGTAGGTTATTCTCCGAACCACCCCTAAGTCATGCATCTTCTAGTTTGATCAATGATCTCTCTATCAATCTTATTGAATCCTATGAAGCAACAAGGAAACACCAACTCTGGTCAAAACAGGTAGAAAAATCTTCATTTAATGATAAAGAGTAAATGCTGAACATGAGGAAAAAACTAGAGAAAAGTGAGGTACCAGTCATGTTTTGGCCTTTGGATGACTCCCAGTATGACATTCCAAAGATGTTGACGGAATATGGAGTCTATGATATTCGTCTCAACATATGGAAAACTCTTTGTCAATTGAAGAAGAAGGTATTATCATATGATGAATATGAAAATCATCTTAAGATAATAGAAGGGCTACAACATCAGATTGATTTGGAATCTCTATCAGTCTCTCTGTATCTGAAGGCTGAAAAGCAACAGAGAACCCTTCGACGTTCATGCCTTGGCGCACTAAGAAAATTGTGTCAGTTAATTAACAATGCTCCATCTGGTGTTCATATCAGAGGATGGGGTGTTCACAGAGCACTACATTTTACAGTGCTTTCCAGTCAGCAAAGCCCTCCGAAAATGGTCTCATGCAATGTTATTGCCCATGGACGGCCACAGTCAATGGGCTTTTTTCATAATCAAAAGCTTGCTCAAGAACAGTCTTCAACTAGTTCCTCTCAAAATCAAGAATATAGAGAACAAGTTGTTGAATTGCTCCTACATCAAGCAGGCGAGAATATTTCACAAGCCTCTCGTATGGAGCAAACACATCATCAAATGACAGAAGTTTTGGAAATCATCCAACAGTCTGTTAAACCAGGTGATAAAAGTGGATACAGGCTAATGCATCCAGCTAATTTCCTAACTAAGATTCGCAAGATCAAGATAGTTTTTAAGAAGGTCTCAGACATAGCATGTCAAGAGCCACCCCAGCTTGTCAGACTGGGGACTCCTTTAATCCAACCCTCAGAGTCAACAAATGGGATTCGAGGAGTTGAGCGGAAGCAGCAGAAACATCCCCAGTTCTCGGGACTGGGGACTCATTCAAATCATCAATCCCCTTCTCAGAGAATATCGTTCTTTTCTCGATTGGGGAAGAAGCCCCAAGAGGAACGAAGAGCCAAATTATCAGGAGATTCCCTCCAAGTTATAGCTTGTCAAGAAGTTCCTAAAATATTAAATCAACAAAAGGAAATCTCTCATCAAAGACATGAAAGAAGAAAATATCACATAAATGTTGATAGAAGGGATGCGATGCATTATACATCAATCAATGTCATCAATGCCATTGTTGTTAATCCACCAGAGGAGACTCACTCAGGGGACTCAGATAAAGAGCGTCCTGCTCAAGAAAATGTATGCGCCGATACAAATGAAGAAGGTGTGCGTACATGAAGTCAAAGGATTACTCAGAACCTAGGTAATCCACTTCCTTCTCTCCAAAAAGTATCCAACAAAGGGAGGGGAAAGAATCAGGTTTCATATCCTTCCTCTAGAGAAAGTCAATCACTCTCGTTAGAGCAAAGTTTTGCACAACAAGAGGAAGAAATTAAAGAATAAAGAAGGTTGAATGCAGAACTACTTCAGAGTAGTCTTCTTCTTAAGAATGCTGAAGTCCGACAGACGAAGGAATTTGTTGTAGTTACTGAGATGGATCAAGAATATCCTCCTTTATCAGTACACCCTCAGAGGTCTAATCCTACGGGTTAAACGCAACAACGGTTGGCAGTGCTACCATCAGTTGCAGCACCAATCACCACGTCTGTCCAAGCTCCATTCATTTCACCTACTCAAGACCAAATTCAACCGGATGTTTCTCAAAAGTTAATAACTACTATTGAGTCATTAACAGCTCGGTTAGAAACTATGGAAGGGAAACGAGTGCAAGTTCAACCAGAAAAGAAATTTTACCCTGAATGGGTGGATTCAATTTCTCCTCCATCTAGTTTGGGAAACCCTATCTTCCCTACTTTCAATGGATCAGGCGACCCTGAACAACATTTGACGCATTACGTGTCTTATTTTGATCCTATGATGGGAAATCCAGAGCAGCAAGAAGCAGTGAAACTCAGATGCTTCGTGTGAACCTTGCAAGGACCAGCTTTTGTCTGGTATACAAGCTTGCAATCCAGGTCAATCATCGAATGGGAGGATCTTCTTCAAAAATTCCTTCTTCAGTTCAGATCAACTTTTCCAAAAACAACAGTTTTCGATCTTACAAACTGCAAGCAAATGGAGAATGAAAGATTCTCTGATTTCATTGCTCGCTGGAAGGGATTAACGTATTCCCTGAGTTTAGCACTCCCTCAGGAAGAGCTGTTGCCAATCTGTGTGGCAAATTTGCGTTACGAATTACACACGCCATTGATCCCTGTGAAATACACAGGAGGGTTTCGAGACCTTACTTCAATCGCTCAGTAGATTGAATATTCCGTTATATAGGATAAGGTTAAATCTCGTGTAATTCCATCAGCTCTAGAAAGGAGAATGGGTAAAGCAGAAACTGCTACAGTTATGCTTAAAAAAGCACCTGTACCTATTTCTACTTCAAAACCTTCATTTTCTCGAAGGGCTCCACCTCTTGAACACCAACAATAATGGTCGTTTCGTCCAAAGGATCAAAGAGATCAACAAAAAAAACAATTTGAGGATATGAAGAGTAAAACATACTCTTTCCGAAATGAGCAAGTTCCTGGTTACTTCATTTCAGCTCTGGAAAATAATTTGGTTCAATTACCAGTGCCCAAGAGGCCAAACAAGGAAGGAGATGAAGACCGTCCCAATTATTGTCCCTTTCATCATATGTTGGGTCATCCCATCTAGGAGTGTTTTGTCTTCAAAGACCTCCTGCAAAAGATGGTCGACTTGGGAAAAGTCAAGTTGAAAGGTTCTTCGACTCAGGTAGCATGTGTTACTGCTACAGTTCTAGAGGAGGAAGGTGAATGGAAAGAAGTAAAAAGCAGAAATTCACAGAAGTATGATGATTGGATGGTCAGAAAGACAATCAATCAGAATCATTCCATTTTGAGAACACAATTAAAGAAACCAATTGTGTCTTATGCCATGAATATTACGGTAAAACCCTCTTTGTCAGACGGAAAGTCCTCAAAGAAACAGTTTGATTCAAAGAAGGAAAAAGAATCATAAGAAGATGAGTATCTGTCAAAGCCTAAATTGTCTTTGACTCTGGCAGACTTTATGCCATATACTTCAAAACAACGGGTACCGCCCCATCAAACGGCACAGCCTAAACAGGCTAGTCAGGAAGAGTCTTTATTAGACAAAGAGTTAATCTTTGGTTCTATTAATATGATTCAATTAACAGATCCGTATTCCAGTTGTAATTTCAATTTTGATGAGCCTGAATTCCCTGTATCAAATAAGGGAATCCGAGGAAGTTCCCGAGGTTCAGGATACAGGGGAAGACGTGGATCTTTCTGAAGCCACTACTTCAATTCTACCATTGCTAGCAATGTGTATGCAGCAGAAACTCGTGGTAGAGCCCTTCAGCGAGATCAAAAAGAACAAGCAAGTTCTTCTGCCAATAGTCAACTCAGTCTTGGCACAGTTATTTTGGAAGACCGATTGAAAATTCCATATTCTTTATCTCAGTATAAAAATGGATCTAATCGGTATAATCTTCCAAAACCAAGGATGTTGCCAACTTCTATCCCAATACAAGATACATCAGCTTCCAAAGCATCTGCTTCCAAGGTACCTGCTAAACCGCATATTCATGTTGGGAAACGTAGACCTCTAGATCAAAAGTATGATATATTGAAACACTTATCCCAAGTACCAACCAAGTTATCAATTTTGGATGCTTTGAATCTGTCAAAAGATCTTCGGGAATCACTCATCGAAGCTTTGTCAAGTCCTCAGGAGTTTGAAGCTGAAATTGTTGCAGCTGAAGTCTATCACATAGAGAATAATCCTGCAGAATGCCATGCAGTGATATCTTTTACTGATAAAGATGAAGATGATGTTGTGCATGGGCACATAAAACCTTTGTACTTATCTGGAAAAGTCAATGGTGTGGATATCCGAAGAGCTTTCATTGACAATGGTTCAGGAGTCAACCTCATGCCCATCCGTACACTTCGTCGATTGGGCCTCACGGAATCTGATTTATCTCTTTCTACCATGATGTTACAAGGATATGATAAAAATGAACAAGAACCACTGGGTGAAGTTATACTCAGAACTTAGTTTGGAGATCTTGTATCCAATTCGGATTTCATGATTGTTGATCAAGACTCAGCTTTCAACGTCTTGCTTGGAAGACCCTGGCTACATCAGCATGCGGCTATCCCTTCATCATACCATCAATGTCTCAAATATTGTTTCAATGGTTAATTTGGAACATTTTATGGTGATAAGACCCCGTTCAAGACATGTGAGTCTCAATACATTGAGGAAGAATTTTATCACCTGAAGGGAAGGGAAAAATCTACAATGAAGTAAATTACCAAAGTTAATGCTCCATATGGTTTGGAGAAGATTCCAATAAATCCATTTACACATGTGAGTACAGATTATGTATTACCTATCAGTCAAATTGACAAAATAGGCCCAAATCAAAATACTCTTATGTAAAGATCCATAATATCAATTACGGCAATTGAGCCAGACAACATGGGAGAAATTGGTAACCTACCAAACAGTGATGAAAGCACAAGTGGTGACGTCTTCATTTCATCTACTGAAATCCAACAGGTCTATACTTCGCCAATCAGGCCAGAAGAAGTTATAGCAACATCGGAGAAACGGAAGAAATAGCACATGATGAAGAGGAAGAGGAAGATCTTAGAGATGCTCCTCCAGCATTTGAAGAGGGTATCTCTACCACTGTGGATGAACTCAGAGAAATAAATCTGGGTATAGAGAAAGATCCACGCCCCACTTTAATTAGTGCGGCCATGACCCTTGAAGAGCAAGAGATGTATATTTCTTTTCTAAAGCAAAATAAATATATTTTCGCTTGGAACTATACAGAAATTTCTGGGCTTGATCCTGATATTGCTACTCATCATTTGGGTTTATCAAAAGAACATTGAGGATTTAAGCAAGCCGCGAGAAGAAAACACCCAACTTATGCTTCCAAAATTAAAGCTGAAGTGGATAAGCTGATCAAATCTAACTTCGTTAGAGAAGTTTAGTATCCCAAGTGGTTGGCTAATATTGTCCCTGTAAAGAAGAAGAATGGAAAAATTAGGGTTTGCATCGATTTCAGAGATCTTAATCGGTATTGTCCTAAAGATGATTTCCCGGTTCCAATTACAGAACTCTTAATTGATGCGACGGCTGGCTATGAAGTACTTTCCTTCATGGATAGATATTCCGGATATAATCAGATCTGAATGGACCCAGAAGATAAGTAATCTACAGCCTTCAGAGCCCCTCAAGGTGTGTTTTGTTACCGGGTGATGCCTTTTGGTTTAAAGAATGCAGGTGCAACATATCAACGCGCCATGCATCATATCTTCAAACCTTTCTTAGGGAAGTCTGTTGAATGCTATGTAGACGATTTTGTGGTTAAATACAAACAACGTTCTAATCACTTGGATGATTTGGAAGTCATATTCCACAAGCTTCGACAACATAATTTGAAGATCAACCCCTTAAAATGTGCTTTTAGGGTAACCTCAGGAAAATTCTTCAGCTTTTTTGTACGCCATCATGGTATTGAAGTCGATCCTAAGAAGACAAAATAAATCCTTGGTATGTCACCTCCTCAGAATTTGAAAGAATTAAGAGGACTTCAAGGACACTTAGCCTATATTCGGCGTTTCATCGCCAATTTGGCAGGCAAAAGTTTACCCTTTACCAAATTATTGAAAAAAGGAGTCACTTACCAGTGGACTGAAGAATGTCAAGAAGAGTTTGATGTTCTCAAGAAATACCTCTTGAGTCCACCAGTACTCATGCCACCTGTTGAAGGTAGACCACTTATCCTCTATGTGACAGCTTTAGAGTGATCATTGGGTGCCTTTCTCACTCAAAAGAATGATGTTGGGAATGAAAATAGCCTCTATTATCTCAGTAGAACTATGCTTGAAGCAGAAACCCGGTATTAAAGTATTGAGAAGTGCTGCCTGGCATTAATCTTTGCAGTTCAGAAACTGAGACACTACCTGCAACATCACAAGGTCCAATTGGTATCTCGCAATAATCTGCTCAAATTCATCCTTAGTCGTCCAATGCTCACATGACGTCTAGCAAGGTGGGCAGTTATTTTGCAGTAGTTCGACATTCAGTATGTATCTAAAAAGGAAATAAAGGGCCAAGCTCTGGCTGATTTCCTAGCTGAACATCCTTCAGTGGAAGACACGTCTTCAGATATTGAACTCCCTGATGAGCAAGTTTTCTCTATTCAAGAGAGTCCTCAAACATGGGAAATGTATTTTGATGGTGCTTCCAGAAGTCCAACAGGGAAGAAAATGGAAAATCCTAAATTCAACAAAGTTGGTTTAGGAATTGTACTCATTTCTCCAGATAAGGCATTGTTACCTTATTCCGTTTTATTGTGGGAAGGTGGTACCAATAATGAAGCCGAATACCAAGCTCTTATCACAGGCTTGGAGTTAGCACTTCAAGCACAAGTGAATCACTTAAAGGTGAAAGGTGATTCAGACTTGGTAATCAAACAAGTCAATGGGGATTATGCCATCAGAAAAGAAGAGTTAATCCCTTTGTATGATTACGTCAGAAAGTTAATGGCGGAATTCCCTTCAGAACCGAAATTTTCTTATGTCCCAAGATCACAAAATGATCAAGCTGATGCACTGGATAATATAGCCACAGCTCTAGCAGATCCAAATCGGGACGAGACAACCATCAGTATTGCCCACCGTCGTGCAATTTCACCTTATGTTCAAGCCAGAACAGAGGAAATTAATGAAATTAGTCCCATTCCTGAACCGTATGGTCATACTACAGGATGAATGTCACCTATCAGGGAATACCTTCAAAATGGAACACTTCCACCTGATAGAGCCGAGAAAGAACAAATCCGGCGACGTGTGGTCAATTTTACTCTTTATGATGGCCCAAACCACCTAGAGAAAATTCTCTACAAATGTGGTTTTGATGGAGTTCTCTTCAGATGCATTGATGGTGAAGAGACAATGGCTGTCATGAAAGAAGTGCATGCAGGAGTCTGCGGTGCCCACCAGTCTGGACATAGATTGTCTGATCAAATTCAAAGGCTTGGATAATTTTGTTTTTCAATGATACAAGATTGTGTTGATTTCACAAAGAAGTGTCATTTATGTCAAGTACATGCTAACTTCATTCATCAACCTCCAGAGTTGCTTCATACAGCTAAATACTCATGGCCATTTGCCACATGGGGAATGGATGTGGTGGGACCTTACCCTTCAGCTATGGCCAAGAAGTTTAAGTACATTCTTACTGCTACTGATTTCTTTTCCAAATGGGAAGAGGTAGTACCTCTCAAATAAGTCAGTTCTAAATGCATTGTTAGCTTCATCAAGTCTAAAATAATTACTAGATTTGGTGTCCCTCATACCATATTGACGGACAACGGCACCAACTTCTGTTCTTCTGAGGTGAAGAAATTGTATCAAGAATACAACATTAAATCCAACCATTCATCTCGGTATCATGCGGCAGCCAATGGCCAAATAGAAGCCTTTAACAAGACTCTTTCAAATATACTGCAAAAGATGGTGGATAAAGATAAGAGGTCATGGCCTGATAAACTCTTTCATGCTTTATGGGCTTATGGGACTACCACCCGCAATGTAACGCGGTCAACTCCATATTCGTTGGTATATGGAACAAAAGCAGTCTTGCCAATTGAAGTTCAATTGCCCTCACTCAGAGTAGCCATTTGTGATCAGTTATCTACAGATGAGCAATCCCAAAAGCGATTGAATGAATTGGAACGGTTAGATGAGAAAAGAATGTGCACTTTTCACCACTTGGAAATCTATCGGAATCGAATAGCATGAGCTTTTAACAAAAAAGTTCGTCTTCGTTCATTCATTCAGGGAGAATTGGTATTAGTTCTCAGAACTCCAATGATACCAGGAAAGAAACCTCCCAAGCTTTAGCCAAAATGGGAAGGACCTTATTCAATACATAGGGTCTACTCCAATGGAGCTTATTCATTAATCTAGATGGATGGAGAACTCATTACTACTCCAACTAATGCCAGATTTTTTAAGAAATATTTTGTATAAAATACAAAGTATTCATATATTGTCCCAGCAACATGACACTAAACTGTGCGGCACCAGTTCGTCCTTGCTATATGATGTTAAACTATACAGCAATGGTCCAGTATGACCTTAAACTCCCCCTTACGTCCTACATGACATTAAACTGTATTATGTCCCTACTACATGACACTAAACTGTGCAGCACCAATAGTCCTAACTGCAAGACTTTAAACTGCATAGTCCCTTTATATGTCCCCGCAACATGACACTAAACTGTGCGGCACCAGTTCGTCCTTGCTATATGACGTTAAACTATACAGCAATGGTCCTGTATGACCTTAAACTGAAACTTTGTCCCACACGACGTTAAACTGTGAAAAAGTTCCCTAAATGGTCCAGTATGACCTTAAACTACATCATCAACGGTCCATGCATATTACCCTAAACTATTTGCAAGTCCCTTACGTCCAGCAAGACGTTAAATTGTGACGTCCTAACTACATGACGCTAAACTGTATAAAAGTCCCTTATATCTGGAAAGACGTTAAACTATATAATCATCAAAGGTCTTGTATGACCTTAAACTACACCACTGTCCAGCATGACATTAAACTGCACCATCCACGGTCCATTCATATGACCTTAAACTATTCTCACTTTCGTCCAACATGATGTTAAACTGTGAAAAAAATCCCCAATGCATCCAACATGACGTAAATGGTGTGTTATTTTGTCCTTACTGCATCACATTAAACTGGGCAGTCCCCCTTTTGTCCAACATGATGTTAAACTGTATTTTCCCCATCGTCCTAACTACATGACGCTAAACTCTACAGAAAATTCATGATATTTCCTACAAGACATTAAACTGTATTTTGTCCCTGCTACATGACACTAAACTGCGCAGCACCAATAGTTCTAACTGCAAGACTTTAAACTGCATAGTCCCTTTATATGTCCTACATGACACTAAACTATGCGTCGTTAAGGTTGTTGTTACCTCTTGTTTCTCACACTAAGTATGACTCACGTGAGCTTAGATAAAACCTCAACTGTAACACTCTCTTTGGGCCGCTAACCATGTATAAGTCCCAACAACATTTTTTTTTATTTTATTAGATCATTGTCCCCAAGAACAACTTGATCATTAATTCATTCTTTAATTGAATTACACGGACTTTGATCCTTTCCCTCCAGGCTAGGTATGTAGGCAACCTCCCAGGTTTCAAGCCCAAAAACAATCTCTTCACATCGGTTCACCACCATCTCATATGATGTTGATTCGTGAAACCGCCCCTAGAATCAATATCTTTACATTAATTCACTTTTGTCCTTGTTATATGACGTTAAACTATGCAACACTTTTGTCCGGTACGACAATAAACTACAATACTCTTTGATTTCCTCATTTGAGAGAGAACTATTATTGACATTGATTTTTCAATGATGTTTCATTTCAAAAGACTACATGCATACATGGTAATACCTAAACTTTTTATCTTAGGTTAAACCATCATTGCACTAAAGTCCCCTTTCACCCTTCACATGTACGAACCAAATTTGTACAAAGGGTAGTTCTAGAACTACGTGGGATTGATTCCCATCCTTATGGGATACGTAGGAACGTTCGAGTATCCCTCGAATCCAGCCCCAAGTCTTTTGGGCCTAACCCCAAATTTCACTTTCAGTCCCTTGGCTGAAAAGTCCTCATGAAAACACACACTGTGTATTCATTATTATGGTCCGAACTCTATGACCCTAAACTAAGATCTCTCATACTTTCGTCCTGCACGACGTTAAACTACATTTCAAGAACTACGTATTGCTTGATTCCCATTCTTATGAGATACGTAGTGAAGTCCAAAATTTCAATTCAGGACCCAGCCACAACATGATTATGGTTATCATTGACCTATGTATCTCTATATACATTTGACAATACCCATATTTATGTGTTTTAATCCTAACCTTAAATATTTTCAGATCTTCATAACCCTTTTCATGACTTTTAGTCACAAAAATGTCAAACTTCTGAGAATTCTTGTGCCTGACTATGCAGTGCGTGCCCATAGGTGGCCTTGCATAAACAGTCCACATAACAGACTTTTCAGCCGAAAGATGCTATTTTATTTAACTATGCAGCCAATTCCCTTAGGTGGCCCTGCATAATTCAACCCCCTAACGGGTTTGTTAAATGATGGTAATTTCATTCATGGGAAGAATACCTCTTTTGTCCTTATTTGTCTTAAACAACAGTATGTAGGGATCCGCAAAAAAAATATCCATCCTTAACATATTTGTCCCATATCCTTTTTCATGATCCGAAAGTATTCAAGTCTATGGTTTATTTTTTCTTCCCTACGTTTGGGTCAGACCTTCGTAGGAGTGATATTCATTCAATTCTTCGATATTCTTTTTCGGAAATATCTTCTCCATATTCAAGTACCCCTTTCCATACAGAAAACTCTATACTTTAGAAAATTTGAGTCTCCATAAACTTTCACTAGCTTTTAGCACTAGGAAAGTAAATTTCTGAGAGTTCTTTTGCCTGACTATGCAGCACGTGCCCATAGGTGGCCTTGCATAAACAGTCCACATAATAGACTTGTTAGCCAAAAGATGCTATTTATTTGACCATGCAGCCAATGCCCTTAGGTGGCCCTGCATAATTCAACCCCCTAACGGGTTTTTGTCAAATAATAGTAACTTAATTCTTGGAAACTACTTCTTTTAATGCATTTTAGCTCTTTTTCATATCATTCCTCAGATTCAAATATTCTTAATCCATAGTTTACATATTTTCCCTCATACTTGAGTATTGTAATATGTTTTCAGATAAATTTTCAAGGAATTGAATCAATTTTTAATCCATTTTGGTCAAATCTATTTCGACCTTAAACATTAGCCCCTTTATGTCCGGCGTGCATGACTTTAAACTTCCCACAAAAGACAAAGGAACTCTGAATAAAAGTCAAGTTCTAGCTCACTAAACATACATTCTGTATGATTTAGGTAATATTGAGCAATTAAAAGATTCAAGGTTTATAGGGTTATTTCTAATAATCCTAGTAAAAATCAAACTATGCATACTAAGCCCATTAGCTTAAGTAAATTTGAAGCATGTAGTGAAAGAATGAAGGTACAAATGATTGAAGATGAAAGTGTTTTTCATTGATACACAAGAGTTAGAAGGACATACATAGACTGGAGTCTCTTCTCTTTTTCAATAATTACATGAGGCTTTCAACATAACACTTCATTTGATTTACGGTATCCCGAGCTTCATCAGCAACCACCTGGAATTCATTCATTCAACTGGATACAATAAGAGATGCAGTAATACCAGCTCTTCTTGGAACAATTGTAAAAGGATGTTCTTGAGTGCAGTTTGAGAAAATTTTCTGCTGATCAAACAGTGACTCTGTTTCTGTCCAAGAGACTTGGAAGATGGATACATGGATTGGAGAATGGAGCATTGGAAGTAAAGAGCCATTTGGAGAGATTACTCTTTTCAGATATTGCTCTAATACCATGTTTGTCTTCTCTCCACCAACCGGTAGTGGAAAACATTTTAGCCCATGGGTTTTCCATTTTCATATATGCAAGGAAATGACATGGTGGAAGAATTTGAAAGTTCACACCATTGTTGTTGCTCTTAATGCACAGCATAACCGAAATGAAGGAGTAGCAGTGCAGCTGCATTTCAGATGTATAGTTCTTTGCATCTGGAACATTGACTCCTTGCTGGTGACCATGACCATATAGAGGCAGGTAGATTCTCTGTGGGAAATTAAGATGATATTTCTTCAAGTGCTTAGCCAAATCTGAGAGAGTGCTGTTGCAGATATCATAGTAATCATGGCCAATGATGTTCATCATGTCATCAATTCGCTTGCTAGCCAGTTCATCAGACGTTTTAATTCCATTAGTAGCCATTGAATGAGCCCAAAAGTTGAATAAATTAAACTCTTAAATGGGTTTATTTTTCATAAAATTTGTGAAAGATTTCGAAAAAATGGCTAAGGCATTAAGGCACGCAAGTCTACAAAATAGCGCGCAAGTATTCGTGTGCCGCTCTAGTTTTTGACGCGCAAGTATAAACTGTGCAAGTAAAAATGCATGTACAGTAGCGCAACATCAAGGAAAACACTAGAAAATAGAGCAACCTGCACTGCTAAGGTGACCTGCGCGGCGAGAGCTCGAAGGTATGAAGTCCGGAAATCCGGATGCTTGTACGGAGGTGAGGCCCTCTATTTATAGACGCGGTCGGGACCCTGCGCGCTGTACCCTGCACGACCGAGGGCCGTATCCCTGCGTGGAGAGAAATTGCGCGCCACCTTTGTGCCCTGAAGACTTGCACGCCCCATTTTTCCTTTGGATGTATTCGATTTCCTCAGAGTCAAATCCTCATTTCTCTCCGGATCCAACTCTAAGGGGGGGCTTTTGTTGACGCTCCTTTCGTCACAGAATCTAAAGTTTGGAAAAGAGGAATATATGAGCCCAAAGTGATTCAACCTTTGAAGAAAAACATCAAAAATCGACAAAGGGATGAACAAGGAAAACTTTTCCCATAGGTCGCGCAAGTTCCTTCATGGCCGCGCAAGTGGACTTGCGCGGCGCAACTTGGCACGCAAGTGACTTGTGCGACCTAATTGATAACCGCCCAGTAACCGCCCGGGGTCTTCTCCTGCCTATAAATAGACCCTGTGGGCCCCCCATTCGAGAGGATCTTTTTCCAGAAACTTGGATTGAAGCTCCCGACGCCCAATTCTCTTCTCAAAACTTCCGGAACACTTCTAAGGTAATTTCTTACTTAGAACGGAAGATCTAAAGAGAGGGAGGAAGGCTTAAGTGTTGAAACTCATCAACACTTGTGCGCCTGAGTGGCCAGCCCTTAAGGGAAGTGGTCAAACTTGTGTGCCGCCTTATTCCTTCGATAGAACTTGCGTGTCCCTTTTCTGGAAGAACCTCAAGAAAATTCTAAAGGCTTTAATAAAGAGTCGCTCAAGTATTTTAATGCTGGTTGACCATCGCGCAAGTACACCACATGTCGCGCAGGTATACCTGCACGACCAATACTTGTGCGCCCCCTCAATACTTGCGCGCCTTCCAAGACTTGCGCGCCCCTTCCTTTTTTGGGTGCCTTTCTTGCCCATTTCACCCCTCTTAAGCCATTATACCTTACCTTTTCAAGATTCAGTCTTCAAGACACTCTTCAAAGACATTTATGGTATGATTTCTTGATTTGACTTCCTTATCTGAAAGGAATTCTGTGGAATATCTCTCAAAACCTAGTGATTTAAATATCCTTATGTCACTAAATATGGAGAGTTCATTCATTCAACCTCATCCTTTAAAGATGAGAGAATCCTTAACCTGGGTCTCCTTTTCAGGAATAATCCCCAGTCATAAGTCCTCTAATTTGGGCATCCTTTTCAGGAGTAAGCCCCAAACCTTAATCCTTAACCTGGGTGTCCTTTTCAGGAATAAGTCCCAGTCATAATTTTGGGCTTCCTTCTCAGGAGTAAGCCCCAAGTCCCCTAACCTGGGTCTCCTTTTCAGGAATAAGTCCCAGTCCTAATCTTGGGCTTCCTTCTTCAGGAATAAGCCCCCAGTCCCTTAAATTCTCTTTAACCAGTCCTAATTTACGTTTGATCTGGGATTCCTTCTCAGGAGTAAAACCCAGTTATAAATACTCTCCTAATTTGGGTTTCCTTTTTAAGAATAAGTCCCAAGTTAGAGTATTCAAATCTCCATGAAGCACATATACCTTTTTGGACCATGTTCCTGGATTTTCTCCCTAAAAATAAATCCTCTTGGCAGTCATACATACATAAGCCCCAAACCATTTCTTATGATTGCATCTTTCATGGCATAATTGTCTAATTTTTACCAATACCTCTTGTTTCTCACACCGAGCATGACTCACGTGAGCTTAGAGTGTAAAAGTAATTGTGACATCCTGCTTTGAGCCATCAATCATAAACATCATACCCTTATTCGAACTACGTGGGCTCTGATTCCTTTTCCAAAACAAAGGATATGTAGGTAGCCCATCTATGGGTTCGATCCCAACTTTGAAATAATTCATGTCCTTCTGAATGACAATAAACTTCAAGTGCCCCACTGAGTGGCTTTAAAACCAGCCTGGTCATCATAATGACCAAGAGACTTTTATATGAAAGTTTTGAAGGTTACCATTGACCAAGAATCTCTAAATAGATATATATGATTCTCTATTGATGAAGAACCTCGAATACATATAAATGATTCTCTGAATTTCTTACATATTTAATCATTGATTGTCAAAACTAAAGGAAAAGCTCATTTTATACTTGGTAATGTAATAAGGATTCACGAACATAACTTAAATATATAAAGAGAGTCCCGGAATAGACAATAATTCCCCTCAAAAAGGTGTGATGAGTCCGACCTCCCATCCTCTCGACCAATGAAAATTCCCAAGCCTCATCAGTCCACAAGTTAATGAGCGCCTACCTTTGGAAAGTAGGTCCAAATGGATGTGGAATCATTGGATGTTTCTGGTTCTACGAACAAACCCGCTAGAAACCGATCGGAACGTTTGAATCTCCCATCCAGGAGGTCATCCCCGAATTCCAAGGGAAACAAACACACTAAATAAAATCAAAATAAACACGTAATTCTGACAATGATATCAAAATGTGGCCTTCATAATATCGTCATCCATCATTTGTTTATGAAGATTTCTTGACTGTTGATCAATTTTTGATAATCATATTTCTTCACTATGTTTATTGAATAGATTTTCAGTATAAGGACAAGGATTTTGATTCTTCATTATCACTTTATTCATATAATGATAATCAATTAAAAACGAAAAAACCCTTCATCATCGTCCAGTAAGACAAAAAATGGTGTATCCTAAGGTGACCCCCTAAAATTAATAAAAAATAATTCCCATAGATCACTGAGTTATAATCATATATCAGACAACTCATAAGGATCCATATTATATGTACCAATCAAGATAATAGATGTTCTTGACTCTAGATGAATCCAAAACATGATCTCTTAACCAAGAGGTAATGCAAAAACGTCTTTTCTATAACCCTAGAAAAAACTATTCAATGATCCTATAATAAACTATAAATCAGTTATGATATCAAGGAAGAAAAAGGGGATAAAATTCCTCCAAACCATATGAGGTTATTTTCCACTAAAAAATATTTTAGACTACTAGTCAACATCATAGAGCACATTATACCTCATGAAACAATTCAAAAGTTCCTAAATGAAATTCAACCATTCCAAACATAGAATGATATCATATGGTTTCATTCATAAACATAGGAAGTGTACCTTGAGAATTTTTTCTACACAACATATTATATTACATATATAAATTATAAAAATAACCTCGACCTCCAGCTATAATATATAATGCTAAGGGAATTGGACGTCTCTCAATCTAATGTCCCAAAACATGGACTATGGAAGGTGATATAATGTTGTTTGTGGACACTAAATAAAAAATACATGTACCTGTAGAGGTCTGGAATTACTTCCAGTGTACTATAATTGATACCTATCAGGTTACTCCATGGGCGGCTACACCCCCTGGGCGGGACACGCCACCATCTCCAGTGGTAGCCATTTCCTCATAAATCCCTTGGGTGGAGATCCATGCTTCTTCCAACGCTCACATGTGAGAGTTCCCAAGGATCGGATTCATTCCTACATCCTTTGCCTCTGATACCAACTATAAAGACCCAAAGCATGACATACATGGAAAATGCATTACTTTTTCAGAATACTTAATACATAACAAGAACCAACACTCAAGGACCGTAATAGTTTAGTGTATTTGGAAACTCGGAACACAATCTTCTAATTGTGGTGAAAGATCTTCAAAATCTCTCATAAAGATATTCCTCTTTTTGTTTTCTTACCTAAAAACTTTCTTTAAATCTCGGGGAAAAGAAAAAATATAATAGGGTGAGCTCAAATGCTCAGTAAGGGTAAGCATGGATAAAATAAAACAAATCATATACATTTGATCTTTAATATATGAACATAATGTTTAAACATCAAGATCTTGAGCAATGACATAAAAAATGGCAGTACATAAGGCATAGATTATAAAGAAACATTAATACTGATAAAATATCATGAGAATAAAACATGTAATTGTGGAAACCATTAGCACATGTTATGATTTCCATAGTAGCCAAGGCATTGCTGCCAAGACCATCATAGTGGACAAAGTCCCGTTCTGAATCGAGTTCACTCCTCATTTCAGTCATGTAACACTGAACCAGATTAACTTACCATTCCAGCCATGTCTATCTCATGAGATATAAATATTTACCCAATTCATTGGAGGGAGATATAGGTCCCACCTATCTCATAATGAAATCATTCTTAAGTGTGCCACAACATAAACATAAATCATTCATCATAACCCAAGAATAAAATGGGTTTCATAAACATTATCCCATCATAACAAAATCCATATAAAACAAATGGATATCATTTCATCATAAGAAAAGTGAAACCATGTAAATCATAGAGACATTATACTTGAAAAATACACATATGAAATAATGTCATCTTAGATGGAAAATGGTTTTGAAAAAACACTATAAATGAATTCTTGAGGAAAATATCCTTTCTTCTTCAAAATCATTTTCTTTTCACAAAATGCCACAAAATTTTAAAAGAAAAGGATTTTATTGAAAATAACCCTGAAATTTTCTAGAGGAATATTCATTTAAATAAGTTGTTATTAAACCACAAAAATCAATTCATGCCGAATAAGTTTAAAAAAACATTCTCCTCGTACTTTTGTCGGAAAAGTCAAAAAGTACCTCGTATGGTAAACAATAGAAAGATTCCTTCCCTAATAAAAAGTAAAAGCCAAAGCGGGGTAAAAATGACATTAAACATACATTGAAGAATATTAAACACTTTATGAAAAAACATTTTATGGGCATGGATGAAAAATATTACCCCAGTAAATACTTCCATATAAGAAATCTCGGATAAAAATGAGAGTTGCAAAATTATCCCTTACCTTAGGTCTGATATGCTTCGTACGTATCCAAACCTCATGTATAATGATATAAATAATGTCATTGACTTATTAATGAATCATATTCATTATTATGATATCATATATGGTTCACTTATGACTTTATATTACCCGTTCTTTTGTAAATTCCATGTTAAAGCAGTGTTTTGGCTAAAATCATTTTATTTATCGTACGTGTTTGGACTTGTTGTTCTTGATATTATTATTACCTATATCATGTTTTACATAATTCTGGAATGTAAATAATGATTTATATATCATATATATATATATAATAGATAGATAAATGAAATGAAATACACCGTTCATGGAGACGGTAGTCTGTACATACACATGAACGTTGTTTTCCTTTCCTTATTGACTTGAATTGAAGTAAGTATATGACATATATATATATACATAAATAAAGTGGCTTTATAATTTCATATATTTCATTATTATTCATTATATATAATTTATAATCATTCTTGAATGGATAACATGGAGAATGAATCCCATCGCATCGTGGAGATGGTAATCCGTACGTACACACGAGCGATGATATCGTTCCCATGGTTATTGAATTGAATTGGATTGGATGATATAATATCTCAGAATCAGTATGATTTTATAATAACTATATATATTTATTATTTACACCATTATACCCATCCAGGTAAGGTGGTGGTGGAAAAATAGATTACACCACGGCGTGGAGATGGTATTCCGTATGTACGCACACCCGGTGATTTCATTTTCGGTAGGATGGATAGAAGGTGAAATGGTTTTGTTTCATATTTATAATAAAATATAATTATATTATTGATACTTATGTTATTAATTTATAATTAAACAACTAAAGAAGAATAGGTTTAAGAAGAAAGAAACTTGACAGAATTAGTAGAAGATATTTCCTCTTCTTTGACGCACCTCTTTTAAGCTTCCTCTTAAGCCACTAGATTTGGTCTTTTTAGGAGACCAGGACCTCTATAATTTTTCTAGGGAAGTTGATAAAGGAAATAGGTAGGGTTTGGACGAGCTTTAAATCTCAAAATTGTGTAAAAGGAAGATGGAGGAAGTGCCCTTTTATAAGGGAGGAGAGGGGCACCTTAGGAAACATTTAAAATATTATTTTATAATAAAGTCATATTCAGTTTATAATAGCTCCAAATTAATTTATTTAAAATATAAAGTGGGGATGGGTCGAAATAATCTCAACCAATAGGTTTTAGACAAATTTAGGTTGATATTTTAATCTTATCATTTTGATTTAACTCTAAGTTAAATAATTTATCTTTTACCGTGTCTTCTTGTTTTCTTACACTATATGGTTAATAAACAAACTATAACAAGACAAATGAACCACAAGTAGTTATTTATTAATATAAATAACCTTATCTAATTCATTTGGACGAACTGTAGATTTTTAGGAATAAAATAACAATTAATAATATAATATTTGTTTTAAATACTATTTTATGTCAATTTTGACACTATTTAGTAATTGATTTTTGTGAAAATCATAACAGCATTATTAGTTCTAAAAAAGCTAATTACATCAATACTAACATGTCATATTAACATAAAAAATTAGTGACATATATAAAAAGTTTAAAATTACATTTATTTAGGTATTTATAATATTAATTATGTTAATATTTCATTAATATTGTAATTACTGCATCATTATTGTGTCATAAATAAATTAAAAAATCTAATGTCTAAAAATTATAAATAAAATACCTTTAAGTTGGAAATCATTTTATCTTTCTAATTAATATTTATAGTATAATTTATCTTATGTATAACCTTATATTAAAAATGTTTTAGTTATTAAACATTGATTTTCACTTTTTTAACTATTCTTTAAATAAAATAATAGTTAGTGTCCTAATCTAATCCAAGTGGACCTAAAGGGAAATATTTTATTCCTAAGGTTGTTTTTGGTATAATTACACTTATCCAATAGAATTAGGACATGTGTTAGGGTAATAATAATATCATTTTTACCCTTAATTACCATATTACTTTTAACCGTGGTAAATAAAAGTAAAAAAAGATACTATTCACCAAACAAAATTATCTTATTGAACTAAATTTTACTCCTTGATATTAACCGTGTCTCTAGGATTTTCTAAATTCCACTCACAGAAGCAGTTAAATTATGTTTTATGTAAATTTTCAAATTCTCCTAGGAGGTGGGTAAAAGATGGTGAATAGTTCAATAAAATTTTTATATATCTAAAATTTATTAAAATGACTCAAATTAATTAAATTTAACTTATATAGGTATTATGTATCAATTATGACCGAAAATAAATTTAAATAAAATAAATAATTATTTAAATAAAAAGTCGGTTTTTAAATAGTAACCCACTATTTTTATTATTCATCAAAAATTGAAAGTTTTCATAAAAATACCAAAAATTCACCCTAGGCTAATTTCGATATTCCAAATCTAAAAATGAAGTCCATTTTGAAAGATAAAATTTATAAAATTTCAAAAAGTGGGTATTACTATTCTTAACGGCTAGTTTATATAATATTTTAATAACATAGCGTTGTTTAGTGAAACTCGGTATTGCGTACAACACACGCTATCGTGGAAGGTCGCGATTGCGTGTAATGAAAGCCAAGTCAGGCCTGTGTGTAGTGTAAGATATTTGTTATTGCGTACAATATAATCCAACCATATTTCATGTATACATTGAATATATATATATATATATATACGCTCAATGTTGCGTAAAATAACTTCTATCAAACGAGCTAGAATTTGTGTGTAACGCGATCCAAGATTAGTGTTGTGTATACTTCAAGCTAATACAATGTTTCTTATAACACAAGATAATCTTGGTGTAACATACAACAGATGATATGAAAGAAATTAAAAAGAATATATCTTATAAAATCTCAGGGTGTTACATTCTACCCCCCTTAAAATAAATTTCACCCTCGAAATTCGTCGGGGTTATAATTCATTTACTACTTGAAAGTTTCTTTAATAGAAACCCATATTGTAAAAAGGAATACTAAAGCTTAATTTTAAAAACTAATGTATGAAACGTTACGGTTACCCAAATTAACTTATAGGATAACATAGGTGAAAATATTGATATGGAATAGAAATCTTACCGTCGTGTTGTGATAGAGAGCGGTAGAGTTCATGGCTATGAAAAACCCAATAATCACAAAGGCCTAAATTTGTGATGATCTAAGGTACCATCTGATTCATAAGATATGAGGGCACTATGAAAACATTTTTTGTCTTCAAGATCATTTCCCAAATGTTGAAGAATTTATGAATTAAAAGAAATACTTACTTGATTTTGGTACAATCTTACCGTTTCTCGTGCCTTGAACAATTTCCACTTCACCTCTTAAAGAAATGATGTTGAATTTGTCTTTTTCAAAGTGTTAGAAGACCATGCGATAGAATGATAGGTCATTTCATCTATCTCAAACATAAGTTTAGAAAAAGTTATATACATAAGTCCATCTATGGTGAGATTAATCGTATATGGTTCCAAAAATTGACTTATACTTCATCTATCATTGAGCTTAATAAAATAAAAGTATTTTCTACTAACCATGGACTTTTTGTAGGCCATTATTATGCAATAAAGACCTGTCACACTTCAATTGTGGGTTCGATTCCCACATCCTTGTCCGACGCGACGAGTTGTCGCCTGTCCTGCAGGTTGTCCTTTTTCGAAAACTACATTATTATAACCATCCATCAATAATATAGAGAAAGTTATATCCTTAAACTATACTAACTTATGTTCATAATATTCCATTCCAATCTTTAGGCTTATCCAAAATACTTCTGTCCGAGCTCATAGTTTAAAAAAAACAATTACTAGAAATTTCATCTGTTGAGCATGTGAATACCATCATTTATCCCCATATATCATAAGATATGCCGTGTTGGTCACATTCCAAACATTCAAATTCCTTAATCATGTATTCTCTTGAAAAATGAATACTCATTGAACCTTAGTGAAAACATAAATGTTGTAAAATGTTAACACTTTCCACATACCAAAATCCCAAAATTTCTATATACTCAAACCTTGATATCACTTTGTCCTTATATCTGTCATGAGCTCATAAATACTATCAAAAATATTATTTTCTCCTTATCCCTTCATTGTGCGCATATCATCTACCTTCCAAAAATATTTCAATCACATTCCATGGTTACCGGTACCATATAATTATTGAAACCCACAATAAACCAATCCATAGATATTCCAATATTCCACAATACTAAAAATGAGATTCCACAAAATTATTTTGGAATCTCGTTACATAAACACATAATCATTCCACCACATCGTTGTCATACTCAACATCGCCAGTAGTGATCGCATGTGACATCCCTTTGTACTTTTCCTTAAGAGTTTGTTTATGTTGATCATCATTAACCCTTGGATTAGGGCATTGATTAGCATAATGCCCCATTTCCTTTCACTTTTAGCATTGAAGTGTTGGTGGAGCATTCTCTGTAGTCTTTTCTCTATTCATGTCATTAGAAACTTTTTCCCATTACATCGGCACTCAGCTACTCAATGACCTTCTTTTCAACACTTGAAACATTTTCTAGTACCTTTTAGACAATCTCCACTATGCTTCTTTCCTCACTTTGAGCATAAAGAAACATTCATCTTCTTTTAACCATTTATTTGAGGTTTTTCCCTAAACTCTATCTTTCGTTTCTTTTCAAAACCATGAGATGGATATGTAACACCAACTTCTAGTTTTACCTTGATAGCACAACGCACAATTTCTGCATAGCTACTAAAGTTTATTATATCTAATGCCCTTCTAAGACTTGGTTGTAAGCCACTGAAGAATCGATCATCTTTACTTTCAGGTTGGATGATAGTGCAAGATGCATACCTTGCAAGCCTTGTAAAATTTGCTTCGTATCTACAAACAGATTCATCATCCTTCTGCTTAAGCTCAAGGAACTCAATTACCATCTTTGTTCAAATAATTCAAGGGAAGTACTTACGAAAAAACAAGTTCTTGAACTCGTCCCATTCCATGGATTTAATTTCATCTGGGGGCCTTGTATTCTTAATTAGAGTCCACCATTGATCTGCCTCACCTTCTAAACGGTAAATAGCCAGAATGACTTTTTCATGTTCCGAACATAGAAGTATGGAAAATATATTTTCAATGGTACTAATCCATTTTTCTGCAACAAGTGGATTAGAAGACCCACTAAAAGAAGGTGGACGTTGCCTCATGAAGGACTCAATAGAATATTGTTCCCTCCTCTGCTTATTTGGAAGTCCCGAATGATTCATAGGTTGTGTATGTATTGAAATAATATTTTTCACTCTATCTCCCATGACATTGGTTTGTTCAGGAGGACAATCATTGCATTTTCCATTACATTGATCAACACGGTTCCTTAGGGTTCCAGCCATCGTCTAAAACCCAAAAAGAATAATGTGAGAGGCAAAAATCATGCTAGGAAAACAACATAATAAAGGGGGAGTACCTTCAATATCTAACATCATTGTTTTAATTCAAATATCATTACCGTAATTCTAGGAATATAACCTATACTTATACTTAACCTTAGGAACATCTCTATACATACCTTAGAAATATCTATAGGGATCTCACTAAGGTTTTTGCATCCTAGTTTCCAAAGCTTAACTAAACCTTCCCTCTGATACCAACTATAGCGGTCTGGAATTACTTCCAGTGGACTATAATTGATACCTATCAGGGCACTCCATGGGCAGGTACACCCCCTGGGCGGGACACACCACCATCCCCAGTGGCAGATATTTCCTCGTGAAGCCCTTGGATGGAGAGCCATGCTTCGTCCAACACTCACATGTGAGAGTTCCCAAGGATCAGATTCATTTCTACCTCCTTTGCCTCTAATACCAACAGTAAAGACCCAAAGCATGAAGTACATGGACATTACATTACTTTTGCGGAATAATTAATACAAAAAAAGAACCAAAACTCAAGGACCATAATATTTTAGTGTCTTTGGAAACTCGGAAAACAATATTCTAATCATGGTGAAAGATCTTCATCATCTCCCATAAAGATCTTCCCCTTTTTGTTTTCTTACCTAAAACCTTTATTTAAATCCTGCAGAAAAGAAAACATATTAAAGGGTGAGCTGAAATGCTCAGTAAGGGTAATCGTGGAGAAAATAAAACAAATCATATACATTTGATCTTAAATACATGAACTTAATGTTTAAACATCAAGATCTTGAGCAATGACATAAAACATGGCAGTACGTAAGGCATAGATCATAAAGACACATTAATCCTGATAAGATATCATGATAATAAAACATGTTATTGTGGAAACCATTAAGAACATGTTATGATTTCCAAATTATCCAAGGCATTATTGCCAAGACCATCTTAGTGGACAAAGTCCAGTTCTAAATCGAGTTCACTCCTCGTTTCAGTCCTGTAACAATGAACCAGATTAACTTACCGTTCCAGCCACGTCTATCTCATGAGATATAAATCTTTACCCAATGCATTGAAGGGATATATAGGTTCCACCCATATCATAATGAAATAATTCTTAAGTATGCCACAAGATAAACATAAATCATTCATCATAACCCAATAATAAAATGGGTTTCATAAACATCATCCCATTATAACATAATCCATATAAAACAAATGGATATCATTTAATCATAAGAAATGTGAAACCATGTAAATCATAGAGACATTATACTTGAAACATACACATATTAAATAATGTCATTTTAGATGGAAAATGGTTTTGAAAAAACTCTTGAATGAAATCTTGAGGAAAATATCCTTTCTTCTTCAAAATCATTTTCTTTTCACAAAATGCCACACAATTTTAAAAGAAAAGGATTTTATTGAAAATAATCATGATATTATTTAGAGGAATCTTCATTGAAATAATTTGTTTTGAAACCATAAAAATCCTTTCACGCCGTATAAGTGAAAAAAACATTCTCCTCATACTTTTGTCGGAAAAGTCAAAAAGTTCCTCGTATGGTAAAAAAAAGAAAGATTCCTTCTATAACACAAAGTAAAAGTCAAAGTGGGCTAAACATAACATTAAAAATACATAGAACAATATTAAAAACATTATGAAAAGCATTTTATGGGCATGGATAAAAAATATAACCCCATTAAATACATATGTATAAGCAATCTCGGATAAAAATGAGATTTGCAAAATTATCCCTTACCTTAGGTTCGATATGATTCGTATGTATCCAAACCTCCTGTATAATGATTTAAATAATTTCATTGAATTATTAAATAATCATATTCATTGTTATGATATCATATATGGTCCACTTATGACATTATATTACCCGTTCTTTTGTAAATTCCATGTTAAATCAGTGTTTTGGGTAAAATCGTTTTATTTATCATACGTGTTTGGACTTGTTTTCTTGATATTATTATTACTTATATCATGTTTAACTTACTTAAATAATTTAAATCATGATTTATAAATCTCATATATTCAGTATATATATATATATAATAGATAGATAAATGAAATGAAATACACCGTTCATGGAGACGGTATGCCGTACGTACGCATGAACGCTATTTTCCTTTACTTATTGACTTGAATTGATGTAATTATATGACAAATATATATATAAATACAGTATATTTATCATGTAATATATTTCATTATTATTCGTTATATATACTTTATAATCATTCTTGATTGGTTAACATGGAGAATGAATCTCATCGCGTCCTGGAGACGGTAATCCGTACGTACGCACAAGCGATGATATCGTTCCCATAGTTATTGAATTGAATTGGATTCAATGATATAATATCTCAGAATCAGTATGATGTTATAATAACTATATATAGTTATTATTTACGCCATTATACCCATCCAAGTAAGGTGGTGGTGGGAAAACAGATTACACCACGGCGTGGAGACGGTATTCCGTACGTACGCACGCGCGGTGATTTCGCTTTCCGTAGGATTGATAGAAGGTGAACTGGTTTAATTTCATATTTATAATAAAATAATAGTATATTATTGATACTTATGTTATAACTTTATAATTAAACAACTAAATAAGAAGAAGTTGAATAAGAAAGAAACTTGACAGAATCGGTAGAAGAGATTTCCTCTTCTTCGACACACCTCTTTTATGCATCCTCTTAAGGCACTAGATTTGGTCTTTTTAGGATACCAGAACCTCTATAATGTTTCTATGGGAGTTGAGAAGGTAAATGGGAAGGGTTTTTCTGAGAATGAAATCTCAAAATTGTGTAAAGAGAAGATGGAGGAAGTGCTCTTTTATAAGGGAGGAGAGGGGCACCTTAGGAAAAATTTAAAATATTATTTTATAATAAAGACATATTCGGTTTATAATAGCTCCAAATTAATTTATTTCCATGATAAAGTGGGTATGGGTCGAAAGTCTCTCAACTAATAGGTTTTAGACAAGTTTAGGGTAC
Organism: Viscum album; assembly: GCA_963277665.1. NCBI lineage: Eukaryota > Viridiplantae > Streptophyta > Magnoliopsida > Santalales > Viscaceae > Viscum > Viscum album. The sequence continues at coordinate 1,295,670,887 of OY728130.1, read as the reverse complement.
TATTTTAACCTTATCATTTTGATTTAACTCTAAATTAAATAATTTAACTTTTACCGTGTCCTCTTGTATTCTTACACTATATGGTTAATAAAATTACTATAACAAGACAAACGAACCCCAATTTTTTCATTATTAATATACATAACCATATCTAATTCATGTTGAAGAAACTTAGCTTTTTAGGAATAAAATAACAATTAATAATACAATATTTGTTTTAAAAACTATTTTATGTCAATTTTGACACTATTTGGTAATTGAATTTTGTGAAAATAATAAAAGAATGATAAGTTCAAAAAAGTGAATTAAATAAATTATAAAATGACATATTAACCTAAAAATTTAGTGTAATTTATAAAAAGTCTCAAATTACCTTTATTTATATATTTATAATATCAATTATGTTAATATTTCATTAATATGGTAATTACTGCATCATTATTGTGTCATAAATAAATTAAATTATTTAATGTCTACAAATTATAAATAAAATACCATTATTTAGGAAATATTTTTATCTTTCTAATGAATATTTATAGTCTAATTTATCTTATGTATAACCTTATGTTAAAAATATTTTAATTATTAAACATTTATTTTAACTATTTTAACTATTCTTTAAATAAAATAATAGTAAGGGTCCTAATCTAATCCAAGTGGACCTAAAGGGTAATATTTTATTTCTAAGGTTGTTTTTTGTCTAATTACACTTATCCAATATAATTAGGTCATGTGTTAGGGTAATAATAATATCATTTTTACCCTTAATTGCCCTATTTAATTTTAACTGTGGTAAATAAAAGTAAAAAGTTACTATTCACCAAAAATTATTTTTATCTTATTGAACCACATTTTACTCTTTGATATTAACCGTGTCTCTCGGATTTTTGAAATTCCACTCACAGAAGCAGTAAAATTATGTTTTATGTAAATTTTCAAATTCTCCTAGGAGGTGGGTAAAAGATGGTGAAAAGTTCAATAAAATTTTTATATATCTAAAATTATTATAAAATGACTCAAATGAATTACATTTAACTTATATAGGAATTATGTATCAATTATGACCTAAAATAAATTTAAATAAAATAAATAATTATTTAAATAAAAAGTCGGTTTTTAAATAGTAACTGAGTGTTTTCACTATTCATCTAAAATTGAATGTTTTCAAAAAAATACCAAAAATTCACCCTAGGCTAATTTCTATATTTCGAATCTAAAAATGAAGTCAATTTTGTAAGATAAAATTTATAATATTTCAAAAAGTGGGTATTACTATTCATAACAGCTAGTTTATATATTATTTTAATAACATATCATTGTTTAGTGAAACTTGGTATTGCGTACGACACACGCTATCGTGGAAGGTCGCGATTGCATGTAATGAAATCCAAGTTAGGGTTGTGTGTAGTGCAAGATTCATTTGTTGTTGCGTATAATAGAATCCAACCATATTTCATTTATACATTGAATATATATATATATATATACACTCAATGTGGCATAAAATAACTTCTATCAAATGAACTAGAAGTTGTGTGTAACACGATCCAAGATTAGTGTTGTGTACAATTCAAGCTAATATGGTGTTGAGTATAATGAAAGATAATCTTGGTGTAACATACAACAGAAGATATGAAAGAAATTAAAAAGATTATATCTTATAAAATCTTGGGGTGTTACATTCTACCCCCCTTAAAATGAATTTCTCCCTCGAAATTCGTCGGGGTTATAAATCATTTAATACTTGAAAGTTTCTTTAATAGAAACCCACATTGTAAAAAGAAATACTAAAACTTAATTTTAAAAACTAATGTATGAAACGTTATGGTTACCCAAATTAACTTATAGGAGAACATAAATGAAAATATGGATATGGAAGAGAAATCTAACCATCATGTTCTGATGGAGAGTGGTCGTGGTCATGGCTATGAAAAATACAACAATCACAAAGCCCTAAATTTATGATGATCTAAGGTACCATCTGATTCATAAGATATGAGGGCACTAGGAAAACCATTTTTTTTTCAAGATCATTTCCCAAATGTGGAAGAATTTTTGAATTAAAAGAAATACTTACCTTATTTTGGTACAATCTTAGCGTTTCTCATGCCTTAAACAATTTCCACTTCTCCTATTAATGAAATGATGTTGAATTTGTCTTTTGAAAAGTGTTAGAAGATCCTGAGATATAATGATAGGTCATTCCATCTGTCTCAAACATAAGGTTGTCAAAATTTATATACATAAGTCCATCAATGGTGAGATTAATCGTATATGGTTCAAAAAAATGTACTTATAATTCATCTATTATAGATCTTAATAAAATAAAAATAGTTTCTACAAACCAAGGACTTCCTGTAGGCCATTGGTATGCGATAATGGCATGTCACATTTCAATTGTGTGTTCGGTTCCCATGGCCTTGTCTGACGCGATGGGTTGTCGCCCGTCCTACAGGTTGTCCTTTTTCTAAAACTACATTTTTAAAACATTCCATCAATAATATAGAAAAAGTTCTGGACTTAAACAATAGTAACTTATGTCCAACATATTCCATTCCAATCTTTAGTCTTATCCCAAATACTTCTGTCTGAGCTCATAGTATAAAGAAAACAATTACTAGAAATGTTAGCTGTCGAGAATGTGAATACCATCATTTATCCCCATATATCATAAGATATGTCTTGGTGGTCACATTCCAAAAATTTGAATTCCTTAATCATGTATTCTCCTGAAAAATGATTACCCATTGACCCTTAGTGAAAACATGAATATTGTCAAATGTTAACACTTTCCACATACAAAAAACCCAAAATATACTCAAACCATGATATCACATTGTCATTATAGCAGTCATGAGCTCATTAATACTATCAAACCTATTATTTTCTCCTTATCCCTTCATTATGCGCATATCATCTGCTTTCCAAAAATATTTCAATCACCTTCAAAGGTTACCGGTACCATATAATTATTGAAACCCGCAATAAACCAATACATAGATATTCCAATATTCCACAATACTAAAAATGAGATTCCACAAAATTATTTTGGAATCTCGTTACATATACACATAATCATTCCACCACATCGTTGTCATACTCAATATTGCCAATAGTGATCGCATGTGACTTACCTTTGTCCTTTGCCTTAAGAGGTTGTTGATGTTGATCATCATTAACCCTTGGATTAGGGCATTGATTAGCATAATTCCCCATTTCCTTGCACTTGTAGCATTGAAGTGTTGGTGAATCATTCTCTGTAGTCTTTTCTCTATTCATGTCATTAGAAACCTTTTTCCCATTACTATGGCATTCAGGTGCTCGATGAGCATCTTTTCCACACTTGAAACATTTTCTAGTACCTTTTAAACAATCTCCACCATGATTCTTTCCACACCTTGAGCATAAAGAAACATTCATCTTCTTTTTACCATTGTTCTGAGATTTCTACTTGAACTCCATCTTTCGTTTCTTTTCAAAACCATGAGATGGATATTTAACACCAACATCCAGTTCTACCTTGATATCACAACGCAGAATTTCTTCATAGCTACTGAAGTATCTTATAACTAATTCTCTTCAAATACTTGGTTTTAAGCCACTAAAGAATTGATCAACTTTACTTTCAGGTTGGATGATAATGCCAGATGCATACCTTGCAATCCTTGTAAAATTTTCTTTGTATCTACCAACATATTCATCATCCTTCCTCTTAAGCTCAAGGAACAACTTTTCCATCTTTGTTCGAAGAATGAGAGGGAAGTACTTATGGAAAAACAAGTTCTTGAACTCGTCCCATTCCATGGATTTAATTTCATCTTGGATCCTTGTATTCTTAATTTGAGTCCACCATTGATCTGCCTCACCTTCTAAATGGGAAATAGCCAGAATGACTTTTTCATGTTCCGAACAGTGAAGTATGGAAAATATCTTTTCAGTGGTACTGATCCATTGTTCAGAAACAAGTGGATTAGAAGACCCACTGAAAGAAGGTGGACGTTGCCTCATGAAGGACTCAATATAATATTGTTCCCTTCTCTGCTCATTTGGAAGTCCAGAATGATTCATAGATTTTGTAAGTATAACAATAATATTTTTCACTCCATCTCCCATGAAATTGGTTTGTTCAGGAGGACAATCATTTCATTTTCCATTACGTTTATCAACACAGTTCCTTTGGGTTCCAGCCTTTGTCTAAAACCCAAAAAGAATAGTGTGAGAGGCAAAAATCATGCTAGAAAATAACATAATAAATGGGGAGTGCCTTCAAAATTTAATATCTTAGGTTTAATTCGAATATCGTTACCATAATTCTAGGACTATTACCTATACTTATAATTAACCTTAGGGACATCTCTGGACATACCTTAGAAATATCTCTACGGATCTCACTAAAGTTTTCGCATCCTAGTTTCCAGATGTTAACTAAACCTTTCCTCAAATATCAATTGTAGTGGTATGGAATTACCTCCAGTGGACAATAATTGATACCTATTAGGGAACTCCATGGGCGCGTACACCCCATGGGCGGGACACACCACCATCCTCATTGGCAGCCATTTCCTCATGAAGCCTTTGGGCGAAGGGCCATTCTTTGTCCAACACACACATGTGAGAGTTCCCAAGGATCACATTCATTCCTACCTCCTTTGCCTCCGTTACCAACTGTGAAGACCAAAATCTTGACGTACATGGAAATTAAATTACTTTTTCGAAATAATTAATACATAATAAGAACCAACACTCAAGGACCATAATAGTTTAGTGTCTTTGGAAACTCGGAACAGAATCTTCTATTCATGGTGAAAGATCTTCATAATCTCCCATAAAGATATTCTCCTTTTTGGATTTTTACCTAAAACCTTTCTTTAAATCATTGGAAAAAGAAAACATATAAAAAGGTGATCTGAAATGCTCTGTAAGGGTAAGAATGGAGAAAATAAAACAAATCATATACATTTGATCTTAAATACATGAACAAAATGTTTAAACATCAAGATCTTGAGCAATGACCTAAAACATGGCAGTATGTAAGGCATAGATCATAAAGAAACATTAATCCTAATAATATATCATGATAATAAAACATGTTATTGTGGAAACCATTAAGCACATGTTATGATTTCCATAGTATCCAAGGCATTGCTTCCAATACCATCTTTGTAGACAAAGTCCCGTTCTGAATCGAGTTCACTCCTCGTTTCAGTCCTGTAACACTATACCAGATTAACTTACCGTTCCAGCCATGTCTATCTCATGAGATATAAATCTTTACCCAATGCATTGGAGGGAGATATAGTTCCCACCCATCTCATAATGAAATCATTCTTAAGTGTGCCACAACATAAACATAAATCATTCATCATAACCCAAGAATAAAATGGGTTTCATAAACATCATCCCATCATAACATAATTCATATGAAACAAATGGATATCATTTAATCATAAGAAAAGTGAAACCTAGTAAATCATAGAGACATTATACTTGAAACATACACATACAAAATAATTTCATTTTAGATGGAAAATGGTTTTGAAAAAACTCTTGAAATTAATTCTTGAGGAAAATATCCTTTCTTCTTCAAAATCATTTTCTTTTCACAAAATCTCACACAATTTTAAAAGAAAAGAATTTTATTGAAAATAAACATGAAATGTTTTAGAGGAATATTCATTGAAATAAGTTGTTATGATATCGTAAAAATCCATTCACGTCGTATAAGTTAAAAAACATTCTCCTCGTACTTTTGTCGGAAAAAGAAAAAAGTTCCTCGTATGGTAAACAAAAGAAATATTCCTTCCATAACACAAAGTAAAAGTCAAAGTGGGGTAAACATGACATTAAACATACATGGAATAATATTAAACACTTTATGAAAAAAAAAATTATGGGCATGGATGAAAAATATAACCCCAGTAAATACATATGTATAAGCAATCTCGGATAAAAATGAGATTTGCAAAATTATCATTTACCTTAGGTCTGATATGCTTCGTACATATCCGAACCTCCTGTATAATGATTTAAATAATGTCATTGACTTATTAAAGAATCATATTCATTGTTATGATATCATATATGGTTCACTTATGACTTTATATTACCCATTCTTTTTTAAATTCCATATTAAAGCAGCGTTTTGGGTAAAATCGTTTTATATATCGTACGTGTTTGGACTTGTTGTTCTTGATATTATTATTACTTATATAATGTTTTACTTACTTCCAGATTCTAAATAATTATTTATATATCATATAAATTCTGTATATATATATATATATAATATATAGATAAATGAAATTAAATACACCGTTCATTGAGTCGGTAGGCCGTACGTACGCATGAACGCTGTTTTCCATTCCTTATTGACCTGAATTGAAGTAAGTAGATGAAATATATATATATATATACATAAATACAGTATATTTATCATGTCATATATTTACTTATTATTAATTATATATACTTTATAATCATTCTTGAATGTTTAACATGGAGAATGAATCTCATCGCGTCGTGGATACGGTAATTCGTACGTACGCATGAGCGATGATATCATTCCCATAGTTATTGAATTGGATTGGATTGGATGATATAATATCTCAAAATAAGTATTATGTTATAATAACTATATATAGTTTTTATTTACACCATTATACCCATCATAGTAAGGTGGTGGTGGAAAAACAGATTACACCACGGTGTGGAGACGGTATTCCGTACGTACACACGTGCGGCGATTTCTTTTTTCGTAGGATGGATAGAAGGTGAAATGGTTTTATTTAATATTTATAATAAAATAAAATTATATTATTGATACTTATTTTATTACTTTATAATGAAACAACTAAAGAAGATGAGGTTGAAGAAGAAAAATCTTGACAGGATCGGTAGAAGAGATTACCTCTTATTCGACGCACCTCTTTTAAGCTTCCTCTTAAGGCACTAGATTTGGTATTATGAGGAGAACAGAACCTCTATAATGTTTCTAGGGAAGTTTAGAAGGTAAATGGGAAGTTTTTGGATGATCTTGAAATCTCAAAATGGTGTAATGAGAAGAGGGATGAAGTGCCCTTTTATAAGGGAGGAGAGGGGAACCTTATGAAAAATTTAAAATATTATTTTACAATAACGTCATATTTGGAATATAATAGATGAAAATTAATTAATTTCTAAGCTAAAGTGGGGATGGGTAAAAATACTCTCAACCAATAGGTTTTAGACAAGTTTAGGTTACTATTTTAACCTTATCATTTTGATTTAGCTCTGAGTTAAATAATTTAACTTTTACCATGTCTTCTTGTTTTCTTACACTATATGGATAATAAACTTACCATAACAAGACAAACAAACCTCAATTGGTTAATTATTAATATACATAACCTTATCTAAGTCATTTTTCCGAACTGTAGATTTTTAGGAATAAAATAACAATTAATAATATAATATTTGTTTTAAAAACTATTTTATGTCAAATTTGACACTATTTGGTAATTGATTTTTGTGAAAATAATAACAGCATGATTAGTTAAAAAAGTTAATTAAATAAATACTAACATGTCATATTAACATAAAAAATTAGTGTAATTTATAAAAAGTCTCAAATTACATTTATTTAGGTATTTATAATATAAATAATGTTAATATTTCATTAATATGGTAATTACTACATCATCATTGTGTCATAAATAAATTAACATTTTTAACGTCTAAAAATTATAAATAAAATACCATTATGTAGGAAATCGTTTTATATTTTTAATGAATATTTATAGTCTAATTTATCTTATGTATAACCCTATATTAAAAATGTTTTAGTTATTAAACTTTGATTTTATCTATTTTAACTATTCTTTAAATAAAATAATAATAAGTATCCTAATCCAATCCAAATGGACCTAAAGGGTAATATTTTATTCTTAAGATTGTTTTTGGTCGAATTAAACTTATCCAATAAAATTAGGACATGTATTAGGGTAATAATAATATCATTTTACCCTTAATTACCCTATTTACTTTTAACCGTGGTAAATAAAAGTAAAAAGTTACTATTCACAAAAAATTTATTTTTATCTAATTGAACTAAATTTTACTCCTTGATATTAATCGTGTCTCTCGTATTTTCAAAATTCCATTCACAGAAGTGGTAAAATTAATTTGTATGTAAATTTTCAAATTCTCCTAGGAGGTGGGTAAAAGACGGTGAAAAGTTCAATAAAATTTTTATATATCTAAAATTATTATAAAATGACTCAAATTAATTACATTTAACTTATATAGGTATTATGTATCAATTTTTATCTAAATTAAATTTAAATAAAATAAATAATTATTTAAATAAAAAGTCGGTTTTTAAATAGTAACCCAGTGTTTTCACTATTCATAAAAAATTGAATGTTTTCAAAAAAATACCAAAAATTCACCCTATGCTAATTTCGATATTCTGAATCTAAAAATGAAGTCCATTTTTTAAGATAAAATTTATAAAATTTTAAAAAGAGGGTATTACTATTCATAACGGCTAGTTTATATAATATTTCAATAGCATATCGTTGTTTAATGAAACTCGGTATTGCGTATCACACATACTATCGTGGAAGGTCTCAATTGCGTGTAATGAAAGCCAAGTCAGGGTTGTGTGTAGTGCAAGATTCATTTGTTGTTGCGTATAATAGAATCCAACCATATTTCATTTATACATTGAATATATATATATATATACACTCAATGTTGCGTAAAATAACTTCTATCAAACGAACATGAAATTGTGTATAACACGATCCATGATTAGTGTTGTGTATACTACAAGCTAATACGATGTTGCGTATAATGCAAGATAATCTTTGTGTAACATACAACAGAAGATATGAAAGAAATTAAAAAAAATATATCTTATAAAATCTCGGGGTGTTACAGTACCCATGTAGAAAAAGAAGTAAAGTGAACCTCGAAATATGTATGGATTCCCATGCACAACAGATGTCGAGGCATGAAGAGGAGAAGGACTTTCCCGGCAGACACTGTGAACCTGATGATGACAACCTATATGATCCAACTCTACTCTTGGAGGATGAGGAGAATTATGTTGCATTCCTATTCCTCTACAGTCTCCCCATTGATAGTACCATGTTATATAATCTTGCTTATTTTTTCATAGCTACAACTACCACCTTGGTGTATCAAGAAGCATAACACTTGCCACACACTATTTGTTCAAAACAATAAAGCAATCCCACAATTGATGACCATGGCCTATATAATAAAAACATGAATCTAATCACATGGAATAGGCCTAAGATCCCCTACCCCAAATTAACATGGTGTTGATGGATGATACCTACACTAAGATGACAAAAATCAATTTTTTCCATTATACAAGAAACCCTAGAGAACATCTGTGATATGTGATGAATTTGGATAACTCCCCTATTACAATGTCCAAATTCTATCCATCATCCTCTGAACAATCTCTTCATTTTGACAGTATCTTGAGATATGTTGAAAACATGAAATGGGTGACCTGTAAGTAGTTCTATAGATGAAAAAACTTTTTGAAATTCTTCATTTTTTCCTCCTCATCTAGAGATATTTTAGATGTATATCATAGAAGGGTATCAAAACTGATCTTAAAATCCTACACACCGGAGCTCCCTAATCAAAGTGTAAGAGACTCTTAGTGAAGAACCATCTTCATGGTTAAATAAATGAATCCTTTTAATTTTTTTTTCAAATTTTGTTCATGATACCTTTGACTCCTTGCAATCCATAAGGAATAATATCAACCACCACCTAGTAGCTCCATATATCCTTATCATATCCAATGAATCCCATATCACATTATGATAATGAAATGATTTGAAATCTATCCCAACCTCTTTCGACCAGTCCTCGATCACTACATATTATTTAAATACATCATAAATCTAAAAAATTTTACATTAAAACTCACATAGTATATGTATCCATGTTTCTGTATCCTTATCATCTACAATGTGATGATCTACTAGAACATACTATTGAACAACTTCTACTTGTTGCAAATATGAAAATCAACCTGGAGAAATTCCTCTATAATAATAAATGGTTATAATCCCAAACCTAAAATATTTTTATATAAAGATAATTAATTATTTAATTTATTTTTAGTTAAGGTTCAACCTAATTCAAAATTCTTTTAATTTCAATATATTGCGCAAAAAGTATGATTCAGGATCATGTCATAGGTTTTTACAATTTAATGTGTATCACTTCAATTATTAGGGTTGGTAAACTTAATGGTTCATAAAACATATAATAGGGTGAGGCCACATTACCTATTTCCATAATGGACTATCGTGTTTACATCACTTAATAAACTTATCTGACATGATTTCCTAATATCCCAGGAAATAATCACATATTCTTAACAATAAACTATATCATATCCCTCAACCAAAAAACATGATACAACTCTATCACAACCCCCTACCAAAAAGTGTACCACAAATATGCAATAAATGATGAAGGGATATTGTGATAGCCCAAATCCCAACTACAGTAGGTCCACTATGGTGAATAACATCGAAATCAAAACATACATTAAAATCATATGTATTTCATCAAGAATATCATATGGAAGAAAGATTCAAAACAAGTGCACTAATTAACTTCTGATCGGATAGATAAATTAGTCCCAAGTACAATACATATATTTTTATAAAAAACACAAACAACTGGAAGGAGAAATGATAATTACAAAAAATGTAACCTTTGTAGTGACCAAATATCCTAAACATCATCTCCAACACCCTGAGCTATTAATATACAGCTCGATCTCCAAATTACATCTGGTGACATAGAAAATTGAATATATATATTTACAGTGTGAATAATAGATATACTTATTATGATCCTATATAGCTATTCTTTTGCAAGCGATAAATAAATAAAACAATATCTCTATAATGAACAAATGATACTAACTCTTCACAAAAATAGTTTTACTATGATCGTTGCCTAGAAATGGAAATCTCTCACCAGGTATTATGTTCATAATATCATGTATTATAGTAATACAACAACATGGGTACCCCTACCACTTCCCCACTGGTTTTCCACTATACCCCTGAAACGTACATCCTTATCCATCTATCTCCAAATGTTATCCTGACCAAAACACGAGGATAATGTATCATTGCATTCAACACATCCATTATGTTATTACATCATCTAATGTCACATATTTAAACAATTGTGGAATTTTTTTTAGAGACACCAAGACCCATATGAATTCTATCATACATTACGTATTAAACTTCACTCCATCACAACTGATACAATGAGTAAGGAACCTCAAACCATCACATAATATAAATTTCATACCTATAATAATACTTTTTATACTATATATATATATATATACGTGAAACTACCATAATAAAATAATTCATTATACACAGATACATCAAAATTCTAACAATCATGCATATAAGTACATAATACAAATATGATAAGATAGTGGGGCCAGAGGGGGTAGTCAACTATCTATTTCCTAATAAGCAGGATATTGGGAAAATAAACAAATAGGTTCCACTAGGTTATAGTTTCTATATCCAATAGGGGTGGGGTATCCTATAAAATATCAAATAATAAAATATATAATGCATATCACAACCATACAATGGTAAATAACCCAGTACTAAGATAAACTACCACTATCATCACTGTAACACCCTGTTGAAACTGATAGAGAATAGATATCCTACATGAAAAAAATAATTTAAGAAGTATTATAGTAAATTGTATATTTTCATTTTATAATTTACATTCATTAATTAATTCATCGTCTATTAGTTAACACTATTATTATAAAATTACATTAACCATCAAATGCACGCCCATACCCTTTAGTAATAATCCTTCTAGGATTAGCTTTTTCAGGATTGAACTATATAATTTTCATTCTAGCAAGAACTACACTTAGGGGATTAAATTTTTTTAAACATTATTAAAATTTCAAAGCTATATGTATACTAAGAAACAACCTAAGACAACATTAATGAGATTTCTGACTATGCACATCTAGTTTACCTATATAGTGGGGAGAGGAGTGTAGATAAATGAGAGACAAAACCATATGTCCGTTAAATAGATTTTTACCATGAAATAATCCCTTAATTCACAAAAATAGGAAAAAAATCATTTAAAACATTCAGTAAACTTTTGTATCATCCCCAACACCCTCATAGGTATAACCATGCCTCTTTCCATCATTAGAGTAAAATGATGACACAACATCCATGCTTTCTTCCCCATATCTCTCCATCAATCCTAGGATCACATCAAATAAATTGGATAATATAACCTTGAAATCATGTCAAAACACATAATATAGAAAACATTTTTAATTGAAAAAAAAATCCATAAAATAATGCATTTCGACTGTACATGAAAATAAGATCACTAATCCCTAGAAACATAGAATTCAACATTCCCATATGAATGTTCTCTATTATACCCTAACACTTATTATCAAAAAAATAATTTTTTATTCCCTATCCAATTGTCTAATTCATTATCCTGGGTTCAAACTATAGAAAACCTATGGCATCAACTATCGCAAGTTATGAATCTTTTTAAACATTATCACTAAAATTAAGCCAGTTTAATTAAAAAGTGAGAAACCAATTCTCAGTTAACATAAAAAAAATTTATTTTAATCTTTTACATAAATATAAAATTAATTTTATTTATCAATCAAATTAACACATGGAATACCAACTTTTAACAAACAACAATTTTTTATCTATTCAATTTCCAGCAAATTATATGAATTCTAGACTTCATTAAACATGATTCTTATGATTATTATCCAACCAAATTAATTCAATGTTTAAATTTGTTACAAATTTTTATGAAATAAAAATGATAAAATATGAATAAAAAATATATAAAAAGTATATGATAGATAAAATAATTTCTAAAAAGTGAAGAGGAAACCCATTATGAAGGGAGAAATAAAAAACCTGTGCCCCCTGTAATAATAAAATGATTTCATTCTGTAATCCAGTTTCATATTTATTAGGGTATTTCCACCTCCATAAAAATGATTAAACCATGGTACATTTATGAATGAACATAAAACAATGAAGAATCAATGAATAACAGGACTCAAATATCTAACCATCTAGGCATGGATATAAAATTCCAACACTAATCACTAATCAACTCTCCCTTAGGGAAACTGTGATCTCCCAATAAGGTCACAGAAAAAAATCGGAAAATTAAAATAAATAGATTATCATCGATGTAATAGAATGAATAATGGGAGAAAAGGGATCAACGTTTAGGAAAAACCCCACAAAAATATTATGAACCAACCTTAAATCACTATAGATTTATCCCTATAAGTCGGTGATTTCATATGAATGAATGTAGCTTCAATGGAATTTTAAATTTACACTAACTAAATTGTGTTTCAAGATATAGATGTGGAATCAAGATTGTTTTGGGTATGTGCATTAAATAGTTTTTTTAAGATGATATCAAAGTCCATTAGACCAGGTCATAGATTCCTGAAAAAAGGAGGACCATAATGTAATTGATGAAGACCACAACCGATACACTTGATAAATGAAACTTATGAAAATATTTAATTACACCATGCTATATATCCGGAATTCCCAGAGGATTGGAAAATGGAACTACCTATTGTTGTTGACATATAGTCCATTATTTCAATAGAGGGTCTATGTTTTGGCCTCCTTGATACACCACAACTCTCCGAACCCCTATTCCCCAATCAACTATTCTACATTACAATGATCACCTGACTTATATTGTACCCTCCTTGCTGCTTCTCATAAATACATGAAAATATAGTAGATCCATTTGATCCTCCTAATCTCCCATATTCCACAACATGGTGACCATTCCACAAAATCCATCATATCATGAATCCTAAGGCTCTATGCCATATTCCATCCCATTTTATACATAAATACTTTTCCTTATCATCTAGCCTCCTCTAGGAACCACTAGCTCTAAAAACTCAAAACGGGAAGGGATTTTAGGATTCAATCCATTATATAATCAAATGGTATATAAAACATCTAAATCAACTCCTAATAATTTCTTCAATCCAAGAAACATTCTTTAACATTACATAAATTATACCATTCTTAATATGATTGGAAAAATAAAACATAATAAATGGATTCCTTTGATTCCCATTAATGGTAAACAAGGGAGATATAACTGAATGATTATATATTATAATTTATTGAGAATTACTATATAATAACACAAGATAATTGTTATAAAGTAATACCATGAAATTGATAGATTATAATCATGATCATGACATAAATTATTGCATTTCATGAAAAATGAATCCCAAAGGAATGATTTTCCATAAGATAAGAGAACAAATCATTTTCATAAACTCACAAGTTCCCTTGATAGACATGGGATAACCTCTTAGTTACCCACTTTTGAGAATGGGATAACATCCATTATGATATATTTATTGTGTGGGATATCCTCTAATATACTCGTTGATATCGTAAACATTATTCATTAAAAAATGAATTTGGGGGTGATAATAGATCCACCAGTCACACAATCATTATCCTTCCATATATATACCACATGATCCTGGAAATTTTTATCTTATCAACATAGTCTAACTTCTGGAAAAGAAAATGGGTTTCATCAATATTTGAAAAACAATATAGATAAATAATAAAAATGGTATCATAGTATCATATCCCCAACAAATTATAAGTAACATCAAAGGATGTCATCCATGATAAAAAATGGTCGTAAATTATTTTTTAATGATTTCTTGGGGAAAATACCCTTTTCAAATTGAAATAACTTATTCAAAACATAAAATATTTCATAATATAATGGAAAAAAATTAATTTGAAACGATCTATAAGAAATTATAATGGAATCACAAAACCGCTGAGTGGTCCTATTTATGGTAAAATTCATTAAAACTGTATAAGTTAAAAATAGGATTTCATTCACAGATTTTTAAAATTTTACCCCATTTAGAAAATGACACAATGAATAATTTTAAAAAATTAACATAGATTTTAAAACATGGTTAATGTGATATCAATAAATATTTTCTGAAGGGAAAATATAATATTGGAAACATTTTACTAAAAATATATACAAATAAGAAAATATTCCCATCCGAAGGGAGAAATAAAGTCTTCTTTCCTTAAAACAATATCTCTGACCATTGAGTACATTGAGATAGAAAAAAATGAATGAAATTTTTTAATATAAAATAATATATTAGATATAATTAAATAATATTTGTTTATTAAAGATAGATCATATAATTATTTCATAATGAATATAATCATAAATAATCCCATTAAAATTTGAGAATGTAATATAAAACCCTTAGTGCTTTGGTAACTTTTAAATAAAAACACCATGAAATAAATAAATTCAGTATCAAAATTAAATTCCATGAACTAATTATTTATGATATAACACAATAAATGGGTTATATATAGACCTCAGAAAACAAAAATAGGTACATAGAATCAAACATGGAACAATGATACAATATTAAGATGAAGAACCCATACCTTATGTCCGAGAGGAGTCATAAGTTCCCTATAACATTGAATAATATATTTATGAATAATATAATTATATAGTAAAACAATTTATACAAACATAACATCATATATGATCCACTAATAACATTTCAAAACCTGCTTATTTAACAATATTTATAGAAATACTCATTTTTTGGTGATACCAGCTTCGTTTTGTTGTGTTGATTCGATATGGATGATATATTCGATGAATTGGGAAAATAGTAACAAAATATATTTAATTTTAATAAAATTTTATATATTATATTTAATTATAATATGCATTTTTATTACCATTGATATAATGTGGTGATGAAAAAGGAATTACATCACTCTTGGTGTTTGTAGTATGTTTGTACGCATGAGTGATTTTTCAACTTTTTGATGTATGTAACAAATGAAAGTTAATTAATAAATCAATTATTCATACCCATTATTATTTTATAAATAAAATTATATTTATTTAAAATAAATATTTATTACCATCAATATAATGTGGAAAACGAAAACGTATCACATTGCTTTATAGATGGGGTAGTCATCAGGTACGTTTGACCAACATTGTCATTTTTCAATGGATGGGATGGTAATAGTGTTAATAAGATAATATTATTATAGATGAATAATAAGTCATAATTATAGTATATAAACACAAAATCTATGAAAATAATAGTCCATAAATAATGGTGATGGGAAAATTAATCAAATCACTACAATGAGGTGGTTGTCCACACGTACACACGAGGGATAAATTCATAAACCATTTGACGGAAAATAAGATGAAATGGTCATGAAACCATAATAATAACAACTCAGAATACTTATGAAAATTTATTATTAATGTTATGTTGAATAAAATAGGTTTTGGGATATATTAGAAAAAAATAGAATTTAAAGACCTTGGTTAATATTTATACCACTTTTTTGAAAGATATCATTTAAATTACACATTATGTTCTGATTTTATAGAATTAAGTGAATACAAATATATTTAGGATGAAGGGAATGAATATTAGATGTTTTGGGATCATGTATTTTCTTCTGTTTGAGGGTCAAATTGTGTGAACAAGAGAGGATAAGTGGTTCCCTTTTTATGTGTGGGGTGGGATATATTTAGAATTACCAAAAATATTTATATAATATATGATGACATTAATTTGAATGTGGATTCAAATAAAAAATACAAAAAATAAAGGATAATATAAATTCTAAATCTCTTTAAAAAGATACAAATTATGCTTGTTTTTTAGAATTATTACCATTACATCTATATTTAACCCCTAGTAATCCAATTGTAACATTAATTTTGGTAACAAAATATTACCCATTTTAATATTCATTGAGACCAAAAATTATGTTCCCCGAAAAAATTTACTTATTTATTTTATTATTAAAAATATGGAAGAAATTTTCAATTAATAAATATATATACAAGCATGATGTTCTATTTAAAATAATTGCCAAAATGCAATGAAATATGATTTCTTATAAATTCATTTATGACCATAAAAATGAATTTAGTCTTATTTAATTCCATGCAAGAAACACTAAATGAATGTTAAAAATTATTATACATAAATCGTATAAATTTCATTAAAATAATTAATCAATTCTGATATAATTCTTTCATTAATACAAAAATAAACTCCATAAATAAAAATGATTTTTTTTTGAAAAATGAGTTTTTAAGCATAAAAACAAGATTTTTCCAAAATCAAGATAAATATTTATTCCAATTTCGTTAATTAGATAAATTAAAATTATTTTGGAATTATTTTAATTTAATATAAAATTTAAAACATAACTGTACATTTAAATTCATGATTTATTTAATAGAATTTATTGTTTAATTAATATTAGTATTTTCTCTATTAACTAGAAAAATAAATAATTTTAGAAAATTACCAAAAAACGTCACACAAATATAATATCAAAATGATTATTTCTATGTATTTATTAATTAAATAAATTAAAATTTCACTAAATATCATAAATTAATTTTAATTTTTTGTTAAAAAAATAAAAATATATTTTTTATAGAAACCTTAAGTTTGATTAAAAAATGGATTCAATGAAAATCGATAAGATATTTATTATGAATAAAAAATTAAATTTCCGTTAAATAAAAATAATATACATAGAATTCATAATTTAGTCATTTCTATTCATACCACATATTTAAATACCAAGTTATAAGGAACACATATAAATAATATGTTTATTCAATATCTATGATAATTGAAGCACAACTATAAAATGAGAAAATTTTTAATTAATAAAACAATAATACTATTAAAATTTTAATATCTACTTTTAAAAAATATAATATTATTGTATTAATATCATTTTTAATATTTCATGGCCAAAATTAACCAAGAATTAATTTTGGAAAATTTCCCACACTAATAATATTCTATGAAAAAATTTAAAATCTAATATATAAATACCGTACATTTTATGTTTAATAATATTTAATAATATTTATAATTAATATATTTATAAATTTTTTATCTATAGAAAATTTTTACGACTATTTGTAGGTGAAATGTTTTGTCTTTCCGATTTTTATTTTTCAGAAAACAATTTTTGGTTTAAAGGGAATAAATTATACCCATTATAATTAATTTAAATAATATTTAATGATTAATTAAATAATTTAAATTAATATATATATATAAATTAATTTTAATCAATTTATTTGTTATTTATAGTATTATTATTTACATGAAATCATTTTGTACTTGAAAAATGCATTTCATGAAAACCCATTATTTCGACTTGATTTAAGTGTTTATTTCAAAACTAAATTCAACATAATATGTGAATTAAAGTTAATCTGTATTTTACATATTAATAATTATTATAATTAATAACATTTAATAATTTCAACTTAAATTTTATTCCTAAATATAATTAAATAATGAAAAATTAATCGATATCTTTATAGTCAAAATGAGGTTTTGCACGTTATATGCATTTATTTTAATATAAATTTTCCACACCCTTAGAATCATAATATGAAAAATTTTATTTCATATTTAGAAAAAAAATTTCCAAATTATATTAAAAGGAACATTTATTTTAGGCTTCAAGGATTATTTAAATTTGTTAAAAAAACAAATTACCGTGGTGGAAACTAAAATGGAAAATGTACCTAAACTAATAGGATAAGGAAATATCATGTTTTGAAAGAGATTTTATATGGTAAAGGATTATAAAGAAATTAAAATACCTGAAATAAATTATTTATCAATTTTGGAAGATCATGGTGTGATACTAACTTCACATTAATGAATAATTATAGGTATTTAAAAAAATTCACTCCTCCTCAATTATATGCACTACATCCTATCTTTTTCTCACAAATCCAAATTCATTATTCTTGATAAAATGCAACCAAAATCACTCCCCAAATCCAATATAAATACAATTTATCATCTCTTATTACCATGAATCCAACTCTAGGGTTCTTAATTAAGGATCCAAAGAAGGGTTATCTTAGCAATGGTATTATCTTAACAAATAACTCTCTCTTTCATTCTTATTTTAAAACCACCAATTATGTATTAAAAATTAGAATATAATTTCCATGGTATCTACCAAAAAATTATATATTATTATTTTTATGGCGTAGTATTTTTAAATCACTATCTTCATAGAAAATGGAATAAAGTCATTGCTCTTGTGTATGGAAGACTACTGTCTCGTGAATAGATGCAATTTTTTTACAACCACAACCCACATGGATTTTAATAATGGTGAAGAATATATAAATATAAATATATATGATAACTATGATATGATATTATTTCACTAAAATTAAAATATTATTTTCTTCTTTACCATTTCATCTATTAACGGATTTGTATCATCAGTCATCTGTATATATGGTAAATAGCCTCCATGAAGTGATGTGATTCATTTTCCATGTCCAAAATTCATGAATGATTATTAAAATTTATCGAATAAGTAAATATGATATATATAACATTAATATATTTATTTATAATGTGGTATAATTTTCAATAAAAAATAACCACAACATTAATGAAATAAAACACTTGAGAAAACAAGGCAATTAACACCCAAAATAAAGAAAATAATGAAATATCCTTAATATATGGGTGGTAATATGTTACTAGAGAATCATATATGATATTATAATTAATAATATGAATTTTTATAAATCAATAAAATTATTAAAAAAATTATGGAAGAGAATAAATCATTTCAAAAAATCAAAGCGTCACTTAAGAGATTTCCTCTCACTTTTCATGCCAATTTTTTTTGTTATATGCACATATTAAATATTATGTTGGGTATATAATAAATATCTGATATATTCAAGATGAAAAAAATATTTATTAAAGATGGTTAAATTTTAATTCATTTTTATTCTTTTGGGGGTTTAGAATTTATATGTTACTGAAGAGTGAAGAAACTATTTTACTATATCATTTTTTTCATAGATTAATTTTATATTCAATGAATGAATATTACCATTTATCCATCATAAGATCAAAAATATTTATTAACAATTTTTATTTAATTATTTTCTATATTTACACCAACTTATTATCTCACTGGTTTTTAATTAAGAAAATAAATTTTTATAAGTAAACATGTTTTATTTCGCATCAAGTTGAGCTTTTTTATATAATGTTCATCATTTATTTTATTTTTAAAAGTAAATTTATTTTATCTAATGATTTATTAAGTAATTATTAAGTTATAAATATATATATTTTAAAATGATTTTGAAATAATATTATAATTTTTTCAACTGCTCAATGCATGAAAAAAAATAATGAGGAATGTTTTTTAACATATACAACTATAATTTACTTCCCCGCCAACATATCATTTTTATGAAATGAAACATATTATAAAAATTTTCAATGTTTTTTTAATTAATTTTAATTATGAATTATTATATAAATATTTCACTTATATTCAATTTATTCATCCAATGTACACGATCTTATTTCAAAAACCAAAATTCCAGATGAACTGGTGATCACCTCACATTTCATGAATAATTTTTTGGTTGTTAACATTATCAAGATGGAATCACTTTATAGTGACTATTTTTCATTAGAATTTTTACATATGTTAAATATTCATAATAAATTTATCTTCAGTATGATTCATCACAAAAAATATAATATTTTCCCTTTTAGTGTTTACTTTGAATTTCATTTTATTAACTAGGAAAATATTGAAAAATATTTATCCTTTACCAAAAACCTAAATTAGTTAAAAAGGAATATTAATTAATTAATTAATCAATAAATCAATATATGTGGAATTATTTGGGTATGCTATGATGGTTGGGGCCCATAATTATATAACCATTCAATGAATCAGTAAGTTATAAGAGAAAAATGTGTTGGTAAAATTAATTTGACTTTAATCAATAATTTTAATAATTATTTTGAAAGACCTTTATAGTATAGATATCATGATGTCTAAGATAATGAATTAGAAAAATATTTATATTCATTTCTTGATAATTATTTTATTATTATTCATTATATTATTTCATTGATATTTTCTATGGATGCATTTTTTAATCAAGTTATTAGTCAAGTTGCATGTGTGTTTATTTATTTACCTTTCCATATTGATTATTCCTTAACTAAACAGGATTGTTAAGTTATTTATTAAATGGAATTCACATTCAATTATTAAACACTCCATAGAGATTATTCCTTATTTATTGATGATAGCTTTAAATATATGCAATCTTTTCTAATAATTTTATCAAACCCATATGTTGTTTAATTTCATGATTATATGAAGAATAATTATTATGAGAAGTTTAAGGATAAATTTTTTTAAATTATTATGGATTATATTGTATATATAATGTATAATGGGTATAGTTTTTGAATCAAGCTCTCCATGACTATGAATATGATCTGTCATTTGGTCTTTGAACTATTGTATCAATTACTTTGTAATGTAGTGTCAAATGATCTAGGTTATTGGATTCTGGTTTGTTAGAATAACACATTTTGATTAATTTTTTGTGTTGTGTTAGGAATAATATATTAATAATAATATAGTTTTAAACTAAAATCTCAGGGTGTTACACTTAAATAAGGTAACAAAATCCTAAATTCCTATCTTAAAAATATTAGCAAAATATTAATTGGAATAATTAATTTTAAGAATTTAATTATAATTTAAAAATGATGATAAATAAATTATATTTATGTTATTAATTTTTTTTTGGAATTATGTAATAAGATTATTATCCAAAATTCTCTTTTATTATTGACCTAATGCTTATCAAAAGAGAATAATATCAAAAATTTATGGTTTAAATTTTATAATTTGGAATGGTTTTGATTAATTATTTTTTTTTCATGGATTTTAATATAATTTTTTTTGTAATGAATGATTTAAAATCTTCAATCAAAATTCCATGTTTATCTGGATATTTTTAATGTAAAATAGATAGAATCTCTATCAAAATGACTTCAAAGGGTATTTAATGTTTAAAATAATTTATGAATTTATATATATATATATATATATATATATAATTATCATGATTTAATTGGGTTTGGTTAACTATTGGCCCCAAAAAACCATTCCTTGGAATGAATGAGCCAAGGGACGAGAACATTTTCCAAAGGAAAGGGCACCCCAAAAACCTCCACCACAAATCCTACAACCCCACAATGCCATGAAGCTGCATAGATGTTGCTTTTGCGACTATAGTGGAGGAAGTGATGGTATCCTCTGTGCATTTAAGGATATAGAAAAGAGACTGCCACCTTTGTAACCACCAGAGAGGATGTGAAGGAATCCTCTATGAGTCTGTGGAAGTTGGTCGAAGATGCGATTCTCTGTTACCATCATGGTGGGAGTGACGAACACCATTGTGATTTCAAGAAACATGATGGACCAACATTCGGTTGTGAGGCATGAATTTATTAACATATTAACTTCATTAAAAATCACCCCCTAGCGCCTATAAATACCCATATCTCTTAATTCTAATGAAAAGAAACCATGGCCTTTCAAATTCTGAATCATTGAATCCCAAAGTATCTTCTAATATGTGATTCATTGATAAAATTAATTAACTGAGGTACTTGTGATTTGAGAAACCACATTTCACTTTCTCCATTTTACGTCCAATTCAAATGGGAATGACATTCTTAAAGCCTTATATAAATTTTAAAAGAAGGAGACCTCTTAAGGAACTCATGACTTCACAAACATTCTATCCCCATGAAACACACTCCAAGAACATGTATACTCCACACCTAGACTAGGTAACTGTACTTCCTAAATTACAGTTTTTTTCAAAGCCACATTAAATCGTAAATCCCTAGAGCTTCATGAAGCATCTCATGGTGGGTCCTCCTACAGCATGAAGCCCTCTTCCATATAGGCTTCCTGGCTTGTACGAAGTTATTTCAAAGTTCCATGAAGTGTGATTAATTTGTAATTTCCCAAACATTTGGTTATTCTCAAAGGTATGTTAACAAATATTACTTATTTAAATATGCATGCTAGCATGGACCCCTCAATGGATCACCCCACAACCCCATTAATCCATGACATTGCCAATCCTTCCCATAGAAGAGGGTTAAAGTGAACACATTATGTATGTACTATGGGTGAGGAGTGAATCCTTATCATCTGATCTGTATGATGTTAAACTGCCAAGCACCCTCATCCCCAACACATGATATTAAACTGTGATCATCTCATAAGTGATAAGTGTCATGGGGACCATGAAGGGGATTGCAATAACACCCTCTCAATCCCCTCTCACTATGCACTTTTTTTCGAGACTTGCATTAGAGAATCTCTGTGTAATCCCTGACCCCACATAAAAGGGTGCTCCATACATGGTGATCATATCCACCTCATACATCTGGACCCCTACTCAGGATTCCCTCTCATATTGAGATGATGTTTCTCCATTCATTCGCTAACCTTCTGTAAGCCCCACTCCATTAATTGAAGACAAACCTTTTTTCAATGTGAATGTATGTTCTTTATTGCCTCTTGTTTCTCACACTGAGCATCACTCATGTGGGATTAGAGTAAGCATAAACTATGACATCCTTTATGGGATTCCTTATCAAGAAATTCATATTCCCATGATTCCTGAAATATGTGGAATTTGATCCCCACCCTTTTTGAACTGGGTACGTAGGAAGACTCTGTGAAGTTCAATCCCATCACTAATTGGTCCCGACCACTTCACATTAGTTCAACCTCATATAGTATGACGTTAAAATATATTCCCATTTCGTCACATGTGATGTGAAATAGTATGATTTTTAAGTACATGGGTTTTTATCCATGCCTCTTATACAATGTATGTATAAAGTATCCCTGAGGTTAAACCACAATCACGGGTAAAAATTGGCATCCTCTTTGTTGTGACCCATATCCTTGGTTTTCCCCATAGTGGTGTAATACCAGTTCTCGAGTAGCTGACCATGCATAGGCCCGAACTTCAATCCACAATCCTCCAACCAAGAGAGTCCCTCTTGAGACGGTCTTCTAGCCACACATAACCCCTAATATATATTCATATTTTTTTACTTAGTTTACACCCATATTCTATTATCCAATACCTGAACTAGGTAGACATTGATTCCCTAACCTGGGGATACATAGGAGGCCTACCTGAGGTTTAATTGCATCTTCAATTTCCCATCATGGTCTCTCATTTGATCCTTTGTCTCTTATGAAGATCATTACCCAATCCCAGATGATCTATTCCCTTTGGGTCCCCATCCATGAGATCCATTCACACTAGCCACAAACATAGGTGTCTCATCGACCCACCTAACTATGTAGATGTTTATTCCAATTCATGGGGATATATAAGAATCCTTCTTGAGTTTTAATCCCAACACTACCATAAACTTCACATTTGTTCCATCTCATTCATCATCTATACTCTGGTTCAATCCCTCATCATTGATCTTAATCCTTATCGAGGCTACAACATCCTAGTGAGATATTTCTATTTATCCAATTTCTACCCTTTGCGATTCTTGGTCAACCAACCATGAAAAATCCCCACACATTACAAATAAATCCAACTAAGAGTGTCCCTCTTACGATGGGAAGCTAACCATGTGTAAGAACCATTACATCTCTCTGTCATTGTCCTTCATGTACACCCAGATTTCAGGCCACACCCATTAAAAATATTTTGGTTTTGATACCTTCCTTATAAATATGGTATGTAGAAAGATTCCCTATGGTTCAATCCTAGAATTTTTAATCCATGGTGTATCCTTTATTAAGGCCCACCATCATCTGGTTCTCCATTTGGGGTGTCCAGATCAGAATTCACAGTGTGAAATACTCCCCTTTGTAGGAAACACCACCCACATTCCTTCCTTATTAGGAATTCTGGCCCATCCATTCAATAACCTATCTAGGTTCTCCATCCAAGGGATGTAACCATCAGATCCACTTTCATAAGTTTTCTGATCATTTCTATCCCTCTATTCTAGACATTAAACTCATGGAATTCCCCATGATAAACATAGTAAGAACTAATAAACCTTAGATATATGCCTCTAGAATACTATACCCTGCATAAGATGTGGGATACCTCATGCTTCCTCGCCTTCAAGAAGCCATATCAAAAGGGAAATTCTTGGTGTACTATTTTTTCACCGTCTCGAAAAGCCAGCTATGTGCCAACATGTCTACTCTCTTAATAGAAGGTTGTGGCCCTAACTTTACCCCTTTAAATGTCCTTCCATGAGCATTGTAATTAACTATATTCTTCAAAGATATGGAACCAAGAATAGTTTCCTGGAAAAAAAAATTATTCATTAAGGGATACATAGACTAGGTGATGAATATCAAGAAAGAATCCAAAGAAGGAGGGATAGATATCCCGTCACCCCATTTCGATCACGGAGAAAAAAACTCTGAAAGTGATGGATGTCTTCTTCATTTGGAAAGCGGTATTTCAGGGTAACTATAAGTACATTTCCATCAATAATTCATGCCCTGACGATATCATTAGATTCCAAAACAGTCAAATATATATTCGATTTTGTATATATTAACTACATCCCCTTTCAAAATTAAATTCATGATATATAAATACTTAATATATATGAAAATACCATTGAATTTTATATATATAATTTTAATCAATATAACCTTTTCAATTAACTCTTTATAAGTATATGTTCTATCTGAAATTACCTTCCTATAATTCATGATATCAGTCAATAAAGGTTGACTCAAAAATCATGGCATGGATTTCGAAGCCCCTTTCTCCTTTTATATATATGATTATTTATCTAAAATATATTTCAAAATAATACTTTCCTACTTCCCCTATTTCATTATAAGGTTAAAGAATCCATTTTAAACCATAAATAATGATACCTTACATATTACTACTCACCAAAAACCTTTCCATAACACTTTATTATATAAAGATACAGGTTTTTGAAACAATATGTATTTTTGTTTTAATTATCCTAGTATTATTTTTAAAAATGTAAGTAATTATTAAAAATAAAACTATAAAATTAGTATAATGATAATATAATTTATTTTATAAAAAAAATATCAATTGGGGTTTCCACCTTTTGTAATCTTTGGAACGACTTCCCTCATTGTGGTAGGTTTACACAACCATAATGGATGATGATATTTCCATAAGATTATTTCATTTATTAATATTATTTAAAATTATTTCCATTATTGAATGAAATATAAATATTATTCCAACATTATGTTTATAACATTAAGATAGAAAAAATATCCATCATAATTGAAAAACTAAATATAAACATTCATAGTTTAATTTAACCACAAATAGACAAGAATATCAGGGATGATTCTCATAATAGTAAATATATCATTACATGCGGAACTCTTTTTCTTTTCAGATGATTTCAAAAATATAAAAATAATTTTATGGGGTTTTAATTTAATGAGAATATATACCTTAATTTTTACCATTATATAGAAATTTTTATCATGACGGTGGCCAGGAACCCTCAAAATTTTAGATGAAATAAAAAACGACACATTAAAAGTAAAATACATTATAATAATGTATAAAAAGACATACAATTTTCTGATTTAAATATATGATAACACCCTGAGAGGGAGGATTAAATAATGTATTTAATATCAAATCATTTCACTATTAGATGATGATCTTATTCTCTCAACTTGAGGAACACTTCAATTTCTACATACCATTCCCCTCAATGATTGATGAATGTAGTAAAAAAAGAAAATATTTTACATTGTTCATGTACATTAGGATACATATTTGGATAATGAAATGAACAAATATTGAGCACATAATTACAAGAACTATCACTTCATAAATTACAATTTGGAGTGGCCTCACTGGCCCTATTGGTTTTTTACCTGGATCAATATAAGAACTCACAACTCTCCCTCAACAAGGAACTCACATATCCCTTGGTTGTGTCTTCCTTCATGTCAAGAAGATGATATCAATATACACATACATAGGTGTTTCATTCCAGTGTCTATTTTTTCTATTAAGGTTAGGACACATGGGAAAACACATTCTTCGAACATCGAAAATTTCATAAGAGATCTGGAATTTTTTTTGAAATATTTTATTAAAAAACTCACTGGGTCAACATCTATTTTCTCTTTCTTGTCTTTTTCTTATAATTATTCTTCCTCATTTCATATAAATCCAATAGTTATGGTTGATTCTTATCACTGAATTTTTGTTCCATGTGTCCATAGGTTGTTTCTGATATCTTCATACACTATATAATTTGAATAAAACATTTGGTGTTTGAAACCACAACTCCTCATATTTTTTAATATTTTGAAAAATGAAATGGTTGGAATGTGGAATTGTTATATATTCCACAACCTATTGTAAAATATTTCACAAATAATACAATGTGGTCCCTTCTTACTATAGATAACCCACAACCTCTTATATAATTCATGTGGTATAGAAAATTGTATTGTGACATGTTGTCTTAGGGTTGGACATATCCACTTTACTAGAATAAATATCTTCTCATTATCTATTCCTCATAATAGGAATCATGGTTTCCACTAATTTGTTGGAAAATTTTCTATGAAATATCCAAAATAACTAAGGTGTGCGCTCTTATAATTACTATAGAATATCAAAACATCACTTCCTACAATTTCTAAAAGTATATGTAGCAAGTAATAGCTATGATGTGGAAGACTTTAATCCCAATGTGACTGTAGTGTATCTATCATCACTACAACATGGTTACCTTGAAAATTATAAAGGGATTGAATCTACATAAAATTAATTTTACAACATGAACCATATTAATGTAGGGTGACCTTTAACATTCTTATCCAACATCCAAAATACCTCCTGAAATCCCATGAAATATAGTCTACTTTAATAACTTCACTCACCATATCTGAGTAATAAGGTACTTTATCACCCTTTCCATGCATCCAACATGTTGTATGGATAACTACCTCTATAATTAATCCCCTATGGTGTGGACCATAACTATAACATACACACCTATCGTTATGAAAACTCACATCTTCCATGGGGTCACTGTGGCCAATACAATACTTTTCATTTCCATCATAAATTTTTTATTATGGGAATAAACCAATATAGTATTGTAGACATAATAACTATTTCATGGGGACCTAGTTGCATGGGGGACTCTATGAGAATGAATTACTCTTCCTCAAACAGTATCTTGTCATCATATTCCACATACAAAAAAATCCAAAGCTTTTTTGACCAATAATATCCTGATTTTGGTTAATTATAAATACTCAAAATACTTCAAATATATTAAAAATGAATCAAAATTAAAAAATATATCAAATATCCAGTAATAATAAATTCTAAATTGACATCATATATTCATAGCATGAGAAACAAATTTTGAATGAATTTTTTTTTGTGATTTCCTTACATCATTTCAACAACTCCCCTACAAATTTTATGATGACAAAATCTCCCATTTGGTTGTATTTTATCCCCCCTACAAAAACAAGTTTTGATATTTTTTCACATTTAGAAACAAATCCAATTAAATTAATTCCCCAAAAATATCAATGTAGTGTAATATAAATATGAAAACATTGGAAATGAAATTATACAGTACACATGATTGAAATTAGGGATACTATGGGTCTATCTTGGAATCAATTTTGTTGATGGAGATGGTTTGACACCATGGAAAAACTGATGCCTCTAAGACACCACATTGAGAGATTCCATTTTATAAAATCAGCAACCTAATCTTGTATTATATCTTATTCAAAATAAAAACTCCTTGTTTCTCCATCTAACTTATAAAATGATATTTCATCTAAATATTGTTGATCCAAGAGTGTTGGGTATGATTTTTAATAACATTGATTACATTACTATAATCACACATGTATATAATCAGACACATTACATGAACACCAACAGAATATGTGTTTCATTCATAAAAATTGGTTTCAAGCCTGATTAAAATCAATATACTCAACATCCATGGTGCACAATGATATTAAAAGTTACTATTTTAATTACTTAGGATATTAATTAACTACATTGATGAAAAGTACCAACTGATGTTGATTTTTTTTATCAACTGATTCATCCAAATTTTTATTATCAAATCCCCTCAAATTTATATTTTCATTATTTTAGTAGAAGAACCCATAGTCAAGAATGTAATGAATATTTCAATTTATTCTTTACACATATTTCATGTTTCATTCCATGATATTTCTAGGTAAATATGTGTATTAACAAGTATGTGATAACTTAACTTTTCAAGTGGCTATCAAATTTAATAGAATCCCAAAAATTTTCAAATAAATTTTCGCATCAACCCTTTTTTCTATCTCATCTTTGGAAAAATTAAATATTTTATCCACTAGAGTTTCCATGGAACTCAATTAATCCTTCTAAAATCTTATTATAACTTTCTTGGAATATTTATTTTGAGATATAAATTGAAATATTTTTATTTTAATAACCTAAAAACTAAGGGAAAAAAATTATCACCAGCTAGAGATATCTTGATTTGTCACCACATGAGTTTTGAAGCTTCATTAACTGGTTGTCATCAGAGCCTCTAAAACTTATTTCATCAACATGGATAATAATTATCAATAAATTATCATTCTAATTTTTAATATAGTGGCTGGGATCAACTCATCCCCTTGTAAACAATAATATTTAGACATTGATATAACATATAATACACCATTCTTAATGCTTGTTTGAACCCATAAAATCATTGTTCTGTTGTCATAAATTTCCCTCATCATCATAAATTAGAATCCCATATAGCTACTAAATGTAAGCATCATCTTCATGGACACAATTCAAGAAGGTAGATTTGATGTTTTCCTAATATTTCATTAAAACATTTTGACTCACCATGGATAGAAATAAAGGGCTGGGTTCATGTTATTCTACTGGTTCATATATATCATCAATGATACTCAATGTAATTTGGAAATAACCCATCGTTCAATGACATTATTATCACTCATACTTCAAATAACTTCATATGATTCATTCAAATCTATTTGGTCAATCAATTGACTCATTGACTATACCCTTTATAACATCCCAGATCAGGAAGACACACGATGGGTGCCCCGAGCCCGGTTGGTCACATGACCTCAATCACATTTCTCCAAATGCCAGAGGCTTCCGGCTAGCAGTGAGGACCTAGGTCTGATAGAGGGGAAATTATTCCCTCATTTGTCAATGTGTAGAGCAGCAGAAAAAGAAACATAACATTCAACAGTGGTAGAAGTAAACAATATGAACTAGAAATGAACAACTGCAGTAAAAGATAAACAACAGTTATATATAAAAATGAAGCATGTCACTATTTCTATAAAAGCATCCAAAATAGGATACACTGCAACATAATACAATTCATCTCAAAGTACAAGGTACAACAAAAAAGAACAAAACAGAGTGAACAGAACACTGCAACATCGCAAGCCTATGCTCGGTCCCATGCTCTCATACCCCTCTTCTATAATAATGTACCTATATAAGGACTCTTTCCCATGTTGAAACCTGCAGCAATACAGTCTGTTTGGGTGGAAGAAATGACACAAATATGGTGTGAGAAATAAATCCCAGTAGGCACCCACCAAAGGCATGTGCCCAACTGTTAGTGAAAATGTGCAACAGTAGTGTGCAAATGTAAATGCAGTAAACTAGTATATACTCAAAAATAACTATCAATACCAGTTTCATTTCCATTTTAATTATTACATATCACCTCCAAGCATTTTCTTCGACTTGTAAGGTACAACATAAGAAATCACCACAGTGAATATTCTAAATAGTCATTTCCTCAGACATAAAATACTTACCCTCAAGTAAAAAAATCAAATACCCACAAGTGATTTCCCTCAAGAATATCGAACATTGCCCTCAGGGATACGAGATATGTCCCTCTATCTCAAAAACTACTGCACACATGCATAAACAAAGGTTACCCTCGGGCTAACTAAACACTACCCACAGGAAATGAAAACACTGCCCTCAGGCTATATAGAACAGTACCCTTAGGCTAATAGAACACTGCCCTAAGGCTAAAGGAACACTGCCCTTAGGATGAAGAAACCAGGCCGAGCCCAAAGTGTAAACAAACAATTTATATAAACTTTCTCTCAATAAAATTCAATTCACAATATAATCATGGCATACCCTCGGGTATCCTTCCCAAACCACTAAACAGAGGAACGCACCCCCAGGGTGGTCTTGGATCCAAGCAATGATCTCATCAACTATTTTAATTTATCATCAGATTATCTATCCATTTATAGATATCATTCATCAAAGGTCACAGCCATACGACACCCCAAACATGGGTTCATAGCACAACGGTACACAAATTCAACTCAACGGTTGGAAATAAACACTAGACCACCTACCTCGATCACCCCTGATCGGTATACGTGAAAAATGACTCAAAAAACCCGTGAACGATGTAGATCTGGGATAAACGCTCACACATTCAACCTAAAATAACATTCCCTTGTGGAAGAATTGGAAATAACTACTCATAGAGAAGGAAGGACTCACCCACAGAGTTCAATCGAGACTGTCAGAGAAGGAGTTAGATTCCCGATGTGCGGTCGGGAGATCTTCGTAGCTCTAAACCTTCTCTCCTGGCTCCAAAACGAACAATAAGCCTCCTCTACCCGATGAAGAGGCTATAACACAATATAAGCAAAAAAAAACAAACTACACAGCGTGTGCTCTCAAGTACACAGCGTGTAATATTCATTTCCTTAATTGTCCTATGGAGGCTTCTATCCACTACGACATTGTTCATCTGTCGATATGAGTACACGACGTTTATTCTAGATTACATGGAGTGTACTATCGCTCTGCTGGCATCTGCTTCCACCGCCTTACTATTCACATGATGACTGATTACACGATGTGTAAATACTATATACACAGCGTGTAGTTATTTTTTACACCCTTCATCACTGACAGGCATACACGCCCAATGTACTCCTCCCTCACGACCAAAGTACACGACGTGTGGAAAAGTACATGGCACGTACCCACAAAATATGGGACTTTCTCCATTTTCCTTATTTTCTCAAAAACACTTAAGGAAAGGGGAAAAAAGAAACTCGTACCTCAAAAAATAAGAACCGGGTTCTTAAAAAATTCACCCATAAAAAAAATCATCCCCGAATTTCCCTTACAAGGGTGGTGAAGACAAAATTGTGAACAACTCTTGACACTGAGAACATACATCGGTCTCCCGCTCCCATGATTCATCCTACACTCATCCATGATGATATAGCACCCGTACAAGAGGAACTGACCAGCCTCGGAGAACCTTCATGGTCCTATCCACAATACGAATCGGATGCTCCTCAAAGGATGCATCAACCTGAAGCTCATCCTCCTCGGGCTGAAAAACGTGAGATGGGTGTGAATGATAGCAGCGCAGCTGAGATATATGGAAGACGTCGTGCATGGCCCGATACCTATGTGGTAATTGCAATTGGTAGGCAACCGACCCGACTCTCTCTAGAATCTCAAATTTCCCCACATACCTCGGTGAATGTTTACCCTATCTCTTGATCTGCCTGTTTCACAACCTCAGCGACACACGTAAGAAAACTTGATCCCCTACTACGAACTACAAGGGTCATCTGCGGTGATCAACATAAGATTAATGACGAGATTGTGTAGTAGCCATCCGCTTCTGAATGAACTGGACCTACTCAGATGTCTCCTACATGAGACGTGGTCCCAGT
This sequence comes from Viscum album, assembly GCA_963277665.1. Lineage (NCBI taxonomy): Eukaryota > Viridiplantae > Streptophyta > Magnoliopsida > Santalales > Viscaceae > Viscum > Viscum album. Next base: position 1,295,637,999 of record OY728130.1, on the reverse strand, counting down.
AAAGCTGCCTCACCTGCCTCTCTGTAGTACAAAGGTGATCGGCATGGCCTACCATATAAATCCTCATATGGAGTCATATGAATAGTTACTTGAAAACTATTATTATAGGAAAACTAGACCAGGGGTATATGCTTCTCCCAAGAGCCCCCAATGTCCAGGACGCATGCACATAGCATATCCTCAAACACCTGTATCGTACGCTCTGACTGGCCATCAGTCTGAGGGTGGTAAATCATGCTCAGAACCACCTATGTACCCAGTGCCCCCTGAAAACCCTTCCTTAAAGGAGACATGAAATGGGAATCCCTATAGATAGAAAAAGGGACTCCATGAAGATGTACTCCCTCTCGGATATACATCTTCCAGAGCTTGTCAACACCGAAGCTCTCCTTGATCAAAAAAATTGAGATACCTATTGTAAGTCTATCCACAACAACCCACACAACATCACTACCTCAAGGTGATCTTGACAACCTGATCATGAAGTTTATCGCGACATTATCCCATTTCCACTCCAGAGTGGGTAGCTGCTATAACAGTCTGGCTGCCCTCTGATGCTCCACCTTCACCTGCTGATAGGTGGAACATCTCACAACAAAACCAGCTACTTGTCATTTCATACCTGGCCACCAGTACTAACGTCTCAAGTCTTGATACATCTTGGTATCTCCGAGATGCACTTCCCAAGATGAAGCAAGAAACTCCCTCATCAACTCCTCGTGTATATCCCATGTAACCCACACTCGTCCATGGATACACAGTACCTCATCATCACCGATCGTCCAACCAGGAGGAAGGTCCTCACTTTCCACCGACACCCGTAGAACTAGTCCTTCTGTGTATTATAGATGTCTCATCCTCACTCTATCATGGAGGGTAGATGTCATAGCTAAAGAAGAATGATAGGATCTCCCCTTACTATCGTGCACCTACAAATGCATCTTAGAGAACAAATCCATAAGATTCCACTCGTCACTGGCCTCCTACATTGCTTGTGTCTGAGTATTCATAATCAGTGCATCATCTACTGCATCACTCTTACTAGGTGTATCGGCAAGCTCAAAGTCAATGGACTGAAGGTATTCAACCCACCTTCAATGCCTCAAATTCAGGTCACGCTGGGTAAATATGTTCTTGAGACTTTTTTGTCTGTAATAACAACAAAATGATCTCCCAAGAGATAATTTCTTCAACATCACAATGCATGAACAACTACAACCAACTCGAGATCATGCGTCAGGTAATTCCTCTCACGTGGCCTCAACTGTCGAGACCCGTACGCAACTACTCGATCACCCTGCATTAACACTGCTCCCAGCATAATACCTGATGCATCACAGTAAACTGTATATCTCTTCTCGTGCTCTAGAAGTATCAGGATTTCTGTTGATGTCAACCTTCGCATCAGATCCTAAATGGATTTCTAGAAATCTTCTAACCAAACAAACATTACACCATTCCTTGTCAAACCCATCAGTGGCACTGCTAAGCGGGAGAAGTACTGTATAAAATTCTTGTAGTAACAAACCATCCCCAAGAAACTTCGTATCTCAAACACGTTATTAGGCTGCTACCAAGAAACTACTACTCTCACCTTTCCTGGGTCTACAACAACTCCTACCTCTACAATAATATGACCTAGAAAGTGAATCTGGTCCATCCAAAAGTGGCACTTAGAGAGCTTAGAATATAAATGTTGCTCTCTCAGTGTGCTCAAAATGATCTCAAGATGGGTGGCATGGTCGTGTCGAGTGTGAGAGTACACCATGATATAATCCACAAAGACTACCACAAAATAATCCAGATAAGGATGGAATACATGATTCATCAAAGCCATGAAAACTGTCTGCATGTTTGTGAGTCCATACTGCATAACCTGGTACTCGTATAGACCATATCTTCTCCAAAAAGATCTAAGTGGTATGCCTGATGGTCTAACGTGTAACTGATGATATCTGGATCTCAAGTCAATCTTCTAGAACACTAGTGATTCTCAAAGTTGATCAAAAAGATCATCAATCCTCGTTAAGGGATATCAGTTCATAACCATCAACTGGTTTAGTTTCTGATAGTCCACACAGAGTCTGAGGGTACCATCCACCTTCTTCACAAAAAGGACCGGAGAACCCCAAGGAGAAGTACTGGGTCGGATGAAACCCTTTGCATGAACATCTTCTAACTTCATATTGAGCTCATGTCACTCAGGTGTGGTCGTCCTATAAGGAGGAATGGACAGTGGTGCCACTCTTGGATCAAGGTCAATAGATAATTCCACCCCTCGCTCGAGAGGTAGACCTGGAAATTCGTTTGGGAAGACATCCCTAAAACAATCAACTACTCGAGAGAAATATTTCAGAAAAGTTCCCTGGTCATCCAGATATAAACATGCAATCTGGACTGTCACCCCACCTCTCCCACGATGGTCGGGTCCATCTCGGATTTCCTGGACATCCCATTCTCCCTTGTATAGAAACTCTCTGCCCTCTAGTGACGTGAAACTCACCCTGCGACGATAGCAATCTACATTGGCTCTAAAAGGTACCAACCAGTCCATCCTGATAATGACATAATAACATGTCATATCTAATACATAGAGGTCCCATAGAAAGTGACACCCACAAACCTTTATGTGGTACTCCCTGCATTGACGCACACCAGTCGTTCTAGTCCCCAATAGGGTGTCTGGCATCATGATACTCGAATTAAAAGAAACACAGAGACCAAGGCTCTCTAAAATGGTCACAGATATAACGATATGTGTTGCACTAGTATCAAAAGGTGAAGAAGATAAAACAGAAGCAACTAGAATAGTACCTATGACAGTGGAAGGTCTGAGGTCCTGCTCATGTTGGGTCTATTCCACTGCATATGGCTGCACAGTGTCGCGACCCTGCGACACATCCTGGATACCCTGAGCTAACCCGTCCTACTACCTATGAGATCCTACTGTCTAGCTACCATGGCCACGAACACCATCTTATCCCAGACTCCATGATAATTTCCAATTGCTCGACTAGAAAAAAGCTGCTAGTCCTATTCCCGTATGCAGATTCTGCACAGAACCCCTTTCACTATCCACTGGTAGAAATGCCCACCCGAAACGTTGTAGATGACCCATCTTACTACAAGCTCGACACTCTACTGGGTCACGTGGACACTGAGGTCACTTGTTCCCCTCTCTACCACACTATTAGTAAATGACCTGGCCACCTGAAGTATTCTTCTGACTAGTACTACAACCGTGAGAGAAGTCCATCTATCTCTACATCTTGCCAGTAGAAATAGTACTCTGAAACTAGTGTCGTACCACCCTGGCTTACACCACTAGCTTTCTGAAGGTTCCGATCTGTAATCAGTGCTTGGTTTACAATATCATGTACGGTAGGAAAACTTAAAACATTTACCAGTGCTCGTATGTCACACCGTAGACAATCCTCAAAGCGTCTATCCCTCAATGTCTCATCACTTACCAGAACAGGTGCAAAATGTCGTAGCTTGGTGAAGCGGGCAGAATAATCCATCATTGACATGGTTCCCTACTGCAGATTCATGAAATATTGAGCTCGATCTTCCCTCATCATCTCCAGTAAGAAGAACTCATAGAAATATACATGAAAATCTTCCCACGCCATGTCTCGGTGATCCTCAGATTGCGGGGTACCATCCCACCACCTCTTGGTGGAATCACGCAGCATGTATGTAGCGAGCTTGACCCTCCTCCTAGGAGGCATCTCCAAATGCTTGAAAATAGTATGCAATGAATCTAGTCATGACACCGCAGACTGTGTTCCATCATCTCTAGAGAACGTAGGCGGATGCTGCACCTGGAAGATACGCGTTAGCTCTTCCATAGATTTGGCGGCCTACGGTGCTCCCTGGAAGGTCAGCATGAACCGCTTGCGGCCTTCATGAAACTTCACATATGTGCCTATGTCCGGTATAATGGCTGACACCACATCTGGCACAACTGGAGGGTCCACTGGTAGCCCAAAGCCCACTGTCTCTAGAGTAAACTCGTTGCCTCTCTCCAAGAAAACAACTAATGGTCATCTCAGTGGAAAGACTCTACATGGTCAAACACACTCCTGAAATCAATATTATCAAAGACCAAAAATGAGGAGGCCAAGAAGGGAAAAGGATAAGAAAAGAACTCATGTTTTTCAATGCAAGACTACACGGCATGTATAAACACTACATGGCGTGTTCTTACAAGCCTTCCACATAGGCATGGAATTCAGCTCAACCTGGTCATGTAACACCCCAAACACATGGCGTGTCTTCTGAATACATGGAATGTACTTGAATCCTCTATCCCTCCCCGATTCCTTCTACACGGATATGCCACACAACTCTCCTAAAACAAAACTACATGACATGTTCCACAGGCGCACGGCGTGTACTTGACTGGCTTTAACTGGCCCATGTTGTTCGTGACACAGCCTGTATACTCAGGTCACACTACACAACGTGTTCCAAAAAGACATGACGTGTTCAAAGAAGCCCCAGACCGCCCCGTGTTGCTCACTACACAGCTGGCTACACGACTCACACTACACTGCGTGTTCCAGGCGGACACAACTTTTACTAGGAATTATAACACCGACCCGTGTTGTCTGTGACACGGCCGGGTACCTGGGTCAGACTACACGGCGTGTTCAAAGTATACACAGCGTGTATTTCTTATGGTTTCCTCCATCCGTGTTGTTAGTTACACGGGGGGGACACCAGCTCAGAACTACATGACGTGTACAACTGGTACATGGTTTGTTTCCCCAAGCCATTCCCCACCCTATTTCCCCGCCCACGCGGCCTATGAAATTGTAAGAGACTACACTGCGTGTACTTAGGGTAAAAGGATTGTACTTAAAATTTTTTCATTTCCTCTCGAATAGAAGAACACACGGCGTGTGTCCAAAGAACTACAGGGCATGTATCCTAGTTTTTCTGGACAGTAAGCCTTATAAAATAATCCAGAACCCAGAAAAACATAGAAAAAACACTTAAGTTCCAAATTTTGATCCATGAGGGCCCATACTACCTGTAAATAAAATCTTGGCATCTTATACATGTTATAAGAAAGTTAACTCGTTAATGATCCACCAAATTCCAGTCATTGAGGTCCCCTACTCCCCAACAACCAAAGTTTTGCGTTCATTCTATCAAAACCTCACAAAACAATGACCTATCACATAACATGTACATATTAAAGAAACTATCATAGCAGCATGTTTTTATAGCACAAAAACTATCACAACAACATGCAATTTCTAATGCACCTACATGGAATGGGAGGATGCATGACATGTGATTCTAGCATGTGCCTAAATGATGCATGAGATGACATAACCTCATGTAATCGGGTTGAAACTATATATAACCCTTGTATAAAATATAAACAACACACTACATGTGCTTCACCAAACAGTGAAAATCAAATCAACCATAAAATTTGAAAATTCAGAATAATTGCATGAAACGAGGTAGATTGGATTTTCCCTATACACGGGTTAGCTACTCCCAGACATAACTTATTACCAACTACCATTTCTATCATATCCTTGACTAAGGCTCCAAACAGAAAGTCAAAAAAAACACCTCTGATACCATTTTGTAACGTCCCGGATCCGGAATCCCCCCAACGGGTGCCCCGATCCCGGTTGGTACATTATGTCAAGCGCATTTCCCCAAACTCCAGAGGCTGCCGACTAGCAGAGAGGGCCCAGTTCTGATAGTGGGGAAACTATTCCCTCATTTGTCAAAGTTTAACGTAGTGGAAAAAGAAAAATAACATTCAATAGGGGAAGTAGTAAACAATATGAAATAGAAATGAACAACAACAGTAAAAGATAACCAACATTTATATATAAAAATTCAGCATGTCACTCTTTCTATGAAAGCATCCAAAATAGGATACACTAAAATACAATACAATACAACTCAAAGTACAAGGTACAACAAAAAAAAACAAAACAGAGTGAACAGAATGCACCAGCATCGCAAGCCAAAGCTCGATCATATGCTCTTCTACTCTTCTTGTACAATCATGTGCCTCTATAGGGACCCTTTCCCCTATCAACACTTGTAGAAATATAGTCTGTTTGAGACAAAGATATGACCCAAACCGGGTGTGAGAAATAAATCCCAATAGGCACCCACCAAAGGCCCATGTGCAACTGACAGTGAAAATGTGCAACAGCAGTGTGAAAAGGTAAAAGCAGTGAACTAATAAGTACTCAAAAGTTACTATTACTACCAGTTTCATTTCCATTTTAATTATTACATATCAAATCCAAGCATGTGCTTCGGCATGGCAGGTACAACATATGAAATCTCCAAAGTTAATATTCTAAATAGTCGTGTCCTCAGACATACTATCCTTACCCTCAGGTACAAAATCAAATACCCGCAGGTGATTTCCCTCAGGCGTAACAAACATTTCCCTCAGGCATACGAGATATGGCCCTCAGGCATCGAAACTACTGCCCACAGGCATAAATAAAGGAAACCCTCGGGCTAACCAAACACGTCCCACAGGCTATGAAAACAATACCCTCATGCTAAATAGAACACTTCCCTAAGGCTAATAGAACAATGCCCTCATGCTAAAGGAACACTGCCCTCAGGCTAAAAGAACCAGGCTGATCCCAAAGCGTAAACAAAAAAATTGATATAAACTTTCTCTCAATAAAATTAAATGCACAAAATAATCCTGTAATACCCTTAGGTATCTTGTAAAAACGTCTAAACAGAAGAACACACCCCTCAGGTGGTCGTGGATCCAAGCAATGATCCCATCAATAGTTTTAATTTATCAACTGATTTTCTATGAAGTTCTAGATATCTTTCAGCAAAGGTCACAGCCATATGACACACCAAGTATGGGTTCACAGCACAATGGTACAGAAATTAAACATAACAGTTGGAAATAAACACTAGACCACCTACCTCGATCACCCCTGATCTGTATACGTGAACGACGCCCCCTGAAACTCCTGTGAATGACATAGATCTGGGATACACTCTCACAAATTAAACCTCAAATATGTTATCCTCAAGAAAGAATTGGCCAGAAAAACTCAAGGAGAAGTAAGGCCTCACCCGCGCGGTTCAATTGAGACCATCAGAGAAGGATTCAGATCCCCGGTGTGCAGTCAGGAGATCTCCGAAGCTCTGGCCCTTCTCTCCCAGCTCCAAAATGAACTCAAAGCCTCCTCTGCCAAATGAGGAGGCTATTTCCCGATTTAAGCAAAAAAAACTACACGGTGTGTACTCTAAAGTACATGGCATGTACTTTTCATTTTTTAATCTGTTTCTCTGGCGGTTTATTTCCACTGTGGCACTATTCATCTGTCCACATGATTACACGACGTGTACTATCGCTCCACTGGCAGCTGCTTCCACGACCTTACTATTCATCTGCCGACTGATTATACGACATGAAAATACTAAGTACACGGAGTGTAGTCAGTTTTTACACCTTTCATCTCCAACAGGCCTACACGCCTTGTGTACTCATCCCACATGGCCAAAGTACATGGCGTTTGGAAAAGCACGCTGTGTGTACCCACATAATTTCATATTTTCTCCATTTTCCTTATTTTCTCAAAAAAAACTTAAGGAAAAGGGAAAAGGAAAAACCTGTACCTCAAAAAATAAGGACTGGGTTCTTACACCCACCCCTCATTACATTATAGTTGTTTAAAATATATCGTATCAACAAGTGAATGGAAATAAAAAAAATAGGCCAAAATTATTGTGGTTTGAATATGTGCTATATTTTCCAAAAAAAATATTTATTATAATGATTTCATCCTATCTTTTATATCTCTATAAAACTAATGAAAGTTATAGGATTTCCCCATTGAATGGGTTTATTGAATTTTTTATTCATGATAACTCTCCCAAAACCCTTTTTTATTCATCACATATAGTTTTAGAAATTTTTTTGGCTCTCATGAAAAATTCACTCATGTGATACTACTAATTTTACACCTTCAACCACTATAACATCATTAAAATCAATTATATTTGAAAACCTTTTTTTATAAAACCTACAAAATTTAAAAAATTTATGATAATCCCATGAAAATTTTGTTATCTCCATTGACATTAAATTCTATATTCATTTCTATATTGATAATAATACATTTTCATCCAATCTCAACAATGTATTTGAGTATATGTTTCTTTTCGTATAAGCTTTTATTATGGATTTTTCTTTCCTTTTAAAAATAAAATCAATCTATTAGAGATGTATACCACTTTTGAGAATATCTAATTTCCAATATCAATCAAAATGGTACATTTAATTCAATATCTATCAATACATTTTTTATAATATAATTTCTTATTTCTATTGCACTTTTTTTGGGTTTCTATAATAGTTAATACCTGATATTGAATTCCATGATTGTTATGATAATAATATATTTAATGACATAGAAATTATATCCAATTTTCAGTTAAAATTTCTTGATCTTATAACCAAGAATCATGTAAACACCTCTACAATATGCGGTAATATATATTAACACCTCTTCCTGGGGTGTGACAGGAATAAACCAGGATATCATTCAAAATTCATCAATAAATAGAACATAATACCTATTTTGAACTATTCATTTGGATAAAATTGAACTACAAACATCAACATGCACAATATCAAGTATCCTTGATTCCATCAACTTCATTGCCTCATTGTACATCCATATAATATTCCCCTTTTGAAATGAATCGGAGATATTATTTTGAACATCTGTAAGAGGGGGTATTTCATGGGACACATTTCCCTTTACCAAACTATCCATATAAGATTAGATCAAATAGACAAGAATCCATTATTTGAGTCTATTATACTATTCATTTTACAACATAGAGAAGTTATCCTCTCTGAAAATATACACATTTACCTTTTTTATTATTCAATAGAGAATAACTATTCCATATTTAGATTTTATTGTACACACCTTTTGACAATCCCCCACTATATGCCTATAGTAACACAATTGGTTGACACTAAGATCAATATGACTTAACGTATCAACAGAGAGAATTTGAGTTGGTTTTTGATCATTTCCTCCTATATTTATTTTTCAAAAACAAATTATCTCAAGACCCTAATCATTCATGGAATGAATACAACCATCTTTATTGTGAATGAAATTCCCAATGAGGTCATTGTCTATAGTTATATATGATTTCTATTTTCTATCCATGGTCTATAAAACAGACATGACTGTATCCCTTAAAAAATATATGGAATATTAGACTACCCCAATCTACCTACCATTACACATTTTCATGTTGCAGGGATTCATCAAAAATTCGATCCATGAACTCTTTTACTTATAACATAACTGAAAATATATTCTAAGTCTCTACAATTTTGGATGAATGGTCATGATTTTGATTTCTTCCACTCTGAGTCATCATGTAATGATTTATTTCCATTATTATTATGAAATATATTTCAGTATTCCCAAATCCTTAAAAAAATTATCCATCAAAAAGTTGTGATTGGAAATTCCATAGCCCTGGATGGATAGGTGTTGATCCCAAAATGACCTCTAAAAATAAAGCACACATAATATGTTTGTCACATATTTCAATAGAATAAAATTGAGTTATTATGGCATTACAAATTTCCTGGTCGACATTGTTGGTTTTATTTATAGTTCTATATGGAAATACATTCATACGGGGTATCAGGGATATTGGTTTTCAAACAACAACATATTTTCTTTTATCATTGATTATCTGAACATGAAGAATTACTATATGTACTTCCACTAAAAGAAAATTATCTTTAGTTGATGATGATTCATTCATATTATTGGTCTTTATTATTAGTGATGACAATCATTCTTCATATTCACACTTCTGAATCCATTTAATGACTTCCCCTTCCAGATCCTCAAATCACTTCACTTTATTATATATAGTCTTAACCAAACGTTAACTATGTAGGTAATTATAGAATTATAAATTTTAATTTATATTAATATTTATTAATTAGATAATAATTTTACTTTAATAGGGACACTTTTTCCGATATCATACCTGATACACAACAATGGGTTTCTCTGAAATCTTATGTTTGACAAAAGACTAAGGTATACCCAAAAATAATACATTATAAACATTATTATTTTAAATGGTAGTTAACGCCTGGTCATTGTATTAATGGGAATAAAAATAACTAAATATATTATGTCTACACATTTTTATTAAATATTTTTTCTTTCTTCTAATAAATTTTAATGGCTTAAAATGCGAATTATTCTAAATTTAAGAATAAACCTCTCTAATATTTTTAAAAGGTATTTTTACTACCATTTGAGGGATAAACCTTTTTAAATAATGTTTTATTCAATTTTATATGTTAAAAATGAAAAAATAAACTTATTCTTCAATGGAGGGAAAAAATTTTACTTTTGTTAAATTTTTTGTATGTTTCTGATAAAATTTATTTTTTAATGAATAGTGAACAAATACTGCATTTGAATTCAATACTAAATTTTCATACAATATAACTATATTTTTAGATTATAATTTTCCATGGTTTTATGATATAATTAGATGAATTGTTTATATTTTAATCCAATTTTAGACATTGGATATAATTTTAGAATTAAATTGGATCAAACATTTGTCAATCATTGGACGGTTTTTACTTCATTATTACATGTTTCCTAAATACATCAACAAGATTAATATTAAATTTATTTTAGAAAATTTTGAGAAATTAATTTTTTAAAATGGAAAAACATGGTTGTAGTAAGTATGAAAAATTTGATCCAATAATATCATAAAAATTTATGGTGAATAGTAACTTTTGTATTTCATTTATTAATGTTAAAGGTAAATTGTGTAATTAAAGGTAAAAATAATATTATAATATTATAAAACTAACCTAAAAATTTTTAAAATCTTTTTTTACAATTTATGGGTGAGTAAGACAATCCATGGGTCAAAATAGTGTCCTTTTGAAGCCTCATGGTAGGGATTGTGACATTTATAACATTTAATTTAATTTAAAGGCAAAAATGTCATAATCATGAATTTTTTTACTAACTTTTTTTAATATGTTGTTATATTAGTGATATCTTCTAATATAATTAGTAATTAAAAATATAACTTGATTACCTATGTCATGAAATTTTTTTAACATTTTTTATGAAAAAAATAATTAAATTTAATTATGATACTATGATGACCAAATAATAGACTTATTAATTAATGAATGAAATAAATGATAATATACATATTACAATAAATATTATTTTACATAATTTATGATATAAAAGAATTTTCTAGGTGACTATGAAATTTTATTAGTCTACTAAATGGTTTTCATCATAGTTATATTTCTATTTAGATTTTATTTAAATTCAATGAATTGAATAGTGTAAAAATGACAAAATTGATATTTTATAAAAATAATAATTTATTAAATTATCTAAAAATACTAAAAATAATATCAAATAAAAAAGTGAATATTATAAGTTATAAAATTTAATTAATTGTCCAATTATGTTAAATTTACCTAATAAAAGTAAAATTTATAGCCTCTTATATTTAAAATGATGTTACCAGAAATAAAATTAAAAGTGTATAAATATATATAAATAGAAAGGAGATGATTTAAAAAAATATAAATACATGTATAAATATTATTGGATGGGTGTATTTAAAACTATGTACATCTTATATTAGATATACCTAATTTTGGAGTCTTTTGGATTATAATATTAATTTATATTAATTTAATATTTTAATTATTTCGAAGGGTGCCCCTCCTGTCTCCTATAAAAAGGTACCAACTCTTCTCTAATAAAGACACTTAAATAACCATTTTGATCATACAAGGTCTACCCAAAACCTTCATAGAGTCCCTCCACACTTTTCTAAGGCCTTGTTTTTATGAATAACATCCTTATTAGAGGTGGTAGGGTGTTCTTCAATGATGATCAACTGAAGAAGATATAATTTTTTATATATTTCCATTTTATTTCTAATTTAAATTCCTTTAAATTTTCTTCTTATATGATGAAATAACAATTCCAATATCATTAATATAATGAGATGTAAATTTTTATATATCGTTACTGAAATCCGTCTCCAATTCCGTCAAATGGTAAATGAGCATTTTTTTTGTCTATACGGTGGACAACCGCCTCACGAACTTATATAGATCATTTTCATTAATGTCTATCAAGACTGGTTATAATCATAGAATCAATGTTTATATAGGATACTAATTACATATTTATCATTTTAAATGATAGATATTTCAATTATGTTCTTACTTTCCATGGAAAAAAAGGATAACATCCTTTTTAAGTACGTGCAAACTATCACCTCCCCCAATCGATATTTATTGTTTTTTTGTGCACTACATCACTTTAATGATATATATAATTATATTAAAATGATGATTATTATTTTAAATATATAATTATTATTTTATAAAGATAAAATAATAATTACCTTATTTCCATAACAATCAATGAAAAATGGAAATATTACTCAAACGTACGTACGACCTACCATCTCCATGATTGTAAAATTGTTGATTATTTATACCATAATTGAATGGTTTTATTTAAAAAGTATAAATGATTTATAAAAGAGATTATTATGTCAGGAATTTTATTCTGGATTTTGGGGATGTATGACCACATAGACAATTTACATCATAACAAGTTTATTTTTGACTATATTTGAGAAAGTGTCTCAATTAAGTATAAATTAACCTATGATTTTAATTTTGGAATATAAAAATTGTACATGATTACTAAGATTGAAGATAAAGGACTTAGTCTCAGTCTCCTTTCATTGAGGCATATTTCAATTAAATACCACACATTCTTTTATAAGGTGTTTAATTAACCACAAGGTATTTTAATATAATTACAAGTTTTTATAAATGAATATTTTTCTATGAAGTGTTTTACTAAATGAAAAAAGGAATTTGTTTAATATTAGTGATGATAATGACCTTTCTGCAACCATGACCTTATTTGATATATGAATTATTCTAAACGTTGTAATGTTTTTAACAATAAAATAAATACCATATTCCATTTTCATTTGTTCTGGTATTGAAAATAGTTTTGAGAAAGAATTGATTATGTGATTATATCAGGTAATTTAAATGTGGAAATTTTACATTTCCTTTATTCTTGTTTTATGTGTTATTATTATGTTATGGTTATTGGGAATTATTTATGTATATAGGCGGCTCCATGATAAATTGAGGGAATCTGAGACCATGATAACCCTCCAATTTATTGGGTAATGATATGGAGTTAAACAATAAGGTTTCTCCTTAGAGATATTGGGAATATATTTTGATTGGTATTCCAAATGAAATTATAAAGGATACACTATATGTAGATATGAATACTATAACATAATTGTGGTATGGATTCCACAATTTACCATATATTTTGTGATTTCTATGATGTTTCATGGAAATATTATGATTTCATGTTGTAAGATAATAGTTTTATGTTTTATTGGTGAAAATTATGATTTTGTGGAAAAACTCATGATTTTTAAATATTCAGGGACTAAAAATTTCATTCCTTATTTTCTATCCCTCACTTAGATTTTTATTATCATCCAAGATTGTTGAAATGTTTTCCACAAGTTATAATTTTGTGTTAGAGAAAGGATGAAAACATGACGAATCTGATGATGATTTTAGTAAAGAAAAAGAAATCATATTTAATTCAAAAGAGTTTTATTTTGAGAAAAAAAATAGATAGTTCATAAAAGTTCATAAATTGAAATTTTTGAGACGTTTTGTAATAGTTATGGTCTAATTCTATAAAACTACAAACCTAAAAAGATCCTATTTTTGAAAGAAATTAAATTCTTGGTTGAAACACATGATTAGGTAGTTTTTATGTAGGTTCCATATAGTTGTTATCATAGTTTGGATTAGATAAAATTAGGGTTTAGGATATTGTTAATAGAATATCCATAAATGATTGTTACATTATAGTAAAATTGAAATGAAATATAATTTGATTATTACCATGTTGATTTTTCTAAGATATTTTTTTACATAATTTTTTTCCACAGATGTAATAGGGAAAGTATACTTTGACGACATCAATAGGAAAACCACCATCCAAATTAGCAACCTAAGATGGTCGGAATTGTAATATAACTGTTTCTTATAGTGATAGAATAATTGACTCAGGATATAATTGTTGGTGGTATCTATATTTGATATTATCAAGCTTAACCACCGATGAACATGTTGGTTATGGATAATTTCATGAAGAAAAACCCCCCATCATTCAAGGGATCATCTAACTCCATACTAGCTAAAGGGTGTATTAAATCACTAGAAATGATTTTTTATATAATGCGGTGTTCATATGGTCAAAAGGTGTGACTTTTTGTTTACTATTTGGAAGGAGATTCCAATTCGTGGTGGTTTATGGTTGAGAATATCATGGATAGTGAGGAGAATAATTCTCTTGATTGGGATAAATTGAATGGTATGTTTCTTTAGAAATTTTTTTCTGAGGAAGTTTGACATTGGATGGAAAGGAAATTCTTGGTATTGAGGCAGGGGATGACTCAGTGGCTTCTTAGGAAGAAAAATTCACTCGATTAGCAAGGTATTATTCAAATTTCATAAATGATCTTGATAAAAAATCTATCTTTCTTAAAAATAATAAATATAATGTGTCGAAGGGCATTGGCTTCTCAGGAGTTTAAATGTTCTGAAAAACTTGTTCATTGAATGGAGAAGGTGTAAATTGAGTTTTCCGATGATCAGGTTATCTTTGAAAAACTATATAATAAGAGGTCATTGTGGCTATAAAATGGAATAATGTTTTTAAAAAAAATTATTGTAAGAGAATTAAGTGTCGAGTTTGTGAAAATTGTGGAAAAAAGAACACTAGGGAATGCGTTTTGAATACAGGTAAGTGCTTTTGAAGTAGTAATATGTGACCTAAGGATCGTAATTTCAAGGAAAATTCAAGGTAGTAGTATGAAAAAATCCAATTTACTTCTAATAAAATGTTTTTATTTTAATGGGATGGGTCATTATGCTAATGAGTGTTTGATGGAAATCTCAAATGATGGGAAGAATCCATAATACAAGTAGAAGGGTGAGGTGAAATAATTGCCAACTACGTGAGAAGATTTTGGTTCATCAAATGAAGTGGAATTATGTAAATTGTTTTTTAATAATATTATACCAATGTATTGTGTCATTCAGGATCTACACGTTCAATCATTTCTATAAATTGTTTTAGTGAATTGGGAATTACACCTCAGAAAATGAATCCATAACATACGGTAAAAACACACAGGGGGATGTTGTCAAAAATGAAATTATAAGAATAATCCTCTCATTATCTGCAGAATGAATATACATGAAAATCTTTTTGTTTTGACTTTAATAATTTTTATTTTTTTAGTATGGATTTTCATTATTTTTTTACCATGATAAGATTCATTATATAGCTAAATAGGTTTCATTTCAAAAATAGTTTCATTTCAAAAATATTTTCACTTTTTTACAATAATGGACCCTTACCATTGATAACATGATAAGAAGATGAGAATATATTGAACGGTGGGAATTAATGTAATCAGGAAAATATTGTTGAAATGAATGAAACTATTTAGATTAATGATGTTCTAGTGGAAGATGTGTATCTTTATGTTTTTCCTAATGATTTTATTGATATTATACCTGATCGAGTTGTTCAGTATTATATTGAATTACTTACTGATGCAAATCCAATTTAAAATACCCCTTATCCAAAGGCTAAAATTGAACCTTTTGAGTTTAATAAGGAATTAAAAGAGTAATTATATAAAGGATATATTTGTCCTAGAATACCACCATGGGGTGATCCTTTCTTGTTTGGTAAAAAGAAATATGGATAAATGAAACTTTTCATTGATTATAGATCCATGAATAACATCAATGTTAAGAAAAATTATCCCTTTAATCATATCGATGAATTTTTTATTGGATCCATGGAGAACAATTTTTTTCCAAGGTTTACTTGAGGTTGGGAAACCATCAGTTGAATGTAATGGAAGCATAAATTCCTTAGATTGCATTTTTTACTTGATAAAATGACTATGAATTTTTATATGTGCCTTTTTGGTTAACCTGTAACACCCCAATCTTCCATGGTACGCTTCCCTTTCAATAATACAGTAGTGTGTGTTGTACGCAACTTCGAGTTCTACACACACTCCACCACCAATCAAACTAGCCGTTATTAATAGTAATACCCAATTTTTGAAATTTTATAAATTTTATATCTCAAAATTTACTTCTTTTTCGGATTCTGAATATTTAAATTAGCCTAGGGTAAAATTTTTGAACTTTTCCGAAAACATTTATATTTTGATGAATAGTGAAAATTACAAAATTTTAATTAGAAACAACTTTTTAATCGAAATAATTAATAGTGATAAATTATGAATTTGAGTGGTTTAAAGTATATTTAGAATATATTTTCATAATTTAATATAACTTTGTTCATTGGACATAATTTCACAACTAAACCGGACATGAACAAATGTCAATCTTTTGATAGTTATTATCTCTTAAAAAACGCTTTTTGTTTTAACAACGAGAATTAATTTTAAATTAATTTTTTCCACTTCTGTGTTTTGAATTTGGAAAAATTGATTCCATATTTGGAATCATGATGTCCAAATTTTGTAAATAGTTAACTATTATTTATTGAAATTTTGAATAATTACTTCGGTAAATATTTTATTTACCATGGTTAAAGGTTAAATCTGGTAAATAAGGGTAAACAAATAATATTATAATAATAATAAATCACCCTAAAATGTTTCTTAACCTTATTGGTTGATATATTTACGACCATGTTCATCTTTGGGTCGATTTTGGGACCCCATGGAGCCACATGTAAGTGATAATGACACTTTATATTAATTAAGTTAAAATAAATACAAAAATGACATAAGCATATATCTTTTAGAAAAACAATATTTACATAGGGTTATATATATTGGATTTTCGACTATAAATATTCATTAGAAAGATAAAATGATATCCTACATAATTGAATTTTATTTATAATTTTTAGAAATTTTATAATTAATATTAGTTATGACACAATAATGATGCAGTATTTTCTTTATTAATGAAATTATCAAATAATTGGTATTATAAATGTTAAAATTAATATAATTTGAAAGTTTTGAAGACATAAATGAATTTTATTGATTTATATGGAAATATATTGTTGCTTAAATGAATTTGGTTCGAATTAATAATGTTTTTAAGGATTTAAAAAAATAAATTATTGAATAGTTTTAAAATTCACATAAGAGGGTTTTAAAAAACATATTCTATTATTAATTGATATTAAATTTATAAAAATATAAGGTTAGGCCAAGAGACTTATATTATGATATTTTTATTATTAATGGACCACTTGGTGGTCACGTGGAGGTATATAGTAAGTTTATTAACTATCTAATATAAAAATAAAAAAGTGACATGGTAAGTGTCAAACTAATTAACTAAAAGTTATAACTAAAACATAATGTTAATATAATGACCCAAACCTGTCTAAATTCTTTTGTTTGAGTGGTTTTTGAACCCTCACCACCGTAAAATTTAAATAATTCACTTTGGATTCATGAGAAACTGAATAATAATTTATTATAAAATAATATTTCTAGCTTTTCCAAAGGTTCCCCTTACCCCTCTTATAAAAGGGCACTCCCCCTTCTCACTAATTAGCACACTAAAATCATTTTAGTTCGGAAAAACCCTATCCAAATACTCTATTAACTTCCCTAACTTAAACCTAGAGGCCTTATTTTTATTATAAAGCCACCCTACGGAGACCTTTTGATCAAATCAAAAGGAAGACCCCGAAGAAGAGGTAATGTTTTCACCACCCTTTTTCAAGTTCATTTCTTCTTCAACTTCTTAATTCTTTGTTATTACAATTCTAAAATAATAAATCCAGTATATCCTATATAATGTGATATTATTATAAATATGTTACAACCATATTTAGTATTCTATCCATCATTTTAATGACATGTCACCATATGTGCGTACATAGGGCTTACCATCACCACGTCGTGGTGTAATTGTTATTCAACATATTATTATTTGGATTGTTATAATAATGATGTGTAATTAATTTAAATAATAAATATAACATTATAATGATTATTTATATTGATATACCATCCAATTATATATTATTTTAATATCAAAATAATGATATTGTCGCTCGTGCGTACGTACGGACTACCGTCTCCACGAACGTGATGAGATTCATTCCCCATCATATCCATTCAAGACTAAAACTCATTTGATGATTAAAAGTAATGTTTAATAACTTTATATCATTCTGTATATGAATAAGGTACAACCTATCCATAACAAACATGACTTATGTAACAAAACATATAAAATAAAACGAGTAAGTTAAAACCCGAAACAATGATAATACTAAGATATTATTAACAAATCAATGTTAAAATATCATATATGATATCATAATTATGTATATGGTTTTTTTATAATTTAATAACAATGTTTTAACTATTATACATGAGGTTAACATACCATCAACTAAGGAAAAGTACAAGGTAAGGGTTATTTCACAATCTCTTCATTATCTGAGGTTGTTTATACGTAATTATCTACTGGGACCTCTTTATCATCCACATCCATGTTTCTTAAAAATGTATTTCAAAACATTTTTTACTATTTACTAGAATATGGGTTAAATTCATTTATACCATTGTTTGACTTTTTATAAGAGGTTTAGAAATGAATCTTTTTGTTGTTTTTCAAAAAATGTCCTTTTTTAATCCTTTTCGATAGAATTAAGGTAAGAATGTTTTTTTAACTTATACGGCGGGTGCGGCTATTTAACACCGTTATAAAATCTTCGAATCTTCCCTTATAAGATTATAGAAAAAATTTCAAAGTAAATGTTTTATTTTATAATAATGTGACTTTTAATTGAATTCAAAAAAGAGATATTTCTATCAAATAGTTTTGATTTCATCTATGTCAACATCCTTTGATGGATTTTAAGATTATTTGAAGTTGATTTATTATGATACAAAACTTCTATATTGTATTTAAGGTTTTGTGATATGTTTGACTGTGGGTGTGTTATTTTTATACCACTCATGGTTTATGGTGAAAGTTTTGACATTTTGTATGCTAGTTTTAATACGAATGTTTATATTATGTTGAAACCTCTTCATATGAGGAATGCATTGGACTTAATAAGTGATGGGTGGAGCCCGTTATAGCTCCTTGATGCATCGGTAGGTCTCATGAGACAAACTAGTGTCTTGGCACAAGGCCTTGACAAAATATTATTTGTAGTCCTGACATGAGGCCTTGACTATGTGGTTTTGATAGTCTGGAATTATGCATTCCATCATTATGAAAGTGGTTATTGATATTGCATGTGATTATTCAACTAGTAGAATATCCATGTGAATAATTAAATGGAATTATTTAATTTTATCTTTTCCATATTATGCTGAAGTTCATTTTTATAAGGATTTTGTTTTAGCTATACAATGCCTTAAATGTTTATGTTTATTTATGAATATTTCCGCTATATTGTTACCCTTACTAAGCATCTAAGCTCACCCCTTTCAATGTTTTATTTTTCCCAGGATATGAAAAAGTAATTTATGAATGACCCGTAGGGATAATATGAGGGGATATGAAGACAATATGTTTTTGTAGTAGTGTTTACTTTATGATGTAATGCAATCTTTATTAATGTATCTAGTTATTCCATGGAAACTAAACTAATCAGTCTTTCAAGACTTGATCTTTCTTGTGATCATGACAATAATATGTAATAATGCACCGACTCGAGGTAACTGAGGTTGGGGCGTTACAGTTGGTGTCAGAGGAAGTTTAGTACAATCCTTGGAAGCTAGATTTAGATAAACTCTAATTAGAGCACATAGACCTAAGATGGACTTTGAGGATTAGTACAGAAGAACTTCCTATAATTTTGGTATTGTAGAGATTTTGTGAGTTTTCCGAGCAATACATCCATTTCTGGATACGAGCAGGTAGAGGCGGCTCTGGAATAGATGTACCTAAGGGTAAAACCCAAAAACACCGCTTTTAGATAGTCTCGAACGGGAACTGGTGCACGACAACGGGCCTTGCTGCACTCTTGGTTACGACACTCCCAGGGGATATGCTTAGGATAACTCTCATTTTCATTAAAATTTATTATGAAAGGTTTATGATTATATACTTCCTCAAACAAAACATTTTTATGATTATGGATTATATCTATAAATAGGTCTATTTATGTTAAGTGTTTTACAAGTATAGAATTATGTATTTTGATTCATAAACTGATCTAGATTATACCATTGTTTAGATATGGCACCTAGTGGAAGAAATGGAAACTATATCAATGCAAGGACTCCATGTAGGGATTTCCTTCCTACTCAATATAATTATAGTGGATCTAGTAATGAAACTGGTGCTGATCAACTAATCACCATACTGGGACAACTCACTCAGGTTATGAATAATAACCTTACCTATATGGAGCACCCTTATCCACAACGTGGAGGATCAATGTTAGATCGCTTCATGAGGTAGAAACCACCAACATTCAATGGGAGTACAAATCCATTAGTAGCTGAGAAATGGATAAGTTCCCTAGAGAAAAAATTTCAGGCTTTGGGGAGTAGTGAAAGGGAAAAAGTTGTCATGGAAGTTTATCACCTCACTGGAGATGTTGATCAATGGTGGTCGTTGATTCAAAACACGAAGGAAGACGATGAAGTATCAAATATGGAATAGAGGTAGTTAAAAGAGATTTTCTTAGAAAAATACTTTCCTCGCGACCATCGAGCATATATGGAAAGGATATTTATGAGTCTGAGACAAAAGGAGGATTATAATGTCACAAACCATGAGGCTAACTTTACAAGGTTAGCAAGGTATACTGGAGATTATATACGTAACCCAAGAAGTAATATTGATCGTTTATTTGATGGGTTAAAACCGTTTCTCCATCGAGCATTAGTCTCAAAATCCTTCCCATCATACGAAGACATTGTCTCATGTGCTATCAAGAAAGAAAAGTAATTCTCTATGTCTTATGACTTTAAAGAAAAGCAAGAGTATAATAGATCTGCTGATCAATCTGGGAATGTAAATAAGAGGAAGAAGGGAAAGGTTGAATATCCATCCTATGGTAAATGTGGGAAGAAACACCCCGATACTTTCTTAAAAGGAATGGGAGTCTGTTACAAGTGTGGTGGAAAAGGCCATCAATCTCGTGATTGCAAGGGGAAGAAAGAATCTACTGATGTCCAATGATACAATTGCAAGGAGATGGGGCATTATGAAAATGAATGTCCTAAGCATCAGGGGAACATACCTCAGAAAAGGCCAAGGGATCAAGGCCAAGCATATGCTATCACTACTGCTGAGGTAGAAGCTCCGAAAGATGTGGTGGCAGGTAATTTAATGGTTTCCTCAAGTATAGGAAATGAATTATTTGATTCTGGATCATCACATTGTTTCATATCTTCCTAGTTTTCTAAGAAAATTTGATATTTCCAATTTGATTTGACAAGGGAGTTGTCAGTTAAAAATCCTAAGGAAAGTATCATTACAACAAAATTTTGCGAATCTGTCCCCATTAGAGCACATAAATGTTTTTTATCCACTGATCTCATCGTCATACCTCTTATTGGGTTTGATATAATCCTCGGTATGGATAGGCTTTAGGACCATGATGCGGAGATTTATTGTAAGAAGAAGGAGGTTACAATTTTTGATGATGATGATAAGGAACACCTTATCTTTAGAGCAGAATCGTCACCACCTAATTCTTATCTAGATCCACCCCCAGTAGCTCAACTAAATTCAATTATTGGGGAGGAAGAGAATGAAATGACTCTGTGTGAGGAAAGAAATGTTAAAATAGAGGATGTACCTATTGTGAAAGAATATGTAGATGTGTTTCTAGAAGATTTACCTGGACATCCTCTAGAAAGAGAAGTTGAGTTTTCTATTGATTTAATTCTGGGATCAAGGCCTATATCGAAGACCCCTTATAGAATGTCCACTGTAGAATTAGTTGAACCAAAGAAACAACTAGAGGAATTGAGTAATAAGGGATTTATTTGCCCTAGTGTTTCTCTATGGGGAGCCCCTGTTCTTTATGTTAAAAGGAAATATGGATCTATGAGGTTATGTATCGACTACAGGGAGATAAATTCTATAACAATAAAGAACAAGTATCCCCTACCTCGCATTGATGATTTATTTGACCAACTGCATGAAGATCAATACTTTTTAAAGATTGAACTTCGATCTGGATACCATCAGTTGTGTGTGATGAAGGAAGACATTCCGAAGACAGCATTTCGAACAAGGTACAGGAATTACGAGTTTACGGTAATGCCTTTTGGGATAACTAATTCACCCTCTGTATTCATGGATCTAATGAATTGAGTTTTCAAGGAATGTCTCGATGATTTTGTGGTGGTATTTATTGATGATATCTTGGTATACTCCAAAATCTACGAAGATCATGAGAATCACTTGTGCATTATCCAGAAGACTCTGAGAAGACATGAATTATATGGGAAGTTTAGCAAGTGTGAACTCTGGCTTCAAGAAATTTCTTATCTTGGCCATATTGTCTCTAAAGATGGAATCCTTGTTGATTCTTCTAAGACCAAGGCAATCCAAGAATGGCCATCACCTATAAGTATAACTGAGGTACGCAGTTTTATTTTTTTAGCAGGTTATTATCAACGTTTCCTCCATAATTTTTCCCGGTTGGCTAACCCATTAAAAATGCTCACACGTAAAGGGTTTAAATTTGTTTGGACAAAAGAGTGTGAAGAATGATTCAAAGAACTGAAGAGAATATTAGTCAATGCTCCTATATTGACTCTACCACCAGGGAATGATGGGTTTGTTATTTATAGTGATGCATCGAAGAAAGGACTTGGTTGTGTCCTTATGCAGAATGACAGGGTTATTGCATATGCATCACGACAATTGAAAATTCATGAGAAAAACTATCCTACTGATGATATCGAGTTAGCAGCTGTGATCTTTGCTTTGAAGATATGGAGACACTACCTCGATGGTGAAAAATGTGAGATTTATACTGATCACAATAGTTTGAAGTATATTTTCTCAAAAAAGAACTCAACATGAGGCAATGGAGATGGCTTGAACTACTCAAGGATTATGATTGCACGATACACTACCACCGGGGGAAGGAAAATAAGGTGGAAGATGCTTTGAGTAGAAAAGATCATGGAGTTTTGAACATGATGAGAATTTAAAGGGATCCTATTTTCATGGATCTAGTGAAGATGGATATGGGAATTACCATGGAAGGTGAAACATCAATACTTTATCAAATGGTTGCCAAACCATCTTTACTAGAAAGGGTAAAGAGTTCTCATATCGGTGATGAAGAGTATCAAATGAAGATTAATACTGTGAATGATGGGAGATTGAATGACATTTGGTATGAAGATGGAATTTTGAAATTTGGGAAGAGACTTTGTGTTCCCAATATACCTGATCTAAAAAGGGAATTGTTGGACGATGCTCATAGTTCCAATTTCTCTATACACCCTTGGAGAACCAAAATGTATAGAGAATTGAAGGAACATTTTTGGTTGGACAACATGAAGAGGTAGATTCCTGATTTTGTGTCAAGATGCATGGTTTGTCAACAAGTGAAAGCTGGAAGGAAAAAGCTTGGAGGAGTCATGCAACCTTTTCCCATACCAGAGTGGAAATGGGACAATATTACGATGGACTTTGTCATGTAAATACCAAAGACTCTTAGAAGGAATGATGAAATATGGGTTATTGTTTATCGTCTTACCAAGTCAACACATTTTCTTTCTATAAGGGAATATTTACCACTTGAACGTCTAGCAAGGCTATATATTAATAAAGTGGCAAGACTTCATTGAGTACCCCTATCGACTGTTACTGATCGTGATGCCCGTTTTACTTCAAGATTCTGGAAGAGTCTTCAAAAAGCCTTGGATATAGAACTTCGTTTGAGCACTGCCTACCACCCTCAAATAGATGGACAATCAGAATGAACTATTCAAACCTTATAAGACATGTTGAGATCATGCTCAATTGACTTTCAGGGTATGTGGGATCAATATTTACCTCTAGTGGAATTTTCATATAATAATAGCTTCCATTCAATTATTCACATGGTAGTATATGAAGCGTTATACGGAAAGAGATGTCGCACACCAACCAGTTGTGATGACCTTGGTGAAAGAAAACTAGTAGGCCCAGAACTGGTGGAGGAAACGATGGAAAAGGTGAAGGTAATCCAAAACCACATCAAAGCTGCTCAAAGTAGGCAGAAGAGATATGCTGACAACCGAAGAAAGGATTTGGAATTTCAGGTGGGAGATCATGTTTTCTTGAAGGTATCTCCATGGAATGGAGTTATACGTTTTGGAAAGAAAGGTAAATTGAGTCCCAGGTACATCGGTCCTTTTGAAATTCAAGAATGAATTGGGGTTGTAGCTTACTGTTTGGAAATTCCACCAAGTCTCTCCAAGGTTCACGATGTGTTCCACGTATCACTGTTGAGGAAATACATGCCTGACCAAACGCATGTACTCACTTACAAGGAATTAGAACTGGAACCCGATCTGTCTTATTGCGAAGAGACCATCAGGATTCATGATACTAGAGAACAAGTGCTGAGAAACTGGACGACTCGTCTGGTAAAAGTTATATGGAGAAACCATAAGATGGAAGAGGCAACATGGGAACCTGAGGAACATATGATGAAGAATCACCTTATTTTTTTTATACAATAATTTTCTATAAATTTCAAGGATGAAATTATTTGAATAAGGGGAGAATGTAACACCCTAAGCTTCCATGGTACGCTTCCCTTTCAATAATACAGTAGCGTGTGTCGTATTCAACTTTGAGTTCTAACACACACACCACAACCAATCAAACTAGCAGTTATGAATAGTAATACCCACTTTTTGAAACTTTATAAATTTTATCTCTCAAAATTAGATTCATTTTTGGATTCAGAATATCGAAATTATCCTAGGGTAAAATTTTGGAACATTTCAGATAACATTTATATTTTGATGAATAGTGAAAATTACTAAATTTTAATTAAAAACAACTTTTTTAATAGAAATAATTAATAGTGATAAATTATGAATTTGAGTGGTTTTAAAGTATATTTAGAATATATTTTTACAATTTAATACAATTTTGGTCATTGGACGTAATTTCACAATTGAACCAGGCGTGAACAAATGTCAATCTTTTGATAATTATTATCTCTTAAAAACACGTTTTTGGTTTTAACAACAGGAATTAAATTTAAATTAATTTCTGCCACCTCTGTGTTTTGAATTTGGAAAAATGGATTCCATATTTGGAATCAGGATGTAAAATTTTTTTAAATAGGTAACTTCTATTTTTAGACATTTTGAATAATTACTTCGGTAAATATTTTATTTACCATGGTTAAAGGGTAAATCCATTAAATAAGGGTAATCAAATAATATTATAATAATAATAAATTACCCTAAAACGTGTCATAACCTTATTGGTTGATAGATGTCAGACCATGGGAATCTTTTCATCTATTTTGGGACCCCATAGAGCCACTTTTAAGTGTTAATGACACTTTATATTAATTAAGTTAAAATAAATACAAAAATGACATAAGCATATATCTTTTAGAAAAACAATCTTTACATAGGGTTATATATGTTGGATTTTAGACTATAAATATTCATTATAAAGATACAAAGATTTCCTAAATAATCGTATTTTATTTATAATTTTTAGACTTTTAATAATTAATATTATTTATGACACAATATTGATGCAATATTTTTCTTATTAATGAAAGAATCAAATAATTGGTATTATAAATGATAAAATTAATATAATTTGAAAGTTTTGATGACGTCCATGAATTTAATTGATTAATACGACATTATAGGATTTCTTAAATGAATTTGGTTCTAATTAATAAGTTTTTTAATACTTTTTCAAAAATCCATTATTGAATAGTGTCAAAATTCACATAAAAGAGTTTTTTAAACAAATATTATATTATTAATTGATATTAAATTCTTAAAAATCCAAGGTTCGGAAAAGAGACTTATATCATGATATTTTTATCATTAATGGACTGCTTGGGGGTCTCTTGTAGGTATATAGTATGTTTATTAACTATATAATACAAAAATACAAAGTGACATGGTAAGTGTCAAACTAATTAACTAAGAGTTAAAACTAAAACATAAGGTTAATATAATGACCCAAAACTGTCTAAATTCTATTGGTTGAGTGGTTGTTGACCCATCCCCAACTTAAAATTTAAATAATACACCTTGGACCTATTATAATCCAAATAATAATTTATTATAAAATAATATTTCTAGCTTTTCCAAAGGTTCCCCTTACCCCTCTTATAAAAGGGCACTCCCCCTTCTCATTAATTCTCACATTAAAAGCATTTTGGATCAGCCAAACCCTGCCCAAATACTCTCTAAACTTCCGTAAATTCAACCTATTGGCCTTAGTTTGATCATAAATCCATCCTAAGGATCCATTTTGATCAAGTAAAAAGGAAGACCCTGAAGAAGAGGTAATGTTTTCACCACCCTTTTTCAAGTTCATTTTTTTTCAACTTCTTCTTTCTATGTTATTCTCATTCTAAAATAATAAATAAAATATCTACTATATACTATGATATTATTATAAATATTGTACAACCATATTCAGTATTCTATCCATCCTTTGAATGACATGTCACCATACGTGCGTACGTACGGCTTACCGTCTCCACGTCGTGGTGTAATTGTTATTCAATATATTATTATTTGGATGAGTATAATAATGATGTTTAATTCATGTAAATAATAAATATAACATGATAATGATTCTTTATATATGATATACCATCCAATTATATATTATTTTAATATCAAAAGAATGATATTTTCGCTCGTGCGTACGTACGGACTACCATCTCCATGAACGCGATGAGATTCCTTCCCCATCATACCCATTCAAAAATAATTCTCATTTGATGATTAAAAGTAATGTTTAAGAACTTTATATCATTATGGATATGAATAAGGTACAACCTATCCATAACAAACATGACTTTTGTAACAAAACTTATAAAAAGAAAACGAGTAAGTTAAAACCCGAAATAATGATAATAATAAGATATTATTAACAAATCAATGTTAAAAGATCATATATGATATTATAATTATGTATATGGATCTTGTATAATTTAATAACAATGTTTTAACTATTATACAGGAGGTTATAATACCATTGACTAAAGAAAAGTACATGGTAAGGTTTATTTCACAATCTCTTCATTATCCAAGGTTATTTATATGTAATTATCTACTGGGACCTCTTTATCATCCACATCCATGATTCTTAAAAATGTATTTCAAAACATTTTTTACTATTTACTAGAATATGGGTTAAAGTCATTTATACCCTTGTTTGAATTTTTATAAGAGGTATATAAAT
The DNA here is from genome assembly GCA_963277665.1 of Viscum album. Classification (NCBI taxonomy): domain Eukaryota; kingdom Viridiplantae; phylum Streptophyta; class Magnoliopsida; order Santalales; family Viscaceae; genus Viscum; species Viscum album. The sequence goes on along the minus strand of OY728130.1, from coordinate 1,295,610,389 downwards.
TAGTCTTTCCGTTGTTTTCCAAACAAGGTCCTTTTTAATCCTTTTCGACAGAATTAAGGTAAGAATGTTTTTTAACTTATACGGCGGCTGCAGCTATTTTCCGCCGTTATAAAATATTCAAAGCTTACCTTACAAGATTATAGAAAAAATATCAATGTAAATGTTTTATTTTATAATTATGTGACTTTTAAATGAATTAAAAAAAGAGATATTTCTCTCAAATAGTTTTGATTTCATCTATGTCAACATCCTTCGGTGGATTTTAAGCTTATTTGAAGTTGATTTATTATGATACAAAACTTCCATATTGTATTGAAGGTTTTGTGATATGTTTGACTGTAGATGTGTTATTCTTATACCATTCATGGTTTATGGTGAAAGTATTGACATTTCATATGCTAGTTTTAATATGAATGTTTATGTTATGTTGAAACCTGTTTATATGAGGAATGCATTAGACTTAATAAGTGACAGGTAGAGCCCTCTATAGATCCTCGATGCATCGGTAGGTCTCATGAGACAAACTAGTGTCTTGGAACAAGGCCTTGAAAAAATATTATTTTTAGTCTTGGCACGATGCCTTGACTATGTGGTTATGATAGTCTGGCATTATGCATTCCATCATTATGAAAGTGGTTATTGATATTGCATGTGATTATTCGACTAGTAGAATATCCATGTGAATAAGTAAATGGAATTATTTCATTTTATCTTTTTCGTATTATGCTGGAGTTCATGTTTAAAAGGATTTTGTTTTATCTATACATTGCCTTAAATGTTTATGTTTATTAATTAATGTTTCCTCTATATTGTTATCCTTACTAAGCATCTGAGCTCACCCCTTTCAATGTCTTATTTTTTTCAGGATATGAAGAAGTAATTTATGAATGACCTACAGGGATAATATGAGGGGATATGAAGACAAGATGTTTTTGTAGTAGATTTAACTTTATGATGTAATGTAAACTCTATGAATGTATCTAGTTATTCAAAGGATACTAAACTTATTGGTCTTTCGAGACTTGATCTTTCTTGTGATCATTCCAATGATATGTAATAATGCACCGACTCTAGGTAACTGGGGTCGGGGCATTAAATAACCAATTCATCTGATATATTGAAAGATCTTTTGAATATAATATTCCATTAATTCATGTATATGTTTGTAGTTATTTTTATTTATGAAATTTTTCAATATACCAAAAATTAATGAGGAGATTGAAAGCCATCTAAGGGTTTTTTACAATCCTTAAAGGAAGATAAATTTTACAAAAAATTTATAATTTTTCAGTTATAGTTATAAAAAATTTAATTCATTGGTAACATTGTTTCGAAAGATAGAATAACTATTGATATTACCTAAAATATATTTTCTGTAAAATTGAAAAGAACCTCAAATATATCTGAGATTCGTGGTTTACATGGTTTAGTACAATGTTACCAAAGGTTCATTGAAAATTTTTCATTGTTATCTAGCCCTCTAACAATGTTAATATGAAATGGTTTTCAGTTCATCTATAAAAAAAGAATGTGAATATTGTTTTCAAGAATGGAAAAAAAAGATTAGTAAATGATCTATATTTGGCACTAAATTAATGAAATGGTGAATTTATTATCTAAATTAATGCTTCATTGAAAGGTTTTGGTTGTGTCTTAATGCAGAATTCATAGTAAATTTCTTATGATTGATGTTAGTTGAAAAGTAAGGAGACAAATTACCCTACTCATGATTTAGAATTAGTTATTGTTTTCTATGCATTAAAAATATTTATGCTTCATCTATATTTTGTAAAATTTGAAATATATACTAACAAAAAAAATTTGATGTATATATTCATTAAGAAAGAATTGAACATGAGACCAAAAGGGTGGCTGAAATTAATCATTGATTATGATTAAATAATTCATTAACACCCTAGAAAATAAAATAAGGTAGTTGATAAAAGATTTCGAAAATCAATGATATATTAACCGTGTTACGTTTGGAATGTGATACTTTTCACGATTATTTGATAAACATGGGAATGAAATTTTGTTCTGCATGAAATTCATCTGTTTTATTTCAGGTATCAATGAAATCATCTCTACCAAAAAAAAATTTAAGAATGCGTAAACAAAAGATAGTGAGTTGTAGAAAAAGTTATATTTGTTCAGAAGTAAAAGTTTCCTGAATTTAACATTAATAAGTATTGGGTTTTATGATTTGGGAATAGATTATGTATGCCTTGTGATTTATAATTGAAGAAAGGATTGTAATGTGATGCTCATAGTCATCAATTTTCAGTTAATCCTGGAAGTAATACAACATATAGAGACCTTTGAGAGTATTATAGGTGGGATGGAATGAAAAGATATATTTCTATCATTATTGTGAAGTGTTTGAATTTTCATCAGTTTAATGTAGAGTGATAGTTACCAAATAAAATGATTCAGCCACTACCAATGCCAGTGTAGAAATGAGAAAATATATCGATGGATTTAATAGTTGGATTACCAATGAATTATCAAGGTAACAATGTTATTTGGGTTATTGTTTATAGATTTACTAAATGCGATCATTTTCTTCCTCTTTGAGCTAAAAAATCTCTACATCAACTTGCTCATTTTTATCATAAAGAGAGAATCAAGTTACATGGAGTTGATATCTCCATTGTATCTGTTATTGATCCCAAGCACAAATATATCTTTTTAAAATTACTTCTGAATTTATTGGGTACAAAATTAAATTTTAGAACATATTTTCTTCCTCATTTATATAGAAATAGTGAACAAACAATTAAAAACTAGGAGGATATGCAACAAGATTGTTTGAAGGATTTCCATGGATGTGGGTATAAACTTATTTCTTTGGTTGAATTTTTTTTATAATAAAATTTTTCATTCCAGATTGATGATGCAACCATTAGAGGCATTATATGGAAAGCAATGTCGAAATCTAGACAGAATGGAGAATTTTTCTTTGAATAAGTTGATTCAACATATTATGGGTTTTTTAAACCATGTTGTTGAAGAGGAAACATGAAAATCTTATAATTCAATGTGGTAGAAATATCCCCACTTATTTTTTAAATGAATAAAATTGAGAGGATGCAATTTCCAAAAGTGGGGAAGGATGTAACATCACAATAATTCTAAAATAATAAATTTTCATGTATATTAATATCTATGAATTATATATTACTTTTATTTTAAATGGGACACATTTTTTGATATATTTTTTGACAAGAAACAATGGGTTTCCTCGAAATCTTATGTTGCACACAATACAGAGATATACTGAAAAATATTACATTATTAATATAATTTTTTAAATGGTAATTATCTCCAAAAAATGGTATTAGAAATAATGAACATAAATAAATATATTGTGTTTAAACATGTTTATTTTATGTTTTTTACTTTCATCGAATAAATTTTTGAGGATTAAAATGAGAATAATTCCAATTTTAGGTATAAAACATGCTAATATTTATAAAATATTGCTTTAACGCCTTTTGATGGAGAACCCTTTTAAAGTCAAGTTTTCATTCACTTTTATAAGTTAAATTTAAAAAATAAAATACTTCATTATAATTGGGACATGAAAATTTATTCGTTTAATTTTTTTTGTTTAACTAATAAAATTCATTTTTAATAAATAGTGAAAAAATAATGCATATTAATTCAAAACTATCATTTCATGTAATTTAATTATATTTATAGATTAACCTTTTACTTGGTTTGAAGTTATAATTAGATGGGTTTTTATCATTTAATCCATTTTTGGATATTGGATGTAATTTCACATTTAAATTTGATATAATCTCATGTCAATCTTTTGGCGGTTTTAACTTTTGAAAACCTATTTTCTTAATCCGTCAATGAGATTAACATTAAATTAATTTTTCAGTTTTATGAATTAAATTTAAAAAATGTATATATAATGTTATAATTAGTTTATAAATGATATATAATCAGATCAAAATAATTTTTGTTGAATAGTAACTTTATTGTTTTATTTACCATGCTTAAAAGTAAATCAGGCAATTAAATGTAAAAAATTTTATAATTATATAAAACGGCCTTAAAATTTGTCTAAATATTTTTGGATGAGTTATGGGAGACTAATAAAACCCCTGGGATGAGATGGTGGCCTTTGGAATCCACCTGGATGTGATTATAACAATTATAACATTTAATTTAAGGTAAATGAAAAAATGTCATGATAATGTATCTTCTTAGAAAATAAAATTTAATATGGCACTGTGTATGTGATATCATTGAGAATATATCTTCATTATAAATATAAAAATATTATCAATATCAGGGTAATTTATTTCAGATATTTCACAATTAAATTTAATTATGACACAATGATGATGCAATATTAGGTTTATTAATTATAGAATCATATAAATGATATTTTAAATATAAAAAAAATAATATATGACATTATTTGTGGAATAAAATTATTTTATTGGTGACTATGACATGTTTAATTCTATTTAATAGTTTTTTTCTAATTCATCTCACATTTCCGGTTTTAGAAAATTTAAATGAAATGAATAGTGTAAAAATTGACATAATTGATATTTATAAAAATAATAATTTATTAAATTTCATAAAAATACTAATAATATTTTAAAATTAAAAAGAAACTATGATAAGGTCTAAATTTTCATTATGTTTCCAATTATGGGAAATTGACCCCATATAAGTAAAAATTATAGCCTCCTAATATTTTAAAAGTTGTTACCGCAATTAAATTTAACGTAGAATAATTAAGGGTAAATAGATAAGATAAGGTTCAATACATGTTTACAAATTTTTTAATGAGTTTATTTATAAAAATAATAATTTTATACTATACATATCTGAATTTGGATTCATCTGGATTAACAAAGTAACATATATTTATTTAATATTTTAATAGTATCAAAGGGTGTCCCTTGCCTCTACTATAAAAAAGTGCAAACTCATGTATAATACACACACATCATGAACCATTTGTATTATACAATATCTGACCAAAAAAATTACTAGAATCCCTCCATATATTCTCAAGGATTTATATTAGGTAGGACACTCTTCCTAGAGTATTTATTGAGTTCATCAATGGTGATCAACCGAAGAAGAGGTACAATTTTTAAGTGATCTGTTTTATTTAATCTTCCACTTCATTTAATTTTCTTTCTCCTGAGATTTAATAATAAGTAAATTATCCTCAATATACAAATTTGTTATAATTTTAATATCATCACTGAAATCTATCTCTAATTACATCAAATGGGAAATAAATGTTTTGTTCACATGTACGGAAAACTACCACTTGGCGAAACGATATAGTTTGTTTTTCATTAATGTATATCAAAACTAGTTAAAATGATGGAGTAATTGATTATATATGATATTCATGACATATTTATCTTTTTAAAAGAATAATATTTTAATTATGTTCTAACCTACAATGAACATAAAAACAATAATGTTGTACATGTGTACATGTGAACTATATCCACCACTATGTGATGTGAATAGTTTTTATTCAATAGATCACTTTTATAATATATATAATTATTTTTAAATTATAATGAAGATGTTGGTAATATTATTATCTTTATGGAAAGATAATATTGTAATTAATTTATTTCCATAATGATCAACAAAAAATTGAAATTTTACTCATTATTGTGTACGGACTACCGTCTCCATGATTATAACATTGTTCATTTTTTATTCCATAAATTAAAGTTGTGATTTAAAAACTATAATTGATTTATAAAAGTAACTATTATGTCATGAATTTTATTCTGGAGTTGTTTCAATTATAATCACATGGACAATTTATATTATAACAAGTTCATTTTTGACTCAAGTGCCGAATTTCAATAAAAAGTCTAATATGAACATAAATAATTATATAAGTTTTTGACTTGGTAATAAGTTAAAATAAATTAATAATAAACTGGAAAAATGTTCTCAAAAAGTATAAAATTACCTAAATTTTTTATTCATTTATATAACCATTATACATGACGAGTTAGACAAAAGGTAAGAGACATTGTCTCAATCTCCTTTTATTGAGGCATATTTAGATAATATACACCACCATGTTTAATTGTAACACCCCAAGATTTCACAGTATATTATTTCTTCAAAGTAATTAAGTAACGTTCACTACATGCAACACCGAGTTCTAGCACACCATGACTTACCAAAAAACCGTTCAAAAGAGGTTATGAATAGTATTAAAAAAAATTGAACTATATATATTCCTTATAATTTTAGAATCCATATTATGAGTTTCTTAGACATAATTTAAGAACAAATACTTTTTTTCAGATAAAAGAAGTATTTTTCAAAAAATGCAATTTTACCGCCTTTTAATGGAAAAGCCTTTTTAAATCCAATATTTGAAACATTTATATATTAAATTTGACAAAATAAACACGTTCTTTAGAATTAGGACATAATAATTTAGTTGAAATATAGTTTTGGTGTTTTTCTGATAACTTTCATATTTGGGTGAATAGTGAAAAATACTATATTTTAACTGAAAACATATTTTTTAATCAAAATAATTTATATTGTTAAATTATATACCTTAATGTTATGGAAGTATAAATATATTAAATTTCTACCATTTAATCCAATGATGGTCATTGTAAGTAATTTCACATTGAAATTGGACATAAATAAGGGTCAAACTTTTGATAGTTATTATTTCTTAAAAATACGCCTTTTGGTTTTAATAGCGGGAATTAATTTTAAATTAATAAATGAAACTTTTATGTTTTGAATTTGGTAAAATAGAAATAATTTTTTAATTCAGAATATAGCAATTATCTTAGGGTGAAAGTTTGGTACTTTTCAGATAACTTTTATATTTTCATGAATAGTGAAAATTACTAAATTTTAATTAAAAACAACTTTTTTAATCGAAATAATTAAGAGTGATAAATTATGAATTTTAGCAGTTTTAAAGTATATTTATAATATATCTTTACCATTTAATACAATGTTGTTTATTGGAAATAATTTTACAATTAAACCGGACATAAACAAGTGTCAATCTTTTGGTAGTTATTATCTTTTAAAAACACGCTTTTGTTTTCATAACGGGATTTAATTTTAAATTAATTTCTGCCACTTATGTATTTTGAATTTAAATAAAATGGATTCCATATTTGGAATAAGTATGTACAAATTTTTTAAATAGGTAAATTTTATTTTTTAACACTTGGAATAATTACTTCGGTAAATATTTTATTTACCATGGTTAAAGGGTAAATTCGGTAAATAAGGTTAAAAAATAATATTATAATAATAATAAATTACACTAAAATGTGTCCCAACCATATTTTTTGATACATTTACAACAATGGTCATCTTTAAGTCGATTTTGGGGCCCCATGGAGCCACTTGTAGGTGATAAGGATACTTTATATTAATTAAGTTAAAGTAAATACAAAAATGAAATAAGCATATATCTTTTAGCAAAAAAATATTTACATAAGGATATATATGTTATATTTTTATCTATAAATATTAATTATAAATATAAAAATGTTTCCTATATAATGGTGTTTAATTTATAATTTTTAGACATTTAATAATTAGATTTATTTACGGCACAATAATGATGTAGTATTTTCCTTATTAATGAAAGAATCAAATAATTGTTATTATAAATGTTAAAATAAATATAATTTGAAAGTTTTGATGCCATACATGAATTTTATTGGATAATATATAATTTTATTATTTCTTAAATTAATTTTATTCTTATTAATTAAGTAGTTAAGACTTTAACAAAAATCAATTATTTAATAGTGTCAAAATAGATATAAATGCGTTTTTAAAACAAATATTATATTATTATTTGATATTCTATTCCTAAAAATCTAAGGTTCTTCCAAATGACCTATATCATGATAGGGGTATCATTAATGGACCACTTGGGGGTCTCTTGGATATATATAGTCTGTTTATTAACTATATAATATAAAAATACAAAGTGACATGGTAAATGTCAAACTAATTAACTAAGAGTTAAAACTAAAATATAAGGTTAATATAATGACACAAACCTATATAAAATCTCTCTGTTGAAAATATTTAGACCCATAATCACCTTATAATTTTAATAATTCACTTTGGAGCCATTAGAAACTCGAATATGAATTTATTATAAATTAATACATTAAGTTTTTCCTAAAGAGCTCCTCCTCCCCCTTATAAAAGGTCACCAATTATAACCAATTATTTACACCTTCAAAGCCTTTTGGATCGGCCAAACCCTACCCAATTATTACCTCAACGTATCTCAATTCATCTTAGAGGCCATAGTTTGATCAGAAAGACAACCTAAGGAGCCATTTTGATCAAATCAAAAGGAAGAACCCGAAGAAGAGGTAATGTTTCCACCACCATCTTTCAAGTTCCTTTCTTCTTCAACTTCTTCGTTCTCTGTTATTTCCATTATAAAATAATAACTCCAGTATCTTATATATATTTTTATGTTATTATAAATATGGTACATCCATATTCAGTAATCTATCAATCCTTTGAATGACATGTCACCATACGTGTGTACGTACGGCCCACCGTCTCCACGTTGTGGTGTAATTGTTATTCAATACATATTTATTTGCATGGGTATAATAATGACATGTAATTCATGTAAATAATAAATATAACATTATTATTATTCCGTATATATGATATAACATCAAATCATATATTATTTTAATATCAAAAGAATGATATTATCGCTCGTGCGTACGTACGTACTACCGTCTCCACGAACGCGATGAGATTCATTCTCCATCATATCCATTCAAGTATAATTCTCATTTGATGATTAAAAAGAATTCTTAAGGACTTGATATAATTCTGGATATGAAAAATATACAACCAATCCGTAACAAACATGACTTATGTAACAGAATATATAAAATAAAATTAGTATGTTAACACCCGAAATGACGATAATACTAAGATATTATTAACAAAGCACTTTTAAAAGATCATATATGATATCATATTAATGCATATGATTCTTGAATAATTTTATAACAATTATTTCACCATTATACTAGAGGTTAACCAACCCCAAACCAAGGAAAAGTACAAGGTAAGGGGTTTTTTTACAATCTCTTCATTATTCGAGGTTGTTTATACGTAATTATGTACTGGGACTTCTTTATCATCCACATCCATGTTTCTTAAAAATTTATTTAAAAATATTTTTACTATTTACTAGACTATGGTTTAAAGTCATTTATACCCTTGTTATACTTTTTATAAAATGGTTTGAAAGGAGTATTTCTGTTATTTTCCAAACAAGGTCCTTTTTAACCTTTTCTACAAAATTAAGGTAAGAGTGTCTTTTTTAACTTATATGGAGGGTGCGGCTATTTTCCTCCATTAGAAAATTTTTGAAGCATAACTTAAAAGCTTATAAGAATATTTTCAAAATAAATGTTTTCTTTAGAATTATGTGACTTTTAAATGATTTCAAAAAAAGATATATATCTCTCAAATAGTTTTGATTTCCATCAATGTCAACATCCTTTGATGGATTTTATGTTTATTTGAAGTTGATTTATTATTATACAAAACTTCCATATTGTATTGAAGGTTTTATGATATGATTAACTATGGATGTTTTATTTTTATACCATTCATGGTTTATGGAGAAAGTATTGACATTTCGTACGGTAGTTTTAATACAAATGTTTATGTTATGTTTAAACCTATTCATATAAGGAATACATTGGACTTAAAAAGTGGCGGGTGGAGCCCGATATAGTTCCTCGATGCATCGGTAGTTCTCATGAGATAAAATAGTGTCTTGGAACGAGGCCTTGACGAAATCTTATTTTTAGTCTTGGCACGAGGCCTTGGCTACGTGGTTATGATAGTATGGCATTATGCATTCCATCATTATGAAAGTGGTTATTGATATTGCATGTGATTGTTCGACTAGGAGAATATCCATGTGAATAATTAAATGGGATTATTTAATTTTATTTCTGCCATATTATTCTGATGATAATGTTTAAAAGGCTTTTGTTTTAGTTATAAATTGCTTTAAATGTTTATGATTATTTATGAAAGTTTCCGCTATATTGTTATCCTTATTGGGAATCTGAGCTCACCCCTTTCTATGTTTTATTTTTTCACAATAAGTGAAGAAGTAATTTATGAATGACCTTCAGGGATAGTAATGAGGGAATATGATTGTGGAATATGGAGACTATGTCGTTTTATATTTCATTTTATGATTTAATGTAATCATTATGAATGTATCTAGTGATTCCAAGGCTACTAAACTAATCCTTCATTCGATACTTGATATTTTATGATCATGCCAATGTTATGTAATAATGCACCGAATCTGGGTAACTGGGGTCGGGGCGTTACAGTTGGTATTAGAGGATGTTTTGTACAAACCTTGGAAGTTAGATTTAGATAAACTCTAATTAGATCACATAGACCTAAGATGGACTTTGAGGATTAGAATAGAAGAACTTATTAGAATTTTGGTATTGTAGATATTTTGTGAGTCTTTCGATAAATACATCCATGTCTGGATACGAGCAGGTATAGATGGATCTGGAACAGATGTACCTAGGGGTAAACCCCGAAAACACCGCTTTGAGCTGGACTCAAATGGGAACTGGTGCACGACAACTGGCCTTGCTGCACTGTTGGTTACAACACTCCCGGGGGATATGCTTAAGATAATTCTCATTTTTTTACAGACCATTATGAAGGGATTATGAGTATATACTTACTCAAAGAAAACATTTTTATGATTATGGATTATATCTATAAACTTTTCAATTTACGATAGGTATTTTACAAGTTTTTAATTATTCATTGAAATTCATAAACTGACCTAGTTTAGGCTATTGTATAGAAATGGAACCCAGTAGAAGGAATGTGAACCCTAGAAATACGTATTATCCAAAGAGTAAGAAGGATCATATCTTTAATTCTATTAAGCCAGCATTTAGAAGTGAAATAGTCTCCCATGTATTCTCAAAATACGAAGAAATATTATCATGTGTTAATAAGATAAGTAATGAATTATCTGAGTCCTATGGATTTGAAGGGAAGAAATAGAAGAAAAGGATGGAAGAGAGAAAGATGGATAAAGGGAAGAGGGAAAAGAAGAACATTCCCATATGTGATAACTGTGGGAAGAAACACCTTGGAACATGCCTGAAAGGAATGAAATTTTGTTATATGTGGGGAGAAAAAGGACACCATGTACGTGACTACAAGGGTAAGAAAAATGATTCAAATGTACAATGATTCATCTGCATGGAGTTGGGACACTACGCGAACCAATGTCCAAATCATTAGAGTATTCCCCAAATGATGCTATTGGATAATAATCAAGTTATGATACTACCACAAATGGGGAGGAATGATTAGATTTCTTATGTTGTTATTAGAGAATTATGTCATTTGAGTGTTGTATCAACAATGTACTGGTTATAATAATTATGGAGTATATAAGGATTGTACTACAGTACTATTTCATTAAGGACTTGAGATTGTGTGGAACAAAGAAAAGTGACTCAATAGCAGGTTAAATATTTGGAAAATATATGGTTGAGAGAATGATAAACCATAATATGGTTCTGATACCGAGGTAGTGATTTTGTAATAATACATGATTGATTTGGATAAATTATATTGGGTATTCTTGACTACCTTGAAACTGATTAATGATTTTTATATTCCATAATTGTTGGAGTTTAAAACATTTTTTGGATAGAAGGAGTATATCCAGTATTCTATAAGTAATAAGGGATATTCAATGTAATCAATAAGGTTTTATGGTATTTCAGGATGTTGTAGTGTTTTAAAAGAATATATGATGAAGGTGTTCACATGATATTACATTGAAAAAAGGATATTCATTGTGTTTACCTACCTTATAAATTTTGGACTGTGAGTTTGGACAAAACTATTTTGGATAAGTCTAGTTTGAGAATATTTTTGGATTTCCATAAAAATGAAAACCCATAGGTCGGGAAGCAACCTGTCGCGTCCGGCAAGGCCACGAGACTTGAACCCACAACCGAAGGGTGACAAGGGTGTATCACCTACCACTGACCCACGTGATGTCCTGGATTGAATAATGTAGTTTTTTAATGGTTCTTCTAGATTAATTATAAATTCATTTTTTGAACCCTATATGAATATGATAAATAGAATATTATTTTTAAGTTCTATTATATTTTAGAGTGAAATATGAGTTTGTGGTAGAACTTAGTTAAAGGATTGGACTCTACTTGTAAAGTATAGATTTTTCTTCTTCTATTATTCAATGAAAAATTAATTCTTATACTTTAGTTAAGGGATCTTAAAACAAAAAATTTGTTATCTTAATACCATATGTTTTGCTGAACTGATGGTATATTAAATCATCATAGATTGATGAATTTAGGGCGCTCAATTTTACACTTGTTTGTGATTGATGACCTCAATCACTACCTATAAATATTTAAATTTTTCCTATAATTATAAGTCGCTAATTTCCACCAATGTTCTTCTAATCAAGATCATAATTTGGTGGTTACCCTTTCATTTCCCTTTTCCTCTTATTAAAACTAAATTTTATTAACCTAATTTCTGATGTGGGTTTTCCCAATAGTATTTTCTATTTTCAACCTTTATTTTCAAAAAATAATTTCAAATTTCCAGGATAAAATTTATCGAAGGATGGAAGAATTTAACACCTGAAGATTTCATAGTACCTTATTTATTCAAAGTAATTCAATAACTTTCACTGCACACAACACCGAGTTCTAGAGCACCATGACTTATCAAACAAGCCCTTCAAAAGTAGTTATGAATAGTATTAAATGAATTTTGAACTATATATATTAATTATAATTTTAGAATCCATATTATGAGTTTCTTCGACATAATGTAAGAACAAATACATTTTTTTCAGATAAAAGAAGTTTTTTTCAAAAAATGCAATTTTACCACCTTTTAATGGTGAAGCCCTTTTAAATCCAATATTTGAAACTTTTATATATTCAATTTGAAAAATTAAACTTCTTCTTTAGAATTGATACATAATAATTTTGTTTCAATAAAGTTTTGGTGTTTTTCTGATAACTTTGATATTTGGGTGAACAGTGAAAAATCCTATATTTTAACTGAAAACAACTTTTTAATCAAAATAATTTATATTGTTAAATTATACATTTTGATGTTATGTAAGAATAAATAGAATATATTTTTACCATTTAATCAAATTATGGTCATTTTAAGTAATTTCACTTTGAAATTGGAAAAAAACAAGAGTCAAACTTTGGATAGTTATTTTTTTTAAAAATACTCCTTTTAGTTTTAATAGCGGGAATTAATTTTTAATTAATAAATGAAACTTTTATGTTTTTAGTTGGGTAAAATAGAATTCATTTTTTAATTCGGAATATCAAAATTATCTTAGGGTGAAATTTTGGTACTTTTCGGATAACTTTTATATTTTGATGAATAATGAAAATTACTAAAATTTAATTAAAAACTACTTTTTTAATCGAAATAATTAATAGTAAAAAATTATGAATTTCAGTGGTTTTAAAGTATATTTAGAATATATATTTACAATTTAATACAATTTTGGTCATTGTATAAAATTTAACAATTAAACCGGACATAAACAAGTGTAAATCTTTTGACGGTTATTATCTCTTAAAAACACGCTTTTTTGTTTTAACAACGGGAATTAATTTTAAATTAATTTCTGCCACTTCTGTGTTTTGAATTTGGAAAAATGGATTCCATATTTGGTATTAGGATTTCCAAATTGGGTAAATATGTAACTTTTATTTTTAGACATTTTGAATAATTACTTCGGTAAATATTTTATTTACCATGGTTAAAAGGTAAATCCGGTAAATAAGGGTAATAAATAATATTATAATAATAATAAAATACCCTAAAACGCATCCTAACCTTATTGGTTGATACATGGTAAATAAAATATTTACCGAAGTAATTATTCAAAATGTCTAAAAATAAAAGTTACATATTTACCCAATTTGGAAATCCTAACCTTATTGGTTGATACATGTCCGACCATGGGAATCTTTGGGTCGATTTTGGGACCCCATGGAGCCACTTGTTGGTGATAAGGATACTTTATATTAAATAAGTTATAGTAAATACAAAAATGACAAAATCATATATGTTTTAGAAAAACAATTTTTACATAAGGTTATATATGTTATATTTTCGACTATAAATTTTCATTATAAAGATAAAAATATTTAATACATATTGGTATTTTATTAAACATTATTATACATTTAATAATTAGAATTATTTAGGACACAATAATGATGCAATATTTTCCTTATTAATAATAGAATCAAATAATTTGTATTATAAATGTTAAAATAAATATAATATGTAAGTTATGATTACATACACAAATTTTATTGGATAATATATAATGTTATAATTTCTTATTTGAATTTTATTCTAATTAATAAAGTAGTTAATACTATCAAAATTCAATTATTGAATAGTGTCAAAAATGATATAAATGATTTTTTAAAACAAATAATATATTATTAATTGATATTCTATTCCTAAAAATTTAAGGTTCGTTCAATGGACTTATATCATGATAGGTGTATCATTAATGGACCACTTGGGGGTCTCTTGGATGTATATAGTATGTTTATTAACTATATAATATAAAAATACAAAGTGACATGGTAAATGTCAAACTAATTAACTAATAGTTAAAACTAAATAATAAGGTTAATATAATGACCCAAAACTGTCTAAAATCTATTGGTTGAAAGGATTTATACCCATACCCACATTATAATTTTAATAATTTAATTTGGAGCCATTAGAAACTGAATATAAATTTATTATAAATTAATACGTTATGTTTTTCCTCAAGAGACCCTCCTCCCCCTTATAAAAGGACACCACTTATAAAAAATTCTTCACACCTTAAAAGCCTTTTGGCTCGACCAAAACCTGACCAATTATTCTCTAAAATTCTCTCACTTCATCCTAGAGACCTTATTTTGAACATAAATCCAACCTAAGGAGCCCTTTTGATCAAATAAAAATGAAGAACCCGAAGAAGAGGTAATGTTTTCACCACCCTCTTTCAAGTTCCTTTCTTATTCAACTTATTTTTTCTTTGTTATTTCCATTATAAAATAATAAATCCAGTATCTTCTATATAATTTGTTGTTATTATAAATATGGTACAACCATATTCAGTATTCTATCCATCATTTTAATGACATGTCACTATACGCGCATACGTACGACCTACCGTGTCCACGTCGTGGTGTAATTGTTATTCAATGCGTTATTATTTGTATGGGTATAATAATGATTTTTAATTCATGTAAATAATAAATATAACATTATAATTATTCTGTATATATTATATACCATCCAATTATATATTATTTTAATATCAAAGGAATGATATTATTGCTCATGCGTACGTACGTACTACCATCTCCACGAACGCGATGAGATTCATTCTCCATTGTATCCATTCATGTCTAATTATCATTTGATGATTAAAAATAATGTTTAAGGACTTTATATCATTCTAAATATTAATAATATACAACCTATCCATAACAAACATGACTTATGTAACAAAATATATAAAAGAAAATGAGTAAGTTAACACCCTAAACGACGATAATACTAAGATATTATTAACAAAGCAATGTTAAAAGATCATATATGATATAAGATTAATGTATATGATTCTTGTATAATTTAATAACAATTAGTTCACCATTATACATGAGGTTAACCTACCCCCAACCAAGGAAAAGTTCAAGGTAAGGGTTTATTTCACAATCTCTTCATTATTTGAGGTTGTTTATATGTAATTATCTACTGGGACTTCTTTATCATCCACATCCATGTTTCTTAAAAATGTATTTCAAAATATTTTTACTATTTACTAGAGTATGGGTTAAATTAATTTATACCCCTATTATACTTTTTATAAAACGGTTTTAAAGGAATCATTCCTTCGTTTTCCAAACAAGGTCATTTTTAACCTTTTCGACAAAATTAAGGTAAGAATCTCTTTTTAACTTATACGGAAGGTGAGGATATATTCCTTAGTTATAAGATCTTCTAATATTCCTTTACAAGATTATAATAATATTTTCAAATTAAAGGTTTTCTTTAGAATTATGTTACTTTTAAATGGTTTAAAAAAAAGAGATATATCTCTCAAATAGTTTTTATTTTCAACTATGTCAACATCCTTTGGTGGATTTTATGTTTATTTGAAGTTCATTTATTATGATACAAAAATTCCATATTGTATTTATGGTTTTGTGATAAAATTAACTATGGTTGTGTTATTTTTATACCATTCATGGTTTATAGAAAATGTATTGACATTTCGTATGCTAGTTTTAATACGAATGTTTATGTTATGTTTAAACCTATTCATATGAGGAATGAATTGGACTTAATAAGTGATGGTTGGAGCCTGCTATATATCCTCAATGCATCAATAGGTCTAATGAGACAAACTAATTTTTTTGCATGATGCCTTGACAAAATCTTAATTGTAGTATTGGCATGAGGCCTTGGCTATGTGGTTATGATAGTCTGGCATTATGAATTCCATCATTATGAAAGTGGTTATTGATATTGCATGTGATTATTCAACTAGTAGAATATCCATGTGAATAAGTAAATGAAATTATTTCATTTTATTTCGGACATATTATGCTGAAGTTCAAGTTTAAAACGATTTTGTTTTAGTTATACATTTCCTTAAATGTTTATGCTTATTTATGGAAGTTTCCGCTATATTGTTATCCTTACTGGAAATCTGAGCTCACCCCTTTCTATGTTTTATTTTTTCCCAGGATGTGAAGAAAAAATTTATGAATGACCTGTAGGGATAGTAATTAGGGGATATGATTTCGGACTATAGAGATTATGTCATTGTAGTTTTCATTTTATGATGTAATTTAATCTTTATGAATTTTTCTAGCTATTCCAAGGCTACTAAACTAATCGGTCTTTAGAGACTTGATATTTTCTGATCATGCCAATGTTATGTAATAATTCACCGACTCTGGGTAACTGGGGTCAGGGCATTACATTAATAAAGTGTATATTTAACCTCATTGGCATTTATTTTCATTAAAATATTTTATAATGAAATTATTTTCTACAAAAAAATTTACTAAATGAAAAGGGAATTTTTTTAATGTATGCTGTGAAAATGAAATTTTTGATGCTACAACAATTATTTAAATTTTGTATTCTTCTTCAAGGAGTAATGTTTTTAAATGGAAAATAAATATAATATAACATTTTCATGTATTTTTGTATTGAAAATGGTTTTTATATGGAATTTGTTATGTCCTGATATCTTGTGATTGCAATGTGGAAATTTTATTTTTTTCCTTTGTTCGTGTTTTATGAGTTCGGATTATGTTATTGTTCTTAGGAATTATTTGTGTATATGGGTGGTTCTGTGATATACCGAGGGTGGGTGAGCCTGTGATAGCTATCCAATTCACTGTACAATGAGACAGAAATAAATAATAAGGTTTCTTTTAATAGATTTAGGTAATATACTATGATGGGTATTCCAAACATAACCATAAAGTATACACCCTATGTAGTTGTGAAAGCAGTAATATAATTATTATATGGATGCTTTAATTTACTATTATGTTTTCTTATTTCTTTGATGTACTATAGTAATCTTATGATTTCATAAGGTATGGTAAATATTATATGTTTTATGGTTGTAACGTGGGATTTTGTTAAATTGTTTTCATGACATTAAAATATTCATTGACTAACAATTTAATTCCTTATTTTATATACCTTACTGAGTTTTTTAATCTCATCCCATGTTTTTTAAATGTTTTCTATAGGATATAAGGATTGGTAAGAGGGTGGAAAATCAGGATGAATATTTTGAATATTTTTATCATGAAAAAGAAATTAGATTGTATTTTAAAGAGATTTATTTTATGAATGAAATAAATATTGAGTAGTAGTTTTATACTTTTTAATATTTGATATGTTATGTAATAGATATGACATAATTCTCTGAATCTATAACCCTAAAAAGATCCTAAATGTAAACGTGAGTAAATTATGTATTAAAATTTTTTATTAAGTAATTCTTAAGGCTGGGGCCTTATAAAAACAATCAATGATCTAGGTTTTGTATTCAATTTTATTTTATTATTCAAGAACCTTCCAGAAATATCATGAATATACAGATCTATGTTTTTAAATATTAGAATTTACCTTTATCATTTTAAAAAAAATTGTTCATTTATATCGTGGAATCATACTACACTACCACAACCTTCTTTGTCTTATCCCTCTTTATGTCATGATTACCATGTAATGCCTCATGTTATGACTCTAATCAACACTTATGATTAAACCTTCATTGTAATTATGACTAACATCATTTATTTTTTTGTTTTAAATTTTAATCAGCACACCTTCATCTTTATAATTCATTACTTATTCTACCACATATTTTATAGGTTCATAATATTCTTTATAAATAATATCTTTCACTATAAGGGACCTCCATTGAGAAATTTTTATTCCTTATTTTGTTATATTCTTGAGTTTTTTTGTCTTCATAATCATATTTTTGGTACTTTTTTTAGACAATTATACTCAAGATCTTCCACTTTTTTACACTTGAATAAAGTGATTGGAAGAATAAACTTAACCCACACTCTCCATATTTTATGATTAGAGGATTAAAATTGACATAAACTCTTCAACATCAATATTTTATATGATTGAGAGTCACTTCAAGGAATTTAAGGTACCTGCCATAGTACTTTATTTTATTATTGACTAATTATCATTTTGTTATAATATCATAGGCCACTATAATTCTATGGAAGATACCAAGAGAAATTCACTTTTGGAATTTTTCTTCCATAAGTAACACCTTTTCATTGTAATGATTTCTAGATTAATTTCATTATACTATTCATGATCTTTTAATATATATGTTCCTCACTAAGGCCATTCATATTTATAAAAAAGTATGTTTAGATGACCAAAAAATCGTACCTACCATCTAATTTTAATTCATTCTAAAAACATCATATTTGTTCCAAATAATGTGTTAATTTTCCTCCAAAACATTCTAATATCATACATATATATTCAAAAGATATTCCCACCAAATATCGTTAGGTTTTAAAAATCATTTCCTTTTTGAAGATAGGTTAAGAAAAGGATCTTCTTATGGTATTTATGGATTTGGGATATGTCTCCAACTATAAATGATATCATTCCATCAAGTCTCCACTTTCAATATTTAAAATAATTCCATATATAGTTTTTGTGTAAAGATGAAATACTATGGATTAGAAATACTATTTAATTTGGATTTTTAATTGCTTTAAATTATATGCATCAAATTCAGTAAAATAATTATGATTGATATCTTGTACAATTCTCCCATGTGAGAATAATAGTAATGTCCCCATTAATAAAAAGTTTTACAGTCTTGTAGATTATGACACCCTTAGGGGGGGTCAGTGTTGTTATGGTAAAACAAATTTAGTCTTGGATGATGATCTTTTTCTCTCACCTAGATGAACACTTCAAATTCTCTCAACCTTTTCCTTAAATGAGATATGTCCATAGTGAACAACATGTGGTATTTTAATAGGTTCTCACAAATTAGATATTATTAGATGAGCATGAAAAATTGAACTTGGAAAAAAATCAAAAAAATCCAAATATAATGTAAAATTAATACTGGCCTCGATATTCATCCGTTTTCACTACCATGAAAAATTAGATTTCTCAAAACACTCCTTAAATAAAGATCTCACTGTTTCACTTGGGGAATATTCCTTATTCACATAATGACAATATCAATATACACCTATATTTTTTTCACTTCGATATATAAATTTCCATTAATAATGATGATGAGACTCCAGGAATAAATCCTTCTTTGACCCTAAACCATCTAGGTAATATATGTGAAAATAATTTCCAAATATTCTTTAAATGAAATAAATTTTTGTGGATCATTATTTCTTTTTGATTTTATTATCTTATGAAAAACTATGTCCTTCTAATTTTTATATCAATATAATTGTTAATATGTATTCATCAATCTATAGTATTTTGATAAGTGTAACTAATGTTTATCAGGTCATAATTCCCAATAAAATATGAATAAGATGATGGGAACTTGAACCTATAACTCCCTCTAACTTAAAATATTTATTATAATAAAACAACATGGCTATTTAATGGGTAAATTATTCCCCACATAGTATTAGTAATCTCACATATATAGTGATATGTTCCCTTTTCACTGTTTCACATCCATCACCTATAATGAACTTCCATTGGATTGGATAATAGTACTCCGGTGTGGAGTCTCACAGTGTACCATATCCACTCCTCTATGTGAAAAAAATCCTCTATGACTACTCAAATTAAAATAAAACATTGTATAATTTTTTCACTGACAATGGTTCTACGATGTGGAAAAAACAATATAGTCTGCACTCTGGTGAGAATTAGAGAACAAAAAAACAAAACATTTGACAATTTTAGAGCATTCACATAATAAGTAGTTTCTTCAATATGGATCCCTTAAATTATATATGAGATACTACATATCCATCATTACTATAGTTTCGGTACATATAAAATTCTAGAGGCACTAAATCCCCATTTAAAATTTTTTTGTATAATGGTCCATATGTTTATAGAGTAAACATAAAAATCTCTATCCCCCATCAAATTACCCTATGAAACATTAGAGGAATATATGACTCTTTTGTTCCAGGTCCTACCAATTCATAGAAAGTGGATCCTATCCTAGCCTCCTCTATTCTATTGACTTGAAACATTGACATCTTCTTTAGTATTGTAGCACATGTTGTCCAGACCCATACACCCATTCCTTGTCTTACCTACACATGTTCTTGTACAGTCCTAAATTCCATGGGGGCCAAGATTGGACTTGTATTTTCTAAATGCCATCTTTCAGTATGGTGAAACAAATAATACAATGTTAGATTCATAGTAACTATGGTGTTGAGCCCTATATATGATGTGGCATCTGTGAGAGAAAATTCCTCCTCATCAGTCATTATCTTCTCAACAAATTCAACAAAAAAACATTTTCAAATAGATTTTTTCCATAAAAATTAAACATTAAAAAATTTTTTAAAAAAGTAATTAATTATTATATTTTTTATTATTCAGGAAATACATAATGTAAGATTTGAATTGGGACTCAAGGTAATGGATATTTTTAAATTATTTATTTCTAGTGTTTTCAAGTATGTATTGCAAATACCTTACTATAATGTTATCATAGAATTTTATTTATCATGGTATTATTTATACTAATAAGTATACTATTATTTAATTTCATTTTCCCTTAAATTTATTATTGGAAAACCCATTCATTTTAATTCAACTTATTTTTTTCTGTTTTCCTAAAATCATCCCCTTACAAATTCAAATATTATTTTTATGAGTTTTATTCATTCTATATTCATGTTCATTTTTTCTTACTGATGATACGATTCATAGACCTTATATATGATAAATTTTCATCCCGATATGTATCCACATAATTCATTGGATATTATAATATGTTTTGGTAATATAAATAACTAGTAAATATATTCCATTATGTTTCTATTATGTATTAATTAAGTGTTTATTTTTTCCATTATTAGTTTATTTCAATTACATGGTAAAATTATTATATTGTGATTGATTGTAGGTAACATGAATATAATATCTTAATAGAAAATCAGGATTTTATAATACTTTAATTCTTTCCCATTATATTAATTTTTGAATTTCCCATTGAAATAATAATTCTATTTCATTAGTAAATATGATATTTTACAAGGTAATTGTTAATTATTTTATGGAAAAAGTTATTTGTGGTTATCATATTTTTAAAATTTCTAATGAATTTTCATTATTTTACACCCCTTTGATGATATTTATACACCTTACTTACTTTTTAAATTTTATTTAAAGGTTTAATCAGTGAGTAAAAATTATTATAAATTTAGGCTTTTGTTGTGAGGTTTTATAATTGAACAAATTATGTGTATCATCAGAAAATTTTGGTTTATTTTCAAACTGTTATATTTAATTGGAAAAGTTTGGGTTTTGTTTTTTATGTCATTTCATTATGATTCTGAAAATTTCTAAATCTAGAATTTGTTGAGTATGTAAGTGATTGAGTATTTTTATATATCCTATAATCATGGGAAGGTTTGGTAAAGGTATTTACACTCCTGAAAAACTGCAAAAAAATGAAAATTAAAAAAATTAGAACATGATCCTGTTATGGTCAACCATTAAGTTTTATTCGTACACAAGACAATTCCATGGAACCTAAAATTAGCATGAAACTATAAGGATATATGATCATGGTCTTGAAATTTTTCTAGTTTATAATGAATCAAATACATAGTATTTTTAGGGGAATTTAATATATCATTATCTTATCTCTTATTGTAACCTTTACCATTGTACATTCTTCCAACGATTTAATTTGGAATCTAAATTCTATCAACTAAGTTAATATCCATAAATTCTATTGATGTGTAAATCCTATAATAACTCATGGAAAAGTTGATCTTAAGGTATAAAAAATTAAACCAATTATCATACATAGAAAACAAGACCTTAGAGATATGTTTTATAATTTAAAGAGGTAGTTTAATTCCATAAAATGAATCATACATTAATATTTGTAATAAAAAAATTATATATAAGAATAATTCATTAAATAGAATAAAAAAATTAACAACGAATAAATTTCAACATGATAAAATGGTTTATGAAGATTTCATAGATAAAAAATTCTAAACACTTAAAAAAAAATTTATGGGTAAACATTAACAATTATCATTTATCAAATATAAATAGTCTGTAAGATCATTTATATGGTTTAGATATGAACTCCATTTTATTTTAGAACTGTGTGAAAATTACGAAAAAATTTATTATACATTAACAATAATTTCATAAAATATAAAATCTTTGTTATAAATAAAAGAGTTGTCAAGTAAGGATTCTAAAATAAAAAATTGATTTTTCTATTTACAATCTAGTTATAAATCAATGTAGGGTGTTTTTTAATACAACCTATTTTTACAACACAATTGAACTTCAAACCAATATAACATCTATGAAAAACATTGGTGTGGTTTGAAGCCCCCATCAGTTTCAGAAACACATAAAAATTAATTATAGATGTTTAATAATTAGATAACTTTTGAATATTGTATAAATTAAATAAATAAAAAATGATTCTATCATTAATACATATTTTATAAATTGAAAATTTTAATAATAAAACACTTCATGACTTTTATATTTTATGGTATACTATAAATTTTATTTTATTCAATGGTATATTATCTACCAAATTTGACGATGTAAATTCATCATTTGTGATATGTCAATCAGTATTTGGAAAGTATTAATTGATAATATATATTATGACATAATGATGACAAAATGATCATTTTTTATAATGTTTATTATCATTATAATCACATAAAACACCCTATCTCACAAGTTTTAATATAAATATAAAATAAGAAAAGATTTAAACTATATCCCCAAATTTGATAATTGATATCCCATGTAATGATAATATCACTGCTAAAGATGTCATATATCATAATAATATCTACAAAATAAAATTTTCTATCATTTTTACAATAGGAATTATGATATAAACTTTTTATTTATTTTTTCAATGATATCAAGAATCGATAATCTTGGAAAGGCCCTGATACCCATGAAGGGGTTATAAATATTTTTTAACAAATTTTAAATGAAGAATAATACATTATAAACCTTAGTAAAATGATAAAAATAACATGGTAAACTACAACCACAGGTAAATAGTTTAATAACATAAGTTCCCTTTGTTGTATATGGGTGAACCTCATTTTTCAATCATAGTAATCAATAAAAATTACTAAGGAACTACAAAAGGACTATTTCCTCCAATTTGTATCAACAAATTCATATATGTTACTCGATTCTGGGTTAAGACCATCCTTATATCTATAATTTTTGAGTAACTCTCAAGGCCCATAAAATATTAGGAATAAAGTGTTGGACCATAGATCAAAAATTTTTCAATGATAAAAACACTATAATTTTTAAACAAGTTTAACTATCTTTTGAGTATTTTAATTTTCAGTATATTGTGTTTTTTATAAATAAGGCATCCAAACATTAGAAAAACTAAAAATATTCTTAATGGTATTCATTAATGGTTGTTCTGGGAAGGTAACACCAACTACCAGATGTAGTTCCATTAGATATCATGTGGAAATGGTAGAGTCCTCACAGCAAGCAGATTCCCACTGACTATCTAGTGGAAGTAGACTAGATATCTAATTAAAAGATAATATTTGGGGTTTATTCCAGCAACATCAACACCTACCTGGTAAATGTTATGCAATATCTATTGGTGTTTGGACTATAAGTATGTGGATAAATTAAATATTATAAAAAATAATATGGTTCATATATTTAATTCCTTGAATCAATAACTTTAACCCCTAAACTCTATGGATAATTCAAAATATATCTTTAGGAGCCTTTTAACTTCATTAAATTTTAATATGATTCAAACAAAATGATTTTTCATCCCAAATCAATTCATAATCTCCCATGAGCTTTAATGTTCTATTTTCCTCCACATTATTTCCTAAAGAGAATCATTGGGTTCATGAATTTAGGAGATCATAGAAAATAATCATGAATTTTGTGATATTCAATGAATTCATCTACAAGGACCCAGCCTTATTACATTACATAATATTGATTTTTTTTAAGAAATCACTTCCTTTTACATTGAGGATCTTTTCAAGTTTTGATCTCTAAAGAATTGGAACATTATACATTCATAACATTACACATTTTTATAGATTGGATACTATAAAAATAGTTTCCATTTTTTTAAAATATAATACATTAATGCTTAAAAATGATTTTTTGACAATTCTTCAAACATTTAACATGGATTCCTTCTTTGTATTACACATCCTTATGACCTGTGAATTTTTTTTAAAAAGTGTGGGAAGAGTAAAAAAATCTCAATAATGGATCTAAAAGAAGTAAAGAAAACATTATTCCATAAATACTTGTAACATATGGAAAGATTTTTAAAAGACATAATCGTCAATCATATATACTTACTTTTGGAAACATGAGATTTTCCAAAGATTTAAACAATAAATAAGAACTTAAATATAACAATAAAGGTATCTGGAGGCATTACACGCATGATCTTATAACCCTCTCAACAACCATATAATTTGTAACCCTCACAGAGACCTTACAATTTGTGTAACTATCGCAGTTACACTTGGAGTAACCCAACGGCCGACCCCCAACATACAGATACCCAATGCATTGGAGTGAGATATAGGTCCCTCTCTTCATCATAAAAAATGTCCAAGAACCTGAACACAATCATATAACATTAATAATTTCATAAAAACATTGTCTTTGAAATTTGTAAAACAAAATTTTTACAGAGGATCTTAAAAGAGAAGTCCCTTATAAATATCATATAGTTAAAATGGGAATGAAAAAAGTTGATGGAATATGTATATACACTATAAATACACATAATTAAACATAATATAAATAAAACCCATCAGAAAACCCATTTTAATACCACATAAATAATGAAGTAGAAGGTTAACCTAGAAAATGGAAATTGGGTTATGTATTCCCTTACATCGGGCTTGTCTTTCTTTAAACCTGTTTAAACCTCCTCCTGATCAACTCTCCTTGAGATCCTTATGAAGGCCTTTGGTTTTCTCTTTTTAGTGACACTATCATGTCTAGGATGTGGGGAAGAGACTTCGGAGGAGTGTTAGGTAGAACATTGGTAAGTCTCAAGGCATGAGAGTTGTGGGAGGAAGAGGGAAGTGAGGGTGGAATTTATAGTGGATTATGTAAAGACCCATAAATTCCAAGGAAATTTTTTTCTTAATTTTCTTTGGAATTTTTCAAGAACGCAGTTTCTGACGGCACCTGATTCTGAAGCCCGGTGTGCCCGGAATCATTTTCCGAAGTTTGTCTCGGGTATGTTCAGTGAACGGACGAGTGGGTTTTCCTAACTTTTGAACCGGTGCTCGGAATCGAATTCTGAGGGCACCGATGGAATCGCAGCGCCGGTAATTGCTTAGAAACGCCTCTTCCAGAGTTGCGTTTTCTCGGGTGTGGTTTTTAATTTTTGGGATTAAAGTTAAAAATAAAATAAATTGTACGACAAACATTATTTTTATTTCACTTAAGCCGCTTGGAAGCCACTTAAAGCAGCTTAAGCTGAGTCGAAGCAGATAGGGTGCTATCCAGAAATATCCTACCCTCTTGGTAGGATATTTGTGAGGTGGGGCCCGCACGAGCCCCACTGTTTCTTTTCCACTAAGTAACGCACCCGCGAAAACCCGTCATTATGAAAGTCAACTGACGCGTTTTCTTAATTTCATAACGCACCAATTAATTGGGCGGTTTTCTTCATTGAATTAATTGGGCGATTTATTTCGTTGAATTAATTCTACGAATTAATGGGTCGTTACTTATCTCTTTTTCGTTTCTTAACCGGTTTGAAATCTGTTGGCATAGTAATAAAATAAGACCAACGCCACATCTTGAGGATTACACGTTGGGAGGCTTTTGACAGAATTCTTGTGCTTTCACCCTTCTTCGCGAAGAACGCGAAGAACACGAAGAACGTGAAGAACGCTGGCCTCCGACGAAGAACGCCAAAACCGCAGGAAATCGACGACGCGATGTCATGTGCTGTGACACCGACGTTTCCTCTTCTGCGACATTCTTGTGCGACGTTCCTTCGCCCGCAACGAAATCTTCGATCTTCTGTTTGAGGTAAGAGATTTCGGGTTTCTTTTAAAACTCCTTTGTGGTTTTTAACAACGCACAGATTTAATTATTAAAATTAAATCTGTTGTTCTTAAACCTCAGAGTTTGTCGACGCGCACCTTTTTCCATGACGACGCGACGCCCTTCCGTGACGATGCGACGCCTTCCGCGACGCGACGATCGCCTCCTTCCGCGGCGATCAAATCCGCGAAGAACCCGCGTGCGACGACTTGACGAGGTAGGGATTTTATTTGGATGTTTTATATTCCCGTGTTTGTTTCTGTTCAAAATGAAGAACCAGGTTCATAAAACAATTTTAATTCATTAAAATTGTTTTCGGTTATGTATTCATGTGTTGAATAATTCTCTCGTAGTTTTTATCTAACGCGGAGGGTGCGGGCCAAACGAACACGGCCCGACAACCCTCCGTCGTTCTTCGTTGTTGTGCGAATTTGGCGGGCAATGGCAAATCGTGACACAAGGCCGATTTGATGATCCCGCAGTGAAGAACGGAACCCGGGAGGAACAACGGCACAGGCAGGAAGGAAAACGGACCACCGAAGCAACTCCGGTGGCCCGCGGAAGCTACCGGCGGCGCCGGCGACCGGAGGCGGCGGCGCCCCGGCGCGTCGCCGGACAGGGCCGTCGTGGCTTAAGTCGCAGCCGCGCGGGTCCGGCTCGCCCGCATGGGACGCGGCGACATGCCGCGTCTTCTGAACCATCGCGGCCCCACGTGGGGCCGCGGCACATCCAAACCGCGGGGGCAGCGCCCCGCGGCAACCGAGCGCTCGGCCGCTCGGCCGAGCCGAGCCAGGCCGGTCCGACCGGCTAGGCCGTGCCCTGGCCAGACCGGACCGGGTCCATCCAGGTCAGACCGGGTCGGTTCGACCCGGTTCGGCCGACCCCGGGGGGGGGGGGGGGGGGGGGGGGGGGGGGGGTCGGGTCGGGTCGGCCCGGACCCCCCCCCCCCCCCCCCCGTCTTCGGACTATTTTCGGTCTTTTTATTGTAACTTGAGATACGGGCCTCCGAACGACGCACCGTCAGTGGCAACGCGATCCTTGGATCGTGATGGTCGTTTCGGTATATCGCACTCAAGGTTTCGGAATACTTTGGGTTCGGCCGGGTTGGTTCATCCACAAAACCAACCGGGCCCTCGGAGCGAAAACGCTCATATCTTGAGTTCCGGACGTCCGATTGACGTGCCGTCGACTTTGATGGATTCCTCTAAGGGATACGGATCTTTTGTCTTACTCCGCTCGAGATTTGGACGCAGTTGGAGTACGATCAGGTTGGTTTGAACTTAAAAACCAACCGGGCCCCCGGGACAAAAAAGCCAATAACTTCCAGACCGGGCGTCCGATTGACGCGTCGTCTGTTGCGTTGAGTTCATGTTGACGATACGGAAATTTTGGCATCCTCCGCCCGAGTTTTGGATGCAGTTGGGTTATAGCCGGGTTAGATTGTGCCCGAAATCCAACCGGGCCCCTGGAACGGAGAAAGATGATATCTTTCAGACCAGACGTCCGTTTGACGAACCGTCAGCGGCGTTGGTGATCACGTTGAGAAACGGTCCCTATGAGTATACTCTATGAGTGTTCGGGGTATAGTTGAGTTACGTCCAGACTGGTTCGCACACGAAACCAACCGGGCCCCGGGGACGAGAAGGCTAATAACTCACAGATCGGGCTTCCGTTTGACGCGCCGACTGTTGCGTTGAGACCCCTATGACGAGGCGGTACTTTGAGATACTTCTTCGTGGGACTTTGTGATACTTGGAGTATCGACCAGTAGCTCTTGGAGCAGACCCTCCCGGAGACGAGCGTGCGGAGTACGTAGACCGTGTAGACGACTGAGACTTGACGACTGCTTGACCGACTCGACTTGTAGTGAGTCGACTAGCCCAGTGGACGGAGCGCCCGATATTTGGCGGAAGACCCACGGCGGACGGAGCGCCTGATAGTTGGCAGCAGACCCGCGGTACTCAACCGGAGGAGTACCTCTGTAGGCTATTAGGGAGAGCGCCCGGTATTTGGCGACAGACCCTCAGCGGAAGGAGCACCATGTAGTTGGCCGCAGACCCGCGGTACTCGACAGGAGGAGTACCTCAGCAGTCTTAGCTTAGTGAGCAGTACCTCGGAGTCATGACAGGACCACTGTACACTCCAGAGACGGAGCTCTTCAGCAGTTACAGTTTCGATAATGAAAATCCTGGTTTGATATGGGACTTTTGACCTTGTGTTTACCTCATGATTGAGATGGGTCACTTGCTAACTTAGGTATATGTATGGGCATATACCTGGGTAGTGGTTATCCGTTGATTTCACAATCCTTGTGTTTCCTCATGATTGAGATGGGTTACTTGATAACATAGGTATATGTATGGGTATATACCTAAGTAGAGGTTATCTGTTGAGATCTTCTTTGTGGTTATACTTGTTGGTTTAGTGAGACCTTGAGGGTCTTGGGGTCCCTACTGAGTATCGTTATACTCACCCCTGCACGAGTTATGCCCGCACCTCGTTGTGTTGGTTGTAGACGACAGGCAGTGCTGACGAAGGCCGAGTGTTCGAGGACTGGACGGTACCCGGAGGTGGACTACAGGACGAGTCAGTACCCGGAGGTGGACTACACGATGAGTCAGTACCCGGAGGTGGACTACACGACGAGACGACACACAGAGAAGGTTGACGGGCGAGAGCGTGGAGGAGGCTATATATACCTACCCTTCAGGTAGGATCCGTGGTGGACGACCAGGAGCTGCGTCATCTGTACCTACCCTTCAGGTAGGATCCGAGGAGGACGACCCAGGAGCTGCTTCCATCCTTCCAGATTTTATCTTTTCTGTTGTACTTGTTCAGTTGTAGTTGTACTTTCTTTTGGGTTTGTATTCTGGCCCATTTACTTTTCAGCACTTCTCTTGTACTTAGTGTTTACTTTTTCCGCTTTCTTACTCTATGGTGCTTGTTTTATTTTATAAAGGCAATGCCTTCCCAGTTATCGGGATTTACGCCATTGGTGCTAGTCGCCAGCCCCTGGCCTATGGAAGGCGGGCTTGGGGTAGTCACAGCATGGGCCCTGAGGACGGGTCGTGACAAATTGGTATCAAAGGAGTTCGGTTCTACCACAGAACTTATAACTCTGATGTTTCTTTCTGTGAAGCAATAGTGTTAAGAGTACCGAGTGTGGTTTTCAGTTCAGGGAGTCCAGTGTTGGTGCGGGCGGCTGACGTATCCATACACCAGGACCCTGACAACTGATTTCCGACTTTGTGCACGAAAACACTGATTGCGTGGGTGTTTTCGAGAAGTTTTATTTAAATGTAAGCTCAAACCAGGTCAGCTCACCAGGGATAATCTTTTGACCGTGTCATGTTGTTTCTTTCAGGATGCCTCCCCGTGGACGACCAGCTAGAGCCCCGATATTGGTACGTACTGATAGCCTGCCGAGCGACGAGGCCTTAGTACAGGGCCCTATCCCAGTTGAGGCACCAGCGGAGGCACCAGCGGTACTACTACCCGTTGGGCCACCGATGCCACCAGCCCCAACAGTAGAGGATGCACATCGCTTGAGCGCACTGCATGAGTTCCAGTGCCAGAGGCCACCCAGGTTCCAGGGAGGGACGGACCCGCAGGCGACTGAGGATTAGCTGGAGGCTGTGGTGAGAGTCTTCAGGCTAGTGGGGAGGCCGACATATTTCATGGTGATCCTTGCTGCCAGCCTTCTTTAGGCAGCAGCAGGCAGATGGTGGAGCCTGATGCTTCAGATGCATGACGAGGAGACACTTCTATGGGCAGACTTCGAGAGCCTGTTCCGGGCAGAGTTTGTACCAGCCACCCTTCGAGCGGTGCATATACAGGAGCTACTTCAGTTGCGGCAGGGCAGCATGTCAGTGGCGCAGTACTCAGCGAGATTCACGGAACTCTTGCGCTACTCCATAGATATGGTACGGGACCTGTTCTTCAAGGCCCGAACCTTCGAGCAGGGGCTCAGGCAAGAGATTATAGCTTCTGTTGTTTCTCACAGCATTCCGACGCAGACAATGGTGTTGGAGAGAGCCATCTTAGTGGAGAGTTTCCTTGCTGAGAAGTCTCCAGCAGCATGACCCACCACTAGCTGGCTTGCGGCAGAGTCTTCTGTAGCAGGCAGTAGACAGATGACGCAGAGGTCCAAGAGGACCAGACCTACCGATGGCCGACTGCACGACTCAGGTTCAGTTGTGTGGGGAAACCGGGGTGGAGTCAGAGCCAGATGTGCCGAGAGTGGACAGTGTTACTCCTGCGGCGGAATTGGTCACATGGCACGTGACTATCCGACCCTCCATGCAGATGACCAGAAGTTAAATGAAGAACCTCCGAGGCAGAGGCAGAGGTTCGATCAGGGCGGACCGCAAGGAGCAGGCGGCCATGGCAGAGGAGCTGGTCGTGCAGCTGGAGGTGGACGACGTTTCGGGGTGTTACCACCCCCACCACCAGGAGGCCCACCCCGACCGCAGGGGACAGGAGGACATGGGAGAGCTCAGCTTCAGGCAGCTGAGGCCTATGGTCATGGAGCTCCGGAAGCAGATGGACAGGAGTGGGACTAGCTTCCGACCTGGAGGCTATTAATCCTGTTGCTTCTAGTTTTGTTGATGTTTGTCTGTAGTTACTTTGTGTCTTTTTACTATGAGCTGCAATAATGAAAAGACACTTATCTTTGTAAGTTTGCTTTCCTGTCCTTTTTGTTTGGTTGATACTGAGTGGTCTCGGTTAAGACTGTTGACTTGACCCTCACTTTCGAGTTTTCTACTGAAGGAGACCTAGTGACCACACACTGATGCCGACAGTGTGACTCGACCCTTGGAGGCGAGAGTGACAGTTGGATCTCTTGGTAGTTATGTCGAGGCCTTACAATGTCATCCATGGCATGAATGCATCATTCATGTCAGGATTGACTTTATTAGGAAATGAATGTGGTTCATCCAGGGGATGAGACCAGATTTCTCTTATCGGAAAAGAAGAAATCATAGCAACTCTTGTGAGACTAGAGAAGGTCCAGGTCATCAAAGAGCGGATGAGGACGGCATAGGGCCGACAGAAGCCTTATGCTGACAGGACTTGGAGGCCTCTAGAGTTCGAGGATGACCATCACGTCCTTAAATGAGTCTCACCTCGATGAGGTTTACGGAGATGTGGCCAGGGAGGCAAGTTATCTCCGAGGTTCAACAGACCTTTCTAGGTCCTCAGCTGGGTAGGCAAGGTGGTTTATCGCTTGACCCATCCACTTCAGTTGCACTAGGTGCATGACGTTTTCCACGTATCCCAACTGAGGAGATACGTGCTCAACCCTCCGCATATCATCGACCATGAAGAGCTGGATGGTGGTGATGAGGTGACTTCTACGAAGGTTCCTGTGGGGATCGAGGATCGACAAGAGAAGATCCTAGAAGGACGGTCGATTCCTCTTGTGCACTTTCTTTGGCAGCACGGGAACCTCCAGGTGAGCACATGGGAGCGGAAGGCTCAGATGCGTGCTCAGTACCGCCTTCATATCCCTAAGTTTATGGTGAAGCTTTACAGGGATGTAAATCCCTGTGGTGGGAGTAATGTAAAGACCCGTAAATTCCAAGGAAATTTTTTTCTTAATTTTATTTGGAATTTTTCAAGAACGCAGTTTCTGACGGCACCGGATTCCGAGGCCCGGTGTGCCCGGAATCATTTTCTGAAGTTTGGCTCGGGTACGTTCAGTGAACGGATGAGCGGGCTTTTCTAACTTCTGAACCGGTGCTCGGAATCGAATTCTGAGGGCACCGATGGAATCGCAGCGCCGGTAATTGCTTAGAAACGCCTCTTCCGGAGTTGCGTTTGCTCGGGTGTGGTTTTTAATTTTTGGGCTTAAAGTTAAGAAATAAAATAAATTGTATGACAAACTTTATTTTTATTTCACTTAAGCCGCTTGGAAGCCACTTAAAGCAACTTAATCTGAGTCGATGCGGATAGGGTGCTATCCAGAAATATCCTACCCTCTTGGTAGGATATTTGTGAGGTGGGGCCCGCACGATCCCCACCGTTTCTTTTCCGATAAGTAACGCACCCGCAAAAACCCGTCATTATAAAAGTCAACTGATGCGTTTTCTTAATTTCTTAACACACCAATTAATTGGGCGGTTTTCTTCGTTGAATTAATTGGGCGGTTTATTTCATTGAATTAATTCTACGAATTAATGGGTCGTTACTTATCTCTTTTTCGTTTCTTAACCGGTTTGAAATCTGTTGGCGTAGTAATAAAATAAGACCAACGCCACATCTTGAGGATTACACGTTGGGAGGCTTTTGATAGAATTCTTGTGCCTTCACCCTTCTTCGCGAAGAACGCGAAAAACACGAAGAACGTGAAGAACGCCGACCTCCGACGAAGAACGCCGAAACCGCAGGAAATCGACGACGCGACGCCGTGTGCCGCGACGCCGATGTTTCCTCTTCCGCGACGTTCTTCTGCGACGTTCCTTCATCCGCAACGAAATCTTCGATCTTCTGTTTGAGGTAAGAGATTTCGGGTTTCTTTTAAAACTCCTTTGTGGTTTTTAACAACGCACGGATTTAATTATTAAAATTAAATCTGTTGTTCTTGAACCTCGGAGTTCATCGACACGCACCGTTTTCCGCGACGACGTGACACCCTTCCGCGACGACGCAACACCTTCTGTGACATGACAATCGCCTCCTTCTGCGGCGATCAAATCCGCGAAGAACCCGCGTGCGACGACTTGACGAGGTTGGGATTTTATTTGGATGTTTTATATTCCCGTGTTTGTTTCCGTTCAAAATGAAGAACCAGGTTCATAAAATAATTGTAATTCATTAAAATTGTTTTTGGTTATGTATTCATGTGTTGAATAATTCTCCCATTGTTTTTATCTGACGCGGAGGGTGCGGGCCAAACGAACACGGCCCGACAACCCTCTGATGTTCTTCGTTGTTGTGCGAATTTGGTGGGCGATGAAAAATCGTGACGCAAGGCCGATTTGATGATCCTACAGTGAAGAACGGAACCCGTGAGGAACAACGGCATAGGCGGGAAGGAAAATGGACCACCGGAGCAACTCCGGTGGCCCGCGGAAGCTACCGGTGGCGCGGGTCACCGGCGCGGCGGCGCCGGCGATCGGAGGCGGTGGTACCCCGGCACGCCGCTGGACAGGGCCGCCGCGGCTTCAGGCGCGGCGGCGGCGGCCAACAGACCCGCCGTCGCGCGGGTCCGGCTCGCCCGCATGGGACGCGGCGACATGCCGCGTCCACTGAACCAGCGCGGCCCCACGCGGAGCCGCGACACCTCCAAACCGCGGGGCCAGCGCCCCGCGGCACCCGAGTGCTCAGCCGCTCGGCCGAGCCGAGCCAGGCCGGTCCGACCGGCCGGGTCGCGCCCTGGCCGGATCGGACCGGGTCCAGCCAGGTCGGACAGGGACGGGACGGGTCGACCCGGTTCGGCTGACCCCCGGGGGGGGGGGGGGGGGGGGTCGGCCCGGGCCCGGACCCCCCGTCTTCGGACCATTTTAGGTCTTTTTCTTGTAACTTGAGCTACGGGCCTCCGAACGACGCACCATCAGCGGCAACGCGATCCTTGGATCGAGACGGTCGTTTCGGTATATCGCACTCAATGTTTCGGAATACTTTGGGTTCGGCCGGGTTGATTCATCCACAAAACCAACCGGGCCCTCGGAGCAGAAACGCTTATATCTTGAGCTTCGGACGTCCGATTGACGTGACGTCGACTTTTATGGATTCCTCTAAAGGAGACGGATCTTTTGGCTTACTCCGCTCGAGGTTTGGACGCAGTTGGAGTACGGTCAGGTTGGTGTTAACTTAAAAACCAACCGGGCCCCCGGGACGAAAAAGCCAATAACTTCCAGACCGGGTGTCCGATTGACGTGTCGTCTGTTGCGTTGCATTCCTGTTGACGATACGGAACTTTTGGCATCCTCCGCCCGAGTTTTGGATGCAGTTGGGTTATAGTCGGGTTCGATTGTGCCCGAAATCCAACCGGGCCCCTGGAACGGAGAAAGATGATATCTTTCAGACCAGACGTCCGTTTGACGAACCATCAGCGGCATTGGTGATCACGTTGAGAAACGGTCCCTATGAGTATACCCTATGAGTGTTCGGGGTATAGTTGAGTTACGTTCGGACTGGTTCGCACACAAAACCAACCGGGCCCCGGGGACGAGAAAGCTAATAACTCACAGACCGGGCGTCTGTTTGACTCACTGACTGTTGCGTTGAGACCCCTATGACGAGGCGGTCCTTTGAGATACTTCTTCGTGGGAATTTGTGATTCTTGGAGTATCGACCAGTAGCTCATGGAGCGGACCCTCCCGGAGACGAGCGTGCGGAGTACAGAGACCGTGTAGACGACTGAGACCTGAAGACTGCTTGACCGACTCGACTTGGAGTGAGTCGACTAGCCCAGTGGATGGAGCGCCCGGTATTTGGCGGCAGACCCATGGAGGACGGAGCACCAGGTAGTTTGCAGTAGACCCGCGGTACTCGACCGGAGGAGTACCTCTGTAGGCTATTAGGGATAGCGCCCAGTATTTGGCGACAGACCCTCAGTGGACGGAGCGCCTGGTAGTTGGCCACATACCCGCGGTACTCGACAGGAGGAGTAC
Source organism: Viscum album (assembly GCA_963277665.1). Lineage (NCBI taxonomy): Eukaryota > Viridiplantae > Streptophyta > Magnoliopsida > Santalales > Viscaceae > Viscum > Viscum album. The sequence goes on along the minus strand of OY728130.1, from coordinate 1,295,574,792 downwards.
CTCAGCAGTCTTAGGTTAGTGAGCAGTACCTCGGAGTCGTTACAGGACCACTGTACACTCCAGAGACGGAGCTCTTCATCAGTTACGGTTTCGATAATGAAAATCCTGGTTTGAGCTGAGACTTTTGACCTTGTGTTTACCTCATGATTGAGATGGGTCACTTGCTAACTTAGGTATATGTATGGGCATATACCTAAGTAGAGGTTATCTGTTGAGATCTTATTTGTGGTTATCCTTGTTGGTTTAGTGAGACCTTGAGGGTCTCGGGGTCCCTACTGAGTATCGTTATACTCACCCCTGCACGGGCTATGCCCTCACCTCGTTGTGTTGGTTGCAGACGATGGGCAGTGCTGACGGAAGCCGAGTGTTCGAGGACTGGACGGTACCCGGAGGTTGACTACATGATGAGTCAGTACCCGGAGGTGGACTACACGATGAGTCAGTACCCGGAGGTGGACTACACGACGAGATGAAACACAGAGAAGGTTGACGGGCGAGAGCGTGGAGGAGGCTATCTGTACCTACCCTTCAGGTAGGATCTGTGGTGGACGACCAGGAGCTGCGCCATCTATTCCTACCCTTCAGGTAGGATCCGAGGAGGACGACCCAGGAGCCGCTTCCGTCCTTCCAGCTGTTATCTTTTCTGTTTTACTTGTTCAGTTGTAGTTGTACTTTCTTTTGGGTTTGTATTCTGGCCCATTTACTTTTCAGCACTTCTCTTGTACTTAGTGTTTACTTTTTCCGCTTGCTTACTCTGTGGTGCTTGTTTTCTTTTATAAAGGCAATGCCTTCCTAGTTATCGGGATTTACGCCTTTGGTGCTAGTCGTCAGCCCCTGGCCTATGGAAGGCGGGCTTGGGGTAGTGACGACACGGGCCCCGAGGACGGGTCGTGACAGATTAGAGGGGGTATTTTTCCTAATTTTAATCATTATTATAATATTTTTGGTCAATACTATGAATTTTCTTAATTCATGTGACCCCAAATTGTAAAAATGGAATGTGAGTTCGAACCAAGTGGCCTTAAATCACTTATGATGTCATAAATATTTTATTTTACTAATAATTTGAATATATTGTATTTTACTGTTTTTCACTTTTCACCAAAAATTCTAGAATTATAGAAAAATACAAAAAAATTCCCCTTAACATTTCTTGACGTGTATAATTAAAAAATAAATTCTATTTTGATGAAAATAATTTTCTAAATATTAATAATTTAATTTTTAAATAAAATCATACTCACATTAAAAATTAATAATTTAAAAATTATGATTGCTTTTATATCACATTGAATAATTAACCAAGATGTCATTATCTTTAATCCTTAAGAAAATAAAATAATAACCCAATTTACTATTCAATAGGTTCATTACTATTCATATTAATATTCATATTACTTCTCATAAGGTCATGTTACTATTCACCAACAAAAATAAGTTGGTTCCATTAGACTCCAAATGACATACTAAAAACAATTGTAGATGACCATTTTTCAAAATTCAAAACATAAAAGTGGAAAAGTTATTTTTAATGGCTAGTTATAAATATCTACTTAAAATAATGTTTCATGAATTTCTAGTTTTTTAAAAAAACCTTGGGGTGTTACATTATCCCCACATTCTGAAAATTGTGTCCTAACCATTTTATTTACATATTAAACAAGTGAGTGTACCCTTATCTAATAGAATTTTCAGACTCCCATGTTGCTTCTTCTACTATGTGTTTTCTCAAAAAAACCATTACCTGCTGGATTGCTTTATTTTTCAATACCTATTCTCTTCGATCACTGATTTGAACCACTTTCTCTTCATAAGAAAGGTTCTATTTCAGCAGAACTGCTTCCGGGATCAAGAAATGTGATGAATCTAAATCATACTTCCTAAACATCGAAACATGGAAAATATTGTGTACATGAGACAAAATCATAAACAAAGAGACTCGGTATACAACATTTCCAACATTCCCTTGGATTTTAAAATGAGTAATGAACCATCGAATTTTAATCCCTTTCTTACTGAAACACATTAATGTTTTCTAAGGAGAGATTTTAAGAAAAACATGGTCACATACCTCAAAATAGAATCCTTCATTTCTATTATCTGCATAACATTTCTACCTACTTTGAGCTATCCTTATGTGATGTTGGATCATCTTCACTTTCTCAGCCACTTCTTCTAGTAATTCTTGCCCAATAAACTTTCTTTCACAAACTTCATCACAAAACACTAGAGTCTGACACTGCTTCCAATACAAATCCTCGAAAGGATCCATCTGTATAATGGAATTAAAACTTTATTATAAGAAAAATCAAATAATGAACAATGATGATCCCAAAATCCCTGGTAGTATATTTAACAAGATTGAATCATATCATTTGTTGTCTTAATTGTCCGTTTAGACTGTCCATCTTATTGAGGATGAAAAGATGTACTAAACTTTAATTCTATTCAAAATGAATTCTGAAGTCCCTTCCATATGTTATAAGTGAACCTGGGATCCCGGTTAGATACAATGGGAAGAGGAACTCCATGTTGCCTGAAAATCTCTTTGGGGTACAATTGAGAAAGATGATCCAAATACATTGTATCATGAAAAGGATAAAAATGTGCATATTTTGTTAGTTGATCAACAATAACCCAAATCACATTTTACCTCGAGATGTATTTGGTAGTCAAACCACAAATTCCGTTGATACATTATCCCATTTCCACTCTGGCTTTGGAAAAGGCTAAAGCATCCCCTTCGGTAACTGCTGCTCTACATTAACTTGTTGACATGTCAAACATTTCATAGTAAAATCAGCAATATCACTTTTCATTCCATCCCACCAATAAAACTCCATAAGGTCTCTATACATCCTAGTACTATCTGGATGAACCTAAAATAGAGAACTATGAGCATCACACAACAAGTCTTTCTTCAACTGAGATTCAGAAGGCACACGCAACCTTCTTCTAATTCATAAAACACAATATTTATCAATTTAAAATTTTGGGCACTTACCCATTTTAATCAATTTTACCATTTCTTATAGCTCATGAACTTGCTTATGAACATGCTTAATTCTATCCGATAATGATGGATTCTCTAAAACCTGAGACAAAACAGAGGTATTTCCTAAACCAAAAACTTCTAAGCCAAAATTCACCAAATCAATAATCAAGGGATCATTTTCCAAACGTAACATTGTTAATGATACAAGATGTTTTAAACTCAAGGCATCCTACTCTTTTTTTTCTTTTGAGGGATGGTAATTGATCATGCAATCATAATAATTCATTAGTTCATGCCATCTTCTCAGCCAGTTGTTTAATTCAATTTGAGTGAATATATACTTCAGAATTTTTTGGTCAGTAAATATATGAAATTTGGCTCTGTATAAATGATGCCTCCAAATTTTAAAAGAAAAAACCGAAACATCCAATTCCAAAACACGTGTGGGATAATTTATCTCATGAGCTTTATGCTGTCTTGAAGCATATGTAATCACCTAATCATTCTATATCAAAACACAACGAAGTTCCATCAAATAAGCATTAATGTAGATGAAAAACACACCCTTTCGGGAAGGAATGGCCAAAACCTAATCATTCCGCAATATCTTCTTTAGTTCTTGAAAAAAAACATCACATTATTATGTCCATATAAATTTGACACATTTTTTGTTAAATTATTTATCGGGATAGCTAACCGTGAAATGTTCTTAAAAAACCTCAGTAATAACCTTCTAATCCAAGAAAACTACGAATATATGTAACATTTGTAGGTCTTGGCCATTCTTCAACAAATGTTTTTCAAAGGATCAACTATTATTCCATCTTCATTAACAATTTTCCAAAAAAATATATTTTTCAACTAAAAATCACACTTGCTGAATTTTCCATAGAGTTTCTTTTACATAATGGTTTTTAAAACAACCCTTAGATGTTTCTCATGGTCCTCTATTTTTTTAGAAAATACTAGAACATCATCAATAAACACAACCAGAATCCTATCCAATAACTCATTAAATATTATATTCATAATATTCATGAATACAATAGATTCATTATTTAACGCAAACAACATAAAAATAAATTCATAATTCCCATATCTTGTACGAAATGTTGTTTTTAGGATGTAATCCTATGTCACCTTCAGCTGATGGTATCCGGATCTCATGTCAATCTTGGAAAAAAACTAATTTCCCTTGAGCAGATCAAATAGGTCTTCGATTTGAGGCAAAGAATACTAGTTTTTAAAAGTGATGTTATTCAATTCTATATAATCAATTCAAACTAACCTGGAACTATCTTTCTTTTTAAAGAACAAAACATGATCTGTCCTTGGTGAAGTGCTGGGATGAATGAAGCTTTTATCAATCAAATCCTGCAACTAATTTTTCTATTAAAAATTTTCTATTTGAGCCATATGATATGGTGGTTTTGAAATTGACTTAGAATCAGGAACTAACACAGTTTTGAACTTAACTTCTTGATCATGTATGACACCAGGTAACTCATCCGAAAAACATCAAGGTATTCATTTACCACAAGAACACCATCAATCTAAACAGTTCCCTTATTTTCTACAATAAGAGAAAGATAACAATCATTTCTATAATTCAATTGTGTTTCAGATACCCGATATGTTATCAGTTGTATGGGTTCATTATTGTATACAAACTGCAACTATTTCTAAAAAAATAACTTATTTAGCACTATAGTCCATCATAGTATGATAACCAGAAATCCAATCCATTTCCAGAATAACATCATACTCGACTAATGGTAAAATAACATGGTTATCATGTAAATTAATTTCATAGACCACAATATGATGATTCATATAATTCCCCTTTACTATAATATTTCCCCCTTGTGTTTTAACAACAAGTTATGGTGTCATTTGTTGAGGTGATATTTTAAATAAAACATAATATTTATTAGAGAGGAAGTAATGTGTTGAAATAATATTAAAAAAAAACATTAGAATATATGAGTAAACAAACAATGTACCTAATAAAACTTCATTGTATGGCTGGACATCTGCTAGCATAGTTTCAAAATATCTTAGTAAAATTTTTTTCTTATAATCTGGATTCTCTGCATCATTTGGATCTCTCTTTGGGCATGCATTTTCATAGTGAACCATATCACCACATTTAAAACACTTAACAATTTGCTTATCAAAATTTTTCTAAGGATCATTTTCATTACAATCTCGGGTCAAATGTACAAACCTAACACATTTACAAAAATTCCTAGTTTTTATAAGAAAATCCCCATGGTGCTTCTGGCCACACTTTTCAAAAACTGGAAACTGGATTTTCTTACCATCAGATTTCTTTTGTTGATTCTTACCTATCACATTCCATCTGGAACTATTTTTCTCTTTATTGCCAAAATGCACGTGATCTTCAGAAAACTCAATCTGTACACTATCAACACATCAGACAAGTTTCTCATAACTTTTGAATTCATAGGAGGCCAATTACATTTGATACCGTGGATTCAATCCGAAGTAAAAGGAGTTGATTTTTCTATAAAGATTTTGAATAAGATTTAGAGATTACCTCGCCCATTGGGTGATGTCTACTTTATACATATCAATTAAATCTTCCTAATTTTTCTTCAATTCAATGAATTTCTTCTCCATCCTAAGTCGCACCACCATAAGAAAATATTTTTTAATGAAAAGACATTTAAATTCATCCCACTATAAGGTATAAATATCTTTTCTATCCCTGATATTCATTACCATTGACCATCACCGATCAGATTCACCTTCAAAACTATAAATGGATTGAAATTCCTATTGATTTTATGAACATATCATAAAAGTGAATATCTTTTCAAGGGATTTAGTCCATCCTTCATCCGCCACTAGGTCAAGAGATCCATTGAAATCATGCGGTTGTTGTCTCATAAAATGTTTAACTATTGTCATGTTCTATAGTGGTGCCTCTAGTTGTTCTCTTTCATGAATGCCACCACCATTTATTCAATGTTTTAGCTGAGCCATTACTATCAAAAAAATCTTGGTTCCAATCCCTAACATTTCAGGAAGTAGATTTGGAAGGATTTCGTTCTGTCAGTGCCTCTCCTCTTTAGCTTCCCCATCTATTTGGTGGTAAACCATCATGAACAAACATTTATTAGGTGTAACAACATGGTATGTTTTAAATTCTTTGACATTTCTAATTAATGATAGAGATAAATCATTTATGGTATTTTTTTAACATCTTATTAACCCCTAAAGTTATCTAAACCATCATATGATATAAACTACAAGGATCTAGCCTTATTACATTACATAATCTTGATTTTCATAAAAAATCACATCCTTTTAAAATGAGGATATATTTAAGTTTATAGATTTAGGGAATTGGGACATAATACATTCATAACATTACACAATTTTATAGAGTGGATACTATAAAAATAGTTTCAATGTTTTTCAAAATATAGAACATTAAAGCATAAAACATGATTTCATTAAAAATTATTCAAACATTTAACTTGGCTTCCTTTAATTCCATACTAATCCTTATGACTGGTCAAAATCATTTAAAAAAATTGGGATGAGCACAAAATGCTCAGTAAGGGATGTAAAATATGGAAAGATAAAATTACTCCATGAATACTTGAAACGTATGAAAACATTTTTAAAAGACATACACCTCACTCATATATACCTACTTTCTGAAACATGATATTTACACATTATTTACACAATACATAAGAACATAAATACAACAATAAAGGTATCTTGGTAAAATACTTTTATGATATTCTAACCCTCTTGGATACCTTATAATTTGTAACCATCATGTGTACCTTAGAATTTGTGTAACCATCGCATTTATAGTTGCAGTAACCATACAACCGACATCAAACTTTCACATACCCAATGCATTGGAGGTAGATATTGGTCCCACCCTTCATCATAAACAATGCCCAAGAACCATAAAAACATAACCCAACATGAAAAACTACTTAAAAACAGTGCTTTTGAATTTCATAAACCAAATTTTTAAAAGATGATTTGAAAGGAGACGCTCCTTATAAATATCATATAGTTAAACTGAGAATGAAATGAGTGGATGGAATTTGTATATACACTATAAATATACATAACTCAACCTAATATAAACAAAAACCATCAAACAAATAATTTTAATAACACATAAATAACGATGTAGAAGGTTAACCCCAAGAAAGGAAATCGTGTTAAGAATTCCCTTACCTCAGGCTTGTCTTTGTTCAAACATGTTTGAATTCCTCTTGATATATTTTCCTTGCGATTCTTATTAAGGCCTTTGGTATTGGACTTTTGGTGAGACCAATAGCTCTAAGATGTGGGAAAGATCCTTGGGAGGAGTGTTGGGAAGAACTTAGGTAAGGCTTAAGGCTTGAGAGGTGTGGGAAGAAGCGGGAAATGAGTGTGGTATTTATAATGGAGGAGAGTGGGTATTTTTCATTATTTTAATCATGATTATAATTTTTTCCTCAATGATATAATTGGTATTAATTAATGTGACCCAAAATAGTAATAATGGCATGTGCGTTCGAAACAATTGGACTTACATCACTTATTATTTAATAAATAGTGTATTTTACTGATAATTTGAATATACTATATTTTATCTTATTTCACTATTCATAAAAAAATTCACGAATTTCATAAAAATACCAAAAATTCACCCATACCATTTCCCGATGTGTAGAATTTAGAAATGAACTCCATTTTTCTGAAAATATTTTTCTAAATAACATTAATTTAATTTTTAAATAGAATCATACTCAATTCAAAAATTAATAATTTAAAAACTATAACTACTTTTATATCGAATAAAAAAAATAACGAAGATGTAATTATACTAAATCCTTTAGAAAAATAAATAATAACACAATTTATTATTCATTAGGGTAATATTAATATTCATAAGGGTCTGTTACTATTCACCAACAAAAACAAGTTGGGTCCATTATCCTCCAAATGACATAATGAACACAATTGTAGATCACCATCTTTCAAAATTCAAAACATAGAATTGGAAACATTATTGTTAAAGGATAGTTATAAATATATAATTAAATCAAATTTTCATGCATTTCCATTTATTTAAAAAAACGTTGGGGTGTTACATCAACTGAAGTTTCATTGACATTTATATATTATATTTTATTCCTATTTCTATCTCCGCTTTATGATCCTTTTTTATAACCCCTTGTACCTTTCTTATTATCTTTATATCTCTCTATTTCTATCCTATAATAATTTTTTCAGGATATATGGATGTCATTGTATTGTATAGTCCATGAGAATAATTATTTAATCTATTAAATTGTTCATCTATATCATTTTTTTATGGATATCTATTTAAACTATTGCTTTTGGTTCATTTTTTTCCTTCAATCCAAGGGATCGGGGTTCTTTTAATTATGTTAAAATATTGGATTTTGAGATTCATTATTTCCATTAAACCTTAGTGTTTTTGTTCAGTGTTTCTATTCAAACTAAGGTGTTAATTATATTGAACCTCAAGATCATTATCATGGGGTGGATACATAGGGAAACCTTAATGTACTATTTAAATACTTTAACAAATTACATGTGTCCATTTCTGTTCTAAATTTACTTTTCAACATTAATTTTCTTTGAATTTAATTTATATAAATATTTAAATTTATTGCATCAATTTCATGCTTTACATCATTATATTTTTTATTTTATCTATATATTTATTGATATAATTTTTTTAAATGAAATACACACCACTATTGACACAATATTGGTCTATCATTTTGTAACAAAGGATGCCTTTTTTATTTCAAATTATAATTCTAAAAAATTATTTGAAATATTGAAAACCTAATCAATTTTTTTCGTTTCATTTTAAAAAGGATTCTGATTATTATATGCATTATCCATTATTTGAGGTTTCAAAACATTTATATCCAAAAACGCTTATGTCTATTTTCCTTTGAAGAATTGGATATCCATATTTGAAAATGGTTATGTTTGTTTATACCCAAAAAAATATATCTAACTATAAATGTCCTCTTGAACATTTCTCTTCATTTGAATTAGCTGAGAAATATATGAATTCCACATTTTGTATTCTAGATGAAAATAAATTTCAAAAAATATCATCTTTCAAAAGGGCTAATTTTATATACAGTCTTCTAAAAGTCGCAAACGAAGGAATAAATAATTTTATGCATACAATAATAGATATTATTTGAAATTATATCAAAATGTGTTTCCAACATGAAAATGAATATATTACTAACATTTCTAGTCAATTTAATGACATTTTCAATGGTATATAATCTCTCTGTGATAACCTGTATAAAAACAATTGTGAAAAATAACCAATTGATTTTTCTTATTTAATGGTCTTTGATAGTCAAGTAAATAGAATAAGCTAAAGATATAGGAGGTAATGATTCCACAACAAGAATTTAATGAATATTTTATATGCCCAAAAAATTAATAATAACCTTGCCATTAAATTCATCATGGATGATTGTTCATTCAAATTTAATTCTAATGGTTAATATAATATTGAAATCTTGAAATGAAGATTGAAAAAAATTGAACATGTTAAATAAAAATAATTAATCCTTATGATAATCTTAAAAGAATTATATAATTGACATACCAGAACTAACATTATCCAATTTCAATAATAAGGGCCACATTAAGCCATATCATCCATTGAAAAAATTTAAATATAGAAGAAACAAGGTGCGATTACTCTAAATGTCTTGGCATAGGGTAAAAGATAAGGGTCTCATTCAACTTATGAAACTAGAAACATAACTCCCAAATGTCTCATGACTCATATCAAGGTATTTTAAATAGTTAGTTCCCATTATATTAATCATTCCTCTTCTTACTCCCATTCCATTTCATATTTTTCTCCTATATATCTAAAAATAAAAAGACAATAATTTTTTCATGAAATTGTCTCAAATTGTGAGAATTTTTCATAAAATTATAAATAATATCTAAATGGAATGGTCCTCTATTTAAAATAAATATTTAATATAAATTTAAAATAAAAAAACACCATAATATTGACATTTTCAAAACAGAAATAAAGGATCTCAAAAACTCTATTTTAAATTTCACTCATGTTCAATTGAAATATAACATCATCCATTTTTTCTAAATACATAAATATAAAAAATCATGATTTTGGATTTCCAAATGATAAAAAACCATTTTCAAACAATAATTTTTTTATAGATGGTGTTTCTCAAAATAAATTTTAAAATAATGTCGTAAAAAAGGGAATATTATATTTTTAATGTGATTAAAAAATTCATGATATGAAAGGTCTAAATAGGTAAATATTTATTCTAATATTATTTATAAATATCAAAAAAATTAGTTTCCTAATTATTTTATCAATTAATAGGAAATAAATTTTTTTCTATGATGAAATCATATTATTCTATCACTATTGGACCCTCAGAGGTACAAAAAAGATCCTTTAAATGAATAATTTTAGGTATTTTCCATGACACTACATTAATCTATAGGTATGTTCCTTTTAATTAAAATATGTTTTACCCCTTGTATTGATTTAATGACATATATCTTATCTCATATCTATTTTTCTTCAAAATAGATAAAAATATTTAGTAATCTTTTTTTCTTCTTAAAATTTTAACTCCATGTTTTTTTGGATATGATCCCAATACATCAATTGGCCTATCATCATGAATGAGACTCATCTATTTTTAATTTTTTTAAATTTTAATCAAAATATTTTTAATCTTGATATTTTAGTTTTTCTCAGATTGTGTGGTTTTAAATTTAGATGGTACTCAGTGATTTATCTGTATTTCTACTTCATTAAATTGTGTTAAATTGCTAATGTTTTTAATTGGCAGGGGGTTCGTTAATGATAATCGCTTTTACAACAATTTTATTAATTATTTATCTTTTAATACTGCTTTTTTATCTTAAATTTCTATTCCTAAATGATTTTTTATTATCTCAATATATTATGATGAATGTTTGTTTAAAGATTAACATTCATTAATGTGAAAATATTTTTTTAAATGGGAGTTAAATATTGGTTAATTGTTTTTTTAAATGCCATTAAATTATATTTTCATATATCTCTAACCATTTTGATTCAAATTTTTCTTTTTATTAATCTCAAAGTGGATGATGTTTATTATAGAGGTAAAATATAATTGAATATTCATTTCAAATGTTTTCACATGAAGGGGGAAATGTTATTTAAATTTATCATGAAGGGGGGACTTTTTTACATTTATTTATTAAAATCCTTAATTTTTTTCATTCCACCAACTTTTTCCTGATTTCTATATAAGTTATATGTTATGATAAAGGGGGATATTCTCATACCATGAATTATAATTTTTTTAATGATCATAAAAACTCTAATTTCATTCTTAATTGTTTTAATAGGATTCTACTATTTTATTATAATTCTATATAGCTTGTTTTTTAGAGGGAATATAAATATCTGATAGCTTAAAGACAAGAGTAAAGGGATTCTATCAAGGATATTGTAGAAATGATTCCCTAACTACAATGTATAGTGCCACTAGATTTTCTATGGAATGGGAAGAGTCATATCATTAATCCTGAGCCCACTCAATATACGGTGGATGGCCAAAAACTATCATGTGAGAGGTTTTAGTGTATATTTCTATCTAGAATCACTATCAAATACCTAGTGGATGCTACCATGCATCTGATCGTGTTGAAACTACTTGTATGATAATGTTTAAAATATTGTAAAAATGAATACAGTTTAGGTATTTAATTCCATGATTTATTCACTAGACCCATGAACCATGTAGAGGCTAAATAGTTCATTTGCGAGGCTTGGATCTTTATCCAATTTTGTGATATTAAAATGAATTTTTTTTATCTTTAAATAATTCATAATCATTCAAGATATTCAATGTTCTATCCTCCTCAATATCTATTCCAAAGAAAAATTAAAGTTTTTTCATCCAATGATATCAAGGCACCAAATCCAAATGGGGATATAATTCAACAACCTAATACAACTCATCAATGGAATTATTATTCAATCTATTGAACCTCATTATCTATTTTAGTTTTGAGCCGTTTTTATAACTCCTTGGCCCACACATCATGTATTTATCTCTTTTTATTTCAATCTTGTTTAGATTATTTCAAGAGAGAGTGATGTTTGTGCATTGTAAAGGTATTGTAATTAATCCAGTCTTCTATTATGTTCTCCCTCTTTTCTATTTGTTATTGGTTATTTATTTAATCCACAAGATTTTGTTCTTGATTCTATATTCAACCCAATACATCATGTTTCAATTAAATCCATTAAAAGTAATGTTTTTTGGATTATGGATTCATTTTAAAACAAGTGTTTTTCATTCATTAGGTTCCCATTCAAAAAATGGTGTTTATAAGATTGAACCACAAAATAAATATTGTTGGAAGGAAAATGGTGAATTCGATATGGGTACGATTTCTAATATTCTTTACTGAATTACCTATCTCTGTTCACTTTATAAATTTTTCTTTTCACATTGAGTTATCTTAATTTATGTGTTTTAATTTATTCATTGATTTACTTTGATTATATATTTTTTTTCTTTATATCATAGTAACTTCTATTGCATGGATTTATTTACACTCCTTAATTTTTTAATATAATATTAACCCCCAATACAATAATATCTGGATGTCATATGACTTAATGGTTAATTATAAGGAAATTAAAACCACTCAAACAACCATCAAAATGGATACTCCCCCAATAGATAACCCTCATAGATATTCCTCAAGTGAAAACTATTTTACATAAATATTTTATAATTTTTGAGTAAATGGAATGTAGTTGCTACACATGTATCCCATTAATCTAAATATATTATACAAAAATTATTATCAAATAAAACATTACAATTGATGATATCTAACATGGTAGACTCTTAATCATCAACACTAAAAATGTTAATGTTATATTCAATCATAGGTTTTAGTATAAATCATTACATATAATTCACTGAGACTTATATTATATAAATTATTTCACATTGTAAATGTATTAGATAATGGGAATTAAATATAACCAAAAAAATTTATTATGATATACATCTCTATGGAATATAATATTCTTTTGTCATGTAGATATCATATGATATGATATCCATATATTTGACAATATTATATATTCATAGAAATATTAGATATATACATCATGATTTAGGGAATATGTCCATTATATTTTTATTATATCTGAAGAAAACATGTCATTTATTACATTGTTTAGTGAAGGAGTATTATATATTAGATCACATGGAGGAGGTGTAGTGTAATCATGTAATTTATAGAGACGCTTCTAATTAATATTCAATTGATGAATATAAATGAGGGTTGTCTAAAGTGATGTTTTGTTTTATGTATGTTATTTAATGGATGTTTTATATTAATTTCAAAGGTAATTTTGGAATTTTATCTTTTTATATTCATGATGTATAATTATTAGAGATATCCATTCAATAATTTGGATATGTATAGTATAATTTTAGATTTCGGGTTTTTATGTATGGTGTATCAAAAGGTGAGAGATGAGTATAGAGTTCCAATAGTCCTGTTGTAGACAATGGATGTTACTAAGTGGAATAGGAGGATAAATTTATGGATTATGTTATAGTTTTTCATCATTCCTTTAATTTATTCAATTTAATTTTTTTATTTATATGTTGGTTTTAAAACTCTTCTATTTTCTCATATAATAATGTGTCAATTATAATTGAACTTTTTTCTAGGAATTATATTTCATTGGTGTTTTGGATTATTAAGTAATTGAGGAGTACCATTTATCATCAAGATCCATGCTTGTTAAAAATAGTGTATCAGGGTCTAAAGTATTATTTTTAATCATATTTTTTCTTTAGCATAGATTTATATACATATATGAATAGTTAGAAAAAAAATAAATGATCCAAATACTATAGAACATGTCTTATTAGTTGTATCTTAATTTTGGTGGTTCTTGTGTGTATTATATTCATTTAGTAGAGTTTTCATATAAAAATATAAATCAGCATTAAATATAAATTAATCCATTCGAATCAACGTTTGGGTTTTCATCTAAATCAATCATTGATTTGATAGATTTTAGAGTGTCCATGATTATTGGGAAATATTTTGGGTAGGATTATAATTAAGAAACTATTCCAAATTCATGATAGGATGAAAAATATAAAATTCTATTAGAAATTGTATTTTAGTTATTGGATGATACCTGTAGTGTTTGAGGTTTAAGAAAATGTGTTTCTCAACACTTCCCTTCATCATTTGTAGCATATATTTGATAGAGATAGTAAGCTATATCATTATTTTTCAACCCCACTATGGTTTTAAGGGATTTGGTAATGTTATATACTATTAATCTCTTCTTTTACTGATATATCATATTCATCATGTATTCCATGTGTTCCTGCATTGAAAATATCATCATGATAATTCCATTTTCATCAATTGTGGAGAGTGTGATATTGATGAAGATGAAGTGTTTCAGGAGTGATATGTTTAAATTTATGAACATCAAGAGAATATTTTACATAGACATGATATTCCCTTGGTTATTGTATATTGGATAGAAGCGGTCTTATAGGATTTTACATGATATTAGTAGTTATAATGTTGTACTATGTATCATTTTTTTTTGATATTGATTGTTTTATAAGATTGAGAATAGATATTTATTAATATGTTTAATGATTGTATTCACTTTTTTTTAAGGAATTTTTACTTTTTAGGGTAAAATATCCTTTTTGAGATGTATCTTAATATGTTTTTGACACTTCAATGTTCCTTATGTTTGGCTTGAATCTCACTGAATTGAATCATTTAAGAGGTTTGTAAGGTAGATTCCTATTTTCTTGGATCACATTCTTTGTGGTCTTGGGGTCTTGGAGGTGTTCAAAATGAGTATAAAGGTGAATGGTTGGTGAATGAATGGGTATGATCTGAAATTACATATGTGAAAAAAAATTCCTTAATATTTTTTTTGTTTTTATTGACTCATTACTTAGTGCAGTTAGAGAATGAGGGTCACATCTAATATTTAAAAAATGTTTTTTCTCTATATTTTATGAAATCATTGTGTGGTGGGAACTATTACACAATAATTACTTAGGCTATGACATCAATTATTTTTTCATTTATACTCATATACTAATCTATGTACAATAGTTTATTTTTAGATATTCGTTATTGAATTGAAATGTCTATTGTGAGTTTTGAGAGGGTGAGTATTATGTTATGAATTTTTATAAAAATTCCATTTTCTTATAATATAGATCATTACACTATAATTTTCATAGGTCTTATAAAATATAAATTTATTTTAATAGAGATTTATAGGGGAGAGTAGGTTTATTTGGGTTATTTTTTTAGATGTTTAGTTGAATAAGAATTATAGTTCCATAAAAAGGTGAAACATAACTTGATTTGTGTACTTCAATTATTAATCTTAAATTTGATTAATTGTAAAAATTCCACTCATATAAATTTTCTCTATCATAATTATTAGAATCTATATGGGTTTTTATATATCCATAAGATTTTATTTACATTAGTTTTTGATTACTTACTCTCTAAATGACCGGATTCATTTCAATCAAGGTAATTTTTATTTTTTAATTCTGGTTCATTTATTCTTCTCTTTATTCTTCATTTTAATCATTTATATTATTTCCTATTATGGTGAATAGGTTAAGATTTTGGTTTTGTGGAGATTTAGCTATGATAATTAATAGGTTAATTAGTAAATCATTGCATATTTATTATATTTTGATCCCAATTTTTTTCCCATCTTGGCATTATAGTCATTTGAGATTTTGTTTGAGGTCTATGATTCGTTTTCCCATTTATTTACATTAGTATGGATCTAGAATTATCATTATTTATTTTTATTCATTGAAATATATGAAATTTTTATAATCAAAGATATCTAAAATGAATAAATATTTGAATAAAATAATGTCAAATTATATTTAAAATATCATCCGTCATGTTGTTTTTATTTTTTGATTGATTATTGTGAAATTAGGGTAATAGGATGTATTATAGGTATGATTAAAAAAATTAAAAAAGTAATTGAAATACAAATAGAAAAATGAATATATTTTTAGTTTATTAATTATTATTATAATTTTGTTAAACATGAATGAGTAGAATGATAAATAAAAATAATGATATGGGTTCTATTATTCAATATCTATGTTGATGAAATTATTTAATTATAATTGGAGGTAGAGTGATGGAATGGTTTTCTTGTATTTTTTGGATTTGGTGTTCCAAAGTGTTTATTATGGTAAGCGATTATTATTTTCTCAGAGTTATAGAAGCATGGTGGAATAATATGAAACAATTTACTACAACGAAGTGGAAATATGATGTGTACAAAAAATGCAGCATTAAATATTATAAATGAACAAGAAATAAAATGTGTAAATTTAAATATATATATGGGGTAAATTTATAACTATATTGGTATAATTAATGAGAAAAATGATTGAATGGATTTTATAAATGTAAAAATTAAAAGTGTACTTGAATGAATAATGTGATCGAATTTTTTGGGTTTGTTCATTATTGGGTGTTTATAGTTTTGTATTATTGTGCGTTTAAGGTTGGATCAAGTTTTTGAAGTGATAAAGTGATTTTAAAATTACTAGTTGTGGTTTTAGAATTTTTGGATACTATGGTGAACCAAGGATGGGATTCATTGATTATTATATATATAATTTATATTTTTTATTCCATAAACATCATCACCGATGTTGGATAACATGAATGATTCCCATATGATGTTTCCCAAAAATATATGATTTATATGGTATATATTTTTGAATAATCCCACTATACAAATATCTATTCCATTCATATCATCATTTTTTGGTTATTTCATTTGGTAGTGGTGTGCTGATGTGGAATTGATTTAGCAACCAGTTTGTGGTTATGGTATGGATCGTTTTATAGTAGTGATGCAGTCTTTGGTGACCATATGTTGTTTATATATGTATTTAAGTGGTTTTGAATATAAAATGGTATATAGTTGGGGAATTTATATATTATAGTAATGATAGTGTTGGGACATATTTCATTAGATGTTGAGTGAATAAAGATCTGTGGTAAAGTTGGTGTAAAAATATTTATCAATATGTATTTTTCCTATTTATTACATTAATCTACTTGTCTATGGATTTTTTGAGGGGTCATTGATATGGTTGGTATATTATTATAACATGTAAATAAAAATATATAGATTAACTATTTATTTACATAATATTTAACATTATTATTCCATGGTTTCATAAGAGTATCTACAGAGGAACCTACTAAGTATGTTTCTATAATTTCTTTTAGTATACAAATAATATTTTAAAATATTCATATGATTGATTTAGTTATTGGGAATTACATTAAATTATATATATATGGTGGTCATTTGGATTTTATGTTATTTTCATTGGTGTTGTTTCATTTTGGTATTTTCTTTTATTTCTATTTGATGTTATTTTTAATGTTTGGATTATAAATATTTTATTTCATTATACCTTCAGTTGATTTAATGATTTTATCATCATTCATATGATTTGTGATGATAAATCCTCCAATATTTTCTTGATTATCATCATTGACTGTGGTCATCAACCTATGCGTTGTTGAGGTGGGATTTATATATCATCCTTAAATGTTACCCAGGACATGGAGGAGTTTTATTAGACGAATTCTTAAAATATATCATTAAAATTATATAATTACTAAATATAATATAACATAATCAGTATGAAAAATGATTTTAAAACTCATGAAACATCATGCGTGAATAATAATGAAATAATAGTAATTTAGATTACATCATTAGATCATATGTCACAAAACATAGAAACCCAGGAACAATAGAAAAATATCAAATATTATTCATAACCTGATAGACATTGAAGTATAATAATTTGTTAAAAACACACCTAGCAGTCACAATCTCTAGTAATATGTGAATAATATATAACATTATTATATGATCATACTAAAATTATAACAATAAGGCCCCCCGAAAATGAATTCTACAGACTCAATAACTAATATCAGTAACGTCTACTAACTTATATTTACCCGCGTTGATAGAAAAGCTCTAAATTTTATATTATAGTTATTAAAACATAAAAATTGTTTCCTCATCCCTATGGATTATTATCCTAATATCCACATAAATTTATGGTTAGTGAACTAATTATATCGGTTGCCATTATATTTAACACCTCATCAGTCAGTATTGAATCAAACCTATTAAAACTACTCATGGGTTGAGGTTAAATATATATTAATACTCCCATTATGTTAAATAATAAAGAAATTAATTTTTCTCCCACATATACCACATCATGGTACACATCCCATATTTTTAATTTTCTAATTATAAATTAGTTATGACATTAAGGATTTTGGTTTTTTTCACATTTATTTCATGTTTACCTTTATTTAATTTACATTACTTTTAAATTAATTAGTATTTCAAGGAACCATAAGAGGTATTTATGCGAGGTGATGGATATAAAGGAACTAAATGTTGAATTTGATATGATACTAGAACATAGGTTGAGGAAATTGGGACACCCATGTCTATGTAATAGATCATGATGATACAACCAAATGTTTGACCACATGAATCTTGATAATGGTTGTCCACTATAACTCATTTTAACATACTAATTATTTTTTATTTAATTAATTTGTATACATTTTTTTCCAATATATTTATATTAAATGCATTATATCTTCATTCATAGGGACATTTATTTGGGAAAAAAATATTTTCAATTGGTTTTTAACTCACTGTAGTTTCTCAAGAACATATATCTTTCATTTTATAGTGGAATAAAAAACAATAAATGAATTTTTATTTGTCATTAAAAGATATTAAAATCCCTCTCCTCTTTTTTGAAGGCATCATGGTCAAATCCCTATAATCTTAAGGTTAAATTTTTTGTAATTTATTTTTGTGTGTCTATAGATTCCTATTATTTTATAAGGAATTAAAATTTATCTCCTTCTTCTTTTTGTTAACCTAGTGTAATTTAGTTTCTCTTTTAAATTAATTGGTGATAAAATACATTATTTGATACGGGATTTATACATTAATTATAATTTAATGAATCACATGAGTTGGATGTTTTGATAATTACTCAAAATAATTTTCAAAAACATTTATGATTTTTAAATGTTCAGAAGATATTATGAATATGTTTTGGGGATGAAAACATAGTTATTGTTGTTTTAAATAAATATATAATGAGTGAAAATGTAAAATATCTCTTAAATTTGGTATAATAATTATATGGGAAGTTAATGATGAATATGTTATGGTTGTAATAGATGGTCAGTAGTGAAACCAACAATTAAAGTGATGCTAAATTCTATATAAATTGATTGAATGAATGAATGAATTTTGATGAAGTGTAGTAAAATATTTGTATAATATAAATACTATTTTCTCATGTATAAATAATGTTATAATTCTGTTTTCATGTTGAATGGCCTTTAAAAATAGTAAAAATCATTTAAATAGAGGAATTGATCTCAGAATTTATTTTTATGATTTTTTTGATTAAAAACATAGGATGTAATGTGATAATAAATTTTTTAAAATTTACATTGTGATAAAGAAAATGATATAGTAGGAAATTAAAATTAATAATTAATAATTAAAATGGGTATATGTTAGTTATCGTTGAATGGGATGGAGAATATTTTTGAATGTCATGGTCAAGAAAATATGTGTTAGTCTATAAATATTCCATTTTTTATTTAAGTAATTTGAAAGTGTTTTTAAAAATTAAATATGTTATTATTTTTAGATATCATATGGAAATTATTTAGTATGTTTTGATGAAAATAAAATTTTATATGGAAATTTTTAATTCATCTCTTTTTCTTAAAAAATTTCTAATGTTGGTCACATATGTGATGATTAGGGTTAATCCAAGTTATTGGATGTTAATTATATTAGCTACGGGTTTTTCTATTAATTATGTTTTTTTTTGTATAATAGAACATTCCATGTGGTTTGAATATAACTTATATGAGGTATGCGTTAGGTTAAATTTTTTATAATCATTATTTGATATTTTAAATGAAATGGTCAAAGAAAGTATGTGGTTGTTTAGGTGCCTTTGTTAGCACATCAAACTAAATTTTATTACATAAAATGATATTAATATATATTTTAAAATATTAGAATAACATATATATTATCATATTAAACTCCAAGGTATGGTTGGGGTTTATTTGGTTTCTATGGAGGCCTTATTCATTCCCCTTATACATACACAACTTGTGTGTGTATTGATTTTATGCTTTTTTGTTTCAGGTAAATAAAATAACTGTCAATAGTTGGGAAATGATGGAAGGACACATGTTGAAGCTATTTCTATATGTATTATATGTCAGGTGGAGTCATCATCAACACGTTCATTATTACCCAATTAATTTATATTATACATGATTAATACTTGACTTTTAGGATATGGTAATGTATGGATATATGGAATGTATGGTAATATATTTGATATTGACATTATTATATTAATTATGTTTTATTTATTTTTTCTACCGTAATTTTTATAGTAATGAATAAATTTTTGTTAATTATATAATGTATGATTAGATAGTAATGTTCTTCCTAAGTAATATCAATAGACTCTCAACGTTGGTTACCAGCCTCTAGTGATCATAGAACACACACGAATCAATGGATAATTGCAGCTAGGTGTCAGGTTAATTTTAGTTTAGAACATTACAAAATGAAATAAAGGCTTCTTCATTCATGAAATCATGATAATTGGTAATTTTGATTATTCGATTTTAATGTTTGGGTCTTGGTACAAAAATTTTATGTGTCCCTAACCAGGGTAGTTATAGTACATATCCATGTTACCTTGAAATTATTAGAATATGTTTTATTAATTTTTCAATGATATTTTAGAATATAATACTAACTTATTTGAGGGTGGATAATGTTATATTAATGTATCATTTTAGAAAATATAGTAAATAATTGCATCTATGTGTATGTATTTATAATTGGATGGTGATTTAAGTTCGATTAACCAATTGAATTATTGAAAAAATAATAAATGGATTCATGGATGAATAATTAATAATTATAAATTAACTGATTTTTAGGAAATGAAATGGATTTTATAATGCGATTAGTTGATTTAACAAACATTTTTGGACTATAGAAAACAATTAGTGTACATCATCTTTATTATTGAAAATTATGGTGTTTATTACTAATTGGTGTGATGATTTATATAGAATTATGGAACCTAAGAATATATTAGATCAACATCATATGAATGAGTTTGTGTATACTAATTATTTTAATGTATATATAGAAGTAGATGTTTGGAATATTCCACTTATCGATGAACATGAAATTTTTGTATGAAATAATAATATTTAGAGTCTACTTATATTTATTCCAAATATAAATGGGATACCACCTCATGAAGTCGTGATTTTGTTGAATGTACCAGGATATTTTTTATATGAAACAACATCTAATATTTAAAGTGGGTATAGGCATCATTGAAGTATTAGTATATGGGTGGGGGTAATAGATAACATTATCAAGTTTATTGTTTCAATAGAATGAATAAAGTGAATCCTATGATTCATGTTTTTTGGAGATCAGTTTGAAACTGTTGGGATATCATGGACTATGAAATGTTTTTGTGGGATACCATTCAAGATATCATTTCCAATAAATTATAACTATGTTTGTAGAAAATAGATTTAGCTTAACATTATAATGTGAAAAAAAATTATAAATATGAATATTCATAATTATTCGTCCATGTATACAAATAGACGTACTTTTTATCTAACCTTTATGGCAGCGAAACGTCAAAGACTCAATGATTCTAGTATGGGTAACATTGGGTTATTTGATTGAAGGATTCTATATTTTACTTAGAAACATTCATAGAAGTATTACATAAGGATATTGAAGAGTAGAAGAGTGATTCATAGGGTTATGGTGGATATATTACTAGTAGTAAAAGGAAGGGAGATGTGTATCACAAGGATAATGAGTTTCTAGTTTGATAAAGTGATATTTTTTTCCCAACATACCTAGGAATGGTTCTATTTTTATCTATTAATTTGACCAAGCAAATCATACTCAATATATTTGCGATAGTTATTCAAATTAGTTTCACCCATATGAAAAAATATATATCTTCACATGTATTTTATATGTCATTTTTATACTGTAGAAATCATAATTCATCTTTGAAATAGGAATATAAAAATGTTATACAGCACTCCAATAGAATTTGAGCAATATTTTAATTGGTGGGGGGTCTAGTCGTGGAAGTAATAGGGAAACTCAATAATATTTTTAATAATGAAATAATATGAATGTGGCATAAGGTATCCTTAAGAAAGGGTTAAGGTGAATAATCTAGAAAATTATTATATTTTCAATAAGAAGTAGTATATTTTATTTTTGGAACTTCGATTGTTTGAGGTACAAATTTTGTTACCATTAACTTAGTTAGTATATTATTCAATTGTAGTGATACACATTATTTTAATTCAATGAGTTCTATAACTAATTTGGGATTGATTGTTGCGTTTTTATTTAGAGTTATATCAGTCTATATAATATTAGGATGGGGAGAGTATCATATTAAAATAGGGTTATCTGAATAATTCTATAGTTTTAATATAACTAATAAAAGGTATATATGACAATGGTAGAGAGAGATAAAAGTATTTGATGTGATTATTGGAATCAGTTGGATGTCATATTTTCGAGCTCTTATTTATTAAAACTAGGTATGAGAGATATTAATTCTATAATTAGATAAATTTCAGGATATTATAGGAGAATAATTCAATCTTATCTATAGTGATGGAAATGATTCCTTCTAGCTGAGAGTGACTATATCTTAGGTAGTAGTATTTCTTATCTGGTTAGTATAGGGTGTTAGTTGTTCATTTTTATTCCAATGTTTAAATAATATTGGGTTATATTTCCACAAGTTTTGTAGGAAATACACTATGGGTGGAGGATGAATTTGTAATTGACACGTTATGTGTAAATGAGAAAATATTTTAAGTTCCATCCAATTAATCTATAGCTGATATTATAGTGCTAAAATATCTGTTGGAAATATAAAATCTAAAAAATTAATTGAAGAAATTCTTCCTCTATTTGGTGTTCCTATTTTTTCCAAAGAAGTCATAAGAGTTTATGATTTTATTTTTCTTATAAAAAATAATAAAACATACCATTACAAATTGTTTCATTTCCCCAAAATGAATGATTTATATCATAATTTAAGAGGATCTTGATGTTTTGAAATATTTTTTCTCAATTTAATTATCATCAACTTACAGTGAGAGTTGAAGATGTCCAAATATAGCCTTTTAAATATAGCATGGCTATATTGACTTATCATTGATTTTGTTGAGTGTGTAAAATAATACCATTTTATTCATGTCACAAATGAACTATGTATTCCATCTCTATTTAGATTCATTTATGATAATATTTATGGATGATATATTAATATACATATCATCCTATGAAGAGCACAGATAATATCTAGATAATTTTGTGGAAAAATTAAAATCTCATTGATTTTCTACCAAGATGTCAAACTATAAATTCAAGATCTGAGATTTGATTAATCGTGGAAATTTTTTATATATATTAATGATATAAATAGATATTTTGAATTTGTTTATTGTAATGTATTGGGAGATACCAAATAATGTTATTGATATTTTATTTTTTTATGCTTTTATGTTATTATCATTCATTTATACAAGACTATTCTTTTCCATTTATATCTACATGAGTATATACTAGGAATGGAGTCCAGTCTCAGTGGAATTGTAAATGCGAGCACACATTTTAGGTACTGTAGAATATTTATACATCAATTCCCATTCACATTCCACCAGAGAAAAGAATGTGTTATAAGGTATATTATAATTCCTCTAATGTACATCTAGAGTGTGTGTTGATGAAATAGGGTAAAATATAGGCATATGATTCTCTATATCATAAGTCTCAGGAGAATATCTACCTTATTCATTTTCCTTTGTTGGACATATATGTTCACAGACAAAAAATTTTGTATAATTATCAATTCAGTGAGATTTTTATGATATTAAATATTCATAATAATAATATTCTCTCAATAGGATTTAAATATATTATAGAGGATATGAATTGAATATATTAATTCATATGTCTTTAGGTGATATATATTCCTTGAAATGGAAATGTCATTGTTCATGCTATGAGTAACAAGACGCATTTGGATATAGAATATGAGTCAAAAGATATGTCTCTATTTATAATGATTTTGTTATTTCAGTATAGTGATATATCATCGAAGGCTAGTCCCATTTTCCCATAAATGTTTCCCAAAATATCATCCATGACAGGGAATTAAAAGAATGTGATAGTTTAGATTTTGAGTTTTGGGTTCTCCATGAATGATTGTATGGTGTGAAGAAGACACTCAAGTGGTTCCTTACTTAGAAATCTATATTATGTTCTAATTGGATATATTTATTGTAACATATTAGAGAATAAATGTGGTTGGATATTTTTATAATTCATGATATAAATTTATTCTTATTTGATTAAAATCTACTATACAATTTGGTGAATAATTTTTTGGCTAGGTATGAAATAGAAAATGTGCATTTTAATTTCAAGATGATCCAACTATTATTGGGTGAAAAATGAACATAAAAGACCATAAATAAATCTCTATTATTTAAATATTGTATAGTTGAAATCTAATAAAAGTTTCATGTATTTTGTAATAGGTTTCTTAATATCATTGAAGGGGAATGTTATAACTTATGTCATTACTAATTAATTGAAAAATGTTTCACATATTCATAAAATTATACGGACTCGTACAATTGATGATCTTAAAAGGAATGATATTATATAAATATTTAGATTTTTTTTTATACCCTGTAGCATGATGTCTAATATTTATGTGAGAATTATTTCCTAGTTCTGGGAAGTTTTATAATATGAATTTTGTTCTCAAAATTTTCATCAAAAGGATAATTACAAATATGATCATACAATTTTATGGATTATATAATTTTTGTACACATAGTTGATTCTATAGGTATATGAGATGATTGTGAATCCTAATTAGAGGTAGATTATGAAAAAATAAATAATTTATTCAAATTGAATTTTTTTTATTATATATATAAAATATCCCAAAAATAAACATTATGTTGAATATACGATGGTTATTGTTCTTCCTTTAGTTGTTTTTTGGTGATGGGGACATAAAATAAAGTGTAACAGATCGAGAAATGAATATCTTACTATAAAATAATGAATAAGTACATAAATTGATCATATAGTTTATCGTCATTAGTATGTTTTGAGAAATATTATTTTTATATCTGTCTTTTATAAGTTTGTATATTAATTACTGGATAAGCATGGAATGTTGGATACATGGATTTTACGACTATTTGGGATTTAAGAAATTGTTTTGGATATTTACTATCATATAGATTTACCTCAAATTATTTGTTAATATATTATAGATTTTATATATCAGTACTAAGTAAATATGATCCAAATATATATCATATTATTTAATATTATTTTTTGAAGTTAATGCACGATTCACATTTTATAACAAGATTAATATACAATTTTGTTCATAGTGTAAAGAATTTTTGGTGAAAATTCAATCCAATTTTATGTGTTTTATCATAACATAGAAATTTATAAGGAAAGTCAAGAGAATGAGATGTCGAAATAAGGACCAAATGGATAGAATTATATTTAAGTGAAACTTGATGATACATATATTAGAGAAGAGGAATTATGTGTGAAATTTAGATGACTACAAGTTTAGAATTATGATAATAATTTTAATATGTGTGATTTGTTATTTTATTGAATCTATTAGGTATCTAATTCTATATTTACAGATTTTTGGGAGGAGTTTGGGAATGTATTTAGAGCTAAGTGAATTAATGTTCACTGTGGTATTATACTAGTATTTAAGTGGTGTCATGTTGGAGTCTTATTGTTAGGTAGTGTTATTTTTGATTCCCTGAGACCAACAACTTTGTACTTTTTAGTACTTTTTTATTCAATGATAGGAATGCTTAAAAATATATTATTATATAATGAGTGTTATTTTATGTAACATTAATGTTACATTATCCTTATAGTACTTTTAATACTGACAGGTCATTTAAGTATTCAATTATGATTAGAACCAAGATGTTCTCTGATGAAATTCTTTAATTTATATTATATGATCTGATGATATTTATCAGATGGAAAACATATTATATAGGGTATCAGGTGGTGGAGGATTATATGACATTGAGGGTTCAAGTCATGAAGTTCTTAATATAGTAGTCTCTATGAAAGTAATTTATAATAATATAAAATATCATATAAATTCATCCTATTATATGTCCCATGTGTTATTATTATACACATATATGAAAATTAGTCCTTAGAAATAATAATATTAATACTTTATTTCATGAATGTATTACTTTTTGTATTCATAAAAAACACAGTGACATATTCTCATAGTGATGTTGGATAATATGGATGTGTCATGGATTATTTTACATTAATGAATAATAAAAGAATAAATATTTAACTTATAAGTTGATGGAATTTTCAAAATTGGGCCGTTTGATTAGAATATACCTATATAATTATGTAAATGGTAATTATAAATTTATTAAAGATTTTATATCGAAAAATTAAAATAAATGTATTGAAACATATATGTTGATGTCATAATTATGCATAATGCAAGATGATACATCAAGAAATAAAAAATATAATACACAATTATTATTTGTAAGACATTGTTGTTATGTCTTCATTAAAAAATTTATATATGGGATACCTTCCATGTCACTAGATGTTGATAAAGGACTATAGGAAAGAATTCTTAATTCCATAGTGAAAGAGGAGAAGAGGGAGGCATATTAATTGTATATTGGACACCAAATAAATTTAATATAATTTTATATGTAATATTATTCTATAATTTTTTGGAATAATTTCCATATTGCTAATATTAATCGTAAAAATGTTTATTAAATTAATTATATGAAGTTAATTTTTTAATTAAATTAAGAGTAATATTGAAACTTATAATAAATTACAAGGATCGACAAGAAGAGTTTATGTGCGTAAAAAACCAAAAATTTAATATTTTAAAATAAATAAATGAAATTTTTATGTCTATATGTTTTCACATATCTACGAATTAATTTTATTGTAATCATCATTAGAAATAGGGTATTTTGTGGAATTATGTGATTGTACAATGACTTTAGTTCAGTGAATAATTCTCATACATAGGTATAAAAATCATATTACAACCTTTCTTTGGTATTTATTTTACAT
Organism: Viscum album; assembly: GCA_963277665.1. Taxonomy (NCBI): domain Eukaryota; kingdom Viridiplantae; phylum Streptophyta; class Magnoliopsida; order Santalales; family Viscaceae; genus Viscum; species Viscum album. Next base: position 1,295,547,295 of record OY728130.1, on the reverse strand, counting down.
TAAATTATTTTTCATAGAATTCTCCCAATCAAAGAAATAAATTCAATAGAACACTATCAATAATGGAGATCAAAGATCCTGCTCATCTCATTCATGTCCTCAAGAGAACAAGATTTATTTAAACAGTACAAAAAATGAGTTATAGTTGTGATCAATGGGATCAATTAATGCGTTCTGGTCATTAGTTCTAGTATGTAAATATCTATATGAGATGGTACAAGGTTCATAAAAAAATTTTGGATACCAAGTGATGGATACTATACATTAAAACATCATAAAAATAATAGTATGACAAGAGGGTAAAGGAAATTCCCATGTAATGAAAGACTTCCAAGACTAGAGGATATTTTTATTTATAAATTAATTATAATTTATATATTAATGACATAGTCTCAAGATTAATAGGGGTTTTTATTCATCCAAATATAAGGAGAAATATAATAAAGTTAAAAAAAATTATTATTGGTTATGGACCCAACCACTTCCATCATTCCTGATAGCCGTTACGTTTTATTTTTACAGTAATGTATAAATTTATAAATATTTATCTTTCATTGATTATTTAAACATTAATTTTTTTATAATTTTTAATATTATTTATTCATAGTCTAAAATTTCAAGTAAGATGTTAATTAACATTCCTCTTACTATAACATATTAAAAAGCCGTTGAAGAAAAACCATTGATGACATCAAGATGGGTTAATGATTATGGATATGATATATTTACAGGGTGTGCTTTAGGAAAAGTATATTCCATGAAATCTGGTCAACCACACATGGATGTGTTAATGTTAATCATGCCTCCTCGTGTGGGAGAAAAAAAATAATATTTCATTAAATACTATGTTTTTTCCTTCTGTATAGTGTGATGTTTTACGGGGTACATGGTGTGTAGCAATTATACTTGTTGTTTATGTTGGGAGGAGAAAGAAAGGAGTGATGGCAAGAGGGGGGGTGAATTGCCTTTTAAAAAAAGATTAACAAATTAAAAATCAAAGTGAAAGTGCAGCGGAAATAAAGAGGCAAGACACAAGAATTGATAACGGAGTTCGGCCTAAAACCCGGCCTACGTCTCCGCTCCCAACTCAACCGTTGAGAGATTTACTACCGCTTGCTTTTTAATGGTTTTAGCAAGAAACCCAATAGCCTTTTTACAGGTGAAGGCTATCTCACCTATTACAGCTTGCTTTTAATGGTTATGCAAGAACCCACATGCTTTCAATGGTTGAGCAAGAACCCACTAGCCTTTTTACGGGTGAAGGCTAGCTCACCTTTGATTCAAGCCTTTTAAAAGGAAAGGCTTGACTAACCTCTTCACACCTTAAAGGTGATGTGAAAACCCAAAAGAAATGATGAGAGAAAGAGTTGGGGTTTGTAGGCACAAACCCAAATTTAAGCTCAAAATGAATAAACAATAAAAACCGTATTTGGAGAAGCCTTGGGCGCCAATGGATGATTGGAGTTGATGACGTGCACTCCCAAGCTTCTTTGGTGATGCTCCTTGGATGTGGAATTGGATTGGAGCAGTTGGGGTTCCTTGGAGGAAGTCCGCCGGTGGTTCGCCAAATGATGTAAAATGTGTCCGTTGGATTCCGTATGGCTTGGTTAAGTTTCCTTAGGCTTCCGGGGGATCAAGGTCCTTTATTTATAGAGGGGGAACCCTAAAATGGCCTTAGGGAGTCTTCGGAGCCGTTGGAGAGGTCTTCGGAGCCGTTGGAGGCCAAGTGGACAGGCTGGTCAAAAGCCCAACGGCTAGTTTGACTGGCTCCACCGGCTGACCGGTACAGAGCCACCGGTTGGCCGGTGTGTGGAAAATGGAGAGGCCTTCGGGCTCAGGCTCCACCGGTTGGCCGGTGATGAGGCCACCGGTTGGCCGGTGGTGAGGCAGTAGCTTCCTCTTCTGTGCAGGTGCCACCGGCTGACCGGTGCTGAGGCCACCGGTTGGCCGGTGCTGAGGCAGTAGCTTCCACTGTTTGGGCTGGGTGCCACCGGCTGGCCGCTGGTGTGACACCGGTTGGCCGGTGGTCTGGACAGAGGGATTCCTTCTGTCCAGGCCTCCATCGGCTGGCCGGTGCTCTTCCATCGGTTGGTCGGTGGACTGAATTTCAGTCCACTTTGCCTTGTTGCTTTCTTGGCCCAATTCCTTGGCCACCTGAAATCATGCCTATCATCCAAAAACACTTAAAACAAGATTAGATAAATAAGAGGGTGATTGTGATCATGAAAATTAAACCACGAGGGGTTCGAGAGGTACAACAATCTCCCCCTATTTTGATGATCACAATCACCAAAACAAACAATGTAAAATACTGAAATGAAAAGCATGCTTTAAAAGATTTTTCCCCCAATCAACCAAGAATTTCTCCCCCTTTGTGATTATCAAAATAGCACGGGGCATAAAACTTGATTGAGGGAAAAGTTTGAAAAACAAGATAGATATTTTAAACCAAATGAAATTTTTGAAATTTGAATTGAAAGTTTTGAATCAAGAATTCAATAACACTTTGAATTGAAAGTTTTGAAAAGAAAATTGAATAACAGTTTGAATTGAAAGTTTGAATCGAAAAATTGAATAACAATTTAAAAAATTTGAAACCAAGTGTTGAAATTGAAAGTTTGAATCGAAAATTTTGAAATTGAAATCAAAAGGGCTTAAACGATCCTAACTCCCCCTAAATAAAAACAACAAATCACCGGGGAGTGGTGTTTGGAACCGAGATAAATTTTGGCCCGGAGAGACTCGCTAGAAGGGATTTTTCAATCCACACTTGTCTAGTGGCGGGTCTTCTCCTATAAAATTCATCGTTAAGGAAAATGGTTTTGGGCCTACCATACCGGGCATTTTTACAATTGCACTCATAGATTAAGTGCCCGGGTTTTTTGCAATAATTACAAAATTTAAATTGAGAGCTCCCCCTTACAAAAATAGTTAGAGCATGGGAGGAGGAAGCTTGCTTGGAATAGCCAAGCCCTTGGGTGGTTCTAGATACACGTTGGGAACCTAGAAAATTGTTCAAATTTTGTTCCCCTTGGGTGAACTTGGATAGAGTCTCCCTTAGATCTTTGATAGTTGATTCCATGGAATCAACATCGGGAAGATTTTGGATTTTGAGGGTCAACTCTTCCTTCTCTTTAAGAAGTTGTTCTTTTTCGGAAGAGAGTTTTTTGAAATTCTTTTTTAAAGAAACAAATTTGGAAGAAAGTTCGTGAAAACCTTCCTCCAATTGATCTCTCGCATGTTGGAGATCCTCATAAGACATGTGATTGAAAGAATTTGAATTTGAAGAACAAGAGGAGGAGGAGTCGGAAGAAGTTACCTCATGAAATGCCATTAGGCATTTGTTACCGTTGTCGCTCGAGGAGGAGGAGGAAGATGTGGAGCTATCACTCCATGTGGCCTTGAAAGCCTTCTTCTTCTCCTTTTTCTTAGCCTTTATCTTGTTGAGTGGGCAATCAGGCTTGTAATGGCCTTTCTCGCCACACCCGTAACATTTTACCTTGGGCTCGGATTTTCCATTGGGTTGAGCCTTGCGGGCCTTGCGGTATTTCTTCTTTTTGTGATTCTTCATGAACTTGTGCATCTTGCGGGCAAGATCCTCCATTTCGGAATCGCCGCTTGAAGAGGAAGAAGATGAGGAGGATGAGCTTTCTTCGTTTTGTACCTTGAAGGCGATGTTCTTTGGAGTTTTGATTGGTTTGCCTTCCTTTTCAGCTTGCCTCATCATGGTGATCTCATAGGTCATGAGGGATCTGATGAGCTCTTCGACCGGCATGTTCTTTATGTCCTTTACTTCTTGGATTGCCGTGACTTTTGGTGCCCATGAGCTAGGTAGGATCCATAGGATCTTCTTGACCATTGTTTCTGCAGAAATATTATCTCCAAGAGATTTTCTACCATTGCAAACATCAGTAAAACGAGTAAACATTTCAGAAATAGATTTGGATGGATGCATGGAAAATGACTCAAAATCTTGACGATACATGTCCAATCGAGTATCCTTCACTTTGTTGGTCCCCTCATGGGTAACCTCCAAAAGTTTCCAGATTTCATGTGAGGAGGTGCATGTGGAAACTCAATTGAACTCATTACGATCAAGGCCGCAATGTAGAGCGTTCATGGCTTTGCCATCAAGCTCGAAATTTTTTATATCGGCTTGAGTCCATTTGGATTCATCAGGGGAAGAGAGAGTGTAACCTTGCATGACAATTTTATAAATGGGATAACCTATGCTTCTAAGAAAAGTGGTCATGCGGGTTTTCCAATAATTATAGACGGTTCCATCAAAAAATGGAGCACGACCCAAAGAAAAGCCTTCGGGGGCGAAAGAGGTTGAAGCCATCAAAAAAAAGATCTTGAATTTGAAACCGGTGAAGGTATTACTCAAATTTTGCCTCTGATACCAATTGTTGGGCGGAGAAATAAAGGAGTGATGGCAAGAGGGGGGTGAATTGCCTTTTAAAAAAAGATTAACAAATTAAAAATCAAAGTGAAAGTGCAGCGGAAATAAAGAGGCAAGACACAAGAATTGATAACGGAGTTCGGCCTAAAACCCGGCCTACGTCGCCGCTCCCAACTCAACTGTTGAGAGATTTACTACCGCTTGCTTTTTAATGGTTTTAGCAAGAAACCCACTAGCCTTTTTACAGGTGAAGTCTAGCTCACCTATTACAGCTTGCTTTTAATGGTTATGCAAGAACCCACTTGCTTTCAATGGTTGAGCAAGAACCCACTAGCCTTTTTACGGGTGAAGGATAGCTCACCTTTGATTCAAGCCTTTTAAAAGGAAAGGCTTGACTAACCTCTTCACACCTTAAAGGTGATATGAAAACCCAAAATAAAGGATGAGAGAAAGAGTTGGGGTTTGTAGGCACAAACCCAAATTTAAGCTCAAAATGAATAAACAATAAAAACCGTATTTGGAGAAGCCTTGGGCGCCAATGGATGATTGGAGTTGATGATGTGCACTCCCAAGCTTCTTTGGTGATGCTCCTTGGATGTGGAATTGGATTGGAGCAGTTGGGGTTCCTTGGAGGAAGTCCGCCGGAGGTTCGCCAAATGATGTAAAATGTGTCTGTTGGCTTCCGTATGGCTTGGTTAAGTTTCCTTAGGCTTCTGGGGGATCAAGGTCCTTTATTTATAGAGGGGAACCCTCAAATGGCCTTAGGGAGTCTTCGGAGCCGTTGGAGAGGTCTTCGGAGCCGTTGGAGGCCAAGTGGACAGGCTGGTCAAAAGCCCAACGGCTAGTTTGACTGGCTCCACCGGCTGACCGGTACAGAGCCACCGGTTGGCCGGTGTGTGCAAAATGGAGAGGCCTTCGGGCTCAGGCTCCACCGGTTGGCCGGTGATGAGGCCACCGGTTGGCCGGTGGTGAGGCAGTAGCTTCCTCTTCTGTGCAGGTGCCACCGGCTGACCGGTGCTGAGGCCACCGGTTGGCCGGTGCTGAGGCAGTAGCTTCCACTGTTTGGGCTGGGTGCCACCGGCTGGCCGCTGGTGTGACACCGGTTGGCCGGTGGTCTGGACAGAGGGATTCCTTCTGTCCAGGCCTCCATCAGCTGGCCGGTGCTCTTCCATCGGTTGGCCGGTGGACTGAATTTCAGTCCACTTTGCCTTGTTGCTTTCTTGGCCCAATTCCTTGGCCACCTGAAATCATGCCTATCATCCAAAAACACTTAAAACAAGATTAGATAAATAAGAGGGTGATTGTGATCATGAAAATTAAACCACGAGGGGTTCGAGAGGTACAACAGTTTATGCCCACAATTTTTTTAGCATGAGAATCCCAAAAGCAATGTAGTTAATGTACTCAATATGGATTAGTAATGTGATATGTATTGACTAATAACAAGGAAAAAAGTGCTAGATGTGACAGTATTTTATGTAGTAGGAATAAAAGACAATTGAAACATTAATTATTTCACAAGTTTCACATTGAGTCCTTGGACTTGTTTTTATATAGGCAAAATAATGAATAACATGTTTTATATACAGTTATATAAGACATATAACTCTTACCATTTTTCATGGAGTGTATTCCATGCTAGACTGTACACCACATCAATTAATTATGATAATTTGAAATTATTTATAGCATGATAAGGTTTTGGAACTGAATGATCAGTATTGTCATCTTATACATCGCGTACATCACTGACATTGATAGTTGTTCTTGTTTCAAAAATTCCATGCTTGTAATCATAAAGGTTAAACGTACTACACTACTTGACTCAAGAAATAGCACATCATTTAATTTCATGAAAGTTTGTGTATGAAAAATGTGATGTAAGTATACTATACACAATACAAAACATACATAGAAAAATTACATGCAATGTGAGTGAATGTACAAGCCATGTTTAGTTGAAAGGTACACAACATGTTATCTCTAATACAAGACACGTCAAATTCATGAAATAATTTATATCTAATTATATTAGTTCATGCCTCATACACTTTCATTACACACTATGAATGAATATTTTTTAATTTAAGATGATTTATTTAATTTATTTAAAACTACAGTGGATGGAATCTTTTGGACTTTTAGGATTGATAGATTAAGATAATATGATAATTTAATTAATAGGTTAATTAATTTAAATATTCCATTAATTTATCTTAATAAATATAATATAGAAATTTATTTTATCTAGTTTTTTAGCACCTCAATATGTTATGATGTACAATATTTTTAATTAAATATTATTTCTTCGATTGCTTGAGTAATATGAGACACCAAAGTTTAACAAACCAAAATATACTTTAAACATGATGATGAGGAAATAAAAATTACATTTTTGTGTTTGAATATGAATAAATACATTATTATACTTATATAAAGGGCCAACTAAATACAAATGTGTTGGTTTATAATTTTTAAATAAGTTCTCTATTTTTCGTGAAGTCATCTTATGCATCAAAAATTCATTTTCATCAAAAATAGAATTCATAAAAAAAATTGTGTCAAACATATACTTAATTTATTAAAATTTAATATTTTTTTCATAAAAAATAAACTTAATTTTTAAAATAACTAGTACTCGCCCGTGCTATTGCACGGCATATTCAATTAGAGTTTTTTCTTTTAAGAAGAGATTATTATTTATAAAATTTTAGAAGAAACAGTACTATTGAACAAATTATAATTAGAAAGTAGTGGTGTATGAAAATAAAATATAGTGCATAGAATATGTAGAAACTATTCAAATATTTAACATAGAATAATTATAGAGTAAGATTATATGAAATTTTAAATTTTGAGGAAGAACATTTGAATTCATTTTCAGTTTTGTTCATAATAACTATAATGCTGCACTGAAATAAAAAGTGAAAGTTAAATCAAAGATAAGAGAGTGGTTGTAATAATAAAAATAGAAAATGTGAAATTAAATGAAATAATAATATATTGAATGAGTGGGATTAAAGGAAAAAAAGAAAACCAAGTGAAACTATTCATTATGTATATGGAAAAATATGGAATGATGAATGTAGAGATCATAGACAAAGATGAAACGAAAGGTGCAATTTAATAAAATATAGAGATGAATATAGAAACTTGACACCCACATGTAGCCCTTGAGTGTCTGCGTTAGCTCTCTCAAGAATCTCCCTCTGCTCCCTAAGAATATTATTTGATCTATTCTAGGATGTGAAGTCTTTTGGAGGCCTGAAAGGCATAGAACCACAAAATTCATTGTACCTATCAACAAATGGAATATGGATGTGATAATGAGATGAGATATGAAGTAAAAAACTATAGAGAAAATAAAATTAATCCAGAACGATGAGCCTATAAAGATAGTTTAAATTTTATACACCTATGCCATCATTTGACTATAACAATTCCTATTAATGTAGATATTATAGTAAAATCTTATGATAAACCAATAAAAATTAAAATTTTCAAGACATGTGTTCCAAGATGTGTACTTATTTTAACCAACAAAATTTATTCTTAAATACACACAATGTTGGCTGATCCTAACCCATCATGGTTGATGTTTCATTCAACAAACCATAAGAATGTAGTAATAATGTTATAGTGGATGTTTACAGTCTTCCTGATCCACATGATTTACTGCATGTAACAAATTGAAGAAAAGTTCCACACAAGAAGAAAAATTTTGTGTTAAATGATGAATTAGTAGAAATGCAGGCATAGTAAGAGGATCTGCTTTTAGAATCAGAAACTGAAAAGACTATTTATGGCACAGATTGACTTCTTAACGAAAAATTTTGTTGATGCTAATTTGAAAAATAATTTTCATAACATGAATAACCATTATAAAATTGAAAATCATGAATATAATGGAAACAATATACTCTGAAGCCAGGCATGTAGTCAAGAAACTTCAAGATATGATTAATATTTTATTGATGGATAAAATTAAAAGCCATAAAAATATGGATGATATTGCTAAGTTGGAAACTAAGTAGAATATACATGCCCCTAGGAAATATGCAGAGGAATGGAATTTAGACTCATTGATCAGATTTTTGACAGAAATCTAGAAAATAATATCTGGACTTCAAAACATTGGAGTTATTGTTTCTTCTCTTCTGGATAATCAATGATAGAGATATTCATTTATACAGAGCTTCATTCCAGACCGTAATTTGATGACATGCTGAAATTTTGTGAAACTCAAATCAATCATCAATTATCATTATCATCTATAGCTTAACATGCAACAATAATTTACCCATCTTGAAAATGAAAATGCATATGGAGGAAATGAGACTACATATTCAAAATTATGAACAGACCTTGATATAACTTTCTAAATATCTTGATATTAGGAAATAAAAACTTATTTGATAAATCATGATACTTTTAGATGAAATTTCATGATTATCATCATGTTCTGGCTAAAGAAAAGGAAATTTTGAGGATAAACCGTCCCTGAAAGTGAAAAACATCAAATACAAAAAAATGTCCAGCATTAATTGACGTCAAACATGGAAGAATAACATTATAATTCTACAAAATATCATCCATCATAAAAAAATCTAGTATATTTCTCCTCCAGAAAGCGTAAATCAATGTTTAATTGTTGAGGATGGAGAATTCTTTTAAATATCAATTGCATTTTGGAATAAAATATTGAGTGCAGTAAAAGAAAAAGTGAAAGATGAATTAATTTAGTGGTTCTAATAATAAATATTAGATATGTACTAAGTATTAATTGTAATAAATAATGACAATAACTTAGTCCAAAAACAACAGAGACCAATGTATAAAACCCTGGTTATACATGGATAGAAGATTATAAAATATGAAGATGAAAATGAATAAGCCCATATCTAATTAAACCCAAAATATGAAAATATCCGAAAAGTTTTTTTATTTCATGAATCCTTTTTCCATATTTGGATATTAAAATAAATAAAAGTCATTGATCATGGAAATCATTGAAAAAAGATCCAATTAATTCATAATTGAATGAAAAAATGAAGCATTCAGAGATGCATGTTAACATCCACTCCTTGGATATGTGTCGTTAAAATATATTTATTATTTAAATTTATTTGGCTACTAAGATCAATTTCCACATGTAAAAGGTAGAATATATATAAAACATTGAAGGTATATCCCAACTGCACAAAACAACAAACATAAAAAATTAGAATCCACTTCCAGCTTTGAGAAAGTACACATTTATATTTCTGGTTTTAGTCAGCCTCTAGGAATTGAGGACTGACGTTCGATAGACTATAATGACGCGTGATCAAAAAAAGGTTGACATGGACTATATGGCAGTCGTACAGATGGAACTTTGAGTGTTGAGCTTGCTTGCTGTTGGAAATTGGTTATAGATCTTCTTAAGCTACCAACCTTCCATTCAGCATGAAAATGGAATAAGAAGAACCAATTATGAGATTCAAAATCCCCAAGCCACATAATAGAAAAGAAAAATATTAAATTTGAGGATTAATGCAAAATTCATACCTGTGGCAGAATTTTTTTTTGCACAGGAAATATTCATGTCAGTGAATTGCATTGCATAATATCATGTCTTGTAACTTTCATCCTTCTCTATACCAATAATAACACCAAAATCGTTATACATTCAATACCAAATAATATTAACAGGAGAAAATTATAAAATTCAACATGTAGGTTTAGTTCCACAACATCGATTGAAAATTTCTTATAGAATCAATCACATAAGTTGATCATTTTGAATAAATAAGCAGCATTTTCGTTGTTTCTTAGAAAAACACATACGTTAATTTTTATAATTAAACCATTTATATGATTGGATGTTAATAATTCATTTAACAACAAATAGTATTGTAGTTGATCATTTTGAAAAAATAAGCACCGCATGCTTTGTTTCTGAAAAACACTTTAATTTTTAGAAGAAAACCATTTAAATGATTGGAAGAAGATAATTCATTTGACAAAAAATAGTATTATAACTGATCCTTTTGGAAAATAAGCAGTGTTTTCTTTGTTTCTGAAAAAACACTTTAATTGTCAGAAGAATAGTATTTAATTGATTGGAAGTAAATAATTCATTTAACAACAAATTATATTGTAATCAGTTTCCAATAAGCAATCTGAGATGGAGCCAAAAAAACATAGAATTGGGGATATAAAACTGGCCAGGGCATACCTAATGCAGAAAAAATCATGTACACCAAAACCAACCATATCAGGATTTGATGTGCCATTTCCTTTCACAAATAACATTATCATAATTTAAATTAATTAAATTACTATGATCATTTTGAAAAAATAAGCAGCGTTTTTCTTGTTTCTTAAAAAACACATACGTTAATCTTTAGAATAAAACAATTTATATGATTGGAAGCAGATAATTCATTTGACAACAAATAGTATTGTAGTTGATCATTTTGAAAAAATAAGCACTGCTTTCTTTTTTTCTGAAAAAAAACACTTTAATTTTTAGAATAAAACCATTTAAATGATTGGAAGAAGATAAATCATTTGACAAAAAACTGTATTATAACTGATCATTTTCAAAAATAAGCAGTGTTTTCTTTGTTTCAGAAAAAACACTTTAATTGTTAGAAGAATAGAATTTAAATGATTGGATGTAGATAATTCATTTAACAAAAAATTGTATTGTAATCAGTTTCCAATAAGAAATCTAAGATGAAACCAAAAAACACAGAAATGTAGAAATAAAACTGGCCAGGGCATACCCAATGCAGACAAAATCATGCACACCAAAACCAACCATATCAGGATTTGATATTCCTTTTCCTTTAACAAAAAACATTATCACAATTTAAATTAATTACATTACTATGATTATTCTTTTTTCACAAAAAAACTATTTTAGCAGCCAAAAAATAAATCCATTAAAATAAACACCATCCATTAGTGGTTTCAACACTATATGCATTGCAGCATATCCTTTATGTTGCCATCATATAGTTTTTGAACGTTGTAGTAGTGAAAAATGGTGAGAAATGAAACCATGTAATCTGTTGTGTACATGTGATAGACATCAGAATCTAGAATGTGAAAACAAAACAGGTTAAAAAAACTGAAATAAAGAATTCATATTGAAAATAAAAAAATGAATTGATAATTTGAAAATAAGAGAATAATTAAATTGTAACTATTACATTTTCATTGAACCGTAAAATTTGACTCATATTCTTCAATCATTTAGTTTATATGTTTTCTTTTATACAGGGATGCAGTTCATCGTTATTGATTGTTGTTTACGTGGAGTATTGAGACGTTGCAACAGTTATTTGAACTGAATCATCAGCATTAAACTCAATGAACATATATTTCTACAAAAAGAATTAAAATTAAAGAATAAGTACCAAATATTATTCAAAATTAAAATCATATAAACATAAATCGGATGGTTATCAATAGCCAATCAAGAAGAATAAATGGACTGCATGTATTAATCATTGAAAAAATAAAAATGACATAAATAAATAAAGTTTAGTTAGTTCTAATGATGTCATGAAAGCAACACTCAATGAAGATAAAGAACATATACCTGAGTACGATAAATAATTGTACCTATTGTAACAAATCCAATGTCAGTGTTGGAACACACTCCTAATGATCCACTACGTTGATTTTCATGTCATGAAAGAAAAAAATAAATATTAAAATAATGTGGTAATTTTTTTCTAAAAAATGAAAATGGAGAAATTAATAATAGTAGTACCTGGTTATGATCAATTCTATTACCACTTCTTCTGACTTTTTCCTTAGGGAAAGTCTGCATCATTGGTGAAGATGCCAAGGTGGTATTCTTCCCCCTTGGACGCCACCAGATCTTCATCAGGTTGACCTGCATGGATAATAATAGAGTCATAGTTAACAGAAAAAAACATGTACCATAGTAGAATGTTCATCGCTGTCATGTGTAACTGTTGGACAGATCGTAGAAGAAATGGAAGCCAAACGTTCTGCTGGAATTGACTTGTCGATATCCTTAATAGGGTTCTGAGGTTTTCTTTTCTGATTGTACAACCATTGATATATTACCAGGATGAATTTTATAGTATTTTTTTGGCCTTATTGGTGGAGGATTTACCAGCCAGCATGACATCCTAATTCACAGTTTAATCAATATAATAAGGAGATGAATCTTATTATGGAGGTCATATTGTTTCCTACAAACCTTCCCCAATGGAAAGAATGTATTAGGTATGCACTGCTTAAACTCAGTACATCATCCAGATTTCATAAAAATGCATCACAATAGTATACTGTAACTACAATTCAATCCTATTTTTTGGTGTTAAAACTAACTTGTTATTAAGGTAACCTCTACTGATAGTTTAATAATATATGAATGTTCACATATAAAATAAATAAATTGTAGTAACTATGTAATCATCACATAACAAAAAGTGCGCAGAGGTCAGGCTATGAAAACTTTCCAAATTTTTAAAACATTAGTAGACCAATATCGGGGAAATATATTCAAGTATTAGAAATCATAGGTGATTATGGACAGAAAATTGCTAAATATCACAAAATTCATACATTGAGAAAGATATAATTTCAAAACATTGAATAAATTCTCAAAATCTATCCCATAGTATGATTAAAAGTCATTATAGTTATCAAGAAAATGGAAATTTTATAGAACATAATGTAATGAGGTTTAGTACATAATGTAATGAGATTAGTATTTACCAGCCAGCATGACATTCAATTGAATAGTTGAATCAATATAAGAGGGGCCAGCTAATTTCACCACAGTTGAGATGCAATCATCTTCCCCTCAGGAGGAGATGAATCTTGTTATAGAGGGCATATTATTTCCTAAAAACCTGTCCAAATGGAAAGAACATATTAGGTATGCACTACTTAAACTTAGTACATCATCCTAATTTCATAAAAATGCATCAGAATTGTATACTGTAACTACCATTCAACAAAAAAATTCTGGAGATAAATACTACATGGAAAAATTCAAAAATAGTAGTAAACAAACAATGGTTATTAGCTCTAATAACAGACACATTAGTTAGCAGGAATATGATGTTTACCTATTTGAACTGAGAAGAAGAAATGGAGTCTGTTTTAATGATACAATCAATGTAAATGGAACTAGAAAAAAATCAGTAATGTCTTCTCCAATGTTGTATTGAAAACAAAAGACAATGAAGATAGAAATCTTAATACCCAGTGGATCAAAAATTTGTTGTTGTTGCGAAAAATTGTCTGTTAGTGTCCCAAATGACTCCTAAACATCCAGAAATTTCATGTTCCTATAAAACATCAATAATACTAATTTTACAAAATTTTGGATTCTGTTATTTCATAAAATGAAATATAAAGAGTCAAATAAATCAAAACTGTTACATATGATGGTCGGAATAAACTATTCTATCTATTGGAAACTAATCAAAATTGAAAAAACATATCTGATCTGATGTGAACACAACACATGTGAACATCTACAGAAAACATCTGGATAATATGTGAGCAGATGTGATGCAGATTCCTTCAATCAAAAATTATGTAGATATAAACATTTGGGGGAACTCCAAAACTTTTAATTTCTTCGAAAATAGTAAAATCATGAGATAGTTCACCACCGAGACACAGACCACAGATAATAGCATTAAAAAATTAATAGTTTACAGAAACACTTCGGAACCTCAAATCACTAATAAACTGTTCTATATATTGTGAAATGATGATTCATCGACCAGTTGCATGGTTAAATGGTTCGAGAGAAGTACGGGTAGATGTGACATGTCACTGTAATGCATGAAGAAGTGTGACTTGACACATTTCATGTATGAAGAAGAAGAAAATGAAAATAATATGTTTTCACGAATAAACAATCTAATTCATTACCATTGATCATGCACATTTCATAATCGATGTAAAATAATTTTCAAAAACAGACTAATAAAAATGGTAGACAGAACCCTAAAATGAATACATTAAAACCAAAACAGAAATCTGAATACATATTCATCATATATTCTAAGAAGAATTTGTAAAAACATAATTCCAAATAAACAAATTGTGATTAATATCATTGTGGGAAACAAAAAAGATATTAATATAAGTTGCAAGGAATAACCTAAAACTTACCATGGTTGATGTTTATTCTTCTGAAACATAACATGAACAATTAGGGAACAAAATTTAAACCAGAAGTGATATAAAATTGATGTGAAAAATTATAATAAATTCAGAAGCAAGGATTTAGGTCTTTGAATTGGTATTTATTCACATACATGAAGTACGAAGCTGATGCAGGAGGGAATAGGGGTTTCGGAGGCAGCGAGCCGTAGACTTGAACAGAAAAGAAGACGTGAGATAGAAAAGGTGATAAGATGCTAATTCGGAGGTTGTATGGTAATAAATAATAATCAAATACATGAACTTCAAAGAATATGCGGAATGGTATCACCGATAGAGCGTGGGAGATTGTTGTAGTAGTTTTTGGTTTCCTGAATCAGATTTCGGTATTGTAGTATGTAGGGATACCTGAAGAGGATTTCGAACGTACCGGCTCAGCGAGAAAGAGGTGGCTACCATCAGAGGTAAACCACAATGTAGTGGAAGAAACCTTTGAATGGTAGATGGAAGAGTAATGGATGTAAACTGTGAGTGGTAGACTGCGGAGTAGTGGAATAAAACTGGGAGTCGTAAGCGGTAGAGGTTCTCTTACAAGGAAGGTTTTTGGTATTGGATTGGGAGAAGCGAAAGGAAGGAAGGGTACAGACTAATAGAGGTGTTTATGGACGACTGTGGAAGATAAACGTTGGTGAGATGGAGGAAGAAGAGGAGATGTAACCCTAGGCGTGGAGCTAGGTCGCGGTTATGCGTTTCTCAGAGACGAAAACTGAGGGGTAAATCGGTGGAGCATGCGGATATTGGAGGGGTCGATGGTAATTGGAGACTGGAATATGGTGACGTGGTTGAATGTGGTGGTGAAAGTTCAGTTAGGATACACATAGGTTTAGTAAATATAGTGGATTATATCAAACTATCATTGGGTCAAATTTTGGATTTTTTTTGAAATTATTGACTTCTTAGTAAATCACGAAAAAATGCCTTATTTTGTAATGCTGTCATTTCTTTTCATTGAAAAAGATTGATTATAATTTTAATTATATTATTAATTAATTTATGTATCCTTTAGTTTTAAATAAACAAAGTAATTACATATTATTCATAATTATTCATTATATTGGTATAAAACAAATTTTTAATTAAATATTCAATTTTAAGAAGACAGTTTTTCATCGTGCTTTTCTGGATACATATAAAATAAATTTATAACACTTGTATAGAATTATTTTTGACAAATAGACTCTACATTTTGATTCAAGATTATTAATATTATTTAATTAGGTCATCTTAATTTTTTTCATAATGAAGAGTAAAAATTGTATAAAATTATCTCTACGGTAAATTGTTAAATACGAATAACTTAGGTTAAAAAAATAATAAGGGTATAATTTTTTATCATCCTACTTATTGGATGAATTTATTTCTTAATTTGTCCCTTTTTACATGATATATATTAATTTATGGGATACATTTCTATGAATAAGACCTTTACAATGTTTTAATAAATAAAAATGAAAAAATATCCCTCTCTTACTTTTAAAAATATCTTACATGTTCATATAGGGGAAACGAAAATATTGAATTATATTAATGATAATTTTGAATATAATTAGTTTATTTTCATTATGGAAATTTTTTTATAATTTTTTTTATACAAATAATTTAAAATTACAAGCAACACAGACACGATATGTTTTCAATTAATTTAAATATAAAAATAATATTTTTTAAAATATTAAAATTAATATTAATTTATTGATTTATAATTTTAAAAAAATATTTATTGAAACATATGACATATTAGGGATGTGTGAATATATTATAGTCAAATTCCTTATTTTCATGGCACCATTAATGTCAAATTAAAGAATAGTTCCAAAATTTTCATTAATGTTATTTTTTAATAAATAATATTTTACTTAACGATATAAAGTTATTAACAAAATTATTTTCAGCCAAGTTAATGTAATATGAAATAAAATATCATCCATGGTATATTTATGGGTGGTTTTACTTTTATTATAAAATTATTAACCATTTAATATTGAAGAAGTTGTTAACGTCGTTAAGGATAAAATATGTTTACTAAGGGGTTAACCAAAAAAAAATTTAAAACACCTATTAAAGTTGTATAAATTTTATCATTTGGTGGGTGTTTAGACACATAATATAATATCATTTAATATGATTCTATTTGGACTAATTTATCAATAAAATGTTCATTTTGATATTTTAATATTTTTAGAAACCCAAAAAGATCTCACCCCACAAAAATAAAAATGAATGTTCAATACAAATTGGTTTAAAATGATAATGTCACTTGGATCAACCTATAATATTCTAAATAACTTTTTTAATTTCCATACCACATCTTCAATTCACTATTTTTAATAGAATTCTCTCCTTGGAAGGATTTGTGGGAAAACGAAAAGTGGTTTTTCGAAAAAGGTTATTGTTCTTAATAGGGAATTTTTATATTATTTCTTATTCCAAATCAATTAAATTTTTTTAATACATGTTGTATAATAAAATTTTAATATACCATTTACTAAGAGTATGTTAGATTAATGAAATAACATACATTTATCTCCACTTCCATCAAGTTGTAAATGATATTATTGTTTCTTCGTATGGTGCACTATTTCTTTACGAACCAACATAATTCATTTTTTATCATCACCTCCCTCAGATATATATGATGATGGAATTAATGTATATATATAATATTTATATATTTTTTACATTCATGAAATTTAATATATTACATATTTCATTACATTTTAATTCATTGAATAATTATAACATTTTTTTGTGAACATGTGGATGACCACTTCCATGAAGCGATGTGATTTTTATCATGTCTCCATCATGGGGAAGATATATATCAGTGAATTCTAATAAATTATTTGATATTAATGATGGGATTATAAAATATGAGAGGTAAAATAATAAATAATTTATTTTATTTCGATCATTCAAAAATAGATACATTACCCATGAGTAAATACAACCTATCGTCTCCGTGATTGTAACATAGTCCACTTTTTCATAACCATATTCCAGGGTTTTTTCAAAAAGATTAATTGATGTATAAAAATGATATGAATGTCATGATTATTATAATGTGGAAGATAAAATAATGAACCTATTGACAATAGTCAACCTACCAAAGTCTCATTGAATATATAAGGTGAACATTATACCAAAAACTACCATTAAATTAGTTGATTAATTAATTGAATATAACATGGAATTAAAAAAATGGAATGAAAAAAAATAACAAATTACTTATGTGGGTAATAATTAACATAAGTTTTTTAGTCATGAAGATAAATAATAGAATCGATGAGTTGGACACAATTTTAGTGGTCAATATATCATTCACATTAATTATTGAGATTTTTTATGATTATGATTCTGATAATGAAATTCCAGGATATACCACTCAACAACATCATGAAATATTTCCCATATAGTTATTTCTACAGAATGCATGTATTCATTTCATTTTCTCCACTTAAATAACTCACAATTGTAATGTTAGTTACAATAGTGGTATATTTCTGCCTTTGAGTTTTCGTGGACTGATAATGAAACTAAAAAATAATGAATGAGGCAGAGTGCTGGTGGTGGCTAAGAGGGATAGCATAGTGCTGCAACAGGACACTATTTTCTAGCATTAACACTACAATGTAGGCTGACTATAACATCAGTGAGTATGATGGCAATATAAACTCAAAAACAGTTAATCCTCTACATAAAATATAATATTAATAAATAAATACAAAATTATAGAAAAAAGGAAGTCAAAAATTAAAAATAAATAAAAAAACTAAAATGATTTATTTTCAATTGAAATTAATTAATTAATTCGAAATAGAAAAATTATTTGAAAATATTAATAATTAAATAATTAAAAAAATAGTTTATTTAAAATAATAAATTGTATTATAAAATAAATACAAAATAAGAATTAAGATTATAATAAAAAATGAATGTAAATAATTAAATAATTTTTTATTATTATAAAAATAAAAAGTATGCAAATAATTTATTTTTAATTAAATAGAAATAATTATTTTAATATTATAATTAATAGAAAGTAATGAAAAAATAAAATAAATTACCTACATAAAAATTAAATAATAAATATAATTAAAATAAAAATTTAACAAAACATATTATGATTATTTAAATTAAAATAAAATAGAATTATTATTTAATAATATAAAAGAATTAAATAAGGATATAATAATATTATTTTGAATAGGAAAAAAATAAATATTGATATATTAAAAAATTAAAATAAAAAAAATTAAAGAAAACAAAATACAAAAATTGTTGAAACACACAAAATGAACATTAAATTTTTCAAAATTACTAAAATGGGAAACCAATTAAATATTTAAACAGAAAATTATTATGGAATAATTAAATAAAATATGATAATAAATTAAAAATTATTGAAAAGAATAATATATTTTAATAATTAAAAAAATTAAACATAATAATTGATGTGGAAAAATAAGAGATAAAAAGGCTACAGAAATAAGTATAGAACTTCTAAAACATTGTTAAACATAAATGGGAGTGAATTAAATTCTATCTAACATATTAAATGATCCTATTGGAAAATGTAATTTTAAATAGTGATATATTTGTGGTATAAAATAACATATTTTAATACATTATTTTGAATTTGGGACCAAATATTGACTTTTGTGAAGATAATTTATATTTTAATTGAATTTAAACTAATTTTAGGTCTTCACATTTAATGGAATATTTGGTAGGTGAAATTAGGTTTTATAGTAAAAAAAGTCTAAAAATATTCATTTTGTGTTAAATATGATGAATGATTCATGTAAACTCATTTATTTATATTTCAGTTGTAACTGATTTTTTTAATTAAATGATGTATTTTTCGACAAATTTTTTTCTGCATTTTGTGTTCTTATATGAAAAGTAATTTTTCGATCTTATAAAAAAATTAACAATATAAAATGTAATCCCAATTTAGATTCATCATGTATTTATTTTTTATATTACCCCTTTTAGTTTTTGGAAAAATAATTATGTGATCATGGAAAAAATATATGTTATCAATGGTAAGGTTAAAATGGGTTTAATGTGGATTAACATGGTGATTTTGCATTGAATGTTACCAAAAAATGTCAGACTCTGATTTTTTGAGTTTATTTACATCCTATCACTTTTTATATGTGAATTTTTAAATCCTTAGTTCATGTTGAACTGATTATCATATATATATATATATAATTTAATCATTTATGTAATTCAAATATTGTCATGTCCTTCACTTATAAAATTTCACCTTCTCATCACCCATATTCAAAAAAAATTATCCTAATAGCTCCATATATATCATAATACCTTTCTAGATCCATTTCATAAGCACTGTAACTTCGTGTATTTATATAATTCCATCCTTTCAATGCTTCATGTGTAAGACTAGTGCGGTTTCTCGACAGAGTGATATAACTCTTAACCATGCAATTTTAGATAAATTTTACATTATACCTCTTATAAATCTATGATTTCCAATCTAATATATCACATATATATATATATATTCATTATACTGAATTTTTAATATAAATATTTCACTACCATTATCCACCTCCCTTATGTCTCATGGGAAATGAAAACGTCACTCATTTGTATGTTTGGAGTTCCACCTCCACGAAGCGATTTTTTTCATTTTTCACCATCAATACAAATTAATAGTTAGAATTATTTATTAAAATAATATATCTAAAATTATTAAAATTTTAACGATCTGTACATGTGAATTATTATTTAACTTTATTCTTTTAATTCATCAAAATGATGAAACATTACTCATGCTTATGTACAAACTATTATCTCCACGAAGTGATGCAATTCATTTTTCAACACTAATTTATATAAATATTTATGACATTATATATTATGATTTAATATGGGATGATTAAATTTCTAAAATTATGAAACCATGATCAAAATGTATTGATATTGAATGCAGAATAAAATCATGTACCAAAAATGAAGTAGTTCTCACCCTAAAAAGTGATTTTTATAAATAATTCATTCGAAATGGGTGATAAGATGTTATAAGTAAATAATATATGATTATATATATGTGAATATGGTCTATTAATATGGATATAATAAATCCCTATATTTTAATCTAAATGTTTGATCATATAAAAATCTTGGAGAGTCATTAGGTAGGGGTTTTTCTTTCAATCGTATTTATTTTCATGATTGTAATGATAAATTTTAATTAAGGGAAATTATATGGTTATTTCTCTTCATAACTAATATATATTATTCGAAAATGATTATTTCTATAATTTTATTTTTTTTATATTTGTTTTATCGGTTTGGTTCCTAAAATTAGGTAGAAATGAATTTAATGAAAATCCATCCTTATTTTATTTTTGGTCGATGAACATTTTCTTCCATGCATATACTCTTAATTTTTTATAATATTAGTTTTTTCATATTGATGAAATGTTTTAAAAAATCATTTTAACTAACCGTGAAATTGGAAAAAAAAAATTTGAATGTAATATTTTTAAATGTTTTCTAAACAAGTTGATTTTAGATTTTTAGAAAAGTGGGAAAGGAATGTTTTCTTTTAACATATCCTATCTGAAAAAATTCTTCCGCTGTCATGACAGTTTTGATATTTTAAGATTCATTTACCATATTTTAAATTTTTTTTGATATAAATTTGTTTATTTATATTCTATTAATTTTCATTTAATATTTTATCAATGTAAAATGATAATTTATCACATTTTTAATGAAATGTTTGAATAATGTTTTGAAGTTGTTCTTATTCTATTGAATCATCCTTCATTTATTGTTATTATTCATTAGGGTTGTAATGTATTGATAAAATCAAATTTCCTCTCATGGATTATGATAACATTGAATTTTTGGGGACTATTTCTTTCTCAAGGGTAAATCATGTTATGGTGAGATCATTCAGATTCATGTTTCTTTCCTAAGGGTTAATTATGCTATGACGGACTCTTTATGAAACCCATATCATTTCCACATGTCATGTTATTATATAATAAGGAAATATTTTTTAATATTATTTGCTTTATATGTGTTATTTTATGATTATATGATTACTACTTAATGATCGTGTGGAATAAATTTTTATAGTTTTCCTTGTGTGACCGGAGCCCAGAATTATATAGCCCTTTAATGCATTAAGAAAATCCTTATATATAATTAGATAATTTTTGTAAATGATTTGATGTTTTATATCCACCATGTTATAGAGGAAAGGATTTCTAAACCACTATGATATGGGAAATAAGCATTGATTCATGATCCATTATAATTTAGGAAACAAATGTTCTTTCCCAATCCACTATAATATGATTTTCTTGAATGGTAAACTTTGTATTTGCAATGGTTTGAATTCTTAGGATGGTTCGACAATATAATGGGGTGTTTATATGCTTTTTATTTGAACTAATGACTCTATTTTCTAATGATTCCACAAAATTATAACACTCTATTATTTTATAGCATGGATAGATATTTGGATCTATAAATTATTGAGTATGATTTTCTAAGGATGTTATCATGTTATCGTACCCTTGTTCTCTTGAAATGACTATATATGATCTTTTATTGATATGATTCATTTTTGACCATTCTAAGTATCTGACCTCACCCATTCATATGTTTTTTATTTTTCCTCAAGATATGAGAAATTGTACTATGTAAGATGGGTCCGGAAGGGTTCCTTATAAATTTAGAATTGTTAGGGATGATAAAAATTGTACATAAATAAGATATTGATGAATCTATTAACCAATTAAACTAAACCTTTACCCTTTTAGGGAATAATAATTTATTAAATGGGTTGTATATTCTACTAAAATTATTTAATTTTAACGTATGAAATACTCATGTATCCACCTACATTAAGGAGTTGGACATTTTGGATCAACTTTAAGATCTATTAGCCCCTAATAAAGAGTTGTTTCAACATAGTTAAATGTTTTGTGATATTATGTGATATTGAACATAATGATTTTTTATCAATAAATATGTTCAATATTTTAATACACGTGTTTATCATTGATCCAGTATAATAACATTTAAAAAACGATAAGGGTAAAAGGATTTTTATGTAGTAAATTTTTATTAACCTACTGCTATCCTAAAATACGAGGTACAAGAACCACCATATATCATGGGAAAATATAATAGAAAAAATACTTCTTTTTAATAATAATAATATAAAAATAACGAACTAAATATACAGTGAGGGTGTGAGAGTTTGTTTTTTAATTATTCCAACTAATCAAAAAACTGTTATTTCCCAACAAAAAACAAATTGTGTATCATAGTATTATATAATATAGAGAATATAGTTTTTTAAGAGGATAATGACATTATATATTTACTTTAATATGTTCAATTATGAAAAATAATAAAATATTCTAGTGAATATAAAAAGTGAATGTCACTTTACATCCAAATGGAGTTTATGATTTTCCACTAATAGAATTCAACATATTTGCGACGGGTTATTTATGACAGGATCCCGTCGTAAATACGCTTTTGCGACGGGGCCCTATCGCAAATAGCTCGTTGCAGAAAACACCGCCGCAAAAAATATTATTTGTGAAGGACCCGTCGTAAATAAGTCTCTGATTATATACTTTTTATATATATATGCTCTTTTGTGACGGGCCCATCGCAGATAGCTTTTTGTGATGGGCCTGTAATCCCATCGCAAATGCTTTTTGAAAATATTTTTTAGACTATTTGCGACTGGCTCATAATCCCGTTGAAAATACATTTTTTAAGAATAATTTATTTAGACTATTTATGATGGGATCCCGTCGCAACAGATCACATCACAAATAATAAATAATTTTTTTAAAAAATAAATTTAATAACATTATAATTATTGAAAAATTAATTTTAATATTATTAAAATAACAAAAATTTAAAAAAATTAAAATCCTCAATATTTAAAAAAAATATCAAAAAATCATAAATTATTATTATTATTATTGAAAAATTATTTTTAATATTATTAAAATAATATTAAAAATAAAAAATATTCTCAATATTCACAATGCATTTAACTAATCGTCCACATCAATGCAGCTTTTATTGTAAAATTTTGTTTCACAACAACATTACATGTACTGACACCATTACTTCACAATGCATTGAACTCATCAATCAATGATTTCAAACAAACATCAATATTCATTTTCGGAAGTCTAGGGATTAATAAGGTAAAAAAGATTTAGGGCTCCTTTATCAACATCTATTGAGGTAGATTGTACGGAGTTATAAAGACAATCCAACATGAATACTGACTACCATAAGAATCAAAAGGACCTAAACCGTAAGTAGAAATACCCAATCGCACATTTCGGGCTTCTAAAGAAAAAAATGGATGTTAAGGATCAAAATGTTTCCATGAATCACCATCAGATGGATGATTCAAGCTTTTACCGATTGAAATATTGGTTTTGTACCTTGACATCATTGACGATGTGTTATGAGACATAAATAAACATTGCATCCTAGGATTAAGGGGAAAATATCTCAACTGTTTTATAGGAATCGATCCAGAATTACCTGATTGTGCTTTTTTATACCTCGATTGTCCACATGTTGGAAAACTCTCCAATGAGTCATTTTTACTAGAATATAAGATGCAATAATTTTCTATTTATTTCTAATTATTGCAAATTATTGCTAATTATTGCTAATTTCTGCTATTTTTTGCAAATTTTAGCTAATTTTCTCTAATTATTGCTAATTATTTCTAATTATTTCTAATTATTCCTAATTATTGATATTTATCGCTAATTATTAGTATTTATTGCTAATTATTAGTATTTATTAATAGTTATCACTAATTATTAGTATTTATTTCTAATTATTACAATTTATTACTAATTATTACAATTTAATAATAATTATTACAATTTATTACTAATTATTATTAATTATTTCAAATTATTTATAATTGTTACTAATTATTTCTAACTATTACTAATTATTACTATTTATTCCTAGTTATTTATAATTATTCCTAATTATTGCTAATTATTACTAATTATTAGTAAGTATTACTAATTATAAGTATTTATTCCTATTTATTCGTAATTATTCTTAATTATTACTAATTATTCCTAATTATTACTAATTATTCCTAATTATTAATATTTATTTCTATTTATTACTAATTATTGCTATTTATTAGTAATTATTGCTAGTTATTGCTATTTATTACAAATTATTCTTAATTATTCCTAATTATTTCTAATTATTTCTATTTATTTCTATTTATTTCTAATTATTGCTATGTATTCCTAATTATTGCTAATTATTCCTAATTATTGATAATTATTACTAATTATTCGTATTTATTAGTAATTATTAGTATTTATTAGTATTTATTACTAATTATTACAATTTATTACTAATTATTACAATTTATTACTAAATGTTACAATTTATTACTAATTACTATTAATTATTCCTAATTATTATTAATTATTCCTAATTATTACTAATTATTCCAATTTATTACTAATTATTCTTATTTTTTAATAATTAATGCTATTTATTACTAATTATTTCTATTTACTACTGATCATTTCTTATTATTGCTAATTATTCATAATTATTGCTAATTATTGCTATTTATTTCTAATTATTGCTAATTATTTCTAATTATTGCTAATTATTCCTAATTATTGATAATTATTTCTAATTATTCATATTTATTGCTAATTATTAGTTTTTATTTGCAATTATTAGTAATTATTACTATTTATTACTAATTATTACAATTTATTACCAATTATTTCAATTTATTACTAATTATTGCAATTTATTATTAATTGTTATTAATTATTGGTATTTATTGCTAATTATCAATAATTATTGCTAATTATTACTAATTATTGCTAATTATTTATAATTATTGCTAATTATTCCTAATTATTTTTAATTGTTACTAATTATTAGTAAGTATTACTAACTATAAGTATTTATTCCTAATTATTCGTAATTATTCTTAATTATTACTAATTATTCATAATTATTATTATTCCTATTTATTAATATTTATTTCAATTTATTACTAATTAATGCTATTTATTACTAATTATTGAAAATTATTCCTTAATTATAACTAATTATTCCTAATTATTTCTAATTATTAATAATTATTGCTATTTATTACTATTTATTGCTAATTATTCCAAATTATTCCTAATTATTGCTAATTGTTGCTAATTATTAGTATTTATTAATAATTATTATAAATTATTAGTATTTATTGCTAATTATTACAATTTATTACTAATTATTTCAATTTATTACTAATTATTTCAATTTATTACTAATTATTTCAATATATTATTAACTATTACAATTTATTACAAATTACAAATAATTATTCCCAATTATTATTAAGTATTATTAATTATTACTAATTATTCCTTTTTATTACTAATTATTCATATTTTTTACTATTTATTGCTATTTATTACTAATTATTGATGATTATTGCTAATTATTGCTAATTATTTCTTATTATTGCAGATTATTACTAATTATTGCTAATTATTACTAATTATTGCTAATTATTTCTAATTATTGCTAATTATTGCTAATTATTGCTATTTATTTATAATTATTGATAATTATTTCTAATTATTGCTAATTATTCCAAATTATTAGTATTTATTTCTAATTATTAGAATTTATTTGTAATTATTATCAATTATTAGTATTTATTGCTAATTATTACAATTTATTACTAATTATTACAATTTATTACTAATTATTACAATTTAGTACTAATTATTGCTAATTATTGCTATTTATTACTAATTATTGCTAATTATAACTAATTATTGCTAATTATTGCTAATTATTGCTAATTGTTGCTAATTATCGCTAATTATTACTAATTATTAGTAAATATTACTAATTATAAGTATTTATTCGTAATTATTCGTAATTATTCCTAATTATTAGTAATTATTCCTAATTATTACTAATTATTAATATTTATTATTAATTATCCCCATTTATTACAAATTATTGCTATTTATTACTAATTATTCTTAATTATTCTTAATTATTTTTAATTATTGCTAATTATTGATATTTATTTCTATTTATTGCTAATTATTCTTAATTATTCATAATTATTGCTAATTATTGCTAATTATTTGTATTTATTAGTAATTATAAGTAATTATTAATATTAATTACTAATTATTACAATTTATTACTAATTATTACAATTTATTAATAACTTTTACAATTTATTACTAATTATTATTAATTATTCCTAAAAATTATTAATTATTCCTAATTATTACTAATTATTCCTATTTATTACTAATTATTACTATTTTTTACTATTTATTGCTATTTATTACTAATTATTGCTACTTATTGCTAATTATTGCTAATTGTTTCTAATTATTCCTAATTATTGCTAATTATTACTAATTATTGCTAATTGTTACTAATTATTGCTAGTTATTGCTAATTATTTCTAATTATTTCTAATTATTGCAAATTATTTCTAATTATTGCTAATTATTTCTAATTATTGGTAATAATTCCTAATTATTAGTATTTATTGCTAATTGTTACTATTTATTAGTAATTATAAAGAATTATATGTATTTATTTCTAATTATTAAAATTTATTACTAATTTTTACAATTTATTACTAATTATTACAATTTTTTACAAATTATTATTAATTATTGCTATTTGTTGCTATTTATTACTAATTATTGCTAATTATTACTAATTATTGCTAATTATTTCTAATTATTTCTAATTATTACTAATTTTTCATAATTATTACTAATTATTAATATTTATTCCTAATTATTCCGAATTATTACAAATTATTCCTAATTATTACTAATTATTCATATTTATTACTATTTATTGATATTTATTACCAATTATTATTAATTACTACAAATTAATTATATACATTACTAATTATCGTTAATAATTATGAATTACTACTAATTTTTAAAAATTTATACTAATAATTTCAATTTATTAGTACAAATAAATACAAATGAAAAGAAATTTAAATTTAATTTAATTACAACTAATCAACAATAAAAAAATTTACATAAAAAATGAAATAAATAATAAATAATAAAAAACATAAATACCTTTAAGACTGATTTTTTTATGCAGACGGCTTCACAACTTCTTCGTGAACAAAACAATTAACATAGAAAAAATTTCTTTCAAAAATCTGAGTTTAGAAAGAAACAGGATCTAAAATTTGAGAGGAAGGAGAGGAAAAACGGATGGGGGTATATATAGGTTAGATTATTTGCAATGGGAGTATTTGCGACGGGTATCCCATCATAATAGTATCTTTTGTAATGGGACCTCTCGCAAATACCTACACCCACATTAATTACTGTCGGCGGTTAAAAAGTTATTTGTGACGGGACCCGTCGCAAATAGTCCCTGTTGACACACCTTTTGCGACGGGACGACATCCCGTCGCAAAAAGTTATAAACCGCCGCCGGTTATTTGCGACGGCACCCGTTGCAAATTCTTAACTATTTGCGACAGTGGGATCCCACCGTCGCAAATAACCTTCGTGCAGTTTGGTGTGCTATCCGCGCCAAACTATTTGCGACGGGAGACGAAATCTCATCTCAAATTGTTGGTTATTTGCGACGGATCGTTACACCCGTCGCAAATAACTTCTTGAACGGACCTTTTGCGACGTGATTTATTCCCATCGCAAAAGGCCCGTCGCAAAAAGCCCTTTTTCCCATAGTGTTCTTTCTAAATAAATAATGTTAATATTTATTATATGTAAACTAAATAATCTCAAAGAAAATATTTAATTGAAACAATATCAGAAAGAATATGATTCGAATCATAGACAGAGTTCTCAGTTGATTATAGATGATATTTACATAAACAAATAATGTAATTATAAAAATTATTTTTAAAACATTGTTAATTAGTTGAACTATTATAATTTGATACATAATCCCCTCCAATGTTAAAAATCCCTTAGTCCTTATATTTCTCCCTCTAAAGAGTTTAGGTGTAGATTTTTTATCATATGGTCACATTGACATATGGTAGTGATTATACAAAGATGTATATCATTATAAAAAACGAGAAAATGCACATCAAATATAAGGCATATATAGCAGTATATAATATGTGATACGATTAAAAAATGATTCTATGAGGTTTAGTTAGAATTCTAAATTAATTTTTTTAATATTAGATATTCCTTGTTATTCAAAAAAATAGTATCCACTTTATGAGTCATTCTTGATTAGTCCATATATTTTGTGATGTTAAATGATAATTAACCAGTCGAAGTATAACTTTGAGTTACCCATAATCGATTTTCATTATGTATTATTATAGGCTATTATGACCAATTTTTATTATATTATGTTGGTTGTTTTGAAGTGTTATTAGATATTGTCACGAGTCATAAAATTATTTTTGGGAACTAGATGAGTTACCAATTATACAACATGAAGAATACTAAAATGTGTTCTTGGTATAATAATGATAAATGTTTCTCAATGAACCCATGTTTGGAACATTATCAACCAAAATAAAAACAATTATTTGATAACATTATTATATAATCATGTTGAATAATATAATAATGGATCGGTTATGTGTGTTGGTGATCATTTCACGAGTTTAAGATTAACCTAGATGATATTTTTCCTCTTATATAAGAATATGTTGTTTTTGTAATTTATTGAGATTGACTGGGGATGTGTACTGACCAACCTAGATCGCACACATATCTAATGATTATCTATTTTGTATATGATAATTTCATGTGTTCTCTTGCATAGTTTAAATATATTTTTGGTATTAATTGATCTAGTTATCTAATACCCATGAATGAAGAACTTATGATTTGGTGATTTGGGATTTACATACTCAATTTTGTGGCCACTTGATTTCTTATCCAAATGGATTGTATTATTTTCTTCACTTGTATATGATGTTGTTCATGGGAACATGTGTATTGGATCATTAAATTGATAGAGATCAAACCTAACTTCGATGTAGCTTAAGTATCATTGATACTTTTCTATATACAAATATTTGCTAAAATTTATGGATTTATGAATTTATATTTTTTTTTAATTATACAAGGGCCTATAGGTTCATTCATTGAGGATGATAGAATGAATATTGAGTATCATCGTACAAAAAGTTATTCTCAAAAAATATTATATTTTATCCGAATGGAGTTTTGGAAAAATATATCGATGGTGATAAATATGTTGTTACAAAAGGAAAATTTTATGATGGATATGTAAATGAATTTTTAAATATATTAATGAGGTGTTTAGGATACGGTTTTAGAAGTTAATTTTTTAAGATGTAATATATAGTAAAATGGAACAAATTAAGTGAGGATTTAATTATAGTTTTATATTGATTCTGAAATTCTGAAAACACTAGTTTCTATAAGAAATAAGTAATCATATAATATATTGTATGATATATTGATGTTTTATAGGATCGTATTCATACCTAAGAGGAATTATAATATGTACTTATAATGTTGTGTATCTACATTTAAAAATATTCGATGTGGGATAAAATCAATTGTAAAATTCCATTTGATGAAACATTGTGTGGAATACTATCATCAGATGTGTTGGAAATTAGTTTCAACGCATGATATTTTCTAGTTTATTTTATTACATGCAAATAATTTAAGTTTTACACCAAGAACATTTTTTAGGATATTAAAAAGATGTATTATACAATTATATTGTTTTTAATTTAGTCCTAGTTATATTTAAATTTTCCCTAAATCTCACACCTTTCTTCTATATTTTTTCTATGTGATTAAAGTGTCTTATAGTAGTATATAGGTTTCAACCAGGGCAAAGATTGATTTATATCATCCCCTGAATTCATCGGAGGGGGAAGATTATGTTTGATATCTCTTTATGGTCTTTATCAGCCATTATGATCGAAAATAAATTTATTATATCAAAACTGAATGGTGAAAATTTTCTTCATCGATTTGTACTAGGGTTGAGTTTTTCATAGTAAGGTGATATTTGTTTTGAGGTTTGTAATGTATTCTAAAACAATAATTAAGATCCATTTTTTCCATATAAACCCTTAAATATTTAAGACCAGTTAAAAAATAATCTTGTAAAAATGATTGATATCATCTATCATCCTCCACTCATTTCTATCCTTTCAAGAAAAATTTCCCCATAGTTTTTTCACTCAATATATCAACCACCACAAAACCTTCTTCGGAATATTAAGAGATAATGATTCCTTATTCATTAATAAATTTCACCCAATCATTATTATTTAATTATAGATACTACTAATTGATGAAATACTATTACAAATTGTGATATGTGAAAAATAGACATCACCCTTCAATAAGATAATACTTTCAAAACATTTGGAAAAAACATCACAAATGAAATATTAAGATCATTAGAATAATTGTAATTCCTATGAGGACAATAAAATTAAGACTAATATGACATTGCCAATCAATTAAAAATATAATTATAATCCTAATAAATATACAATGCACTACAAAACACATTATCAATGACAAAAACTTTTGACTATAAAATAAAAGGATAACTAATCAATATTTATTTAGTGTACTAAAATTTTTCCAGAAACCAATAAATTTTTCAAAAGAACTAATATTTTCTAGTCAAATCCATTAAAGGTGATGTGATTCAAGATAAATTAGATATAGACCTCCAAAAATAGCATAGAATAAAAATTTAACTATTAAACATTATAATATTTTTGGGATTCGCCATTGAAAAAAGGGCTTAATCACTGAAGGATCAACATATATACCCTATAAAGATATAAAATTCCCATGGTAATACACATCATGGGTTAAAAAAATTCACATTTAACACTTGTTATAAATATATCATATAAAAAGGACTTCCAAATCATCAAATAAATGGTCACTATTATCCTCTCTAATATCAAATATCTGAAAATTTAATGAACAAAACCGACCAAAAACTGATCCATGAATTTATAGAACACTAAATTAGTCAATCCCATGAATAAATATAATATATTGATGACTTTATAATGGATCTCCATGAACATAATGTGTCTATAATTACAAATTTACATGTTCTGCTAAAACTCTTTCTCTTTATGCCTCATCTCATGATACATATATTACAAATGAATTTTTAAGAATAATTATGATCCATTTAATTTATTGAAATGGTATTCAATCATAGGAAAGGATAGTGTTTCTTCACTGCAAAATGATTCTATAAATGGAAATTGTTGGAATAAATTTAATTCAAATTATATAGTGTTATAAAAGTAGTTATTCAAAGGAAGAGAAAGTTGATACTCAAAATTAATGTTAGGAAGATAAGTTTTTTTGTTAGAAATGGAATTTTCTAGTGATATTTTGGTTTTATGTGTCATTGAAGGATGTGTGATATTGAATATAGGAATTTATATTAGGATGGACATAATTTTTTAATTTTATGGGTATATGCATAATAAAACCCAATATCTAAATGGATATATATGAATAATATACATTTTATTGAAATTTCATAAGATTATATTGATGATTTAATATGGTATGTATGAATAAAATAGGAAAATAGAAATTCACATATGAATAAATATAGAGTATAAAATTATTTTTATGTGTAAACTATGTTAATATATTGATTGGTGTGTTTTTGAAAAGGAGACTACACCCTAATATCTCTCATGTAATAATTAATGGAATTCATAAAACATTTTCTATAATTTAAAATTTCACAAGGGGACCAATTATTCTATAAAGAGTCCCATGTTAGAGAAATTTTAATAGGTGAATAATTGTCATGAAATACTGTTATTCTCTATTCCATAGAGGAATATTTTAGAGTATAATAGAAAATTATGAAAATCTAGTGACTGACCATCTGGGCTCGTCTAAGGAATCATATCACATCAATAACTATTATGTGGTAATGTATTACGTATATGTATGAAAATTATAATTTTTTAAAATAAATGATATTATTATTACATGATTATTAGGCCATAAAAATATAGTGAATATATATATATTGTTCTGAGTAATAAGATCATGGCACAATAAATCATATCATATAACAAAACTAGTGAATGTTATCGGAGTAGTTGGGGGTTTATGAGTGAAATACTGAAACCAATACCATCATACCATGAAGAAGTTGATTTCATATTATTTTCATGATTTATAAGTATTAAATTTTTATTTTTTGAGAAATTTCTGTAGGGGTTATTTTATAAACTGTTTAGATTATTTTAGCACCCAATAAGTGTGTGTAAATTCATAAACTAAATGTTAATGGATGTTGAATATTTATGGAAAACTGAAGATATAATAAGGGAGAAATAGATAATCGAATAGAGGATACTTGGATTTTTAAAATTTTATATAGAAGGTTTATTTAATGGAGTGATATTGATTATATTTATGTCATTTCAAATACTGATTATATACAAATTTACCTACATTGGTGACTGTGATTATATATTTTTGAATATCATTATAGGGGAACCACATAATGATATTTTATATGTTCCTTATATTGAAATAATGGGTGGACAGAAAAAAATAGGTAGAAAAAAATTGGATTAAATTTTACCCCTTTCAAAAAAAATTAATAGATACAATACGTGGTGATATATCTAGTATGTAATGATATTTTTGGCATATACCTAGTGTAGTTTCCCCAAGGGGTGAACCGTTTACAATCATTATAGTTTATATTTAGTTTCAGTTTCTAAAAATTATGGTTATTTTCTTGATATTTATATATTAAAATGGTTCCAACTAATTTGAGAAGAATATTAATAATCCATTCAATAACATTTCCCTCCCCTTAACTTCACATTATATCCATTAACATTATGTTAATTTATCAAATATGATAGAAACCAATGGTTTCCCATATGGAAGATAATAACTCCATACTAATGCCTCTAGTATATGGATTTTAGAGAATTATAGGAACCCTCTTACTAATTTATGGTTCAATATATTTCAATCCAGTCCAAGATACACCATATAAATATCAATCTAAAATAAATATATTATATAAAACACATCAAAAACATAATGTTTGTCAACTTTAATTACCAAAAACACATACCAAAGATAGTGAAATTAATGAGAGTTAAGCAATTGAATGAAACAATGTAATTTTTTTTGAAGAATATAATTTATAATACCCCAAAATATCTCAGGTCCTCCTCCTCCTAATAACTCTATGGAATGAAAATGGTCGCAAACTACACTTTTTCCTCCCTATCCATGATTAAATCCACTACCACATATACGATTAAAGATAAGTATATAAGTATGGGAAAAAACATGGAGGTTTCCTTTAATAATTTATAACATTTCTATGATCATAATTATTATAGAACATACTACTACTATTGTTTCCATGGATGTAATTGAAACTGAAGAAACATATGTTATTTTATACCATATCCACAATGACTAAGAAAGAATAAAAGATACTAAAATCATTGATGTGTTTTATCTATATAGAAAATAAAAACTCAAAATACCTCCCAAAAATCCTAAGATATGTCATCTAATGAAAAATATGTAGGGGAAAAATATTAATAAAATCTCTATTCAATCCAAAACCATTATTGGGATGAAAAATGTGATCTCCTTTATATAGAATAACTATACGGGTAGTTCTAATTATTTCCCTCTTATGATGAACGTGTATGTGCTAGCACATTATAAATAACCCCTCTATTCACTAAAACCTAAATACATATGGAAAATAAGAGAAAGAAATCATACTGTTGGATATATATAATAATGAATCCTCAAAATGATATTCCCCTACAACATTATCAATAAGAAGATTAGAAGAATAAAAACGAATGACGATGAAAAATAATTTAACTACAAATAACTAAATTTCTTTTTTAAATGGATGATAATTTATAACTTTTTTGTATCCTTTATAGATGAGGCTAGAAAATTATCTTAGAAATGACTTTGAAACTTCTATAACATCAGGTCATACTCAATATACTGACCTAGGAAAAGAATCCCACATAACTGAGCTACTCCCATCGCTAAGCATTATTCCATTGAAATAATGGGAAATATTCTATTAAAAATAAAACCAATCAATATCTAAAACTACTATAACCACATCTTTGTCTTATAATTAGTGACAACTCCCTTATATAGAGACAAAAATTTTCATACATTAATATTACATCATTTTAATGATAAATATCTTAATATTTATACATTAAAGGATCAAAAGGTTTCGTATGTTGGGAAAATTAGGATAAAAAATAACTTATACACAATATATCATGAATAATTATTAATATAATTTTCCATCATACTTCAAAAAAATAATGTTCTATTTCATAGATGTAGTCACTTGAGGATATAAATCAAAGAAACAGGTGAGATTAAATACTAGTAAGATGTAGAATAAGGGACATGAATCAATATACAATTGGTGGTTATAATCATCATCATAACATCATAGTAATCATATCATAATCACAATAATGAGAGAAAAATTTATAAAATTATGGAATTAGGTGACGTATAAAAATGAAACAATATTTCATAGTGGAAAAATCCAACACATAGATGTGAACATAGCGAACATAAAATTCACACAAAATATATGTTCATAATCAAAAAATTATTATTGTGGAGAATTTTTGAATATTTTTCATGAATAATAGACATAATATCATACCATGTGAACTGGAAGGCCATACAATTCTTGTTTTACCTATCACGTTATAATATTTACATAATTATGCACGGTGTATAGAATGTATAACTATAATAATCATTAAATAACCCATGTAAATGAAAGGGTATCATAAATATTAATTAAAAATGATTATTCGAATAATCATAGAGTTCCCAAATGAATACAAGAAACTATATTGGAAAAATAATAATCATTCATGGGTGAAGAAGAATCAACTAAAGAGTAGAAGATTAGTTTGGGGAATAAATTTATTTTTGGAAAATCATTTTACATGGATTATAATTAATGGGAGAATCGTGTATATCAATGGAATGAAAATTGAACAATGCTGAATGGATATTTATGAAATATTATTGGAATATCAATACTACCTTAATGAAAGGTAGTTGAGCTCGAGAACCCCCTACCATAATTCCTGTTCAATTTTATTGCTTTCTGCCTCCTGAATAATAAACATATCGTTATTAAAATATTGTTCCAGAAGTTATTTATCATATTTTATACCAATAATTATCTATTATAATCATTGGAATCTAATTTATAACACTATTTATTAAATGTGAATTGTTTTGATAACATTTTTTCATTAAATCATTGTATTTTTTAATGTATCTATTTTATTTGAGTCCATTTATACATTTTTAGAACTAATTCATGTTTTTAAAAGAAATATTGATAAATATAAATATCATAAATAATTTTTTATAACCATCCATAGTGTTTAAGAAAATAAAAAGATTATCAAAGTCCCAATTGGTGATTAACCGATCGTAAATGGGACATTCTCGAAAGAGATGGAAGGGGAAGTTTGAAATTTATATATTTAGTTACTATGATACTTATTGTATGGACACATAATTATAATAATTCAAAAAATCATCCTAATTAATTAAATAGTATTTTTTTAACGGATTTTTAAAAATGATAGAGATAAAGAAAAAGAAAGATATATTGATATAAACATACACATTTCATGGTTTAGCATCACTTGTACGAAACTAAAAACCCATTGATGTTTTAGTTGGTTTACTCAAAATAATCCCAAGGAATCATAAGTTGTCTTATTGGGAGTATTTGTGATTATTTTTTTCTTTGGAATGTGACATTGGAGTGGGTTTCCAAGGGGATTTGAGAGGTTATATTTAATTGATGAGAGTCTTATTTTTAATATAATATATTAAATAAAATATTATATCAAAGGTAAAATTATAAAGATAGTTTTTTTAAAATATAGGTAATATATATATATATATATATATATAATCTAATTATTTTTGGACTTTCATATCCTTTATAATTTAAATTCACACTTTTTATTAAAAAAAGTAAAAGAAAATTATTATTTTTTGGTATCACTTTAGACTTTAGGTTTTGGAAAATACATTTATGTTATAAAACATAGAAATTTTTATTTGAATGAAAAATTTAAGAAATTAATTATATATTGGCAGTACCTCAAGTTATTTAAATTATTTTTCTATTATTATATCATGAATGATTAAATTTCTGATACACCGGTTACGTGAAAACAAATATTTTCACTATTCACATCAAAATTATTGTATTTCAAAAAATTAACAAAGAAATAACTGATGGATTATTTCAATTACATAACATAAAAAATGATATAAATTTTTAGAAAATAAATTTTTATCAATGTTAATTAAAAAATTTAACATTAACTTTATGATTTTTAAGAAATTTAATAAAATGCAGTTTATTAAAAATGTGCCTAAATTTTCATTGAATTTCTCTTATAATGATATTTATTTTTACATATAATAATATTTATATTTAATTATATTATTGAGGATAAATATTTTTATATCACACTTTATTATTTTGAGGATAAATTACTATTCCAATGGCCAGGTCATTATTCCCAATGGTCATGTTACTAATTTCAATGGTCCTGTTTCTAATCTCAACAATCAGGATACAATTCCAGAGGTCACATTACAATTCCAATTGTAACATTACCTCATATAAATACCTATTTATTATTTATCACAATGTTCACTACTATTCCTTCCATAGTTATATATTTAATTTTTTACGATGTTAATTATTTTAGTGATATTTTATATCATTTATATCGTGTTGTTTGTTGGGGTGATGATTCTAGTAGATTTGGGTTATCCATATTTTCCCAATTTATCTTGTTTATTTTCTATTTTTAGTCCCATTTTAATTTCTAGAATTGTTATTATTTTCATAAATGACTATTGTAATGATCTTTCTTAAATAATTACAATGTTTTTTGGAACCCTATATTCTCTATTCACATAATACTTATATTATATAATATAACACACATTTATTTATAAACAATTATCATTTAAATTGTAGATCATTACATTTCCCCCCTCTAGAAATTTCTTCCGTTTAATTAATACTCATTATCTCAATTGAGAATATGTGATGGTACTTCTACTTTATTGTTTTATCTGGAACCCATGCCTCATTTTCATACTTATGGTTCCTCAAAAAGGCATTCCCAAAACAGGTTGTCTTGTTTTGTAGAATTTTTTTTCAATCCATGATCTTCACATACTTCTCCACACATGGGGATTCATTCTATAACTATACTACCATAGATTCAATACATATGAGGTTTCAGGTATGTTCTTACCTCAAAGATATACATGGAACACACAATGAAGTTGAGCTATATTCAATGGAAGTTCAAGAAGTTAGGCCATGGATACTAGGTGATCCAGGATCTCAAAGGATCAAATATTCCATGGGATAAACCCCCCTTTCTCCAAATTTTCAGGACCCTTCCATTTTTATATTCAATGTTACACATTATCTTTATATTCAAACTCTATATACCTTCGACAGTTTTCAGCACATATTTTTTTCTGACTCTGAGAATCTTTTATATGTTTTGGGTGACTTAAAAATTCTTTTTCATATATTTCACAAGATCAAGTCCATGTATCTTATTTCATCCAACCTATTCCAAAAAAGTATGAATTCTACATCCCTTCCTAAATATATCATTATATTGTTCTATTTTAATAACTTTGTGGATTTTGTTGTTTTATAGGAACTCAAATTATGGGATATGATGACCCCCTGCATTTGAATTTAGTTTAAAAGAATCATAGAATGTTAATAAGTATTTAACTATCACTATTAGATTATCAAACTATTTTTGGATTACAGGCCAAACAAATAAATTGGTGAGCACTTAAATCATGTTTAATACTTCTTCAAGATTTCTATCTGAACTATATATAATGATATGAAATGATCGACAGTGTCAACCATTGTAGTCTCATTTACCCCTTCACATAGTTCTTGAAAATATATTAAAGGGAGAACATTTCAGGAGTAGGTATGCAGTCAGATTTCATGGTGAGTCGATCCACTAAGCATATATAACAATTGTTTTCCATTGGAAATTTTTGGAATACTAGCGACAATGTCCATAGTGACATTGTCTCATTTCCACGTGGGTACTGAAAAAGATTTTCTCATTCCTTTTGACTTATTTCCGCTATCAATATCTTATTGGCATACCAAATACATTGAAAAAAACTACTAAATTTCATACATCATATTTTCCTAACAAAAGTGTTATCAAAGATCACAGTACTTCTTGATACTTCCACGATGGATGGATAATGATCTAATGTGAACATTATCTAATTGCCCCTTCTTTATCGTAGCTAAATAAGGCACATGAATTCTACTTCCAAATCAAATCCCACCATCCTTATATATGTGAATCTCTTGTAGTTTCCCTTACTATACTACTTTCACCAATATTTGATGCTCCAGATTATCCATTTTCCCTCCTTGATCATATCATATATAGATCGATGGAAAATAATTTTTTCAATGTAGGATGTATTCTATTTAAATTTAATTTTAAGATACATCATTTTCATATATAATAAGATATGTATTTCTCTACCTACATAATGGTCAAAGAATAAAGTTCTTTTTATCTAAGAGAATCAGCTACATTGTTCTCTTTTCCCAGATGGTAGTGAATTAATAAATTGTTGTAAATGATTAAGTGTAAAAATTTAATTTGATGCATGTTGAGATTATTTTGTGTGAATATGTATTTATACTACTATGGTCAGTTTATATGTAACACTTCTCACCGAAGATACAGTTCCGTCTAATATTTATGTAGAAAATCATTGATGATAACTCCAAATCATGCATCATTTAGTTTATCTCATCAATATGGATCTATTATAAGCAATGAGATATGCCTCTCCATTTTAATGATTAAAAAACCAATTGTCTCTTCAAAGAATCACTATTAATCACTTAACCTTATACATTAGTTGGTAGTTTGAGTACAGGTGTGGTTATTATCCTCTTCTTGAGCTCCATAACGATTTTATCATATCCTTATATATCGACACAATTCACCTCTTTCTGTGTTAAATTAGTTAAAAAGATATAAAACCATGGAAATTTTATCACAAAACAAAGAATTTTCCCTTTTGATATAAGAAAAATATGTCTTTCCATGATACTAGTGGGTCTGGTTCATTCATTAGTTCAATTTTTCTCTAAAAGGTCCTAAAAAATTACCTCACCCGTGATAATTTTCACAAGGAATGTGACATGAAAAATAAAAAAATCACACTTTCTGGACATAGTGTTCATTTTATCATTCCTTAATGTTAATAAAACAATCCTTAAAACATGTTCATGTACATCATCATTCATGGAGAAGGTGAGAGTATCATTTATAAACCATACCAAATATATGTCTCTGTAATCTCAAAATATTCTTTTCATCATATATTGAAATATTATAGTAGAATTAGTATGTATAAAGTGAATAACTATGAACTCATAGCACCTATATCTAGTACGGATGATTTTCTCTTGATTGTCATACTTATTCGGCTTAATATGTTGAATTCTAGACCAATGATCACAATTGAGAACTACTGATATCCCTAAATTACATAAAAAAAGTTGTAAATCCTTGGAAGTGGATACCTATTATTTATTATGATATTATTGTGCACCCTATAATCAATACATAGATGCATTGATCATTCCTTTTTTTTATATAAATATATCTTGTTGAACCCAAGGAGATACACTAGGGTGTGTGAATATTTTGACCTAATAATTTTTCATCGTCTTCTTTAACTCCTCTAGTATTAATGGGGGCATCATGTAGGATAAATTAGATATAATAGGGGTTCATGCATAAGTTTTACTAAGAAATATACGTAAAAATTTGGGGATTATCAATTATTTTTTTGGAAAACTTCTATTTATTGCCCAAAAATCAGAATATCCTTTAGGTTGATACCTTCCTTTGAATCGACCATTTTGGAAGGTTATGCCTCATTATAGGGTGTAAAATCTCAAACCATATATGTAATTTCCAATGCGGATGCATGATTATACATGAATTTTTAGAGGAGAATTGGATGGTTGGGAATATACAAAACATTTCCTTTCCCCAATAGTTGATGTCTACTCTATATAACGATACCCAATCTATTCCTATAAATGATTTTAATTCTACCAATGGAAGCCTTATAGGATTAAACTTACATAACATTACTAAAACATTATAATAAGATATGTTTCCCAAACTTTTGTTTCAATGACTACAAAAATAGTTGTTTTTAAAGAAATCTATACTTCATCTTTTTAGGGCATCGATTATGCAGTTCTATATATCATTCAAGGTATAGAGGAAAGAAAAGAAATAAATTAAAAATTCAAATATAGTGAGATAATATTAATATATCCTTCAATAATTTCCTTTTAGTGATTCAAGATCCACCATTCTGTTAGGAAAATCATAAGTCGACAATAAATGAATAAATGATTTATTATTATTTTCACATTTGATCTAATGGCATATCATGTGTATGAAATTTTTTAGCAATTTTCTAAAACAAATACTCCTAGATTTCTACATATAATTATAATTATAATAATTATTGTCCCAAATTTTTCATATTTACAATATTAACTACAGCATACCTATAATAAAAAACTATAAGGACGCTAATTTTTTATACATTACTTTAAAAACCTTTAAAAGATAATCAACATAATATTTAGCCATTCATGGATTAAAAGGATTTGTTTATTTAGAAAAATAGGATCATACATCACTTATACGTAAATAATAATAAAAAATTAACAGAATCCTTATTCTGTATATTTTTAGAATCTCATGGTCCCTTTATTACATGTAGTCACATGAGGATATACATCAATGAAAGGGGTGAGATAAAATCCCAGTAAGAGGAGGAAAATGCACATGAATCAATATAACATATGTTAGAATATTAACTGTAATCAATTCATAAGAATATTATCATCATCATAAGCCTTAGTGAACCATTCAATAAGGTCATGGAATATGGTGATTCAAAATAATGAAACATTATGTCGTAATGGCCAAATACCATGCATAATTGTGAACAAATCCATCATCATGAGCATGCATAACATATGTTCATAACAATAAATTAATGATTGTGAGAAAATAAAAAATCATGTTAAAATATAATAGAAAAAATATAATGAGATATTTCACATTACTCAATGAATTAGATGGATATATAATTCTTTGACTACCCATCACATCATAAGATTTAAATAATCATGCATACCACATAGAACAAATACCAATTTTAATAATTAAATAACCCTTAGACTATAATGGGTTTTATAAGGGTTTTAAAAATAATTATTAGACGAATAAACATGGAGTGCCAATATGAATATATGAAAACATTGTTTTCATAAACATTATCATTCATGAGTGAAGAAGAGGCAACATAAGATGAGTAAATGACGTGTTTTGAAAAGGGATGTCTTTTTAGGGGAAAATTATATTTGTAATAAAATTCACAATGGAAAAATGTATATCCCCTAGAAAATGGAATATTAGTGAAATTATATTTATTGAATATTAGAGTTATATCAATATTGAATATTTCATGAATTAGGGACACCCTAATGAGAAGGAGTTGGGTTCTAGAATCCCCTTACCTTAAATCCTTTATTATGTCCTTGCTTTTCCACTTCATATATAATAATAATAAGATAATTAAAAAATAGTTCAAAATGAGAATTATGATCATTTTTTCAACTATTTATCAAGTATAATGATGAGATTTTAAATTATAATATTATTTGTCAAATTTTGATTGTTGTGATATCATGTTCTTAATAAATTTTCTCATTTTTTTCGATGTCATTGTTTTTGTTTGAGGTTATTTAGACACTAGATTAATTATTTATAGAATAATAAAAAAAAATTACCATTATATATCATAAATTATATATTTTAACAAACCATATTTTTAGTGATAATAACATGATTGACTAGGTCCTCATTGGTGATTAATAAACCATTGATGGGACATTATCCAATGAGTAGGAAAGGAATGTTTAAAATTTATAAAATTCAAAATATCTGTTTCTTGAAGTAGGTTAAAATCATTAATATAATCTTAATGATAATCCTAGTTATTTTTATAATATTTTTTTATAGGAGGAATTGGGTAAAATAAAGAGAAGAAGAAAAATAGAGAACGGGTTAAGAAATATTACATTTTATTTTAAGTAGATTATCTTGTAAGACATTAAAACTACCTCGATGTTTGGAGTATTTTTACTCCATAACGTCCCTAGGTATTTTATTTTTCTTAATTTAGTGATTTGGGAAGATATTTGGAATTTCAATGTGAGGGGGAGTTGTATTCCAAGGGGAGACATATGAGTTATTTATAAATGATGGGAGGGGTATATTTAGAGTCAAATATTAAATAAAATATTATATCATAGGTAAAACATTAAATACATAATTTTTAATATATAATTCATATATAAAAATAATATAATGGTTTTAGTTCTTTCAATCCATTTAAAATAAAAATATCATTAGTTGATTATAATAGAATGTAGTGAAAATGTTATTTTAAGGTATAAATTTGGACTTTTGTTTTTGGAAAATGGTTTTTAGGTTTGGATGTTAAGTTTATTAGATTTTATTTTTAATTTATGAAATAAAATATATTTTTTCTATAAACTATGTTTTATATAATATTACATCCTGTTTACATCATGAATGATGTAAATTGTTATACACTCGTTACATAAAAATTTTATTTTTATTATTCCTTTAAAATTTTATATTATTTATAAAATTAACAATACATCACTCTTGGAGAATTTCTTCGGGCTAAATTAAGAAATGATATTAATTTTTTCATAATAAATTTTAAAAATAGCTAATTTAAATTTTTCATATAAAAAATATGAATTTTATAATAAACTTTATAATTTTATTTATATAAAAATGTGCCAACATTTTCATTTATTTCTTTAAATCATAATATATTTTTTTCATAATTTTAATATTCTTATTAACTTATATTACCCATGATAAATATTATTTATATAAAACATTGTTATTTTTATGTAAAATTACGATTTGAATAGTCAGGTTATTGTTCCTAATATGTGGGTTACTATTCCCAACAGTTTTGTTACTATTCGTAATGGTATTTCAACGGTAACATTACTATTCCACTAATCACATTAACTCCAATAAATACCACATAATTATTTCACTAAATATTTTCCAGAATTCCCCCTAATGTTATATATTGTAATTTTATAATATGTTGATTGGTTTAATAGTTTTTTCATTTCTATCAAATTAGTCATGGGGGATATTATAATAATACAATGGGGTGATTAATAGTTTGTCATTTTATATTTTATATTTCATAATTTTTTCCAACTATAATTTTTGGAAATTTCATTGGTTTCGTAGGTAACTAATACGTTGATATTTATTAATGAATTACGGTTTTGTTGCTTTCACTATGCCCTTCATGCTTATAATACTTATATCATATAATATAATACACTTTTATTGTTTAAAATTTTATAATATAAATATTTTGTGTAATTAAACCTTATCCTTCTGTAGAATAGAACTATAAAATTCATGCAAGGTCATCCATCATGCGTCCTCCAGTTCAGGATCAACTAAACTGTGATTAACTAGAGCACATTGTTTCACTTCATTAACATAGACCACAATAAGACTCCCTTCAGAAACAATACCTATAAACATAGCATAAAACCCCTAATAATTTTATACATATTTTTGTTAATGATCCTTTAAATAAAATTCATTTGAATTTTCTAGTCATTTTCGTGAATTAAAAAATAGGATTCTATAATCAAAATACATATACCACATTGAAGTCTCTACCTTGTATTCTAAAATTCATCATATGAATATTTTAAATAACATTAAGGTGTAGAAACTTATATATTTTCATTTTATGAATTTAAAATATTTCTAAATAAATTTCCAAACCTAGGCACTAAGACAGTGTGTGATTTAGTGGCCTAATGTGCATGTAAAACATTTTATTAAAATATTAAGTATTTTTATAATATGAACACAGAGGAAATGAGTTATCTATTAAATGGTAGTTTGGATAAGAAAACTAAT
The DNA here is from genome assembly GCA_963277665.1 of Viscum album. Taxonomy (NCBI): domain Eukaryota; kingdom Viridiplantae; phylum Streptophyta; class Magnoliopsida; order Santalales; family Viscaceae; genus Viscum; species Viscum album. Next base: position 1,295,502,386 of record OY728130.1, on the reverse strand, counting down.
TCCATGGTTGACACTAAATCATGTCATTTACCATAAGAGGGGTATATGTTTTGTGGGTGTATGATTTCAATGGAAATATTTATCAAGGGCGTGTCCATAAATAAATTAATATATTTATTTTTGGGAGTCAGATAAAATAACTTTTGAACAGATCCTCAGATCAAATTTCTAAAACTACGGTTGAGTTTATAACACCACCTTAACACTAGTATTGACATAATAATTGTCTATATTGGGTGTTTTGTCAGAGGTGGGTTGGTGATGAGGAGTTAAATGGAGGATATTTTCATATTAGAATTAATCCAATATACTTCCTCTCCCCTTCCTCCTCATTGCTTCAAATGAGAGGAGGAACATCTCTTTCCCTATTACCCTTTGACCAAGGAATGATCCAATAGTATAAGGTATTTCCATAATCTTATTTTTTATGTCGAACATCACCATATTGATAATAAACGTGTCACATGCATCATTCTGCACCACAATTTTCAGCGTTTAACCAATGAGATAGGTATCCTGAATGTTAATATTATTTCCCCTTGTTTATACATAATTGTTATTCGAATCGTTAATAGAATTGTAATTCTATGCTGACCGGGTCCCGGGGATTCTAGAACTGGTCTCATATTAATTTTTCAACCACCATAGTGGTCGTAGTGGTTCGCAAATGGTGGTGACAATGGGGATCCGACATGGCGACATTGTTCACACACTGACATGACAGTTTCAGCTACTTATGAATTGATTTCTAGGCGATGTCAAAGAGGATTCTTGCGTAGTGTGGATCACCGGAGTGGGGATCTGTCAAGCGTGCAAGGTGTATGGGCCAATGTGCGGCAGGCTAGACTGACCAAAGAGGGCCTATCCATCCAAAACAGGCAGTGGGAGTTTTAAACCCTCGTAACTATTAAACCGGATGTATGATTTGCATTATGTCTACGACAATATGACCCTTGGACCGAGAGAGACCTTTTTTGTCCTATTTAATAACATTATTCTTAGATCTCAAGGATTGGTGGCAATAAGCATCCCATTGAATTATTATTATTATTATTATTGTTATTATTGTTATTATTATTATTATTTGGCGATTATGGAATTAGACTTATCTCTTGTGTATGAAGTATGATTAATTCGTCGTCAGTGGAATAGAGACCATTAATTTAATTTCTATGTTTCAAAACAAATTTCTGGTAGTCAAAATGGAATCATTGTGTGGGACCCATGATGATGAGTTTGGGTGTTTTTGGTGATTTTTTCTTTCCCACCAGGTGTCTATTTTGGGAAAGTAGTAGTATATACTGAGTGTTTATCAACATAGAACTGGTAGTATAAAGCATTATGGATTTTGGGACTTCCCACTTTGTGAGTGTGGGATTATTACCTTTTGGTAGTTTTTCTAGGGTTTGTACTCCCCTAATGGATTAGTGTGTGGGTTTTCCTATGACGTTCATGCAGTTTGACCGCACCCTAGTAGTGTTAGTGCACGAGCTCTCAAATCTCATTGGAAGGTAGGGTTAGTACTCCCCTACCATGGTAGGTAATGGGTCCTCTATCCTTGAAGTGGTACTCCCATACCGTGGATGAAGGAAAAATTTCGATAGAGTGGTGCTCCACTATCATAGGTGTCAGCACTAGTCTTATGGAAATAATGGTACATGAATCATATAGTGCTGGGTTTTGTGGTTTCCTTCTCTATCATGAGACATCTCTCAAGATATAGTCTTTTATCATGGTGAGTCTTGATGTTACTTCAGGATTCGTCTATGACCAAATCCATTATGGGTTCCACAAAGGGATTGTGGTGATTCTCATCCCTGAGTGGGGGACATATAGCAGAACCCGGTTTCTGATTATGGACATCCCGGTGGTCCTCCAGTTGAGTCAGCACTTGTTGGGCAGCATGTTGTGTTGGCAGTTCCAAAAAAGGATGCATGTAGACTGAGTGTGCTACACGAGTTCCAGAGGCTATAGGCTAGGAGGTTCAGGGGTGACCCAGTCCGCCATGAAGCTGATGATTGTCTTGAAGAATTCACATGCATTTTTAGCCTTGAGAGGAAACCTCCTTATAATATGGGTGTCCTAGAGTTAAGACATTTTCAGGGTTTGGCCTGGCACTGGTGGAGTCTTGTGATACAGACCCACGATGAGGGGATGCGCTCTCTGGCAGAGTTTGAGCGGCTCTTCAGGGAGGATTTTTATTTGGCCCTGATGAGGTCGGTGCATATCCCAGAGCTTCTAAAGCTTCTCTATGAGAGAAAGATCATGGCATATTGCTCGACAATGTTTACACACCTATCTTGTTACTCCCAAGACATGAGACGAGCCTCATTCTTTAGGGTCTAAAATTTTATTAGGGAATCCACAGATGTTTCCAAGATGCTATGGCCTCCTTGTGTCTTCCCACCTGTGATGGGGTACTAGAGAGGGCTCTAGTTGATTAGAGATTCCATATGGGGGGCATGAGGAATTGGCCTAGGGTGGGGTTATTGTGGCTTTGTTTTCAACCGTAACTGGGAGGCATCAGGCGTCCGTATCAAAGCACATAAGGAATACCCATTCTCGGACTTAGGCACACAGGTTTGTGGGGTAGGATCTCAGAAAGGGTCCTGGTCAATAATAGGAGAAGTGTGGTTATGCTAGTGATGAACAAAGACATCTTTCTTTATATTTTCCTACATGCCATGCTTATTTGAGGTAGATAGTTGAAAACCCTATTTAGAATTGAAATAAATTCATGCATAGAGATCAATAGGGTGGAAGATGTGGTGGAGGATCATGTGGAGTAGCTGGAGGTGGCATGAAATATGAGTTTCAACCACCATATCCCCCATGTGGTCCACGTAAGGCTCTGGGAGATAGAGGAGAGTGGCGAGGGAAACTGTAGGATATAGAGGCTTGTGAACTAGAGGCTCCACAAAAGAAAATAGTTATGCTCTGTGTCCTTTCTACATTATGCAGTAGTTTTTTTAGACACTGGTAGGTGGTACACTACCAATTTCGTGTGTTGTTCAATGTTTTCTCAGGGCATCCATAAGATCCTATATTGGTGTTTTCTAGCCTAGCATTAAATGAATGTGAAAATTGGTTCCCCCCCCCCCACCGGTACATGCTTTTGTGACGCGACTAAAACTTTCTGGGTCAGTAAGTGCCACCCAATTTGAATAGTATCGAGGTGTGGTGGACAAGTGCCTTAGTCTTGTGTCTTCAGGGCGGTGGTTGAGTGGTGGAGTTTGTGGTGAAGGCTAGTGAGACACATTCTTAATGGGGCATACATGGTTTTTTTAAACTCGCATGTTTTGAATCATCTTGGTATGTGAATTGCTTTAAAAGGTCATGGTGTGGTTTGACATGGCTTCCGACTCACACAAATAATGAACGCTTTGCACACTAAGATGTTTTCTTGAGTCGTAATGGAAGATCGTTAGGGTGAGTTAATACCATCGAAATATGATAATATTGAGGTGCGGTGGATGAGTCCCTTTGACATTAGTGTTTAGAGTAGGTAGTTTTGAACTATACGTCAGGTTAGCGAGGTGGCGTACCACAAAACCCTAATACTGTATTTGACAAGGTTCTTGGTGTTTCCCCACCTGTTACAGATGAGGAGGAAAGTACCCAATTGCACTGTGTTTTTTGGGGATGAGCTGGAGAAGGATGGGGTATCTCTTATGGTTCCCATTACTATGTGTTTGTCAGCAACATGGGAACCCTTGGTGGCTTTGTGGTTATTTTGGTGAACTCGCTAGCATGGGATACCCAAGAGAGAGTTCAGTTTCTATCTCTCAGGCCCCGCCTTTGGATTTTTAGGTTCAAAAATTCATATGTTGTGGAGGATTTAAAAACAAATTTTTTCATTGTAAGACTTTTGAATATTTCTACATAATTTTCCATAAATAAGCATTGAGACGGCGTGTGATTTTGTTGCCCGGTGTGCCGAGAATAAATTTTAAAAAAAATATTAATTATTTTTATACTAAGAACGTGGTGGAAATAATTTATCTTATTAATGGTATATCATATTAGAAAACCAAGGCCACTATTGAGTTCGTTACATGAATTTTACCATGTGAGGGGTATATGTTTTGTCGACCAATGGATTCTGTAGAAAACGGTATCCATGGAGTTTCCATAAATAAATTAATAAATTAATTTTGGGACGTCAGATCAAATAACATTGGAATGGAGTCTCAAAAAAATTTCTAGGACTACATTTGCGTTCAAAACGTTGCGTTTTCCCTAGGTGTGAATTAAACTTTTTCAGAATCCGGTGTTTGGTCCGAGGTAGGTTGGTGACAGGGAGTTAAATGGTTGATGATGTTTTAATAAAGTTAAAACAATATTCTTCCTCTCCACCTTCCTTCCCATTGAAAATCCTGAGAGGAGGAAAAACACCATCCCTCTTCCCCATCAACTGATAGATGCTCCAAGGAAGGAGGAGCTGGCAGATCCTACTTTTGACGCCGATCACAGCCAGATCAAGAATTAGCATGTCCCGAGCATCGTATTACACCAGAAGCTTCAGCATTTCAACCCCATGGGAGGATATTTGAGTTTTAATACTATTTACCCCTTTTTATGCTTAATTATTGTTATAATTTTTAGAGAATCCATGTTATGTGTAGATCAGGTGTTGAGGATTCCAGAACTTGTCTCATATTAATTTTTTGACCATCGGAGTTGTCCCGATGGACTGTGGAAGGTGGAAATGGCGCTGATCTGGTCATATAGTGACATGGTGGTTCCGACAGTGAAGGAGGAGGTCGTTAGAACATTGGAGGCCTTTTTCTGAATAGGTAGTGCATTGCACCATAGGGGAAGTCAACACATGCACAAGGAGTGCGGGTCGCCGGCCAGTCCCTCCAAAACAGGTCAGGAATAATAATTTTTTTATTATAAAAAGAAAGAGAAAATAGAAAGAAACACCGACAACCCCGACGCTCAGGGGGGCCTAAAGTAGTGCAACCCTAAGGAGTCCTTCAACATGAAAGTCATACATCCAAGCGGTAAGGAGACCAAACTTCTATAAGTAACAACCTCATCCCCGGGGCTTCCGATCTTTTCAAGCGTATCCACAACAAAATTACTTTCCCTTTAGCTGTGATGCATGGTTTGTCCCTGATTAGTCTCCAAGGCACACTGCTTGATGATGTAAGCAAGCTCTCATGGTGCCTCTGACCTTCCCAGGACAATATTAACCAGGACATCAGAATCTGACTCAACCTCGAAGGCCTGAAAACCGCTGCTTCTGCAAACTTTAAGTCCAGTGAGAAGGGCCCGGGCCTCCGCCCCCAACGAGTTTCCCATTTGGATGGTGACACTGAAGGCTGTATAAACAAAGCCTTCTGAGTCGCGCTGGAACCCACCGCCTCTCATCATGCCATGCATGCAGGATCCATTGACGTTGAGTTTGAGCCCACTGGAAGGAGGTTCCCATCTAACCCACCTCCCTTCGGAACTGATCGGGCCTCGAGGTCTGAGTAAGGAACTGGACGCCACACCAGAGTGTTGATCCTGTTGGGGCGCAGCGGAGGTGCGTGGTAACTCAAACACACAAAAATAGGAGCAAACGGAGCAACACAAGGATTTTTAACGTGGTTCGGCCGTCCAGCCTACATCCACGGGAGAAACACTGCCGCTTCTCTATTCCCTTCTCTCCGGATAATCACGGAGGATTACAGCACACATAAATCACACACTCTTCTCTTACAAACAATGGTATTTTCATCCCGTTTAAATACAATAAGGAAAAGCAAGTTGTTGGAGGGTAGCTCATCTACCCTTGAAACTTCCTCCCGCCGCCTGCTGCAGTCCACCGCGTCGGCTGCCAACCTTTGAACACTGCTGCAGGAGTTATTGTCGTCCAAGGACTTCCTCCCCTGCAAAAAAACCATCCCATATTGGGAGTGACCCCCACAAATCTCCCCCTCACGACCAATTTGGGGTAGAAGCTTGACCTGCAGTCTCCTTGCAGGTTTCGAAAACTTCATCAGCAAATCGAACACGCTTCTTCACGCCAGATGACGTGGCACTTCCATCGTCTTCAGTCAATCTCGGGCTGACTGTGGTCTCCATCAAATGATACAACCCTTGAGACTCTTTCCCAGTAAACATCATTGCATCCCCACGGGAGACTTCCAACACTCCACCTGCTATGGAAATCTTATACCCTCTCGCATCGAGCCTACTCAATGATATCAAGTTTCGCCTCATCCTCGGAACAAATTTCACGTCTGCCAGTTTACGAACTGCTCCACCGGGTGTCTTCAATTTCACTGTCCCGACTCCTCGAACCTCGCATGTTGACCCATCACCAAGTCTCACCGAGTCTCGCACCTGCTGAAAAGTATCAAATGTACCTCTCGTCGTACATATGTGTGCTGAGCTCCCTGAATCCAGAACCCATCATTCTTCCTTTGGATTTTGAGCCCGCTCGTTCTTCCTCTTTAGAAATCGGCATTCCCGCTTCATATGCCCATATCGTTTGCAGTAATGACACTACACTTCTCCCCGTTCAACTCGCTCATCTGAATGCAAACTTCCCGTTGTCACGCAGATTTCATCATCTGCGGATAATCCCGTGATGTTCACATCCTCCTTTTCAACTTTTTTCTTCCCAGCAACGTACCGTTTGCGCTCTCCACAATCACTTTTATAGTGACCCTTCTTCTCGCACCAGAAACACGTGATTTCACTCAGATCACGCCCCCTGGATTTTGGCCGCCATTCTTTACCTCCTGTCTGTCATGTCGGCTCCTCCCACGTTGATCATCTCGCATCGCCATGATTTGATCACCTGAATGCGTCGTGGGTCTTCGAAATGCTTCCGAATCTTGAAGTGACGCCATCACATCGTCCAGCTTCAATGTCTCCTTCCCCACGAGCAATGCAGTCACAAGCCCATCAAATGAGCTTGGTAGTGATGACAAAAGCAAAAGTGTTTTGTCTTCCTCTCCAACCTTCACACCGATCCCCAATAACTGTGTGAGGATTTTGTTGAATTCATTGGTATGATCCAACAAATTCTCTCTCTCGTCCATGCGCAGCTGGTACAATTTCTTCTTCAGGAACAATTTGTTGGTGAGCGACTTCGCCATATACCGCTGCTCCAACTTCTTCCAGATCTCCTTCGGTGATGTCTCGTCCAACACCGAGTACTTTACCTCATTCGCCAGACATAGCCGAATTGTGCTGACGACCCGCATCTCGAGCTCTTCCCAATCATCGGCACTGGTTGTCTCGGGCTTTTCTTCGATCAACGGTCTGATCATGCCCTGCTGCACCAAAAGATCTTTCACTGTGCTTTGCCACAAGCCGAAATTGTTTCGACCATCGAACTTCTCGATGTCAAATCTTGGAAGTGTTCCGCCACCCGTCATCGTCGTTGTCACAAAACGCGATCACCACCGTCGATGTCACACCCTTTAATCACCACCTGAAATATTGCGAATTTTCAAAAACTAACCGTACGGATGTGTCTGGAACGGTCGAAATAGTCAAAATCGACTCCTGGATCGTCGAAATCGGACACCAATTGACCGAGATATGGTCAAAACACGTTTAACAGTCCAGATCACCCGCTGACCTGGCGTTGACGTGGCACGCCGGAGCTCTTGCCTGAATCTCGCCGGAATTGTCTCTGGCGTCGTGAACAGTGCCTTCTTCTCCGGCACGGGGTTACTGTTCACCCGCGGGTTTGACCGAACTTTGACCGGCCATATCTCCTTCGTTTCAACTCCGTTTTCTTCACCGTTTGCGCCGTTGGAATCGTCTCGCCGTCCTCTTCCCGAATCTGCCCTCGGAAAAATTTTCCGACCACTTTCAATTTTCCAGCCACCGGAAATTTTGACGTCGCCTTGTCGGTTCACCTCCGTTCGCTCCCCCTTGTAGCGACTCAAGTTTTTGGCCCTGTCAGACTTTGGAATATTTCTACGAATAATTCCAGAGCTGGGCGCGAGGACGGCGTGCGATTCCGAGGCCCGGTGTGCCCGGAATTAATTTTATAAAAATATTAAGTTTTTTTACTATGCACGTGGCGGGGGTGTGATATCTCCTAAACGGTAGCTCAGAACGGGAATCTGAGGGCACGGTTGCGTCCGGAACGTGCCGTTTACCCTAGGCAGGGTGTAATCTTTGCGGGCGCGGGCCTGCGGTGGGAAACGCCACCAGGGGCGTTTCCGTAAATAAGTGGCAAGTTTGTGTGCGAGCGTCGGCTCAAATAACTTCTGAACGGAGTCTCGGATCGAAAATCTGAGACCGCCGTTGCGTTCAGAACGGCGCGTTTACCCTAGGGGTGACCTTACTTTTGTTCGCATCGGGCGTCGGGTCCGAGGCGGGTTTGGCGCCGGCGGGCCGCTGATATAAATATCAGCGCCCCCCCCCCCCCCCCCCTTTGATTGTTCTTCGCCGTTCTTCGTCGTTCTTCGCCGCCACTCTGCCGAATCGAGCAAACGGAGCGCCTACGAGCTCAGAATTCGACGGCGGACGTTCCAGGAGTGCGCAGCGGAAGCTCGGGAGCGCGGATCTGAGGCAGAACGTCGGCGTTTCGCCCGCGAGGTAGGCGTTTTATGTTTTGAAAATCCCGGATCCCGTTTTTGTGTTGTTTTTCTTGAAATTTTCATAAGATTTGTATAGTTCGGGTCCCAAGCTTTCCGAAACATGTTTCGGATCTGAATTTGGAGCACCGGGGTGCTCCCGGTGGCTCCCGGAAGTTTTCCGGTGAAAAACACGGTTTTCCGGCGAGACCCGCGGCGGCCATGGTGGAATCCGGCGAGACCCGCGGCGGCACGGCGGCGGCGCGGTGGTTTCCGGCTCCGGCACGGCGGAGTCCGGCGGCGGCGCGGTGGTTTCCGGCGACCCTGCGGTGGTCCGGCCAGAATGTTCCGGGGGTTCTTTAAACCCCCGTAACTCGCAAACCGTAACTCCGATTTGCGAGCCGTTTGCGGCGACGTGCTCCTTGCGTCGAGACTGACCTTTTGAACTCACTTTGAGAATTTTATGGTTCGGGATCGTGGCCCGGGAGTTAGAAACGTCGTATAAAATAATATTATTTTATTATTTTACGACTTCGGGCCGTTGTAAATTCTACCCGGAGTGTCCGATTGACGTGCCGTCAGTGGCGTTGAGACCCTGATGGTACGACGGACTTTTTGAGATGGTTTCCGGGTGTTGGGACTGCGAACGGGGTGCGGGCCCCACGGGGCCGGGTCTTGGCGTTTGCGGGGAAACGTTGTTTTTGCACCAGGAGTCCGATTTTGACGGATGAATAGTCGATCCTGTGTGTTTTTCCGAGAGGATCGCAATGGTGCGATCCGTTCGATGAGTTTCGGAATCCAGGCGTGGGCCCCACCCGAGCTGGCCTTCGGTGAATAGTACCTTTTTCACCGGGAGTCCGTTTTGGGCGAACAAGTAGTCGATTCCTCTTGTTTTTCCGAGGGGATCACCGTGGTGCGATCCGCTTGATGGGTTTCGGGATCGTAGCGTGGGCCCCGCACGAGCTAGCTACGGTGAATAGTGCCTTTTTCACCGTTGCTCCGTTTCGGGCGAGTAAGCAGCCTATCCTGCGAGTTTTTCCGCGTGGAACGCGATGGTGGCTTCGGTTTTGGCCTAGGAGGTGCGCAGTGTGGCGTTGTGGCGGGTCGCTCGGGTTAGCGACGTTTGGACCAGCAGTGGTTGAGGGTTCTCCCTTGGTTCGTTCCCACGAGGGTTCGTGTGGCATCACAACCTTCGTGTGGGTTTGTGATCCTCTCGTTGGGATGTTTAAACTGTTAGAGTTGTGGTATCCCTCCGGTGGGCCTGGAGTGGATCCTCTAGCATCTTTACCCTAGATCGGGTTCTTGGTATCGCTGTGACCGCTTATTCACGGGCGGCGATCCCCTATCTAGCAGGTTAATCCCGTAGGGTTTGTGGCATCATCGGGAATATGATCCCCTACGCGGTGGGTCGTGCATAGTAGGGTTGTGGCATCGTCGGGTTTACGATCCCCTACTCAGCATGATGTTTATAGTAGGGTTGCGACATCGTTGGTTATACGATCCCCTACTCAGCGCTTGATGTCGGTAGGGTTGCGGTATCGTTGGTTATGCGATCCCCTACTCAGCGCGTGGTTACGGTAGGGTTGCGGCATCGTCAGTTCGATCCCCTACATTGCGAGTTATACCAGATAGGGTTCTGGTATCGTCGTGACCATCTTTATATGGACGATGATCCTCTATCTGAGTGTGGAGCTTCTGTCGAGCGCCAGATCGGGTTGTGGCATCCCCCAGCGGATCCTGGGTGTGATCCCCTATCTGTGAGAACTACGTATGCCAGATCGGGTCGTGGTATCCCCCAGCGGATCCTGGGAGTGATCCCCTATCTGTGAGCTACGTATACCGGAGTGGGTCTTGGTATCCCCTAGCGGACCCTAGCGGCGATCCCCTATCCGTGGAGTTTGGTGGTTGTAGTGTTTCAGTGATGTTTCCTCAGTGAAGCTATCCGACGAGCGTGGTCTCTCGGGCGAGCGTCTGAGATGTTTGCGAGTATCCCGATGGAGTGTATCTCTCGGATGAGTGTCATCTGGTATGACAGTGTTCGTGGTGTACTCTCCTTGTTGTGGACAGTTGCTGGTGACGAGGTCGGTACCTCTTGTGGCTTTGTGGCGTGAGCTGTGTATATCTGGATTGTTCAAGGTGTATGTATGGGCATACACCTGAGCTGAGCTGAGCTGACTTGTTGTGTTTGGCCGAGGATGGTCACGAGATGGAGTTTCTCTCTCGTATGGGGTTCCCTCTGGCTGGGTTGAGCGGACTGTTGCCTTTCAGTTGCTCCCTTGGGTTTTGGGTTTTTGGGGTGCCTACTGAGTATGTTTATACTCACCCCTGCACGGGCTTTGCCCGCACATGTTTGTGTCTTGTGCAGACCACAGGCCTTTCGACGGAGTCCCAGGAGGACCCGGAGCAGGCGGAGCTTAGTGAGCGGGTTGACCGGGGTGTTTACCGGAGCTGTGCCGAGGGAGTTTTCCGGCGGGTGTTGTGGCAGCGTTCCCCTTCTTCGGAGCAGGTTGGACGCGCTTTGTAGTTTTCTTTTGGTGGGCCCTGTTTTGCCCTTGTACTTTTGCTGTTGCACTCTGGTTTGGGATAGATTGTATGCATGCATTTACTTTTCAGTTTCTATATCTCTGCACTGTTGCATGGAGGTGTTTGTGGGTGCGTGTGTACAGGTACCTTAGGCTAATGCCTCCCATGTGTGTGATAGCCTACTCGGCGCTGGTCGCCAGCCCCTGGCCTATTGGAGGCGGGCTTGGGGAGTCGTGGCTCGAGCCCCGTTGGGTCGGGTCGTGACAGAGTGGTATCAGAGGAGGTTCCACCTTTGGGATCTCAGAGCGTAGCTGGTCTAGCTGTGAGTTGGTTTGGGTTGCATAACGGCAGTGTTAGGGTGTTTCGAGTTCGGCTTTCAGGCCAGGGACTCCAGTGTTGGTGCGGCGGCCGACGTATCCATACACCAGGACTCTGATAACCTGCCTTTCGACTCGGGACATTCGTACACTGGTCGCGGGGACATCATGGTACATGCATCATATAGGACTGGGTTTTTGGTTTTTCCTTGTCCTTCTTGAGTCAGCTCTCCAGATATACTCTTTGACTGTGGTGTGTCTTGAATGTATTTCAGGATGCCTCCACGACGACAGCCAGTGAGGGTTCCGCAGCAGGATTGTGCTGATGACCCGCCCCGTGTAGTGGCTGTGGAGCAGGGCGCAGGTTCTGAGGTTACACCTCCAGGTGGTCTGCCAGTGGAGCCACCACCTGTTGAGCAGCTGGTTGTGCCGGCGGTGCAGGACGAGGTTGCACGCAGGCTGAGTGCGTTGCACGAGTTCCAGAGGCAGCGACCTCTGAGGTTTCGGGGTGATCCAGACCCCCAGGCAGCTGATGACTGGCTCGAGGCAGTTACCCGAGTTTTCCGCCTAGTGAGGACACCTCCAGATCAGATGGTGGTCCTAGCGGTGAGCCTTCTGCATGGTTCGGCCGGGCGATGGTGGAGTTTGGTGACGCAGTCCCATGACGAGGAGACACTCACGTGGGCAGAGTTTGAGCGGCTCTTCAGGGAGGAGTTCTATCCGGTGACGCTGAGGTCAGTGCGGATCCAGGAGCTTCTGCAGCTTCGTCAGGAGAGCATGACTGTGTCGGAGTACTCAGCGAGGTTTACAGACCTGTCGCGCTACTCCCTGGATATGGTTCGAGACCCGTTCTTTAGGGCTCGGACCTTCGAGCAGGGCTTACGCAGGGATATCCGAGCAGGTGTGGTTTCCTTGTGCCTGCCCACCTATGCTGGAGTGCTGGAGCGAGCGCTGGTGGTGGAGAGCTTTCTGGCTGAGCAGATCTCTCCTGTTGGTGCTGGGCACGAGAGAGCTGAGACTTCGTCGGTCGGATCGGCATCTGGTAGCCGACGACAGACTCAGGGGTCTGGACGTGGCCGACGTTTCAGGAGGCGACCCCAGGATGGAGGATCTGAGCCTCAGGGCTCACAGGGCTCGCAGGCCAGTTTTGGTCAGCCGCAGGAGAGGCGGTGTTATGCTTGCGATGGTCGGGGACATCTTGCTAGAGATTGTCCAACCCGACGTGCTGCTGAGAGGGAGCCGGTCGATGGACCGCCTTGGCAGAGGCAACGTCTCGAGCAAGGAGGTCCGCAGGGCGGCGGACGTGGTGTCGGAGCTGGTGCAGCGGGTGGCGGTGGTAGACAGTACCAGTTGCCACCACCCCCACCCCCAGGTGGTCCACGCCCAGCTCAGGGAGCTGGTGGTCGAGGGCGAGGACAGTTGCATGCCCTGGAGGCAGTCGACCCAGAGGCACCTCAGATGGATAGAGGTACGCCTTGTGTCTTTTCTACTTACTGCAGTAGTTTGATAGACACTGTTTAGCGGTACTCTTTCCTTTTGTTGCTTGCTCGAGTTTTGTTCAGGGCGTTGGTAAGACCCTGAGTGGTTGTTTGTTGGTGAGCTCGCTGGTGTGTGAGACCCAGTTGAGAGTCCAGTCGCTTTCCTTGTGCTTAGGGCTTTTCGGGGACGAAAAGTTCTAAGGGGGGGAGGATGTAGCGACTCAAGTTTTTGGCCCTGTCAGACTTTGGAATATTTCTACGAATAATTCCAGAGCTGGGCGCGAGGACGGCGTGCGATTCCGAGGCCCGGTGTGCCCGGAATTAATTTTATAAAAATATTAAGTTTTTTACTATGCACGTGGCGGGGGTGTGATATCTCCTAAACGGTAGCTCAGAACGGGAATCTGAGGGCACGGTTGCGTCCGGAACGTGCCGTTTACCCTAGGCAGGGTGTAATCTTTGCGGGCGCGGGCCTGCGGTGGGAAACGCCACCAGGGGCGTTTCCGTAAATAAGTGGCAAGTTTGTGTGCGAGCGTCGGCTCAAATAACTTCTGAACGGAGTCTCGGATCGAAAATCTGAGACCGCCGTTGCGTTCAGAACGGCGCGTTTACCCTAGGGGTGACCTTACTTTTGTTCGCATCGGGCGTCGGGTCCGAGGCGGGTTTGGCGCCGGCGGGCCGCTGATATAAATATCAGCGCCCCCCCCCCCCCCCTTTGATTGTTCTTCGCCGTTCTTCGTCGTTCTTCGCCGCCACTCTGCCGAATCGAGCAAACGGAGCGCCTACGAGCTCAGAATTCGACGGCGGACGTTCCAGGAGTGCGCAGCGGAAGCTCGGGAGCGCGGATCTGAGGCAGAACGTCGGCGTTTCGCCCGCGAGGTAGGCGTTTTAAGTTTTGAAAATCCCGGATCCCGTTTTTGTGTTGTTTTTCTTGAAATTTTCATAAGATTTGTATAGTTCGGGTCCCAAGCTTTCCGAAACATGTTTCGGATCTGAATTTGGAGCACCGGGGTGCTCCCGGTGGCTCCCGGAAGTTTTCCGGCGAAAAACCCGGTTTTCCGGCGAGACCCGCGGCGGCCATGGTGGAATCCGGCGAGACCCGCGGCGGCACGGCGGCGGCGCGGTGGTTTCCGGCTCCGGCACGGCGGAGTCCGGCGGCGGCGCGGTGGTTTCCGGCGACCCTGCGGTGGTCCGGCCAGAATGTTCCGGGGGTTCTTTAAACCCCCGTAACTCGCAAACCGTAACTCCGATTTGCGAGCCGTTTGCGGCGACGTGCTCCTTGCGTCGAGACTGACCTTTTGAACTCACTTTGAGAATTTTATGGTTCGGGATCGTGGCCCGGGAGTTAGAAACGTCGTATAAAATAATATTATTTTATTATTTTACGACTTCGGGCCGTTGTAAATTCTACCCGGAGTGTCCGATTGACGTGCCGTCAGTGGCGTTGAGACCCTGATGGTACGACGGACTTTTTGAGATGGTTTCCGGGTGTTGGGACTGCGAACGGGGTGCGGGCCCCACGGGGCCGGGTCTTGGCGTTTGCGGGGAAACGTTGTTTTTGCACCAGGAGTCCGATTTTGACGGATGAATAGTCGATCCTGTGTGTTTTTCCGAGAGGATCGCAATGGTGCGATCCGTTCGATGAGTTTCGGAATCCAGGCGTGGGCCCCACCCGAGCTGGCCTTCGGTGAATAGTACCTTTTTCACCGGGAGTCCGTTTTGGGCGAACAAGTAGTCGATTCCTCTTGTTTTTCCGAGGGGATCACCGTGGTGCGATCCGCTTGATGGGTTTCGGGATCGTAGCGTGGGCCCCGCACGAGCTAGCTACGGTGAATAGTGCCTTTTTCACCGTTGCTCCGTTTCGGGCGAGTAAGCAGCCTATCCTGCGAGTTTTTCCGCGTGGAACGCGATGGTGGCTTCGGTTTTGGCCTAGGAGGTGCGCAGTGTGGCGTTGTGGCGGGTCGCTCGGGTTAGCGACGTTTGGACCAGCAGTGGTTGAGGGTTCTCCCTTGGTTCGTTCCCACGAGGGTTCGTGTGGCATCACAACCTTCGTGTGGGTTTGTGATCCTCTCGTTGGGATGTTTAAACTGTTAGAGTTGCGGTATCCCTCCGGTGGACCTGGAGTGGATCCTCTAGCATCTTTACCCTAGATCGGGTTCTTGGTATCGCTGTGACCGCTTATTCACGGGCGGCGATCCCCTATCTAGCAGGTTAATCCCGTAGGGTTTGTGGCATCATCGGGAATATGATCCCCTACGCGGTGGGTCGTGCATAGTAGGGTTGTGGCATCGTCGGGTTTACGATCCCCTACTCAGCATGATGTTTATAGTAGGGTTGCGACATCGTTGGTTATACGATCCCCTACTCAGCGCTTGATGTCGGTAGGGTTGCGGTATCGTTGGTTATGCGATCCCCTACTCAGCGCGTGGTTACGGTAGGGTTGCGGCATCGTCAGTTCGATCCCCTACATTGCGAGTTATACCAGATAGGGTTCTGGTATCGTCGTGACCATCTTTATATGGACGATGATCCTCTATCTGAGTGTGGAGCTTCTGTCGAGCGCCAGATCGGGTTGTGGCATCCCCCAGCGGATCCTGGGTGTGATCCCCTATCTGTGAGAACTACGTATGCCAGATCGGGTCGTGGTATCCCCCAGCGGATCCTGGGAGTGATCCCCTATCTGTGAGCTACGTATACCGGAGTGGGTCTTGGTATCCCCTAGCGGACCCTAGCGGCGATCCCCTATCCGTGGAGTTTGGTGGTTGTAGTGTTTCAGTGATGTTTCCTCAGTGAAGCTATCCGACGAGCGTGGTCTCTCGGGCGAGCGTCTGAGATGTTTGCGAGTATCCCGATGGAGTGTATCTCTCGGATGAGTGTCATCTGGTATGACAGTGTTCGTGGTGTACTCTCCTTGTTGTGGACAGTTGCTGGTGACGAGGTCGGTACCTCTTGTGGCTTTGTGGCGTGAGCTGTGTATATCTGGATTGTTCAAGGTGTATGTATGGGCATACACCTGAGCTGAGCTGAGCTGACTTGTTGTGTTTGGCCGAGGATGGTCATGAGATGGAGTTTCTCTCTCGTATGGGGTTCCCTCTGGCTGGGTTGAGCGGACTGTTGCCTTTCAGTTGCTCCCTTGGGTTTTGGGTTTTTGGGGTGCCTACTGAGTATGTTTATACTCACCCCTGCACGGGCTTTGCCCGCACATGTTTGTGTCTTGTGCAGACCACAGGCCTTTCGACGGAGTCCCAGGAGGACCCGGAGCAGGCGGAGCTTAGTGAGCGGGTTGACCAGGGTGTTTACCGGAGCTGTGCCGAGGGAGTTTTCCGGCGGGTGTTGTGGCAGCGTTCCCCTTCTTCGGAGCAGGTTGGACGCGCTTTGTAGTTTTCTTTTGGTGGGCCCTGTTTTGCCCTTGTACTTTTGCTGTTGCACTCTGGTTTGGGATAGATTGTATGCATGCATTTACTTTTCAGTTTCTATATCTCTGCACTGTTGCATGGAGGTGTTTGTGGGTGCGTGTGTACAGGTACCTTAGGCTAATGCCTCCCATGTGTGTGATAGCCTACTCGGCGCTGGTCGCCAGCCCCTGGCCTATTGGAGGCGGGCTTGGGGAGTCGCGGCTCGAGCCCCGTTGGGTCGGGTCGTGACACCCCTCGCCTCTGATACCACTTGTTGGGGCGCAGCGGAGGTGTGTAGTAACTCAAACACACAAAAACATGAGCAAACGGAGCAACACAAGGATTTTTAACGTGGTTCGGCCGTCCAACCTACATTCACGGGAGAAACACTGCCGCTTCTCTATTCTCTTCTCTCAGGATAATCACGGAGGATTACAACACACAGAAATCACACACTCTTCTCTTACAAACAATGAGATTTTCATCCCGTTTAAATACAGGAAGGAAAATCAAGTTGTTGGAGGGTAGCACATCTACCCTTGAAACTTCCTCCCGCCGCCTGCTGCAGTTCACCGCGTCAGCTGCCAACCTTTGAACACTGCTGCAGGAGTTGTTGCCGTCCAAGGACTTCCTCCCCTGCAAAAAAACCATCCCAAGTGACCCCCACATATCCAACTTAGCTATCGAAACTAACTCCTGCACCAGCGATCTTACTCTAAGCTGAACCAGGTAAGTCGAGCTCTCGAAACCCAGACGCTTTTTATTCGTGGTCTCCCAGACGACCTAGCAGGAAGCCGTGAGGACACAAGCTCTCACCTTAACTTCTGAATCCAAGGTCATCCTTCCGAGAAACCACAAGGACAGGAACTCCTCGAAGCTGAAATGATCGAAGCTGTTGCAAACCGGCGGGGTGATCATTTTCCAAATAGTCGTCGCCCAGTCGCTCTGAAAGAATAGGTGATTGGAAGATTCACTCTTGGATGCTTTGCAGCAATATCAGCAGGATTCCAGATGAATTCCTATGCTTTGAATTTTATCGTCCGTCGGAAGGGATCAGTTCTTGACACGCCATACCCGGAAGTTCATCTTAGTTGGAATTTCTTTGCACCAGGTGTTCTCCAGCCCATGACCGGGATTGAGCTCCGTGCCCTTCCATTCTCTGTAGCCCCTAATAGAGAATCTGCCTGAGCTTGTACCCGTGAAGCAGCAATGGTCCTCTTCCTCGTTGATACAAATACTGTCAAAGATCTTCTGCTGCTCTTAGTTAAGAACCGAATTAGCGAGCACTGGGTGTTTTGAAGTTTCCCTGAAGGTGATGTCCGGCATGTGACATCCTGGAAAAAACAATC
Organism: Viscum album; assembly: GCA_963277665.1. NCBI lineage: Eukaryota > Viridiplantae > Streptophyta > Magnoliopsida > Santalales > Viscaceae > Viscum > Viscum album. The sequence goes on along the minus strand of OY728130.1, from coordinate 1,295,484,790 downwards.
GCTCCCCTCCCCAATTGTCTTTCCAAATCCTAGTGTCCCCTCTTCCAATGATCCATCCATCCGAGTCGCTAAGCTCCCCCATAAAGTTCAGCATGCACCTGCCCAGGCGAGAAGGCCATTCCCTACACTCGTTGATGTTCCTATCCAAATCCTCGTATCGGCCTTTGAAAAACTCTGCCCATATAGAATTTCCAACCACAATGTCCCATGTCAGTCGCGCCTGCATAGCCTGAATTGTAGCCGAATGATCTCGAAGCCCCACTCCACCTTCCTCTATGGGTTTATCCAACTGGTCCCAAGAAGTCCAATGGCAGTGGCCTTCCTGATTGAAATCCCCAAGGAAATCCGCGAGGATTTTCTCCATCCTCTCCACTGTTGCTTTAGGAGGCTGAATGACAAAAAAGGTATGCATAGGAATCGAAGAGGGGATGTTATTGATTAACGTAACCCGGCCTCCAAGTGAAAGAAACCTATTTTTCAAGTTGTGGATCCTTCCCAGCGTGCGGTCCATGACCCCCTCAAATAAAACTCTCTTGATCCAGCCATAGGAGAGAGGGACCCCAAGGTATCTCAAGGGGAAGTTCTTCTGTTGACAGGCCAAAATATTCTGGATGTTTCTGCATCGCCTGGGAGAGCACTTGGACGAAATGTATACCTGGCTTTTGGAAGAGTTGATGTGCTGCCTGCTAGCCCTACCGTAACCTGAAATCACCTCCATGAGGATGAGAAGAGAACATTGGCTTCCATTTGTGAAAATTAAAATGTCATCAGTGAACATGAGATGACAAATGGACTCCTTTCCTCATCGGCCAATATACAACCTCAAGCTTTCGTCCATTGTTTTCTTCTGCAAGTTCCTAGAAAGGGCTTCCTGCGCCAAAGTGAACAAGTCGGGGGATAGAGGGTCACCCTGACGGACACCCCTGACCATTTTGAAGAACCCAAAGCATTTTCCTCCCAGAGAGATGGACAACCAAGGTGAAGAGAAACATCGGAAACAGAGGTCACAGACCTATTCCTGGAATCCAAGCCTGTGCATCATCCTCAGGATGAAAGACCACTCAAGTTTGTCGTAGGCCTTGTCCATATCGGCTTGAAAAATGATGTTGGATCCGATGGATCTCCGGTTGATATCATTCACCAGTTCGCTCGCAATACCAACCGCTCCTTGGATACTTCGGCCATTGATAAACCCATGTTGTTCCTTGGAGACCAGCTTCGGAATCAGCCCTTCCATTCTTTTAGCGATGAGGCTCGCAAGAATCTTGTATGACACATTGCACAGGTAGATTGGCCTGTATTGGCCAATGGCTGAGGGGTCTTTTACTTTTGGAATGAGTAAAACCCTAGATGCACTCACATCCTTGCCGAAAGAACCTCCACGGAAAAAGTCCTGGACCGCAACCACCACCTCGTGGTGAACGATATCCCATGCTTGCACGTAGAAACCCACGGGAAAACCATCAGGTCCAGGGGCGCTATCCCTTGGCATTCTCAACACAATCTTTTTTATTTCATCCTCCTCCGGAATCATCATGACCCTCTCATTCTCAGAGTCCCCCACCAGCCTTGGGACGCACTCCAGAAAGCCATCTGCAGCTTCACCATTACCATCATTTCTAGACCCTGTTTGCACCTATCCAGCTAACAGCCTTGCAAAGTGGTCCACCGCCAGCCCCCCCTGAAACTTCAACATCATTTGTGTACTCAACGTTGCCAAGCCTAATGTTGATCCTCAATGTTCTTTTCTCCTTGATGCATCCATGACAAAATCTGTTATTGTGATCTCCCTCTTTTAGCCACTTGACTCGGGCTCTCTGTTAGAGATCCCTCTCAATCTCCACCAGCCTCTCTTCTAGGAAGACCCATTTGACACACAAATAGTTAAACGTGTCATCGTTCCAATCTAGTATCAAGCTTTCCTCCATTGTTTCAATCTCCCTCTGTATTGACTCGACCCCCGCGTTATCATTTGGCCTATTGCCGAGCCAGATCAAGATGCATTTTTTGAGGCGTTTTAATCTATTAGTTAACCCATACCATGTACCCCCCGTCCTCTCTACCCCCCCGCCCCCCACGACCTTCTCACCATTGACCAGATTTCTGGAGAGTGGTGCCAATTGCAAGAATACAGAAAGGCGTGATTGTCTCGGTGGTCTCCTCGCATACGTAAGTAAACCAACAATGGTGCGTGGTATGAGAGCGATTGGGGGAGGTGTGTAACTGAAGAAGAGCCAAAGGAATCAAGTGCCTGGAGGTTCGCAAGGCATCTGTCCAACCTGCTCTATATGCGATTCTCGCCCCTTTGGTTATTGCACCATGTAAAATGACTCCCCTTGAAGCACAAGTCGAAGAGGCCTGCAGAGGTGATGAAGTCTCTGAAGTCTTGCATCCCGCTTATAGATGTAGAAACGCCACCCTTTTTCTCGGTCGTAGTGCTGATGGAGTTAAAGTCGCCCCCCACAAACCACGAGAGGGAACCCGGCCGGAAATCATTAAGAAAACTCCAGAGATCAAGATGTCGTTGAGCTTCAGTGCTCGCCTAGATGAAGGACCACATTACTTCGCCCTTAGAACAGGAGATTCTTGTATTTATATATTGAGGAGAGACGCTGATCACCTCCACCTTGACAAACTTCTTCCAAAAAATCCAAATATTTGAGTTGTCCGGGCACCCATGCATATGCGAATGAAAACCGAGTTTCATTGAGAGACCAGGAAGCTTACTTTGATCTTGCTTTGGTTCAAGGATAACAACAATGGAAGCATTAGATTTTTTAGTTTCCGAATGTAACAGAGCGCGTTTCTTCTGCGCACTTATCCCTCGAGCATTCCAAATGACCAGGGATAGCATTAAGACCTGAAAATCTTGGTTTTGAGTTCGGGGGCGCCCAAAGGGGAAAACAGGGATCGAGTGGCAGCTTTTTTTTCCTTTGACCGAGTGAGAGGGCCCTGGATGCCTTCCGGCACTTCGCACAACTTCGGAAGGAGGATCTTTTTCTTAAAGGATACCTCCTCGTCTTCATGAAGAGACGGATGCACCGAAAAAGGTGGACCCCCCATTCGTGTCTCCACCTCCCCTTGAATCACGGATAGCAAGAGCGCCCTCTGAGGAGAGCCGCATTGAGACTCCACCTCCTTGGTCACCCCTTCTGGAACCAAAGAATACTGGGGCGCCATGAGGGACGCCAACGCCACGTTGGAATGAAAGGATCTCTGGAGAAACATCACAGAAAAGTGCGACGACACACGAGTCTGGGGAGACGGCGGGGATAAAGATTTACCTGGGGAAGCGAAGGAGAGAGAAATGAGGTCGAGCTTGCACCACATTTTGGATTCTGAACAAAGGGAGGAGGCAACCCTACTGAGTGATGAGGGAGATCTGGGCGAGAGCGGCGAAGGGTAACACGAGATCATGTCAGAAACCGAAATGGCAGAGGCAGGCGCCGCTACCTCCGGGCCATGAACATTGTCAGACAGGGCCGTAGGGCCAAGTGGCCCACTCTTCAAATTTGAAAAAAGGGCTCCAATGGAAACCTTCCCTCTCACTTGCGCTGATGTGTCCAGATGATCCACCTTCTGCCCTACCCGAGAGACCGGGCAGGGCGGCGCCGTCGTCGTCCGCTGGCCATCTCCACCGTTCGAAGCCACCGTAGGGGCAGATGAACCAGACAGCGTAGGTTGCGAGTCGGAGCATACCGGATCCTCCCCCCTGATCGCGCTAACGAAGAACCAGCCTTTGAATCACCACGAGGAGCCACACCAGAAGGGCCCGGAGAAGACCTCCTCTTTCTGCAGAAGTTAGAGGAGTGCCCTTGGAGCCCGCAAGCCATGAAAAACCGCGGCGGGTCGAATAAAAGAAGCCGCTGCCACCATTGAAAACTGCCCCCCTCTCAAACCAACACACGGGGAGGAAACCTTGAGGTGAGGTCCATTTCAACATAGATGTGGGGGAATGCCGCGCTTAGAAGGGAAGAGGTGCAGACATCCGAACACAGAAAAGAGCCGAAAGAGTTACCAACCGCCTTGAGGATCGAAGGGTTTTGCAGAGAGAGAAGTAGGCTTGGAAGATGCACCCAGACTGCCGCAGACTAGGATTCCCTGCCATAATATTGATCCCACGACCATCGCGAAAGAGAAAACCGCCAAGAGCCACACCGCCTCTCCTCCCTTGACCAAGCCCGCACAAAATCTTCCCTGGAAGAGCAATGGATACAGAAGGCCACCATGGATAACTCAGACACCATTGCCGAAATAAAGAGACCCCAAGAAGACACGAAACTCTAAAACAAGTCCAGCGGGGGTTTATTGAAACCAAACAGAGCGACCAGCGATAGATCATGAAAGGAAGCCGCAGCCGCAAGCTCCACCTCCGACAAGTCCACCACAGGAAAATCGTCCATAACGCCCGGCACCTTTGGGCCTACCATTATGGGAGGAATGAGAACACTCCCCTCTGTCGCGTTGGCACCCGAGGGGGCTCAAGAAGGCAGCGCGCCGCAGAGAACCTCTTTGAAAGAGGGTCCTGAGGAGCCCCCTACCAAAAGACCGCCCACCGCCAGTCTCGCAATACGTCGGCCCTCCACATCGCCGGTAGGACCTGGAGGAGGAGGCGACGAGGGGACATAAGGGAGCAGGTTGAGAGCCATCATTCCTCCCAAGATCTAGATCCCCCCAAAACAGGTTAGAGGATTTTTAAACCCCTGTAACAGTCAAACTGAGCATTTGATTAGTGCGGTCGTCTATTGAAAAGAGACCATTAGGACAAGAAAAACCTCTTGAGGCCTTTTTTATAATATTAAACTTCAATCATGAGGCATGGAGGCACCTAAAATACAACTAAAATATTAATATAATAATTATTTTAATTTAGTTATTCTTGCATCAGAAATACATTCTGGTTCCGATTTATAATGGACACATCATTACTGGAATTTCAACCCGGAATTTTATTCAGAAATTTCAAACTGGATTTCTTATTCTTAATGAAGAATCATTTTTTGGGTCCCATTAGGCTCGATTTGGGTGTCTCTGATGAAATATGACTTTTTTCCCTGTGTGTCCATTTTGTGAAAATCAATAGACTATCCTGAGTGTTTTTCCATGTAGTATGCAATGTTGTCCTCTATTAGAGCTTCTAGGACTCCCCACATCTTGGGAATTGGGCCATTAACTTTAGATAGTTTTTTCTAGGGTTGTTACTCCCATGATGGATTAGGGTGTAGGTTTCCCCATGACATTTGTGGTGTTGCACTACTCCCCTACCTTGTCATGGTTTGAGCTATCCAATCTCATTGGAAGGTAGGGTTGGTACTCCCCTCCAATGATAGGGAGAGGTTCCTATAACCTTGTTTGGTGGTCCCCTACCATTGGTGCAGACTCATGAATCAAATATTGGTGTTCCCCTGTAGTGGGTGTGAGCCCCCATCTCTCTCTGTGGTTCTACCCTACCCTTGGAGCGAGCTCAAATTTTTTTAATGGTTCTCACAAACCATGTTAGGGGGAAGGATCATGTTTCATAGGGTGGTGCTACCCCAAAATACTAGGGTGTAGGTTCAAACATCTGGAGTACTACCCCCCCATGTGTTTGAAATGTTAGGGGGAGCAGGCCCCTCCACTTGTTACACCTGATTCACTGTTCAGATTTTGTTTTCCATTGATGATATGGGGCATGAACCCCTCTATATTGAAGAGACCGAGGTTTCACTAGTTGGTTTAAATGTTAGTCCTCCCTCAACTTCATGGTTGTGGTGAGTCTTGGGACTCTCCACCTAGGTCTATTATGTTGTTATAAAAATAGTTTTGAATAGAACATATAACTAGAGATTAGGTCAGACCCTCAGGAGACTTGGTGCCGGAGAAAATTATATCTGGATGATTTTTGTTTTTCCCTTGTGGTGTTGTCACATCTGTAATGACACACCCTATGTTTTTACCTTACTTGTCATGTTTATCTAATGATGGTCTCACAATATAATTCCTCTCTCATTCGGGTTCCCTATGGAATTGATGATAAGACCTTATTCTTTCAGTTTCTTCTATTCTTTCAGGATTTTTGGGTCAATAATAAGTATCCTTATACTCACTCATGCATGGGATTTTCCCACATGTCATGTGTCTTATGTAGAACACAAGCCATTCGACGGAGTCCCATGATGACCTAGAGCAACCAGAGCTTAGAGAGAGCAATTGATTGGGGTGTTTACTAGGGATGGGTTGAGGAGAATTTTAGAGGGTGCATTTGACAGTGATCCACACATTCATAGCAGGTTGGATTCTTTAGTAGATTTAGTTTGGTGGGACCTATACTATCCCTTATTTTTTGTTTTGTTGTACTATTTTTGGGATAGATGTATGAATACATTTTTTTTCTGTTATTATGTATCTTGGCACCATTTCATAGATTCATATGTGGGTTTGTGTGTTCAGTTACCTTTGGCAAAGGCTACCCACGCATGTGATAGCCTACTCAGTGCTTGTTTCCAGACCCTAGCTTATTGAATGTAGGCTTGTTGAGCCACAACATGATCCCCATTGGGATTGTCCATGTTATAGATCATTTTTATTATATCAATGGGTCACAATTTATTTCCTATCTAAACTCTATTGTAGATAGCACATGTTTATATTGAATGATTTTTTCGTACTAAAAAATTAAAATTTAAGTCTCGTGCCTACCTCTATAATAAATCATAAATCATAACCAATGATTTGATACCACATTATATTAACAAAAAACATCCCCTATAAATCATCAAGGTATTGTATTGAATATATGTTAGATTCATGTATCCTAAATGTAATTATCCATATGTTGGTGACTATTTTTGTGGGTATCAATCGAAAAATATTGGTTTTATTACCATCACTAATACCATGAATGAGAGAATGGAAAACTATTCAATGGAATATTTTATAAAATAAAACAAAAATAATCCTAATTATGTATATATTATATCATACAAAAATAAAAGGTAGTTCCAAAATAAAAAATAAATCCTTTAGAATTTTCTCTAACTTCAAACTGTAACCACATTAATAGATATCGACATATATAGCTATCACTAACTATACTACGTATATTTAAAAAAAATTGTATAAAAAATAGGACTGACAGGCTGAGTATACTCTATTGGTTCCCTCTAGGAAAACATCATTAAAATAAGCATCAAGTATTTTAATGACAGTGGGAATAAATATAGAAATTTATTCAATACTAACCTCATGTCATCTACATTCCAAAAAATCCCAAGGATCTCCCAAAAATCCCAAGGATCTCCCAAAAATCCCGTTCCAGTAGAGTAATATAATGAGAATGAATATATATGGTTTCATAGACCCACTTCCCCACCAATTATATCACCCTCAAATCCCTACTTTTTATGTATTTGTGTTAGCATACATTCCATGTACAAATATTATAACTATATACTATATCAATAAAACCATAGAACGACATCTGCATACTATAACCCCACAAGAATTTATTTATTTAAATTATTTTAATATTTATCATTTCACACATAAAAATTTTTAGATTACAATACATGTAAGACATTGATTATCTTACAATTTTTGAAACACTATGTTTAGAATCTATTTTAGATAATTTCTAGTCCCTGTGACAACTTGTGTTATACGAAAGGCCGAATTTTATCAAACATCAAACATCAATTAATTTTATTTTTATGATATTTTTATAGCTACCACCAATCTATTAGAATGTACGATATGTATAAGATTAATTAAATTCTGATAATATGATACACACACATATATAAAATGAATCCTTTTTTTAATTAGTCTAAAAAGAATGTAATAAATATTTGAATATAATGACATTACATTTCTAGGAAAACTATTTTTTTATGTAAAAAAATATGTTTATCTGAATTAATATATAAATCGACTTTTGATGAATTTTTTAAATAAAATATTTATATATTCAATAAATATTTAGGACACTCCTCCAAATATACTTGATCAATATAAGACAATAATAAATCCAAATTTATGAATAAAACAATGTGTTTTTCTTAATGGTAATTTAATCGCCTTTTATTAGAGAAACCGTTATAAATATAACAATTGAATAATTTATAATTTTTTTATAAAATAAAATCATTTTTTACATAGTAATAATCAAATTTACTTAGGTATTTTTTTTATTTTTCTGAGAATTTTAATTTTTTGATGATCAATGAAAATACAGATTTCTAATTCAAATCTGCATTTTCATCTAAATAATTTGTACTGAAAAATTAGAGAATTAATTGTTATAAAAGTTTAATTAAATAAATATTACATAAATTAATCCAATTAATACCATAAGGATCAATTTCCTATTGAAATTGGATATAAAAACATTTCAAGCATTAGAACATTTCACTTTAAAAAAATTGATTTGTCATCTCATCTATCGAATGTTTTTAAGAGAACCCAGAAAAGAATACATCATGAAGGTCTAATGTAATGAAATTCATAGGGTGTCTAATTGAATAAAAATAATCCCCTTAGTAGGAAATGACCCGAGACTGAAGAAATATTATATCATTTCATGCGGTGCGGCCTTAGATGTCAAATATACTGCCACCATGTCACTTTCCCGCCTCATGTGTGAAAAATACATGTGATTGAATTTGAATTTTTTTCATATTAAGATAGTGTAAATAATATCCCCAGGAATACACACATTCCCTTTTATCAGAAGGTAGATTCTCAAAGAGTCGATCTCAACCACTTCAATCATGATATTCATCTTATGAGACATCCAAAGGCTCATGGATAGAGCCATCACTTCTTCTTGGATAGAATGACCACATCACTAATACGTTGAGGATACCGCTATGAAGAAACCCCATTTAACCTTTATCACTACTCCTACCCTCATATTGACTATGTAACATGACCAGTCTGTATTATGATTTTGACCCTGATGACATGGAAGCTTGTGAATCCAACTACACTTATCAGAAAAAATGGCCATATTGGAGAGGGAACATGGTCTTAATAGTTTCCTTATTTAGGGTCTTCCTCAAATTCCATAGATAAAATAGATTTATAAATAATATCATTTCTAGTTTTTAGAAAAATACATGTTTTGGTCAATTTTGAATTATTATGTTGAATAGCATTTCCTCCCTCCCAAATATACCATCTTCCAATAATTAAGATCACAACTCTCGCATTTCATTATGGTCTTTTGTCACCTACATCATGAAACCATCTATTTAGGAATGATTCATGCAAAATATCTGACACAGACCCCCCACCTTAACCCTATAAATGGCTTCCACACCCAAATGGCACATTCACTTTCAAATAAAAAATATAGAATTTATTCTATTCTAGTATTTCTATAACATTTGAATTTTGAAACCAAATCACAATCCATTCACTATATGTTCATCTCTGCTGGTAGTTCTTTATTATGGAATTTTTTTAATAGGAATTTGAACAATGTAGAAATATCCTTACATGATAATATCTCACCCATGCATCTTTGGTATTAATGTCCATTATCATATAGTTGATGTCTTCTATTGAGAAGAATCTTAATTCTGAACTCGTAAAGACACATTTATCTTGGTGATCATTCAAGACAATTATATCGATAAACTCACGCTGGTACTTATTATGGATTACTAGTAGGAATATTCAAAGGGCATAATATTCCCAGAATGAAATTCATGTCATGGGACATCCTAAGAACCACATTTCACTCCCCCAAATTTAACTTCCAAAATTTCAGATCTCTTATGACAAATATCCACATAGAATAATGATATAATATATCATAATAAGGCTTTATAACTTTACAAATATCAGATGTCCATGATTTCTATGCATTCCGATCCACCCCATATTTTTATATCATGAGTTTACCCCATAAAAACCTCCCCTCCAAAGCTTCCCAAGATTGATTTTTGTGTAACCCATGAATAGTTCCAGAGATGCTCCTTAGATTGATACCTCCCTCAGATGTGGGTTTGTCTAATCTCTTCCATGAAGCCCAATAGTAATTTACTTCCATTTGACCATCCCATAGAAAGGATACCATAAAATTATCTAAATTATGGACCAATTTGTATTGTAGCTTAATAGTGGAGAGTATATGCATGATAATTGAGGAGAACAAAATGTTAATAAGTTCAATTAGTCCGTTGAATGATAATAAAATGCTCTTCCAAATTTGAACACGCCCAAGGATCTTACTACTTATCTTATCAAAGTGACGAATATGAGGATCCTTCCGGCCATATGTTGCACCCAAATACTCTATCAGGTTGTATCCCCAATGAATTTTAATCCATCCTTATTGTGTTCTTATTCATCCCTATTTTTCCATGCTAGCCATTTAAAAAATATTATTCTCCGTATTGACCACAGGACCACTCACAAAACAATATGCATACAACACTTTGTTGATTTCCTGAACTATTCTTCTACTACTGTTGATAATCAATTTGGTGTCATCAGAAAACATCATATGAGATATACCCATGCTAGTGAGTTTGATGTGTTATGGAATTGTTCTACCTAAACATACTTCCAAGATAATGTACATGCTTAAAGAATCATGGGAGATAATAAATAGGGATGTGGATAAAGTGTCCCCTTTCCTTCAGATTCAAATAGTTTTATTGAATTTTATTTTCGTACCCAAGCAAGATATTAAGATCTAAACTGAGATAATGATTTAAAATAAGAGGTCAATGACCAATCTCGAGAGCCCCCATGGAGGTTAGTACCTTTAAAATGATGTTCCATTCTATCCTGTCAAAAAAATTTCTCATATCTAGCTGGATATCTAGATTTCTCCAAAACAATTTCTGATAGACATCACTAATCATTTATTTCATGACTCTAACCTCTCATTATAGGGTTATTACTTTAACAAAACCATTCTGTTCAGGTTCTACCCAAATTGGCAGGTATGGAGAAATCCTATAATTTAGTGTGCATGTAATCACCTTATACTGTATATTACATAGAAAAATTGGGTGATACGGATTAAGGACTCTGGATTGTTCACCATTGAGAGCATGGAAAACTTTTAGGCACAATTTATCTTACAATGTATCCCCATAATAATGAAGTCATTTAATTCATCTACAATCCCCTTTTATAAAATCACATGATATACTGTAAAATGTTCCTGGAAAACATCCAGGGCCTGATGCGCTATATAGATTTAGAGTCTATATTTCCTTGTACAAACCATTCTTATCAGGAATCATTCTAAAACACACGTCGGCCTCTTCTATCATGAAGAGGTGATGGGATTTAAAGAGATCTAATACACCTCTTAGGTATCCTCCTGGATTTTTAGGATAGGGAAGTGCTAAGGGAGATTTGAATTACTCGAATACCAATTCCCCTAACATATTTGGATCATTACAATAGGATCCAAACACCAAGAGGTAATTGGGGAATTGGAACCCACATTTTTCTTTAATGCATTCATGGATTAATCTATTATTTTATTCTCCTTCATGAATCAATTTCACCCTTGATGCTTCATAATCTAGTTGTTCCATATATAGGAGTATGTGTGACATCTAATTTTTCTTGTATCCTCATTTGCAAGATTAAATGTAAAATAATTTCTACTATTTATATTATTCTAATTTGTAAAATTGGATTCCAAAATTGGATTCAGAATAATTTATAAATTATAATAATGTAAACTTATTTTTTGGAAAAACATATTTGAGAATGTTGTTGATATTTTCTACAGTGATTAAGAGAAAAAATTTCTTATCAAAGGAAAAAACATTAAATAGAAGGAGAAAAATGAGTTATAATATTGTCCAAAATACAATGTATATTCTTATATTGACCATATAATTAATTTTCTGATATTTTTAAAATTCATGAAGAAACTATAAATTGGAAAAAAGTTTGTGGAATTCCATTTACAAAAATATAAAAGAATGGCACTCCCCCTCCACTATAAAAAAACTCCCCCTCCAAATTATTCAATCATCTAAATCCATTTGGTTCAAGAAAAGCTCACCAAATCTCATCCCAGCATCCATGACTTCATCCTCGAATCTCAACCCTTATATTAAAACAAATCAAGGAATCTATTTTGTGTAAACCAAGAGGTGTTACCAAAAGATGATGTAACATCATTCCACAATCTCTTTTACTCTATTTTCATTCTCCACCCCTCAAATATTTATATTTCAGGATTATATAATATCAAAAGTATAATTAATATAACATGGATTTTTTATTGAAATATTTAGATATACACTTACCCAAACCTCCATGTAATTGGTAATGAACTTATCGTTTGTGTGTATAGAAGACTACTGCCTTACGAAGAGATGATATTTGTTTTTTTCTTTTACCACATCTCATGATGGGAATTATTATGTAAATGATATGTTTATAGGATATATATGATGTTTATGATGTATTTATTTTTCTTGAATTATTATATAAAACATAAATTCATTATTTATATTTTGTGTAAATATGATAACTTCATTTGTGGACGTCAGGACTACTACACCTTCAAAGCAATGTCATCATATCAAAAATTCCATAGAATGTATTGAGGATGGGTCTAGTGAGATTATATTATATATATGACATAATAATTATATAATAATTATATTTTATATATATATATATATATATTTTAATTTTACTTTAACAATATATGATGATAGAAACAATGCTCATGGGTACGTATGACCTACTATCCCCATGAATGGTGGATTATATTTAATATTTATATTTTTCATATATTATTATTAATTTATTATAAAATTAATATATATAATAGATATCATGTTTTAAATTATATAAATAACTAAATAATGATCAATTTAATATTATCACGAATAAATATTTGAATCATATGCGAAAGACAAAGCAGATATTACCTCAAACAAAACATTAACAAGGAATTGTTAATAAAATGGTAATAGAAAGTCATAATAAAACATTATATGGTATTAGAAATAAGAATATGCTTCTGTGGTAGATATATAATAAAATTAAATTTATTATACATGTTGTTTTTACGTATATTAAAAATTCAAGAATTAAGGTAAGGGTTTTATATATCCTCAAACATTTTATATCAGTAAGATAAAAGCCTTATTCAAAACTAATTTCATTTATCTGGGGAATATAATTATTATGAGTGTATTATATGAATATTATTATTAAATTTATGTGTAGTTGAATATCAATTTCATGATCTTTATTTCATGGGTTTCATGGATCAAAAGATACCGAATGATTAATGTCATTTTTTTCTCAATTTTACTTATTTGAGATACATGCCATGTTATGAACATATATTTTTCTATGGGGTGTATATAAATCCCTTTGAAATTTTATATCATGAATATCAATAATTCATAACATTACAATCTCCATGAAATTTTATTATCCGATGTATAGTATGATTCAAGCTTATGAATGTTGTAATAGTTAATTTTATACAATCTCATCATTTATCAAAATTGGTTATGATTATGCTTCCATTGATAAAATCTTATGATCCATCTATTAAAAAACTAATTAACTTTATTATCCATATTTTATTAATTATATATTCATATATTGGTACAATTTCCTATATTTTTAACTTAACCCAATTATGAAAGGGTTTTATGAAAATCGGACGTTATCTCTATTTTTGGTGGAGAATTTTTTTATTTAAAAACAATGTTATCAAAAAGGGTTCTCAAAAAACGTTTTCTGATTAATTTTTTGTTTATCTTTTTAATCCCCTATTATTAATTTTCAAGGAAAATGGTTTTCAATAATAGTTTCAACCCCATTTATTTTTTTTTCTAGAAAATGTTTTTCAAAATAGTTTTAGGAAATATTTATAAGTTTACTATAAATATATTTTCTAAATAACTTCAAACATTATTTATGTGTCTAAATGTATTTAAAAAAAAGGTTTCCAAAATACCTTTAATATTAATTAATATGTTTTCAATTTTATTTTTAGAGAAATATGTTTCCTAATGATTAATATTTTACAAAGTGTTCTTCAATAACAAAAAAATACATTCCCCGCTAATGTTTTTTAATAGAAATTATAATGATTTAATTATATTAAAAAAAATTAAAAAAAAATTAAAATTATTTTCAATGAATGTCCCATTATTTTATGAACTGTTTGTTGTGGTATTTTAAAATATTTTTCCATCAAAGATGATATATTTTGTTATAGTTTATGCTTTACTGGGTATATGATCTAACAATAACATTCAAATTCCACATTGAATGGTTTTTAATTTGTAGGAATTATTTTTATGAAACCAATTTATCTTCCACGTGTTATATACATTTAATACAAACTTCTTTTCATAGAATATGATTTGATGAAATGAGTATGAGACCTTTCTTTATTCCTTAGGTAATGATATATTGAAATGTTTTTATACCTATTTCATTTCATGCATTAATATTAGATGTTTAAAAAACCCTTCTCTTTTATGGGTCATGATATGGATAAATCTTTGTTATATTGTGGAAATTTCTTATATTATTTCAATATATACAAGTGAGACCTATATCTCTGAGTTCATAGGGTACAAATGGGGAAATCCAAAACCAAAAAATGGGTATACAAGAGAAAATACGAAACCCAAAATAATATATTACATGGGAGGGAATCCCAATCCCAACACAAGAGGGTACATGGGAGAGAATATGAATCCTAATACAAGAGGGTAAATGAGAGGGCATGAGAATCCCTAAACATGAGGGCACACAGGAGGGAATCACCAACATGAAAAAAAGGGTACATATTAGGGAATACAAAAACTAAAACAGGATGGAACATGTGAGAGTATCCCATGATGATAACAAGAGGGTACACGAGAAGGGCATCCCATGCCCGAAACAGTAGGTTACACTATAGGGAATCCTATCTCAATAGTCGATATATGGGTTATTATCCCAAGACTATCATGTTTTGAACGCCATAAAAGGTTTCCTCGACATAAGATTTTATATGCTTATGTGTCTACCACAAATTTCCATATCATATTCCCATGTTATTATTTATTGGAATACTATCTCAATTCAGTGATTATTCAGGTCTTATGAATTTCCAATCTTTATTGCATGATTCATGTTTTCAATTTTTGATATGAATGGGATGATTTTAAAATTTTATGATTGCATTCTCATACCCTAATGATAATGTTCATCTCCCTTATTTACCCTTAATGAGTTTCTAAGCTCAAACCATTCCTATGTTTCCTTTCCTAAGGATATAATGAACTCTTTTATGTAGAATTACTAAAGGGGGTTATCTTTGTTGAAAATATTGAAGACATTTCACCATGTTATAAAATAGAGTTCTATGTTTCCTATGAAAATATTTAGTTGTGGTCCTCTGGAATAGAATTTAGTATTTTACTGAATATTTATCTAAAATTATGTAATAAAAATTGTATGTTAAGTATGATTCACTATAGTTGGTATTAAATTAATGTTTATGTATCCTTTTGGAATATAAGATGAGAAATTTGTACTGTAGTTACTAGGATTATTTCTTATGATATACATAGGGGTTTATTTGAAGATATGTCTAAGGATGAGTTAAAGTATTGGAAAATTTACTAGAATTTTGGAAAAGGATATAGCATGTGGTTTCTAAGAAATACACCCCTATATAGATACTATAAGCGTATATGGATCTATAAAATATATATATTGGTGTAAAAACCCCAAAACACCATATGAGGTTAGAATCTACCGAGAACTGGTGAACAAAAATGAGCCTTGCTCCACACCTAGTTACACACTCCTAGGGGATATGATTTTAGAATTATGAAAATATCTCTAATCAATCATAATGGATTTAAATATATGATGAATATTAATGAACTACGATAAACCATGGATTTCATGATTAAAAAAAGGTGGCCTGATTTCGGAATACTATAAGTATTTTTTTAGGAATATGTTGTTTTCTTCTATGATAATTCATTATCATCCATTGATTTATGGTTTAATTCAATGATAGAAATTATATGGAACATGGATAATAGTGAATATTTAAAATGTGTAATATAAGAGAATTAATAAAATCAATTTCAAAAGTTTAAATATCTTTAAGAGAATTAGGAATGCGGTACGATTATTAATTATATTGTTGAAGAGAAAGGGACCAAAAGAGACATGTAAGAGGAATGTGATGCTATAATTGTATTGTTTACATTGGACATTTGAATCTTGAATATATTAAATTTGAGTAACCATAAAATATGATCCATATTAAATATGCTTGTAGATTGGTATTGAAGAATAGAATGATTATGTCTAAGTAATAGTTTAATACTAAAGATGGATTCATAAAGTGTATATGTTTTGGAATAAAAATCCAATATTATAAGAAAAATGAAATATATATGTATTTTCAGTATAATTGAAACACCTGAGACTTTTATGAGAAATATTTTGTTTTTATGTTATATAAATCATCAAAGGAATCTTTCGCTACATGCAATCGTGACCTTCCTCGATAGCGTGTGTAGTATGCAATACCGAGTTCCACTAAACGACTATATATTATTATAATATTATAAACTCGCCATTATGAATAGTATTAACTGAATTTTAAATTTTACAACATTATTATTCATCTTACACATTTTCTAGAACATGGTAAGAGAACAAAATAATTTTTTTGGGTAAAATAAGTATTTATAAAAAAATGCAGTTTTGCCTCCTTTTGATGGCGCACCCACATTAAATCTAGTTTTTGACACGTTTATAAGTTCAATCTGACAAAATAAAATTCTTCTTTTGAATCAGGATATAAAAATTTACTTTGGATAAATTTTTGATATTTTTCTGATAACTTTCATATTTTGATTAATAGTAAAAATACGCTAATTTTTAATTAAAAACAACTTTTTTTTCATTTAGATAATTTATATGGTTAAATTATAATATTGAATGGTTTTAAAGTATAGATAGAATATATTTTTACCATTTAATATAATGTATGTCATTAGCATTAATTTCACATTGAATTCATAGGTAAAAACATTTCAATCTTTGGCAATGTTTTAACTTCTAAAACCCGTTTTCTTAACAACAGGATTTATTTTAAATTAATTACTGCAACATATATGTTTTGAATTTTGAAAAATTTATTCCATATTCATAATCAGTGGGTCCAAATTATGTTAATAGGCTACTTTTTATTTTTGGGCATTATGAATAGTAAATACGGTAAATTTTATTTACCATAGTTAAAGGTAAATCTGGTAATTAAGGGTAAATATAAGATTATAAAATTACCCTAACACCTGCCAAAATCCTATTGGATGAATAATAGTCGACCCATATCACCTAAGGGTCGGATTAGATTCATTTAATAGACTTTTTTCAATGAAAATAATTTAATTATTATTAAAACCAAAGAATGTGACAACATGTCACTTTCTTAAATTTTATAAGTATAATAATTTTAATTTGGTCATAAACTTAATAAAACTTCGAACATGAAAAGTATCCAGAAATCTAAAACAATTATATACATCATAGTAATTTATTTATAATTTTTAGGGATTAAATAATTATCATTAAATATGACACAATAGTGATGTTGAAATTATTTTATTAATTAAAATATCAAATAAATGGTTTACAAAATATTAAAATAATTATTATATGCACTATTTAATGTGCTCCACTAATTTTATAGATACATATGACATTTTATTAATCTATTGAAGCTTTTAGTTCGAACATATCTTCTGTATATATTTTATTTAAATTCAAATAAATTAATAGTGTCAAAATTGACACTATTGTTATTTTATAAAAATAACATATTATAAAATTGTTTAAAAATCCCAAAAATATTTACAAATTATAAATTAAAATTTATATGGTCTAATATGTCATAAAGTGTCAAATTATTGAAAATTCACAACACATATGTAATTATTAATAATAATTTAAAATTTATAATATTATTACCACAACTAAAATTAAATTGATAAATAAGGATAAATCAAGTTGATAATGTTTAAAATAAATTCCTAACATGTCTAAATTTTATTGGTTGATGAGATTAAAACCCTATCTCATGTAATCTTTGGATATGAGTCATTTTAGAAGTTTTTATGTGGGGTTGGGATTTAATATAAACTAATATTTCTTATATTTCCAAAGGTGCCCCTCTCCTCCCTTATAAAAGGGCACCTCCTCCCTCTCCTCCTCACACCAATTTGAGCCTTCAAGCTCGGTCAAACCCTTCCCATTTTACTTCCCCACTTCCTTAGAATCATCCTAGAGGTTCTGGTCTTCTTCATAGACCAACCCTAGTGCCCTAAGAGGAGGTTAAGAAGAGGCGCATCAAAAAGAGGTAATATCCATTACCGATCCTTTCCAAATTCTTTCTTCTTCAACTTCTTCTTCTTTAGTTGTTTCATTATGAAATAATAACATCTGTATCACTAATATACTGATTTGTTATTATAAGTATTAAACAACCATATTTCAACATCTATCCATCCTACGGAAAACGAAATCACCGCGCGTGCGTACGTACGGAATACCGTCTCCACGATGTGGTGTAATCTATTTTCCCCCACCAACTTACTTGGATGGGTATAATGGTGTAAATAATTACCATATATGATTATTGTAAAGTGATATTAATTATTAAATAGTATACATACACTCCAATACAATTCCACGATCATGGGAACGATATCATCGCTCGTGCGTACGTACGGAATACCATCTCCACGATGTGATGAAATTCGTTCTACATGATCTTCATTGCATAATGATTATATAAATGAATTGAATGAATAAATATGATATATAGTACATAAATAAAATTCTGGAAATTATGTATCTATAACATAAAGATAAGAATAAGATTTTATTCGACAAAACACGCATAAGAACAAAAAGTTATAGACACCCGAATAACAAGTAGCAATGAAATATTACTACTAAGAAGCTATTAATATGACCATATATGATATCATAACAATAATTATGATTCTGGAATAAGTCAATAACATTATTTAAATCATTAAACAGCAGGTTTGGACACTTACGAGGCAAATCAGACCTATGGTAATGGAAATATCACAATCTCATTTTTATCCGAGATTGTTTATACTTTGGTACTTACTGGGGTGTATTTTATCATCCACATCCTTGTTTCCTCAATATGTAATATTATTTCCATCCACTTAAAATTGTTTAAATCCATTTTTACCCTTTGGTGAGTTTATAGTAAAAGATATGAAAGGAATCTTTTGTCGTTTTTCGTACGAGGTACTTTTTGACTTTTCCGACAAAAGTACGAGAAGAATGTTTTTTTAACTTATACAGCATGAATGGATTTTTAAAACATTATTTCCAAGAAGATTACTTTACAAGTTTTCAAGTTTATTTTTAATCAACTTCTTTTAGTTTAAAATTGTATGACATGTCAAGAAAGGAAAAGTGTTTTTGAAGTAGAACATATATTTTCCTCAAAAATGGAGTTCGAGTGTTTTATCAAAATTATTTTCCATCTAAGATAATATAGGGTTATGTTTATATCCCTATTTTTACATTGATTTTATTATGTTATGATGGAATTATTTTTTATGATATCCTTTTATGGATTATGTTATAATGATGTGATGTTTATGAATCCCATTTTTTTACATGGGTTATGATATGAATTATGGTTTATGATTTTGTGGCACACATAAGAATGGTATCATTATGAGATGGGTGGGACCTATATCTCCCTCCAATGCATTGGGTAATGATTTTATATCTCATGAGATAGACATGGCTGGAATGGCAGGTTATACCAGTTCAGTGAAACAGGACTGAAATGAGGAGTGAACTCAGTTCAGAAATGGACTTTGTCCACTAAGATAGTCTTGGAAATGTGTCTTGACTAACAGGAAAAAATTCTCTATGATTATGTGTGTTTTCCACAAAGTTTCATGTTTTATGTTATGATTATTAGGATTTCATTTCACTATTATTATTTATCCCATGTTATGAAATTATGCTCTCTTTAGCAGGTTAAGATTTCCAAAATGTTATGTTCTTATGAATATTATGTGATTGATATTTCTTTTACCCTTAATGAGAATTTGAGCTCACCCTTTCGTATGTTTTCTTTCCCCAGGTTAGGAAGAATCTTATTAAGTAAGATATGCCAAAAGGGACTATAGATATGATGAAATAAATGGGAGACAATGTAGATGCTTTATGAACCAGTTGTTTAAATTTCCCAGTTTCTAAAGACACTATAACTATCCGGTCCTTTCATGGTTTTGTTATATGTTGTAATAAGTACGCTTAAATTTTGATGTAATACCAATGTATGTAAGGTATGGGTCGTTATAGTTGGTATCAGAGGAAAGGTATAGTCAACCTTTGGAAACTAGGATGTTAAAGCCTTAGTAAGAATCCTAAGGATAAGTCTAAGCATAGAACACAATCTTAGTGTTTTAAAAATGGCCATGAAAAACCTATGATAAGACCTTAAGTGTGAAATTTTATTCTTGATTATGTGGTTTTCCTATTATAATTAGTTTTTCTCACACTATTCTTCTTGGTTTTAGTCAATGGCTGGAACCCGAAGGAACGGTGTTAATGCGGAATGCGACGGGCAATGCAATGATTGTTCCCCTGAGCAACCAAAAATTATGGGAGCTGGAATGCAAAATCTTGTAGCCATGCTCACACAACTTTCTCAAGCTATGAATCATGCATGACTTCCAAACGAGCAAAGGAAGGAGCAAAATTCTGTTGAATCCTTCATGAGGCAGCGTCCACCATCTTTCAGCGGGTCTACTAATCCATTAGTTACTGAACAATGGATTAGTACTACTGAAAAGATATTTTCAGTTCTTCAATGTTCTGAACATGATAAAGTCATCCTAGCAGTGTATCGTTTGGAAGGAGATCTTTATCAATGGTGGAATCTTATTAAGAATACGAGTCAAAGGGATTAAATTGAGTCCAAGGAATGGGATGAGTTCAAAAACTTATTTTTCAATAAGTACTTCCCTCGTATTCTCCGAACAAAGATGAAGAAAGAGTTTCTTGAACTGAAGCAAAAGGATGATGAATCTGTTGGTACCTATGAAGCAAATTTTACAAGACTTTCAAGGTATGCTTCTAGTATTATTATCCAACCTGAGAGTAAGATCGATCGATTCTTTAGTGGCTTAAAATCAAGTTTTCGAAGGGCCTTATCCATAAGGGACTTCAATAGCTACGAGGAAATCGTTCGATGTGCTCTCAAAGTCGAGATGGATATTTGAGAAACCCATCAGTCATATGGGTTTGATAAGAAGAGGAAAATGGAATTCAAAGTAAAATCTAAAGAGCACACTGAAAAGAAGATGAGCTTTTCCTTATGCTCAAAGTGTGGAAAGAAACCTGGAGGGAGTTGTCTTAAAGGGACAAGTAAATGTTTCAAATGTGGGAAGGAAGGTCATCGGGCATTTGAATGCCGCAATGATGGGAAGAAGATATCTAATGATGCAATCAAAGGAAGGGACACAAAGAATGAACCTACTACACTTCAATGTTCCAAGTGCAAGGAGATGGGGCATTATTCCAATCAATGCCCAAATCCAAGGGTTGATGATGATGTTCGACGTCAACAAACTCTTAAGGCTAAAGACAAAGGAAAGTCACATGCAATTTCTATCAGTGATGTGGAGTACGATAACGATGTGGTGAAAGGTACACTTACCATCCACTCTAAAGTAGGAAATGTTTTATTTGATTCTTGATCCACCCACTCCTTTATTTATGAAGAATTTTCTAAGGATATCACCATATTACCTCAACTATTAGATGTTGAGTTAGCTGTGACAAACCCTAATGGCACAACAGTCGCATCAAAAGTTTATAATTCTTCTCCGATTGAAGTTTGTGGGAAAGTTCTTCCTGCAAATCTTGTGATCCTTCCTATAGTGTAATTTGATGTGATTCTTGGCATGGATTGGCTTTCTTTATATAGAGATCATATCAGTTTCCAAAGAATATAAGTCACATTTAATATTCCAGATCAATCTATGATCGTCTATCGATGCAAGGATGAACATAACCTTCCAGTGGAAATTTCTTCCATCTTATGGGTCTTGATTCCACTTAATGAAGGTTATTTATCTCAAATGGTTGGTGAGAAACTCATAATTATGAATATGCCCATTGTACGGAAGTTTGAGGATGTCTTTCCGGAGGAATTTCCGGGTCTTCCACCAAATCATGAAGTTGAGTTTTCAATATAACTTGTACCGAGTGCTTTGCCTATTTCAAAGACACCTTATAGAATGGCCCCAATTGAGTGGCAGGAATTGAAGAAGCAACTACAAGAAAATCTTGATAAATGATTCATATGCCCTAGTGCGTCACCTTGGGGAGCACCTGTTCTGTTTGTTAAGAAGAAAGATGGATCAATGAGACTCTGCATTGATTATCGAGAACTTAACAAGATCACTATCAAGAACAAATATCCTCTCCCACGCATTGATGACTTATTTGACCAACAACGAGGAGCTCAATACTTTTCCAAGATTGATCTTTGTTCAGGGTATCACCAATTAAGGGTCAAAAGGGAGGATATACCAAAGACGACTTTCCATACAAGGTATGGACACTATGAATTTATAGTGATTCCATTTGGTCTTACTAATTCCCCTGCTATCTTCATGGATCTGATGAATAGAGTCTTTAGAGACTATTTTGATCAGTTTGTGGTAGTCTTTATAGACGATATTCTTGTATATTCAAAGAGCAAGGAAGAACATGAAGATCACTTGAGAATTATATTGAAGACCCTGAGAAAGGAGAAGCTTTATGCAAAATTTACCAAATGTGAATTTTGCCTTCAAAGAGTTTCATTTTTGGGTCACATAATCTCAAAAGAGGGGATATTTATGGATCCAGCAAAAACAGAGGTTATCGAAAGATGGTCGAGACCAAAAACAGTAACTGAGATCCGAAGTTTTCTTGGTTTGGCTGGATATTATCAACATTTTGTGAAATATTTTTCACGATTATCTAATCCACTCACCAAGATGACTCATAAAGGAGTTAAGTTTGTCTGGATGGAGGAATGTGAAGAGAATTTCAAGGAGTTGAAAAGAAGGTTATCCAGTGCACCTGTTCTCACACTGTCTTGTAGTGGAGAAAGGTTTGTGATCTACAGTGATGCATCCAAGATGGGATTGGGTTGTGTTCTCATACAAAATGATATGGTTATTGCTTATGCCTCACGACAGTTGAAAATCCATGAGCAAAATTACCCAACTCATGATTTGGAGTTAGCTGCGGTAATCTTTGCAATAAAGATTTGGAGGCATTACCTTTATGGTGAAAGGTGTGATATTTATACTGATCATAAATGTTTAAAGTATATTTTCACACAAAAGGAGCTGAATATGCACCAGAGAAGATGGTTGGAGCTGATTAAGGATTACGACTGCTCAATTCATTACCACCCTGGGAATGCAAACAAGGTGGAAGATGCATTAAGTAGACAAGACCATGCCATTTTATCCATGACGAGGATCACAAAATATCCAATATTTATGGATTTACAAAGGATGGATCTTGGAATTATAATGGAAGGGGGAAAATCCTATCTTTCTTAAATGAATGTTCAACTATCTATACATGTGAAGATTCAAGAGGCACAGAAAGAAGATGTCGAGTTACAAAAGAAGGTGAGAAATGTTCCTGAATTCAACCTTGATTGTGATGGGATAATAAAGTTCAGGAATCAGGTTGGTGTTCCTCCCATCCCCGAATTAAAGAAGGAGCTATTGGATGAGGCTCATAGTTCTTCATTCTCTATTAATCCTTGAAGCACGAAGATTTATAGGGACCTGAAAGAGTACTTCTGGTGAGATGGAATGAAAAGAGATGTTGCTAAATATGTCTCTCGATGCTTGGTTTGCCAGTAAGTTAAAGCTGAGAGACAGAAGTCTAAGGGGATGGTACAACCATTACCCATACCCGAATATAAATGGGAAAACATCACTATGGAATTTGTCATAGGAATTCCTAAAACATCCAAAGGCAATAATACTATCTGGGTCATAGTTGATCGTCTTACAAAGTATGCACACTTCATCGCTATTAGAGAGGATTTATCTCTAGATCAGCTTTCCAGGATATATGTAAAAGAAGGGGTAAGATTTCATGGAGTACCACTTTCTATTATATCTGATCAGGATCCGAGGTTTACCTCAAAGTTCTGGAGAAGACTTCAGCATACTCTGGATACAGAGTTGAGTTTCAGTACTGCTTATCATCCTCAGATAGACGGGCAGTCTGAGAGAACAATTCAAACTCTAGAGGATTTATTGAGAGCTTTCTCTATAGATTTAAAAGGTGGTTGAGATCAACACCTACCTTTGGTGGAATTTTCTTATAATAATAGCTTTCAATCCAGTATTCAGATGGATCTTTATGAAGCTCTCTATGAAAAGAAATGCAGGACTCCAACTTGCTTGGATGAAGCTGGGGAAAGAAAGCTATTAGGACCTGATATTGTTGATGAGATGGCAGAAAAGGTCTGATCTATTCAACAACACATAAGAGCAGCTCATAGTCGATAGAAAAAGTTATTCCAACAACCGAAGAAAAGACCTAGAGTTTGAAGTGGGTGATAAAATGTTCTTACGAATATCTCACTGGAAGAGGGTCATGAGATTTGGAAAGAAGGGGAAGTTGATCCCTAGATATATCGGTCCTTTCGAAATATTGGATCGTGTTGGGAAGGTAGCTTACTGACTGCTGCTTCCACCGAATCTCTCTCAAGTTCACGATGTGTTCCATGTATCTCTCCTGAGAAAGTACATACCTGATTCTTCACATGTACTCAGCTGAGAAGTTGTACCGCTGGAGAAAGATCTTTCTTATGAAGAACAACCGATAGAAATTCTGGATCATAGTGAAAAAGTCCTACGAAACTAGACCACTCGCTTGGTGAAAGTTTTTTGGAGGAACCACCAATTAGAAGAAGCTTCATGGGATCTTGAGGATATGATGAGGGAGAGGTATCCTCATTTGTTTGTTACAAAGTGACGAATTTCGAGGGAGAAATTCATTTTAAGGGGGGTAGAATGTAACACCCAAGACTTTTATGAGAAATATTTTGTTTTTATGTTATATAAACCATCAAAGGTATCTTTCGCTATACGCAATCACGACCTTCCTCGATAGCGTGTGTAGTACGCAATACCGAGTTCCACTAAACAATGATATATTATTATAATATTATAAACTAGCCATTATGAATAGTATTAAATGAATTTTAAATTTTACTACATTATTATTCATCTTACACATTTTCTAGAACATGGTAAGAGAACAAAATAATTTTTTTTGGGTAAAATAAGTATTTATAAAAAAATGCAGTTTTGCCTCCTTTTGATGGCGCACCCACATTAAATCTAGTTTTTGACACGTTTATAAGTTCAATCTGACAAAATAAAATTTTTCTTTTTAATCAGGATATAAAAATTTACTTTGGATAAATTTTTAATATTTTTCTGATAACTTTCATATTTTGATGAATAGTAAAAATACGCTAATTTTTAATTAAAAACAAATTTTTTCATTTAGATAATTTATATGGTTAAATTATAATATTGAATGGTTTTAAAGTATAGATAGAATATTTTTTTACCATTTAATATAATGTATGTCATTAGCATTAATTTCACATTGAATTCATAGGTAAAAACACTTCAATCTTTGGCAATGTTTTAACTTCTAAAACCTGTTTTCTTAACAACGAGATTTATTTTAAATTAATTACTAAAACTTATATGTTTTGAATTTTGAAAAATGGATTCCATATTCAGAATCAGTGGTTCCAAATTATGTTAATAGGATACTTTTTATTTTTGGGCATTATGAATAGTAACTACGGTAAATTTTATTTACGATAGTTAAAGGTAAATCGGGTAATTAAGGGTAAATATAAGATTATAAAATTACCCTAACACCTGACAAAATCCTATTGGATGACTAATAGTAGACCCATATCACCTAAGGGTCTGATTAGATTCATTTAATAGACTTTTTTCCATGAAAATAATTTAATTATTATTAAAACCAAAGAATGTGACAACATGTCATTTTCTTAAATGTTATAAGTATAATAATTTTAATTTGGTGCTAAACATAATGAAACTTCAAACATGAATAGTCTCCAAAAATCTAATACAATTATATACATCATAGTAATTTATTTAGAATTTTTAGGAATTAAATAATTATCATTAATTATGACACAATAGTGATGTTGAAATTATTTTATTAATTAAAATATCAAATAAATAGTTTTAAAAATATTAAAATAATTATTATATGCACTATTTAATGTTATCCACTCCTTTTCTAGATACATATGAAATCTTATTAATCTATTAAAGCTTTTAGTTTGAACATATCCTCTGTATATATTTTATTTAAATTCAAATAAATGAATAGTGTCAAAATTGACACTATTGTTATTTTATAAAAATAACATATTATAAAATTGATTAAAAATCAAAAAAATATTTAAAAATTATAAAATAAAATTTATATGGTCTAAAATGTCATAAAGTGTCAAATTATGGAAAATTAACAACACATATGTAATTATTAATAATAATTTAAAATTTAGAATATTATTACCACAAATAAAATTAAATTGATAAATAAGGATAAATCAAGTTGATAATGTTTAAAATAAATTCATAACATGTCTAAATTTTATTGGTTGATGAGATTAATACCCTATATCATCTCATAGTTGGATATGAGTCATTTTAGAAGTTTTTATGTGGGGTTGAGGTTTAATATAAACTAATATTTCTTATATTTCAAAAGGTGCCCCTCTTCTCCCTTATGAAAGGGCACCTACTCCCTCTCCTAATCACACCAATTTGAGCCTTAAAGATCGTCCAAACCCTGCCCATTTCACTTCCCCACTTCCCTAGAGTCATCGTAGAGGTTCTGGTCTTCTTCAAATACCAACCCTAGTGCCCTAAGAGGAGGTTAAGAAGAGGCGCGTCAAAAAGAGGTAATATCCATTACCGATCCTTTCCAAATTCTTTCTTCTTCAACATCTTCTTATTTAGTTGTTTCATTATGAAGTAATAGCATAAATATAACTAATATACTGATATTTTATGATAAGTATGAAACAACCCTATTTCAACATCTATCCATCCTACAGAAAACGAAATCACCGCGCGTGCGTACGTACGAAATACCGTCTCCACGCCGTGGTGTAATCTATTTTCCCCCACCACCTTACTTGGATGGGTATAATGGTGTAAATAATCACTATATATGATTATTTTAAAGTTATATTGATTCTGAAATAGTATACATACACTCCAATACAATTCCACGATCATGGGAACGATATCATCACTCGTGCGTACATACGGAATACCGTCTCCACGATGTGATGCGATTCGTTCTACATGATCTTCATTGAATAATGATTATATAAATGAATTTAATGAATAAATATGATATATAGTACATTAATAACATTCTGGAAATGATGTATCTGTAACCTAAAGAGAAGAATAAGAATTTATTCGATAAAACACGCATAAGAACAAAAAGTTATAAACACCCAAATAACAAGTAGCAATGAAATATTACTACTAAGAAGCTAAGAATATGACCATATATGATATCATAACAATAATTATGATTCTGGAATAATTCAATAACATTATTTAAATCATTATACATGAGGTTCAGACACTTACGAGGCAAATCGGACTTAACGTAAGGGAAATATCACAATCTCATTTTTATCCAAGATTGTTTATACTTTGGTATTTACTAGGGTGTATTTTATCATCCACATCTATGTTTCCTCAATATGTAATATTATTTCCATCCACCTACAGTTGTTTAAATCCATTTTTACCCTTTGGTTAGTTTATAGTAAAAGATATGAAAGGAATCTTTTGTCATTTTTCGTACGAGGTACTTTTTGACTTTTCCGACAAAAGTACGAGAAGAATGTTTTTTTAACTTATACGGCATGAATGTATTTTTAAAAAATTATTTCCAAGAAGCTTCCTTTACAAGTTTTCAAGTTTATTTTTAATAAACTTATTTTAGTTTAAAATTGTATGACATGTTAAGAAAGGAAAAGTGTTTTTCAAGTAGAAAGGATATTTTCCTCAAGAATGGAGTTCGAGTGTTTTATCAAAATTATTTTCCATCTAAGATAATGCAGGGTTCTGATTATATCCCTATTTTTACATTGATTTGATTATGTTATGATGGAATTATTTTTATGATATCCTTTTATGGATTATGTTATGATGATGTGATGTTTAAGAATCCCATTTTTTTACATGGGTTATGATATGAATTATGGTTTATGATTTTGTGGCACACATAAGAATGGTATAATTATGAGATGGGTGGGACCTATATATCCCTCCAATTCATTAGGTAAAGATTTTATATCTCATGAGATAGACATGGCTGGAATGACAGGTTATACCGGTTCAGTGAAACAGGACTGAAACGAGGAGTGAACTCAGTTCAGAAATGGACATTGTGCACTAAGATAGTCTTGGAAATAAGTCTTGACTAATAAGAAATGATTCTCTATGATTATGTGTGTATGACACAATGTTTCATGTTTTAAGTTATGATTATTGTGATTTCATTTCACTACTATGATTTATCCCATGTTATGAAATTATGCTCTCTTTTGCAGGTTAATATTTCCAAAATGTTATGTTCTTATGAATATGATGTGATTGATATTTGTTTTACCCTTACTGAGCATTTGAGCTCACACTTTCATATGTTTTCTTTCCCTAGGACATGAAGAAGATTATTAAGTAAGATATTCCAAAAGGGACTATAGATATGATGAAATAAATGAGAGACAATGTAGACTCTTTATGAACCAGTTGTTTATGTTTCCTAGTTTCTAAATACACTATACCTATACGGTCCTTTTCATGGTTTTGTTATATGTTGTAATAAGTATGATTCAATTTTGAAGTAATAAAAATGTATGTAAAGTATGGGTCGTTATAATAATATAATCATTAAGGGTTGAAAATGGTATGTTGAATGGTGCTGAAGACAAATAAATTTCATTAAATGGAATGGTGATATTTTTATTAAGGGAAAACAAACCTGAATGTGTACCCAATATTGATACAATTTTGTTAAGAATGTATAAATACATGGTTGATATGGATTAAGAATATTGGATAGTATTTATTTCCATAGATCTGATTGTTGAATTTTTGAAAAAGTGGACTCTCTTATAATGGATCAATATTAATGCTTCTTATATTTATTGAATATTTCCACTAGTATTTGGAATAAGGAAGAATGCATGTTTTCCAAATAGATTTATGGTAATTTAGGTTATTAATATGTTTAAATATAATAAACAATGATGGTATTCACATGATTGGATTATGACAACTAAGATATAATTTCTGATATATGTGAGTTGAATGTTAAGCTGATTATGTGACCTTCTTTATAATGTTATGGATTGTTCTTATTTTTGGATGGGTTATAAGGTTATGTATTTAAAAAAAATTAGGTAATACTATAGAGGATGTTTGTTTAATTAATGTAACATCTCACCATATTAAAATTTAAGCATATTGTATAGCATGTGCTATCCATTTTGGTTGTGAAAATGATAGTTGGAATGATCCATTATTCTATTTATGGATCGCATGGTCTGTCAATGCTTGAGAAATGATAATTTTATCTTCATTATTTTGTATAACATATGATGTGGAAATTTATCATGGAACAGAATAGTATGAGATTGGGTAGAAATCAAGAAATTATATATTCTCTTAAAAATTGTTCAACATTATGAAAATGATATTTAATTAAAATTGTGTCCCATTATCATCACTTTTTATGATATAAATAAACCTTTTTAAGCCTCTTTTGTTTATGGATTTGTGATTTTTATATTTATCCTAACCATATTCTATATCACCCTGCAATAGAACATGATAGTTCTAATTGTATTCCTTGTCCATGTATTCACTTTCCACCAGTGTACCCCTATGTGGATACATATTTATGAGTTACATTTATTAACCATTAGTTTCTAGAATTCAATTATCAAGTGATACATTAGTATTCATTTTTACTATATTGTTTTCTATGAAATGTACATTAATATATCAAATTATTGATACCCCAAAAGAATTTTGAGGGAGAAATTCATTGGGGGGGGGGTATAATGTAACACCCTCTGATTGTGTGAAAATTTTCTTATAATTAATTTAATAATTTGCGTTTCAGGAAACAATACGGTAATGTTTCACTATATGAAACAATTATATTTTCCTATAGCACACACAACACTATATTTCGATTGTATTAAAAAAATACTGAGTCCCTTTGTTGACTCATGTTACAATTAATGTCGGGTTTTATTATACTACAATATAATATTGATATTGTTATTAAAATACAATTATAGCTACCAATAAGAAATTATAATTAATTATATGGATATCATTAAATAAATTGTGAAAATATGATTTTATCATGTATATACATTAAATCCTTTGGTTATCAATCAGTCTGATAAAAATGTACGACCTATTTAAAAATAAGAAATTACTTTTCTACGAAAACTATTATTCTATTTTCAACGCCATTATATCACAAGAAATAAAGAATTTTTTTAATGTATTAAATAAAATTTATATATATTCAATCAATATTATTTTTTTAATTATTCAATATATTTCATTGCTATAAGATTAGAAGAAATCTAATTTTATGAATAAAAATGTATTTTTATAAAATGTAATTTGACTTCTTTTTTATTGTGAACCCATATTAAATAAAATTTTTGACACTTTCATAGTTATTATATGACAAAATAAACTTAATTTTGGAAAGATGAATATAGATATTTACTTTGGGTGAAGTGTGGGTATTTTTCGGAGATGTTTCAAATTTTGATGAATGAAGAAAAAATACTGAATTATAATTCCAAACTACTTTTTCATCTATATAATTTTTATAGTTAAATTACATTTAAAATTTTATCAACGTTTTATTAGATAAATATTTTGTCTATTAACAAAATTAAAGTCATATGGATCAATTTAACATTGAAATTAGATATAAAATAGTTGAATCCTTTGAACATTTTTACTTTCAAATCCAACCTTGTCATCCCATTTGCTGGAGTAAATTTAAATTAAATTCTCCAAAACATGTGATTTAGTTTGGAAAAAATGGGTAAAATATTTTGAATCATAATAGTTTAGAATTTATAATAATTAAAAATTATATTTTGACCAATAATATAAGTGAATGTGATTCATATTAATTACAACTATTAAGAGAAAAATTACTGTTACAATAGAAAATAAATAATCTTAAGGCCCAAAATGACCAAAACAATTATCTTAAATACATTCTACATGAATATTTATACTCTATAATAACTATTATCCGATTTTTTTCATTATCAGATCCAATGTTAGTGGGGAAAATAAGGATGGGATTCCCTTTTTGAACATTTACAATAATGTCATTCCTCCTCCACTATTAATAGGCACTCAAGCCACCCACAAATTCACAACTCCAAGGACCATTTAAAAAGATATTATATTACAAAATATCATTCCAAAATCCCTAAATGATTCTTATAAACCACCATAAAGGAATAAATCCAATCCTAGAATCCCTTTGGTGCAATCCAAGAGGAGTTACCCCAAGAGGAGGTAACATCCTTCCATAAGACCTTTTGTTTTATTTTTATTATGCACACCATATATTATTATTATTATAAGATTATAAAATAAACTATGTAGTATAATTATAGTTCATGGTTTTAATCCTATTAGTTCTACCTTCACTTACACACACTTCCATGTAATGGGTAACATACTTACCATTCATGTGTACGACGACTACTCCCTCATAAAATGATATTGTTCATTTTTTTACATTACACCTCTCAGACTGGTAATTAGGATGAAAAATATGTATTTATATGATATATATGATATATATTATTTAGTTATTCTAATTTAATTGATATATGAATCATACCATCATGCTTTTATTTTTTGGTAAATAATATATCTTAGTTTGTGGAGGTGTGGACTACTGCTTCCTAAAAGAGAGGTGATTCATTTACTCATTACAAGGAATGTATTAAGAATGATTCAAATGAATTTACATTAGATAATGACATAATAATTCTACTCAAATGATAATATATATATATATATATAATTTAACATTCGTTCATTACAACAGGAAAACTAAAACCACATTTATGCATACATACAACCTGCCATCTCCATGAATGATGTATTCCATTTCATATTCATATCTTTCATATATTTTCGTAAATAAATTTATATTGACTGTATATGAAATTTTAATCCTATATAATATTCTCAAAATAATTAAACCACAATCTATTTAAGGGTATGATGAACAAAAAGTCAAAACATATTCGAAAAGCAAAGCGAATATTACCTAATATATAGCAATAACATGATAGCGTCAATAAATATGAAATATAATGTCAGAAAAAATATAATATTGTAATTTATATAAGAATATGGTTCATTAGAATATTTATAATAAACCTATAGTTATTATACAAGTGGTTATAATGTGTATGAATAATGTTAAGGCTTAGGGTAAGGGTTTTATCATTTCACTTTTTATACCCCTGAGATACATGCCTTGTTCAAAATTCATTTCATTTGTGAAGTGTATATAAAAGCCATGATTTTATTAAATTACCACTATATGTAAATTTTTTGGCAATTAAACATTAATTTTATTGATATAATTTCATGGGTTTTATGATCAAAAGTTACCAAATTTGTAATGTGATTTTTTTCTTAATTTTATTTCTTTGAGATACAAGTATTGTAATGCACCAAGAATTTTAGATGGATTTTATATAACAACATTTGAAATGTTATATCCGTAAAATAATTATTTAATGATATTTAAGAATCATTGAATTTTATTATCTAATGTATAATAAAATTCTAGGTTAGTAAAGTGTTAATACTTTATTTCTACAATCTCGTTATTTATTGGGAATGTTTATGATTACACATCCATTGATGAAAAGGTATGAAACGTATTGCAAGAAAAGTAAAAAATATTTTAATAATAATATTATTAATGATATATTTAGGTATTTTTACCATTTTTCTTCTTACTTTTAATTATGATAATTAAGAAATTGTTTTTATAAAAATCTAACATTATCTCTCTCTTCGATTAGAAATTTGTGTTATTAAAACAACATGATTTCTATATAGGGGTTTCATAAATGTTTTATGTTTTGGAGGTGTCTTATTTTTTCATGATTATTTTATATATTTTTTAAGGAAATTGGTTTCCAATATATTTTCAATAATTTTTATGAGTTTTCTATATAATGGCTTTAGGAATATCTTTATGCTTCTTTCATAAAACTTGTTGAAACATGCTTTCAATATTTTATCGAGCCTTGTTTGTATATACCTATTTATTTTAAAAGGAAGTGGTTTTCAAAATTCCATCCCAATTCCTTTATATGTTTTAAAATATATTTTAAAAAAATTAATTTCAAAATACATAATTTTTTATAAAAATTTCTTCAAATAGAGAAATATATTTTCCTATAGAAATGTGTCTAAAGAATTTATAATGATTTTTTATAAGTAAATAATTATTGAAATGGTTTTATTAAAAATATTTTAAAATAAAGTAAATTTTTTTAAGAATTAATCCATATTATATTTCATAATCCTTCTCAGTCTATGAAGACATAGTTTGTCATAGTTTATGATTTATCAAAAATAGGGTCCCAGAATACAATTCATATTCTATCTTAAATGGTTTATGTTTAATGCACTAATGTTTATGACACCCATTTCTCTTCTATGGGTTATATGATTTTTATTTCTTCTTCATTTAACTAGCTATGATCTGATGAAATGATTGTTAGACATATCTATTTTCCAGATGTAATGGTATGATTAAAGGTTTATGATACTCATTTAATTTCCTGGGTTTTTTATTAAATTTCTAGGAATCCCAGCTCTTTTATCAGTCATGATATGATGAATGCTTTTTATTTAGGTGAAGAAGAATGTATGAGTAAAATATGTGATGGGTTGACCCTATATAATTTTTATGTGAATTTGGTAATCATAATTTTTGTACAATCTCAAAGGGTATATGAGAGGCAATCCCAAGACTGAAACAAGAGGGTACACATGAGGGAACGTGAAGCCCAAAATAAGAGGGTTTATAGGAGGGAATACCATGAATTAAATAATATAGTACCCGGGAGGGAATCCCATGCTTGAAACAAGAGGTTACATGATAGGGAATTCGAAGCCCGAAATAAAAGGGTACATTTTAGGGCATCCAAAGTCCAGATAAGAGGGTACATGGGATGAAATACCAAAACTAAAATAAGAGGGTCTATGGGAGGGCATCATAAGATAGAAACAATAGGGTTAAATGGAGGGAATACTTATCCCAATGCAGGTTCAAAGATGTTTATCCCATGGCCTAAATTTTCTGATGGTCTTATTAGGTATCATTGACATAGGATTTTCAGGAATGTGTGTCTGCCAAAAAAATCGCACATCTTTTCCTTATTTTGTTCTTTAATTGATTTTTATATTAATTCCCAAATGATTTATGTCCTATGAAAATCCAATAATTATTTTATGATTCTGGTTTATGATCATTTATATGAAGGTTGGGATCCTGTAATGTTATGATCACATTCTAATACCACTATTTTCATGAATATCTCTATTTTTTATGGTTACAAAGAATCTGATCTCACCTTTTGTTTTGTTTCCTTTCCCCTAGTTATGAAGAAATGTTTTAGTTTGAATTACTAATGGGGATGATATTTTATAGTAAACATTTATTATCTTTTACCATGTTTTGGTATCTATTTCCAAGATTCCAAATTTGATAAAATATTATGGTCATTGAGAATGTATTTTTGTAATGTGTTGAAAACCCATCTAAAATGATGTAATATCTATGTATATTAATCTTGGGACTCTATAAAAACTATATATCACAACCATATAAAAAACTAACTATTGAAATGAAACACATAACTAAATCCCTTTCATTATACCATAACAATTGTTTATCTCCACATCACATCATTATATTATCACCTCATAAAGATGTTTTACTTGGAAGAGATAATGGGAATTTAAAAAATTAAAGATCACCCATATATTAGATAATATTAACCTCATTTCAAAATTATATAAAACACCTCTCCAAATTCATACATTCACTGAATTTTCAATACTACACATCAATAACCACTAAAACCTCACAAAATTCAAAAAGCAATTTCTAAAACCAAAAGACAAATATACAATAAGGAAAAAAATATTGTTCAACTAGTTTTGGATTTCCACATCCACATTTAATATTTATTAAAAATATTCATTCATTATCCATTTTAATTCCAACACCAAACTTCCACTTTCATGTGATTTTAATTTTAATTAACAAAATTTATTTCTACATCTTCAATTTACCACATTTTACCATTTATTTATTCATCACAACTCATTCCAATTTCTATTTAATAAATCGGATCCATCTATTCAAAACATGTTTCATAATGTTGGACGAATATACCACACTAATTATATCAATATAATAACTTTTTAGTATAAAACAAAACAAACATCCCACCCTATACATCTACCTCAAACATAAAAATAATCTAGCTCAAAACATTCACCTCTAACACAATAATTTTAGAAAATAAAACTATAGGAACTCCATTTATTTATTTTCTTTTGAAAAATTATCAGTTCATGATCAACAAAATCATATAAAAAATATATCTCAGATCAATAATTTTACATTTCATTCATATAATTAAATTAAAGATGAACTATTCAAATATTTCAATAATAACATTAAATAAAATTAATAGAGTTTCACTATTTTTAATTTACAATAACATAAAAAAAATAAAAAAGGTAGAAATTATAATTTTAGTAAACTGTCATTATATTTCAATGAAATTTTAATTATCTATGAATTGGATAATTTAATATCATCATTTAATGAAAAACAAAACAAGATAATTCTATATATATATATATATATATATATATATAAATAAACAGGGATAATACAAATCACCTCACTCAATTTTTTTTTTAAATCATAATATAAAGAAGAAATGTAATATAAGATCAAATACCTAAAAACTAATAAATATACTCCATATATCATATATCTTATTAATCCTACATAACCATAATACAAAAATCATGTGATTGTAATCTCATTAGGATAACAGAGAGAGGAGTAATAAGGATATGAAAAATGAATTGAGAATAACGGGAATTGTATGGTTTTTAAAATATGTCCTAGAAAGAAAAAGACACTACATGGAACTCATAAGTCAATTGAAATTGACAAATAATAATATAATTTATAAAATCAACATGTAATGGCCTCGAATACCTTGAAAAATTGTTGGTGAAACAAATTATTTATTATCATTAACATTAATGTTATATTTTATCCCACATAATTATATTTTAACAACCACATAAATGTGACATGAAAAATGATGATTATAAATAAATTATCTCAATTATGATCAATCATATAATTTATAAAAATTGATGCAACAATCATTAAATTTCTAAAATATCACCACTAACATCAAAGTTAAATTTAAATCCTTATAAAATATATTACATGTCACATATTAATATCATAATGAATAGGATAAAATCACATATTTCATGTTGTAAGGTAATATCATGTTATATAACTTACCATATCATAATATCTCTGACCATGATGAAATAATTAGGTTTAATTCCTTGTTTAATCATTCCTCAAAATCTATTTCAAAATTAATCATGTTGTTATAAAACCAAATTATATTATTATTATTATTATTCAATACTATAATGTTGAAACTCATCTGTACTCCAACCATTCACATAAAAATTCACTCCCCAAACATCCAATATATCAAAATACAAATTAATCAGACTAGGTAAATAAATTCCTCTACAATATCAGTTGATGATCAATAACATGTTTTTAATTATTTTCTATATGAATGTTATTATTCAATTATCCCATGGGTTTTACTTGTGGGAAACAATGAGGCCCAAGGGATAGTAAACCACCATATTACGAGGGAGGTTCCTTGGTTATAGGAAAAAAATCTCTCATAAGAAACATGATTCCTATGATCTGTTAGTGTGAATAAATGTCAATTTTAATGATGTGACAATAAGATATTGTTCAAGATAGAACACACAGTGGAAATGATGTTTTTCACTTTGTTCCACAAACTTATAATTTGGTGGATAAATCTTGTTTTTATTTGGTTTTTATCCAATTTTCCATGTTAAAATTTACTTTCAATAGAATATGTTATGGATTAAGTTCATTTTCTTCAAATATTATTTATATGATGAATAATGAATTCCAAAATATTTAATTATATTCAGTTCTCCTACATCTAGTGCCTCTTGAATTTTTATGTGGAGTACATCCATGATCTCCTACATAGAAACATGTCAAATATCTTCTTGAATGATTGTTTTATCCTTAAATGTTTCCTCTTTTTATAATACACAATATTTCTAGGTCAGACAATATAATTTCATAACATAATATCTATAATGTTATGACTTTTATATTTATGGAGTGACCCTAAGATAAAATATATATTGAAAATTAAATTCCAATGACTTTATAAAATAAAATAATCTCCTAGAATAATATGGAGTGATGAATCATAGATTACGGTGTGGCATGTTTGATATCTCTATAAAAAATAATTCATAAATATTATTAAGCTAGAATAACTATAGGGATGGAACTATTATTTTGTGAGTGGAGATATTGAGATATATTGAACTAGAAAATCATTTTAGTATCATTATTCAAGTTATAAAATTGTTATTTATACTACTGTATTGTGGTCCTCATGCCTTCTATTTTCCCTAGGTGATACCTATACTATATCAACTAAATTAATTGTGACATTACATGGACCATTTCATCACTGTGTGAGACTTCAACACTTCCCAAAATACTGAAACCCATTTTCCCCAAGAATTATCATTAAATAATAGTCAACTCCTTAGATAAAACAATTAGGTGAAACCACTCTATCTATTATATGGGACCTATCATAATAAAATCATTTCATTCTAACATTATATTAAATCAATGTCAAGGATAATTGCACTAGATAAAATCATTTCCCTATTAATATCATCACAAAATATGAAATTAATATGGTGTCTTTCCTCATAATGTAAGATTAATTAATTTCATTGATGTGTTGTTAAGGATTGAATCAATTATTAAGTGATATAAACCCATCTAATATGAAATGTTATCATAAAATTTATTCCATGATTGTTTTCATATACAGTAGAATATTATCCCCAACATTTCATTCATTTCCACTCTACACCAAAGTATATCCAACTCATCCATGAGAATAATTTTTTTAACATAAAATGAAACCATATCAGTACCATGATTAAATTTTCCAATAAAATAGTTATAAATTTATTCAATATTAATGGTCCTCTATATAAATTAATATAATATAAAATGACAATTGTTTGATAAATACACCCTTTGCATAAGATCAATTCCATTTTGACAATTTATTTATTGATATCAACCCAAATTCTCCATTATCAATTTATTTTATTAGGATTATTTAATCCAAAATATTCACCTAGAGTTATTCTATATATCCCTATGAATTTATTGGAAACATGAATATGAAAAAGTGAGCACTTCCACACAATTCTACAGCAAGCACATTAATATCTCCCAAATTGGGAAGGTTTCTGTACTTTGATACCAAATAATGATCACAAAAAAATGAAGAAATAAATATAATATTTATAACAACATATTTTTTTATACTATCACCCTTTTAAAATTAATTAAATTAAATAATACAACTAAAATACAAAGAAAACAATCCGGGATTGTCAGAAATAATACACTCTCAATAATAATCTTACATTTAGTAAGGCATCTTCTAAACATGTCTTGGTCAAGATATTTATCACTTACTCATTAAATTAAATATAATCCACTGAATATTAAGCATTAAATAAATTTTTATTAAATAATTTTATAATAATATAATAATTCATTAACATTTTATATTGAACTAGATTCTTTGACAAATTGATCAAAAATTTATTATCACACCCAATCACCAATGGGAAAGAAAAATTGATCATCCAGACTACTAGAAAATAAATAATTTATATTAATTTACTTGTATTTTTTACTCTACTATATAATCCACATACATTTAAATAATTCTGATAAACTTATTAATTATTTTTACATTCAACACATATTCCAAAAATTAATAACTCTTTTCCCAATGTTACTTTTCTAAGTCCAATATCTCTTAAAAATATACTTTGATAAATCTATAAATCTATAAAGATCAATCTTTTCATACATAATTATATAATTATATTATAATTTTATATATCATGAATGATTATTTTCTATTCCTAGAGATTTATCCTTTAGGATACTATATAATACTCAAAAAAGTATAACCTTAAAATAAAGTTTTGTTCTTAATGTTATTAAATATATCACTCTATTAATGGAACTAAATAATTAGATCCATACAACCTCTTTCCCAATCTAATGAAAAAATATTTCCATGTATTATATAAGTCGAATATTAGGTTTACTTCTACATTCACATGATTCTAAAAACACTTGATCATACATTTCTTATGAGAGAAAAATAATATTTTCTATAATAATGGTTTGGAAACTCAAGAAAGACTTATTCTCTCGAATCATTGACATCATGGAATGATTTGTTTTTTGAGATTAAAATTAAATTAAATTTCATTATTAATTTCTATAAAACATTATATCATTAATATACAAAATCAACATTATTGAGATTGTGTGAAACCCCTTGAAATAAATATTTTAATTAAATTTGTTTTCATGATATTAATCAAGTTTAAACTACCATGAAACCTCAAATACCTTTCTCAATAAGCTTTTTAAGCCTACATAGTGCCTCAATTATTTTTCACACCTGTGAAACAACATTCATACTCCATTCCACTATAGAAATAACTATAATAAATAGTTTTTATGGAAATATAAACATATAAATGTTTCAAAATTGGGATGTTTCCTTTCATGAATTTAATATTTTGTATAGTAATTCCACATCATTGTTCAAGAGAGACTATGCACTATCACAAATTCAATTTCCATTCTATTTCATTTCGAACAAACATGGGTTTTATTTCATGAGTAGAAAATTGTTTTATTAGATTAAAATAGAAACTAAACAGCTCATTTTCCCTATTGAGGTGATATAAATGGTTGGTTAACTATTATGATTGACTACATAACAAGACAATGTGGCTGTGTTCTAGGTTTTCAGGGGACCATACATGATTACTGCCTAGTTTACCAAGAATGTGGGTTTACCATAATACATTGATAGAATAATTTATAATTGATTTTAATATTATTCACCTATCAATACTTACCACAATTCTTCTTCTATCCTACCACTATAGGATCAACTGGACCTCTCCTCAAGAGAGGGGGTCTCAATATTTATTATTTAATGATTCAATCATATTTTAAACTTGTTTATTTTGTATTTTTCATAGTAAAACTATTAAATACTCATTTTATTTCTTCTCCTTCCTTATTTATGTCTTTATATCTAGTATCACTTCATCCCTGAACCCTATGGGATGTTTATGAATCGATTTTAGGGTTCATCATGTTTGGTGCATATGGTTTTTTATGTATATGTATTTCTTGGATTCCATTAATGTTTTTTATAGAAATATCCATCACTGGTGATGAATTATATCTTGATATACAATAAATAGAGGAATATGTTTTTTAATTTCATAAGATGTAACGATAATTTATTCTAATCAATTATAATATTTTATTTCATAAATTATGATTATGTATGATAGTTGAAATGAATTACATAAATTATTGAATGTGTTTTCCAATTAATGTATGTTTTTATTAGGTATTTCATATGGTGTGAAAATGGAAAGAAAAGTTAGGAAAGGTGAAAAGGACTGTTTTAATTTTACTGTTATGTTAGATAAAAATTTAACCACAGTGGTGTCATTAATTAAACAATAATGTTGAATTTTTATAATTAAATAGTTTAAAAGAAACTGTGGGGTGAAGATTAGTTATTTTTTTGACATTTAAATGGACTTGATTACTATATATATAATATAATTTGGATCAAATTTTCAATTGGAAAAATTTAGAGAATGGTTTGAAATAGAAATTTTGAAACATTGGAAAATGATCTTGGAATCCTGATCCATGTTTTAAGTGATAGTTCATTATAAACTATAATGGATTTCAAA
Organism: Viscum album; assembly: GCA_963277665.1. Taxonomy (NCBI): domain Eukaryota; kingdom Viridiplantae; phylum Streptophyta; class Magnoliopsida; order Santalales; family Viscaceae; genus Viscum; species Viscum album. The sequence goes on along the minus strand of OY728130.1, from coordinate 1,295,443,313 downwards.
ATTTTGGGTTTCTAAGAGTGATAGATATATAGAGAGGACCTCTTAAGTACCATTTTATACTATTTTTCAAACAAAAATTATTTTATTGATGTGGTATGGTCTTTGGATCTATGGGTGGGTTTATTATTTTATGTGATTGCTAATTTTTCTTGTGAGGGAATGGATATTTTGATGATATTTAATGATTATAATTTGTAAACACATGTTTCACTCACCAGAAATTGGTTGAGATATATGGGTTACTTGGAATATTATTGAGGGACAATAAAAGGTTTATATCTACTCATAAATTTATGGAATAAATCCACCATGGGTGGTAAATGTCCTTGGGTACTACCATTTCTGTGGGTAGATGTCCTAGCTAGTTTATTATAGGCATTAGAATGCATCGACAAAGTTAGTCATGGTTAAAGAAATATGTACATATAAGGTCAAAACATGAGATGATTATGAAATTTAATTATTTATTTTATAGTTATCTTTATGATAACATCCTTTATTTGTGTTCAAATGTTTGGTAGGAAGACCAGTTACCAAGAATTCCCCTTTCTAAAAAACGTTTTTCAATAAAATGGTGTTCTGGTGTTTATTATGTTATTTCTAAAATTTGTATTATTTTAGTAAAAGTAATAAAATGTTTTACCTATATTTGAATTTTATAATGTTTTATCAAAAATTTATTTTTGACTATAAAAACTTGTTAAAAAAATTTAAAGGGTAATATTGTGGATCTAAAGTGATTATTTTCATTTAAAAGTGAAATGAATGTTTTTGGATTTATTTTTGGTGTAATTTTTTATTTTTTATGAAACTATATGAAAGAATATTTCCTAAATTTTATGTAAAATAAGGGTATAGTTAATTTTAATTTTAAATGAAATTTTAGGACCTTCTTGGTGGGATCCCACTAAGAAAATGTTTTATCACACACAACACATACCATTCAATGTATATAGTTCACTTGATTTCTTTTTAATTTATTTTAATTTAGCTTATTTAATGTGTTTTTATGTGTTTATACATTTTTTAGTATCAAATCCAGATATGGATAGTGAGAATGGGTGACATGAGGTTGGTATAGTTTTTTGGGTTTTCATTTGTGTCTTTTTGGAATTTTTATATATGTATAGTCCTTCATTTGCACAGTCCTTTTATAAATGAATTGATGTTCATTAATTTATATTTATTTTATTTTATGTGACCTTTTGTGTTCAACTATTACTTTGATGAAGGAATTATTATTTCGTCCTATTGTTACTAAACTAGATTTCATGACTAGTAGTTAATTTTGAATCCATGGAAGAAGAGTATTTTCCATGTTGATCAAAAATTTTCCTTTTTTATTTTATGGGTTGGGTCATGTGGAAAAATCTTGGGTGGATTGGGTTGGGTTGTGAAACAATGGTACTATATAACACCAATTATTTATTTGGGGTGCATCTTGGTATTATAGAGTATAGTTATTTCTTCAAGCATCAATATGTAGATGTGGGGGTTAGGCCTCATGATCTCTTTCTCAATAAAATCCTAGATTATCAACAGTTTTTAGCTTTTAGAAATTCATATTTAATTATTATTTGGAGGTATTTGATGATTTTTTATATGATGTGATGATTCCATTATCCTTAATGAGTGAAAGAATAAGCATAAGGTTATTCGTGCGTATTATCTATTGAAATAGTGAACAAACTAGGACTACATGGGTTAAATGAAAAATTGGATAAAACATACAAAGTTCGTGTAAAATGGAACTACGATCATCATAGATCAAATAATATAATTTGAGTACGGTTTACCGTCATCTGTGGTCATATTTTGGTCTCATCGATTTCTCCAAAATATATTATTTTTTCCTTTATTGTTTTTAGGATTGATCAGAGTCTTATTCACCATTTGTATGATTCTAATAAACTGATTTTTCTTTGTATAATTGAAATCATTTAGTATATTTTTATTTGAGTGTTTTATGATTTGTTTTTCATATTATTTATTTTTTTCCATATATTCATAAATTGGTTTTGGCGATGAGAAATAATATTTTAAAAGTTTTAGTTAAAAAATATATTTATAATGAGTTTAATAATATTTTAGTTTTTGAATTTTGAAATTCCTCTTTGGGATTTTGTTGTTCTAAATGATTTGAATATAGTACGAAAATAAGATGATTTTTAATTTTATATTTAGAGTCTCTTCAATGAAATTTATTTCAGAATGGATAATTGAAAAGTTCATGTTATGGAATAATATTTTTATAGAAATGTGATTTCCTTCAAAAATTTAAAAGTTAGTTAAATGTGGTGGTCTTTTTAAAATAATATATGATTTTTGGAAAACATGAATTGTTTTAATGTGACTTTTTTTGGAATGGGTATTTTTGGTTTGTTGCTTGTGTTATGGTATCATATTATTTAATTTATAAAACATGGACCATGTGGTTCATGTTTATTTTTAGATATTATATTCCTACCATAATAGGTCTTATTAAAATATAGGGGGTTCCCTTAGAGTTATCCTTATGTAGTTTCATTTATTTCATGGACATTATCTTTTTCATATTATTAACTCTATCAAATTCCAAGTTGTTTGATTTATATAAGACTCTTATATCATTTTAGGAGTTCCTTTATTAATTCCCTACTCTTTTTTTATATTGATGGATATGAAGAAGTCTTAATTTTATTAGTATGTATTAGTATATCCACTTGGTGAGATTTTTGTCTATAATTTTGTAAGTAAGTATTATTGTTGATTCTTTTGGGGATTATGTGTTTTCATAGTGTGTGTTTTTTTTTAATTTGGGGTGAAATTAATTTTGTTGGTATTCATCAATTAATTATTTTTCATTTATAGTTGTTGAGTATTATAGATCAATATTTAGGAATTATAGTTTTTTTAGGATAATTTTTTTTATTTGGAGAATACCTTACTGATTTGGATTCATACTCTCGCGGATTCCATTTTTTTCTTATATTCAGGTAGTTTGATGTATGTTTTTTTAAATGTTTTTGAATGGGTGAACTTTGGATCAGTTATAGGGTAGATGTGACAGTTTATAAATTTTAACAATAATATTCATTATGTTAATATAATTATGGGGTTTTCCATGGGATAATGTTCTAATATGAGATCCTCATTTACATGCTAATTATATTTAACCAGGGTCAAGATACCATGCTGTTTTTCATTATAGAATTCTTATGAGTTGTTCAAAAAAGTGATTTAGTTGAAATGCATGTCGATCATGATGATTATTTTTCTCTAGAGGATGTTGAGTTACTCGTGAGTTATTAACTTCTTTCGTCTTTAGAATTTGGTGTCGGAGTGTTTATTGGATTTTCTAAGAGTGAGATTTCATGAGAATATTTTGGGAAAATTAATATAGATTTGAAATTATGTTTGATACTTGGCCATGTAGGGTGTTATTTTTTTGGAAAATTAAAATAATTTATAAATTTGGGATACAAGTACAATTGTTCTCTATCTATCATATGATTCATCCTCATTATCATATAGAAATAACCCACTGAGATGAATTTTGGTTTTTTTATTTGATAATTTGGTTATAGGGGGTTGTTGCATTAATTAGGGTTGCTTTTGAGAATTTATCCATTGATATTTCTCCATTAAAACAACCTTATTGTATATGGTGTAGTTAATTTTTTTTAGATACATTTATTTTCACTGTGGACTTTATGTAGGATGAAAGTTGAATGGGGGGAATATTTTTTTCCACAAGTCATATTGAGTAATATTATAATATAAAAATTTTGGTGAAATTTAAAATTTTAAAAGTTTGGGGCCTATTTTTTCATTTCATTAATTTTCCATAATGTGAATAGTATTCACTAAATGGATTTAGATAAACAATTTTTTTTCACAAAAATAGAATCTTATTTATTTTAGATTTAATCCACATAGATTTTCTTATATGCATAGAGTTTGATTTATGTGGCTTCCAACATAAAACCTTTAGGGAAATTTTTCTCTGGGGGTGAGCTACATTGCTAAAAAATTGTTAGGATTAACTAATAATATAGATCATGTAAATGGGTGGTGGGTTTGATGTGATAACATATTTTTTCAATGATTTTAATCGACTAATATGACTTAACTATTCATACTTCCTAGAATCCCTCAAATATAGTTTTTCCTCTTCAACTCCTTCCACCATTTACATGATTTTCCATCTTTCCTCAATCACATGGATTATAATGAACTCCCATGAATGACATGAAGTTCCCCCTATAACTATTTGGATGATTAAATCCTCTACTAACATAATTTCAAGGGGATTCCTAAAGGTAAAACTATGTTATCATCTTACTATTCATTATCCCTCCTATAGTATTTTTTCCAATCAGATTCAATAACTAAAATAAAACTACGGTCTTTGAGGTTCTTATTTGAGGTTTTCTGGTATTTGATTCATTGGTGTTATTGTTTTATAGGTTTAGTAAATAGTCCCTTTATTCTTGTTTGATCATTATCCATTATAGGATAATACATTCAACTCAATATTCATTGATCTATGTTAGTTTTGTTTCTGCTATTTCTTAATATGGCATGTAATTTAATTCTTGACCATTTTAATTGCCCTATTTTTTAGTTATGTATATGTATAATAGCCAAAATAGACATTATAAATGTTTTAGTGTGTCTTTAATGTTTATTAAGGCATTTTCATGGTATTTCGAGTTGTACATGAAATTATATATTCTTATAAAATGTTTATTGCGTTTTTAATTAGAATATAATGATTTAAAATTATATAACCTTATTTGGTTCAAGATTTAAATTAGAAGGTGACATTTTTAGTGTTTTTGGGTTTTTAGAAAAATGGGTGATATGTTATTTAATAAAAAATAAAATTTCCATTATATTTTATTTTTGAAATAACATTTAAAATAAATATTAATGGGTCGAAATCAAAGAATGTATTAAAATTGAAATATTAATACAAAAAGAACGAGATTTTATCATAAGAAAAGTTTTTATCAGAAGGGTTCTATAGAACATTGAATATTGTTTAAATTGTATGCATGTTTGTATTCTTGAGATAACATATTGATTACCTTATTGAATTTTAACTCCATGAGGGGTTTTTTAATGATGTTTTATTCACTTTATCTAAATGAGGAGGCTTATTAATAAAAGTGATTGGGTTTATTTCATATGTGTGAATTGGATGTGAGATGGAATTTATTACTTCTTATTTCATGATAAATGTGGTTGATCACCTACTATTTATTGAGATATATTAAGATCCAAGGTATCATATTAAGGGATGAATGAAGATTACCACATAGTCAATATTAAATAGAATAAATCCACTATGGAATTGAAATTGTATATTAGTGTGCCACAGGTAAGGCTAGTTGAGGGAATATAGTTGGTGATAGACCTCAGAATTCATCAATATGAATTTATATATTTCTAATCCATGTAAATCTAGGGTATACACATGATATGTTTGGGGGGTTTCGTTTTTACTTGATAATTGTTCATAATAAATTTGCTTCCCTTATGTTTCTTTATTTGATTGTAACACATGGAATCTAGCCCTATTATTGGAACTATTTATATATGACATAGTGTAATGATGTTTATTAAGTTATTATATTAATTTTGGTCTTTATAAAAAAATATTATCCATGATGTTTAAAAAATATATCTATTATAAGATTTTTTTCAAAAGTATATTTTAAAATTTATTTTTTGGAAAATAACAAGTTATTTTATGATGATAAGATTATTTAATTGATTGTTTTCATTTAAAAAATAAAATAATGTTACATAATGCTTCTAGATTTAATATTGGATTTTATGTATGATTTTATGAACAAATGTTTTCAGAACTATATTTTAATCAAGAGTAAAATAAAATAACTTTTTAGTAAATTACAAGAACAACTTGTTGGTATCCTACTATGCTTGGTTTATATCACACCATGTATATTATATTTGTTGTTTGAATCTCTCATTTATTTAGTTTTAGGTTAATTGCTTTGGTTTTTTGGTTTAGTACATTATCCATTCATGTTTATTATTATTATTGGTGTGAGGTGTTGAGATTATTCAAGGGACACAAGGTGATAAAAGTGGTTTATATATAGGTTCTCATTTTTTATTTTTGGTAAGATTATTAATGTATATTCTTAAATATATCAACTAATTATATTTATTTATTGATGTTTTCATTAATATTTAGTTTCTTTTAGGTGACACCATTACAGTCAATGATAAACTCCTCTGGGTTTTCAATATATTTCTTTTTTGATGTTCAACCATTAGAAATGCTGAAATTATGACCATTTATAGAGCTTTGTAGTCACATTGATCAAAAATTTAAATAAATATTTGGATAATTTATTGTCTATAAACTAGAGAAAATTTATCATCAAAATAAATAACTCTGATTTTATAATATCATATTTGAAGATGAAATGTTTTTACATTATACATTACCCCTGTCATTGAGTGTATTTTTAAAAACCATTTCTAATAATCACATTTTTTTATAATTGATACCAATTTCCATGATTCATTAATCGAAATCTATATTAGTTCTTAAACAATTTTTTATATCCACTTCTCTTATTTTATGGATTGATCAACCATTTTTGGTTTATACTATGTAATAAAGGTGATTTGATATGATCTTCTCAAAGTTATCTATGTTTTTACCACTTTTCTACTCCCTCTATCTATATTCTCTTCACTAACATATTTTTAATTTTTTTTGTTCAATGAATATCCTTTCTCCATTAATTCCTCATTATTATAGGTTTTCTAATTTACATGAGTAATAATGAAAAACAAATGTTCTAATAAGTTACATTCATCCTATCTCTGGTCGAACTTTCCTAAGTATTTTTTAACAATATTGATAAAGCATGGGCCTACAAACACAGTCAAACTATTCATGAATGAATAATTTCAAAACCGTAACCCATATAGAGTGGTGATATTTTTTTAGAATAGAATCGAATTCATAATATAAACATCAATGATTTTATAATTTATACAGAAATATATTAAATATTCAGGCGTGAAAACATTATTCCTTCCATTTATACAATTATTTGATTATTCCTCTTAACAAATACATCTTATATAGGTGATTATGGATTAATATATTCACATATAATCACTTGATTATAATTACATACCTCAAAGAAGTCAATCATGTATTTACATTGATTATTATTTAAAAATATTTTCATTAACTTCCATATTTTATTCACCATAATCCTCTAAAATTTATTTGATGTCTCAAGATTTGATGATTTAATACATATAAAATTTATGTATTAAATATTATTAATGTAAAAATAAATTTAAAAATTTATAACCCCATTTTTATTCATCAATCTCAAAGGTTTACACACCTCATCATGTATTAACTAGGGGGTAATCAAAATGTGGATTCCCATGAGATTGGGAATATTATTCATAATGTTTCACTTTTGTCATGTAAGGGATATGTTTAAAATCTCATGTTTTATCTTTGGTATGTTTCTCTTTTTTTCATTCATGATATACTAATCCATATTATTCTTCATTAAATTGACTATCTTCAATACAAATTTTATTTTTCTTATATTCACCTTCGACCACAATTTTGATATTTAAATACATGGAATCAAATTTAATTTTTCAAAAAACCCTTAATAGTAATTGTGTGATCAATTTTTATTTTTATGAAAGTCCAATTCATTCAAATGATCACCTATTTATCACTATAAAAATGTTGAGAAACACTAATAATAAAGTTTCTAGACCTTTTAATAATGAGAACATGGATGGATGTACCATTATAAATTTTATTTTAAATAAATCCTTTTATATTGGGTAATCCATAATTTCTAAAATTTAAAAATCAAGAATTATAAAATTTAATTATAAGAAAAAATTATTATAATTCTTGCACACTGAGAAATCACTAACAAGATTCTATGATGTCATTTATTAAATATCCTTTTATTATAGTTTTATTTATATAACAAAATATTTGATTCTCATATATTTAAGAAAAATGGAAAAATACTAATACTTGAGATAATCAAGAATCTTAGCATGAAATTTATTGGTAGTGTTTCTGGGATGATAAAACCACCACCAAGTCGCTTTAAGAGAATCAAGGGGATTTTTCAAATATACCTTCTATTTTATATTTTTTATTGGTTTTCCTTTTATTGTTTCATACATTCTACCACTTAATAAGAAACCTCCATTTAATTGAGGGATTAGAATATTATACTATAAAATATATTCATAAATTTCATAGACAATACAATAGAAAAATAATCCATCAAAGAGAAATCTATTGAACGAAAAATAGATTCCTCAGAATATTTTTCTTGAGTTTCCTTCATATTTAATATACGCTACTCTTTATTCATCTTATAATACTTTGGAGCATTTTATTTCATAATAACCTTATAATTTTGATTAATAGTAATGTTATTATTTATCCACAACTTTCTATCTTTGAAATTATTTTCACTATCATTAATATAAAACAATGTTTGTGTTCAAATTATTAGGTGATGCATTTACCATCTTATTTTCATTTTTTCTACACCCATCATTTATAATATTTATTTAGGAATATATATAAATTTTTCTTATAATTATGTAATAATATCCCTAATTTATAGTTTAATTAACTACATTATATACTTTTTAGAGAAATATCAAAACCCATCTATTTGTTTTTAAATTTAAAAAGGTTTAATTTTAAATATGGAATTTTCAACATCAACTTGATAATGTTTAGGGGTTTTTACATTCTAAATTATGTAGATAATATCATCAATGTTAATTCTAAGGAATATTATCTATTTATTTAAGTTTCACATTGATGTCTTACAACAGGGTTTCAAACTCAATATCTATATCTGTAGTGTCTTTTTCTTTTCACAAGTTAGGTGATTTACCTAATGGAAAAGTTTAAATATTTTATAATTTATTTTATAATTTTAGGATATTATTATCTTTTTATAACACACTATGTTTTATTATATATTTAAACTATTTTTGTGTCTCCTTATCACAATATTGTTTTTCATTGGCCACTTCTTTTGCATCTTCACTTGAGGTATTATTGGGTTGTTTTATATTCCCATAAATGATTTCCCCCATATCTATTTTTTTTTTTTGAAATTCACAATACTCATAATTATATGTGGTTCTATGTCATGAGAAATTTTTTATTGGTTATATTTTATTTTCATTCACCTTTTAAAGAATCAACATTAAATGTCACTTTATTCCATATAGCTCTTCATATATAACCATTTCAATTTATCATGTTTATACTATACTTAATTCATATCATAAAAAATTATAAAAAAGACCCTTAACTCCATAATTAAGGAATATAAATAGTATATTTCCATAATATATACGGTTTTTACATTACATGCCTTTTTAGAAAAGTGAGACACATTACTTAAAGTCTATGACATCAATATAATAATCTTTTTCTTCCATATAAGTTTTTTTGTGGAACAACATCTTTTTAATTTTTAATGCATTTAATAAACGATAATGATATATTTTTTTCATTTACTATTATTTTAACACTCAACTTGTCTAATATGTGAATGAGAAATTGTTGAGCTTTTAAGTAGTCTACTCATTAATTTCATTACCAAAGAGGAATAAAATATTTAAACTGAATCTGTCTATGAGTATTATCATTATATTTTTATCAATAGAGGAATCAAAAAGATAATAGTTGAAACATAAATTTTTTTGATGAAATTTAATTTTTTTCAGAAATAATTTACTACATAAATTTATCTTATTACATTTGAACATGATAAAATTGATCCTGATTAATTTTTAAGGGTTAAAACTTCACCATTATTCACTAATTCAATTACTTGTATTTTCCTTGTTATGTTTTTTATTTATTCATTCTTGTAAATTATGTTAACTCTTTTCTTGAGAGTGATGAGAGTATCAAATTTCACAAACACCCATCATTTTTGATATTATTCATATTAAGGAATGTAATGGTTGTACCAAATTAAATATGATTAAATCCATTCTTGGTGACATCTAGAATACATTGGATGGGAGGTATAAGATAAAAAATAATTTTCCCTCTTTATAATTGGAACCACTTTTCATCAAACATAGAGACTCTATTGTCCTTAGAGATTTACATAGACTGAAAGAATATTTTCATTCAACGATAAAATTTATAGATATAAATCCTCATTTTATAGGATCTTTAATTGGAACCATTTAAACTAAACTCTAATAAAATTTTTTAGTCCAATGAAACTATAAACCATCACTGAATAGGGTGTGAATTAGTGGTCACTAAAATCATCGAATCCCGGAAAAGGATTTCTTCCCATCACCTGTTAGTAAAAATATATATCAATGGAAATTATATGATGAATATAAGTTTAATGAGAGATAACACACATGGAAATAAGTGCTTTTATATGGTACACTAACCCTTATTTTGAAATTTATAGTCCATGTTGTTCAATTCTTTCAAACCCATGATCCAAATTGTAATTTATTATCAAGGTAAAAAGTTATGGAGTGAATTTTTTTTGTTGAACTCGTGACTAAAAGATGAAACATGTGAATACATAAGTCTCAAATATCATGTTCCTTAAGAATTTGGACACGGATTTATCCACATTTACTCTCCTAGAAACCAATAAAATCCAATATGGAATATTGGATATATCCCCCCTAAATTTCTTCTATTTCTTACACACAACTTATTCAGGTGAGAAACTATATTTTTATAGAAATAAAATGTTTTTCTTTAATACCACAATGCATTCAATGTGAACATAGAATAAAAATATATGAATGAATATATATTAATGATTTTATGGAATATTGTAACATATTTGAATTTAATTATGGTGTCACTGAAATAATGTTTTTAGATGTATTTTAAATATGTAGAACTAAGAAGCCATTAATTTCACTAGATCACCACACTATGACATAGATCATGCACCAATGTGTGGAATTCCAAAGATCTCTAAACCAAAAAAAATCCCCAGATATTGTTTTCTCTAGTTATTGTAGCATGGGTTTTGATTTTGTAAACGTATACTTAGAAGTCATAGTAGAATCCATTACTTTGTGCCATTAAATGTTTCAGAAAAAAAATGAACATAGTAATTAAAAAACTAGTGTGACACTTAATTCCCTTAGACATATATTAATAATTAAATTGAGTCCTCAGGTTTCCAATGGCTGATAAAACATCAAAATCATTCGTTTCTTATGTATAACCTACACCAGAAATAGATTCCCATGTTAGATAGACTAATTCCTCTCTCACTATCATTAAGGAAAAATAAAAATCACTATGATATTATTCCTTCAATAATCAGAGTAATTTGTTTCATTTTTGTCTCATGTAATATTTATTCACTACTCATATGAGATTAAATAAATGAATATGTTGTTTATCATATAATTCATATCAATTTTTTTAAAATTTTAGAAAAACAATTGTCCTTCTATTTTCATACATTTACAATTAGCTCCAAAGAGAATTGAACTCAATGATGAGAATATTTCCAATGAATAATTCATTAAATCTTATCAATTTAATGTTTTAATTTTCTCATGAATCAAGTCAAATAATTTCTCCAATACAAAATAAAATATAAAAAAATGACTATATGATTTATCAATTATTATGGGATAACATCATACCTCAGTGTAATATCAATTCCATTAGACCATGTATTAATTGAGATAAACCAAGATCCACCCTTTTAAAATAAAATTATGAGTATAATTAAATATATAATCATATAAAATACCTAAATAATATATCCAACAATATTGTTTTAGCATTTTACCCCTGGTGACCATTTGTAACGTGAGGCCTATTAGTGGAAATTTTTAGGGGCCCCATTCTATTTTGTTTAACCATTGAATTTTATTTGTAGAAGAAGGTAGTTTTAGAATGGTGTTTTGAATTTTTTTGATAGATATTTTGGTGTTTTATGTAGAAACCAATTAGTAATATCTGGTGTTTTTATTTGTAAAGTTCAGTTAAATTCATGATTATGAACATGATAGAGATACTAACTATGTATGTGGGTATTAGACACATTACAATGCCCTAACATCAAAATAACATTAACATTCAAATATTAATTATTATACATAATAAATGGAATATATTATTTATGGGATCTAGTTTATTAAGTTTATTATACACATTATTAATTAAGTATTATTATTAGGGAATACCCATCAACCTTGGGTGGGATGAATAAGTAATTAGTGTTTATTAATTCCATCCATATGTGATATAGATTATGATAATTTATAAATTCTTTTTGATATCATGTTACTCAGACACAATATTTCTAAAAAGGATGAATCATTAAATGAGTGAAACATAATCCATATTATAAGTATTTTATGATTTAGTTTTTCATCAATATTAATTGTATATTTTGAATGTAAAATCATTCCTAATGGAAAACCTATATGTGAAGTCATTAGAAATCATTAATAGTTTTTCTAGATACTATTTGACACTCATTTTTGAACACATATAATACCTCAAAGATATCGTATGACTCAAGTGTAAACATTATTAACTTGGTATCATATAAAGGGTTATTCATGCAATGTGGGCCATTATAAGGGAGTATATATCACCTCTTATTTAGTCATGCTATTATATTATTTTACATTATGTATCCCTCATGAGGTTATTCTAATTATAGGAATACAATCATCAAATAAATTATATTTTCAAGGCAGTTACTATTTTTATGGAATTATTACCCATTATGAAACCCTTTTTCGTTAAAATATATCATGGATGGAATTATTTTTTTGGATGAGGAGCATTTTGTTCTTGGGTATTAGTATCTGGATTAAAAAATTATGATCTATATCATATGGACTATTTTTTTTTCATATTTGTCATGATGGAAAAAATTAATAAGTAATTTAATTTATATCTCATTACATGATAAGTTTCAATAATATCATTTGATTTTTAGATTCTTTATTTAATGAGTTGATTGGTAATAACCATATAGAAAATCATCATTATGAACATAAGTTATTAAATAAAATTATAATGTGATATATAGATTTGAATTTTGTGTCGATAAAATGAAAAGTAAATTATATTGAGATCATATTGTGGGTTGTATTATTACAATATGTCTCTTAATATATTAATATGATTATGTGTGATTATATGGGGATTAGATTATTGTAAGAATCTACAATAATTATTTGTGTTTCAATTTTTATGAATAGTATCATATCTTAGTGTTAGTTATGTTGTAAATTTATTCTTAGTTTTGAGATATGTTGTTTAACTGAGTTTCATACAGTATGGAATCATACAATCCGGATTACAATATGAGATATAGAAATTAACAAATATTAATAATTTATCAATATTTGAATACTATTGTTAATATTTTTATCTTAAAAACCAAGTTGTTGTTGAATAAATATTGAATTATTTTTGGAAATTAATTTCCAATATTTGTAAGTGTCCATTTATTTTTTGTTTTTCTTTATGGGGGAATGGTATATACTTTTTAATGTCATTTGTGTGAACATAAAATTGTTCTTTTTAGATATTTTTCAGGAATTATTATTCTAATTCATGTTTAAGGTGATTGGGTTTATGTGTGTGTTGATAATGTGGAACGATTTACTTGTTTGTTTTAGTGATTTTCCATTTTTTTTTAAATTATATTTATGTAGTAAGAATGATTAGATCAAAATTATTTAAGAAATTAGATATGTTAATAGATGATGAATGGATATATTGATAATATAAAATAATAATTTATGACTATTTTGATGGAATAATTGTGTGTGTAAGGATTTATAATTTATTTTTGAGTCCATGATCAATAATTCAAGTGTTAATATACTTAAGGGACTTCCATGTTGATTTAGATTGAAGAGGAATTTGAGTGGATTAATTTAAAATATTTATTTAATTATTATTTATATGTTAGTAAATAATACAATTCCTCTACAATGATAATTTTGACGATATTTTGTTTATATTTAAAACTAGGGAATGAATTTGAAAAATATATAAAAAATTTATTTTTAGATCCTTTTATATTCACGAGATTAATTTTACTGAAAAATATTTCCCTTTATTCTATATTGAATTTAAATTTTATGGAGGAATTATTCATGCATTGGTATATAATCTTTATTTTTACACGGAGAATGGGTTCCCATGTTTTCTTAGAAAAAATGGAAATGAATTTAATGAAATAGTTCAATAATTTTAATGGAAAAAATGACACATTTTGGGTCAAATAGTATATATATTTTATTGGTTGGATAGAAATTTGAATCTTATTTAAGGAATAATTTTTTTTTCATTTAATTAGGAATAAATTTAGATATAGTGGTTATTTTGTCAGAAAATATTTGTATATTGGTGACAACATTTGTTCAAAAATCCCACATATACCCTTATTTTCAATAAAAACCTATACCACATTCACTCTATATATATTGTATTTTTATACTTACGGAGGGATGGACAAGTATTAAGGGTTTTGTTTAGAAAAACTGATTTTCCACGTATCTAGCCATTTGGAAACATATGGAATGTGGAAATAATCTCTTCCAAAAGGATATTAACTTCTACTAATACTTCTGGTTTCTTAGTTTTTGTGATTTCAAAGAAAATTTTTGTCTAATTTTTTTTGATACTAACCAATATTCTATTATCATATTTATTTTAAATTATTATAGTCAAAAATATAATTATTTTTTCCATTCTAATTTATTTTTGTGAACACTATTTCTTAGATGGGAATACACCATTAGAAGTGTGTTTTCTTTAAAATAAATTTATATTTTACACTCACCGTTATTTTTTTCCAATCCATGTACCCAATATAATTCATAAATTTTATTTTCGTGAAATGTTTTTGTAATGTGTAAATCATTTAAATAATATACTCCTAGAACAAAAGACCATGCAAATTTTTTTATGAAATAAATTTGCTAATAGTGAAATATAATCAATTTGGGATAAAATATTATGGTTATAATCTACTCCAAAACTCAAATATTTCACATTTAGATGTTTTATATGGTACAATCATTTTATAATTTGATTAATTTTCGGCTGGTACAACAATTAATGGTGGGTTCCCATACCGGGTTTCCCAATTATATCTTATGACTTGCTACCTTCCCACTGTTTTGGCCATATTTTCTTTTAGAAGTTTAAGGTTTTAAAAAATAATCCAATTATAATTGAAAAAAATATTTAATATTTAATATTTAATTAATTATTTTAGGTTATAAGAAATCTATTATGGTTTTTTATTGCTATGTTTTTTGAAAGAATTTATTTTCTTTCTATCATTGTATTGTTCTGAAATCCCACAAACAACTAGTTATATATTTATTTCTCTTTTGATTATATCTGTTTCTTTCAAATATATTCAGTAATGTATAATTAATATTATTTTCAATATAATACCATTGTCTATCTATTGTGTTCGAAACTGTAAATGTACTAGATATTTTTTGATCTTTCCTGACAATAGTCAACAAATTTGTGTCATTGGTGAGGTTTAGTGGGATTTCATCAACCATTTTTAGATATTATTTTTATTTAATTTATTTTATTAATAATCTAATTATTTATCTTCTTCAATGACAACCAATTATTTTTTATCAAATATATTGGAAATTAATTTAATGATATTATTGTCCACTTCTCTTTATTTTAATTTTTATTTTTTTGAAGACCTAATCCCATACAAGATTTAGTTTGAAAAATAATTCTATGTGGAAAAACATATATTTTAGTCACAAATCATAATATTTTATTCCTATAATAAGTGTCAAAAAAACCATTTTGGTTATTCACTCAATTTTTAGAAAACTAAAACAAAATAAAACTATGAAACAAATATAAAATAGGATATTATGGATAAAATCAATAATGAGACTGATTTAACCATTCAAGAATTATATGGATCTAATTTTAATGGTATACCCATAAGTAGTATAAGTCCAACTCCTAAATACAAATTTGAGCTCGAATCTATGTTAATTCAAAATTTCAATAAGTCTCATGGAATTTTTTGGATGCCATCCAAATGACAACATTAAATAATTTAATATTATTTTTTCATCCATGAGACCATGGAATGACTCTAAAGGTCAAATCAAACTAAGTGAATCCCCATTCACACTATATGTTACAATAAAATAATTCTTTTATTGATCACAAGAAATATATGTAAAATGATTGAAATATTTTAAATGTAGTTTCTTATAGAAAATTATTCAATGAAAAATGACTATATGAGTTCAAAAGGTGATATTGGTAATCAAGAATACATAATGATACACAATGTATGTGTTATTTTATATATTGAAGTTTTTTTCCCTGGCTTCCTACTTCAACAAATCTATGATAAAATAATCATCCATTACTTCGAAGAAGGTATGACTTCGACAGAGATATGTATGGTCAATAAAATAGTAGGATGATAATTTTTCAAAGAAACTCTTATAATTTAGTGATATTTGATTGATAATATAGAACTAAACAAAAAAAAATAGGTATCATGTTTCACCCACAATGAGGTGTGAACATAATGTGACTAATATAATAATGGATAATCTTTCATTTGATAATGTAATAACATGTTACCAAAAATAGTGAGGTAGATTCATTTATCACAAAAGATATCACAATATTCTTGAATGAAGGTTAATTTTAGTTCCAATAATTGGATCACCTAATTGATTCATTCCAAAAACATCATATATTGGAAAATTTGTATCATATTTCACTTTGATACCATATTATTTGCATTTAGAACCTCCTTGACCAATGAATGATAGATTATCCCCAACATAATCTGAGTTGAAAGGATTAAGACAATCTATGTTATATAACTTCAAAAAAAAAACATTCTATATAACTTATTATAGACACCACTTATTAATAAAGGAATTGAACAAACCCTATTAATATTTTCTAATAGAGCATTTATGAGGGAAAAAATATAAAAGAATCCCTAAAAAAAGGTAGATTTTTTATCTATGATCTCTTATAAAAACTAATTTCATAGTTAATAGAGAGCTACAAAGATTAATAGAATAAATCTATGGTATATAATGATACATATGAACCATTTTACCACACCACTAAATGATTTTATTATCAGAATATATTATAAACCTATATCCCAAAATAATAAAAACCCATGTTTAATAACAACGTGATCATGTTGAGGAGTTGGTATAAAAAATGTGGGGAAAAATTACTCATAGGACACCATTATTTAGAATATCCCTTATGATACCTCCATTACCACGAATTTGGGATTAAGAAATCTATAAAGAGAGGGTAAAATAAAATGATGATGAGGTAACCAATAAACCACTTACCATTCCGAATTTAGTTTTATAAACAATGAATATGGATGGAGATGAAATGAAAAAATAAGTGTTAACTACATTGACGTGAGATGAGATCATCATAAAACTTCTTGAGGAAAAAAAATCCATAGGTATGATAAATTATTAAATTAGCACTATATTCATATAATTGTGTTTGACAGAAATTAGTTGGTCAATCTTGGAAGGAATTTATTAGTGCTTGTTACACCCACAAAATTGATTCATATGAAAAAAAGGACCCCAAAAATATAGTCTATGTTTCACCATGGGGGATTTCACATTATTTAGGCATTATATGATTTGGGTTCATTAATAAATATAATGAGTCAATATATTATTTCATCATTTTAGTTTGGGGATTTATATATGATGTGGGTGGTGGTGTAATTAAACAATGGAGCTAGATAATATCGATATGTCTCATTGAGGATTTATTAGTTCTAGAAATATATAAGATCTTTCATAAAGATATATAAATTCTTAAAATTCCATATTATCATGAATAATCTCATGCTCTAATTATTTTGGGTAATCGCTTCCCCATAACATAGAAAAGTATCATATATTTTTATTTATGTTCAATTTATATGTATTTATTTGATGAAATTGTGATATAAATTTTTTCAAACTCTATATTGATCCTTTAGATGAATTGTGATTGTATGTTTCTCTAATTAAAACTGATATTTTAAAACCCCATATTATATTTACAATTTTCTTTTTGGAATGATTTTTAGTGTTGGTTTAGGTTTGATATCTATGAGTATTTCCATTCTATCTGTAATGGTATAAATCTGTTGGTTATGTTATGAAGTTGGAATTATATTTTTATTTTGTGATTGTTATTTTTATTATGATATAGTTTTCTTGTATAATAATTGGATTAATTTAATATTCTCATGTTGTGATGATTTTTATTTATATCATGATATTAATTTTTTCAACAGTTTAGTACTGTTAATGTTTCTGTAGTGACCTTGATTATTCCTGAGTGAGACGTAGCTCAATTTTGAGTTCCCATAATGGTACATCCTTGATTGTAAAAGTTTTAATATAACTAAGAAAACAAACTTTGGAAATTTTATTCATTGGTTCTATTATTCTTGATGTATGGGGTTTTACCCTAAGACAAGTTTTGGGTGATTCTACACTTTTGATTGTGAAGTTAGTTTTTTTACATTTAATGTATAAACAAATAACTATCTTGTGATAATTATTTATGTTATGTACTAAATATAATATGAGATGGAAATTACGAATCGATATATCTTTTTAGAATGATATTCCTTAACTATTAAAGGTATAAATTATGTGGTCTGGTTTCATGTCGTCGATCGAGAATTCATGATCAGTAAAAAAATCAACTCACGTAATTTATTGGTTATATATATCCCTATTATTATCATCTATAGGGTAATCTGTCACGAAGAAGATATGGTATTCATTTAAAATGATACCTTATATGATCCTTAGAAATTCATATGGGGTTTTTCCTAACCCCATGGTCTGGAACAAGTGCTCGGGTATCTTAAATAAAGTATTTAGAATGATTTAACTCAGTTTAGAAACATTAATCAATGAAAAAAGAATAAACTGAATCTGAAATTCACACCAAATTTTATGTAAATAAAATTCAGAACTGAGTTATATAATTTAAAACCAAATCCCAACAGGGTCAAAAAATATAATTGATCATAATATATAACAAAAACAACCCCCACAAGGCATGCGGCATCACCCATAATCCATCTCTTCAACACCACTTTGAAGAAAAGAAGATAAAAAACCAATCCGACATCACCAAGAACCATGAAATTACCCATGTAAAATATTACCAAGTTTAATTAATCCCGAAGAAGTATTTTCGGTGTGAAAATAATACCAATAGGATTTCACCAAACAGACCCCTTATGATGCACATTTTAAGACAAAATGCTTGCAAATTTTTATAAACAGTAAATGCTAGTACCAACTTCTAGAAAATATAACATCAAAAGAAAACAGTTTTAAAGATTTAATCATTGAATAAAGAAACATTTTAAATAAAACACATATTATACTAAATTTTCCAACAAAACACACAAAATAATGATGATAAATATAATATATCTAATTATCACTTGTCCTTGGAACACCCCTATGCACT
The DNA here is from genome assembly GCA_963277665.1 of Viscum album. Classification (NCBI taxonomy): domain Eukaryota; kingdom Viridiplantae; phylum Streptophyta; class Magnoliopsida; order Santalales; family Viscaceae; genus Viscum; species Viscum album. The sequence continues at coordinate 1,295,423,722 of OY728130.1, read as the reverse complement.
ATATTGTTGTGGGGTACTAGGTACATTGTAGAGACCCTAAGCTTGACATAAATGGACATTACATTACTTTTGCGGAATACATAAAACATAACAAAAACAGACACATAAGGACCGTAATAGTTTAGTGTCTTTGGAAACTTGGAACGTAATCTTCTAATCGTGGTGAAAGATATTCAACATCTCCCATAAAGATCTTCCACTTTTTGTTTCCTGACCTAAAACCTTTCTTTTGATCCTGGGGGAAAATAAAACATAAAAATGGTGAGCTCAAATGCTCAGTAAGGGTAATCTTGGATAAAATAAAACATACCATATACATTGGAACTAAAAAAAACATGAACATAATGTTTAAAAATTAAAATCTTGAGTAACGACATAAAACATGGAAGTACATAAGGCATGGATCATAATGGAACATAAACCATGATAAAATATAATGGGAATAGAACATGTAATTGTGGCATCCATTAAGCACATGTAATGATTTCCATAGTAGCCAAGGCATTTCTGCCAAGACCATCTTAGTGGACAAAGTCCCATTCTGAATCGAGTCTAATCCTCGATTCAGTCCTGTAACACTGAACTGGATTAACTTACCGTCCCAGCCATGTCTATGTCATGAGATATAAAATCTTTACCCAATTCATTGGAGGGAGATATAGGTCCCACCCATATAATAATGAAATCATTCTTACTTGTGCCACAAAAAAACATACATCATTCATAATAACCCAATAAACAAAATGGGTTTCATAAACATCATTCCATCATCAGATAATCCATATAAAAGAAATGGATATCATTTAATAATAAGAAAAGTGAAACCATTTTAATCATAGCGACATGATACTTGAAACATTCACATATGAGATAATGTCATCTTAGATGAAAAATGGTTTTGATAAAATACTTGAAATGAATTCTTGAGGAAAATATCCTTTCTTCTTCAAAATCAATTTATTTTCACAAAACGTCATGCAATTTTAAAAGAAAGAGATTTTGTTGAAAACAGTAATGAAATCTTTTGGAGGAAGGTTCATTAAAATAAGGCTTTATGAAACCGTAAAAATCCTTTCATGTCGTATAAGTTAAAAAAACATTCTTCTCGTACTTTTGTCGAAAAAGTCAAAAAAGTACCTCGTAACGTAAACAAAAGAAATATTCCTTACATAACATTTAGTAAAGGTAAAAAAGTAAAAAATGGGTAAAAATGACTTTAAACATACATGAAAACACTTTTATAAAACATGGACATGGATGATAGAAATAACCCTAGTAAATACTTACGAATAAGCAATCTCGGATAAAAATGAGATTTGCAAAATTTATCCCTTACCTTATGTCCGATATGCTTCGTTTGTATCCGAACCTCCTGTATAATGATTTAAATAATGTCATTGACTTATTACAGAATCATATTCATTGTTATGATATCATATATGGTTTACTTATGACTTTACATTACTCGTTCTTTTGTAAATTCCATGTTAAAGAGTGTTTTGGGTAAAATCGTTTCATTTATCGTCCGTGTTTTGACTTGTAATTATTCATATGATTACTTAGATCACAATTACATAATTCCAGAATATAAAACATGATTTATATATATTATATATTCAGAATATACATATATATAATAGATCGATAAATGGAATGAAATACACCGTTCATGGAGATGGTAGTCTGTACGTACGCATGAACGTTGTTTTCGTTTCCTCATTGAATTGAATGGAATTAATTGGATGAAATACATATATATATATATAAATAAATCCAGTATCATTATTATGTCATATATTTCATGATTACTTATTATATATACTTTATAATCATTTATTAATGGTTAATCATTGAGAATGAATCTCATCGCGTCGTGGAGACAGTATCCCGTACGTACGCACGAGCGATAATATTGTTCCCATGATCGTGGAATTTTATTGGAGTGTATGTATACTATTACAGAATCAATATCACTTTACAATAATCATATATAGTTATTATTTACACCATTATACCTATCCACGTAAGGTGGTGGTGGAAAATAGATTACACCACGGCGTGGAGACAGTATTCCGTACGTACGCACGCGCGGTGATTTCGTTTTCCGTAGGATGGATAGATGGTGAAATAGGATTTTTTCATACTTATAATAAAATATTAGTATATTATTGATACTTATGTTATTACTTCATAATGAAACACCCAAAGAAGAATAAGTGGAAGAAGAAATAAAGGTGAAAGAATCGGTAATGGAAATTACCTCTTCTTTGAAGCGCCTCTTTGAGACCTCCTCTTAGGGCACTAAAATTGGTCTTTGAAGAAGAACAGGACCTCTAGGATGTTTCTAGGGAAGTGGAGAAGATAATTGGGCAGGGGATGGCCGATCTTGAATGCTCAAATTGGTGTGTGGAAGAGAGGGAGGAGGTACCCTTTTATAAGGGAGGAGAGGGACACCTTTGGAATTATTAAAAATATTAATTTATAATAAATCTAAACCCACTTAAATACCTCCACAAATGACTCATATTCGAATATTAGATGATATAGGGTTGTAATATCATCAAACAATCAAATTTAGACATGTTTGGATCTTATTTTAAACCTTATCATTTTTATTTATCCTTATTTAATCTATTTAAGTATATTTGTGGTAATAAAATTCTAAATTTTAAATTATAACAAATAATTACTTATTTGTTGTTAATTTTCCATAATTTTTCACTTTATAACATTATAGACCATATAAATATAAATTTAAAATTTTAAATATTTTTGTGATTTTTTTAAACAATTATATAATATGTTATTTTTATAAAATAACAATAGTGTCAATTTTAACACTATTCATTTATTTGAATTTAAATAAAATATATGCAGAAGATATGTTCAAACTAAAAGCATTAATAGATTCATAAAAGGTCATAGGTATCTATAAAATTATTTTATCACATTAAATAGTTCATATAATATTTATTTTATTATTTTTAAAACCATTTATTTGGTTTATCTCCTAATAAAAAAAATACTACAACATTTTTGTATAATTATTTAATATACTGATTTGTTGCATAAAAATTTAAAATAAAATCCTAGGATGAATATAAATCTATTAAAATTCACAATAATACTTTTATTCGAATTTATCATCTTAAAATCACAATATTTAAATTGTTATATTTATTAAATTATGAAGGTGACAACTTTAGCATCATTTAAAATTAAATAATATAAGTGTCATAATCACTTTTATAAGGCTCCAAACGGTTATATATTGGGTCATTGGATGATTAAGGTGTATATATACACTACCAATAAGTTTTGGGCAGGTTTTTTGGCCTTTTAATGCGTATTATTATTTCAAAAAAAAACTATATTACTTATTTTACACTTAATATATAATTTCTGTATCATTAATGTATCACCATTAATGAAAATTATTTAATCCTTAAAAATTCTAAATAAATTATCATGATGTAGATAACTTTATTATATTTCTGAAGACTATTCACGTTTGAAGTTTTATGATGTTTATCACTAAATTAAAATTATTATACTTATAAGATTTAAGAGAGTGACATGTTGTCACTTTCTTTTGTTTTAATAATAATTAAATTATTTTCATGGTCAAAAGTCCATAAAATGAATCTAATCCGACCCTTAGGTTATATGTGTCTACTTTTAGCCATCCAATAGAATTTTGGAATGTTTTAGGGTAATTTAATAATATTATAATCACCCTTAATTACCTGATTTACCTTTAACTATGGTAAATAAAATTTACCGTAGTTACTATTCATAATTCCCAAAAAAAAAAATTAGCCTATTAACATAATTTGGACCCACTGATTCCAAATATGGAATCAATTTTTTTAAATTCAATACACAAAAGTTTCATAAATTAAATCAAAATTAATCCCATTGTTGAAAGAAAATGGGTTTTTCTTTAAAACATTGCAAAAGATTGAATTGATTTAACCTACGAATTTAATGTAAAATCAATGCTAATGACATACATAATTTTAAATGGTAAAAATATATTCTATTTATACTTTAAAATATTTCAATATTATAATTTAACCATATAAATTATTGCGATGAAAAAAGTAGTTTTTAATTAAAATATAGCGTGTTTTTACTATTCCTCAAAATATGAAAGTTACCAGAATAATATAAAAAATTTATCCAAAGTATATTTTTATTTCTTGATTCCAAATAAGAATTTTATTTTGTAAAATTTAACTTATAAACATGTCAAAAACTATATTTAAAGTGGGTGCGCCATCAAAAGGCGACAAAACTACATTTTTTGAAAAATACTTATTTTACCCGAAAAATTTATTTTGTTCTTATACCATGTTCTATAAAATGTGTAAGATGAATAATAATGTTATAAAATTAAAAATTTAGTTAATAATATTCATAACGGCTAGTTCATAATAATATTATAATAATATATCGTTGTTTAGTAAAACCCAGTATTGCGTACAACACACGCTATCGAGAAAGGTCGTGATTGCGTGTAATGCAAGCCAAGTCAGGGTTGCGTGTTGTGCAAGAATCCTTCGTTGTTTCATATAACAGAATCAAACAATATTTCCTTTATACATTGAATATATATATATATATATATATATATTATCAATGATGCATAGAATAACTATTATCAAAATTGTGTGTAACACGATCTAAGAATAGTGTTGCGTATACTGCAAGCTAATACGATGTTGTGTATAGCGCAAGGTAATCTTGGTGTAGCATAAAACACAAGAAATTAATGAAATTAAAATAATATTTTTCATAAAATCTCAGGGTGTTACATTCTACCCCCCTTAAAATGAATTTTTCCCCCGAAATTCGTCGGGGTTATAAATTGTTTACTACTCGAAAGTTTGTTTAATAGAAACCCACATCGTAAAAAGGAATAACAAAACATGGCTTTAAAAACTAAAGTATTAAATTTAACGGTTACCCAAATTAACTCATCACTGGGTTTCCACGTAGGAGAACATATTTGAAAATATGATTATGGAAGAAAAATATAACCATCAAGTTCTGATGGAGAGTGGTAGAGAACAAGGCTATGAAAAAGACAACAATCACAAAGCTATTGATTTGTGATGATCTAAGGTACCATCTGATTCATCAGATATAAGGGAACTAGGACAACATTTTTGGTTTTCAATATCATTTCCCTAAAGTTGATGAATTAAAATAAATACTTGCATGATTTTGGTATAATCTCGCTGTTGTTCGTGAATTGAACAATTTCCACTTCATCCCTTAAAGAAATGAAGTTGAATTTGTTATTCGTGATGTGTTAGCAGATCATGTGATAGAATGATGGGTCATTCAATCTCTTTCAAAAAATTTTTTAGCAAAAGTTATAAGTCTATATTATGGTTAGATTAATCGTATATGGTTCCAAAAATGAACTTATACTTCATATATCATACCGTTTAATAAAATAGAACTAGTTTCTACTAACCAGGGACTTCCTATAGGCCAGTGGTAGGTGATAAAGGCCAGTCACACTTCTGTTGTGGGTTCGATTCCCTCAGCCTTATCTGACGCGATGGGTTGTCGCCCATCCTACAGGTTTTCCTTTTTCTAAAACTATATTACTATAACATCCCATCAATAATATCAAAAAAACATCTATCCTTAAACAATACTAACTTATGTCCAACATAATCTATTCCAATCTTTAGGCTTATCCATAATACTGCAGTCTATTGTCATATTATAGTGAAAACGATTACCAGATATGTCATATAAGAAGCATGTTAATACCATCGTTGATCCACATATATCATAAGATATGTCTTTTTGGTCACATTACAAACATTCGAAGGCCTTAATCATGTATTCTCTTGAAAAATTAATACCCATTGAACCTTAGTAAAAACATGAATGCAGTTAAAAGTTAACACATTCCATATACCAAAATCCTCAAAATTCTATATACTCAAACCATGATATCACTTAGTCCTTATATCAATCATGAGCTTATGAATACAATCAAACATCTCATTATCTTCTTATTCCTTGATTATGCGCATATCACATACTTTACATAAAAATCTGAATAACCTTCCATGGTTACTGGTACCATTCAACATATACTTTGAAATACTTTTAGGAAAAAAATGGTGTAACAATCCTTAGATGATTCTTTATTCCATAGTACCATTAACTATACAACATAACTCTCGATAAAAATACAATCATTCCACTACTTTCTAAAACAACCTATTGAGCTTCAACACTTCTTTCAGATCATATATCATTTGTAGTCTCCTCATCATCATCCACATAAATACTACCCATATGACCATGCTAATTCTCTTCATGAGATTTTCCATTAGGTCATTGGTTTGCATAATTCCCGTACATTCCACATTTAAAACATCTAATCATTGTTGATGTCGTAGAAATACCATTATCCTTGTCCATGGTGTTAACTGAACCTTTTCCTTTGCACTTACTGGTTTTGTGTCCTTCTTTTCCACACCCAAAGCATCTTCCAGTTCCTTTGAAACAATCTCCCTGATTCCTCTTCCCACATGATTTACATGAGGGAAATTGAACTTTCTTTCCTCTATAATCATCATGAAACTCCATCTTTCTCTTATTATCTATGTCGGGAAACTTACCAAAGTTGAGATTATTGATCATATTATGAGATTGCTGATTAGTCATAATAACGATATTTGGACTTCCAGATCCCATTTCATTTGGTTTCTCATGAAGAAAATCATTCCATTGTCCGTCATATCCTCCATTATCATGAATCTTCCTGTTTCCAGCCATTTTCTAAAACCCAAAAAGAATAGTGTGAGAGGAAAAAATCATGCTAGGGAAAACAACATAGTAAAGGGGGAGCGCCCTCAATATCTAACATCTTAGGTTAAATTATAAGATTGTTACTGTAGTTCTAGGACTATATCCTATACGTATTCTTATCCTTAGGTACATCCCTAGACATACCTTAGAAATATCTCTAGGGATCTCACTAACATTTTTGCATCCTAGTTTCCAAAGGTTGACTAAACTTTTCCTCTGATACCAACTGTAGAGACCCTAAGCTTGACGTACATGGACATTACATTACTTTTGCAGAATACTTAATACATAACAAAAACAGACACACAAGGACCGTAATAGTTTAGTGTCTTTGGAAACTTGGAACATAATCTTCTAATCGTGGTGAAAGATCTTCAACATCTCCCATAAAGATCTTCCACTTTTTGTTTAGTGACCTAAAACATTTCTTTTGATCCTGGGGGAAAATAAAACATAAAAAGGGTGAGCACAAATGCTCAGTAACGGTAAGCATGGATAAAATAAAACATACCATATACATTGGAACTAAAAAAAACATGAACATAATGTTTAAACATTAAATTCTTGAGCAACGACATAAAACATGGAAGTACATAAGGCATAGATCATAATGGAACATAAACCATGATAAAATATCATGGGAATAAAACATGTAATTGTGGCATCCATTAAGCACATGTAATGATTTCTATAGTAGCCAAGACATTGCTGCCAAGACCATCTTAGTGGACAAAGTCCCATTCTGAATCGATTTCACTCCTCATTTCAGTCCTGTAACACTGAACCAGATTAACTTACCGTTCCAGCCATGTCTATCTCATGATATATAAAATCTTTACCCAATGCATTGGAGGGAGATATAGGACCCACCCATCTCATAATGAAATCATTCTTACTTGTGCCACAAAAAAAAACATACATCATTCATTAACCCAATAAACAAAATGGGTTTCATAAACATCATTCCATCATCAAATAATCCATATAAAAGAAATGGATATCATTTCATAATAAGAAAAGTGAAACCATTTAAATCATAGAGACATGATACTTGAAACATACACATATGAAATACTGTCATCTTAGATGAAAAATGGTTTTGATAAAATACTTGAAATGAATTCTTGAGGAAAATATCCTTTCTTCTTCAAAATCAATTTCTCTTCACAAAACGTCATGCAATTTTAAAAGAAAGAGATTTTGTTGAAAACAGTAATGAAATCTTTTGGAGGAAGCTTCATGAAAATATGGCTTTATTAAACCATAAAAATCCTTTCATGTCGTATAAGTTAAAAAAACATTCTTCTCGTACTTTTGTCGAAAAAGTCAAAAAAGTACCTCGTAACGTAAACAAAAGAAAGATTCCTTACATAACATGTTGTAAAGGTAAAAAATTCAAAAATGGGTAAAAATGACTTTAAACATACATGAAAACACTTTTATAAAACATGGACATGGATGATAGAAATAACCCCAGTAAATACTTACGAATAAGCAATCTCGGATAAAAATGAGATTTGCAAAATTTATCCCTTACCTTATGTCCGATATGCTTCATATGTATCCGAGCCTCCTATATAATGATTTAAATAATGTCATTGACTTATTACAGAATCATATTCATTGTTATGATATCATATATGGTTCACTTATTACTTTACATTACCCGTTCTTTTTTAAATTCCATGTTAAAGAGTGTTTTGCGTAAAATCGTTTCATTTGTCGTCCGTGTTTTCACTTGTAATTATTCATATGATTACTTAGATCACGATTACATAATTCCAGAATATAAAACATGATTTATATATAATATATAATCAGAATATACATATATATAATAGATCGATAAATGGAAAGAAATACACCGTTCATGGAGACGGTAGGCCGTATGTACGCATGAACGTTGTTTTCGTTTCCTCATTGAATTGAATGGAATTAATTGGATGACATACACACATATATATATACATAAATACAGTATCATTATTATGTCATATATTTAATGATTACTTATTATATATACTTTATAATCATTTATGAATGGTTAATCATTGAGAATGAATCTCATCGCGTCGTGGAGATGGTATTCCGTACGTACGCACGAGCGATAATATCGTTCCGATGATCGTGGAATTTTATTGGAGTGTATGTATATTATTAAAGAATCAATATCAATTTACAATAATTGTATATAGTTATTATTTACACCATTATACCCATCCAAGTATGGTGGTGGTGGAAAATATATTACACCACGTCGTGGAGACGGTATTCCGTACATACGCACGCGCGGTGATTTCGTTTTCCGTAGGATGGATAGATGGTGAAATAGGGTTGTTTCATACTTATAATAACATATAATTATATTATTGATACTAATTTTATTACTTCATAATGAAACAACCTAATTAGAAGAAGTGGAAGAAGAAATAAACGTGAAAGAATCGGTAATGGAAATTACCTCTTCTTTGAAGCGCCTCTCTGAGACCTCCTCTTAGGGCACTAAAATTGGTCTTTGAAGAAGACCAGGACCTCTAGGATGTTTCTAGGGAAGTGGAGAAGATAATTGGGCAGGGTTTCGCCGATATTGAAGGCTCAATGTGGTGTTTGGAAGAGAGGGAGGAGGTACCCTTTTATAAGGGAGGAGAGGGGCACCATTGGAATTCTTAAAAATATTAATTTATAATAAATCTAATCCCACATAAAAACCACCAAAAAATGACTCATATTCGAAGATTAGATGATATAGTGTTGTAATATCATCAACCAATCAAATTTATACATGTTTGGATCTTATTTAAAACCTTATCATTTTGATTTATCCTTATTTAATCTATTTAAGTTTATTTGTGGTAATAAAATTCTAAATTTTAAATTATAATAAATAATTACTTATTTGTTGTGAATTTTCCATAATTGTTTTCTTTATAACATTATAGACCATATAAATTTAAATTTATAATTTTTAAATATTTTTGTGATTTTTTAACCAATTTTATAATATGTTATTTTTATAAAATAACAATAGTGTCAATTTGGACACTATTCATTTATTTGAATTTAAATAAAATATATACAGAATATATGTTCGAAATAAAAGCTTTAATAGATTCATAAAAGGTCATAGGTATCTATAAAATTAGTGTATAACATTAAATAGTTCATATAATATTTATTTTATTATTTTTAAAACCATTTATTTGGTTTATCTCTTAATAAAATAATTACTACAACATTTTTGTATTGTTATTTAATATACTGATTTGTTGCATAAAAATTTAAAATATAATCCTATGATAAAGATAAATCTATTACCTTTCACAATAATACTTTTACTCTAATTTATCATCTTAAAATCATAATATTTAAATTTTTATATTTATTAAATTATGAAGGTTACAACTTTGGCATCATTTAAAGTTAAATAATATATGTGTCATAATCACTTTTATTAGGATCCAAGCGGTTATATATTGGGTCATTGTATGATTAAGGTGTATATATACACTACCAATAAGTTTTGGTCAGGTTTTTGTGCCTTTTAATGGGTATTATTGTTTCCAAAAAAACTATATTACTTATTTTCCACTTAATAAATAATTTCTGTATCATTAATGTATCACCATTAATGATAATTATTTAATCCCTAAAAATTATAAATAAATTATCATGGTGTAGATAATTTTATTATCTTTCTGTATACTATTCATGTTAGAAGTTTTATGATTTTTATCACTAAATTAAAATTATTATACTTATAATATTTAAGAGAGTGACATGTTGTCACTTTCTTTTGTTTTAATAATAATTAAATTATTTTCATTGTCAAAAGTCCATAAAATGAATCTAATATGACCCTTAGGTTATATGGGTCTACCTTTATCCATCCGATAGAATTTTGGAATGTTTTAGGGTAATTTTATAATATTATATTCACCCTTATTTACCCGATTTACCTTTAACTATTGTAAATAAAATTTACCGTAGTTACTATTCATAATTCCCAAAAATAAAAAGTAGCCTATTAACATAATTTGGACCCACTAATTCCAAATATAGAATCCATTTTTTCAAATTCAATACACAAAATTTTCAGAAATTAAATCAAAATTAATCCCGTTGTCGAAAGAAAACAATTTTTTCTTTAAAACATTGCAAAAGATTGAATTGATTTAAGCTACGAATTGAATGTAAAATCAATGCTAATGACATAAATTATTTTAAACGGTAAAAATATATTCTATTTATACTTTAAACCCATTAAATATTATCATTTAACCATATAAATTATTGCGATGAAAAAAGTTGTTTTTAATTAAAATATAGCATGTTTTTACTATTCATTAAAATATGAAAGTTACCAGAATAATATGAAAAATTTATCCAAAGTAAATTTTTATTTCATGATTCCAAATAAGAATTTTATTTTGTCAAATTGAACTTATAAAAATTTCAAAAACTATATTTAAAGTGGGTGCGCCATCAAAAGGCGACAAAACTGCATTTTTTGAAAAATATTTATTTTACCCGAAATATTTATTTTGTTCTTATACCATGTTATAGAAAATGTGTAAGATGAAAAATAATTTTATAAAATTCAAAATTTATTTAATACTATTCATAAAGGCTAGTTCATAATAATATTATAATAATATATCATTGTTTAGTAAAACTCGGTATTGTGTACAACACACGCTATCGAGGAAGGTCGCGATTGCGTGTAATGCAAGCCAAGTCAGGGTTGCGTGTTGTGAAAGAATACTTCATTGTTTCGTATAATATAATCCAACCATATTTCATTTATACATTGAATATATATATATATATATATACTCAATGTTGCATAGAATAACTATTATCAAAATTGTGTGTAACACGATCCAAGAATAGTGTTGCGTATACTGCAAGCTAATACGGTGTTGCGTATAGCGCAAGGTAATCTTGGTGTAGAATACAACACAAGAAATTAATGAAATTAAAAGAATATTTTTCATAAAATCTCGGGGTGTTACATACATCATATCTCAAGGTATAAGTAACCATAGACAATATATTTCTTATTCATAATCCACTAGGATGGGAAACCCAAATGCCATAGTGGTCCCCAAAATCATCATTGTCCAGTTAGTGTTGTCATCATCAAACATGCTAGGTGAAATAGGGAAGATACCACTATAGGATCACCAGCATACTAGTGATAGTTCACCCATCTAGATTCCAGAGTTTCCCTATTTGTTCTTAAAAAATTCCCACTTGTAATTAAATACCATTTTAACATAAAAATAATATTTCTGAATCATACACACAAAAAAAACACCGAAAACTATTTTCACACTTTTTCTATGTCAATAATCCATTTAAAATTTACTTAAAACAATTTCAAGATGTAAAATAAGGATTTTCAGACAAAACTATTTCAAAACCCACATTCAAGGCCAAATAAACCCCAATACCATAAAAAACATAATTTTAATCCCTATAAATATTTTAATAAAACACTTGTATATATTATAAAATTACTTTAAATGATATTGCATGTGATACACAAGAAAAAAACAATCTAATGAAAAAATGAAACATTATACTTGTAACACCCCAAGCTTCTACGGTACGTTTCCCTTCGAATAATGCGATAGCGTGTGTTGTACGCAACCTCGAGTTCTAACACACACCACAACTAATTAAACTAGCTGTTGTGAATAGTAATACCTACTTTTTGAAATCATATATATTCTATATTTCAAAATGGACTTCATTTTTGGATTCGGAATATCAAAATTAGCCTAGGGTGAAATTTTGGTACATTTCGGATAACTTTCATATTTTGATGAATAGTGAAAATTACTAAATTTTAATTAAAAACAACTTTTTTAATCAAAATAATTAATAGTGATAAATTGTGAATTTGAGTGGTTTTAAAGTATATTTAGAATATATTTTTACCATTTAATATAATCTTGGTCATTGGACATAATTTTACAATTAAACTGAACATAAACAAGTGTCAATCTTTTGATAGTTATTATCTCTTAAAAACACGCTTTTTGTTTTGACAGCGGGAATTAATTTTAAATTAATTTCTGCCACTTCTGTGTTTTGAATTAAGGAAAATGGATTCCATATTTGGAATCAGGATGTTCAAATTGTGTAAATAGGTAACTTTTATTTTTAGACATTTTGAATAATTACTGCGGTAAATATTTTATTTACCATGGTTAAGGGTAAATCCGGTAAATAAGGGTTAAACAAAATAATATTATAATAATACTAAATTACCCTAAAACGTGTCTCAACCCTATTGGTTGATACATGGTCGACCATGGGCATCTTTGGGTCTATTTTGGGACCCCATGGATCCACTTGTAAGTGATAATGACACATTATATTAATAAAGTTAAAATAAAAATAAAAATGGCATAAGCTTACATCTTTTAGAAGAACAATTTTTACATAGGGTTATACATTTTGGATTTTCGATTATAAATATTCATTAGAAAGCTAAAAAGATTTCGTACATAATGCTATTTTTTTTATAATTTTTAGACATTATATAATTTATTTTATTTATGACACAATGATGATGCAGTAATTACTAAAATAGTGAAAAATAAAAATAATTGATCTTATAAATACCCAAATAATTATAATATGAAACTTTTAATGAATTAAACTAATTTTCTATGATAATATGATATATTAGGATTGATTTAATTGACTTTTTTCGAAGTAATCAATCTGTTAGGAGTTTCACAAAAATCAACTATTGAATAGTGTCAAAATTGACATAAAAGAGTTCTTAAAACAAATATTATATTATTAATTGATATTAAATTCCTAAAAATCTAAGGTTCGGCCAAGAGACTTATATAATGATAGTTTCCTCATTAATGGACCACTTGGGGGTCGCTTGGATGTATATAGTAAGTTTATTTACCATATTATATAAAAATACAAAGAGACATTGTAAAAGTGAAACTAATTAACTTAGAGTTAATACTTAAAGATAAGGTTAATATAAGTACCCAAACCTATCTAAATTCTATTGGATGAGTTGTTTTCGACCTATCCCCACCTCATCCTTTGAATAGTCAACTTTGGAGCCTTTGTAAACCGAATATGAATTTATTATAAATTAATATTTCTAACTTTTCCAAAGGTGCCCCTCACCCCTCTTATAAAAGGGAACTCCTCCTTCTCATTTCTTCACACCTTCAAAGCCTTTTGGTTCGGCCAAACTCTGCCCAAATACTCTCCCAACATCCCTCACTACAACCTAGAGGCCTTAGTTTGATCAGAAAGCCAACCTAAGGAGCCCTTTTGATCAAATCAAAAGGAAGAACCCGAAGAAGAGGTAATGATTTCACCACCCTTTTCTAAGTTCATTTCTTCTTCCACTTCTTCTTCCTTTGTTCTTACCATTCTGAAATAATAACTCCAGTATCTCACATATACTGTGATGTTATTATAAATATGGTACAATCATATTCAGTATTCTATCCACCCTTTGAATAACATGTCACCATACGTGCGTACGTACGGCTTACCGTCTCCACGTCGTGGTGTAATTGTTATTCAATATAATATTATTTGGATGGGTATAATAATGATGTGTAACTCATGTAAATAATAAATATAACATGTTAATGATTCTGTATATATGATATACCATCCATTTATATATTATTTTAATATCAAAAGAATGATATTGTCGCTCGTGCGTACGTACGGACTACCGTCTCCACGAACGCGATGAGATTCATTCTCCATCGTATCCATTCAAGTATAATTATCATTTGATGATTTAAAAATGATGTTTAAGGACTGTATATCATTCTGGATATGAATAAGATACAACAACCATGGCTTATGTAACAAAACATATAAAAGAAAATGAGTAAGTTAACTCCCGAAACGACGATAATTCTAAGATATTATTAACAAATCAATGTTAAAAGATCATATATGATATCATATTAATATATATGATTCTTGTATAATTTAATAACAACTATTTCACCATTATACAGGAGGTTAACCTACCCCAACCAAGTAAAAGTACAAGGTAAGGGTTATTTCACAATCTCTTCATTATCCGAGGTTGTTTATACGTAATAATCTACTGGGATATCTTTATCATCCACATCCATGTTTCTTAAAAATGTATTTCAAAACATTTTTACTATTTACAAGAATATGGGTTAAATTCATTTATACCCTTGTTTGACTTTTTATAAGAGGTTTATAAAGGAATCTTTCCGTCGTTTTCAAAACAAGGTCCTTTTTAACCTTTTCGACAGAATTGAGGTAAGAATGTTTTTTTTAACTTATACGGCGGGTGCGGTTATTTTACGCCGTTATAAAATCTTCAAAGCTTTCCTTACAAGCTTATAAGAATATTTTCAAAGAAAATGTTTTATTTTATATGGATCTTAAATGATTTCAAAATAAAAGGAGATATTTCTTTAAAAAGAATTTTGATTTCATCTATGTCAACATCCTTTGATGGATTTTAAGATTATTTGAAGTTGATTTATTATGATACAAAACTTCTATATTGTATTGAAGGTTTTGTGATATGTTTGACTGTGGATGTGCTATTTTTATACCATTCATAGTTTATTGTGAAAGTATTGACATTTCGTATGCTAGTTTTAATACGAATGTTTATGTTATGTTTAAACCTTTTCATATGGGAATGCATTGGACTTAATAAGTGACTGGTGGAGCCCTCTATAGCTCCTCGATGCATCGGTAGGTCTCATGAGACAAACTAGTGTCTTGGCACAAGGCCTTGACAAAATCTTATTTGTAGTCTTGGCACGAGGCCTTGGCTATGTGGTTATGATAGTCTGGCATTATGCATTCCAACATTATGAAAGTGGTTATTGATATTGCATGTGATTATTCGATTAGTAGAATATCCATGTGAACAAGTAAATGACATTATTTCATTTTACTTTTGCCATACTATGTTGAAGTTCAATTTTAAAAGGCTTTTGTTTTAGTAATTCATTGCCTTAAATTTTTATGCTTATTTTGAATGTTCCGCTATATTGTTATCCTTACTGGGCATTTGAGCTCACCCCTTTTCTATGTTTTATTTTTCCCAGGTAGTGAAGAAGTAATTTATGAATGACTTGCAGGGATATTATGAGGGGTTAATAGTGTTGATATGAAGACTTTGTTGTTGTAGTAGTTTTTCACTTTGAAATGTAATGTAAAACTTTATGATTATATCTAGTGTTTCCAAGGCTACTAAACCAATCAGTCTTTCGAGATTTGATCTTTCTTGTGATCATGCCAATGTTATGTAATTATTGCACCGACTCTGGGTAGCTGGGGTCGGGGCGTTACAGTTGGTATCAGAGGAAGTTTAGTACAAACCTTGGAAGCTAGATTTAGATAAACTCTGATTAGAGCACGTAGACCTAAGATGAACTTTGAGGATTAGTATAGAAGAACTTCCTAGAATTTTGGTATTGTAGAGACTTTGTGAGTTTTGCGAGCAATACATCCCTGTCTGGATACGAGCAGGTAGAGGCGGCTCTGGCACAGATGTACCTAGGGGTAAAACCCGAAAACACCGCTTTGAGCTAGACTCGAACGGGAACTGGTGCACGACAACGGGCCTTGCGGCACTCTTGGTTACGACACTCCCGGGGGATATGCTTAGGACAACTCTCACTTTCTTTACAAATCATTATGAAGGGTTTATGAGTATATACTTCCTCAAAGAAAACATATTTATGATTATGGATTATATCCATAGATAGTTCAATTTATGTTAAGTGTTTTATAAGTATGGGATTATGTATTTTGATTCATAAACTAATCTAGTTTATGCCATTGTTTAGAAATGGCGCCTAGTGGAAGAAATGGAAACCGTATCAATGCACGCACTCCATGTAGGGATTGCCCTCCTGCTCAAGATAATTATAGTGGGGCTGGTGATGCAACTGGTGCTGATCAGCTAATCACCGTACTGGGACAACTTACTCAGGTTATGAATAATAACCTTACCCGTATGGAGCACCCTGATCCGCAGCGTGGAGGATCAATGTTAGATCGATTCATGAGACAACAACCACCAACGTTCAATGGAAGTACAAATCCCTTAGTAGCTGAGCAATGGATATTTTCCCTAGAGAAAATATTTCAGGCTTTGGGGAGTAGTGAAAGGGAAAAAGTTACCATGGCAGTTTACCGCCTCACTGGAGATGCTGATCAATGGTGGTCATTGATTCAAAACATGAAGGAAGATGATGAAGTATCAAACATGGAATGGAGGGAGTTCAAAGATCTGTTTTTAGAAAAATACTTTCCTCGCGACCATCGAGCAGATATGGAAAGGCAATTTCTGAGTCTGAGACAAAAGGAGGATGAGAATGTCACAAAGTATGAGGCTAACTTTACAAGGTTAGCGAGGTATGCTGGAGATTATATTCGCAACCCAAGAAGTAAGATTGATCGTTTCTTTGATGGGTTAAAACCATTTCTCCGTCGAGCATTAGTCTCACAATCCTTTTCATCGTACGAAGACATTGTCTCATGTGCTATCAAGACCGAAAAGGAATTCTCTAAGTCTTATGACTTTAAAGCAAAGCAAGAGAAGAAGAGACCTGCTGATCAATCTGGGAATGGAAATAAGGGGAAGAAGGGAAAGGTTGAATATCCATCTTGTGGTAAGTGCGGGAAGAAACACCCCGGTGCTTGCCTGAAGGGAATGTGAGTCTGTTACAAGTGTGGTGAAAAAGGCCACCAAGCTCATGATTGCAAGGGGAAGAAGGAAGCTACCAACGTTCAGTGCTACAATTGCAGGGAGATGGGGCATTATGCAAATGCATGTCCTAAGCGTCAGGAGAACTTACCTCAGAAAAGGCCAAGGGATCAAGGCCAGGCTTATGCTATCACTACTGCTGAGGTAGAAACTCCGAAAGACGTGGTGGCAGGTAATTTAATGGTTTCCTCAAGTTTAGCAAATGCATTATTTGATTCTGGATCATCGCATTGTTTCATATCTTCCCAGTTTGCTAAGAAAATTAGATATTTCCAATTTGATTTAATAAGGGAGTTGTCAGTTAAAACTCCTAAGGGAAGTATCGTTGCAACAAAGTTTTGTGAATCAGTCCCCATTAGAGCACATAAATTTTCTTTATCTGCTGATTTCATCGTCATACCTATGATTGAGTTTGATATAATCCTCGGTATGGACTGGCTTTCGGACTATGATGCGAAGATTTATTGTAAGCAGAAAGAGGTTACGATTCTTGATGATAATGATAAGGAGCACCTTATTTTTAGAGCAGAATCGTCACCACCTAATTCTTATTTAGATCCACCCCCAGTAGCTCAACTTAATTCAATTATTGGGGAGGAAGAGAATGAAGTAACTATCGGTGAGGAAAGGAATGTTCAAATAGAGGATGTACCTGTTGTGAAAGAATTTGTAGATGTATTTCCGGAAGATTTACCTGGACATCCTCCAGAACGAGAAGTAGAGTTTTCCATTGATTTGATTCCTGGATCAAGGCCTATATCGAAGACCCCTTATAGAATGGCTACTGTAGAGTTAGTCGAACTAAAGAAACAACTAGAGGAATTGAGTAATAAGGGATTTATTCGCCCTAGTGTTTCTCCATGGGGAGCCCCTGTTCTTTTTGTTAAAAAGAAAGATGGATCTATGAGGTTATGTATCGACTACAGAGAGATCAATGCTATAACGATAAAGAACAAGTATCCCCTACCTCGTATTGATGATTTATTTGACCAACTGCATGGAGCTCAATACTTTTCAAAGATTGACCTTCGATCTGGATACCATCAGTTGTGTGTGAAGAAGGAAGACATTCCGAAAACAGCATTTCGAACCAGGTACGGGCATTACGAGTTTACTGTAATGCCGTTTGGATTGACTAATGCACCCTCTGTATTCATGGATCTGATGAATAGAGTTTTCAAGGAGTATCTTGATGAATTTGTGGTGGTATTTATTGATGATATCTTGGTATACTCCAAAACCTACGAAGATCATGAAAATCACTTGCGCATTATCTTGAAGACTCTGAGGAGGCATGAATTATATGGAAAGTTTAGCAAGTGTGAATTCTAGCTTCAGGAGATTTCTTTTCTTGGCCATATTGTCTCTAAAGATGGAATCTCTGTTGATCCTTCTAAGACCAAGGCAATCCAAGAATGGCCAGCACCTACGAGTATAACTGAGGTACGTAGTTTTATTGGCTTGGCAGGTTATTATCGACGTTTCGTCCAGAATTTTGCCCGATTGGCTAACCCATTAACGAAGCTCACACGTAAAGGGGTTAAATTTGTTTGGGCAAAAGAGTGTGAAGAATGTTTCGAAGAACTGAAGAGAAGATTAGTCAATGCTCCTATATTGACTCTACCATCGGGGAATGATGGGTTCGTTATTTATAGTGATGCATCAAAGAAAGGACTTGGCTGTGTCCTTATGCAGAATGATAGAGTTATTGCCTATGCATCACGACAGTTGAAAATTCATGAACAAAACTATCCTACTCATGATCTTGAGTTAGCAGCTGTGATCTTTGCTTTGAAGATATGGAGGCACTACCTCTATGGTGAAAAATGTGAGATTTATACTGATCACAAGAGTTTGAAGTATATTTTCTCACAAAAAGAACTCAACATGAGGCAAAGGAGATGGCTTGAATTACTCAAGGATTATGATTGTACGATACACTACCACCCGGGGAAGGCAAACAAGGTGGCAGATGCTTTGAGTAGAAAAGACCATGGAGTTTTGAACAATATGAGAATTGAAAGGGATCCAATTTTCATGGATCTAGTGAAAATGGACATGGGAATAACCAGGGAAGGTGAAACATCAATGCTTTTTCAAATGGTTGCCAAACCATCTTTACTAGAAAGGATTAAGAGTTCTCAGACCGATGATGACGAATTCCAAAAGAAGATTAAAGCTGTGAATGATGGGAGATTGAGAGACTTTGTGTATGAAGGTGGAATTTTGAAATTCGGGAAGAGACTTTGTGTTCCCAATATACCTGATCTAAAAAGGGAATTGCTGGATGACGCTCATAGTTCCAATTTCTCTATACACCCTGGGAGCACCAAAATGTATAGGGATTTGAAGGAACATTTTTGGTGGGACAACATGAAGAGGGAGATTGCTGATTTTGTGTCAAGGTGTATGGTTTGTCAACAAGTGAAAGCTGGAAGGCAACAGCCTGGAGGAGTCATGCAACCTCTTCCCATACCGGAGTGGAAATGGGACAATGTTACGATGGACTTTGTCATGGGGCTACCAAAGACTCCTAGAAGGAATGATGCAATATGGGTTATTGTTGATCGTCTTACCAAGTCAGCACATTTTCTTGCTATAAGAGAAGATCTACCCCTGGAACGTCTAGCAAGACTATACATTAATGAAGTTGTGAGACTTCATGGAGTTCCCCTATCGATTGTTTCTGATCGTGATCCCCGTTTTACTTCAAGATTTTGGAAAAGTCTTCAGAAATCCCTGGATACTGAACTTCATTTGAGCACTGCTTACCACCCTCAGACAGACGGACAATCAGAACGGACTATTCAGACCTTAGAAGACATGTTGAGATCTTTCTCACTTGATTTTCAGGGTATGTGGGATCAATATTTACCTCTGGTAGAATTTTCCTATAACAATAGCTTCCATTCGAGTATACAAATGGCACCATATGAAGCGTTATACGGAAAGAGATGTCGTACACCAACATGTTGGGATGACGTTGGTGAAAGAAAACTTGTAGGCCCAGAACTGGTGGAGGAAACGGTGGAAAAGGTGAAGGTAATCCAAAATCACATCAAAGCAGCTCAAAGTAGGCAGAAGAGCTATGCCGATAATCGAAGGAAGGATTTGGAATTTCAAGTCGGTGATCATGTTTTCCTAAAGGTATCTCCGTGGAAGGGAGTCATACGCTTTGGTAAGAAAGGTAAATTGAGTCCCAGGTACATCGGACCTTTCGAAATTCTAGAACGAATTGGGGCTGTAGCTTACCGATTGGCAATGCCGCCAAGTCTCTCCAAAGTTCACGATGTGTTCCACGTATCTCTGTTGAGGAAATACATGCCTGACCCAACGCATGTACTCACCTATGAGGAATTAGAACTGGAACCCGATCTGTCTTATTGCGAAGAGCCCGTCAGGATTCTTGATACAAGAGAACAAGTACTGAGAAACCGGACGACGCGTCTGGTAAAAGTTTTGTGGAGAAATCATAAAATGGAAGAGGCAACGTGGGAACCCGAGGAACTTATGATGAAGAACCACCCGAGTCTTTTTATGCAGTAATACCCTAGAAATTGCGAGGACGCAATTATTTGAAGGAGGGGAGAATGTAACACCCCAAGCTTCTACGGTACGTTTCCCTTCGAATAATGCGATAGCGTGTGTTGTACGCAACCTCGAGTTCTAACACACACCACAACTAATTAAACTAGCTGTTGTGAATAGTAATACCTACTTTTTGAAATCATATATATTCTATATTTCAAAATGGACTTCATTTTTGGATTCGGAATATCAAAATTAGCCTAGGGTGAAATTTTGGTACATTTCGGATAACTTTCATATTTTGATGAATAGTGAAAATTACTAAATTTTAATTAAAAACAACTTTTTTAATCAAAATAATTAATAGTGATAAATTGTGAATTTGAGTGGTTTTAAAGTATATTTAGAATATATTTTTACCATTTAATATAATCTTGGTCATTGGACATAATTTTACAATTAAACCGAACATAAACAAGTGTCAATCTTTTGATAGTTATTATCTCTTAAAAACACGCTTTTTGTTTTGACAGCGGGAATTAATTTTAAATTAATTTCTGCCACTTCTGTGTTTTGAATTTAGGAAAATGGATTCCATATTTGGAATCAGGATGTTCAAATTGTGTAAATATGTAACTTTTATTTTTAGACATTTTGAATAATTACTGCGGTAAATATTTTATTTACCATGGTTAAGGGTAAATCCGGTAAATAAGGGTTAAACAAAATAATATTATAATAATACTAAATTACCCTAAAACGTGTCTCAACCCTATTGGTTGATACATGGTCGACCATGGGCATCTTTGGGTCTATTTTGGGACCCCATGGATCCACTTGTAAGTGATAATGACACATTATATTAATAAAGTTAAAATAAAAATAAAAATGGCATAAGCTTACATCTTTTAGAAGAACAATTTTTACATAGGGTTATACATTTTGGATTTTCGATTATAAATATTCATTAGAAAGCTAAAAAGATTTCGTACATAATGATATTTTATTTATAATTTTTAGACATTATATAATTTATTTTATTTATGACACAATGATGATGCAGTAATTACTAAAATAGTGAAAAATAAAAATAATTGATCTTATAAATACCCAAATAATTATAATATGAAACTTTTAATGAATTAAACTAATTTTCTATGATAATATGATATATTAGGATTGATTTAATTGACTTTTTTCGAAGTAATCAATCTGTTAGGAGTTTCACAAAAATCAACTATTGAATAGTGTCAAAATTGACATAAAAGAGTTCTTAAAACAAATATTATATTATTAATTGATATTAAATTCCTAAAAATCTAAGGTTCGGCCAAGAGACTTATATTATGATAGGTTCCTCATTAATGGACCACTTGGGGGTCGCTTGGATGTATATAGTAAGTTTATTAACCATATTATATAAAAATACAAAGAGACATTGTAAAAGTGAAACTAATTAACTTAGAGTTAATACTTAAAGATAAGATTAATATAAGTACCCAAACCTGTCTAAATTCTATTGGATGAGTTGTTTTCGACCTATCCCCACCTCATCCTTTGAATAGTCAACTTTGGAGCCTTTGTAAACCGAATATGAATTTATTATAAATTAATATTTCTAACTTTTCCAAAGGTGCCCCTCACCCCTCTTATAAAAGGGAACTCCTCCTTCTCATTTCTTCACAACTTCAAAGCCTTTTGGTTCGGCCAAACTCTGCCCAAATACTCTCCCAACATCCCTCACTACAACCTAGAGGCCTTAGTTTGATCAGAAAGCCAACCTAAGGAGCCCTTTTGATCAAATCAAAAGGAAGAACCCGAAGAAGAGGTAATGATTTCACCACCCTTTTCTAAGTTCATTTCTTCTTCCACTTCTTCTTCCTTTGTTCTTACCATTCTGAAATAATAACTCCAGTATCTCACATATACTGTGATGTTATTATAAATATGGTACAATCATATTCAGTATTCTATCCACCCTTTGAATAACATGTCACCATACGTGCGTACGTACGGCTTACCGTCTCCACGTCGTGGTGTAATTGTTATTCAATATAATATTATTTGGATGGGTATAATAATGATGTGTAACTCATGTAAATAATAAATATAACATGTTAATGATTCTGTATATATGATATACCATCCATTTATATATTATTTTAATATCAAAAGAATGATATTGTCGCTCGTGCGTACGTACGGACTACCGTCTCCACGAACGCGATGAGATTCATTCTCCATCGTATCCATTCAAGTATAATTATCATTTGATGATTTAAAAATGATGTTTAAGGACTGTATATCATTCTGGATATGAATAAGATACAACAACCATGGCTTATGTAACAAAACATATAAAAGAAAATGAGTAAGTTAACTCCCGAAACGACGATAATTCTAAGATATTATTAACAAATCAATGTTAAAAGATCATATATGATATCATATTAATATATATGATTCTTGTATAATTTAATAACAACTATTTCACCATTATACAGGAGGTTAACCTACCCCAACCAAGTAAAAGTACAAGGTAAGGGTTATTTCACAATCTCTTCATTATCCGAGGTTGTTTATACGTAATAATCTACTGGGATATCTTTATCATCCACATCCATGTTTCTTAAAAATGTATTTCAAAACATTTTTACTATTTACAAGAATATGGGTTAAATTCATTTATACCCTTGTTTGACTTTTTATAATAGGTTTATAAAGGAATCTTTCCGTCGTTTTCAAAACAAGGTCCTTTTTAACCTTTTCGACAGAATTGAGGTAAGAATGTTTTTTTTAACTTATACGGCGGGTGCGGTTATTTTACGCCGTTATAAAATCTTCAAAGCTTTCCTTACAAGCTTATAAGAATATTTTCAAAGAAAATGTTTTATTTTATATGGATCTTAAATGATTTCAAAATAAAAGGAGATATTTCTTTAAAAAGAATTTTGATTTCATCTATGTCAACATCCTTTGATGGATTTTAAGATTATTTGAAGTTGATTTATTATGATACAAAACTTCTATATTGTATTGAAGGTTTTGTGATATGTTTGACTGTGGATGTGCTATTTTTATACCATTCATAGTTTATTGTGAAAGTATTGACATTTCGTATGCTAGTTTTAATACGAATGTTTATGTTATGTTTAAACCTTTTCATATGGGAATGCATTGGACTTAATAAGTGACGGGTGGAGCCCGCTATAGCTCCTCGATGCATCGGTAGGTCTCATGAGACAAACTAGTGTCTTGGCACAAGGCCTTGACAAAATCTTATTTGTAGTCTTGGCACGAGGCCTTGGCTATGTGGTTATGATAGTCTGGCATTATGCATTCCAACATTATGAAAGTGGTTATTGATATTGCATGTGATTATTCGATTAGTAGAATATCCATGTGAACAAGTAAATGGCATTATTTCATTTTACTTTTGCCATACTATGTTGAAGTTCAATTTTAAAAGGCTTTTGTTTTAGTAATTCATTGCCTTAAATGTTTATGCTTATTTTGAATGTTCCGCTATATTGTTATCCTTACTGGGCATTTGAGCTCACCCCTTTTCTATGTTTTATTTTTCCCAGGTAGTGAAGAAGTAATTTATGAATGACTTGCAGGGATATTATGAGGGGTTAATAGTGTTGATATGAAGACTTTGTTGTTGTAGTAGTTTTTCACTTTGAAATGTAATGTAAAACTTTATGATTATATCTAGTGTTTCCAAGGCTACTAAACCAATCAGTCTTTCGAGATTTGATCTTTCTTGTGATCATGCCAATGTTATGTAATTATTGCACCAACTCTGGGTAGCTGGGGTCGGGGCGTTACAATACTCAAACAATTAACCAATTGTATCAAAAATAATTTTATCACAATAATTTTTTTTATGAACCATGATAATATGTTTACTAAAGAAAAAATACTCATCCACAAATTATTACACATGGAATCACCTAACTTTGATGTCAAAAAACCCCAAATCATTTTGTGAAACTTCAACCGCACCACCACCACACCACAATAGGATAAAAACAAAGCCCAACACAAAGTATTGAACAAAGAAACACAAATTATACCCTAGGTATGAAACCCATATTTATCAAAAGTTGTCACATCATTAAGGATGGATGAAACCCTATGCAAAATGGAAGGAACAAGTGCAGAATTTATAGACATGAAGAATCTTGATGTTCCACCACCAATAATCCATTCAAAATTGGGTTCTAAAAGGTCTTTAGGGACATTGGAAGAAATAAAAAACTATATGGATAGAATGGGTGAATAAATTAGTACACTTGGGTTAATCCCATATGGGAAAATATGGAAGAAAAGAAATTATGACCTTGACACGAATACACAGTATGTCCACACAATTTAGTAAATTGTGCATCCAAACCATGTGGCCTATTCTGGTCACCCAAAACTAGTTCATATATATCCAAATTCAATGGGGGTTTAAGGGGGGTCCTTGGGGGAAAATAACTTCCGATGATATAAGAGAAAATATACTTGAAAATAAGGACATGGATGTTACAATTATACCCACCATGAAATACTTTCCTCCTTAGAATGTCAACCCAAAGCTTGATCAGAAAACAAGAATGTGCACTCTTACTCAACTCATAAATTTTCTACCCATGTATGGGGTTCATCATTCACATGCATCCAAAGGACCAATTCCAATAGAATAGACTTTCCCTAAAGCTCCTTGTCTTGGGAATACTCTATTAACATCGTTCACTTAATCACTGATTAATCGAGATCTGTCTCCAATTCTTCCCAATTAAACATATGGGATGAGTCCGGATTGTATTTCTTCAAATAAGAGACATGGAATGTATCTTCAATAGTTTTCAAATGAGTGGTTAAATGTGGGGCCACATTAGAGAATACCCGATCAACCGTAGAGAACTACATGTCTTGATGCCTCTTTTCAGTATAAGTTTTTTGGTGACTGTGAGCAATCAATAACCACTACTTGCTCAACATGACTTTATGAGGTGCCTCTTGCACAAAGATCCACCCAAAAAGCGAGGTTTCTCCTACCTCATCCAAAATCGAGGGGTGGAATGTGGGTCTGTATCTGAGATAATTATTCATGAAACACCATGATTCTATAACACCTCTTAAATATACAATCGGTCTAACTCATCCTCATTTGTTGTATCTCTAATCAGAATAAGGTGGGATGATTTTTGTATGATGGTCAATCACCCCCAAATAGAGTTTTTTTCCTGAGTTGTATGAGGTAAGACAATAATGAAATCCATGGAGACCTCATCCCACATCCAGATATGAATTTTTCATAAATTAATCAATCCAGGGGACCTTTGATGCTTTGCTTTCACCTGCTGACATGAGTAACACCTTGATGAAAAATCATTTGTATCCCACCTCATAGAAGGCCACCAGAACTGCCAAAAAACATCATAATACATTTTTTTGTCTCCAAGATGAATGACCCTTTAAGAATGGTGGATATCCTACATCACTGCCTTCCTTAGAGACAACAACACCACTAAATGGTCCTAGATACGCAATACTACCACTAGAGAAGAAGATCATTTTGGATACAACTCCCAACCATTATGAAACTACATCGACTACTGATATATCTCATCATTGGGTTTCTTTAGCTAAATCAAATATAAAAGAAAAGGTGTCCCCAAATTTCTTGCAAAGAATGAAACTCCACTAGGATATTTGGCCTCCTTATGCTTCTGAGAAAAAAGTCCCATTAGAGTTCACTCATCACTGGATTTCTTCAAATCCTACAGTGGTACTTTTCTGCTCAAGGTGCCATCTACCACATTACCCATTGCTAGGGTATATATGATATCAATGTGGAACCCCTAAAAATTTTCAATCAAATAGAGTTCCTAATAATAGGATACATTTGTGTGAATATGTTCGGTAAGCTCTATTGATAATAGAAGGACACAAAGTCTTCCTGAAATATTTAGTGGCACCAAGTCTTCAAATAATTCATAACCACTTATCGTTCACTGAAAAGGGTTATGTATTTCTTTTATTGTGTTCAGAGATGGAAGGATCCATACGCCACCACATGATCAGCATTCGCAACCATAGACCCGGGGCCCATACGTGGAGCATCTCAATACACAACATATCCCTTTCTAGATTCTCGAATGATCAACATGGTGGTTTTAGTCAACTTCTTCTTCAACTCCTAGAAGGATTCCTGAAATTACGATCCCCATTCAAACTTTACCCCATTCTCGGTGAGTGCGGTCATATGCAAATAATGTTGAGAGAAGTCCCAATAATACCGCCTATAGAAACAAGCTATGTCGAGAAATCTTAGGATCTTGAACACATTTTATGGATGCTCTCATGAAAAAACTGCACTGATCATCAAAGGGTTCACTAAATCCCCCTATTCTGAGATGACATGACCTCAATATAACACATCCCTGATCTAGAAGGTGCACCAAGACATTGTTTTCTAAAAGTGATGATCCTGCAGAGTTCCCAAAATGATATTCAAATTACTCTCATGATTTTCCTTTGATCTAGAGTAAACCAGGAGGTATTCCATAAAAAACACAACACATAAATCTAGATTTTGGTGTAACACCATATTCATGTGCTCTAAAAATATTTCTATACCATTGGATAGTCCAAAAGGAATGACCAAGTACTCAAAGTGATCGTACCCGCTTCTGATGGCTGTCTTTGGGATATATGCATCTCTGACACTTACTTGGTGGAAACCCAAATGCAATATTATCTCGAAAAACCACATTCCCCCATCATCCGGTCTTAAAAATATTCTATTATAGTAAGAGAATACTTTACCTAGATGGTTACCTTATTCAACATTCTGTAATCGATGTACCACCCAAGGGACCCGTCAACCATATTCACAAAAAGAGTTGGAATGAGACAAGGACAGATGCTCGAGTGAATGAATATTTTATATTCTAAATTGTATGACTATATCCTTAATTCTATCAACTCGGTGGGGTCCATATGATATGAGGGAAGAGATACCATTTGTGTTCCCGACACCCAATCAATCGAGAAATCCATGTCCCGCTCAAGGGAAAACCTTAAAAATCATCTAGAAATACCTTTGGAAACTCATCCACTACATGAGGTAGTCCACCATCAAGAGAATAAACAACTTCCCCAATCATGAGAATCATTAACTAGAATATATGATTTCCCAACTTTGGATGTGGAGGTCTCACACGACCCAATCGAGGATCCTATTTCCCAAGAAAATCCTGAGGACTCCCATTAGGTTCAATGAAACTAATCTTCCATATATTGTAATAAATATGCACTTATAAATCCACTAACCAATCTATGCTGAGGATTACATAGATAATATCCATATCCAAGACCAAGAGGTCCCACTCCATCTTATCCCTGGACATAGGAAGCATACATGATGGGAACCTAAGACCTTTCTCCTTTTTATTACCCAACGACATCACCAACTCCATCGAAAAAGAAAAAAATCAGTTGGAAAATTGAGAAGGTTCACAAGATGGTCAGAGATAAAAGAAATAATAGCACCCGTATCAATGAGAACAATAGTTAAAGAATATGCAATAAAGATTTTACCTTGAACTGTTGAAGGCCCTATATCCGATCCCACTTTTGTGTGATCCACATCATGAAGATGCCTAGATTCTACATAAGAATAACTGCTCACATGTGGATCTACCCTAAACTAGATCGTCCTAGAGGTGGATCCAGCTCTACTAACATGACCACCAAACTGAGACCCCATCATCCTAGATCGTTCTGACTGAACTTGAACTCCCCTGAAAGCCACATATCTTTCCTCACTATGGAGTGGACGTGCAACTTTTTAGAAACACTTAAAGTTCCCCATATCACAACACTGATAACAAGGCATCGGATGAGATGTACATATTGGTTGGGAATCCCCTAGGCTCTCTCACTTGTGTCACACAACAAGCCATGTATTAGATGACACAAATTAAAAATCCATGGGTGGATGGAATGAACTATCACATACCTTTTTCCACTACTCCTCTCGCATCATTTTCTAGTCAAATTAACATATGTTTACCATCACTAATACTATCCCAGATAATTCGTACATTCATTTTTGATCAACTAGAACCAGTTAAAGAATTATCAAACACCAAAAATAATTATCTAACCCAAAAAGAATACTTCAGAATAGATCTTGCGCTGCAATCCTTTATCAAATCTCTATGCCTTCATTTGTTCATTAGAGACTATCTCGGGGGTATATTAGAATATTTCGGCAAATCAGTTTGCATACTCCATCACAGAATGGTCCCCCTAAATGAGAACCATAAAATCCAATTATATTGCATAAATCAATATTTCAAGATTGTATTGATCATTGAAGATAGCGTTGAAGTCCTTCCAGTTTATCTGCTCATGCTTCCCATCTTGAAAAGTGATCATGTGATGCGAATAAATACTGGGTTTGAAAAAATTCAGCGGACATAAAAAAAGGAATTGATGGCCTCATATAATAGAATAATATCCTATGAATCCCATTAATTAGTAAATATAATAAAGAATGCATCTATGGTCTTTTTCCATGATCAATCCCATGTTGAGATCCAAAAACATAATCATGAGAAAAACCGTTTCTCAGAGAGGATCATGCTAATCCAGATCATAACCCAAACCATTTATGTTGAACCATCCCATGAATGTCTCCCCATCACATATATTAACCATAGTGAGTTGTTTGGTGTATTAAAGGGGTACATATCATGACCCAAGAAATTTCATTATGTACGTTTGTTTTATATATAATATGCAATATATTTTCCTATATCAATTCTCACTTTATAAAAGTTTTTTATTTTTGATACAATAAAACAAAAATAGGATTTTGGTTAATATTAAAATACAATTAAGGAATTTATTCTTATGAAATATTGGAATATTGAAATAACAAATATTTAAAAAAAATAATTTTATGAAATAATTTTTATCAAATTTAAATTATCATATAATTATGTGAAGTCAAATGGAATTTTTATAAGTGTTCACAAAATATTATTGACAAAAAACCAATCATTTCTCAACAAATAATGATTATTAATTGAAAAGTGAAAATAATATTATTTAGAAAATTACATAGACAAAATAAATATTATTTCTTGAATAATAATGTTGAATTATCTTATGGTGAATTGCACATTATTTTCTGAGACCGTCAAATATTTTGGTAAAAATTAAATACTTAATAAATATACATTGTGTATTATGACATCATAATGTCCAAAAAGTGATTTAGTAAACACTATAATGTGTATAAAGTCCCAAATACATGTTTTCTACTAAGATATTTGTGATTTTCTGTTTATTTTATTATATTTATAAATCCTTTATGAATCCTCATGAATAATTACCATATTTTCAGTTTTTACAATAATTTTTTCAGAGTATAACCTACTTTCACACAAGAACATGTATTTCATTGTTATGTTCAGAAAAATATAATTATAAAATAATGAAATAAACTACTATTTTTCTAAGAGCATGGTGATAACCATGTGATGGTCAGTGATTTTTGTTAGTTTATCACATAGATTCTAAAACCTATGCTTGAGAAATAATAATACTATGAAAACTATTTTCCTATATAAACCCACACAGAATCCAATTTATATTGTCTAAAAATACCTGGACCTGGTTGTCAATATTCCCTAACCTCTCTACAGTCTTCTCAATGTTTTCCTATGATCTCATGAAGCTCCTCCCAATCATTTGGAGTCAAACACTCATGTAAGGGATCACACCTTCTCTTCATTGTTCAAGTTTCCTTATTATTTATTACTTGCTTTTCAAATTAATATTATCTGGATATGTCCTTCCATGTCCCTATTACTACCTATTTTATTTAAAAGTTATGATATACTTCTTTATCTATTATCAAAAAAATTATGAATTTTGATGTGATGTTGTTATGCTATCAGAATTTCACTATGATTTTTTCATGCCAAAACAATTGTGTAGTGAATACAATAAACATTTAATATAAAGGGTGTTAAAATTTATAAAATTAAATTTCTATGACTAGGGAAATATATGTATTTATTCCAAACCCCATGATCTTTTAATGAAATATGATGATGAATGAATCCATGAAGAAAATATAATAATGAAAATGAAATGATTCTGATCGGTGCATCTAGAATTATAAAGAGCTCAAATGCATTAGGTAATGAGTAGTCTCATGAGACATCATATTGGTACAAGGGTGAACCTAATTCTATTACGAATTTTTTTCAATAATTATTTATTCCCACTTAACCTTGACATATTTTAATTATGAAGTGTTTTCTATTGTTTCCTAATTTCCCATGTTCTCATTATGTTTACCATGTTATATCACGGTTCAGGTTTTTGATTCCAACTCCTTTAGTACAAACCAATTTTTTTATTGTTTAAAATATATTACCTTATTCCATTTTTATTCACTTAATGGGATTTATATCTCATCCATTTCTTATATAGATCCCCAAGTTATCCTATTCATTTTTAAAATCTATTGAATTTTAGAAGCATGTTGTGGAAGTTTTCAATAATTTTGTTATATCCCATAATCAAGATCATATAATATGAAACTAATTCTGAAATAATATATACGTATCAAACATCCAGGTTGTATCATGTACAATTTTATTAAATAATTCATTATTTAAAGTGTTATAATGGATAAGGTTTTTATAGTTGGTATTAATGGAAAAGTTTAGTTTTTATTGTGATTAATATTATAAAACACTATAAAATCCCTCCGAATAATAATGAGTATAAGAAATAATCCCTAAATTTTGGATACTATAAGTGGGTATGGCTATTGGACATATTTGAATAGGGGTAAAATTAGAAAACACCACATTGTACTAGAGTTGACTAGGGACATGTGTAAGACAATGGGCCTTACGAGAAAACTAGATTGAAACTATGTAGGTATATGCTCCAGTAAACTCATAAGATCATTATATTCTATTATTAAAGGAAATAAATACCCATAAGTATATATTTTAAGAAATAGAATTTGGGAAATATAGATTGAAGGCTATAAATGTCAATGATATGAAATAAATGTAATTTATAGAATATCTCTTTAATTTCATTTTATTCCCTTTTATTCATTTAATAGCTTAAAATTACTCATCCATAATTTTTCTTTATTTTGAAAAATTCAAAAAAATTGTTGCAATATGGAAAACAAACTATTTGATAGAAAATATGATGACTCCTCGATGAGATTCCCAAGAAAATGGGAGAAGGAATCACAATATTTTTTATTATACTCTCTTAGTTGAATTAGGTTTTGAATTGAAAAATAGATCAGGAGGAGTGCCCATATACCCCTAAGAATGAACAAGCTGCAATTTACAGTTTTAAGAGACAACGTCTCCCAACATTAAATGGATAATCTTATACCTTCCTCATGGAAAAATGAATCAACTACATTTATATGTTCTTCCCTATCCCTCAATGTTTGATGTAATATAATGTTATAATGTATGTTTATCGTATGGAGAGAGAATCTAATCACTAGTGTATATTGACCTGAAATATGAACCCTGAGGAAGATATCGATGCCATGAGGTGGAAGTAATTTTCAAAATTGTTTTTTGATAAATATATTTTCTCACACTCTCTATATAAAAATTTAAATGGATTTCCATAACCATAAGAAAAAATAACATGAGTCTATTAGGGTGTAAAAAATAAAACATCAAAATAAATGAATGAAATGCCTTTTTATTTTTCGTTACCATGGAATGTAATGTTTACTACTTATTTAGTGGGTAGAAACGTAGTCTACGAAAAACCCTAGGGATCAATGATGTTGATAGGTATGAAGAAATATTACGATGTTCCATCTAAATGGAAATGAGGATCAGTGAATATAAAGGGAACCATGGGGATAGGAAACTGAGTGTGGAGTTTAATTCTGGTAGTTCGATTGAAAAATATAACGGTGCCAAAACATTTCTTCATCCCACTTGTCAATCGAGTTTAAAAAAGAACCCAATAATTATCTACTGGGGAAGGTGATGAAATTCCTTAGATGTGGGAAGGATGGGCACATGGATATCAATTGACAATAGGGTAAACCCACTAATGTAATTATGGAAGGGAATTCTCTTGTCAAATCTTAGTGCATTGTTACTTTCAACAACTATAATTTATTGCAGAACTTTTCAAATGATTTCACTATGAAAAGGGTTTTTCTAGACAACCACCAACCTCAGTGGCATTTTGGGTGATATTTTTATATCAAAATTGTTATGGTGGATCCTGAAAAACATGTGGTGATTGTTATTCTAGTTATTCAGTCAATAATTTAAAAATTAATTTTTGATTCTGGTTATACACATTCATGAACATTATGTATGTTTTGTAGGACTCTTCAAACACCACCATAACGAATGGAAGTGTAGTTATTAGTGAAAATTGAAAATTTAGAAATTATTACATCCCATGTATATAAATTCTCCCATATCAAAATATTTGAGATGAACTTCCCATTAAACCTTGTTATATGCCCTTTGTGGGAATTGGATGCAATTTGGGGCACATATTGTTATTCCCAGAATGGAGCTTGTATAAATTTCCGTGAGAATGAAATCAACATATATATTATTAATTTTACATTTATTATGTAAAATTTCAAGGAGGAGGATAAATATTAATTAGACCAAAATCAAAGGAATGGAAATTATTCCACAATAAGAAATTGTATCAAGTTAAAATTACTGTGTATAAGAAATTAATCACTCCTGGAGACATGCCGAATATGAGGGAATACACTGATTTCTTTCCTAGGGAATTTCATGGGTTTCCTTCATTATTAAAGGTTTATATTTCAATCAATCTTATACCTAAGGTTTTACCATTATATAGGACACTAAAAATAATGGATGGTGGAGAATATGAGGAGTTGAGGAATGAAATACTTGATAATCATGATAAAGTGTTCCTATGCCCATGTGGTTCACCATGGGGTGCATCATTCCTCTTCACCATGAAGTTGGATATTTCAATGAGACATTTCAATGATCATCGAGAGATCAAGAATCTCACCATAATTAACACGTATCCTCTACCTCAAATCAATTACTTGTTTGATAAGCTATGTGGAGCACAATACTTCTTCAAGTTGGATTTGTGGTTGAGATATTATGATGTTAGGTTGGAGATGAAGGATATCCCCAAGTCATAATTTCATATAAGGTATATGCACTATGAGTTTACATAAATGTCTTTCTGATTCACTAATTCACCATCAATATTCATGGAATTGAGAAATAGAGTGTTTAATGATTACCTCAACCAATTTGTGGTTGAATTTATAGATGATAATTTTATATAATCCAAAAATGAGGATCGTTATGATAATTTGAGTACGATGATAAAGAAATTATTAAGGGGAATATTTATTCCATGTACAATAAATGTGAGATCTGGTCAAAGGATGTCTCATTCATGGGAAACATCATTATAATCAAATGGATAACTACAGAACCTTCAATGGTATAAGAAATTTTTTGATGGATGAGACCAGTATAACTTATAGATACCTATATATTCCTTGGATTAGTTGGGTATTATCCTATATTGGTGAGAAATTTCTCACAATTTTCAAACCATAAAACAAAGATAAATCAGAATGGATTAATTTTTTTATTGGAATGATGAATGTGAAGAGATATTCAAGGATTGAAAAAAGAGTACTATATCTAAACTTGTTCTCAAATTACCTCAATTGGAGTGATTTCTGTTGTATTTAGTGAAACATAGATGAAGTCATTATGTTATATATTAATGCGAAATGATAAATTTACAACCTTTTCTTCAACACAGTTGAAAGTTCACGAATAGAAATACCCAATTCATTACATGGAGTTGGTTGTAGTGATATTCACTATGAAAATGTGGCAGTAATATCTATTTGGGGTGAATAATGAAATATATAAAGATCCCAAAATCCTCAATTATATATTCATATAATAAGAGATAAATATTCAAGAAAGAATATGGTTAGATCTGATCATGGAATATGAACACTCAATTCACTACCTTCCCATGAATGAAAATAATTTGGCATATTCTGTAAGTGTAATGGATTATTAAATTGTATAATTGATGGGAATTTAGAGGGATTCATTAATCTTCGGAATACAATATTTGTTGAATTGAATTGTAAAGTAAGAAAGATCATTAATCCATTCACAAACGTTTTCTCAACCATCCCTTATTGAGAATAAAAAGGACGCTCAAATAGTTGATCTGAAAATTACAAAGAATGTGGAATCTCTTTGAAAAGATAAATCCTTGGAGTTCCATGTTAATGTAGATGGTGTTGTAAGATATGGGTTATGACTATGTTTACAATCAATTCATGAGTTAAACACGGGTATGATGGAAGATGCACATAGATCATCCTTCTCTATTTATTTTTGAAGCCCACAAGTGTATTGAGATATTTGAGAACACTATTGATGGGAAAATATGAATATATATATATATATCATTGAAACCACATTATGATAACTTTTATGTTGTAAATTGAAGAAAGAAAAAAAAATTATGGGGATGATTCAATAATTAGCCATACCTACATGGAAATCAGATAACACCACAATGGAGTTTGTTAGTGAACATGAAAGGTAATCCAAATGAATAAATTATTTTCCGGTTGTAGTGGATCATCATAGAAATAATTCACACTTCATTTAATTTCGAGAGGACTTATACCTAGATAAACATTCTTGGAAATACATCCGAGAAGTGGTGAGGCTGCATGAAGTACCACTATTGATTTTATTTGATCAAGATCTATGATTATTATATATGTTTTGGATGAATCTACAACACACATTGAATAATGAGTTGAAAATATATACAAATTTTGACCATAAATCTAATGGTTAATCTGATTTTACAATACAATTACTTGAGGATATTTTGAGAGCATGGTAAATTAAATTCTCAGAGGATGGAATTACCATCTTCCAATTATATAGCTATCATTCAATAACAATTTCCACAAAAGAATCCAAATTCTTCAATACAAATCTATTTATGGGATGTGGTTAAAAACACCTACATGTATGGATGATGTTGCATAATGAAAAATATTGTTTCCAAATATGGTTGAGGAAATCATGGGAAAGGTTATGAAAATTCAGTAAGACATCTGAGATTCCTAGAGTAGCCAAAAGAGCTATGACGACAATTGCTGACGAGGAAGAGGGTTTGATTTTAGAGACACGATTTTCCTATATATATATCTCAATGGAATAAATTCATGGGATTTATATATAATAGAATTCTTACTCCAATATACATCGGCCAATTTTATATCCTTTATAAGGCCCCAGCCTTAAACCATACTTAATCTTGAGTTATTACAAGATTACACATTGAGGATCTTTTCGGGTTTAGAGTTTTAGAAAATTAGATCATAAAACTGGAATTACATTCCACATGTAAACAAAGTGGTTACATAAAGATAGTATTCTTCTTTCCCATCAATGGAAACATATTTAAAATAAAACATGGATTCTTTCTTGACACTTCCATGACACTACCATCATATCATGTACCTTTCCCTTGACCTGTGAAAAACATTTCAAAAAAACGTGGGATGAGCATAAAAAGCTCAGTAAGGGATATAAAAATATGGAAAGGAAACATGGGTACATATATACATATGAATGAAATCATACTTTACCCATAAAACATAATCACTTTAACATACCTCATCAAATCATGAATAAATCATAGAAATCATAAGACATAAAGGTAACTTGAGGCATTCATAACATTCTTACGTAGGGAGTAACCCTCTTGGTTACATTTGGAATACCCATCACTGTATATTCCCTAAATCTCTTCGGAGAAACCTTAACGTTTCACTCCTTCACGTTACCCAATGCATTGGAGAGCTATAACGGGCTCACCCGCCCTTAGTTTATCACGGAACCACCTGTCTTCATAATAATGCCCAAGAACCTCAATATAATCGTATCACATAAAACATGCATAAAGGAAACATAATATTTCCACCTTTCAATCACAAGATATCAATACAACACATTGATATAAAAACATTATGAAAACCATTTTCAATACCAAAATAAAAGAAAAGTAAAATAGGGTATTTATTTTTCTTTTAAAAAGAAGGTATGGCTTGTAGGGGAAGCCGGAACTCAAATAACGGTCACGGCGGTGGAGAAGTTGTTGTCGCCGTATACGTACGACAAAAACATTCCCTTTTTTTCATTTAGTAAAATGCTTCGTATAAAAAAAATTCCTTTTGGATAAACGTAAAAGTCAAAGGGGTTTATACACCGTATAAAATAATGTTGTGTATAAAACAAAATATGCCTCAATGAAAGGAGATTGAGATGAAGTCCCATACCTCGTATCCGACTTGACCCAACCGTTATTTAATCTCCTGAATAATAAACTTGAGTTAATCTCTACTTGATTAAGAACCTTTTTCAAGTTCATTATTCCTTTTATACCATGTTATTAACATCATGTAATCATTTAAGTTAATAATGTTCATTTTGTCGATATTTGGTTCTTAAGTCAAAAATAGACTTCTTACACTTACATGTTGTTAATTTGGTCAAAGGTTCGTTATATCCAGAATTATATTAATGATCTGGATAACATATATATCATATATATTCAGCATATACATGTATTTATAATATTACATCACATTTAGAGGTAAGAAAATGAAATGCATCGTTCATGGAGACGGTAAGCCGTACGTACGCATGAACGCTACTTCCATTTCTATTTCGTATTTTATGGAATGGAATCATAATTATATAAGAGTATATTATAATTCCAGTATAATAACATATATAATATCATTAACTTTATCCTTTACACATCCCACATATGGTATTAACGAATCAAATCACTTTCAGGGGGCGGTAGTCCGCACTTCCTAAAATGAAGATATCGTGTTTACCCATAATGGAAACAATAACGGTATGCCATAAATGAAAAATAAAGAAGCTTAAGGAAATAATAAACATATTATATATCATATATAAAAATAGTGACATCATAATGGCCAATTTGAAGGTGTTAAATGAGTATTGAACAATCATCGTTTCGGGAGGCAGAATTTCGCCATCCACAGAAACCGTATGTTCTTTAACCATTTGATGTAGTTGTGTGAGAGTGTAGCTCGAATAAATATTATAAAAAAATCATAGTATATTTAAGATACTAGTGTTGTTATAAAATAAGTAAATAAAAAGAGTTTAGGGGGGTTGGAGAAGCAAAATAAAACAAATGAACATGAGAGAATTAATTACCTTTAAAAGTGTAACTCCTTTTGATTTGATCCTAAAGGCTTCCTTTGAAAGGATTATGCCCAAAGGTAATCCTCTAGGATGAGGAGAGGTATGTGGAGAGAGTAAATGGGCATGGGATGGCCGAGCCAAAGGCTTTGGGAGTGTGGGTAATGAGGTAGAGGTGGGGGCCTTTTATAAGAGGAGAGGAGGGGCACTCTTGGAAAGTAAAGATAAGTTACTTTATTTTAAAAAGAGTTTCGGATTAAAAAGGTCCCACATTGATATAATTCTAGGATAAGGTGATAAGGGTTCTAAATCCACTCATACAATTGGTTTTTTCCATGTGTAGGTTTTATATTTTACATTAACTTTCCATTTTATTTAAATCGTTAAATAATGAGGTCATCACTGCATCATCATGATGTCATAAATAATTTAATTTATTTAAAGTATAAAAATTATAAAATAAATACTATGATGTAGGAAATATTTTTATCTTTCCAATGACTATTTATAATCAAAAATATGATCTTTATAACCCCATGTAATAATTGTTTTCGTAAAACATATTATGTTTGTGTCATTTTTACTTTTACATTAAATAAAAAGTTATTTATGTCATTTCCCAACCAAAGTGGCTCCATGGGGTCCCCAAGTTGACCCATGGCTTGTATTGGTCGGCCATGACACAACCAATGAGGGTAGGACATGTGTCAAGATCATCTCATTTTATTAAAGCATTATTTTTACCTTAAACTACACTAATTACCACTAATCGCGATTAAAACGTAATAAGTTACTATTCACCAAAAAATTATTTTAATCTCATTGAACCAAATTTTACTTCTTAATGAAAACCATGTATGTTGGATTTTTGAAATTCAAAACACAATGATGACAACATTTCATTTAAACGAAAAAATCAGTTTTTATAAGTACCACTTAGTGGTTTCACTATTCATCAAAAATTGAAGTTTTTCAGAAAATTACCAAAAATTCACCCTAAGATATATATGATATTCCGAATTCAAAAATGAAGTCTATTTTGAAAAATTAAAAAAATATAAGTCACATTAATTAATTTAATAATTAATTCCTGCTGTCATTACAAATAGCGTGTTTTTATGAAACAATAAGTATCAAAAGATTGACACCAGTTTAAGTCTAATTTCAAAGTGAAATTGATTCCAATGACCACCATTGGATTAAATGGTAAAAATATATTCAGATTACACATTAAGAACAATTAAAAAGATAATCTAATCATATAAATAAATTAGATTAAGAATCAGTTTTGATGTAAAATGCAGTATTTTCACTATTCATTAAAAAAATGAACATTGTCAGAAAAATACCAAAAATTCACACAAAGTAAATTTTGATGTCCCAATCATAAAGAATAAGTTTATTTTGAAAAAAATATATTATAAAATTGTCAAAAGATAGATTTAAAAGTGGTTTTCCATCAAAAGGCAGTAAAACAATCTTTTAAAAATATTAGTGTATTCCATGCTTAAGATTGGATTTATTTTCATTTTAAGCCTCTAAAACACTATCTAATTCATTAATAGACATAGATAAAAATATCTATTATTCATTACTTACTTGAGATGTTACATCCTTCCCCCTTTTGAAAATTGCGTCCCTGTAATTTATTTACTTATCGAATAAATGGGGATACTTGTCCCTCATTGCATTTTTAGATTCCCATGTTGCCTCTTCCATCATGTGGTTTTTCCACAAAACCTTTAACTGCTTAATCACCTTATTCCGTAACACTTGATCCCTGTGGTCAAGAATCTGGACCGGTTGTTCCTCATAAGATAGGTTCTCTTCCAGCTGTACTACCTCTGGACTCAAAACATGAGATGGATCTAGCATATACTTTCTCAACATCGAAACGTGAAAAACATTGTGTACCTGAGATAAACTTGGAGGTAAAGCCACTCAGTAAGCAACTGATCTAACTCTTTCCAGAATTTCATATGGTCCAATGAACCTTGGACTCAGCTTTCCTTTCTTACCAAATCGCATCACACTTTTCCATGGTGATACTTTGAGAAAAACATGATCACCTACCTCAAAAGATAGATCCATCCTCCTGTTGTCTGCATAACTCTTCTGCCTACTCTGAGCTGTTCTCATGTGCTTCTGAATCAGTTGAACTTTTTCTGCCATCTCTTCTACCAATTCTGGTCCCATCAACTTCCTTTCACCCACTTCATCCTAGAAAGCTGGAGTTCGACACTGCTTCCCATATAATGCCTAAAATGGTGCCATCTGTATACTGGAATGAAAACTGTTATCATATAAAAATTCAACTAAAGAAAGATGTTGGTCCCAACTTCCCTGATAATCCATAGAGCAAGAATGTAGCATATCCTCCAAGGTCTGAATTGTTCATTCTGACTGCCCATCTGATTGAGGATAAAAAGCTGTACTAAAATTTAATTTAGTACCCAACAACTTCTGAAGGCCTTTCCAAAAGTTAGAAGTGAACCTGAGTCACGATCAGATACAATGGAGAGAGGAACTCCATGTAACCTGACTATCTATTTAAGATACAAACGGGAAAGTTGATCTAGGGAAAAAGTATCTCGTATAGCAAGGAAATGAACAGATTTGGTCAAGCGATCAACAATAACCCAGATTGCATTATTACCTCGAGATGTCTTCGGTAATCCCAGAACAAAGTCCATGGATATATTCTCCCATTTTCACTCTGGCACTGGTAAAGGCTGAAGCATCCCTTTCGGTAACTGCCCTCTGCTTTAACCTGTTGACATGTCAAACACTTCACAGTAAAATCAGCAATATCTCTTTTCATTCCATCCCACTAGTAATACTCCCGCAGATCTCTATACATCTTAGTACTGCCAGGATGAACTGAAAACGGAGAACTATGAGCTTCACATAACAAATCTCTCTTCAACTGTGAATTACAAGGCACACACAATCTATTCCCAAATCTCAAAACACAATCATTATCAATGTTGAATTCAGGCAACTTACCTTTCTGAACCAGCTCTACCTTTTTCTGCAACTCATTGTCTTGCTTCTGTGCTTGCTTGACTCTATCTGATAGAGATGATCTCACTGATACCTGAAACAAAACAGAAGAAATTCCTGCACCAACAACTTCTATGCCAAAGTTCATCAAATCCTTAACCAAAGGATCATGTTCCAAATGCAACATTTCTAATGAATCATTACTTTTTCAACTCAAAGCATCAGCCACTTTATTTTCTTTTCCTGGATGGTAATGAATTGTACAATCATAATCCTTGATTAATTCTAGCCATCTTTTTTTGTCTCATGTTCAATTATTT
Source organism: Viscum album (assembly GCA_963277665.1). Taxonomy (NCBI): domain Eukaryota; kingdom Viridiplantae; phylum Streptophyta; class Magnoliopsida; order Santalales; family Viscaceae; genus Viscum; species Viscum album. The sequence continues at coordinate 1,295,381,909 of OY728130.1, read as the reverse complement.
CTGAGTGAATATATACTTTAAACTTTTATGATCGGTATATATTTCACACTTTACTCCATACAAATGATGCCTCCAAATTTTTAAAGTAAAAACAACAGAAGCTAATTCCAAATCATGTGTAGGGTAATTTACCTCATGAGTTTTTAACTGTCGTGAAGCATAAACAATTACCTGATCATTCTGCATTAGGACGCAACCAAGTCCTTTCAATGAAGCATCACTTTAGATAACAAACTCACCATTCCTGAAAGGTAGTGCCAAAACTGGAGCATTCACCAATATTCTTTTCAATTCCTGAAAACAATCATCACATTCTTTTGTCCAGATAAACTTAACACCCTTCTGAGTTAGCTTAGTCATTGGACTAGATAACCGTGAAAAATTTCTAACAAACCTTCGGTAATAGCCTGCCAAACCAAGGAAGCTACGAATCTCAGTTACATTTGTGGGTCATGGCCATTCTTCAACAACCTTTGTTTTTGCAGGATCAACAGTTATCCCATATTTAGAAACAATGTGACCAAGGAAAGAAATTTGTTGCAACAAAAACTCACACTTGCTGAATTTTCCATACAGTTTCTTTTCTTTTAAGGTTTGAAAGATAACCCTTAAATGACTCTCATGCTCCGCTTTACTTTTAGAAAACACCAAAATATCATCAATAACACAACCACCATTTATCACCTGATTCAACTGAGCCATCATTGCAGTAAAATGCTCAATTATGATTCTGACTCTCTCAACATGCTGATTTGGAAGGTCATTTCCCTCAGTATGCCTTCCCAAAAAATCTTCCCTGTTTCCTCTTACGAAAAACCATTCTGAACAAACATGTCTTTGATGAAGCAACATGGTAATCTTCAAATGTTATATCATTTCAAAATTTTTTTTTTTGGATAATCATTTAATAGAATTCTAACTCCTAAAGTTATCTAAACCGACCTATGATACCAACTATAAGGCCCCAGCCTTAAACCTTACTTAATCTTGAGTTATTACAAGATTACACATTGAGGATCTTTTCGGGTTTAGAGTTTTAGAGAATTATATCATAAAACTTGCATTACATTCCACATGTAAACAAAGTGGTTACATGAAGATAGTATTCTTCTTTCCCATCAATGGAAACATATTTAAAATAAAACATGGATTCTTTCTTGACACTTCCTTGACACTATAATCATATCATGTACCTTTCCCTTGACCTGTGAAAAAAATTTCAAAAAAACATGGAATGAGCATAAAAAGCTCAGTAAGGGATATAAAAATATGGAAAGGAAACATGGGTACATATATACATAAGAATGAAATCATACTTTACCTATAAAACATAAGCACTTTAACATAACTCATCAAATCATGAATAAATCATAGAAATCATAAGATATAAAGGTAACTTGAGGCATTCATAACATTCTTACGTAGGGAGTAACCATCTTGGTTACATTTGGAATACCCATCACAGTATATTCCCTAAATATCTTCGGAGAAACCTCAACATTTCACTCCTTCACGTTACCCAATGCATTGGAGAGCTATAACGGGCTCACCCACCCTTAGTTTATCACAGAACCACCCGTCTTCATAATAATGCCCAAGAACATCAACAAAATCGTATCACATAAAACACTCATAAAGGAAACATAAAATTTCCACCTTTCAATCACAAGATATCAATACAACACATTGATATAAAAACATTATGAAAACCATTTTCAATACCAAAATAAAAGAAAAGTAAAACATGGTATTTATTTTTCTTTTAAAAAGAAGGTATGGCTTGTAGGGGAAGCCGAAACTCAAATAACGGTCACGGCGGCGGAGAAGTCGTTGTCGCCGCATACGTACGACAAAAACATTCCCTTTTTGTCGTTTAGTAAAACGCTTCGTATAAAAAAATTCCTTTTGGATAAACGTAAAAGTCAAAGGGGTTTATACACCGTATAAAATAAGGTTGTGTATAAAACAAAATATGCCTCAATGAAAGGAGATTGAGACGAAGTCCCATACCTCGTATCCGACTTGACCCGACCATTCTTTAATCTCCTGAATAATAAACTTCAGTTAATATCTACTTGCTTAAGAACCTTTTTCAAGTTCATTATTCCTTTTATACCATGTTATGAACATCATGTAATCATTTAAGTTAATAATGTTCATTTTGTCGGCATTTGGTTCTTAAGTCAAAAATAGACTTCTTACACTTACATGTTGTTAATTTGGTCAAAGGTTCGTTATATCCAGAATGATATTAATGATTTGGATAACATATATATCATATATATTCAGAATATACATTTATTTATAATATTACATCACATTTACAGGTAAGAAAATGAAATGCACCGTTCATGGAGACGGTAAGCCGTACGTACGCATGAACACTACTTCCATTTCTATTTCATATTTTCTGGAATGGAATCATAATTATATAAGAGTATATTATAATTCCAGTATAATAACATATATAATATCATTAACTTTATCCTTTACACATCCCACATTTGGTATTAACGAATCAAATCACTTTCAGGGGGCGGTAGTCCGCACTTCCTAAAATGAAGATATCGTGTTTACCCATAATGGAAACAATAACGGTATGCCATAAATGAAAAATACAGAATCTTAAGGAAATAATAAACATATTATATATCATATATAAAAATAGTGAAATCATAATTTCCACCTTTGAAGGTGTTAAATGAGTATTAAACAATCATCGTTTCGGGAGGCAGAATTTCGCAATCCACGGAAACCGTATATTCTTTAACCATTTGATGTAGTTGTGTGAGAGTGTATCTAGAATAAATCTTATAACAACATCCTAGTATATTTAAGATACTGGTGTTGTTATAAAATAAGTAAATAAAAAGAGTTTAGGGGGGTTGGAGAAGCAAAATAAAACAAATGAATACGAGAGAATGAATTACCTTTAAAAGTGTAACTCCTTTTGATTTGAGCCTAAAGGCTTCCTTTGAAAGGATTCTGCCCAAAGGGAATCCTATAGGATGAGGATAGAGATGTGGAGAGAGTAAATGGGCAGGGGATGGCCGATCCAATGGCTTTGGGATTGTGGGTAATGAGGTAGAGGTGGGGGCCTTTTATAAGAGGAGAGGAGGGGCACTCTTGGAAAGTAATGATAAGTTACTTTATTTTAAAAAGAGTTTCGGATTCAAAAGGTCCCGCATTGATATAATTCGAGGATAAGGTGATAAGGGTTTTAAATCCACTCATCCAATTGGTTTTGGCCATGTGTAGGTTTTAGATTTTACATTAACTTTCCATTTTATTTAAATCGTTAAATAATGAGGTCATCGCTACATCATTATGATGTCATACATAATTTAATTTATTTAAAGTCTAAAAATTATAAAAGAAATACTATGATGTAGGAAATCTTTTTATCCTTCCAATTACTATTTATAATCAAAAATCTGATCATTATAACCCCATGTAATAATTGTTTTCGTAAAACATATTATGTTTGTGTCATTTTTACTTTTACATTAAATAAAAAGTTATTTATGTCATTTCCCAACCAAAGTGGCTCCATGGGGGCCCCAAGTTGACCCATGGCTTTTCTTGGTCGGCCATGACACACCCAATGAGGGTAGGACATGTGTCAATCTCATCTCATTTTATTAAAGCATTATTTTTACCTTAAACTACACTAATTACCACTAATCGCGATTAAAACTTAATAAGTTACTATTCACCAAAAAATTATTTTAATCTCATTGAACCACATTTTAATTCTTAATGAAAACCATGTATGTTGGATTTTTGAAATTCAAAACACAATGATGGTAAAATTTCATTTAAACGGAAAATCAGTTTTTATAAGTACCACTTAGTGGTTTCACTATTCATCAAAAATTGAAGTTTTTCAGAAAATTACCAAAAATTCACCCTAAGATATATTTGATATTACGAATTCAAAAATGAAGTCTATTTTACAAAATTAAAAACATATAAGTCACATTAATTAATTTAATAATTAATTCCTGCTGTCATTACAAATAGCGTGTTTTTATGAAACAATAAGTATCAAAAGATTGACACCAGTTTAATTCTAATTTCAAAGTGAAATTGATTCCAATGACCACCATTGGATTAAATGGTAAAAATATATTCAGATTACACATTAAGACCAATTCAAAAGATAATCTAATCATATAAATAAATTAGATTAAGAATCAGTTTTGATGTAAAATGCAGTATTTTTCACTATTCATTAAAAAAATGAACATTGTCAGAAAAATACCAAAAATTCACAAAAAGTAAATTTTGATGTCCCAATAATAAAGAATAAGATTATTTTGACAAACATAGCTTATAAAATTGTCAAAAGATAGATTTAAAAATGGTTTGCCATCAAAAGGCAGTAAAACAATCTTTTAAAAGTATTAGTGTATTCCATGCTAAAATTGGATTTATTTTCATTTTAAGCCTCTAAAACACTATCTAATTCATTAATAGACATAGATAAAAATATCTATTATTCATTACTTACTTGGGATGTTACATCCTTGATCACATTAGAGTGGTCTCTTATCAACTAGGACACCCAACTAAACTATCTCTAGTACCTGATGTGCTCCATGTATACCTATTGATGAAGTACAAACCATACCCCTCAAATTTACTCAATCAATAGGTGTTCCATTTGTAAATGAAATTTCTTATGAAAAGAAGATGATACAAATCATAGATCGTAGAGACAACGTTCTGTGAAATAATACGATGCACATAATCAAAGTGATGTGGAGAAACCAGAAGTTTGAAAAAGAGATGTGGGATCTGGAGGAAGTGATGAAATTTATTTCCCAGAATCTATATTATAGTGAGAAATATAAAAATTGAGGGGTGAATTTCTTAAAGGGGTGATTGTAATGACCTAAAAAACTATAAAAAATATCATATTGTGATTTAATGAAATGTCTTATTATGAAATACGGTTACAGAAAAAACATTAACTTATTTGGTTTTATTATATAAAATATGATTCAATTGTGCAGTAATCATCTTTAACGTTGATAATATAGTTATTGAACAATGATCACTTTATTATTATAAAGATAGGGTCTTAACAAATCCAATTGACACATACTAAGGAAGTGATCACCTCAACCCATCAGATTGTACATGATAAAGCACATTTACAAGATCATCCATGGTAGATTTCATATCTAACAATCATCCACGACCAATCCTAAGATCATATCCAACAAATTAAGAATGATTGAAACCGTTTACGATTGAAGTTCAACGTCATCGAGATCATGACCCGAACCATGTACGTTCGACCACCCGAAGGAAGTCTCACCATTACACACCATAATCTTAGGTCATTTGATGAAATTTTAAAGCGATATGCATCAAGACCCCAAAAACAAGACTATTTACAGTCATTATATACATAATAATGAATATAGTTTTATCCACCAATTATTACATTGTAAATTGTTTTTTAATTTTGATACAATAAAACACAAATAGTTTTTTGGTTAATATTATAATTCTATTAAGGAATTTATATTGATGAATTAATGAATTTAAAAATAAATAATAATTTATTAAAATATTATTATTATTTTTTTTGTAAAATATAAATTGTCCTATAATTTTTGTGAGGTTAAACGTAATTTTGATAAGGGTTCAAAAACTATTATTGTAAAAAATCCCAAGAATTTTCAATAAATGTAGAAAGTTATTTTATTCATGGAAGAAAATATATTTACAAAATAAATTTAGATATAATGAATATTATTTTTTGATTGATAACATCAGAATTATCCAATGGTGAATTATTCTTAATTATATGAGTCACTCAAATTTTCCTGTAAAAATGAAATACCCTTTAAATATATATTGTGTATTATGACATCATATTGTTATATAAGTGATGTAATAAATAATATAAAGGGTAACCAAAAGAAGTTATATGTTTCTCACTAATATGGTGTGATTTTATGTTTATTTTATAATTTTTAAGAAGCTTTTATAAATCCTCCAAAACTATTAATATATTTAATGTTTTTAAAATTGTTTCTGTATGATTATAACTCCCTTCCATAGATATAATGGTATTATTTTATTAATTTATTCCATTTAAATTATAAAATAATTAAATCCTCTTAAATTTTAAATAAATGGGAAAACCCACGGTAAGGTTTCAAGTTTTAGTGATTTTATTATATTGAGTCTGAACCCAATGTTTGAGAAATCATTTAGAAAACCCAATTCCTTTACAATAATAACCAACCCAATATCCCAATTATCTTTAGTGGAAATTAATTTAGCACGTTTTTACTCTTCCATACGAATCCCCACCAATGATATCAAGAATCTCGTAAAAAACATTTGGATTCCCACACTCAGTTCAGGGATCCTCACCATCTCTTATTTAATCAAGTTTATTTGTTATCTTATGCATTCTATTTGTAATTACTAATTATGGGATATGTCCCTACATGTACCTATTAATTAATATTGGATTTAAAATCTATGAGAGAACTATTTTTTTATCATAATATAATTTTATGAAATTTTAATAGACGTTGTTTTTCTGCCGAAATTTAACCACAACATTTCCACTAAAAAACTGTTGGGTCGTGAATACTGTACCCATTTTCTACCAAGGGTGTTCAACTTTATACACTTATCGTTATTAGAAATTAGAATGACATGTATATATTCCTCACCCCATCATCATGTAATAAAATCAGGAGATTAATGAATCTAAGTTATAAGATATATGTGGTACACTTAAGCTTGAGAACTAAGTAAATGTGACAGGTGCACCCAATATTTTATAGATCTCAAATGCATTGGGTAATGTTTTCTATCACGAGACATCAAGTTTGTATATAGTGAACTTGGTCCCTATAGGACCATTTTAACATCATGGTGATTTGGTATTTTTCCTTGTATTACGTTTATGATGTAGTGTTTTAAGTTGTTTCCAAATTCCCCATGACACCTTTATAATTATATTAATATATCATTGTTCATTTTTTATTATTCCTACTCCGTTTATGAAATATTAATATTTCCATTATCGGATATGTATTACCTTATTACATGTTTATTACATTACTGTTCTTTATAGATCATCACTTTATTATGTATTCCCTCAGGTTATCCCATTCATTTTAAAACATCTCAAATTTTAGAATCCTTTTATGGAAGTTTTCAATAATGATGTTATATCCCACTTTCTATATGGTTTCTATGTAAATAATTCCACGATCCACAATACTTCTCTATATTATAGGTTTTATTATGCATAATGTTATGTAATATATCCTTAATTAATGATTCAAAATGATTAATGATGTTATATTTATGTTTAACATTCTATATATCTTATTATTTATTTTCATAATATATCATTAGATTTTATTTTTTTAATGTCGATAAAGTGTTCTAAATGTTTTATAATTTTATCCAAATATTAATAATTCATTTAGGGCCTTAAAGTATCATTTAAAATTGTTTTTTGATTTTATAAAAAATCCAATATATTGTACAACGTGTATCTAAATCACAATCCACCTAGAAATTTTGTAATTCTCATAGAAATTTTGAAATCCACATAGAAAATTTTACAAGATCATTCAGTCTTTATATTTTGAGAATATAATGGTATACAAAATAATAAATTGAGTGATACATTTTCCTGGTAAATCTTATAAAATATCCTCAATATAATTTAACTAGGCCCAAATCTAATTCTTCATTTTATTATGTATACATTATGTTAGAAATTAGATTAGTTAATCTGTTTATAGATTTAAAAATTTCAAATGCGTGAATCCCTTACATATATTTGGTTATGTGACTCTCTAACATCAGTTTAATTATATCTATTTGACCTATATTAATCCCCTCTATGAATCGCCTAGGTTATTTTGGTTATGTAAGGTCAATTACAGGGTCATGTTGATTACTTACAAAAAAAATTTCAAGTCAAAAAAATCTTATGTAAATTTCCTATCAAGGGATAACAATATTTCTACTTGTTATTCTTAAATCAAAAAAAATTCTATGTTTTACATTTCCTTTCATTTTTTATAGATTTGTGATCAATTAAAATATTTAAATTTTTTTGATTGAATTTAAAAACTCATATTAATTATATAGAACTTTTGGGTGGTATTTAAACATTTAATTAATATGGATGTTTTGAAGATCATGGTGTGTTTTATTTTCATAGTTGAAATTTTCATCTTGATACTAAAAAAAATTAATATCTAATCTATTTTACATAATTCAATAGTTAATAAATTATGATTAATTGATATTGAACTCATTCCAAGTTGTTTTAATATCATTTAATAGAGTGTCTTGGATTATTTATAATCCCCACATCATTCATGATTCTTTAAAATTTAATGATTTTAAATTTCTTATTAAAAAACAATATTTATATAATAAGGTGATAATACATAAACTAATATTATGTATAATGGTTATATTATTTAATGGGTATTTCAAATTTATAATAATTAATCTTTATTATTTTAAATTTTATGCATGAGTTGAGAGATATTTATGGAGTAGTAATTTCATTATTTGCATTTTTCACTAACTATCTGATATTTCATTTTAACATGAATTATTTTTAAAACTTTTCATGAGACCACTTTTTTCATTTTATTCTAAAAAATCTATATATGTGACTTAATGGACGATTGAAATATACATCTACAATTATAACATGATGCATCAATACAACTCAAATTGGAAAAAAATAAGTACAATTGGAAACATCATTTTCTATGGTATGCTATGCTTAATACCATTTTTAGAACTCTCATGGAATAGAAAAAAAATCTTCAACAATGACTACAATTATTATATGATCTTATCCTACACTCAATGACTAGTATGCGAGCTTCTTGTTTTTAGCATATTTTTCGTTCATGTATCTATAGTGTGTAACACTTGTTCCATTTTGTCACATGCTTTATCTTTATCTTTATAATTTATCTTACAAAGTAATTCCCTATAATTAGGTTGTGACTCTAGGAATGTGAGGTCAAAACTATTTGGGTTGGGACTCCAAAAATAAAATTTCAAGGTTGTAATTGGTTTGTAACTCCCAATACAATCATAATAGGTATTTTGGTTATAATTTCACAAGAAAAATTAGGTTGTAAATCTACTCTGAATCCTTGTAAAAACTAATAGTAGTTTATAATGTATCTCTCTTATAGTATAGAGGTATAAGTGCAGAGTAGTTTAACATTGGAACAGTTTCAGATAAAAACAAAATTGCATTCTTTATTTTGTTTATGACACTTCTAAACAACTTTATTTTGTAAATTTTATAATTAGATTAAAAAAATTAATTTTTTATCAATGATTTTTCAATTAATTATATTCACTCCCTCTTGAAATTATTTATTCTTCTTGACAAACATACCAATTGGAACGAGAGCAAGTTTGGTTTGAAATTTATTCAATCCTTTATTAGAGCATTTTTTAGTGTTTCATATTTCATGAATTTTCTTATACCTAAATGTATAAGGAAATGATGTATAAGATGAAATATATGATTTAAAATAATAGATAGATTACTTATATATTCCTCACATTGAAAAAATGATTATAGTTACTGTAAATCCAAAATAGAGGTTGTACCATAATTAGTTACAAGTATAAAAAAGGTCAATCCTGAAAAAACCATACATGATACTAGAAGAAAAATATGGTACTATGAAAAGAAAGGATTCTATAAGATATTATTTAAATTAAAAAGTTGTAAATATATTGTATTATTCTATTAAATGAAGTGTGTTTAGCCATTTTTATGCATGTAAGATAGCTTATGATACCTATATGATTCTATTAGTTACACATGTTGGATCAAAAGAGAAGATAAAAACAGAACACAGAATTATTTGAGTGGATTATTGTGTTTTCAAGATGGGTGATGATGAAAGTGTCAATTAAAAGTTTTACCAATACACACGAACTATGTCTACAATTAATTCTTGTGGATAATGGTTGGAGAACCCCTTACTTTTTTATAGAGTCATAATATATTTACTCATCAAGTCGTATGTAAGGAATGTTTTGATCGATGAAATTATGAATTTGATAAATATTAATTAGATGAACTCATAGGATCACTTCTTCAACACAAAATTGAATTGAATAATATTTAAAAACATGATACCAAAAAGAAAAAGGGTACAATTACCGAATAACAAAGAAATGTTTTTTATAAATCTTTATAAAATGGTGCATAGTAAAGTAACAATGTGGAAATTACCAATCTAAGTAAAGGTATTTATTACTTGATTAAGATATAAATAGTTTAAAATAGACCACGTAAAGATACAGATAATGATCTAAATTAATATAATGTTACTACATATATACTGTAAGTAACCTATTACTAATATTGAAATAAGGTACATATCAAACTTGACTTTCGAAAGATGAATCCAAAAAGTAGTGATAAAGAATGTTAAAATTAAATGAAATATTTTTATCATTACGTATTGATTTTAATTGAATAATCCAATTTTATTTTGGAATCTAGATGTTAGTATGTATCATCAAACATATTATTTATGGAATTAAATACATATGAGTTCTTTTATAATTTTTTTTTTTCTACTGTTAAAAAATTGATGGCTATAACATTGATAAATTGGTTGAAGAAAAAGATACGCTTCAAAAATATTCTTTATGTGTTACCAAATTTTATAAATAATTGAAATAATAAAATATTAATATTATCAAGGAATGTAATAATGTTAACAAAGAGAATTCCACTGTTATGGAAGAGAAAAAAATTATTCTTCATGTTCTAATGGCAAGGTCTATTAATATATGAAGTCTATTCGGATGAAAATTGATAATATGATAATGGTTGTTTTTAGCTTTAAATAGATGTCATGTGCCTTTTTTGGTATATGAAAAATACAAAAATATTGTGGCTATGATGAAACTGATTAATGATAAATTTAGGTCTGGTTGTAATCCACAGATTCATATAATATACATGATTACTTTCATTAAAAGTTTCACTTGAATGTTTTCTTATATTATATACATTAAATGTTGTATGCATGGAAATAATGATAACTATTTTAATCTTTAATATATTTCATATAATTGTTAAACTAATACATTATTTAAAAGAATTAATAGCCAACTATACCTTAAAATAAATGTTTAATTTTTTTTTTTGATACTTAAGAACTGTATTCCCAACCTAGTTGGATGCAGAACGTCATGTATACCAATATTTCAGTCAATTTAATTTTTTAAGAAAAAAAACAGATATATTAGGACTGACACATGGTATATAGGAAGTGGGTTTTCTCAACACACGACTAGAGACCTAATAAATTTTGTCACACACATGAAATGTGATGGATGATCCATTACATTTTGTGATAACTACATAGGGAAGGTTAAGGGATATCATGAATTATTCATTTATATTTTTTTATTAATAACTAAAGTTATTAATGCCAATGGTATGAATCATAACACAAATATTAGTTTACATTTATTCGATTAGGATAATATAAAGGATAACACTAAATAAATTTATTTCAATGACCTACCTAAAAAAAATTGTTTGTTTCTTAAATCTATAAAAAAATATGATGTTCTCTAGAACGTAAGGGTCAGCCATGATGACTTTCAAATGATACACATTTTATCCAATCATGGATATGTTTTAAATATAACATACATAAAGTTATAGAGATATTTTTTATGAATAATTCCTAAAATATTGGCATAATAAGGTATAATTATGTCATATAAATCCTAATTAAACTTTCATATCTCTTTAATTATTTTCTGTTTACTTATTTCTTCCAATAAAATAAACTTGTTTATGTTAAAAGAAATATGAATTTTTTAATTTTTGATGAAATCAATTAATTGACTTGTGATTTTGTCATACCAACTTAACATGAAAAAATAAATAGGCTTCATTTTTCTAGGAATATAGTAAAAGTTATCTTTATTTATTTTTATATAATATAATTGATAATCGATGTGAAATTTTGTATCTTTATTTTTAACACATTTTGATGAAAATGGTTATGATAATTATTTTTTTGATCCTAGAACATGACAAAAAAATAAGTGTTCACGAACAAAAAAATATAAATATCCTATATTTGACCATATTTCATCTTTATCAATTATAAATTTATAAAATTGTCTATTTTTTATTCTTTTGTTATGATAAAATTATTTTTGGAATTATTTTTTTTCAAATATTCCGTGTTTTTCCTCTCCCTCGCTTAAATCAGCCCACCATCTCCACTTCTCTACACACAAAAAATACCCATTAATTTTCAAAAAACCTACTCAAATAAATTCCCTAGATCCACTCACACATCCTCTAATCCTTTTATTGGTCATAAATCCTTCATAGGAAGGATATTGGTGCAATCCCAAGGATATTGTTTGACGAAGATGTAACATACTTAACTAAGAAATTTATTTTATTTGAACCTCCATCTCATTAAATTATTAACAAAACATTACGATATAGTATCCTCAATATATTATATATTTTGATATATTTTTATGCTATGTACATTACCTACACCCTTCTCCTCGTTTTTCAACTGGGAACATAAAATGTATATCGTCTATATGGTGGAATACTACCTCATAAATTGAAAAAAAAACAAATTCCATTACCATTTCTCATAGATGGATATAATGATGTATCTAATTATTATATATGATATTTATGAAATTATAATTATTCTATATTTATAATATCATATATTCCTTCTAAATTCATTTTTTGGAGAATATGATATCGTCGTTTGTTTGTATGAAAGTCTACAACCTCACAATGCGATGTGATTCATTTTTTACTAAAATTATGAAAATGGAAATAAGGATAAAATCAATATCTATTTACAATATATGTGAAATAAAAATTATTATTTAAAAGAATTAAATTATTTAGAGTTATTTTGTTTCATATGTTAAAAGTTAGAATCATCATTCATGCGCATGTATGCCATGTCAGCTCCATGAATGGTGTATTTTATTTTTTATCTGTATAATTAATAGAATAATGTGAATACATATTAAATGAATATATATGATATCTATATAATTTTTAAATTTATTAATATTATATGAACATTATCATTGTAAAATTATGGAAATACCAATCTAAAATTAACGCAATATCGATGATGTTATTATGTGAAATGTGATTTTTACAAGGAATTATTGATAAGAAGGTTATAAAAAGTCATAAATAAATAATATTTTATGATACCTATGATTATAGTTCATAAATATATATACAATAAACCTAAATTTATTTTACATGATTTTTAAATGTGTATGATTGATGTTCATACCCATGGTAATGTATTTCTATCTTATTTTTATTTTATGTGAGTCACATGCCATATTCACCCGATGTTTTTTTTGTGGTGTATATAAAGTACATGAATGTATTTTATGATTAATATCATTAAAATTATTGTTATTTTCATATAAAATTTAGGATTTATCATTAATGGTATATACAGTTCAAATGTTTTTAATGTTGTAAGTGATTTTTTGTATCAAATTTACTTTTTTTGGAAAAATGATAGGTTATTCAAATATTTTTTTGAGGTGTATATAATACCAAATGAATTATTTTATCATTAATATCATTATTTTAATGGTATTTAATGTTCCATATGATGTTAATCTTTAATTTATTTTATGAATAATACGATACCAATGTGGTATAGATTTTTTTTACAATTTCATCGTTTATTATGATTGTTTATGATTTTTTTATGATGAAATATTATAATAAAAATATAATAAAAAATGTGAATTATCTTATCTTATATGTATTTAATGATAACTCTTGTTTCCTGTTAATTTTACAATATTTATGTACTCATTATTTTATAATACCATTTTCATCCAAAATCATCATTATCTCTATCTTATGTTGAAAATGATGTTTTCTTCAATATCCATGTTTTAAAATAAAATTGTTTTTAAAAAGTTTTCTAAAAATCCTATAATGAAAATTAATGTAATTTATATATTTTTTATTTTATCTAAATTGATAAAATAGAATCATCGTGATTTTTTCCAAATTAGGATCTTTTGGATTTTTCTGGAATACTTGAAAAAATAATTTGTTTTAAAGTGTATGATATGAACAAAATATTCCACAATCCTGAACAATCACAATATGAATTATTCAATTAAATTTTTCTAGGGTTATTTATATAGAAAATAATTTATCTTATCTTTGGGATGTCTTTAACTTTTAATGAAGTGATTTCAAAATAGAAATCATATTTTCTTCAATAATGTTTTAATGATTCTTTTTGGAAATTCTATTCCTTAATAACAAATAACATTTTTTGTTTCTTATGTTATACTAGAGATATGATCTAGTTATATAATTCATATTAATATTTACTATGTCTTATGATTATGATTAATTGATTTTTATGAAACACTTTATTTTACATGGGTAATTTTATAAAGAGATATATGTGAAAAAAATTTCTTTTCCATGAGATTTTCTTTGATGCCATGCTTATGAAACCCACTTCCAACCATGGATTATGATATGATGAAGGTTTTATTATATTTTTGGAAAATTGATTATGATTTTAATTATGTTATTTTAGGGACATATAACTATCTCCAATTCATTGGGTAATGATTTAAATATCATAAGATAAACAAGAATGAAACTGGGAGTGAACTTAGTTCAGTAAAATAATTTTTGCAATATGATAGTAATGGGAGAAAACCTTATCTACTATGAAGGTTTTGGGAGAGAACCAATTTCACTATGATATAATTGTAAATGATATTTTTTCTTATTTAATTTTTTTCCTTATGTGTATTCCCCAATTAAATATGTTCTTCCATTGTTATACACTCAAGGATCGTTCCCATTGATCCTCTTATGATTGTTTTCCTATAAAATGATATATTTATTATATGACACAATATTATTATATATTAAATGATATGTATGGTTTTAAAATTTTATAATCATGTTTTCTTACACTTATTTAGAGGTAATGTTTACAGATCTCCCATGTTTACCGTTATGAAGCATACGAGCTTGCCCATAATTATGATTCTTTTACGCTAGTTATAATGAATTATATTAAGTATTACTTATCTATGGATGGTGATATTTATGATAATATTAGTGGGAGATGATTATTATCATCTATGAACCATATTTTTATAATTTCATATTTCAAATGGCATTAGAGCCTCGTGATCCTGAGGATATTTTTGTGTAATGTAATTATTTTTCATAAAAAATGATATAATATTTATACATGAAAATAAAAATTCGTTATAGTTGGCATCATAGGATTTGCTTATTTATCCTTTTTGAAACTGGGATTGTAAAACATTAATTAAAACCCTTTGGATAATCATATGTATTGGGTAACAATGTCAGGATTTTTGTCCTCCTCTAGTTTTGATGCTCACAAATCATACATAATTATGTTTTATGATGTTACATATTGTTTAAACATGATTACAATAAATCATAACCACTTTTTATGAATTTATATCATAATATAGGTTAATATAATTTGGATATGTATAAGTCACTGATAAGTATAAGTCACTGATGGTCGACCCACCAATGCTCCAAGTCACGGATACATCAAACTACCAACACCTCTACATAGAATTTTCTCTATGGATGACCTACCTAAAGAGTACCATCGGAAATATTCTATAAAACATCACTAGGTAAGACTCACAGAATGAAGCTTGAGTTACTGATGACATGTGTTAGTAATAGAGTGACCTACCAACAAAGTAACTGACTGATACTCATAATTTTGTGTATTTATAAGCTCTTGATGCATCACCTTCCTATAAATCCCAAACCGATGCATCATCTACAAACATACCGACCTATTGAGAGTCGGATACACTAATAAACTTATAAGACCAAAGTTTAAGACACCGACAGACTGACCGACCAATCCAAGGATATCATTATTCTTTCTATTTCCATCTAAATTCAAAATTAATTTTAATGGAAATATTTATAAAACATAGAACTATTTTTTATATTAATGACTTCTTTTGTATTTAGTAGACAACATATAATGGACTTAAATTACTAGTATAATGTACAAGCTACCATAGAACATGACTGTTTTCTTAAACACTGTATAAAGGGAATATAGGACCCAAAATAAAAGGATGAGTTGTCATGACTTGAGAAAAATATATCAAGAATCTCATGCACTCAAGAATAACACAAGAGAAACTCATTGTTTAGACTATATTATACAAATAAAACCCTAAAAGGAAGAAAATTTTCCTGCAAGAATGAGTGTTCATCTACGAAGACATATACCTCACCGAAAACTGAATACAAAATCACTCACAACACTCT
Source organism: Viscum album (assembly GCA_963277665.1). Lineage (NCBI taxonomy): Eukaryota > Viridiplantae > Streptophyta > Magnoliopsida > Santalales > Viscaceae > Viscum > Viscum album. Next base: position 1,295,365,489 of record OY728130.1, on the reverse strand, counting down.
ATTTTTATTCCTGTTTTCATAAGGTAACTCCGACATCACTTATTACATCTTTAAGAAGCCCAGAATCTACAAATCATATCACACAGATCCTTTTAATTCAATTCTATTAATTTTCTAATCTGTTTGTGACCTATTTTACATTTTGAGCAGTCTGTGTCTCAATCAAATAAACTCAAACTATCTCATAGTCCAATCTGGAAGGTACATTGGTATCTTCACAAATGTGTCTATTTATATCTTACACTCCCACAGATAATAGTGGAAGTGGTCCTTATGTGGCCTGTTCTAATTTCCACTCCCATGAAATCTATGGAAGAGGTCTAGTTAACATAGAAATATATGTAGGCTCTTGTTCATCCCACTCCAGGGTGTGGATATAGTTTATTTATATAAATTTCATTATGGATGATGACCAACAAGATGAGAGGACTATGTCTCAGCTTGAGATTGAACATCTTGGATTAAATATGAACTAAGAAATCAATAAATGACTAATTATTTTATGAATCTTCTAATTTGGTTAAAAGGGTCATATTTTATTTTAAAATGGGGGACTTTTAAATAAATCATACAAGTTATAATTTTTTATAGTAAAAAAAATTCACCCCCTTTTGAGTGTCAAAATCTGACCAACATTTTGTAAGAGAGGGTTTAAATTTCAATTTTTTTTAAATTTTTAAATATTCAAATCAGTTAAAATGTGATTCCAGTTGTGGTTTAAATTTCAATAAATTTCTATCAAATAAAATTTTATTTTTCTTTAAAATTATTAAAATTAATTTTAAATAGATAATAGACAGGAATGTGCTTCTACCAACAAACCTCCCTCTTTCAGTGGGACTAATTATTCACAATTGTAAATTAAACATAAAATTCATTTGGATATCTTGTGTTTGGATATATGGTTTGCTATAGTTGATGAATACGAAATTCCTACTACTTCAATAAATACATTGGATGATTCTACTAAGGCAGCATATACTAATAACTACAATGCTATGAAATCCTTATAATATTCTCTATATGATGAAGAATTCAATAGGATTTCTGAATGTAAAATACCCTATGAGATTTGGGATACTATAGTTATTTCACATAATGGAATAACTACTATTAAGGAAATCAGACTTAATGCATATAATATTAAATTTTATAACTTCATAATGAAGCATGATGACCCCATTTCTGATATGTATCTACATTTTAATGAGATTTTAAATGTTATGAATTCTCTGGGAAAGGATATTCAAACCATGGCACATGTTATGTGAGTCCTCATATATTTACCAAAAATATGGAGTTGAACATTAGTGTCAACAAGGGAATCTTATGACATTGAAACTCTCCCAATAAAGGAGAAGATAGGAAAGATAATGATGTATGATGAAAAATTTATGGTCAACAGATAAGAATATGATGATAAAATGATAATGTTAGTGGCTTTCAAAACCTCTTATTCTAAACACAAAAAAGTAGAAAGCTCATGTTCATGATGAAAGTTCCAACGATTAAGAATCACCAAGTGAAAATGATGAGGAAATGTCTCAACAATCCAGGAGAATCCAAATATTCAATAGAAATAAGAAATTCATTATAAAGCCCTATTATAATAAGAAATATTAAAACAAGGGTAATTGGAAAGATGATTTTTAGATTAGTGAAAACTCAAATGAAATTGTCTTCTATAGTACAAGTGTAGAGGACATTTAAAAGATGACTGTCCAAAATTTATGTACAAAAAGAAGTACTAGGGAAATGATATAAAATACAGTAATATAATGAAGGCCACCTAGAGTTATTCTGAGGATAGCTAAAGTAAATATAAATCATCTAATGGTGAGAAGGATTACAATGTTAATATGTGCTTCATGAAAAACACTTCTGATGTAAATCTATTATCTTATGTATAGAATTATTTTTTATCTCAAAGATGAATTTAATTATGAAAATAAAACAAATTAAGACATGTTTAAATACTATATAATGCTTGGGGATACATGTAATGTACTAAAAGATAATTCTAAAACTAGTATGAAACAAAATTATCTATTAGTTTCTACTAAATCTAAACATACTATTAAAAAGTAAAATAATGGTCAGTTTATTAATGGGAAATATGAACTCAAAATATCTAATGAGAAACTAAAGAAGGATTTATCGAAATATATAAATGGTAAAAATACTATAAAAAAATTATAATTAGGAAGTTTGGTCTTAAATAAATTTATTTTATATGTTATCAACTAGGTAAACAACATTTTATTGAAAAATATTTTGTACCAAAATCTTGAAAACATGATTTTGTCCCCAAAATGGAACAATATGTTGCAATTTACAGCACTAAAATTTCATTTACTACTTCTAGTTTCTATGGACCTAATATAGTTTATTTATCCAAGACATCCGAAAATACTTATAAGAAACCCATGAAGAATATCTGGGTTTCCAAACCTATTATTACAATTTTACTTGACCCAATAATGTCTTAGTAGCATTATCTTTTCTTATTCGATCAAATTTTGTACGGTAGTTTGAATTGATCATGTTTGAGCATATGGTAGTTGTATTGTAGGTGTTTATGACATATTACATGGGACTATTAGATCCCCAATAACATTATAAAAGTTAATGCAGGCCATTTCACCTCTGGTTATAATAAAAAAAGAAAACTAATTGGCCTCCTCGAAATTGGTAGCTCTTACTCAATTTTAAATTATAATGATCTATTTTTTGATGGTCTTAAATACAATATGCATAGAATTTCCAAAGTATTGGATGATGGATTTCATGTAAATTTTTAAAATGATTCATTTATTTTTTTCAAATATTAAATGATTTAATATTTACTTACTTCCGAAATGAAAATTTATATTATGTAAATTTAGAATACTTAGTCTCACAAAATGTTTCTTGCTTGAGTTCTATTCATAATTATTATTGGAAATGGAATAGTAGACTATGAAACTATAACATTCACACTCTTATAAGTATTTCTAAAAAATAGATAGTCAATGATTAACCTCAACAGTAGTCTTTAAATGATAAAGTATATAATCCTTTTTAAAAGGTAAAACAAAACAAAATATCTTTCAAACCAATGAATGATGATTCAAATTCTCAACCTATTGAGTTTGTTCACATTGATTTGTTTGGAAAATCATGATTTTCTGGTCTAAATGGTACGTGCTATGTCTATGATTTTGAAGATGACATTTATAGGTATACATGCACCATTTTTTTATCTCAAAATAGTGATGTATGCTCTTATTTCACCAAGTATTCTAGGTTAGTAGAACCATATGTGAACATAGGATCGAAACATTAAGAAGTGAACATGGTCATGAGTTTGAAAATAAATTTTTTGAATATTTTTTTACACAAAATGGCTATAGAAATTACTTCTCTTCTCATAGAACACCCCATCTGAATGGAGTTGTAGAAAGAAGAAATGGAACCTTACATGAAATATCACCAACTATGCTTAATTAATGTGATTTACTTGTTTATTTTGGAGAAGAAGATATGAATACATCTTGTTACATAATCAATATATTTTTAATTAGACATACCCTTAAGAATGATCTTTATGAGATGTTGGATAATAAGAACCCCATGGTTAATAACTTCAATGTTTTTAGATTCAAATTCAATAACCTTAATGAAAAAGGTAATCATTACAACTTGGCATCCAATAGTGCTGAATTAATTTTCATAGGTCATTCATCCTATAAAAAATTCATTGAGTCTATAATAATAGAACTAAGTGTGTGAAAAAAATATGTACTTGTCAAATTTGATGAAATAGATCCACACGAACCAAAAGCCTCCCAGGAATGTTTTGTGGGATTTCTGTCAAATGTAGAAATAATTATATTGTTTCTAATGCTTAAGTAAAATAAGTAAAAAAATATAGTTCTGGAAACTCTATAGATTTTAACCAATGTGAACCCAAACCTATAAATGAACTCAAGATAACTAACACTTCTTTTTGTGTATCGGTTAGAACCTCTATAAAGTATCCTTTAGTTTATTTAGTTGGAGACATAGATAATGGGACACAAATTACAAAATATATAAGGAACCAGTATGAACATCAATCCTTTTGTCATATAATGAATCGACGAACATGAATAATGATATATATGATGAGTTATGGAAAATATATATTCAATAATAATTAAAATAGTTTTAAGGGAACAATGTTTTGAAATTTGATTATAGAAAAAAAATAAACCTTGACTATAGGCACTTAGTTGGTTGTTATAAATAATGAGGATGAAGCTAGAACTATAGTATTAACTATGGATAGATTATTTTAAAGATGTTATATTCAAGATAAATGAATTGACAATGATGAATCCTTTTCACTTGCTTCCAGACATGAAGCCATTATAATACTACTAGCTTATGCAACACATCTTAATTTCAAACCCTATATAATAGATGTTGAAAGATTATTCACAAATGGGTATATAGATGTGGATTTTTATGTTGAACAACAACTAGTTTTACAAATACTAATTTTTTAAATCATGTTTTAAATTAGAAAAATAATTGTATGCTCTAAAACTATCCCCAAGATATTGGTTTGATAGGATCGACACTTTTTATATTTCCAATGGTTTTACCAAGGGTATTTTGGGTCCTAATATTTTAATAAAAATAATATCTTGAGGTTATTTTGTGTAACGCCCCGGCCCTCGATTCCCAGATTTGGTACATTAATTTAATACATCAGCATGATTACAAGGAATAAAGTCCCTAAAGACCGATCAATTTCACAGTCTTGGAAAATATATTACATACATGAAATTTACATTACACTTTCTACCACACAAAAAAATTCCTTTGAGAATGAAATTTCTCCCTTAGCATAACCCCGTATTTCAAACCTAAAACATTTTTTGGGATCCTGGGAAAATATAACATAAGAAAGGGGTGAGCTCAGATTCTTAGTAAGGGAAATAATTTAGTGGAAGATAACATAAACAATATGCATGGTGAATAATTTAAAACACATTCTTTTACAAATAATAAACATGAGAACTTTATGGTAGAAATATGAGCTGAGTACATAACGCCATAATAAAACATAGTAATGGGTATTCTACTAGTCGAATAACCACATGAACCATCAATATTATTTTCGTAATGAGGGAATGTATAATGACATACATTCTGAAAGATTTTATCAAGGCCTCGGCCAAAACCATATATCAAATTGGGAAAGGACTCGGCCAATTCCACATCTCATTGTCTCATGAGACCTATGGATGCATCAGAGAGCTATATAAGGATCCACCCATCACTTACTATGTCAAATACGTTCCTCATATGAAAAGGTTGAAACATTACATAAACATTCATATTAAAACTAGCATACAAAATTTCAATTCTTTATCCATAAACCATGAATGGTATAAAAATAATACATCCACAGTCAAACATATCTCAAAACCTTCGATATAATATGGAATATTTGTATCATAATAAATCAACTTCAAACAAGTTTAAAATCCATCAAAAAATGTTGACATAGATGAAAATGATTCGTAAAACTCTTTGAGAGAAATACCCATTTCCATGAAATCATTTGTAAGTCTCACAATTTCTAAAGGAATTTATTTAAAAGAGATTTTTGAATAAAAGTTTCCCATACAAATTCGAAACTATTGAAAAGTGTTATCATTTAAAAACATTCATATCCATATAAATAAATCCTTAAAATCATTTTGAAAATATGGAAATTAATTAAAAGGGTTTAGAAAGATAAATCTTTAAAACATTTAACATGATGATCTAGTTAAATTGACCCTCCCATAAAACCTTAAAAGATTCATTTTGAAATTGTTTTTATGAAATATGGGTATCTATGATAAATATGTCCCAGAAAATACTTACACATGAACAATCTCAGATAATAATGAGATTGAGGAAATAACCCTTACCTTTCACTTTCCTTTTGTCGAGGGTATGTTTATCCTCCTGTATAATTACCATAGTATGTTATTAAATTATAACAGAACCATATTCAAATTTATTATATCATACATGATTCTTGTATGACTTTATACAAACCATTTAATAGTGATTTCCATGTTATATTAAATTTTGGGTAATAATCTCTTTCTTTATCGTATGTGTTTTAACTTGTTACTCTTGATTGTATCACATAGATCGGGATTTAAATACATCAAAAATATAAAACATGATTTATATATCATATATATTTAGAATATAAATATGTATAATATAAATATATAAGAAATGTGAAACACTGTTTATGGAGACGGTAGTCAGTACGTACGCATAAAAATTATTTCTATTTTCATATCGTATTGAACGGAAGTAAGTGAATAAGATATATTTAAGTATATAAATACACACACACACACAGATATATATATATATATATATCCAGTAGAATTATTATGTCATATGTTACATAATTATTAGTAAGTTATATTTTTATAATTGTCTATGAATGGTGAACGTGGAAATGAATCTCATCGCGTCGTGGAGACGGAAATCCATATGTACACACGAGAAACAAGATAATTATTTTCATTTAAAATAATATGTAAATAGATGGAATATCATAAATAAATATCCATTAACATGTTATATTTATTATTTACATAAATTATACATCGTTGCTATACAAATCCAAATAATAATGTATTGAATAACAACTACACCATGACCTAGAGACGGTAAGCTGTACGTACGCACGTATAGTATCATGTCATTCATAGAATGGATACAATAATGAATATGGTTGTACCATATTTATAATAAAATCACAGTATATAGATGATACTGGAGTTATTGTTTCAGAATGGAAACAACAAAGAAAGAGGTAGTGGAAGAAAAAAACTTGAATGAGGTGATAAATATTTACCTCTTCATCAGGTTCTTCCTGTTGATTTGATCATAAGGGAACCTTAGGTTGTCTTTATTATCAAACTGAGGCCCCTAGGATCAAGTGAGAGAAGTTGGAAGGATATTTGGGTAGGGGTTGGCCGATCCAAATGGCTTTGGAGGTGTTATTTTGAGAGAAGGTTAGTGCCCTTTTATAAGAGGGGTGAGGGTCACTTTAGGAAAAGATTAAAGTATTAATTTATTATTCAATAATATTCGGTCTATAATGATTAAAAATGAATTTATTTAGAGTATTAGGTGGTTTTGGGTATAAATAATCTCAACCAATAGGTTTTAGACAAGTTTAGGTTACCATTGTAACCCTATGTTTTAGATTTAACTCTTAGTTAAATAGTTTAACTTTTACTGTGTCTTCTTGTATTTTTACTATATATGGTTAGTAAACATACTCTAAAACTTAAAGAGAACATAATTTGGCTCATTAATAACATATATCATAATATTTAAGACCTTTGGCCGACCCTTACATTTTTAGGAATATTATATCAACCAATAATATAGTATTTGTTATAAATATTAATTTATGTCAATTTTGACACTATTTGGTATTTTGTTTTGGTGAAAGTCATAACAACATGATTACTTTTAACACGACACATTGAATCATACCTAACATGTCATATTCACCTATTAAATTCTTTAATTTCATAAAACTTTTGAAATTATTTTTATTTTAATATTTATAATTCCATTTATTTGATTATTTCATTAATAAGGTAATTAATTCATAATCATTTCGTCATTAATAAATTTAATTATTTAATGTATAAAAATTATAAATAAAATAACATTATGTAGGAAATATTTTTTAATTTATAATAAATACATATTGTCGAATTTATCTTTTGTATAATTCTATATTAAAAATGGTTTAGTTATTAAACATTGATTTTAACTCTTTTAACTATTCTTTAAATAAAATAATAATAAAAGTCATAATCAAATCCATGTGGACCTAAAGGATCAAATTTTATTTCTAAGGTGGTTTTTGTTAGAATTACATTTATCAAATAGAATTAGGACATGTGTTAGGGTAATAATAATATCATTTTTACCCTTAATTACCCTATTTACTTTTAACCGTGGTAAATAAAAGTAAAAAAGATACTATTCACCAAAAATTATTTTTATCTTATGAAACCACATTTTACTCTTTTATATTGACCATGTCTCTCATATTTTTGAAATTCAACTCACATAAGCGGTAAAATAAAGTTTTATGTAAATTTGCAAATGCTCCTAAGAGGTGGTTAAAAGACGGTAAAATTTAAATAAAATTTTTATATATCTAAACTTATTATAAAATTAATCCAATGAATTAAATTGAAATTATATAGGTATTATGTATCTATTTTTACCTAAAATAAATAATTATTTAAATTAAAAGTAAATTTTAAAAATTAACCCATTGTTTTTTCACTATTCCTAAATTATTTAATGGTTTCATAAAAATACCTAAAATTCCCCCTAAGCTAATTTTGATATTTTTAATTCAATAATGAAGAATATTTTACCAAATTCAAAACATCGAAGTTGTTTTTAATAATTTAAAATTGACTCCCAATGTCAAAACCAAAAGGCGTATTTTTAAAAAATAATAACTATCAAAAGTTTGACACTTGTTTATGTCTAATTTCAAAGTGAATTACTTACAATGACCAACATTAGATTAAATGGTGAACATATAATATATTTAAACGTCCAAACCATTTAAATTTATAATTTAACACTATAAATTATTTTTATTAAAAAGTTGTTTTCAGAAAAAATATAGTATTTTTCACTATTCACCTAAATAAAAAAGTTATCAAAAAAACACCATTTTTTTTGAAACTGAATAATTATGCCCAAATTCTAAAGAAGAAGTTTAATTTGTCAAAAAAAATATATAAAAGTTTCAAATATTTGATTTTAAAAGGAATCATCATTAAAAGGCGGTAAAAGTATATTTTTTGAAAAATACATCTTTTATCAGAAATTAATGAATTAGTTCTTAAATTATGCCAAATAAACTCATAATATAGATTCTAAGGATTATATATAGTTAAAAATTCAGTTAATTCTATTCATAACAGCTTTTGAATGGCTATTTTGGTAAGTCGTGGTGCGCTTGAACTCGGTGTTGGGTGTAGTGAAAGTTATTGAATTAATTTGAAAAAATAATGTGTTATGAAATCATGGAGTTTTACATTCTATCATCCTTCAATAAATTCCATCCTCGCAATTTGATAATTTTATTTGAAAATAAATGGCTGAAAATTGAAAATACCTTTGTGGGAAAACCCTCAATGGAAATTGGTTTAATAAAATTAATTCTTAATAAGAGGAAAAAATCATATATATTTATATATATTTGACAAGTAGAGTTTTATCCTTCAACTAATTCCTACCGCAAGCTCATCTTTCACCCAAAATTTTTTCAAAAAAATATTTTTATCCTTATCATTTAGGGTTCCAAAAATAATAAATTAATAATTAATTTATCAGACTATTTAAAAAAATCTAAATTATACAAACCAGTGCATCACGTAGTCCAGTCGTAGGTGATGCGCCCTTGTCGTTCTGCAGTTTCAGGTTCAAGTCTCACGGCCTTTCCGGATGTGACTAGTAGTCGCCCGACCTCTAGGTTATCCTTTTTACGACAATCCAAAAATAACCTTAACAAAAGCATCCAATTTGAAACTTAATCCATTCCAACCTTTAGAATTATCCAAAATAATTATATTCAAACACTCTGTGCAAAATTTATAAGGAACTTAAACAAAATGAAGATCCTTGTTTCCAGGTAATAACATGTGAACGCCTTCATCATGTATTATTTAAAAACACCGCAACATACTGAATTACCATAAAACCTTATTGATTATATTCATTCTCTCTTATTACTTATAGAATATTATATATACTCCTTCCATCCAAAAAATGTTGTAAACTCCAACAATTATGGAATATAAAAATCAATAATCAGTTTCAAGGAAGTCAAGAATATCCAATATAAGTTATCCAAATCAACCATCTATTATTCCAAAATCACTAACTCATTATCAGAACCATATTAAGGATTACCTTTCCTTCAACCATGTATTTTCCAAAAAAATGTATCTTAATATTAAGTCACTTTTCTTAGAACCTTATAATCTCAAATCCTCAACAAAATAGTACTACAGTACAATCCATATTTATCTCCATAATTCATATAACTAGTATATTGTTGCTACAAAACTCAAATGAAATAATTCTATTTTAACCACATAAGAACACTAGTCATTCCTCTTCACATGAGGTTGTATCATAACATGATTATTATTCAATAGCATCATTTAAGGTATACTCTAACGACTGAGACATTGATTCGCATAGCGTCCCAACACCTTGTAGATGATGCATTGTACATTTGAAATTTTTTTCTTACCCTTGCAAAGATGTACTTGGTATCCTTTTTCTCCACATGTATAAAAAACTCACATTCCCATCAAGCATTTACCATGGTGATTCATTCCACAGTTATCACATATGGGAAAGTCCTTCTTTTCCCTCTTCCCTTTATCCAAATTTCTCTTTTCCATACTTTTCTTGTCTTTAGTCCCTTCAAATCCATAGGACTCAAAGAATTATTTACTTATCTTATTGAAACATGATTTTATTTCTTCATATGTTGAGAATACATGGTAGACTATTTCCCTACTAAATGTTGGCTTAATAATATGAATGATTTGATTCTTCTTACACTATGGATCATAAATCTTACTGGAGTTCACATTCCTTCTATTGAGCACCATTTCTATAAAATATCATACACTAGGTCAGTTTATGAATCAAAATTCACAATTCAAAACATATAAAATACCTAACTTAAATTTAAAAGTTGACGGATATAATCAATAATCATAAAAAATGTTCTCTGCGGAAGAATAAACTCATAAACCCTTCATAATGGTTTGTAAAAAAAATAAGAATTATCCTAAGAATATCCCTCGGGAGAGTCATAACCATGAGTCCAGCAAGGCTCGTTGTCATGCACCATTTCCCATTTGAGTCTAGCTCATAGTGGTGTTTTCAGGTTTTACCCCAAGGTACATCTATGGCAGATCCACCTCTACCATATCGTATCCAGACAGGGATATATTTGATGGAAAACTCACAAAATCTCTACATTACCAAAATTATAGGAAGTTCTTCTACACTAATCATCAATGTCTATATTTGGTCTACGTGCTCTAACCATAGTTTATCTAAATCTAGTTTTGAAGCTTATTGCTAAACATTCACTGATACCAATTGTAACGCTCCGACCCAAGATTCCCCAAGTTGGTGCATTATTTTAATACATTGTCATGATTTCATGGAATCATGTCCCGAAAGACCGATCAGTTTAGCAATATTGGAAAATAGATTACATACATGAATGTTACATTACACTTTCTAACATACAACAAAAAAAATAATCCTTTGAGAACGCCATTGTTCCCTTAGCTTAACCCTGCATCTCAATCATAAAACACTTCTTGGGATCCTGGGAAAATAAAACATAATAAAGGGGTGAGCTCAGATGCTCAGAAAGGGAAATAATTGAGCAGAAGATAACATAAACAATATGCATGGTGAATAATTGAAAACACATTCCTTTTAAAAATAATAAACATAAACAATTTATGGAAGAAATGCAATCTGAGTAAAAAACACCATAATAAAACATAGTCATGGGTATTCTATTAGTCGAATAACCACATGAACCATCAATATTATTTTCACAATGAGGGAATGTAGAATTCCAGACATTCTGAAACATTTTGTAAAGGCCTCAGCCAAGATGTCTAAAAATGATGAAGGCCTTGGCCAAAACCATATATCAAATTGGGAAAGGCCTCGGCAAATTCCACATCTAATTATCTCATGAGACCTAAAGATGCATTGAGGGGCTATAGAGGGATCCAACCGTCACTTACTATGTCTAATACATTCCTCGTATGAAATGGTTGAAGCATTACATAAACATTTATATTAAAACTAACATACGAAATGTCAATACTTTATCCATAAACTGTGAATGGTATAAAAATAACACAACCACATTCAAACATATCACAAAACCATCGATACAATATGGAATATCTATGTCATAATAAATCAACTTCAAACAAGTTTAAAATCCATCAAATGATGTTTACATAGATGAAAATGATTCGTAAAACTTTAAAGAGAAATATTCCTTTTGCATGAAATCATTTGTAAGTCTCACAATTTATAAAAGAAGTAATTTAAAATAGATTTTTTAATTAAAGTGTCCCATACCACTTTGAAACATTTGAAAAGACGTATCATTTCAAAACATTCATGTCCATATAAATTAATCCTTAAAATTGTTTCGAAAATATGGACATTAATTAAAAGGGTTTAGAAAGATAAATCTTAAAAACATTTAACATGATGATTTAGTTAAATAAAACCTCCCATAAAACATTAATAGAATTTTTTTAAAAATCGATTTTTGAAATATGGGTATATATGTTAATTATGTCCCAGAAAATACTTACACATGAACAATCTCAGATAATAATAAGATTGAGGAAATAACCCTTTCCTTTCACTTTCCTTTGGTCGAGGGTACGTTTAACCTCTTTTATAATGACCATAGTATGTTATTAAATTATAAAATAACCATATTAAAATTTATTATATCATACATGATTCATTTATGACTTTATACAACCCATTTAACAATGATTTCCATGTTAAATTAACATTTTGGGTAATAATCGCATTCTTTATCGTACGTGTTTTAACTTGTTACTCTTGATTGTATCACATAGATAATGAGTTAAAAACATCCATAATATAAAACATGATTTATATATCATATATATTTAGAATATAAATATGTATAATAGACATATATATGAAATGGAAAACACCATTTATAGAGATGGTAGTTCGTACGTACGCATAAAAATTGTTTCCGTTTTCAGATCATATTGAATGGAAGTAAGTGAATAAGATATATGTAAGTAACTAAATACATACATACATATACATATATATATATATATATATATATCTCCAGCAGAGTTATTATGTCATATATTACATACTTATTTGTAATATATATTTTAATAATCCTCAATGAATGGTGAATGTGGAAATGAATTTCATCGCGTTGTGGAGACGGTAATCCGTATGTATGCATGAGTGGAAATATCATTATTTTGATTTGAAATAGTATGTAAATAGATGGTATATCATAAATACATAATCATTAAGATGTTATATTTATTATTTACATCAATTATACATCATTATTATACCAATCCAAATAATAATTTATGGAATAACAACTACAACATGACGTGGAGATGGTAAGCCGTGCGTACACACGTATGGTGACATGTCAATCATAGGATGGATAAAATAATGAATATGGATGTAACATATTTATAATAAAATCACAGTATATATAAGATACTAGATTTATTTTTGTCAAATGGAAACAACAAATAAAGAGGAAGTGGAAGAAGAAAAGAACATGAAAGAGGTGATGAAATATTTACCTCTTCTTCGGGTTCTACCTTTTGATTTGATCCAAAGGGATCCTTAGGTTGGCTTTCTGATAAAACTAAGGCCTCTAGGATCAATTTAGGGAATTTGAAAGAATATTTGGGTAGGGGTTGGCCTAGCCAAATGGCTTTGGAGGTGTGATTTTGAGGGAAGGGAATGTTCCCTTTTATAAGAGGGGTGATGGTCACTTTAGGAAAAGATTAAAGTATTAATTTATTATACAATAATATTCGTTTTATAATGGTTCAAAATGAATTTATTTCAAGCCTTTGGTGGTTCTGGGTATAAATCCTCTCAACCAATAGGTTTTAGAAAATTTTGGGTTACCATTGTAACATTATCTTTTAGATTAAACTCTTAGTTAAATAGTTTAAATTTTACCATGTCTTCTTGTATTCTTACTCTATATGGTTTATAAACATACTATAAACTTCCAAGAAAACATCAAGTGTATCTTTAATGACATATATAATGTTATTTACGACCTCTGTTCGAACCTTACATTTTTAGGAATATTATATCAACCAATATTATAGTATATGTTTTTAATTTTAATAAATGTCAAATTTGATAATATTTTGTTTTTTGTTTTTTTGACAGTCATAAAAACTTGATTACTTATATAAAGATACATTGAATCTGACCTAACATGTCATATTCACCTAGAAAATTCTTGGAAGTCATAAAAGGTTGAAATTATATTTATTTTAATAATTATAATATAATTTATTTGATTCTTTCATTAAAAAGATAATTACTGCATCATCATCGTGTCATTAATAAATTTAATTATTTTAGGTCTAAAAATTATAAATAAAAGAAAATTATGTAGGAAATATATTTATCTTTATAATGAATACTTATAGTCGAATTTATCTTACGTATAACCCTATATTAAAATTGGTTTAGTTATTAACCTTTGATTTTAACTCGTTTAACTCTTTTTTAAATAATATAATAATAAATGTCTTAATCTAATCCAAATGGACCTAAAGGTTCATATTTTATTCCTAAGGTTGTTTTTGGTCGAATTAAACTTATTCAATAGAATTATGACATGTGTTAGGTTAATAATAATATCATTTTAACCCTTAATTACCCTATTTACTTTTAACTGTGGTAAATAAAAGTAAAAAGATACTATTCACCAAAAATTATTATTTTTTGAACCACATTTTACTCTTTGATATTAAACATGCCTCTTGGATATTTGAAATTTAGCTCACAGAAGTGGTAAAATTATATTTTATGTAAATTTTCAAAAGCTCATAGTAGGTGGGTAAAAGACGGTAAAATTAAAATAAAACATTTATATATCTAAACATATTATAAAATGACTCCAATTAATTACATTGAACATATATAGGTATTATGTATCTATTTGTACATAAAATAAATTTAAATTAAATAAATAATTATTTAAATAAAAATTCAGTTTTAAAAAATAACTCATCGTTTTTTTAACTATTCATCAAAAATTGAATGTTTTTAGAGAAATACCAAAAATTCACTCAAAGATAATTATGATATTCTGAATTAAATAATGAAGTCTATTTTACCAAATTAAGAACATAGAAAATGCATTTATTAGTTTAAAATTAATTTCTGGTGTCAAAACCAAAAGGCATATTTTTAGGAAATAATAACTATCAAAAGATTGACACTTGTTTATGTCTAATTTCAAAGTGAAATTACTTACATTGACCAGCATTGGATTAAATGGTAAAAATATAATCTATTTTTACTTCCAAATGATTAAAATGTATAATTTAACAATATAAGTTATTTTGATTAAAAAAGTTGTTTTCAGATAAAATATAGTATTTTCACTATTCACCCAAATATTAATGTTATCATAAAAACACCAAAATTTTTATTGAAACTAAATTATTATGTCCCTATTCTAAATAAGAAGTTTATTTTGTCAAATTGAATATATGAAAGCTTCATATATTGTATTTAAAAAGGGTTCACCATTAAAATGCAGTAACATTATATTTTTTGAAAAATACATCTTTATCTGAAAAAAATGAATTAGTTCTTACATTATGTCTAAGAAACTCATAATATGGATTATAAGGATTATTTATATTTTAAAATTCAGTTAATACTATTCAAAACCACTTTTGAATGGCTAGTTTGGTATGTCATGGTGCAGTTGAACTCGGTTTTGAATGTATTGCAAGTTATTGAATTACATTGAAGAAATAACGTACTATGAAATCTTAGGGTGTTACATTTTGTTTCTCGCATATATGCTTATGAAATTATTTTGGGATCTTCATAAAATTATTTTTGTATTTTTTTTAAATGAGAAAAAATTAGATTGTGATGAGTTTAATGGGTGGACTTAATTTCATTATTGGTTTTCAAATCTCTCAAAATAAAAAAGGTATTATTTTAAATAGAAGTAATACACAAAATAACTTTTAAAACGTTTTAATGCTTATAGAAAAATGTTGTGATAATTTTATGAGTACAACATGTAAATTTTATCATCAAGAAAATTGGAAATTAATTGATCACACAAATTACAGAGGTATGATTGGAAGTCATATTTACTTAACATATATTGGAATTGATATTATTTTGAGTGAGTGTATATGTTCTTGTTTTCAAGAAAATCCAGAAGTGTCACATCTTCTTTCTGTTAAATTAATTTTCAAATATCTGAATTATACTACCAACTTAAGACTATTCTTTCCTAGTGGAAACCCAATTTACATAGTTATTTATCCTGATGATGAATTTGGTTTTTCCAAGTTAGATAAAAAAGTATCTAGGGAACATGTCATTTTTGGGGAAATCTCTAGTTTAAAGGTGTAATATAAAATAAAATAATTTTTCACTATCTACTTATGAAGATGAATACATATCTCCTGGTAATTTTTGTGATTAGATTTTGTAGATGAAAAAAACTCTACTAGATTATTGTTATCAATTTAGACATGTCCCAATAAACTGAAATATCCTATGTTCTATTAACATTTATAAGAATATTTTTTCTCATTATAGAAAAATGTATATTAATGTAAGAAATCACTTTCAGAGAGATCATTATTGAAAATGTGTTATAACTCATGATTTCATTGGCACTAAACATCATCTTGTTGAAATTTATATGAAGCCTTTAAATTATGATTGAATGAGGTACATCTGACATGATTTATGAATGATTAACTATGAGTGAGTACATGTCAAATGTCTCATTGATGATGACTCATTCATGATGAATCACTTATGATGAATCATCGAGGATGACTCACCGAAGATTACTCATTGATAATGACTCACCAATCATGACTCACTAATGATGACTCACTAATGTTGACTCACTGATGATGACTCACTGATGATGACTCTTCGACATGAGTCACTGATGGTGACTCATTGATAGGACAAACCGATTGGTCTCACCGATGTGTCTCAATGATCAATACATTCTAAATTTTCTGTCTTGAAGATAATACACCGCTGCTTTAATTATTTTAATTTATATTTCTCTACATTGAATATTTTTTGTTTTTAAATAACTAAATGATAAAATTAAGGGTTGATCCACCACTTTTTCACACTCTCACACTACCTCTCACACACAATTTCCTTCGAATAATTATCTCCAAAACTCATAAAAGTCTCATCTAAACTTAAAACATATGAATATCACTAGTGGAAACAGTTAAATATTTTTATGATAGATTTCTGGAAGATTTTCATCCATTTAATAACCAAACTGTTGAATATAGTCACCCTAAAACATAACCCCTACATCCGCCACTCTCAAATCATATCGCAACTCATGAGAAATATGTGTACTCTGAATGGATGTTGACAAGTAAGTCTCTATTATTAACTGTGTTGTGAATATAAGGATGGTTGCAATGGTTCTTCCATAATTAAAGAATGTTTTATTTGAGGCTAGTTCATGGGTTCTATTAACATGTGGAATTTCTTATGGAATGCAAAGAGGTATTTTGGATTAAGTTGATAGTAAATGGATAAATGATTTTTTTTCATCCAAGTATTGTTCATAATGCCTAAAGGTAACCTTGGAAGATGTCTGTGATGTTTTTAAGAAATTTAGACCTACATCAAGTGATATATTCAGTTTTGAAGAATATTATGTGATCTTGCTATAAATGGAAATCATAGAAGGCCTATATCAATAGAGTTGAATGGTGAGTACAGACTGATGTTTAAATTTATGCAGCATCAGTTATGTCCTAGTAAAGAGGACTTTTCCTCCCGAGTGTTCCAAGATGTATAATTAATTTATCTATTGAGGAAGGGATATAAGTTTAACCATTGCAGTTATTTGATTGTGTATAAACATGACCTGATAAAACCCTACTGCCAAAAAATCAATTTTTATCCTAGTCTTATTTATGCTATGCTTAAAGATATGGGTTTATAGTAAGTGGTTGAAGAAAAAGGTTCAGTATGTGATAGTTTCTATCTGAATAAATCTATCTATAATATAATGAAAATAAATTAGAATCCTCAGAAGAAGACATGGGTTGAGGAAAATGAAACAATTTATAAGGATTTTAATACTATCGAGTAGCCAACAAGGCCAAGGAACTTGGTTGACCCTGGTCTAGGAGCAGATAATGATAATGTGTATTCAGATGAGGAACATGAAGCTAAGGCATATCATAGAAAATAATATCCTATTGTTGATAGAGGTGACCCTGATATAGAAAAAATTCCGGAAAAGATTACATATGAACCTTCAAGTCTCTCTAGTTCTCAACCTTCAAATGATGAAATATTCAAGATCATGTTGATACTAAAATTCATACTGACACTACATTAGTGGAACAATATGGGTTTTGAAATCTCATAAAGATCATGAGTCATAAATGGTTGAGGAAATAGATTCATATATTCATGTACATGATAATGTTCATTCTGATGGCGGTATTCTAGTGGCCCCATTATAAGAGTTGGTTTGTGACAGGAAGGTAGAACCTATTATGTGGTAAGACACTATTTAAGAGAGACTATATATTAAAGGTGGTATACTGGATAAGAGAGTAAAAGTGGATGTACTCTCTCCTCTTGGTAACTTAGTTTTTCCTATGTGGGGAATGGATCTAGGTTATGTGAAATTGGGTTTACAGTAGTATGATTTAGAGGATAGGATAACTGCTTCGGCTCATGCTCCTATAGATGTACTCGAGAATATAGAGTTTGTTACTAAGGATGGTCCCAATTATTTTATAGTATAGTTATTAGTTTTGGTTAAATCTTTCCCCTCACATCAACTAGCTCTAATTTCAAGGATCAGAAAAATTAATGATGTTATGCTCACAGAGAAGGTGGTTTCTCATAATGCTCTTAAGATGATCTCACTGTTGGAAGCAATTGTAACAGACAATAAAAATATTTGTAATGAGTTGGTTTATAAGGTATCTTCAATTAAAAAATTAACAATTTATTATAAATATTCACAAGAAATTGTTTTGAAAACACCTAGAGATACATCATCTGAGTATTTTCTAAAATATCTTCCTCACCCTCTAACTCTTGATCTAGCCATTATGATGTAAAATTTGAAATATTTAGTGAATGATTCTTTAATTTTAGTTACTCCAACACCACTTTCCATTGATTTTAATCAATTAAAATCATAAGTTCAATATGAAATTCATGATCATTTAACTTCAGCTACTCCAATTTTTCACTATCTTGATGTTGAGATGATTAGATATGTGACAATAGAGGAACTTAAGATGATCATCGGTGGCCCGAACCAAGAAATCCTAAGAAATTTTCCAAAAAAATAATGATCATATATATGTAATGATAATATTTTTCACTAATTAATATTAAAATTATCACAAAGAGATGACAAAGAAAATTGGCTACTACATTAAGAGAATTTACACCAATCATCAGATAGATAGTAATTTCAAGTATTTGTTGGAAAATATGAAGCTACCTCCTCTTACTCAAGCCTTTAAAGATCAAGTCAGGAATCCAAAAGATTTAACTCCTACCCTTCATGATTTTATGGAGAATTTGGATGAATTTAAAAATACTATGTATTATGGTGGTCAGATCATAAAGGACTTCACTATTCTCTACAAACCTTGCATACATCATGACAGTACTGTAATTGATGCTCCAAGAGCTTATCCTCTTCAGCCTATCCTTCACCATTCTACATATTCATCAACATCCTTGTAACCTTTTTCAATGAATCCTTCTCAAGATCTATTAAAAATAATACATGTGAGTCATCATGAGCTTACAAGACCGAATGCCTCTTCTAGACCGAGCTTTGCACCTTCCTTTTTTACCGATGTTCCACTAACATCCATAAATACCCTTTCTATACATCTAACCACTACTTCTTCACCTCATGATCCTACCAATAATTATTTGATAAGGGAAAAGGAGTTCTAGACACTTATTTAGAGAATAAACGATTGGATTAAACTATGATAGGGATATATTGTACAATTTTTTTTACCAATTGTACTATTTGAAAAATGGAATATACTCTATGTTACATTCTCATTATATGTTATTTCTTTTCATTCATTGTCTTTGTTTTGTCAGTAACTAAAGGGGGAGAATATGTATGGATTGTGAATGTGAATGGAAATTATATAGCTATATATTCATAGAAAACATAATCATGAGATTAAATTATTAGTTTAATAATATAGGATGAGATTGAACGAAATCTTAAAAATGAGATTTTACGAAAATCAGTCTATACGATCTGTAAAATGTTTTGTTTTAATCAAAAAATTTCTTCTCTTATGATCTGTATAATATATTAAGAAAAACATACTTTGATCATCCTAATTCTATTATTTTCATGCATAATTCAATTATTCATTATCATCAAAAGCGGGATATTTTGGGATTTCTCTAGCTTTAATGCTCACAAATCAAGCGTAATTATGTATTGTAATGTTACATTTTGTTCATGCAAGTTTACATTAAATATTAACATATTTGTTCAGTTCTTATATCATAAGATAGGTTAACTAAATTTGAATAAATATAAGTCACTAAAATGTTCAAGTCACTGATGCTTGACCTATCCATTCTCTATGTCACAGATATATTTACCTACAGACATCAGAACTCAAAATTATCAATATGGATGACCCACCAATAGTGTACCTTCTGAAAAATTTTCTGAATCTTCACAAAGGATGATTCACTGATATAATTCTATGTTATCGATGAAATGTGTTACAGATAGAGTAAACTACCAAAATAGTTACTGACTAATAAATAGAATATTCTCTAATTATAAGCTACTGAAACTTCACCTGCAAATGAATAACCTATTGCAGAATCACCTACCAATGAATCACCTACAAACACATCACCCACTAAAAAACCGTCCTACTTTTATTTTGAGACACTAATAGTTTGAGACATCAAAATAATGATAAATCGATAGTCTATGACACTGAACAACTTACATTCTGATCCTGAGACACTAGCATTCATTACTTTCCAATGTAAACTCAAAATTACTTCTAACAGTCATATGTATGAAAGATAGTAATATTTATTATATTAATGAGATTTTATGACTTCTTCTAGACAACATTTAAAGGATTTTAGAGTCCAGAACAAGGTTCAAGGTACCGGAGAACATGCTACTTCTCTAAAACATTGTATAAATGGAATATTGGATCAACCAAAAGAGGATGAGTAGTCACAGCCCAAGAAACATATATTGAGATTCTCCTTCACATAATAAAAATACATGAACTTATCATTGTGCACACTATGAAATATTGATTATATCCTAAAAGGAAAAACATTTCACAGCCTGGAAAAGAGTTCATCCAACTTTTTATATACATAACTAGAAACAAAAAACATTATGTACTCATGATAGTATGTTTTTCTACCTGTTTCATGAAGTTGATTAATATTCACTTCATCGATAATTTAGTAGTCTAGAAGCATCAAATCACATCAAACTGATCCTACCAAATCTATTATATTTATTTAATTCTCAATTTTTAAATTGTGATACTTTTTGAGTATTGTGGTTCTCTTTCTTATAAAGACACACTGTCTCATGTGGCCAACTA
The DNA here is from genome assembly GCA_963277665.1 of Viscum album. Taxonomy (NCBI): domain Eukaryota; kingdom Viridiplantae; phylum Streptophyta; class Magnoliopsida; order Santalales; family Viscaceae; genus Viscum; species Viscum album. Next base: position 1,295,343,920 of record OY728130.1, on the reverse strand, counting down.
GATGATAAATTGACATCTTAAAAAACAAATCTTTTTTACATATTACTCTCACATAGATTACAGTAGAAGAGGTCCATGTGTTGCCTCTTTTAATTTTCATTCCCCAAAAACTCAAGAAGTAGTTTAGTTGACCTAGATAGTTGTGTATGTTGTTTTGTACCCCGATATTGGGATTGGATCATGTTTATTTATATAAATTTCTTGGTGGAAGGTGATCAACAAGTTCAGAGGAGTCATTATCATCTTGATAATAAACCTCTTTTTTAAAATCCGCTATGTCTTTTAATGATTGGTTTTCACTATTTTATTTAAATAAAAAATATTTAAATCACTTTGATAGTAAATCTTAGATAATGTTTATTTTTGAATATGATTTAGTAGAGTGATTTCACAAGTTAAAATAAAAGTCCATATTATTTTAACCCAGAACTAATCAATAATAAAGAAAATTTTCAGAAGATGAAATATATTATAAATAAACTAGTTTGGTTAACTGGGATGTATTTCATTTTAAATTGGGGGAATTTTAAATAAATATTTTAATAATTTTTTTTTTCACGGAACTCAATTCTCCCCTCTTTTGTGTCATAATCCAACAAAAAATTATTTTTAAGGAATATATTATGTGTTCTACTAAAAAAATCATCTCTTTATGGACACTACCAGTTGATGTGGTTATAGACCATAGGAAACCATGGGTCTTAACACCATTAAAGATGATCTAGTATTGAATCGAGTGTTTCCATATTCTTGAAAATGTGCCATAATGTGCACTGGGTTTGACATTCCCAGACAGTATGTTTTACACTATGATAAACTTTTTTCACACTTTTATTTTTTGTAGTAGCTGATGGATGGAACCCGATAGAAGTATGATAATGTAAAATATAATGTAAAATCCAATGATTGTACTCCTGAGAAACTGAATGTAATGGGAGATGGTACAAAAAATCTCATTACTACTGACAACATTATAAAATTATGAATCATGAATAACATCCAAATGATCAAAGGAAGGGAAACCATTATATTGATTCCTTCATGAGAAAATTCGCAAAATAATTTAGTTTTTGTAGTGAAGCTCTAGTTTCTATGAAATGTATAAATATGAATGAATATATATTTTTCATTTTGAAGTTTTCAAAACATAAACAATTATTTTGATTGACTATCATTTAGAAGACGAATAGGATAAAAGGTGAAATATAATCAAGAATATGAGGAAACAATGTGAAATTGAGTTCATAGAGTGGGTTGTTTTTATGATATTTTTGTTTAATAATTACATCCATTTAATTGTTTTTATGAAAATAAATAAGGAATTACATGGACTAAAGTAAAAGGATTGTTAACACAATATTTTATATGAAAACAATTTAAAATAAGTTTGGGATTCTGTTTTGGAATTATCATCAAACATAAAGGTAAGGTTGATTGTTTCATTAGTGGATTAAAATAATTATATATAAGTGTTTTATTGATAATTTAATTAAATAGACATAAAAAACTGTATTATGTTCTCTTAATTTTTAAATAGACATAAGAGTCCACCATAAATCATAATTTTTTATTAGAGAATAAAATGTGTGTTCAAGAGAAACATTGACAACCATTGAGAGAGGAGGATGTTATTTCCTTCATGCTCAATGTGTGGCAAGAAACATGGGAGAAACTATAATAAGGGTACTGATAAATGTTTTAGGTGTGGAAGGGATGGTCATTGTTAAATTTAATTTTGATGTGTTGATAAGATGTTATCTATTGATGAAAATAGAGAGAAATATCCACAGAATATATGTACCAAACTCTAAAATTTCAAATACAAGGAATATATGAACTATGATAACCAGTTCCAAAATACGAAGGATAATAACGATGATCGATGCCATAAACCTATTAAGTCGAGGGACACAGGGAAATATAATTTGATTTCTATTTTTGATTATGGGAGTGATAACACCTTGTTGAATGTTACATTTACCATGCACTCTAGTACTGATACTAACTAATTTGACTATAAATAAAACCATTCATTTTTATCCGAATAATTTTCATAGGGTATAATGACTTTCCCCACACTCATAGATATTAAATTACTATTAAAAACCCCTAATGCTACTTTGATAGAATATCATGTATATGATTCCTCTCTGATTGATGTTTTTGGGAATATGTTTCCTATAAATCATTTCATTCTTTATCTTGTTGATTATTCTGTTATCCTAGTCGTGGAATGGATTTTTCTTTAAAATTATCACCTCAATTGTAGAGTAAGGGAATTCACATTTGATATTCCAAAACCAAAATATGATCATTTCTCTATGTGATGATAAATTTTAACTTCCGAGAGGAAATTTCATTTAAATGGTTTTTTATATTAGAATGGGGATTTTAAAATTAATGGTTGTGGAGAGAATCATCATCAATGATAAAAATATCATGCATGAGTTAGTTTATATCTTTCTAGAATAGTTTCATTGACTTCCTCCACATTTTGGTGTCAGGATTTTAACAGAAGTCAAACATGGTTGGAGACCTATTTAAAAGAATAACTAGAGAATGGAACCAATTATGTTGCATGATTTGTAGAGGCAGCAAGTGGAGAATATTTAAAGGGGATTAATTCAGCCATGTGTGTTAAAATGGGTTCACCCATTCTCATTGTAAAAAAATATGATTGAATGATGTGAAATTTTATTAATTATTAAAAGATGAATAAGATACCAATCAAGAAAAATATCCTCTATAATGTATTGATGAGTAATTTGATAAATATATTAAAGTTAATCGTTTTCTAATATTTACCTTAATTCTAGATGTTGTCATTAACATTCAATAAAGGGAATATACCAACAAAAAACTCCATAAATTTTATGGAATGTACGATTATGAAGTGATTCTATTTAATATTTTTAACTCCACCTCTATGTTTATGGATTTAATGAATACAGTCTTTAAAGATTACCTTGATCTGTTTGTGGTATTCTTTATAGATGATATTCATATATATTGAAATGGAAAGGAATATCATAATTATTAGTTGATAATTATATTTAAGACTTCATGTAATGATATTTACTATGATAATTTAAGAAAGTGTGGACTCTAGTTACAAAATTTTCCATTTTTGGGTCATATAATCTCATCAGAGGGTATATTGGTGGTTTCATCAATTAAAAAGGAAACTGAATGTTGTCCCAAACCATCAAAACTGATTATGAATTGATGTTTTCAAGTTTTGAATGGATATTAACCACTTTTTTCCGGAATTTACAAATAATATATAATCCACTCATGATGTTAACTTAGAAGGGGGACCAGTACCATTGGATAGATTAATTAGTGGAAAATTTCAAAGGAATGATGGATTGATTTGTCATTACACTTATTATTACGCTATCATATAGTTTAGAATGGTTTTAAATCATTAATGATCCATACAAGAATGGGTTTGGATGCATTGATATGCAGAATGACATGGCTATAGATTAGGCCTCATGGAAATTTATGGTTCATGATAAAAATTACCAAACTCATGATTTTGATTTAGTTATAGTAATTTTTATTTTATGATATGGATGGATTTTCTTTATGGGGTGAAGAGTGAAATATATATTTATTATAAAATTTGAAACTATATATTCACCTAAAAATAGTGGAACATGAAATAGTGGGTATTGTTAGATTATATTAAGCACTACGACTACTCAATACTTTACCGCTATAGGGAAGTGAAGAAGGTGGTTGATGCTTTGAGTCGAATGGATTATGCTTGATTATCCATGATGAGGATAAAAATATATCCAATATTAATAGATTTTTAAGGGACATATATAGAAATATGAAATGAATGGGAATATCTTATCTTTGTCAAATGAGTGTTTGACCATCTATACTTGTAAACATTAAATAGGCGTCAAAGGATGATATATAAATGTAGAAGAAGGAGAGAAATATTAATGTGTATAAAATTGTTTGTGATGTAATGATATAGTTCATGAAATTTTTATATTTTCTAACCACACCATTTTTGAAAAATGAGTTATCATAGGAGACTCATAGGTCTTCATTCTCTATTCATCATGGAAGTAAAATAGATGTTTATATATTATAAAGGGTTTTTCTTATGGGAAGGTAGAGAGAGATATATCCCATGTATTATGAGTTAATGTTGGGTATTTCCACATATTATTAATGAGGGAGAAATTTCGAAGGGAATGTTTCAACAATTACCCATACTAGAATGGAAATGGGAAAACATCACTATAAATTTAGTCATTGGATTCCCCAAAACATCTAAAGTGAATAGTGTTAAATTAGATATAATCGATGGCCATACAAAGTCATTATAACTCAACACAGTGAGTTGTGATTTATTTTTTGATTATCATTCAAGGATATACATTAAGTACATTCAATGGTTTCTTGACGTTCTATTTTCCATTGTGTCTGATTTGGATTTGAGGTTTACCTTGATGTTTTGGTGAAGTATTTAGCAAAATTGTGACATAGTGTTGAGTTTTAAAAATAAGTATAATCATTAGAATGATGTTCAGTCTTGGAGATAAATTCTAATTCTGGAGGAAATGCAGGGATTCCTTTTATTTTAAATTTAACGGTGATTAGGATCAACACCATCCCCTAGTTGAGTTTTCATAAAACAATAAATTCCATAAGAGTATTCAAATGGATCCTTATGAATACTTCTATGAAACTAAGTGTAGAACTCAAATGATATAGAATGATGTTGGATAAAAAATACATTGGAACATGGTAATGATTATGAAATTGTAGAAGAGGTTTGATCAATTGAAAAACACATAAGGGAGGCACAATGTCAACAAAAATTTATTCTAATAATCGCTGGTGTGATCTGGAATTGGTGTTCGGTGTAAAGGTGCTTCTATGAATTTATCCCATGAACAATTAAATGATATTTGGAATTAATGGGAAAATATTCCCTAGGTATATCATTCTCTTTTAAATACATGATTGTATAAGGATTGTATCCTATCATTTGGAACTCAAAGAATAACGGCTGAAGGAATAGTGACTACTAGATTGGATACTTGCATAATGGTGAATCACAACTCATGAAACGTTGACTCATGGAATGACGACTCAAGGAATAGTGACTCATGGAATGATGACTTGAGGAATGTCGACTCACGGAATAGAGAATCATGGTATGATGACGTGCGGAATAGTAGCTTGTGGAATAAAAACTAAAGGAACAAAGACTCATGAAACGATGACTCGTAGAATGATGACTCATGGAATGGTGACTTGTAGAATAGAGACTAATGGAATAGAAAGTCATGGAATGAAAATTCGTGGAACAATGACCCACATATTGACTAATAAACTAATGACGAGTCATGAAATGTGGACTTGTGGAATAGAGACTCATGGAATGTTGAATCATGGAATGATGACTTGCGGAATGATGACTCATGGAATGAAAAATTGTCCAACAGTGACTCATCCAACAGTGGAATCAACTCATGGAAAATGTTTTCAACTACCTACAGTTTCAGCCCATTGACATTATATTTGATGTAGAATGCAGTCAAATCCATTTTACGTGATTTAGAGCTGATTCATAGTACATAAATCCTATCTTAATTTTCCTAGAGGTCTGGTTGATTTTACTCGGTCAAACCATGCACTTTTTGACATATCCAATCATAATAGGAAATAGATCTTATCTTTTACTATTACTTAGTTTAGATCTATCTAAAATATGAAACTTGTTCTTCATTCTCTGTTATCCCTAGAATGAGATTTGTCATACATATATTTCACAAAGGAGTCATGTATCATGTTGTTTCTTTATATCATGTCTTCCCTAGAGTTCGTTTATACTATATGTGCACCCCTTGTTTTGGTGAAACCAAAAAGTGTTGATATGGTTTCCATAAGGTACTTTCTACCACTATTTACTTCGTTTCCCCTATCCATTTCCTCACGTTTCTCCTTGTTGTGTGATTTCATTAGATATCTATATTTGTAATGGATCTTTCCCAATTTTTGGTTGGTGTTGTCTTAGGTTCATGTAGTTGTTGCGGGAGTGGTGGTCGGGATCTGTTGTTTTGGAATGTTCTTACGTAAATAATTTCAAGATTCTTTTGATATAGGAGACTCATGGCTTCTATATTTATTTACATGTAGTAGAGTTATCATGATTTAGCTCACTATATTACAAATGGAATTGACATAGTGAATATTTTACATGGATTAAGGAATTTTTATCCATCGTATTTTGTTTACTCTTTATTTTATAGATTCAGTGATATATATGCCTTTCTATTTAGTATGTTGTTATTAATGGAAATTAGGAAATAATTTAAATACATGATTAATTTTAATTTAATTTTCCAATGATAAAGAGGCAAGTAAATGAATGAGGTTGTTGTTTTAATTTTATGATAAGCATATAGATGAAGTAAAGCATGTTTAAATGAATTGATTCATTAAATATTGAATAATTAACTGGTTGTGTGATTATGATAATTACATGAAATGTTCTTAGTTACCCTATTTATTTTAAATACCAAGAGCCTTATTCTTTAGAGCTACTAGTGCTTTTTGTGTGCAAGGTAAGAATGCCTTACATAGGGAAAAATCCCAATTATTATGTAGTTTGTTTCCTACTACTTATGTTGTGACATGAGACTAGGATGGCTAAGCTAGGAGGAGTATTGTGGTATGTGGGGGAAGGGAGGCCCAATAGTTATGAAAATAGTTGATTCCTAGAATCACGAGATGAATCATTTTATTCACGTGGGTTTCAGGGAGGAAACCAGATATGATATAATGGTTTAATGCTGGGTTTACCTGTTTATGTGAAAGTGGTTTATGTTGAATCTACTATTGGTTTATCTACTTTACATTACCCACTCCTTGTGGAAGATGGACTTTTTTACCCTCTTTACAAATGTGGTGATGATGTGGGGGGAATTCAACATACATTCTTTGTTTTGATTCCAGAGGATGAATGGGTACAAAATCATGTTATCAGTGGAAATGATTTAGAGTGTAGTTTAGTTACTCACCATATTGAGACCCTTGTTCTAAGAATATTATAATGATTTTCTATAATGATCTGGAAATGAAAAGGTAATAATGATATTAGTAAAATATTGAATAAATATTTAACCCATGTGGTTGGATATTTCTGGGGTGAAATGTTGAAGTTATGATTCTGATAAACTGTGGACTTAGATTTGTTATTATTAGAGGGCATGGATCATGGATGGAATGAAAATTGAATGTAATGTGGAGTTGATAATTATTAATTAATGGTTAAATTATTAAATAATGTAATGTTAAAATGATACAAAGGGATAATCCACTTTATATATCTATTTAAATGGTTGTATGATATAGGAAATCTAATCATAGTAGTGGAAGTCATGAGTTCGATAGACATTAGCTACAGTTGAGTCTAATACTAGGTTATTCCCATAGTGTAGTTGGGAGCTATATTATATATTTTAATTTTTTTCTATATGCTACCAGACCCAGTCGGTTAGGGAGAATTACACCTCAGGAATTTTGAGCACTAGGGGGGGGGGGGTGTTCCCCCATCATTATTGTTGGAGGATGGATGGCTGACTAACCTCATTAGACCCAATATATTCTCTTAATAGTTACTTGTTCTGGTATGCACGATAGTTAGTTGTCACCATATATGTCTATAGAGGGCTATGATGGCTTGAGGATCTTTACTCGGTGTATGGTATGTAATAGATTGATGTATAATACTCGACATATGATACATGTTTTGCGTGATATGGTGGATCCTAAGAACTACATGGTTACATTAGTTACATGGAACTGGTGGTTTCATGAACAAGGTGCATGATGACACATGAGGTCCGTGTTGTCGGGATTTTCCCAGGTGTCTGTGAGTAATCCTTTTGGGAGAGAAATTCCCAGGACATGTGACATTGTGGAATAGATGAAAACCAGTGGGGAAGTGGTGGTAGGAACCCTTGATATTCTTTATTATATTATATAATCTTGTATGGAATACTTAGTGAGAGTATCCATTGTAAGGCTGGGGACGTATTACCCATGTTTAGCTAACGAGTTAGTTTTACTTGTGGTTTATTGTGCTTTAATATGATTTCATTACACTTTTACGGGAGGCCTTTGGGAGGATCCTATTTATTATACTGTTATTATCATACTACATTTATATATAATGTTATTCTGGTCACTGATAACAGGTTTGATATTATGATGGCTACTACTATCTTGGGGTTTATATGAGCTGTTCATGCATAGTGGTTGCTGCTGTTTTTTATGTATATTGTTTTCTAATCAGTTATTGTAGTTTTTACATGACATTATGTACATGTAATTGGGTATCTTCAATATTTTATTCCGAGTCAGAGTTGGTTTTCTCATTCATATCTCTATCATTTTCATGTGTTCTATTTGAGGGTAATGCCTCCCTTTAATGTGTTTAATATACCCTCAGTGTTAATTGCCAACTAGGGGCCTAATAGATGTGGGACGTAGGGTTCGTTGTCTCCCTTCTCACGTTACCGATTGAGAGTGGGTGTACACTTCATGGGAAGGGGATCATGATATAGTGTTATCTGAGGTATTGATGAAATATAGGATTGATTTTGGAGTTATGCACATGAGAGGTTTCATGGGTTGGTATAGAAAAATGATCAACTATATTTAATAAGTTTTGTAAAAATTGGAGACCTACTGAGAAATAGGTATTTAGGGGCCCCTGTGATCTAACGCATGTAACTTTATGTTTACAAGAGATTCTAAATGAGGTGGTACGCATTGTGGGGTAGAGACCTTGGAAAAAATTATTCATCATTCCTCTTTAAGACTGTGTTTTAATGGGTCGACCTTATGGTATGTAAACTCAAATTGAGTAAAATAAAACAATTAATTAATATAATTTCTTCTATATTTTATGTTTTTGAGATGTAACTATTTTTCATTTTTATGGTATGGCTCCAGGTTGGCATCCTATTTAGGTTCATTAGGCTGATATTTAGATGGATTCTCTAGAAAATTGTCGTAGAGTAGAGGTCAACGACAATGAAACATGGATGAGTAAACTACAAGAGTTTTAGAGTTAGAGTCTGTAGAAGGATGAAGGCTCCATTTCAGATACAACCATAGATGACTAGTTTTTGGAGGTTGATATAACATTCAGTTTGATCTTTGGTCGGACAGAGAAATGTGTGGCGTTGGTTGTGACGATGATGCATGGATAATTCATATAGGAGTGGTTCTTGTTCCTCGGAGATCGTGAGGAATCAACAGTCTTATGGGTGGAGTAACAAGAATTGTTTTGAGTTGAGTTTCATTCTTATTCCATGAAGGAGGAATGTCTCTAAGAGATATGTAACCCTCGACAAGGGTTATCGAGTGTTCAAGAGTTTGGAATCATTTTTGGATCCTTTAGAAAAATTCTTCAGACCTATTTCAAGATTGGGAGGCTAGGGTGTGGAATTTCAACGAGTCTTTGCATCCATAGAACCTTTTCTGGGTCACCTTGTTTATGCCAATGAATTATCTTTTGGTGCTGGATAGGTCATAGGTCATCGGGTGAATGTTATCGAAAAATAGATCAATATGAGAAAATATTTTTCATGATTACTCACAATGCATAGGTGTGGTCTTAGCTTCTCAGTTTACAGTGCAGATGATTTTCCGTTTGGACAGGGGTAGGTCCCATCCCTCATTATCTTGTTTCCCTAGGGGATCATTCTCTCAGACCTATGAAAATGGACATAAAGAATAGTTTTCTTGTGGAGGTTGAGTTCATCAATAGTTAGAGTGCTCGAACTTTATGAGTAGTCAGTGTGCATAAGGTACTCGAATTTTGGTTTCTCCATTGATGAAGTTTCATATATGGTAGTAGTATAAGGTCTCGCCAGTTTTGGATAAGTAGATAATAGATGAGGTGGGTAGAGGATAGTCCCTTGATTCTCCTTGTCATCATAGAGAAGAGAAAGGCTATGGTGGTAGTCATCATTTGGGTTAGAGATTCTACGATGTAGGTCATTTTTGGCTACATACTTTAGCGTTTCCAGTTCCATACGACCCAAACATCATTCAAGGCACCATTTTAATATTTTTTATATGGATGTATTCTATTATGGATTCATGACAAACAAAGTCCTTAATATCACCTTCCATTTTACATGATTTCGAACTCGAGGTAGAAAGTCTTCCAGTTCCCTTAGCATTGACTATGCCATTCGAAGGATAAACTGACTTGTTTGATGTACGTAGAGACTTTGATCTACTTATAGGGTAGCACAACTCTTAGGGATATTTCTAATGTTTAATAATATAACTATATTATTTTATCCTTGAAAAGTATTTATTGTATTTAGTGTAGGATATCGTGGATTTCTATATGAGGTAGGAGGTGTTTTTCAATACTAATGGAGGTCGAACTATATTTTGGTAAGTGATACCCATTGATGGGTAAGTGTCAAGTTCCTTACATGTCATCATTAGTTCCTTATTGGATTATGAGTTCCTTCTAGGTTGTTCAATGGGTGTTTCTTAGGGGAGCTGAAGAGTAACCTGATGTCTTTCCAGAAGAGTTAGTGTCATTCCCCCTTAACGGGAGATCGAGATTGAGATCGAGCAGTAGCAAGGTGGGTCTCCAATCTCGATGTATTCATATTGTATGAAATCAATTTAGCTACAGGAGCTATGTATACAGCTCAATAGTCTATTATTATGGTTTTTCTGGACCGAGTGTGTCAAAGTGGGGTGCACCAATTTTGTTCGCGAAGAAGGATAAAGATAGTTTTCAGTTGTCTGTCAATTATCATATGTTAAACAAAGATATGATAATGATTCTCTATCCACTTCCACATATAAATGATTTATTTGATCAACTAAATGGTAAAATTTATTTATCACAGATTTATTTTAGTTCATTCTATCAATTTATTTGATTGAATGATGTGGATATTTTGATGACTACATTCTATAGTCATCATTGGCATTATGAGTTCATTGTGATTCCATTTGGTGTGAAGAATTCTCCAATAGTGTTAATGGGGGTTATGAAGGATTTATTCCATGAGTTCCTAGAATTTTTTTTGGTGGTTTTCATCAACAATATATTCATGTAGTACATGTCTGAGGAGGAGAATGTAAATAATCTACATGCCATTTTTGGAGTTCATAATTGATTTGTGAATTTCATGAAGCATGAGTATTAGGATCTAGAATTAAAAACCTGGGGAATGTTATATATGTATAGGGAGTAACTATTTATCCATCATTTATTTAAGTAGTTGTGTCTTGGTCAGACCCCAAGACAGGGTATAGGTGAGATGTTTCCTTGTTCTTTTAGGCTATTACAGTAGGTTTGTGGCCAATTTCTCTTGGGATGCGAATCCTATGAAAGAATTTAAAAGAAAGGATCAATTTTTCATATTGAATGATTAGTTTGGGGAATCATTTGAGTATCTAAAAGAGAATTTTTTCAATGATCTGTTTCATTGTTGTCCAGTCGAAAGAGTTTATTTTGAGGGTTTCTGTGATGTTTCATGTATGGTGTTGGGATATGGTCTAATTTAGAAATGATCATTCATTTCTTATGGTTCCCAGAAGTTCCCATCCAATTAATGTAACTATGTGTCCCATGGTCATTAGTTGGAAACAGTGGTATTTTCCCGAATGTTGTGGAACCATTACCTCTTTAGCGAGTGTTTTGTGGTCCTGAAAAATAATAAGTTCAAGAGGTACATTTTATCCAAGTGTGACATGAACCTATGTTAGTATTAGTGTATGGATTTCTTATTGGATTAAAACCTAAATTTTTTTTAAACACCTAGAGAGGGTAATTATTTAGCTGACATGCTAAGCAGGATGTCACGTAGTGATGCATTGCACGAATCTAGTGATTCATGGAGAGTGATGGAAGAACAATAATCATTACATCATGATATGGGACAATTTGATGGATCAAATTGTCTTTTACAAAATACGGTACAATCATATCTCATGCACCAGATAGATGATTAATTGTTGGGGGATCATGTGGTAGAGGTTGGGAGACACCTATTTGTTTTTGGTGAGGCCCATCAAGGATGTTCAATGGATTAACAACATCGAGTGTTGTTTCATGGAAGGATTTCTGTTCCATTGGAGATTCATAAGATGGTTCTTGTAGATTTCCACGTCCCCCCCTTAGTGGTACATCCTAGTTTGAAAAAGATGTACGAAGCTTTGAGAAGAAAATTTTGGTGTCCTGGGTTGAGGGGTGCTGTTACTGTATTTATTTCTTGATTTTTGGTCTTCTAGTAGGTGAATATTGAGAACCATGTTACCATTGGGTTGCTCGATACATTAGATGTTCATAAATGGAAGTGGGAAGACATGTTTATGGACTTCATTTTTTGTTTAACTTGGGATCATGAAGGCTATGATACTATATGGGTATTACTGGATAATTTGACAAAATTAACCCCCCTTTTAGTGATCAAGGTGTCAAGATCGGTGGAGGGTTTTTCGAGGAAATATATTGAGGGGGTGGTGTGACCCCACAATGTCCTGAGGATGATCATTTCTGATCGATAACAATGTTTTACCTCTAGGGACTAGAGATGTCTACAATATGATTTTGGATATTAACTATGGCATAGAACTGCTTTTCATCAATAAATTAATGGTCAGGAAAAGTAGACCATCAAGACTTAGGAAGACACGTTTCACTCTTGTGTCCTATAATTTCAACGAGTGTGGACGAGGAACCACCCATTGGTAGATTTCTCCTAAAATAATAGTTGTCACTCAATCATTGATATGGCTTCATTTGAATCCATATATGGCCGAACATTCCATTCTCTATACTTGTAGAATTCCTTCAAAGAGTCATAATTTCTTGTTCCAAAACATGTAAAAAACATGATATGGAAGGTTTAGGTGATTAGAGAGAGAGAGAGAGGATGAAGGCATCACAAGATCTTCATAAGTCCTATAATGATCATAGTACGAGGCCCCTAGGGTTCGGTGTTGGGGATTAGGTATTTCTGAAGGTGAATCCCCATCATGGGAAGTGATGGTAAGGTCATGTGAGTAATCATTCTCCAGGGATTGTAGGTCCTTTTTAGGTGTTGGATGATGTTGGAGTTATGTTATATCGAGTAACACATCCCCCATAGAAGAGTGGGATAAATGATATTTTCTATTTGTTGTAGCTCCGTCATTATCTTCATGATAACCCTAGCAACGTTTATTTGGATGATATCGACGTTAATGATGATTAAACCTTCAAGGAGAAGCATATAGATGACCAGGACCACAATGAGATTCTATTGTTTGGATGTGATATCCCCTTGGTTTGGGTCTTTCGGTGGCACCATGTCACAAGGGAGTGTACTTGGGAACATGATTCACTAATAAAATTCCATTACCCTGTGTTGTTTGATGTTTAGTAACACTCTTTTATCATTTCTAGTTTTGTGGTTGTAAACCTTTTCGATTATTGGGATTACTTTAACTTGTTTCTGGTCATGCATTATTCTCTATTGAGTGGTATCTCCCCTGATATGGTGTTTAAGATCTAGTTGTGGTTTCTTTGTGGTTTATCATTTTTCTTTGATGAAGCAGTTGAGCTATTGTTATGCTAAGAGCCTTGAGAGGTATCTTGTGTGGTGGATGTTTGGGTGACGCCTTTTATGTTTTCTCTTTGGGTTGGTTTTGGATTCTTGAGGGTGTGAATGTTTTAAAATTTACATGATGTACTGATCAATACATCTCTGTTCCATTATTTTGATGAAATCTAGTGTTTGAGGTTTTTTAGTAAGTCTGGTTGACTTATTCCTGTGACTTTTAAAAATTTCCATTCTCATGAACAAAGTTACCATAATGGAAGCTCGTTCAAAAAAAAAACTCAATCTCATTCCAACATCCTTTATATCACATTCCATTTTTAATGGAAGCTCATTCCAAAATAAATGGAATCTCATTCCAATAACAATTATAGTTCATTCCAATAGTAATGGTAGCTCTTTCCAGTGGTAGTGGTATCAAATTTCATCACCAATGGTTTCTTGTTCCAATGAAAACAATATCTCATTCCAAAGACAATGGTGACTCGTGAATGGTGACTCATGAACAGGAAATCGTGAATGATGAACTGTAGAACGATGACATGGGGAATGGGAAATTGTGGAAAAATGACTCACAGAATGATTAATCGAAGAACTAAAACACCAAAAATGACTAATATCAAATTAGTGACTCTCAGAACAGTGACTAGCAGAACACCACATCACGTAATAGTTACTTGTAGTACAATAACACGTTGAATGAAAACTCCCGGAATGACGACTCATATAATAGGGAATACTAGAATGGAAACACTCAGAAAGGAAACTCTCGAAACAACAACTTGTGAAATTGAAACGCAGGGAATAGTGTCTTGTTGAACAATGACTAGTCAAATGATGACTCGCCTAATGACAACACATCCAACAGTAGCAGAGACTCATGAATAGTGTTTCCATCTACCTACTGTATCACTCTGTTGACGTTATCGTAAACATAAAACATGTTCTAAGACTTATTTTTAGGTATTTTAGGATGATTCAATTCTCAAAATTCCTATCTTAATTTTCTTGAGGTTTCATGTGTTGTTATTTGACAAACCATGGGATATTTGACAGATCTGATCTTAATGGAAATCTAGCATATCTTTAACCGCTACTCCATTTAGATCCCGGTAAAAGGTGGCCCTTGTTCTACCTTCTATATTATCCACTAGAACAAGAATCTCACGACAAATCCTTCATATAGAAGTCGTTCACCATGTTTTTTGCTTTAGATCATCTCTTCCTTGGAGTTCCTTTTGGGTGCATGTGAACCCCTTGTTTCGATGCAACAAGGATGTTTCGATATGCTTCCATAAGGAATTTTATACCTCTATTTTTCTGGGTTCCTCAATTGTTTTCTTCATATTTCTCCTTTCCTTGTGAAGGAATGTGATCTCAATGTTTCTTAATATATTTTTATCAATTTTTGGTTGGTGCATTCTTGGGTGGATATAGTTGTTGTAGTAGAAGTGGTCCAGATCCATCGTTTGGGATGTTATCATTTAAATAACACCAAGAACATTTTGAGGTATAGGATTCATGGATTCTATACTTATTTATGAGAATTAGTAGAGTCATCATGATTTATCTCACTGAATCAAAATTTAGTTTTAATAATAAATAGATGAACCGGATGAAGGAATTGGTATCAATAATGTGTTGTTGCCTCTATTTTTTTTTAGATAGTGTGGTATCTATTCCATTTAGTTTAGCATGTTGTTCTGAATGGATATTTGTATATAACATAATAATGTGATTAATTTTATATTGATTATCCAATTATAAATAGTTTTGTAAATTAATCCGTTTTTTGTTGTAATTTGATTTAAATCAAATGGATGCAGCTTTGCATGTTTCAATGAATAGGTTAATTCAATATAGAATAAAAACCAGTTGTGAGATCATGATAATTCTTTAAAGGGTTATAAGTTATCATTTTTCATATAAATGCTAAGATCCTTATGCTTTGGATCTGTGAGAGCTCGTTTTTTGTGAAGGATGAATTCCTTTTTTATGGAAAAGAGCCTTGTTTCTATGTGGTTTCATTCTTGATGCATGTGTTCTGATATAAGACTAGAATGGTTGAGCTTGTAGTGCTATTTTGGTAGAAGGGGGAAGTGAGACAAAGTGGTTGTGTGATTATTTGACGCCTCGAGTGGTGAGATGCATCGGTTTATTCACGTGGTTGTCAGGGAGGACAATAGAGATGATGGAATGGGTTGAAGCCAGGGTTACCCATTGATATGAAAGTGGTTTATATGAAGTCTATTGTTAGTTTATCTACATTAAATATCCCATTACATGAGGCATATGGTGTTTTTACTTGAATGGGATAATGATGCATTGTGTATTCCATGTGCTGTCTATTTTTAGTCTCTCGAGAATGGATGGGTCTACACTATTGTTATAGGTAGAAAATACACTACAGGTAGTTCGTCTACTCACCGCGTTGATCCCCTTCAATTTGGTATCATAGAATGAATTTATAAAATGAATTTAAATATGGAAATGTGATAATATAGTTAACAAATGATTGAATAAATGTTTAACCCATGGGGTTGGAGCTTTCTGGGGTGTAATGATGAGGTTACGATTCAGAGAAACTGTGGACCCGGTTTGGTTATTTCTGGAGGGCATGGAACATGGTTGGAATTCAAATGGATTTTAATGTGGAATTTATAATGGTTAAATATTGATTAATGAATTATTGAACATAATGTGAAATGGATAAAAAGGAAAAATTCAATTAATATAGCAATTTAAATTGTTGCATACTTATAGAATATCTCGTCTTAGCAGCTATAGTTGGGAGTCTGAGAGGTGTTAAAAGTAGTGGAGTCTAATACTAGGTTATTCCCATTGTGTGGTTGTGAACTATATTATATCTGGTATTTTTTATTTCTATACTCTACCCCACCATGTATGTTAAGGAGGCTAACACCCCACAAATTCTGAGGCATGTGGGGTGTTTTTCCAAACATTCCGGTTGGAGGATGGATGGATAAATGCCCACTTTGGACCCTCTCTCTTATATTGGTTGATAATTATGCTGGTATGCATGACATATTTTTTCCCATATATTTGTGTATAGGGTTGTAATGTATTATGGTTAATTCACACAATTGTATTCTATATATTGATTCCTATGGACTACTATAGGTATGTCGTGTATAGATTGTTATGGCTTGAAAATTCTTACTAAGTGTATGGGATGTTATGGCTTGAGGTGTAATACCTAAAATATGAGACATGTTATGTGATCTTTGGTGTCTCTTAGAAACAACCTGGTTACTTTGGTATTGTGAAAGGGGTGGTGTGATGCATGAGGATCATGTTGATGCATGAGGTGCGTGTAGTGGTGCTTCACACAGTTGTCTGCAAGCATGTCGTTATAGGGGAGAGATGATCGGGACATGAAATGTTAGGGAAAAGTGGAAAAATATTGGGGAATTGGTAGTGGGTTACCATTGAAATTCATTATTTTATTACATAATCTTGTATTGGATACTTGGTGCGAGTATCCCGGGTGAGGTTGGGAACATTGTATACATGTTTAGAAGACGAGTTTCATTCACTTGTTGTTCAATGTGATTTTGATTACTTTATTTAATTTATCATGAGTGGATTTTGGGAGGATCCTACTAGGTATACTATTATAACCAACCTAAATTTATATAAACTATTCTTGAGGACACCTGGATTAGGTTGAATATCTGTCTTGTTACTACTACCACGCAATTTACAGGAGCTGCTAGGGCTTCGTGGTTACTACTCCTTTACATTACATAGGTACTTTATGATTTTCCTTTCAGTTTTTGAATTTTTTTCATGAAATTAGATAAATTGACCTAGGTTTCATTTTTATTATAGTATGATATGGATTTGGTCGGTGTCTATCTTATATATCTCATTAACATGTCTTCTCTTAGAGGGTAATGCCTCCCATCAGTGTGTTTTCTGTACCCTTAGTGCTACTCACCAACTTAGGTATACTCAATGTGGGACTTAGGGGGTTCTTTATCTCTATTATCACATTCCTGGCCTAGGGGGTACACATTGTGGGGAGGGGGGCATGTTAGTGAAACATCATTCATCCATTCGTACATTGTACAATGTCAAAGAATAATGGATTTAATTTTATATCAATTACATCAATGAATTAATATAAATACTTATATAATAAATATATATGATTTTTTTATCATGCTTAAAATTTATCAGATAATGGATGCATGTAAAAGTAAAAGGATTTAAATAACCAACACATAACATATATGAAATACGAAGCAGTTATTTCCCAATACAGGTTTTGAACAATGAATTATTGATAAAAAAGTTAAAAATATTAACAAATAAATCAAATATAAAAAGTAAAAAATCATTATGTTTGTATAATAAAATAATAATAAACATATATTTAATAAACTATATGAACTAACACGTCAAAGGAAGTTGAAATTTATGGTATGAGATTTCTATCTGACTGTTATTTTCTGTGAGAAAAATTATATATGAATCATAAGATTATTTCTTGTGGTCTATATATTTTCTATAAAGGTAATTTGTGTAAAATATTACTGAAATTATTGGTATTTACATATTCATTTTGGTATCACTCTTTCTTGGGGCTTACTATTCAATAGAACCCAAATATATAAGTGATTCTAGTCTCAAATTTTATTTTTAAGGGAATAAGATACATTATGCTTCTATATTATTTTATGATGTATATACATGATAATTATAATAGTTATATCATGAGTATATTTATTCTCATGGTATTTAATGTTTCATTTTATGTTAATATTTAATTTTTAATGATTCAAAATATACCAAAGTTATAAGGATTGTTTTTTCTAGAATCATATCATTTGTCATGTTTTTTTTATTATGATTCCAATAATTAAATCTTATGATACATATACAAATCAATTCATGAATATTCATATACACTATTTATTTATTGAAAATTTATTTATGAACATCATTTAAAAAACATTTTGTTCTCAAGAGTTCGAAATATTTTTTTAAAAATATTCGTTTTTATTTCTTTATTATGTTGAAAATGATTTTTCTTCTATATTCACGATGATATTTTTTATGATTAATGAAATATATACCCTTTTTGGATATTCAAAAAAAATTATAAGGAATCAAATCTACATTTTTAGAATGTGGTGATACTGAATTTTAGAGAAAATCTAATAGGAATATTTGTTTAAATGTGAAAAATAAGAACATAGTTGTACAACATCATGAACACTAAATGATGTATTTTTTATATTACATGTTTACATGATATTATCAATGTTTTTTTTCATTAATATTTGGGGTGTTTTTATATATTAAAAAAGTTATATGAATTGGAGAATAATATTTTCTTCAAGAATGTTTTAATGAATTTTTTATGGAATTAAATTCATCAACTTGAAAAAACATTGGTGTTTCATATGTTTTTTGGAGATATTAACAAGTTTGAAAATCCATATTATTTATCAGGATGGTTTATAATTAGGATGGTTGGATGTTTGTATAACAATTTTATCTCCATGAGTTATGTTATGATTTAATGAATTTGGACCCAATTTAATTTCCATAGGTTATGATGTGATGTAATTATTATGAAAGCTACTTTTTTCAAAGGGATCTAATATGATGAATGTTTTATGATATTTATAGAAAAAAATAGGATATTCATTACGTGATTATTGGGACCTATTTATCCCATCAATGCATTGAGTAAGTATTTAAATGTAATAATAAAAATTTAATGAGAGAAGAACTAATGTCAGAAATTGTCACAAACCATCCTAAGCTGATGCTGAAATCGTCTTCTCAACCAGTACACAAAAGGTTTTGAGGGGAATTCCTGAACCCCCCCAGATGGAAATAAGTGTCAAGAATCAAAACATACACGTGGGTCAAATTTAAAACCCAAAATAAGAAACCAATAATAGATAAATAAAAATGATTCAACTTAATCTCAAATAAAAAATATGAAAAATTATTCAGTTACAAAAGCTAAATAAAAAAAAATTATACCAAATTGAAAAAAACTGAACCACAACATCGACAACATGCCACACACGATAGAATCAATCACCTTAATTCCCATCCATCATTTCTCATGTCAAGATGAGGGGCCCAATGACATAGTAATAAACCCAAATATCAACCTATTATTGGCCACTTGACACTACATGAACATCTAGTACATCAATCATTCTCAGTAAACAACATTGTTGTGTTAGTATTCCGTGCTATGTTCACAAAGGGATGTGACACACAACAAAATCAGCAACAAATATAAATGATCCTCATAAACATCACATAAACTCGCACCACCCCAGAAACCTCAGGGGTTGTACCTTTCCTTAACAAATAATCACACATAGGAGGTCCCATATCGAGGACCATCCCATCTTACGACCAACAACAAGGCAAGTAACCCATCCAAAGAAGGGTTTTCCAAATAGTCATTTCAAAATTCCAAATGGTCCATTACCTTTCAAAATACAAGAATATACCAAAAAATTTGAGAGAATATTTCCAAAACAACATAAAATATGCTTTTCATATTAATATTTCAAAATGGTCTATGGATTCCAATCACACAAAGGGAAAACATCAAAATTACGGAATGTGGCTATTCATTTCCAGCACACACTCAAGAAAGTTTCAAGGCCATGCATTCCAAACCATGAGGAACACATTTTGAATCAATTTGGAAACACAATAACCTCCCCTTCCCTCAAATTTTGTAAACATGAGAAAATTTTATGGAAAATTGGAGAATTGAGAGAAGAGTTACTCTTGAGGGAGACTAGTTCTGGGGTTCCATATCCAATTGATTGCACAACTATGTGTATATCTAGTGAAAATGTTGTTAGGCATACATCAAAATGGAACACTCTAAATCCAATAAAAACATTTGAAACCAGATTTCATTAATACACCTTTTGATTTTAACCCAAAATCATCCATTTCACTAATTTATAAAATACAACAAATGTTTATAAACCAAAAATCGTTTTTTTATAAAACAAACTGCAAAAAACACCAAGAAAATATAACTGATTTTCACCATAAATGATTAAAAAATGATCCATAATAATTTAAGAAAACATTTAAATGTGGAAAAACCCACTCAATCATCCAATTTCACTGAAGGAGCACAAATTTAATTTTTAGAAAACACTTTAGGCACAATACACATGGGAATAAACCAAGATTCATATAAAGAACTATTTTTAGTAAAATATAACATCATTAACACATCCTAACATGATCAATAATAGTATTTAATATGTGAGAAACAATGTTATAAATATAAATTAATATCATGAATTAATCGAAATGCAATGGAATGGAAAATGATAGATTCCCCAACCTCAACAATGTGCTAATGTGATCAAACCTCAAGGAGGGAAGAATTAAGCCCCAAGATCGATCCAAACACCCGAACATAATGTAAAATGACCAAAGTTAGCTAACCCTAGCCCTAGGGTTCATCCAAAAAGAAAACTACCAATGGAAACCCAAGGAACAAATAGAGGGAGGAGAATGATAGAAGACATGATGATGGAATGATGAAGAACCCCAATCTATCCTTGATATATCTCCATAAAACATATCCTAATCGATGCATGATGAAGGGGGTGGTGGCACCCTCTGATCGATTCCCAATTGGTAGGGATCCAAATGAGATGTTTAATCCCCCAAATCTGATTTTTGGGTCGAAGCGATTAAACCCATAATGGGCTACACGATTTCGTAATCTGAACAAAAAAATGTGAGAGGGATACCAAATAAAATCTAGAAACATGTAGGTTTAGGTTTCATAGTACAGAAAAACTTTTCATAAACCATGAAACCCCAAATAATTTCAAAAATACTCAAAATACATCACCATCACTAGAGATGTCTACCCAATAATCAATGAATGTTTTTATTGCAAAATAGTGACCCCATTAGTGTCAAAAAATCACCAACATGCATCGTTAAATGCATACCAATACCAATAACCAATAATAGGTATAAAAAGAAACAAAAATAGGGAAAAACACAAGGAATTTCGTCCATAACTCCACCCGTACCTCAACTAAAATATCCAACCTCAAGGAAAAAATAAAACAAAGAAGTATCAAAGGTCAGGGTGTAAAAATTCACCCCACTACAAACACATTATGCCATCAGAAAGTTAAATATCCAAAATATAACAAAAACTAAAATCCATTCCCGATCAAAACCAACAGATACGTGAACCCCGGGGTGATTATTCACTCTAAATGTCCCACCCAACTGATCATGTTGAAATGAAATCATAAGAATTAGGACGGGGGAGAATAGGAGAAGGATCTCCCAACTTCAAGAACACTACTAGTATGGAAAAATCAGAGTCCAAACCCACCACCAAGGATTAAATGGAAACTAGGGACATTAATATTTATAATTTTAGGGCAGCTCGCATAGTTTGATCTCACAGTTTACTGAATCGTCCTCCCACCGTGTGCTGGGCAGTATCCATAATGGACACTGCACATGGCTTGGCCGCAGGGTTTACATGCCATGTGAAAACCATTCCAAATTCCACTTCCCGAAAGGAAACATGTGACATTGTTACTTGGGACATAGAAAATGGCCGTGAAGTTGGTTCTGTAAGCACTACATGGGCCACAAAAGTTTGACTAACCATGGAGTAATAGTGCTTCACTTGTAAAAATCTCACAAAAAACTCCAGAAACCGAAAATCTAAATTTTTTATCAAAACTGAACTACCATATACATGCAATACATTAATACAGATAAAATAGGGAACCATCACACATAATCCATACAAAAGACACATCAATTCCCCATAATACTACCATCTCCAAATGAATACTAATGAAATTTAAATATGAGACTAACTTACACAAATTCCATACACACTCAGAGAACAATGAAAAAAATAAAAATTCCACCTTCAGATAGACTCTTCAAATTAGGATACAAGAGATATAATTCAACACCAGGTCATGGTTTCACTCCCCTGGAGTTGATGACTATGTGATAGCTTCACCCTGAGACATGTGGTTGGGGATTTGATGGTTGAAGCATCTCCTGCCTCACAGTTAGGTACTATCATCCTCTGGTCACAATGTCCTCTTCCAATTATGCTTCCTTCAACACATCTCTAGATGACCCGGATAGTAGATAAAATAGCATTTCATTGGTGGATTTCACCAAGAGGGGGTAGGATCCCGAATCGGCCACACCGGTGGAACCCACCCGAATGACCTAACAAATTGGATGCCAGAACCAAATGATGGGACATCTATTGAATAGTATCTTCTGGCACACATTCATCGCTAGATGGGGAACGCTAATGAGAAAAAAACAGAGACATCAGATTACCAACTACCTCTAGAGAAACAGAAATTAGCACCCATTCATCCAAAGATGAACCCCCAAACAAACCAAAAATAGCACAAACACTAGTAGCTTCTAGAGTTCCTATGCATATGAATACACAATCAAAAATCTCAAACCATTCTCTACTTCTAACAGTCATCAATCAAGAAAAAATATTGTCATATACCAAGAATAAATTAAAACTAGGTAGGACTCATTGAATTTTTGGGGGATCATTTAGGGTAGCATTGTCCAAAAAAATGAACACTAACTCAAAACCAATAGCAATTTGAATCAAAATCGGAAGGAATATTCCATGAAAAAAAAAAATGGATAAAAAACCAATCATATACAAACACAACCAAAATAAACCTTTCCAAAAACCACAATTCCATTTAAAATTCAAAACCACCTTCTCAGATGGAAAATTTTCAAATACCCAAACCCAATTTGGCACAGTACATGGTCCACATTCTAAAAAACCAATTTCAAGAGTAATTTGTTAAAATTCAAAACAATTATTTGATTTCAAAACCCCACCAAGGACATCCTATGAACCACCACACATGTGTTCAAGCACTTTCTCTTATGCAAAAAATACACCTAAGAAAAAATTCTCTTTCCATACATACCCATATATATGTCAATGTTCATAATTAATACCAATATTCACATAATTTATCATATAATAAAATCCAATCATTTATCAAATCCTCAATATAAAGAACTATAATATTTAAAACTAATTTTCGAATAACAAAACACTTTAGTGAAATTATTTTTCATTTTCAAAATATAATTTCATTTTAACATGTTACCCGCATAAACTAAGATCAAAATAAAATAGGTCTTAAGAAAAACCCCCCAGAATGGGGAACTAGTGTTTATTCCTAACTCAGCAACATGGTAGTGATCCATCCCCCATGTAAAAAATAACACTATGAGGTCATTGAACCGTGATCTCAGATTCAACATGGGTCACTACTTTATGAGGGACCAATACAAGACTCCATATCACTACCATTTTGATTACTCAATACAAAACATACAGAGACAAGACAAGTACTCACTCTCGGACTACCCCAGGAAACTATGGTCTCACCACGAGTGGTGGTGACTAGGCACTGACCCATAACCTACCCCCTTAACCCCGACAACCCTAGTTTCCATATACCAAACACCCCATATGAAAAGGTCCTGATATGATACCATTTTTCATAGATCATCCCTAGTCGACCCTAAAACAGTCACCTGAGCCAGCCCACAACATGTCCTGAGGGGTGTTCCTGATGACCTTGGGATGGAAACAACTTCCAAGCTTCATAACATATATGTGAGAACAATTTGATCCCAAAAATACACATCTAGGTGTAGATAAATAAATATAAACAAACTGAAACTCTTAACAAATATTATAGTATAGTTTCAGTTAAAAATATGAAAAAAATTCAAAAAAAAAATAACTAAATCACACTAACCAGACCTCTATTTGACCTCATGTTCACCACGGTCCACAAGGCCAAATATCTCTAAGAGCCTACATGAACTAGTGAAACTGAACATGAAGAGAACCTGCAATAATAAATACATAGTATGGAGTGACCAGAAGAATGCGTAGTAGGGATTCCAAGAGTGAACCACAGAACACATGCATTTTTCTCTTCCTAAACAGTACAATAATACAATTTTGAATAACATTTTTAAAACAAGGGTTTCAAATATAAATTATATTTAAAAAACTAATAAATCTAATTCCAGTACAATTATAATTTAAAACAATGTACAAGAAGTAAAAAGGAAAAAATTTTGCATTCTCTTTCAAAACTGCTACATTGAAGATCTTTTTAAAACCAACCCATCATTTACATTTTTAAAATGAAAACACCAAATCCAAGTTCAAGGGAATAATTATACACACTAAAAGGGAAGTGTTAAATCTAGTTCTCTAATATATGGATCAATGAAAACCAATGAACTAAGAGGAATACCTGAATATACTAATACATGAGACTCCATTCTTGGTATCATGTCACACACGAAAGAATCAAATGATCTAACACCCAACCACAGTTTCTCTCTTCAAAATGAAGGTCCCAATCCCATAGCAATGAACCGAAATATCCACCTACTATGTGCCAGTGTATAATACTTGATCTTCCATTGCATCAATAGTTTTTTATACCACCATGCTATATAAGGTTTTCATGTTATGATTAGAAAGGGGTGTTCCACACAATAAAATCAATAATCCATACACAGTATTCACATATACATCATATAAATTGGTAAAAACCCATACACATGAAATGTGGTCTCTTGCCGTATCATAATAATCACACATGTGAGGTCGCATATCGAGGACACTCCCATCTTACAGAAAACAACAAGGAAAGTGACCTAACCCAAGAAGGGTTTTCTATATAGACATTTCAAAATTCATAATAGTCCTTTAATTTTCAATATCCAATCATCTACCAAAAATAAAAAGAAAATAATTACAAAACAACGTCAAACATAAATTTCATATTAACCATTCGAAACTGAACATGGCTTCCAAAAAAACACACAAACTCTTCAAAAATTCCAAACATGCCTTATCATTTCCACCACTCACTCAAACATGTAGCAAGGCCAACCTGGCCAACCATGGGGAACACATTGTAAATCACTTTTGAAACACATGAAGATCCAATTCCCCATATTTTTAAAAACATGAGAACCTTTTATGTAAAATAATATAAATGGTATAAGGGGTACCCTTGAGGGAGACGAGATCTAGGTTGAATTCTTCACTTTATTGAAAATCTGTGTATGAACCTAGTACACCCGTGTTTGTGCCTACATCCAATGGAACACTCTAAAAACTTCCAAAAAAATTGATCACCAATTTAAAAAATCCATCATTTTCTTTCATCCCAAACCATCCATTTAACTAATTTATTAAATACAACACATATTTATAACCAAAAAAAATCCCATTTTATAAAATGACACCAAACCACACCAAGTGAAAATCACAATGTTTCAAGAATAAATTTAAAACATGATCCATACCAATTTAAGAAAAAATTTAATTGGTAAAAACCCCAATCAACCATCCAATTTCACCTAAGGTGCACAAATTTCATTTTTAGCTAACACCTTAGGCACAATACACAACAGAATAAACCATGATTCTTGAAAAACCCTTTTTTTAGAAAAACATTAAAACTTCAAAAAATCACAACAAGCTCAATAAGAATATTGTATAGCTACGAATAAAGGATATAAACTACAATAAACATCAGAGATTAATGTAAATTAAATGGAAATGAAAATAATGGATTCAACTACATGAAAGATGTGTGGCTACGATGAAACTTCAATGGGAGAAGGAACTAACCCCATGGATGAACCACAAACCATAAAATCATGGAAAATGACTGAAATCATCTCAATCTAAACCATTGGTTCATCCTTGAAAAAACCCTAAAGAAAACCATAGAAAAAAATGGGAAGAAAAATAGAGAAGATAAGATGACAGAATGAGGATGAACAACTAACATTACTTGAAAAATCTCAAAAAACTGGTCCTAATCGAAGAAAGAATAAGAGGGATTGCCCACTGGTAAATTCCTAATAAGTAGGGTTCCAAATGAGAGGTGGAATCACCAAAATATTATTTTTATGGTGGATGTTATTATTCCCATAATGAACTGTATGGTTTTACTAACTGGTTGTGTAAAGCATACGCAGACCGTGTGAGGGATACTAGATACATTATGGAAACATGTAGGGTTAGGTTGCAGGATTTTTAGAAAACAATGCATAAACCGTGTGACCAAAAAAATTGTCCAAACCCATCAAAATAAATCCCAACACTAGGAAATTCTACGAAATAATCATTGAATGTTTTAAAACCAAATTAGTGACGTTGTTAGTGTCAAAAACTCACCAACATGAAACATGATCTCAATACCACTGACAATAACAAATCAAAGGTTTAAATGGAATCCAAAAGTACAAAAACACAAAGGATTTTGTTAGGAACTCAACCAAAACCCAAACCAAAAGATCCAAAATCTATAAAAGAATCAAATAAAAGATAATTCGAAGTCAGCATGTGACAATAATGTACATGGTCAATAATGATAGTATTGGGTGTAATCCTTGACTACTACGACTGTTCGATGAGTGATCCAATTCCATTATTAAATTCTTGTAAATTATTAGAAAATAATATTGAAAAAGGTTTTTGTGATTATGAGTATGCCACAATTCAGTGAACTCTTCCATTTTTATTCTCTCAAGGCTTATTTTCATTGATTACCTAATGATTCATGACTTATGTAAACTAATATTTATTCCATCAATAAAAAATAAGATCATAATAGTATGGTTTCCAAATGGTATTATCATTTTATAAAACACTTGTAAAAATGTTGTGTTTATGTATCTCCATTGTTAAACATTAAAGAGCATCAAAGATCACTATCTCATATATTTCTTTTCACCGGGTTGTGAAGAAATGTATTAAATTAGAGTTTTTAGATATGGCTTTAAATAATGAATAACATAGTGAGAGATTATGTAGTTACACAATGATGTAGTTTTTTATGTCTCCATGTTTCCAATCACACTATACCATTATGATCCTAAGAAATTTACTTGTGTAATGAAATAAATGTTTATAAAAATGATGTAATAAAATTTTATGGAATGCATGAGTGTTAACATTATCAATATGATCCTCAGTCGTATATGATTAAAAAAGATAATACCATTGATAATGTGATTGGAAACATTGGTTCTGGTATAAAAACAATAAGATCTACTCAGAAATTCATTTCAAGCGTTGATTGTTTTCCTTCTTAAGTGTCTACTAATTTTGATGGAAATGTAAATGATTAAATTATGATTATTTATAAAAAATATGAATTGAACGAAATTTTTTTGAAATAATTTATAGTATTTAAAATATTTTCATGAGGATAATTATGTAATAAAAACTAAATGTATATATGGAGTATAGATGAAAAAATATGGATATATTTTCAATAATAAATATCGAATTATTTTTAAAGGATACTCTCAAGAATAATTTATGTGCTTTGAAGATTCATTTTCAATTTTTCTAGTTTAGAGTTTGTTAGATTCTTTGTACCTTTTTCTTGTTTTCATGTTTATAAGTTGTATAAAATGGGTGTAAATACTAATTTAATTAATTTTTTTTACTAATGATGTTTATGTTTCTCATCCCCCTTGTTTTAAAAATAAAAAATTCCCTTTTAAATTTTATATATTGTTCAGAAAATTGTATTGTCTCAAACAAGAACCTACCACATGGAATAAAAAAATTTATTTCATACTATAGAATATTGGTTCTCTGGTAGGTATTGGTGATCATAATCATTTTACGAAAATAATATCTAACGATATTTGAAATATGTAAATTTATGTTGATTATTTTATTATTTGTTCTTCTATTGATCTGCTTCGTAATAATTTTTCTACATTGATATTGTTTGAGTTTGTCATGAGATTAATAGAAGAATTAAATTTCTTTAATAGTAATTAAATTTCTCAAAGGAATTATTGAATCATTCTAAGTTAATAAATTTTTGTTAATGATTTTATTATTATTTTTGTCTCAATTATAGTAAATATATGAAATATATTCCGGGAAGTAGTTATAAATTATATATTGATGATTTGGGACTTTTTTGATATTAATGGTCATATAAGAATGTTATATAACCTAATTTATTTATTTTAATTTAGCACTGATATAATGATTAATGTTTTTTTTATGTGTAAGGTTTCAAGTTGACCCTAACAAGTGTCACATTAATGATGTGAAAATAATTATTTGATATATTGAAGGAACTGTTAGCACTGGTTTGTTTCAATTTAAGTATAATGGTTAAAATTTAATACCATACCCATACTCTAATTTTGAAGGATGTAAAATAAAAATAAAAATCACACTAGTTTTGTTTAATATTCTTGGAAGAAGTTTAGTTTTTGGGTCACATAAGAATTAAATATCTTTTTATCGATCTATAGAAGAAACTGATTATATTTCTTATGTTATTTGTTATAAACAATGTTTATTTATTAGAAAAAAATTACGTGATATTGGAATTTTTTATTTAAAAGTTCCTTATTTATTATCATAATAGGTACAAAATTTATATTTCTATGACTCCTTTTCAATTTTAAAGAACAATTCATATCGGTATTAAACTTCATAGTGTTAGGGATCATGTGAAAAAAAGAGATTTTTTAGAGTTCAGCCCTTGTAAAAAATGTCTTAAAATAATTATTAATAATAATTTTGACTTTACTAAGTATGATAATATTAATGTTGAGCATGAAATGTTATAATATTAATATTTTATCTATTTTTTGGTATTTTAGGGGAGTCATAATGTATTTATATATAAATATTCATATTTAAATGAAATATATAAAATCTCAAACATGTATTTTAGATTACCAATATTTTATATATGTAACTAATTTTAAATTATATAAATATAACAAAAAAATTGAAACATTCTAGATGTTTTTATGTTACATTTTGAAGCTACACTTTCAATAACATCTTAATTTTTTATAACATTTCTCATTATAATTCTCAAACAACATTTAATGATTCTAGTCACTATATTTAATTATATGTTTTTAATTTAGATGAATTTACTACAGAACATTGAAAAATGTTTAAAAAAAAATATTATGTTTAAGAATAATTGTATTAAAAAATCATACATTACATTATATATTTATATTATAACATACACTACATTTTCCTATTTTAATAATTATCTTTTTAATAACTGTTGAATGAAAGAATGTTTTTTCAAATTATAATTTGTATTCTAGATATCAAAATAAATATAATATTAAGTGTTTAATTTATCCACTTTATATTTTGATAATTACGAGGATTTTTTTAATTAAATTTATTAATAATAAGAATTTTTTATTGATTGATGTATATTTAAAACTACGTATATCATAATATTTACATTCTAAAAATATATTTAGATGTCATGTTTTGAATGGTGAGAACATGTTATAAAGTCTTTATATAGTGTTCTAATTATAAACAAATCATTTAAGATGTTATATTATCATAATAAATGTGTTTTATTGTCCCCACACTGCAAATATACTGTACACCACATTGATAATTCAGAATCCATGAATACATTTTTAATTAACAAAGCCATTTTTAAATCCAGAAAGCTAAAATTACAGAATTAGTCACTCTCTATATTGGAAACATATCAGGGGAAAAAAATTGATCATTTATTTTTCATTTCATAGATAATGAAATTTTATAAATATAATTTATCTATACCCAAATCGAATTCATCCTTTTAAAATGTCTATTTTAGTTGTGTTATTGGAAAGGATTATATTTTTATACATTTTATAATATTTGATACATCTATTTCATTTCTATATTTGGTTAAATAATTGGTTTATTTCTATTTTCTAACATAAATTTTTCAAAAATTATTCAACTATGGGGTTTTCTTATGTTAATCTGGTTAAATAGATTAATCTTGACAGTCAATTACCATTAATAGAAAAAATTATTGTTTGAAAAACACATATTTGAATTTTTATATGAGCTTTATTAAAATAATTATAGGGTTTTTTAAAATTTATAATTTATTTCTATTTTAGGTATGATATAATATTTTTGTTTGATTCATGTTCATTACAAATATTTAAATTTTTATAATGACTATAAATTCATATTAATAATTTAGAATCAATGAAAGGTGGTCTCAATTTTTTTAAACTAGTTTTTATAAAGTTTAAGGGGTTTTTATTTTCATGCACGAACCATACAAATTTAAACTCAAAAATATCTTTCCCTTGTTTTATTAAATTATATTTTTGTAAATTAAAATTAATATATTTGTATCTATTCCAAAACATGTCTGAATATCTTTTGTTATAGTGTTATTAAATTTTTATATTCTCCTCCTATTTGTTTCTTATATTAAATGCAGTGAAATTGAATTGCATATTTCATATTAAAACCTACTATAGTCATGGGATAGATTATTGAAAAGTTAGTATGGATAATTTTAAATTTTTTAAAAGTTATTCGAAATTGGATTAAATTATTCTCTATTGTTTCATATTATTCCTGGGGGTTTATAAAGATTTCAAGAATGATATTTTGTCTCTTTTCTCTCTCAATATTTAATAATCCATTAAATTTTTTATATTAAATGTTTCAATCCAATTTCACTAGATCTGTTGAGTTTTTTTCTTAGAGGAATCTATATATGGGACTCAAATAACGTATAGATGATAGATATTCAATCAATAAATGATAAGTACATGTGAATAAAAGTGATAAAAGGTTTTGTTACATTAATAAACATCAAGTTATCATATATTCTATGTTGACTATTACTAGATTATATCTCTTGTGATGAAATAAAATACCTCATTTCTACTAACATGATGAGATGAGAAAATCCATAATCAACAATTCATACATGTGCCACTCTTGTTTGTCTAACTTTTCATCTTAGTTTCTTAGGCATGTAACAATTCCTCACACCTATCACATTTGATAAATTTTATTTTATTCCTTTTGAAACACTTGTATCCTTTATCATTTTCGTTTCACTCCTTGATTCAAAACTCAAGACCATTCCGGTTGTGACTCTCATTATCTAATATAAGGGTTACAATTGGGTTGTGACACCCCATATAATAGTTATGTGTCTTTTATTTATAATACCACTTGAAAACCTAGGATGTAATTGGTTTATGATCTCCATTTTAAAAAACAAGATTATTGGGTTGTTTATCTCTCTCTGAGTAGAAATGTATAATATTAGAATTGGGTCTCTTTGGACCCAACTACTATAAAAACATATTTGTGTTCTTTATTTCTTTATTCCACTAAAAATTAACTCTAATAATTATCTTTTTTTATTACTTTAATATATTAACTAATTCATTTCATATTTTTTCAATTCATATATTCACAACCCAGTAGACTTTATGTCATCTTCCTTTAGAACCTTAAAAAGTTTCTGTAGGGGTTGCATTATCTTTTGAATTCAACTATGTTAGATTTCCATTAGAAAGAATTATCATATGTGTATTTATTGGCAAAAATATACCCTATATGCAGGATCTTGTTATCAATTTTACTAAGGTTAAATTGTGTTGGGACATTGATTTACATCCATCATTAAAATAACATAGAAATTAGTGATCTCCTTTTTTATGCATGATATCCCAATAATAAGATATTTGGTGGAAGAGATGGTAGTGTGAGATTAGTTGAGATATATAACTGATTGATCCTCATAAAAAATTCATAATTTCAGTTAGTCCTTTTCATTTTCATAGTACAATGAGTTATAGATCAAGATGATGCCTAAAATGTATGGGAATGGCATTGTGATGTTTGGTATAGTTAAATATACAATATGAGATTTTTTATTTCATAATATCATATTGTTCAACAAAATAAGGTGTGATAATATTTACATGATTTTTTTAGGAGAAGGATAATATAGTGTAACCATGTGCCAAATGTTTTTTTTCTAGAAAATCTCTACAAATTACGATTCCCTTTCTCATGTTTTTTCTAATGAAGTCTGTTTTTCCTTAGTAGAGAAATAATTGTTTATTAGGATTCATTTAGGGAATATAATGAATCTAGTGGTACTTTAATTGGTATGTATTGGATAACCCTTTTTTATTATTTTGTGTTTTATGTATTTTAGTAAGTGATTCATGGTCCAGTATTCATTGGTGAGTGGTAAATCTTAAATCTTTTCATGAGAATACCCTAAAAAGTAGTAGTCATATACCAATTATATTATTATAATTGTTTTAAACACGTTAGTCTTAGTTTATGAACCTAATTTTGTGAATTTTGAGTAATATGATATCATTACTGGAGGTAAACCAGCGCCTATTCCATGATAGGAGGATCAAATATGAATTAGTTCATATACTCATGATTGTGGTCATCTATTCATTTATAGAATGATGTATTCCATGGTTGTGTTCTTGTGATCCTAGGACTAAACCTTTCTCATGTGGATCATGGTTGTCAATAGTATTTTTTTGGATTTGTGGCATCTTTTCTCTATGGCATGTCAGTGTTGAGTTAGAACTAGAAAATGGCCTATATTGATGTTATAAATGTGATGGTAAGGATAGTTATGCTATAAATTAGTGGCACAGTAGATGTTATCAATTTATAGGGGATCTCATGTTCGATTCATAGAATATATACTTCATAAAATAGCATTAAAGTAGTGGAATCATCATAGGATAGTAAAAAATTCCTCACCATTTATTTTTGTTAGTAACTCAAAATCATTATTTTACATGTTAGAGGACCATATAGATTATTTCGATTTAATAGTCTTACCTAACTAGATATTCTTAAGTGATGAACCATTCGGATTGTTTGAAGGTGTAGAGCACTTTACCAACCTCTATATGTGAATAATGTATTTACAATGGTATTTTTATTGAGTTTCATAATTAAAATCATATGAGAGGACAAACTTGGTGGTGTTTTAAACATGATTTGGTGTATTGAAAAATGATTATAGAAGTATATATTTAATGAAGACATAGATTATGTGATAATTATTTTTTAATATAGTTTATGGTTTCTAGAAACTTGTGTTTTTGAAGGTAAAAACAAGGGGTATGGTGTGGATAGAATATGGTCATATATATGGTCAACACAATCTACATGAAATTGTAGATGATTGGTCCACTCGATAAGAAATGGTATGATATTGGGAAGTTAGAGTTGGATGTTGTAATTTTTTTATTTTCCCATTTTTAACTTTTTAAAATTAGTGGGGAACATAAAACATGCATGGTTTTGTGGTGAATGAATAATCATTGGGAGAGAAGGGTTTATGTGTTTGGTTCACATAGAATCTTAATGATGGAAATATTTATAATATATTACATTTTAATTATTCATTTAGATTTAATATTACTGTATATAACACGGAGGTAAGCGAGGATGGAAATTTGAAATATAACAAAAGATTATGGTACCACAAAGATCTTATGGATTTGTTGTAGAATCTTATTATTGTTCGTTGTATTGTAATTTGGTGTAGATTGTCCCTTCCCTCATGTATGTTCTCTTGAATTATTTTTATAAATGGTGAGGGTAATTATCCCATGATATGTATCCTTGGTTGTGAACTAACACATGTCCTATGTCAGGGATTCATAGTTATTCTTTTTCTTATACAATTATAAAACCACTAGGTGATGAAATAGGATGTTCCTGTCTATGTTAATAGGGTTAATTATTTTTTTAATGGTAAAATATCTAATGTTTAAAGAAGAATGTATGATTTTGGATTGTCTTTTCATATAAGTCTGTATAAGTTATAAATATTTTATAAGAATGGAAACACAAAGGTAATAAATGTTAGAGTGTTCATAAAATGGAATCAACATAAATTTTAAGGAACACTATGACATTTGTGATGACATTGAGGACATGATTACATCACAGTAATGAATAAGATCCTTGAAAAAATGGATCTATAAAATTATTTAAGTTCAAAATTATTGTAGAAATTATTATTTTATTATCCATTATATTATTCATGTTAATAAAAATATTTATTCTATTTATTGTATTTATTATGGTATTATTCACATTAATTTAATATTTTTTGTAAACATAATGATAATTCGGATCATTATTCATCTCCCATGATCATAATTTTGATCATTTTATCCATTTTTATCTTTCTATAGTTACCTATAACCAAACACATGTGTATATTGAATTAATCATTTCAAGGATCTTTCAACATCATGATTCCAATCATTATTCTCTGATACTAAAAGATTATCTGTCAGAATTTTTGGGTCAGTATTTCAACATTACAGTTTCACACATCTAACCAAATTTTTGAGAACAATGTGAAAATCATCGATTGACTATGTAATAGTGGTGCATTGCAAGTTTGGAGATATGATGGTCTAAAATGACTAATTTTAAGTCTGTTATTATGGGAAGATGTAAAGGGAATTTATTTTGAATGATCCAGCGTGGTTATAAAAAGATGACATATTAATGTAATTAAAGTCACCAAAATAAAACTTGAAAGGTCCATCAATATTCTCTAAGTAGGGTATAAAATAGAATTAATGATGAAAACAACACTGATTGTAACATTTGTGGTAGATATTTTTTAGAGGGAAGTAATAGTTATCATATTTTTGACTATTTTTCTTATGGTCATGAGGACCACACATAGTGTATTATTTTTCATAAAGAACAATGGTTTTTATGAGTTATAAATATCAGAGGACATGTGTCTAAGCCACACACTTCACATACATTGATCCACATGAATGGAAAATAATAGTGATACACATCCATGATCCACCTAGACACACACATTCTGTAGGTTTTTAGTTCAAGTCATGTGTTGGTACATTACCATAGGTATGATAGAACACTCAAAAAGTGGATCATTTTATCATATATAAATATAGATATTTTACCCCTCATATGTGGGAAGACAACGTATTTATAGATATGACAACCGACCATAGTGATCAATATAAAGTATATGACATATTTTCATCAAGGAATTTTATTTATTGTATATAATTTTTAAATATAAAATTATTTTGTTATACACTGAGTATGATGTGTGAACCACATTCTGGGTACCAATATGGGCATATAGTGTCTTCTATGATTAACGAAAATAGAGTCCATGTTCGAAAATGAGATTACATTTTCTACCTTATTGCCCTAAGTAATATGTACTTTTTGGGGCTCACTTTGTATCTTGACTTAGTTTATGTTGGGAAATAATAATATATGATCATTATTGAGTGAGAAACCTATAAAAAATGAACAATCACACCATGATATTGTAATGTATTTTTTCAATAAACAATTACTATGATGAATTGATTATTTGATGCAGAATAGTAAACTAAAATGAACCATGATAACTTTTGTTGAAATAAAATACCACAACACTATATAAACAACAATAAATTAAATGAATAATTTATGAATCAACATGAAGAAAAGTACATCTTTAATACATGCATAGGTAAATAAATATTCCAAACAACTAAAATGATTACCCTTTTATATGAATATAATAAAAAATGATGTAACTATGCAAGTATGGTGAATAATTATAAATTTTATACACATGTTAAGAGATATGAAAACGAATATGATGAATGAATTTAGTTATATTAAATTACACTATATATAAGGATGAAATATGATTGTTGTAAATCAATATTTTTGTAGAGTCATTAGAATTATTATCGTACGACCTATGGTAATTAGAAATATTTTCAATTGTTATATGGTCATTGTGTATGAATTTTATCAATAATTATATTTTTCTTGGGTCATTTTTAATAATAAATTGAAATAAATTCTAAATAATTTCATTTTGGAATGAAATAAAAGACAACATTTTATTTTATAATAAAAATAAAATTTCTTATGTTACATGTTATTATTGAAATTATTATAATAAAATGAATTATAAAATTCTGTGAAATATTCTAATAAATATGAATTTATAAAATTTAATATTTTGAAGATAAATAATTAAATTCTAAAGGATATGATTACGATCATTTATTAATATAAAATGAATATTTTTCAAATATTTTTTTTAAATTTTTTTCTTTTTATCCTAAATAATTAAATACATTATCTTTAATAGAATAATGTAATTAAATGTTTCTATGTATATAAAACCATAAAATAAAATTAAATAGTAATATATTTGACATAATATTATGAACAATTAATATTTATAATGCTATTTCTATATATATATATATATATATTATTTATTTTAAAGATAAATTTCATATCCTTTTATATTATATTTGATCAAATGGAGACAAGATTTTAAAATTTAACAACCATATTTTGTATGCGGGGTTATCTAATATTTTTTTTAAATATCATTGTAAATGATTTAAGTAGGTAAAACGGGGTAAAAATAAGAAAATTATAACAGATAATTAGTTTGATAAATAAAATGATATTTATATATTATTTTTGTTATTGGTTATGTGTTAGAGTAAAATTTACAAGTTTACTGAATTTCTTTTACCCAAATCACATAACACCCATGTGATTCCATATTTACCCTTCACTAAAATTAGGTTTTCAAGGAAATGTCCCACATTTTCACCAATTAAATTAGAACTAGTATACCCCGATAAAACTATAATATATATAAAATGTTTATCTTGAATACCTAACCATTTACCTCTAAAAATTACTTCTTAGATGTTTGGAATTATTTTATTCCTACAAAGAATACTAATTACTTAATTATGATGTAGGATGTATTGAAAAGGATTAATTTTTTCAAAGAGGTTAAAGGACTTTAGTGGAAGTTATAAGTAAAGGTAAAAGGATTCATTCAAATAAAATTTTTAATTTTGGACTCCTTCTGACAAAAATTTAATTTTTGGAAATTATAAGACCCTACTCTCCTTAAACCAATTAATTTTTTAACCCCTTATTATTCATGGTGTTTTAATTTATTCTTATCATTCTAACTCTCTTTGGTTCATAATTTGTGCTTCATGTTTCTTATAATAGTGACATAAATAATCTCTATGTGTCTGAGGGGAATCATTTTTATCCAAGAAAATATTATTTATATTGTTTTTATGACATTTTCTATAATTCAATGATTTCATAAATTTATTTTTTCAACATTATGCGAATTTCATACAAATTTCTAAAAGGAATAATTTGAACTTTTTTTTATATGGGACTATCAATTTTACTTTTACCCACATTAAAAAGTAATAAATGAATATATTTTATCTCTTTCAATAAAAAACAATTTTTACCTCCCAAATATCAGTTATTTTATATATTTTCATTCTAACATTTTAATAGTTTTTCTGCAAAATACTATTTCTCATGGTTATTTAAAATAAATTCCTTTCAAGAGAAATATTTTCTAATAATCTAAATAGGTATTCCATTATGTTTTGAAAACATTTTCATAATTATCCAATAAATGTTTTCTAATCTATGAAACAATCATTAAATTCTTTGAACACTTTAGTGAGGAAATGAACTAAAAAATCCACTATTTTTATTTCTTTTGATAGATTTTGATCATGTTTTAAGGTGTTAACTATTTGATGGTTTGGTTGGTTATATCACTTCAATAAATTAAGTGATAATATGAATCTATTGAGGTTAAATGGGTATATTTAGATTCTCTTTTAACTAAAAGGATACATGTTTCGTAAAATGAAACCAAAATGGGCACATGAGTTATTATCCACATCCAAAAAGGGGTCACATGTTATATATTAAGCATAAAAGGAAGCATTAATTGTTAACCCGAGCCTAATATGTCATTGGAAAATGGTTATATTAGTCCATTATATCAAGAATGGATTTTTGGTTTTACCATGAAATATGTTATTTATTCTATTTCAATCCAGATTATTTTGTTAATATGTTATTTTCTCATTATCTAGGATTATTGATTCATGTTTCCACTCTTATGACTAATTTTCTATGATATGCCAAGATCCTTATATAATTAACCATGATTTATAATATATTTCTTAATATATATGATTATCCTATGGTATGTGTATTTACCATAATTATGTTCTCATACCCAAATGATTATCTAATGATCACTATTGATATTCAATTATTATCTCTTATATTCAATACAACTAAGAATATGAGCACACCCCATCCATGAATTTCCATTCTATGTGTAATAATGAAGAGTAATATTGTAAAATTTCAAGAATGGTATGGTGTAGAAAAATTATTTATGATATAAATGAAATAATGTATGTAAAATTAGTGGGTTGTGTATCTAGTTTCCAAAGAAACTAAACATAGAGGTTTTGAGATCTGATTTATCATGATATGTATGAAAATTCATAATTTTTTTAATATATATGAATGTTAGTCATGTATATCCTCAATTTATATCATAGTAGGTTTTAAATATTTTGTTTTTATTATGATATGAAGAATAAGTCGATATAATTGAAATCCTGTTATGATTAACCAATGGTGATGTTTAATAAACATAAATTATTATATGTAGAAATAAAGGTGTTATAAATTAAGACATATTAGTATTGTTTTTCATTGATTTCATACTATGATTATTGTTTCTTGATACCCAAACTATTCTTTTAATCCTTAGTCTATGGATTTAACTAGGAGGAATCAAGATAAAAATGAGTGCGAATGATAATGGAATGACTATCATAATAACTAACCAAACATGATTGATGTTCGAGTGAAAACATTCAACGCTATTCTCTGCCAACTATCTTATGATATGAACAATAATAAAAATTATGATGAAATATTTATTTTTCTAAGGAAGAAACACACATATATATAGTCCTTCATGTGACTAAATCATCCCTCAATTAATGATTTCTGAAAACCAAAAATTGTCCTGAAATGGATAAGTCCAATATGAAAGATATTTTTAGTTATCCAAGTATTGAGGTATGAAATGATATTTTAGTTTTTTGTTCTTTAAAATAATTTCTTGAATATTGGTCACATCAATAATTACAGGATTGAAGAAGAAAATTACTCCATTGTATTAGAGGTTTTTATTATGTTTTTTTCAACATTTATTTTCCCAATCTATTCACACTGAAATAGATATATACTTTTTAAAAATAACAAACAATGAGGTTGAATACATTTGAACCTATAAATTAAATGTCACAAGACATTAGAGGTATGCTTATTTAATTTTCATTGTACTGAAAACAATAATTGACTATTTTATTAGTGTTTTCGAACTAATTCTCTAAAAATAGTCAGGTAGAGAAGAATTTGGAATATATAAAGAGAATGTTCAAATTCATTAAAATGTGAAAATATGAATTCGAGACTCAATTATTTATTTTTTCTGTGGAAATGAAGAGAAACATGATTTTTTTCGGATACACATATGATTAAAATTATTGACAAATAAAAATTAAACTTATTTAATTTCAAAAAGATGGAATTAAACATGTGGAATTTCTATAAAGAATTATTAATTACATAATGTGTATAATATGAGGATATAAATAATCAAAATATTATGTTGATATAATGATCCCATCTATTAAAATTGATGGTGGGAGTGTATAACCTAAAGAAACAACAACACTATAATGATAAATTTTTACGTAGTTAAATAATTATATAAAAGAACTAAATATAACTATTGGTTAATGATGATAATCAACATAAATAACCTTCCAAGAAAAAAATGGAAAGGGTTGTGATTTTCAATCAAAATGACTAATGTGAGCAATGAAAAATAATTGGTTAAATATAAACTCATCTAAGTCTCTATAATTGTACATTTATTATCTGATTCTGGTTACTCACACTCCATTAAAAATAGATAATGTTCCATGGTTAAAAAATCACGTCAAGAATTATTAGATATAAAATTTTAATTGAAACCCCATATTGGGATTATAATTGTTTCCCAAGTCAATAACTCATATTCAAAATAATTTTGTGGGAATTTTCTTTTGTAAATATTTAATATTCACCCTTTTATTTAATTTTATGTGATTTTGGGGATTTATTATCTATCTCTACAAAGAACCAATATTAAGTTTTATTACAGGGAAGTCACATTTCATATCATGAATCAACCTACGATCATATATTAATATGAGGATGATTATAGAGTTATTATCGATTCCACTTATATTATATAATATAAATTATTAATAATTATTTGTAATGAGGTCAAATGGTTGGGGTAAATATAGATATCGAAGATATATTTATTTTTCAATAATACATTATCATTTTTACAGAAGATTTTTTTGGTATTACGCAATATCATGAGGTTGATTTTTCTACTGAACACATGAATGATAATCTACCTATATCAAAAAATCCTTATATAATTTACCCAATTGAAGTATTGGAATTTAATAAGAACCAATATATATATATATCAGTGTATTTTATTCACAATTTATTTTTCCAGTCATCTTAGTTAAGAAGGTTGACTAATCAATTCTTCTATGCACTAAATATTGTTATCTTAACAAGGTCACAATTAATAACATCTATATTATACCCCATATTTATGTTCAATCATCTATGTGGGACTATTGTTTTCTTAAATATTGACATTCTGTAATGATTTCATTAATAAAATGTTGAGAACGATGGATATACCAAAAAAATATTCCTTATATGATTGGGAAAGTAGGATTTCATACAGATGTAACTTATATATAAAATTTTTCGTTAATCTTCAGATATTTGTTGAATATAATCCTTAGAGAGTAAATTGAAGTGTTTTTTTATAGTTTTTATATATGATAATCTAATATATTCCAATATAAATGAAAATCATGTTTATCATTTGAGGATTATGTTAAAGTTTATGTGAAAGGGAAAATGTATGTGAAATTTATGAAGATGTATTATAGTTATAGTAAGTATCATTATTTGTCTAGGAGAGGGTTTATATTTAAATACTTAAATTATAAATGTTACTGAATAATGGAGAGAACCATAGATCCATATTTTTATTGGATTTCGTATACACTATAGATGCTTTATGAGAGGTTTCTCATATCCATCTGATCTAATATCTTAATTATCTACAAAGGCAATCATGTTCATCTAGTAAATATGTGGTGAATAAATTTCCAATTATATAGAGATATGGATGGTAATTATACAAACATCCACACTACTATATTATAGAGTCGGTTTGGAAATCTATAGTGATACATTAAAGGGGTTCAGTTTATCTTCATGGAAAATGAAATTTTGGAATATTATGGATCATGTAAACTAAAAGATAATGAGAATAATTACAAAATGAATTATATGGAGCCAAAATAGTGATATTTTAATTCAATATGTTGTTGGATTTTCTAAATTATGATGAGTGTTAAATATATACTAATAACGAGAACATTATATGTATTTTCACACAACAGGTGTTGAAGATGTGTCGTATGATATTGTTAGAGTTTATAAAATTCTATAATATCACGACACTTTACCATCCTAGGATGGATAATATGATGGATGGTACATTTATAAGGAAGGATTATTCTACATTATATATGATTTGGATTATAAGAGTCTCAAAACTCATGGATTTTAAAAGGATAGTACTTGAAATCATATGGGGAGGTGTTAAATCATATCATGTACAAATTACAACTTAAATATTAAACCATGTAAATATTAAAAATTTTTAAAATGTGGATATGATTCTACAATAGAATATAAGGAATATTTTAATGTTCAATTTTTATTTTGATGAAATAAAAATAATACTTAAATGAAAAACATGTGTTCCATCAATTACAGAATTGAAGAATGATATTTTTAATAATGAAAATATATAATAAATCCATATTCATTATAGAAGTAAAAATAAATATACTGAAACAAAGAATAATTTGAAGGGGTAATACATGAAGATTAAAATTGCAATGTATGCATGTCAATGCTTAGAAATATAGAAAGTTAATGAATAATTATATAAGTCTAAGGGGACGATGCATTAATTACCACTACTTATGTATATATTTGAGAAAATAACCATATATTTAATTTTGGGTATTCCTAGGAATTACAACATCTATAATTCCAACTATGTTGTAGTTGATATAGGACCCGACATTAAAATATTCATATTCTAGTATAATGAGATAATAATTCATTTTATTTCATTATAGAATATCTACAAGGATTCATGTATTATAGAATTAAGACATCACCCTTAGATAATTACGTATCACATCCCGAAGTGGAAACATCTTTTATCTATCCTTTTTTACCACAAGAAAACTTTTAATATAAATAATGATTTCTATTCCGGAAATAGATTTACAATTTTCATCAACATATCATCCATGTCTATACACATCCTAAAAACCATCATATAACCATTTTTAAACATGGTATGAGCATACAAAGTTCAATAAGGAACATAATAATAATGAATATATAATATTAGTACACAGATACCCATTAAAATTTTCATATTAAAAAAATAACATTGGGGTCAAAATAAGCATTTTATTACCCAGCATATGAAGATTACTACAAAAATATTTTAATAAAAAATCTCATAATAAATCTTATTTAAAAAAATAAAACTTGTAATGGTTCATTTAAAATCATAAAATATTGAAGAACCCATTTTTAAACAGTTATAATTTCCATATATATGATATGGAAAATACATTTCTTTAAACAAAAATTCTATAACTTACCTTTTCAATTCATTGGATTTTCATTAATCCAACGAAAGAATAAATTAATATTTTTGGTAAAATGAGGAATCATTTTCATATCATACTTATGGAAAATGATTCATTGAACCAAATAGAATACCCATCTAGGTTACACATTGGATTAACATCAAAATTACAAATTAAATAACCATCATGATTACATGAGG
The DNA here is from genome assembly GCA_963277665.1 of Viscum album. Lineage (NCBI taxonomy): Eukaryota > Viridiplantae > Streptophyta > Magnoliopsida > Santalales > Viscaceae > Viscum > Viscum album. The sequence goes on along the minus strand of OY728130.1, from coordinate 1,295,300,419 downwards.
AATAAACCTCTCAGTCGAATTCCATATATAAATCATACCCAATACACTAGACTGATAATAGGGACCCAAAAATATCTAGTACTAATGGAATATCCCATCATAAAATAAATATCCCCATGAAGAATAAACAATAATGACTCATAAAAAATTTAATTATCAATTTTTTTTTGAACCCATAGAAACCCATTTCAAGAATTCGAGACACCCCCTTACATTAAAACCCATTTTTGAAACACTAAAATTCAAAAAATTAAGGAAAATTGGGTTTTTCATTTAAAAGAACATGGAATATTATAATGTAATTTAAATGTCCAATAAAAGTTATGGTCATGTGAATATAATTTGTCTTATTACATGTTAAAATAAAGAATAATTTTTTATATTTTAATGAAAGTATTAAACGTCCATATAAAATAAATAAAATTATAACATTTGAAAAAAACGAATTAAAGTAAATAAAGGGAAATAACATTTTCTTTATAATAAATTTATGACCATAACTATCATCCATTAAATATTTTTATAAAATTTTACATTGTGGAAAAGAGTTTTAAGGGACACTTTAAAAGATTGTATATAAAAGAAAATACTTTACCTCGAGTTTAATTCAAAGCATACATTATTAGTGTTAATCACTAAACAACTTATATTAATCATTTATTTTCATAATATATTTTTTCAATTTAATTATTAAATTTATATTAGTTAACAAAATATTATATATAATTACTTAACCAATTAAATTCATATCTGATGGGTTGATATTATTTTTATCTTATGTCTAAACTTTATTTGGTAGGATGAATATCGACAAAGAGATCTTAATTCAATCTTATTCACAATAATAAAAATGATAGTATTATAATTTTTATTCATTAATTTAAATTTTAAAATTTACAAAAATATATTTTTATGAATACGAATTACGTTATAATCATTGAGATGTTTGGTTATATATACACATGAGTAACGTCACCATTTTTCGATGATCATTATAGAATGATGGTTATAATTCTTTTTATTTTGATATTTATAATCATTTAATAAACACCATATTATTTATTTAAATATATATATATATATATATCATCCATGTGATATGGTGATGCAATATGAAACACATCACTTCGTGGAGGTTTTAGTTTACATGTACGCCTGAATGATGTTATCATGTTCTACTGAATGGAAATGTAAGAGAGTACCTATTATATTTTATTTTCATAATTATAATTATGTCAACATTATTATATTTATATGTATATATAAATATAAATATAAATATATATATATATATATTAAATAAATTATTACAACCAACCATTTGAGGAGGTGGTGGAAAAATAATTACGTCAATTTGTGGTGCTATTGTATATCACTCACACAACTAATGGTTTTGTTTCCCATTTTATTGAAGAGGTGATTGACATCGACCAAGACATTAAATAAATAAATATCACTGTATAGATAATATTGGTTTTATTATTTCAAAATTTCTGAAAAATATTTGATAAGGTCATAGAAATAAATAAAACGAATGCATTTGTTTATGAACAATATGTCTTCTTCAGAAAACCTCATAAGAATAACAAAAAATTATTCATAGGACAGTTTTATGATCATTGAAAAGGAACTATGACATGTTTTGGGACGTTTTTAATGTGTTTTATTAGAGAATTTATGAAAAAATATTCTTTTTAAGGGGGAAAATGTTTATAGGAAGCACTTGTTTATAAGATTGGGGGGATAATCTTAACATTTCTTGTGGTATCAAAAAATATAAATTAATTTTAACAGGAAGTTGGATAAAAATTGATCGAATACAATATATTATTTTTAATAGTATAAATAATCTAATTAAATAAAAATAGGACATGTTTAGTTGATGTTTTAATCCTTATCTTTTTTATTATTAACTTGTTGAAACGTTTTTGACAATTTTCTATATTTTGATGATTTTATTATTTATCAGTCAAGAAATATAATATAAAAGGAAAATTGGAAAATAAATAATCCATGGATGATATTTTATCCGATATAAAAATCAATATTCAGAATTTTTTATGGAATCTAATGTATTATTAAATTATTATATGATAAATATAATTTTAAATCTGGAACTATTCATTAAGTTTGAATTTTAAAATAACAAAAAAATTGGAATTAAAATATATTGAATTTAATACTTTATAATATTTAATATTTATCTTAAAATCACGTGAAATAATAATTAATTGAAATCATATTACTTTTCACACGTTAAAATTCATTTATTTTACTATTCTATTACATGACTAGTCACTATATTAGCATTACAAAGAATTTTTGGGTAAATTTTTCATTGATTATATAATAAATAAATTTCCATGATAATGAAAAATAATTTATGATTAAAATATTTATTTTTAACCAAAAATAACTTTTTTACCCTTAAGTAAAAAATATTTTTCAAATAAAAAAATTGAATAATGTAATTTACTTTTCATTACATAATATATTTTAAAGGTAAAAAAATAGCCATATGTAAAAAAGATAATATATTACAATTTTGGATGAATATAGATGAAATATAATAATAAAATAAAATATGTTGAAGTATTAGGATAAAACAGTATTTATTATAGCATTATTTTTAGCCTTAATTAATCATTTTTAACTTTACCTTGGAAGAAAAATGTTGTATGATTACAATTAATAAGGACTAAAAATAAAGGTTACATATTTAACGACTTTCGATACCATGATTTTAAATATTGAATAAATTTTTCACTATTAACAATATAGAAGTGTAATATTAAAATTTAAAATATATCCCACAAATTGTGATGAAAAAATGTTTATTAAAAATTGCGTATTGAAGTTCAAATCAGAATTTTAACAAAATTTAAGCATAAAATTAATTAAAAAGACTATAAATTGATTATTTTGAATAAAAATATAACATCCCAGGTAAATAAAGAATAAGGAAAATTTCATATTTATTAATATTTTCTAATTAAATATTAATTTTACTTTAAAAATGTTTTTATGTTCGATAGCATACCTGATATGAAACAATGAGTTTCATTGAAATCTTACATTGTACACAAATAATATAATATTATTATTTTAAATGGTAGTCAACTCCTAGCTATTTTATTTGAAGTAATTAACAAAACAAAATAAAATATGATTATACATGTTTGTTAAAGGTATTTATATTTATCCAATAAAAGTTAGAGGCTTAAAATGTGAATTAATCTAATTTTAAGCATAATTTACATTAAAAGGCTCATTTATCGTCTATTAATGGCGAACCCTTTTTAAATATTTTTTTGGTAACTTTAATAAATTATATATGAATAAATAAAATCTTTATTTAGAATGGGGACCTCAAAATATACTTTGTGTAAATTTTTTAAATTTTTCTGAAAAAATTCATTTTTTAATGAATAGTGAAAAATATTGTATTTTAATTAAAAAGTGCCTTTTAATATAATTTATTTATATGGTTATATTATATTTTTAATTTTTTTAGAGTGAAATTAAAATATATTTTTTCCATTTAATCCAATGTGGGTCATTGAAATTAATTTCACGTTGAAATTGGACATAAACAAGTATCAATCTTTTGATTGTTATTGTTTCTTAAAAACACACTATTTGTTTTGATAACGGGAATTAATTTTAAATTTAATTAATGCCACTTATATGTTCCAAATTTTTCATAATAGACATCATTATGGAATTCAGAATATCAAATATAACATAGGATGAATTTTTTGTATTTTTCTGAAAAACATCAATTTTTGATGAATAGTGCTACCACATAGTGGTAGTTAAAAAAAGAGAATTTTTCATTTAAATGAAATTTTACCACTTCTGTGAATTGAATTTCAAAAATTGGATGCACATGGTTGTCATCAACAAGTAAAATGTGGTTCCTTAAGATGATAATAATTTTTGGTGAATAATAACTATTGACTTTTATTTACCGCTGTTAAAGGTAAATAGGGTAAATCAAGGTTAAAAGAATATTATAATAATTCAAAATTTCCTTAACACTTGTCCAAACCTTATTTGTTGAGTCATCAACGACAATTGGAATAATTTAGTAGATTTTGGGACCCCATTGAGCCACATGGGAGTTATAAGATAATTTAGATTAATTAATATAATGTAAAGACAAAATTGACATTAATAAAAATCATGTAGTAATTAATTTTTATATGGTGTTATATAAGTCTTATTTTCGACTATAAATTTTAATAATAAATATAAAAATATTTCCTACATAATGGTATTTTTTTTATAATTTTTAGAAATCTAATAAATGAAATTATTTATGACACAATAATGATGCACTATTTACCTCATTAATAAATGATTTAAATAAATAAGATTAAAATGATTAAAATATTATCCAAAACATGTCCAATTATAATTAGATGATTTTATTTCGACCCTCTGTCATTTTATCTTCATCATTAATTATTTTTGGAGCTTTTGAAACCGAATATCATTATATAATAAAATAATATTTTCACACTTTCCTAAATAACCCCTCCCCTCCCTTATAAAAGGAGACCATTTAGATCCAATTCCTCACACCTCTCAAGCCATTTGGATCGTCTGAACTCTGCCCAATTAAGCCCCCTACATCCCTATACTCCCTTTAGAAGCCTTAACATAGGCATAAGGCAATTCAATAAGTCCTTTGGTTCAAACCAAAGGGAGTTACCAAAATTAAAGGTAACACTTTCTCTTAAATTGTTTTCATTTATTTTACTTCTCCAACCCATAAACTCTTTTTCCTCCATTATTTTGTAAAAAAACCTATATCCTAAATATACTAAGTTTTTTTAGATAAGTATTCAAACTACACTTACACACACCTCCGTCTAATGGGTGAAGAACATAAAGTTTCTGTGGATGGAAAACTAACGCCTCACGAAACGATGATTGTTCAATTATATCTTACCGCCTCTCATGGTGGCCATTATGATGGAACTGTATTTATATATGATATATATTATTTTTATTATTTCCTTAGGCTTCTTTAATGACCAATTATATCAAACCATTATGGTTTCCCTAGTGGGTAAATACGATAATCTAATTTGAGGAAGTGTGGACTACCGCCCCATCAAAGCGATGTGACTCGTTAATGCCTTATGTGGGTTATAAAAGGATTGAGTTAATGATATTATATATGATATTATGATTTAATTATAATATAACTATGTATCAATATGTTTTAATTCCATTAAAATAATAAATAGAAATGAATGTAGCGTTCATGTGTACGCACGACTTACCCTCTCCACGAACGGTGCATTTCATTTCTTACGTCCAAATGTTATGTACTATTATAAATACATTTATATACTATATATATATATGATATATATGATATCCAAATAATTAATATAATTCTGGATATAATGATCCTGACCACATGAAAAACATGTGATTATAAAAAGTCCATTTTTGACTCAAGTACCAAATATCAACAAAATGGATGTTATTAACTTAAATGATTACATAATGTTTATAACATGGTAATAAGTGATATAAAAGAAATAATAATCTTGAAAATGTTCTTAATCAATTATAAATTAACTATATTTTATTATTCAGTAGATTAATGAATGATCAAGTCAAGTCGTACACGAGGTAAGAGATTTTCTTATATGGCTTTTAATTTCGTGAGGTTTCCATTATTTTCCACTGATTCATTTCATGTAGTGTATTGTGTACTGAAATTTTAAATATATTATCATTAATATCATTATATTAATGGTATTCTGTGATTCATTTGGTGGTTATAAACTTTTCTTCATACGACTCGATTTAAGTACAACGTGGTAAGGGGTCTTTATCTCACATGTTTTTATTCCCGTGAGATTCATGCTATATTTTCCACCATCTCCTTTTGTGTGGTGTATGTATTACCAATTATTGTACTATTTGTGTAATATAACTTCATATATGAGTATTTACATCTTCATTGTATGATCCTTCTTTCATGTGGCATATGTATTGTATGTTACCAAATCGGTAAGGGAACTTCTTAACCCAATTCCCATTCTTTGGGTTGATCTTCTCTTTCTTATTTATGTCGTCCTATGAATATGTGTGAATGACCTCTGATTGTTTTACACGTAATATACACTTATATTGGGTGTATTTATATTTGTCCCACATAATTATATGATTTATTTATCCTTAATTTAAGGATATCGTCTTTGTAAGGTACTTTGTCTCAATTTACATTCCATTTAGACTTATTTATAGTTATGGACAATTTCACTTTTATATGGTTTATATACTTTCCATTGAAATATTATATCATGAATCCCTTTATATTCATGATATTATAATGTTCTGATTAAAAGTTTTTCTTCAATTATTTGTATTCAAGTGTCACTCTTTTTGTTAAAAATTCTTTAACTAAAATACCGTTTTAAATGTTTTAAAGATTTATTCTTCTAAATATTTCTCATTAATGGCCATGTTTTCAAAATGTGTTTTTTGGATTTATTTATATGTACATTAATGTTTTCAAATGATAATTCATTTAAAAGCTTCAAAGGGGTATGAGACACTTTGATTCAAAAATATCTTTTTAAATGGGTTTGAAAATGATTTGATGAAACATTGTTTATTCCAATATCTTGATTTGATATATTAGAATGTGGAAATGTTATCTTTCCTTTATAAATTTGTTATATGTTATGATTATGTATGGTTATTGGGAATTGTATACATATATGGGTTGTTCCGTGATAAACCTAGGGCGGGTGAGCCCGGGATTGCTCTCCAATGCATTGGTTAACATGACAGAGGTAAACATGATGTTTATCCTAAGAGATTTTGGGAATATACCGTGATGGGTAATCCAAGTGTAACTCCCTATGTATATATGATAGCTACAATGTAAGTTTTATATGGATTCCATAAGTAACATTTATGATTTATTACTTGTGTGTGTTATTCATAAATCTCATGATTTCATAATGTATGTTATGATTGAAAATAATGGTTTAATTGATTTGTATTTATTGATGGGATAATGTTTTCCTTCCTTATTTTAATAACCCTTACTGAGCTTTTTATGCTCATCCCATGTTTTAGAAATTTTTTTCATAGGACTTAAATATGAATAGGTTCAAGGATGGGATCAAGGAAGATTCATTCTATCTAAAACATGGAACTATACAGGTTTCTTTTTAAGAGTTTTTTTATTTTATTAAAAAAATGGATACTGGGTAGTAGTGTCTACTTGTAATATTCAAGTTGTAATGTAATAGTTATGCAATAATTCTCTAAAATTGTAAACCTAAAAAGATCCTTAATGTGAATTATTCATTTAATTCAATATTATGTAATGTTTAAGGGCGAGTCCTTATAGTTGGTATCAAAGGCCGATTTAGATAACTTTAGAGGTTAGGGTACAATTTAAGCATAAGCGACATTACTATAATGACAAGGATTTTAGAAAGAGTCATAGTGATTTTTATAAAGTTAATGAGTTTAATATAAAATTAATAAGTATATCTTAGTGTTTACCCTCCTCATAAGTTATTATATGAGGATTTTACTGATATACTTACACTGACCTATTTGGTTATAGTAAATGGCTGGATCTAGGAGGCACCAAAGTAATAATTGATGTGAAGAAAACTATGATAGTTTTCTGAATGAGTAGCTGAATGATATGGGATCTGGAATGAGAACTCTTGTGGTTATTCTCAATCAACTATCTGGAGTCATGATTGACCACTTGAACCTTAGTGATTTTTATAAGACATCATATATGCGAGAAACAAATCCCTACAGATGTTTAGTTAATAATAATAAAGGTAAGTATGTTCAAAAACCTATGTGTCAAAGATGTGGACAGAAACACATAGGAAAATGTTTCAATGGGATAGAAAGATGCTATAGATGTGGAAATTAAGGTCATAAATCAAGAACCTGCCATGGAAAAAGGAAGCATCTAGTTGACTCTAAGAAATAGAAAGAAGTTATTTCTGAAGGATCAATTGAATGTTTTAAATGTGGTGAGCATGGTCATTATGCAAACACACGTCCTATGAAGCCGTTTCGGGAATGGGATCACCATGATCATACAAATATTTTTTTTACCAATACCTAATTACATTCCGATTGAGGATGAAGAAACTGACAATGACCAATGAAAGGTATGTATTATTTCTTAACACATGTTTTCCAATTATTGAAATATTAGGATATGATTCATGATTTTTTTGTAGGAAAGAAGTATTTTAGAATATGTTGGTAAATAATGGTTAATGGATGATGAAGAAAATTGAATAAGTATGAAGTCAACATATAAGGGATTGAAGAGTGATGGTAGAATTTAGGATGGTGAAATGCTTAAAAGTATTAAGGCTCTTCTGATGATGGGATTACATTATAAGAATTTTTATAGTATGTGTAACCTTGATGTTTGATATAAGAAAATTTTATTCATGTAATAATTATCTTCTCTTTTGTGGATATAGTTACAAAGAACCATTTGGGTTTATATGATCATTGAATTTGAGGCAATTACCAGTTAATACATTTTGGGATTCAAAATAAAAGGTATTAGATAAAATTTTTGGTTGAAATATGTTTTCTTTATTTTTGATGAATTTACCTATTTTTAGGAATGTTATAAAATTATGTAGTTTTTGAAAAGGGACAACACGCAAACTATATGACAACTCGTCGCGTCGGACGGAGATGTGGGAATCGAACCCACAACAAAGTGCAACTGGTATTTATCGCCTACCACTGGACTATATGAAGTACATTGTTAGTATGACTATTTATTTTTAGTTATGTGATCTTAGGAATTAGGAATAAGTTGATTTTGGGTTATCTATGGAAATTATTAACCTATCACAGAGGATATGTGATTAGGTTAATTACTTTTCAGTATGAGACTTTAAGAGTAATTGATGTTATTTGCAGATAAATGTTAAGATTTACCTTGGAAGACAATTTGATTAAATATTTTAGGGATTGGGGTTTCAATCTTAGTTTTGGATTACTTTTAAGAATTTTATGGATAACTGTTTATTTAATGGCATTTCTTGAACCTTGGGTTCTTTTTGTTGAATTTTGGAAATTAAAAGTAGTATTTCTTTTTATAAAAGATTATCCTTTTGAGGATTATCTGATCTTATACTAAACATTTTGTTTTTAGTTAATATCTAATGACATGGGAAATATATATTTCATCTTTTTTGGATTATGTGAATCTCTCGAAGTTGATTATAGCGCTCTTAATGTGAAAAAAAGTCATCTTGAATATTCATTGTTTGGAGAAAATATGGGTTTGTGTTAGAAATATAATAAAAGATAAATGACTAAATGATAAGTAAGTATATTTCCTTATGTTTTTAGTTAAGCTCATAAATAAATTCCTCAACTAAAAGAAACTTTAAACAATAACCTTGTCCGTTAGCTTTTCCAACCGGGGAATCAAATACTGTTTAACCCATCACAAGTTTGTGATTTTCTAGTAGTTAACTTTCTCCTAAACATGTTTCCTAACACACTCCATCAGAACTTGACCCTTTTTTTTCTCCATAATATCCATGATTTCATGAAATCTTAGTATGGGTTAACTCATGTGACTTTTGGCTTCTTTTTCATTCTTTTAAAGTGATAGTTTTACTGACTCTTTTTCCGATATGAGACTTTCAATGAAGTTTCTGAGACCATTTTTTTAAATTGAGAGGACGCAATTCCCAACAGGGGGAAGCATGTAACATCCCAGGTAAATAAAGAATAATACATATTTCATATTTTTAATATTTTTTAATTAAATATTAATTTTACTTTAAAAGGTTTTCTATGTTTGATAGCATACATGATATGCAACAACGGGTTTCTTTGAAATCTTACGTTGCACAATAATAATATAATATTATTATTTTAAATGGTAGTCAACTCCTAGCCGTTGTATTGGAAGGAATGAACAAAAAAAATAAAATATGATTATACATTTCTGTTAAATGTATTTACATTTATCCAATAAAAGTTGGAGGCTTAAAATGTGAATGAATCTAATTTTAAGCATAATTTACATTAAAAGGCGTATTTATCGCCTTTTAATGGGGAACTCTTTTTAAATGTAGTTTTGGTCGCTTTAATACATTCTATATGACCAAATCAAATCCTTATTTATAATGGGGACATAAAAATTTACTTTGTGTAAATTTTTGGAATTTTTCCATTAAAATTCTTTTTTAATGAATAGTGAAAAGTATTGTATTTTAATTCAAAAGTTCCTTTCAATATGATTTATTTATATGGTTAGATTATCTTTTTAATAGGTTTTAAAGTTAAATTAAAATATATTTTTACCATTTAATCCAATTTGGGTCATTGGAATTAATTTCACTTTAAAATTGGACATAAACAAGTATCATACTTTTAGTAGTTATTGTTTCTTAAAAACAAGGTATTTGTTTTGATAACGGGGAATAATTTTAAAGGTAATTAATTCCACTTATATGTTTTGAATTTGTCATAATAGGCATAACTTTTTAATTCATAATATCAAATATATCTTAGGTTGGATTTTTTGTATTTTTCTGAAAAACTTCAATTTTTGATGAATAGTGAAACCACTTAGTGGTAATTAAAAAAACAGACTTTTTCATTTAAATGAAATTTTACCAGTTCTGTGAATTGAATTTTAAAAATACAAAATACTTGGTTGTCATAAATAAGTAAAATGTGGTTCTTTAAGATGATAATAATTTTTGGGAAATAGTAACTTTTGACTTTTATTTACTGCGGTTTAAGGAAAAAAGGGGAATTCAAGGTTAAAAGAATATTATAATAATTACAAATTACCTTAAATCTTTTCCAAACCTTATTGGTTTAGTCCTTAACGAACATGGGTATCTTTGGGTCGATTTTGTGACCCCATTGAGCCATTTGGGAGTGACAATGACAATTTAGAGTAATTAATATATTGTAAAGACAAAATTGACATTAATGAAAATATTTTAGTAATTAAATTTTATATGGTGTTATATAAGTCTTATTTTCAACTATAAATATTAGATGGAAATATAAAATGATTTCCTACATCGTGGTATTTTTTTTATAATTTTTAGACATCAAATAATTTAAATTATTTATGACACAATAATGATGCAGTATTTACCTCAATAATAAATGATTTAAATAAATAAGATTATAATGATTAAAATATTATCCAAAACATATCCAAATCTGATTGGATGATTTTATTTCGACCATGAATCATCATATATTCGTCTTTAATGATTTTTGGACCTTTTGAAACCGAATATCATTATATAATAAAATAATATTTTTACACTTTCCTAAAGAGCCCCTCCTCTCCCTTATAAAAGGAGACTATTTCTATCGAATTCCTCACACCTATCAAGTCATTTGAATCATCCAAACTCTGCCCAATTAAGCTCAATATATCCCAATAATCCCCTTAAAAGCCTTTACTTATGAAGAAGGCACTTCAAGAAGTCCTTTGGTTCAAAGCAAATGGAGTTACCAAAATTAAAGGTAATGGTTTCTTTTAAATTGTTTTCATTTATTTTACTTCTCCATCCAATAAATTATTTTTATTCCTTTCTTTTGTAACAAAACCAGTATCCTCAATATACTAGGTTGTTTTTATGAGAATAATTCGAACTACACTTACACACACCTTCATCTAATGGGTGATGAACATAATGTTTCTGTCGATGGAAAACTAACGCCTCACGAAACGATGATTGTTCAATTACATCTTACCACCTATCATGGTAGACATTATGATGGAACTATATTTATATATGATATATAATATGTTTATGATTTCCGTAGGCTTTTGTAATTCCCAATTATATCAATACTCTATGGTTTCCATAGTTGGTAAATACGATGATCTCATTTGAGGAAGTGCGGACTACCGCCCCCTCAAAGTGATGTGACTCGTTAATGCCTTTTGTGGGATGTATAAAGGATGGAGTTAATGATATTATATATTATATTATTCTTTAATTATAATTTACCTATGTATCATTATGTTTTAATTCCATTAAAATAAGAAATAGAAATGAAAGTAGCGTTCATGTGTACGTATGGATTACCGTCCCCTTGAACGGTGGATTTCTTTTCTTACCTCCAAATGTTATGTACTATTATAAATACATGTTTATAATGTATATATATAATATATATGATATCCAGATCATGAATATCATTATGGATATAATGATCCATTGACCACATGAACAACATGTGATTATAAGAGGTCCATTTTTGACTTAGGTACCAAATATCGACAAAATGCACGTTATTAACTTAAAAGATTATGTAATGTTTTCAACATGGTAATAAGTGATATAAAAGGAATAATAAACTTGAAAAGTTTTCTTAATAAAGGAGAAATTAAATTTAGTTTATTATTCAGGAGATTAAGGAACGATCATGTCAAGTCAGACACGACGTAAGGGATTTTTTTATCCCACTTTTAATTTCGTGAGATTTCCCTTCTTTGACACTTATTCTTTGCATGTGGTGTATTGTGTACTGAAATTTGATATATATTATCATTAATATCATTATATTCATGGTATTATGTGATTCATTTGGTGGTTATTAACTTTTTTTTATACGACTCGATTTAATTACAACGTGGTATGGGGTCTTCACCTCACTTATTTTTATTCCCGTGAGATTCATGCTATATTATCCACTATCTACTTTTGTGTGGTGTATGTACTGCCAATTATTGTACTATTTGTGAAATATAATTTCATATATGATTATTTATGTCTTCATTGGATGATCCTTCTTTCATGTGGCATATTTTTTGTAAGTTACCAAATCGTTAAGGGAACTTCTTAACCAAATTCTCATTCTTTGGGTTGATCTTATCTTTCAAATTTATGTCATCCTATGAATATTTGTGAATGACCACTTATTGTTTTTCACTTAATATACAATTATATTGGGTGTATTGATATTTGTCACAAATATTTATCTGATTGATTTATCCTTAAATTAAGGATACCGTCTTTGTAAGGGACTTTGTCTCAATTTACATTCCATTGAGTTTTATTTAATGTTATACACAAATTCACTTTTATATGGTGTATATATTGTTCTTAGACATATTATATCATTAATCCCTTTATCTTAATGCTATTATAATGTTATGATTAAAAGTTTTTCTTCAGTTATTTGTATTCAAGATTCTCTCTTTTTGTTAAAAACTCTTTAACTATAATATCATTTTAAATGTTTTGAAGATTTATTATTCTAAATATTTCTCATTAATTTCCATGTTTTAAAAATGGGTTTTAGGTTTTATTTATATGGAAATTAATGTTTTCAAATGATAATTCATTTAAAATAATCAAAGTGGTATGGGACACTTTGTTTCAAAAATCTCTTTTTAAATGGTTTTGAAAATGATTTGATAAAAAATTATTTATTTCATTATCCTGATTTGATATATTGGAATGTGGAAGGTTATCTTTCCTTTATACATGTGAAATATGTTATGATTATCTATGGTTATTGGGAATTGTTTACGTATACGGGTGGTTCTGTGATAAACCTTGGCTGGGTGAGCCCGAGATAACTCTCTTATGCATTGGGTAACGTGATGGAGGTAAACATGATGTTTATCCTAAGAGATTTACAGAATATACCGTGATGGGTATTCCAAGTGTAACTCCCTATGTAGCTGTGATAGCTACAATTTAGGTTTGATATGGATGCCATAAGTAACCTTTATGATTTATGATTTGTGTGTGTTATTCATAAATCTCATGATTTCATAAGGTATGTTATGATTGAAAAGTATGGTTTCATTGATTTGTATTTACTGATGGGATAATGGTTTCCTTCATTATTTTATAACCCTTACTAAGCTTTTTATGATCATACCTAGTTTTTGAAATGTTTTCCAAAAGACTTAAAGATGAATAGGGTCAAGGATGGGATCAAGGAAAAGTCATTCTATCTAAAACATGGAACTAGACATGTTTCTTTTAAAGAGTTTTTTTTTTATTTTATGAAAAAATGGATACTGAGTAGTAGTGTCTACTTGTAATATTCATGTTGTAATGTAATAGTTATGACCTAATTCTCTAAAACTCTAAACACGAAATTATCCTCAAAGTTAATTATTCATTTAATTCAATATTATGTAATGTTTAAGGCCAGGTCCTCATAAAAAATGTTCTTATTACCTTTAAAACTAATAAAAAGTGTGATTTAGTTTATAATTTGTTTTGAATAAAATACATTTTTCAATAAATATCAGAATAGTTCCCTATTTAATAAATAATAAACATTATCAAAATATTCACCATAGAAAAAAATATATTTTCTCATTTTCAAAATGTTTTTGTTTTAAATTTGAATATTATTATTTGAATTATAAACATCAGAGTAAAACCTTATACTGAAATATATTATTGAAAGTAATTCCAATATGATTCAAAAAGTCATACTATTTTTATAGTAAACATAATAGTCTCTTTAATGAATATATGTAAATATGAAAATTATTTATTCTATAAGTAACTGGGTTTTTATAGTTGATCAACATATGAAGTAAGAACATTTTATTTATACTTGAGAAGAATTATTTTGTTATGTAATTTATAGGATATATATAATATAAGTGGTAAGATTAAGGGAGTATAAATTCCCATTATATTTGATCATTATTTGATGTTTACCTAAATTATATGGATATGCCATTAATAATCATTTAATACTAGGATACACTTAACAAAAACTTCTCAATCTCAGACGGATAGTTTATATGAAAGTTACAATAAGAATTTGGATGAAATGATAATCTCCAATTAAAAAATATTTTAAAGCATTTTGGAATAAATACCTTTGTGAATAACCCATGATTTTATGATATATTTATTTTTAAATTCATTTAATCTATTCGATAGAAAGGGATACATGATGCCCAAAATACAAATGAAATATAATATAATATACCATTATAACCAAGACATTAAATTTTAGTGTATAAATAAGATTAATTTAATTACAGAATGTATATTTTCATTATAAATGTATAAAATAAATTCATTTTTTAGTAATTGGTTGTTAATAACAACAAAAATCAGTTGATTTTAATAGAAGAATTTTCCTAAAAAATTATGTTTCTAAGAGAAATATATTTTATCTTAATAAATAAAATTATTAAAAAATATTAATGATTTTTTAAAAAAATATATTATATATTCATTAAAATATTTTTTTAATTCATATTATATTTTTTCTAGGCATTTGATGTGAATAAATCATGGTTTTTGATTAAAAAAATAATTATCTAAAATAAAGGTTTCATAATATCTTTGAAATTATTTTTAAATCATTTTTCGTCTTTAATAGAATTAGTGTTTGAAATACAAATGTAAAAATTTTCCTAGAGATTATTTTGGTGAATTTTCCAAAATGGGTAATTTTTTAATGAATAGTGAAAAATATAAATTTTTAAGAAATAATTCATTTGAGTTTAAGGCATTTACAATTTTCCATTTTATATAAAAATTATGTTGAAAATAAAATTAGGTCAATTATATTATTGTTAATTAAATTTAGATCAATGGATCAGTTTTATGTGTACTTTTCCTATAATATTTTCTATATATAAGAAAATTTTTTAAATAGAAACCACTTTTCATTGCATTTTTATTTTTAATTTTAAATAAAATTCTACATATTTTGTAAATTGAATTTCTAAAAATGTATTCTAAATTTATAATTAGTATAACTAATAATATTTAATTGGTTCAATAATATAATTTTTCACAATGAGTAGTAAAAACAAAAAATTTATGTTACCACTAGTATGTTTAAAAAAAGTTCTCTAGTGGTTAAAACATGTACTAACAACCTACTATCTCCTTGGATACTGTAATTTATTATTCTGTATTTATATTTTATGTATTATTAAATATAAATATGCTAATTATATATATATAATTCATATTGTGCGAAAAAGTATATTGATACTGGGGCCATGATTAATGTAAAATGATCAAAACTAAAAAAACCAAAACAAACTTGAAAAATCATCTATATTAAGAAGAAAAATGATTTTAACATTGAATTATTAATAAATGGTAGGTGAAAGATTATAAGTAAATAAAAAATGGAATGATATATATATATATATATCTCTTTTTGTGTGTGTATTTTTCTAAAATATATTTCTAATGAATTTATATTTCTTGTGGCAGCGGAAGAGACATGTATGAAGAAATTCAGAATGATGGTTTTCTTTCCATTTTCCATTTTATGTACTCAAGATTCCAAAAACATTTCAAGGAACAACACCCTTGATATTATTATCTATCATAATTATTTCCCTATGATGTCCACGCTTTCAATAAAATTTATAAAATTGTTTTTTAACAATATCTAATTATTTATTAAAATCAAAGGTACCCATGTTTGAATTTTTACAAATTGGTATAAAATGGAATATATTTTTTTCGAATGAGTAACCTTGTATCATATTTAGAAATATGTGAAGAGAATGTTATTTAAATTTATAAGGAAGAATTATAATTCCCAACCTCGATGACTAATAATTCATCTTAATATTCATTTGAAATTAGACTATTTTATCCAAAAATAAATAAATTATTAATATTTATGAAATTTTTAGGTTCCCAATTAGTGATTTAAAATTGAAAAGTGGTACTTTCATTTAGAAATCATATAGTGAACTCTAGAAAGTATTTTCATATATAACAAAATCATTTAATAATTATTATGATTTAATCATTTCATAATATTATGATTCCACCCAACATACTTATATGGATATTTTATGATCATCGTGACTTAGTAAAGTATTGATATTCAATTTTAGTGTTCCTCAAATACGGAAAATTAGTTATTTTTAGGCATGTTGATTACGTTATATTGTTTATTTATATGATTAATTCATTAGGATTCTTTTGATATGAGTATGGACTAGTATATAAAAGACCCTTTTTGTATCAATGGGTCTTAAGAGGCAAACTGGACAAGGTATTTGGAAAGGGAAGTACCCATTTCTGTAATATGTCTTGGTATACGTCCACGACAGTATGATTAGATGTATGAAATTATGAATAACTCCACTAAAAAATCATTTATTAATTTAAATATTATTATAATATCTGTAATGAATTTTTTTTAGTCTCAATATTATAAGATTAATTATATATAATTTGTTTCTTATTATTTATTTCTCCCATATTATTTAATCCTTATTAGATTTCTTTGAATGTATAAACTCACTCAACATTGGATTAAACCCATTTATAATGTATAATTTCACCAAGATTCTAGGAAGTGTATTATGATTGATATACATTGATATGATAAAGATAATAATATTGTCTAATTTAAACAACAAAGTAATATTTTACGTATTCAATTGTAACTTGAAATTCAACTATGTATCTAGTTTTTTTTAAAAAAAAATTGATTAGTCCTTCGGGATAAGATTATTTTTATATATTTCATCAATAATTATATATGATCATTCTATATCCTAAATAATTTATGATAATTATAGCTGATTACTGAGTAAAGTTAGTAAAAAACCAAGGAATTGTATTTTTGATGACATATATTAAGAAATATAACCCTATGTACGACCTTGGGTATATGTCTAAGTATCGAACAAAATACAAACTTTTTTGGTTTGGAATAGATTAGATGTATTTTCAATTGATAAATATTTATATTGATACAATAAGTGGATATTTCTTGGAATATATTCATCTATGGGAAATAAATAACCCTAAAAAGAATATAATTGAGTATATATGAAACATCTATCTAGTGAACGGTGAGTGTACCATTTATTTTTTCCTAGTTTTAATCACATGGAGATATTATTATCCTAATTATATTTTTTAGAAACCATTATATTGGATTTTAATATATTTTTATTTTGGAATATTCCTAATGATACCTTATTTATGATTCTAGGTATGCATAAAATTTTCAGCTTCTGTAAACTATTTTACTAATTTAAAAATTATTCAATATGATTCATAATTTTATGATCTAATTTATTATGTGAAATTATTTAGAAATGGTTTCTAAGTGAATTAATAAAGTACATAATAACTCCCACAATCTAGGTTGGGA
This sequence comes from Viscum album, assembly GCA_963277665.1. NCBI lineage: Eukaryota > Viridiplantae > Streptophyta > Magnoliopsida > Santalales > Viscaceae > Viscum > Viscum album. The sequence continues at coordinate 1,295,282,251 of OY728130.1, read as the reverse complement.
TTATCTCCGGGTAAAGATAATGGAGGTACAATAGGAACTGAATAAATTATATGTATATTGGGTAAATAATATTAGGTTATGTTTAGTAAACACACTTGTATGGACTAGATTTCTCATCAAAATCATGGTGTAGTAAAATAATTAACACTTTATGCATCAACAACCTCAATCATTCAATGGGAATAAAAATAAATATGTAATTGGGTATTGGCTATGTTTTTTAAGAATGTCATGATTTCAAATTAATTTTTTTTTGATGAATGGAAACCAAGGGGGAAAATATCAAGAAGGTATAAAATAGTGAAGACCCATGAAATCTCCTATCATAATTGAAATTCATTCAAATAAAAGAAAACCAAAAATAGTAAAACAAAAACAGAAACTTGTCTATATAACCCTCAAATCCAAAAAGTTTGATGCATTGTTCTCTTCACGCCATGTATGATTCATACTTTTGTTTCGATTAATATGTTTTTTCATCTATTAATGAAATAAATAATAGACTATGGGACACTGATATACCAATGTGGATAATTAATGATGACCATGAAGTCTTTCTCCACCGATGGTAAAATGGTATTTTTGTAGTTACACATCAATAGCCTATCCAGTATAGCAGAATGGTCTTCTATTATAGAATCACTAGGACCATAAGATGCAATGAAGGTGAAAATAAAAAATCTACTGAGATCATGTACAGTTTCATCTACATGTATACAACAATCACAACATGAAAGATGACATTAAGATAGAAACCACTGGATGGAGGGATCCATAGGATCCAACACCCAAATGGAGACCCACCACACATGATTCAATAAGCATAAGCTTCATGGGGGAGTCATATATGAAGGTTTCAAATCCAATATTTTGAGAAGGTGTATCAATTAATCCACTAGAAAACATTTTATGGAAAGGGGAAAAATGTATGACGTATTGAAATGCTGGTGTTTGGGAATATTCTTATCCTACCATAAACATGAAGAACCATCTAAAAAATGAGAACAATAATCATTATTTCTACACTACCTCAAATGACACCATGAAACCATATATAGAGGAGATATTCACATATATTTTTGATATGGGAGAGACATGAAAAATCCCCGATCATTATCTACATATAGGTAGCCCAGTCGCCTTCTAGAAATATATGAGACACTAATTCATCCTGGGGGTTCCTACAATAGGTACACCTTGATAACAACTGAATACCCTTGAGCTTGATCTGGTCATTTTTGGGAATAAAATAGTTCTATATCCTTTATTGAAAAAATTAATATTTTTAGGTGTCATATATTTGAAAAAATGGATTGATCCCCAAGAATCATGAAGAGAAGTAACATAAACTAGACAATGATATTCTTTAATAGAAAATTCACCAGATGTGGATGATTTGAAAAAGAAATTGATTGCATTACACATTTATGTTGAAATTATAATATATCACAAGAATCTGATTAATTATAAATTCATTAAATATCAAGTGATAAAAGAAATAGTTTTTTGAAGGAAATATCTAGTGTTTGACACCCAATAAATCAAGTGAGATTGCCATCCTAATTAAAACTCTAAAATCTTATCTCTCTTTAACCAATGATACAAGGATAATATATATAACATTTTTAGATTTAATATATGTAAAAATGTTTTAATGATATTTTAACATCTCTTAGGGTACATCTTATAATGGTGTACATTGATTCAAAATAATAAGGTTGGTAATATAATAACTAATAGGGAATCAAAGAATGTTTATCAAATTTTCCTGGAAAAATATTTTCCCCTTGAACTTTGATTGGATATAGAGTGAATATTACACAATCCAATAAAAAGGAAAAGGAATATGTTACTAAATCTGATGTTATATTTTCCTAGTTAGTAGGAAATGTTTTTAACAACATATTTAATCTAAAAGATAAATATTGAACATTTATATGATGTGAATAAGACTATATTTTGAAGGGAACTATTCTCTCAAATGATCTAATCATATTTTTATATAATATCATGTTCTATCATGAAATATAAATAATTCATAAAGTTTTATGTCTTCAAAGGAAATAAATATAATAAATTGATGGAAGATAAAAATATTGATAAGGGGACAAGGAGATAGATGAATTTTCTAACATGTGATGCATGTGGAAAGAAACACCATGGTACCATATTTAAATGCATTTTATTTTTCATTATATGTGGAGAAACGGTCTATCATGTTCATGATTTTAATTGTAATTGGGAATCCATCAATGTATTGTAATTTAGCTATAAGGTCATGGGGAACTATTCTAACAACTTCCCCAAATGTCAAGGGGTATTTCCACTAAATACTGTAATGGGAGAAGGCCCATCTTATGAAATTACTACAGTTGATATTGATTTTTATATTGATATAGTGAATTGTACACTTATTATCCAACCCCATATTCATAATATTTTATTTATTTCTTTTTCAACCATCTAATTTATATGTGATTAATTTTATTATGGTGTCACATTACCACCACAATGATTAGTTATTGAGTTACTTCTGATAAATCATACTGATCGGATGATAAATTATGAAGTCTACAATATATCTTTTATGGAATTTTGGGGAAATATTCTTCTTTTGAATATTTATATATATGTATATTATAGTTGAATTTTAGTTAATTTTGGGAATGGATTTTCTCTCTCATTATAGACCCCATTTTAAATTTTTAGGTACGGATGTTAAATTTGATATTCTTAATAAACCATCAATCATTTATCAATTTGAGGATAAAGATGAACCCCCAATGGAAATTAATTAAATAATATAAGTATATCTACCTATTCATGAAGGATTTTTCTCTCAAATGTTTGGGTGTAATATCAATATTGAAAATTCCCAACTTATTCCACAATTTTTAGATTTACTTCCTATATACATGTCAAGGCTTCCCATGATCCATGAATATAAATTTCCATTATAACTAATACTTATTGTCATGTCTATATCTAAATCATTATACAGAATTTTCCTTGTTGAGTTTTAGTAATTGAAGAATGAACTCCATGTTAATATAGATAGGGGATTAATTCAGGATACATCATCTCCATGGGTCTCATTTCTATTTTGGATACGAGGAATGTTTTGAAATGAATTTTTGTAATGATTATCAAGAACCTAATAATAAAATTTTTAAGAAAAGTATCACATATAACATATAGATGATATGTTTGATCAAATATGATGAGGTGTAATTTTTCCCTGATTGATCTTTGATATAGATATTATAATATAAGGCTCATTGTTGAGGATATACCAAATATATCCATCCAAACAAGGTGTGATCATTTAGACTTTGAATTGATTACATTTGGACTTACCAATTCAACCAATATCATCATGGATTTAATGAATATAGTGTTTATTACTTTAGTTTATTTTATTGAGGTAATATTTATAGATGATATTATTTTATTTTCAATGATAAATGAATTATTTTTTTAACATTTTACAATTCTGATAACCTCTCCGATGAAGGAGAAGATGTATTATAAATTTAATGAGTATAAATTTTAGCTTCAAAAAGATTCATTAATCAGTCCTATAATATCCAATGATTGTATATTGATATATACATCAAAAATGGAAGTTATTTGGAAAGGGCCTACACTAAACAAGATTTTCAAAATCAATAGTTTTTCGGTTATGATGGATACTATGGTTTTTTGTATGAAATTTCATATAATAATCTATTCCACTCACCATGTTGAATCAATTGGGGGTTTTGTTTTTATGGAATGATAAATATAAATAGAGTTTCATGTAACTGAATAAATGGATGATTAACACGGCTCTCCTTACATTAACCTTTAATGAAGAAGGGGTTTTATCCATTATTGTCGTATTGAATATGGGTTTGGGATTTTTCATCATGTCGAATGATATATTAAAAATATATGCATCTCAACAATTCAAAAATCAAGAGAAATTTTCCAAACTCATGATTCAGTGTTCATAATGATAAATATCGAGTGATGATATAGATACATTATCTTCATTTTTAATGTTGTGATATAGTTTCCTCTGGAATTGGGGATGATCTCATTGATTTAATATTAAAACATTCCAAGCGGTTTCTAATGGGGTTGTTTGTAGAATCAGAAACATCCAATGATTCTATATCCATTTGGACTGACTTTCCAAATGTAGGTGCTCAATAGTTGTAAACTGACGAGGCTTAATAATTTGCATTGGTCAAGAGGATGGGAGTTCGAACTCATCACACCTTTTTTAGGGGAATTATTATCTACTCTGGAACACTCTTTATAGATTTAAGTTATGTTCATGAATCCTTATTACATTACCAAGTATGAAAATGAGCTTTCCTTTAGATCTAAAAATCGATGATTTAATATGTAGGAAATTTAGAGAATATATTTTATGTATTCGAGGTTCTTCATCGATAGGGAATAATCTGTATTTGTTAGAGATTCTTAGTCAATGGTATCTTTTAATACATAAAAGTATCTTGGTCATTATGATGACCTTACTAGTTTTAAAACCACTCAGTGGGGCACTTGAAGTTTATTTTCATTCAGAAGTACATGGATTATTTCAGAGTTGGGATCGTACCCGTAGTTTGGTTACCTATGTATCTTTTATTTAGAAAAGGAATCATAACCCACATAGTTCGAGTAATGTATTATGATGTTTATTCATGATTGATGGCTCAAAGAAAGATGTAATAATTACTTTTACACTCTAAGCTCACTTGAGTCATGCCCAGTGTGAGAAACAACAGGTATTGGTAAAACCAAACAATTGTGCCATTAAAGATGAAATTATAAGAAATGATGTGGGGCTTATGTATGTATGACTGCCCAGATGAATGAATATTGGGATTTACTTCAGGGATGAAACCTGAGAACAAGGTCCATAAGGGTATATGTACATTATGGAGATTTGGATACTCTAACTTGGGGATTACTCCTGAGGAAAATTCCCAAATTAATAGGGGACTTGTGATTATGTTTTACTCCTGATAAGTAATCCCAAATCAAAAGTAAATTAAGACTGGTTTAGAGAAATTGTGACTGGGGCTTACTCTTAAAGAATGGGCCCAGGTTAATGTGAATTATGACTGGGGCTTACTTTTAAAAAGGAAACCCAAGTTAAGTGAATTTGGATTTTGGGAACTTGGGGCTTAATCCTAATGAGTATGACCATATTAAAGGAATTATGGTTGGGGCTTACTCCGGAAAAGGAAGCCCAGGTTAAGGGAACTTGAAGACTGGGGATTACTCTTGAAAAAGAGGGCCAGGTTTAAAGGGAATTATGACTGGGTCTTACTCCTGAAAAGGAGGCCCAATTTAGAGAAATTTTGACTGCAGTTTACTCCTGAAAATGAGGCCCTGGTTAGGGAATATCACATATTAAAAGGATGAGGTTGAGTGAATGAAGTCTCTCACCTTAGTGACATGAAGATCTGTAAATCACTATGTTTTGAGAGATGTTCCATAGAATTCCTTTCATATAAAGAATCCAAGGAAGGAACCATCCCATAAATGGCTTTGAATATGGTCCCGATGGCTGAATCTTGAATCGGAGAGGTGGATAGTCATAAGAGGTGTGAAATAGGCAGGAGGGGAACCCAAAAACAAGGTGGCATGCATGTCCTGCGTGGGCACGCAGTCCTGGTCACACAAGTATACTTGTATGAAACATGGGTACTTGCACGATGGTAAACCCTTTGGGTAATAATTGGGTGAGACTTGGCTGAATCCCTTAATACTATCCCTAGAGGCTTCTAGAAGAGTGGCACACAAGTTCTGTTGAAGGGGTAAGGTGGAGCACAATTGTGGCCATTTCCCTTAAGGGCTGGACACTTAGGCGCACAAGTGTTAATGAATTTCGACACTTTGGCCTTACTCCCCCTCTTTAGATCTTCCGTTCTATGTAATACATTACCATAGAAGTGTTCGGAAGCTATGATAAAAGACTAGGGTGCCGGGAGCTCAAATCTGCATTTTTGGAATATTTCGTCCCTGAAATGAGGGGCCCAGATGGGGTATTTATACGCTGCTGAAGACCCTGGGAGAAATTTAGATAAGGCGCACAAGTCACCTGCGCGACCACTAGGCGGCGTGAAAGTATACTTGTGTGACCCTGGTTGAACTTGCGTGACCCAAGTGCAAATGAATCTTTGTTCATGCCTTTGTTAATTTTTGATGTTTCTTCAAAGGATGAATCACATTGGGTTCAAGGTATTTCCCATTTTTATTCGTTTAGAGTCTGTGAAGGAAAGGAGCGTCATAAAAAGAACCCCCTCAGAGTTGGATCCGAAAGAAAGGAGGATGTGACTCTGAGGAAAAGAAGAAAATAGAGGAACATGCGGTGCGCAAGTGAGAGTCTTGCAGGCATCGACATGCAGGGTTGCACGCGCTAGCTTTAGGCATACAGGGTTGAGGCCTGGCCTATATATATGCGGCCATTCCTCACACAAAGCACCAAATTGCAGATTTTCGAGCTCTCGCCACGCAAGTTGCCTGTGTCACACAAGTTTCTTGTTTTTCCACTGTTTCTTTGTTGACGCGCTCCTATAGAGGTATTTGGATTTGCACAGTTTTGGATATGAAAAGATCCATGCCGCAGTGAAACAAGTCATCTTAAGGAGGGAGAAAAAGAAAAAGTGCCGTCATGATTTGACCTGGGTGAAGCTGTCATCCCAACTTAGTGAATTTGAGGTTTTAGTATCCCGAGCTGATGCTTATTATGCTGCCAAGTTAAAGGAGATGAAACATAAGATCAAGGAGAAGGTTGTCCAGCATATGCACCTTCAGTAACAGTTAGATGTTGTTACTGGAGAACTTGACCAACTTAACAATTTACTGGAGGGAGCTCAAACGAATGGTATGAAAGCCATTGCAGATGCCAAGAAAGCACTCAATCAGGCTGGAAAGAATGAAGTTGGTCGAGTGCATGAACTTCAAGTGGCTGCTGAAGAAGCTCGGGTGCTGTAAACAAAATGAATACTTATGATGACATGATTTTTTAATTCTCGAAAAAGAGAAGAGACTCCAGTCTGTGGATTTCCTTCTAACACTTTTGTATCAAATGAAAAACACTTTCATCTTTGATCATTTGTGCATGCCTTATTTTTCTACATGATTTAAATTTTACCTAAGCCAATGTTCCTAGTAAGAATAGTTTGATTCTTTCTAGGATTATTATAAAAAACCCTAAAAACTTTGAATATTTTTATTTCTCAATACAACCTAAAATCATACAAAATGCATGTTTAGTGAGCTGGTACTTGACTTTTATTCAAAGTTTCCTTATCTTTTTTGGGAAGTTAAATTCATGCACGTCGGACATAAAAAGGATAATGTTTAAGGTCGAAATATATTTTACCAAATAGATTAACATTGACTAAATTCCTAGATAATTAATCAAAAAACATATTACCATGTTCAATTATGGGGGAAAATAAGTAAACGATGACTTAAGAAATTTTGAATCTTAGGAATGATATGAAAAATGGATAAAACACATTAGAAGAAGTAGTTCCCAAGAATAAAGTTACCACTATTTAACAAACCCGTTAGGGGGTTGAATTATGCAGGTCCATATAAGGGCATTGGCCGCATAGTCAAATAATAGAATCTTTTGACTGATAGGTCTGTTATGTAGACTGTTTATGCAAGGCCGCCTAAGGGCGCATGCTGCATAGTCAAGCAAAATAACTCTTAGAAATTTACTTTTCTATTACTAAAAATCCAGTGGATGATTTTGGGGATTCAAATTTTCCAAAGCATCGAGTTTGCTGTATGGAGAGAGGTACTTGAATACGGAGAAGATATTTCCAAACAAGACTGTCTAAGAACTGGATTGTAAATACCTGTAAAATTCAAAAGAAATTATATTCTTAATTTTCTTTGTGATTTTACAAGAACTCAGTTTCGGACGGAACCTGATTCCGAGGCCCGGTGTGCCCGGAATCATGTTCCGAAGTTTAGCTTGGGTACGTTCAGTGAACGAATGAGCGAGTTTTCCTAACTTTTGAACCAATGCTCAGAATCGAAATATGAGGGCACCGATGGAACCGCATCACCAGTAATTTCTTAGGAGCACCTTTTCCGAAGGTGCGTTTGCTCAGGAGGAGTTGTAAAATTGTGGTTTTAGTGAGGAATAAATAAAATTATATTAAAATTATATTTATTTTCCTCTAGGTAGTTATATCCTAAGTATGGGAGTTGGGGGTGGGACCCACATGTTGTTAACCAACCATGAGAGGATAAAGGTGGGGTGGGGCCCACACGAGCCCAACCCCTCACATTCCTAACTCCTCAAACCCCCCCATTTAATATTGCCAACTTATCACCTCATTTAATTTTGACAAGTTAAGTTTAATTAATTGAGTGGACTTAATTTTGAATGTTCAAATTTTAAAAAGTATTGGCAAAGGAAATAAAATAAGGCTAAATCCTTATTTTATTGGGGTGACATCATTGTGTTGAGGGAGAGAGTGTTCTTCACATTTTGTAAGAACTTCATCTTCCCGGTGAAGAACTTTTCTACCTCGATGAAGAACACTGTCACAACTTTTTTCGAAGAACGACGACACTCCATCCTTCATTATTCTTCCTGCGTCAATGGAAGGGAGACGCTGTTCCACCTCGGACAATCTCTGTCAATGTGTCTGGAGCCTCACCCCGCGACGCCTCTTTTCGTGACGCTCTTCGAAAATCAACTCATCATCAAGGTAGGGGTTAATTGTTTTTGCCAGTGAATTATTTAATTGTCATTCATTGACTTCTATTTGGGCCACCTATTATCGTAAAAACGGGGGGAGGTAAGACCACACGAACACAGCCAACCCTCCCCCACCTTTCATGGTTGTACTTGTTGTGGTACGAGCAAGGGCAGCGCGATGCAATGGCACTGCGCGGAAACAATAATGAATAGGAGAAGAAGTAGGGCATCGTCGCGCCGCGTCATTGAGGTCGAAAAAATCCGTGGCACCGTCGTTCCGCGCTGGAGAACCTTGAAGAAACCGCGGCCGGAGTGGGGCCGTGGCGGAGGGGCGTGGCGCCGTCGCGCCACGCTGGTCGAACAAGGCCGCACCTCAAAGTTGCGGCGGTGCAAGACAGGGTGGCCGGAACCGCCGGCCGCCGGCACCTTGGAGGGCGGGACCATGCCGGTCCTGTGGCGGCAACACTGGCCTGCCGGACCGGGCCGGCCATTTTCGGGTGAGACCGGGGGTCGTAACCTCCGGCAGCCCAGAAGGAGCGGCCCTACTTGAGGGGGCCACAGTTTAATCAAGGGGGTAGCCACCGCCGCTTTCTGCAACGGCCCGGCCACCTGTGCTGGCCGTGCAGGGCCCGCCCACGCCAGATGGGCCGAGTCGCGCCCTAAGGGCCCAGACCTGGACCCAGTTCGGGTCGACCCGGTTCGGGCCGACCCAGGGGGTCTCGGGCCGGGTCGGTCTGGGCCCAAAACCCCCTAAAACCGGACATGTTTGTTCTTTTTCCCATATCTTGGGCTACAGACCTCTGATCGATGCAATGTCAGTTGAGATGCGATCCTTGGATCAAGAAGATCATTTCTGTAGATTAAACACATGGTTTCAGAGAACTTTGGCTATGTCCGGGTTGGTTCAAACACGAAACCAACCGGGCTCGCGAAGCAGAAACGCTTATAACATGAGTTCCAGATGTCCGATTGACGTGCCTTCGACTTTGTTGGATTCCTCTTTGTGAGACAGACCCTTTGGCTTACTCTGCTCAAGGTTTGAATGCAGTTGGAGTTTGTTCGGGTTGGTTTTGACTTAAAAACCAACTGGGCCCCTGGAACGAAAAAACCAATAACTCTCAGACCGGGCGTCCGATTGACGCGCCGTCTGTCACATTGAGTTCCTCTTGTTGAGACGGAACCTTGGGATACATCAAATCCAGACTACGTGTCAGTTGATATATCGAACCCCTTTGGATCGTGGAGTGGACCCCCCCCAGAATCGAGCATGATGTGTGCGGGAACCCTAGAGCTGGCTATGACTACAACGATGATGACGACTGCACTGAAATCCTTCGTGGGTTCGGTAGCAATGAAGGCTGTACTGAAATCCTTCGTGGGTTCGGTAGCGATGAAGGCTGTACTGAAATCTTCCATGGGTTCGACAACAATGAAGACTGCACTGAAATCCTACGTGGGTTCGGTATTGATGAAGACCATACTAAAATACTTTGTGGGTTCGACAGCAATGAAGACTGAATTGAAATCCTCCGTGGGTTCGGCAGCGATGAAGACTGTACTGAAATCCTCCGTGGGTTCAACGGCAATGACTACTGTTCTTGTATCCTACGTGGGTCTGGCAGTGTTTGACTCTGTTCTTTCTATCCTACGAGGGTCTGACAGAGTACTTGTTATTTATCCTATGTGGGTCTGACAGCTTGGCTGGTTTAGTATCCTATGTGGGTCCCAGCTTAGATAAATCAGTAGCTATATCTGATCATCTCTATCACCGAAGAAGTATACCTGTGTGAGCTGAGTCTTGACATTCAATCAATATCTTCGATATGATTGACTTTCTTTCCTATGTGGATTGGGTTGTGTTATCTTTTGTGGATTGGGTTGTACAATCCTATGTGGATGTGTTTGAACAAGGGCTCAGATGTTGGAGCCGAACTGGAATTAATGACTTAAATATATGTATGGGCATATACCTAAGTAGTGTTGGATGTTACTTCGTGATTGTATCTTTCCTTTGTGGATTATCCTTTGTGAATTATGGGAGACCTTCGGGGGTCTCGGGGTCCATACTGAGTAGCGTATACTCACCCCTACACGGGCTACGACCGCACTACATTGTGTTGGATGCAGACGATGGACAACACTGATCGTGGTTGAGGCTTGTGGATCAAGTCGGTACCTGATGGTGAACCACTAGGCGGAACGTACACAGAGCGGACAACTGGACCCGATGGGCTGAGGAGGCTATCAGTACCCACCCTTCAGGTGGGAATTCTAGTGGATGGCTCGACGTTGCTGCTTTACTTTTAGTTGTTGTTCTTTCTTTCCAGTTGTACTTCACTTTCAGTTTGGGTTTGTATTCTAGCCCACTTACTTTTCTGCAATACTATTGTACCCAGTTTTACTTAGTGTTTACTTCTGCATGCTTACTCTGTGGTGTTTGTTTATGTTATAAAGGCAATGTCTTCTCATTTTTTGTTAGGATTTACGCCTTGGTGCTAGTCGCCAGCCCCTGGCCTATGGGAGGCGGCCTTGGGGGTAGTCACGACACGGGTCCCGAGGACGGGTCATGAAAAATTGGTATCAGATGAGTTCAGTTCTACCATAGAAATCAGGACTCTGATCTTTCTTCTATGTGAAGAAATAGTGTTAAGGTTATTGAGTGTGATTATTAGTCCAGGGAGTCCAGTGTTGGTGCGGCGACCGACGTATCTGTACACCAGGACCCTGAATTCGGATTTCCGAATCGATGCACGAAAACATTGATTCCATGTGTGTTTCAAAAGTTTTCTTTGTGATTACTTTGTGTCAGTTCACCAGGTATAATATTTGACCCTGGCGTACCTATTTATTTTTAGGATAGCCCCATGATGGCAGCCAGCTAGGGTTCCGAGCTTTGTGTGAGACGACAACCAACCGAGCGACGAGGCCTCGGTGTAGGACCGTTTTTCAGCGGAGGCACCAACGGTACCACTACCTGTCGAGCCATCGATGCTTCCAACCATAGCTGCTGATAGTGCACGTCGCCTTAGTGCACTACATGAGTTTCAACATCAGAGACTGCCCAGGTTCCGCGGGGAGATGGACCCTTAGGAAGTCGAGGATTGGATGGAGGCGGTTGTGCGGGTTTTCAGGTTAGTGGGAACACTAGATGACCTCATGGTGATCCTCGCAGCGAGCCTCCTGCACGCGGCAGCAGGAAGATGGTGTAGCTTGATGCTCCAGGTGCACTATGAGGCATCACTCCTTTGTACGGACTTTGAGAGCATGTTCCTCTCAGAGTTCATCCCATCCACCCTCTGTGTGGTGCGCATCCAAGAGCTTCTATAGCTGCAGCATGACAGCATGGCGGTCGCCCAGTACTCGGCGATATTTACTGATCTCTCGCGCTATTCGACAGACACTGTACGAGACCCATTCTTCCGGGCCCGGACCTTTGAGCAGGACTGATGCATGAGATCAGGGCATCGATGATCTCCCTCAGTATTCTGACACAGGCAGGAGTACTGGAGCGAGCTCTTCTCATAGAGATATTTCTTGCTGAGCCTACGCCAGCAGCGAGACCAACCGTAGGGCGGCACGTAGCATAGTCGTCTGCCGCTGGAAGTCGACGGATGTCACAGGGGTCCAGGCGGACTGGACCACCAGGTAGATGACCTCAAGATACTCGCTCAGAGGTGCGGGGGCACACGGTGCAGAGCCAGCCTTCCGAGGAGCAGGCAGTGCTACGCATGCGGCGGGCAGGGCCACATGGCTCGTGACTGCCCGACCCGCCATGCAGAGGAGTATTAGACGATTGTGGGGCCACCCAGGAAGAGGTATAGGGTCGACCATGGCGATCTGACGAGAGCAGGCGGATGAGGCAGGGGAGCTGGCTGAGCAGTAGGTGGTGGGAAACACTTTGAGGCTTTACTAACACCAACACCAGGAGGTCCACCCCCACCACAGGGGGTTGGCTGGCAGAGACAGGCTCAGCTTTAGGCAATGGAGGACTACGCCCATAGCGTGCCAGAGATGATTCAAGGTACTATCTGTGTCTACTCCACCCTTGTTACAGTTCTTATAGACAAAAGAGCGAGTCATTATTTTATTTCCGCTGCCCTTGTTCGGAGCTCGGAGATTCCGACAGAGCCGTTGGCTCGATCCTTACGGCTAGAGACTCTTACGGGAGCAGACACAACGATTACGCACTGGTGCCGGCAGTGTGAGATCACTCTAGGAGGTGAGAGATTCAGCAGGGATCTTCTTGTAGCGGCGGAGAGGCCTTACGACGTCATCTTGGGCATGGATTGGTTATCTACAGTCCATGCTCAGATCGACTGTATTAGGTGCAAGGTGCGGTGTGTTCTCACCGATGGGCGCAGGTTCACCTTCACTGGTGGGAAGGGAGCCTTCACAGCATAGGATGGACTCACGCAGAGGAGAGGACTGACCATCACTCATCAGTTGGCTAGCCTCATCCTAGGAGTAGTTGACGTGCAGAGTCCTAGTTTTCCTATAGTGGTGGATCAGTATGAGGACATTTTCCATGACGACATTCCAAGACTATCTCCTTGCAGAGAGGTAGACTTTTATATTGACCTGTACCCCGGGAAAACCCCGATATCCACTCCAGCATATCGGATGGCCCCCACTTAGCTTCGAGAGCTACGAGTACAGTTGGAGGACTTGCAGGGCAAGGGATTCATCCAACCCAATGTTTCACCGTGGGATCCCCTGATCTTGTTTTCCAAGAAGGAGGATGGGAGGTTGCGACTGTGTGTTGATTACCATCGCCTGAACCAGGTGACAGTGAAGAATAAGTATCCACTTTCAAGAATTGATGACCTCTTTGATCAGCTCAAGGGAGAACGGTGGTTCTCGAAGATAGACCTTAGATCAGGCTATCATCAGCTCAGAGTTCGGGATGAGGACGTGCAGAAGACGACCTTCAGATGTCGGTATGGCCACTATGAGTTCTTGGTTATGCCATTCGGTGTAAGCAATTCTCCAGCGGTGTTCATGAGTCTCATGAACAGGATCTTTCAGCCATACCTTGATCAATTTGTCATGGTCTTCATCGACAACATTTTGATATCCTCGACCACAAAGGAGGAGAACACCTACCACTTGCCGGTTGTACTAGATACACTCTGAGAGTACCAACTTTATGCTAAGCTCTTGAAGTGTCAGTTCTGGATACATGAGGTCCACTTCTTGGGACAGGTCATCTCTGAGGCGGGAATTGATGTGGATCCCGTGAAGTTCGAGCCAGTGCTAGCTTGTGAGCCACCCAGGAGCGGGACAGAGGTGTGGTGTTTCTTGGGTCTAGCTGGGTACTACCAGAGATTTGTGCCAGACTTTTCCATAGTTGCGGCACCACTCTCATCTTTGACGAAGAAGGGGAAACCCTTTGTCTGGTCAGACCGATGTCAGTAGAGCTTCTAGAAGCTGAGACAGAGATTGACCAATGCGCCTATCTTGAGGCTACCAAAGGAGGGAGTAGGGTACCTAGTCTATAGCGATGCATCAAGGTCTGGAATCGGATGTGTCCTGATTAGGGGCGGGTCGTGATCACCTATGGATCTTGTCAGTTGAGGCAGTATGAGCAAAACTACACTACCCATGACCTGGAGTTAGTAGTAGTGGTCTTAGCTATGAAGATGTGGCGACACTATCTGATGGGAGAGCGCTTTACAGTCTACTCTGACCACCAGAGTCTCAGGTACATCTTCTCACAGAAGGACCTGAATCTGAGACAACAGTGATGAATCAAGTTCCTCCAAGACTATGACTTTGAGATAGTATATACTCCTAGAAAGGGGAACTTAGTGGTAGATTCTCTCTGCAGGAGGATGGGCATTCAGCTACTCAGGGACGCGACTGAGCAGCTAGCCACTTTGCAGATATCCTTAGTGGATAGAGATGGAACAACCTTTCTTCAGTCACTCACAGTCACTCCACTACTGCAGTGGGTCAGAGAGGCACAACATGGGGACGTTGACTGTGAGATGCGGAGTGCACATATATCCTCAGGACATGTACATGATGGATTCTCTGTGGGGGGAGATCACGTTTTCCTTTTCAGAGGACGTACCATGGTACCTGATGCTTTGTAGGAGGAGTTTCTGAGGGAGTTTCACACTTACCCTTCATTGGTACATCCAGGAGTGGAGAAGATGTAACAGGATCTCATAAGATATCCCTGGTGGCCGGGTATGATGAAGGTTGTGGCAGAGTTTGTTTCTCGATGCCTCACCGGCAAGCAGGTGAAGGTAGAGCACCAGGTACCAGCAGGCATGGTACAACCTTTGGAGGTCCTAGAGTGGAAGTGGGAAGGGATATATATGGATTTCGTGACTGTACTTCCACGTACTTCCAGAGGTCATGACTCCATTTGGGTGATTGTCGGCCGACTCACCAAGTCGGCTCACTTCTTACCCATCAGAGAGCTGGGATTAGTAGAGATCATGGGACATATCTACGTTCAGGAGATTGTACGGATTCATGGTGTGCCATCATCTATCATCTCCGATCGAGATGATCGCTTTACTTACCGGCTTTGGAAGGGGTTGCAGGAGGCATTCAGGAAACAACTACGTCTGAGCACTGCCTTTCACCCTCAGACGGATGGTCAGAAGGAGAGGACCGTTCAGACTCTCGAGGAAATGCTCCGTACATGTGTCCTCGACTTTGGTCGTAGCTGGGAGGACCATCTACCCTTGGTGGAGTTCGCGTACAACAATAGCTACCTCTCCACCATCGGGATGGCACCATATGAGGAATTATACGGTCGACCTTGCAGATCATCTCTGTGCTGGATAGACCATGGGGAGTCAGCACTTGTGGGACCGGAGGTGGTCCAAGCCACGACAGAGAGGGTCCAGGTCATCCAGGAGCGGTTGAGGATAGCTCAGAGCCGGCAGAAGTCTTATGCTGACAGGAGGTGGAGGCCACTAGAGTTTGAGGATGGCGACCACGTATTCTTGCGGGTCTCACCTCAACATGGATTACGGAGATTTGGCCGGGGCGGAAAGTTATCTCCGCACTTCATCGGACCATTCCAGGTCCTCAGCAGGATAGACGAGGTGGATTACCACATGGCTCTACCACCTGAGTTGCACCGGGTGCACGACGTCTTCAATGTATCTCAGCTAAGGAGATATGTGCATGACCCGACACATATCATCGACTATGAGGAGTTGGACATTGATGATGGGGCGACTTTTGCGGAGGTCTCGGTGGAGATCGAAGATCGACAAGAGCGGGTCCTAAGTGGATGGTCGATACCTCTAGTGCTAATCAGATGGCAGCACGAGAACCTCCAAGAGATCACTTGGGAGTGGGAGGCTCAGATGAGTGCTCAATACCCACATTTGTTCCCCTAGTTTCTGATATATCTTTATGATGATGTAAATCCATGAGGTGGGAGTAATTTAAAGACCTGTAAAATTCAAGGGAATTTATTTTCTTAATTTTCTTTGGTATTTTACAAGAACTCAGTTTCTGACAGCACCTGATTCCGAGTCCCGGTGTGGCCAGAATCATGTTCCGATGTTTAGCTCGGGTACATTGAGTGAACAAACGAGCGGGTTTTACTAACTTATGAACCGGTGCTTGGAATCAAAATCCGAGGGCACCGATTGAACCACAGCGCCGGTAATTTCTTAGGAGCACCTTTTCTGAAGGTGCGTTTGCTCGAGAGGAATTTTTAAAATTGTGGTTTTAGTGAGGAATAAATAAAATTATATTTATTTTCCTCTAGGTAGTTATATCCTAAGTAAGGGAGTTGGCGGTGGGACCCACATGTTGTTAACCAACCATGAGAGGATAATGGTGGGGTGGGGCCCAGATGAGCCCAACCCCTCACATTCCTAACTCCTCAAACCCCCCCATTTATTATTGCCAACTTATCACCTCATTTAATTTTGACAAGTTAAGTTTAATTAAATGAGTGAACTTAATTTTTAATGTTCAAATTTTAAAAAGTATTGGAAAAGAAAAGAAAATAAGGCTAAAGCTTTATTTTATTGGGGTGACTTCGCTGTGTTGAGCGAGGGAGCGCTCTTCACATTTTGGAAGAACTTCATCTTCTCGGCGAAGAAATTTTCTACCTCGATGAAGAACGCTGTCACGCCCTTTTCCGAAGAATGAAGACGCGCCATCCTTTGTTCTTATTCCCACATCAAAGGAAGGGATATGTTGTTCCACCTCGGACAATCTCCGTCAACGTGTACGGAGCCTCACCCTGCGACCCCGCTTTCCATTAAGCTCATCGAACGTCAACTCGTTATCAAGGTAGGGGTTAATTGTTTTTGCCCCTGTATTATTTCTTTGTCGTTCATTGACTTCTATTTGGGCCTCCTGTTATCGTAATAACGGGATGAGGTCGGACCACATGAACACGGTCGACCCTCCTCCCCATTTGATGGTTTTACTTGTTGCGTTACGAGCAAGGGCAGTGTAGTGCAATGGCAATACGCGGAAACAATAAAGAACAGGCGAAGAAGCGCGGGGTCGTCCCGTGGCGCCAGAGAAACTTGAAGAAACTGCGGCCGGAGTGGGGCGGCGGTGGAGGGGCACGGCGCCGTCGCGCCATGCCGGTCGAACAAGGTCGCGACGGTGCAAGACGGGGCAGCCGGAACCGACGGCCGCCGGCAACTTAGAGGGCGGGACCGCGGCGGTCCCGCGGCGGCAGCACTGGCCAGCCGGACCGGGCCGACCGTTTCAGGGGGAGACCAGGGGTCTTAACCCTCGGTTTTCCAGATGGAGTGGCCCCACGTGGGGGGACATGGTTCAATCAATAGGGGCGCCCCCCCTTCCGCAATGGCACGAGCAGCTGTGCTGGCCGTGCGGGGCGCACCCGTGCCGGGCCGGGCCGTGCCGGTTGGCCCAGGCCACACCCCCCGGGCCGGATCGCACCCTAAGGGGCTAGACCCAGACCCGGTTCGGGGTCCGCCTGGTTCGGGCCGACCCAGGGGGGGTCTCGGGCCGGGTCGGTCCGGGCCCAAAACCCCCTAAAACTGGACAGGTTCATTCTTTTTCCCATATCATGGGCTACGGGCCTCCGATCGATGCAACGTCAGTTGTGATGCGATCCTTGGATCGATATGGTAATTTAGGTATATTACACATAATGTTTCAGAGAAATTTGGGTATGACCGGGTTGGTTCGAACACGAAACCAACAGGGCCCTCAATGCGGAAACACTTATAACTTGAGCTCCAGACATCCGATTGACATGCCGTCGACATTGTTGGATTACTCATAGTGATACAAACGTTTTGGAATACTCCGCTCGAGGATTGGACGTAGTTGGTGTATGGTCGGGTTGGTTTTGACTTAAAAACCAAACGGGCCCCTGGAACGAAAAGGCCAATAACTCTCAGACCGGGCGTCCGATTGACGTGCCGTCTATCACGTTGAGTTCCTCTTGTCAAGAATTATCGTTGGGATACATCAACTATGGAGTATGTGTCAGTTTATGTATCTAACCCCTTTGGCTTGTGGAGCGGACCCTCCCTGAATCGAGCTTGCTGTGTGCGGGAACCCTAGAGCTGGTTGCGACTACAACGACGATGACGACTACACTGAAATCCTCCGTGGGTTTGGCAGTGATGAAGACCGTACTGAAATCCTTCGTGGGTTCGACGACAATGAAAACTACACTGAAATCCTTCATGGGTTCGGCAGCGATAAAGACAATACTGAAATCCCCCGTGGGTTCGACGATAATGAAGACTACACTGAAATCCTATGTGGGTTCAGCAGCGATGAAGACCGTACTGAAATCCTCTTTGGGTTCGACGACCATGACTACTGTTCTTGTATCCTACGTGGGTCTGGCAGTGTTTGACTCTCTTCTTTCTATCCTACATGGGTCTGGCAGAGTAGCTGGTATGTAACCTATGTGGGTCTGACAGCTTGGCTGGTTGAGTATCCTACGTGGGTCCCATCTTAGATGAATCAGTAGCTATATCTGATCATATCTATCACCGAAGAAGTGTACCTGTGTGAGATGAGTCTTGACATTCAATCAATATCTTTGATATCATTGACTTGCTTTCCTATGTGGATTGGGTTGGGTTATCCTGCGTGGTTGGGTTGTACTATCCTGTGTGGACGTGATCGAACTTGGGCTTGGATGTTGGAGCCGAACTGGAATTGATGACTTAGGTATATGTATGGGAATATGCCTAAGTAGTGTTTGATGTTACTTCGTGATTGTATCATTCCTTTTTGGATTATCCTTTTTGAATTATGGGATACCTTCGGGGGTCTTGGGGTCCCTACTGAGTAGCGTATACTCACCCATGCACGAGTTATGCCTGCACTATGTTGTGTTGGATGCAGAAGACGGACATCGTTGATCGTGGTTGAGGCTTATGGAGAAAGTTGGTACCAGGTGGTGGAACACTGGGCGGAACATACACGGAGTAGATTACTGGACCTGAGGGGCTGAGGAGGCTATCTGTACCCACCCTTCAGGTGGGACTTCTAGTGGATGGCTCGACATTGCTTCTTTACTTTAAGTTGTTGTACATTATTTTCAATTTTACTTCACTTTCAGTTTGGGTTTGTATTCTGGCCCACTTACTTTTCCACAATACTATTGTACCCAGTTTTACTTAGTGTTTACTTCTTATTGTTTACTCTATGGTGTTTCTTTACTTTATAAAGGCAATTTCTTCCCCTTTATGTCGGGATTTACGCCTTGGTGCTTGTCCCCGGCCCCTGGCCTATGGGAGGCGGGCATGGGGTAGTCATGGCACGGGTCTGGAGGATGGGTCGTGACATGGATGAATGTCACTCCTACGAAGGTCTGACCCAAACGTAGTGAAGGTAAATATTAACCATATACTTGAATAATTTCAGATCATGAAAAAGATTATGGGACAAATATGTTAAGGATGACTATTTTTTTTGCAGATCGTTACATATTATTGTTAACACAACTAAGGATTAAAGAGGTTTTCTTCCCAAGAATGGAGTTACCATTATTTGAAAAACCTGTTAGGGGGTTGAATTATGCAGGTCCACCTAAGGGCATTGGCTTCATAGTCAAATAATAACATCTTTTGGATAAAAAGTCTGTTATGTAGACTATTTATGCAAGGCCGCCTAAGGGCACGTGCTGCATAGATGGACATTTTGTGGCCAGAAGTCAAGAAAAGGGTTATGGAGATCTGGAAGAATTAATGGTCAGAGTATGACACATGAAAATTGGTATTGTCCAATGCATGAAAGAGATAAAAAGATCAATGCTAACCATAATCATGTTGTGGAATTGAGATGCTGGACTTCACTACGTATCCGATAAGGATGGGAATCAAGCCATACGTAGTTCTTGAAATATAGTTTAATGTCATGTGTTATGAAAGTAAGGGAAATCATAGTTTAGGGTCACAGAACTCGGACCATAATAATGAATAAACTATGTGTGTTTTCACATGGAATTTTCAGCTAGGGGACTGAAAGTGGAATTTGGGTTTAGGGCCAAAGACTTGGGGCTAGATTCGATGGTTTCTTGAACTTTCCAATATATCCCATAAGGATAGGGAATCAAGCCCACGTAGTTCTAGAAATACCGTATGTACAGATTTGGTTCGTACATGTGAAGGGTGAAAGGGGACTTTAGTGCAATGATGGTTTGGCCCAAGATAACAGGTTCAAGTATTTCCATGTATGCACATAGTCTTTGGAATATAACATGATTGGAGATCAATGTAAATAATGATTCTCTATCAGGTGAGGGTATCAACAAATGTTCTAGTTTATTGTCTTATAGGACAAAAGTGTTGTATAGTTTAACATCATGTAGCAAGGACAAAGGTGAACCAATGTGAGGGGAATGGTTTTGGGTGTGGTTCACGAATCAACATCGTATAAGATGGAGTTGAACCGATGTGAAGAAATTGTTTTTGGGCATGGATTCACGAATCAACATCGTATAAGATGGAGGTGAACTGATGTGAATAAATTGGTTTTGGGATTGAACCTCAGAAGGTTGCCTACATACCCAGCCTATAAGGAAAGGATCAAAGTCTTCATAGTTCAATTAAAGAATGAATTACTGATCAAGTTGTTCTTGGGGTGAACGACCTAAAAATGGAGTTGGGACATACACATGGTTAGCGGACCAGAGAGGGTATTGTGGTTGAATTTTACTCTAAGCTCACATGAGTCATACTCGGTGTGAGAAACAAGAGGTAGAAACAACCTTAACAATACATAGTTTAATGGCATGTAGGACATATGAAGGAACTATGCAGTTTAAAGTCTTGTAGTGAAGACAATTTGTGCTGCACAGTTTAGTGTCATGTAGCAGGGATAGAATATGGTTTAATGTTATGTAGGATGTATTAAGGGACTTTTTTCAGTTTTACGTCATGTAGGACGAATGAGAAGTACCATTTAACGTCATGTAGGACAAATATAGGGACACAGTTTAATGTCATATTGGATGTGAACACAATTTTTGCGCAATGTTGGAAAATAAAGGGGGTTGTACAGTTTAGCATCCTGTAGCTAAGACGATGGAGAAAACATAGTTTAACATCATGTTGGATGTATAGGGAGACTGTGCAGTTTAATGTCATGCAGTAAGGACAAAGAGGACATAGTTTAAAGTCATGTTGGACATATTAGGTATTTTTTCACTATTTAACATCATGTTGGACGAAAATGTATGATTCATTTTAGTGTCATGTTGGATGATAGGGATGCAAATAGTTTAAGGCTGTATGCATAGACCAGTGATGGTGCAGTTTAACGTCTTGTTGGATGATAGGGTACTACACATTTTAGCATCCTGTAGCTAAGACAAAACAGTTTAATGTCATGTTGGATGTTAGTATTTGTATTACAAAAAATAATTCTTCAAAAATCTAGCATTGGTTGGTGTAGTGATGAGTTCTCCATCCATTGGGATTAAAGAATAAGCTCCATTGGAGTAGACCTTATGTAATGAATAAGGTCCTTCCCATTTTGGCCCCAGCTTGGGAGGTTTCTTTCCTGGTATCATTGGAGTTCTAAGAACTAATACCTATTCTCCCTAAACGAATGAATGAAGATGAATTTTTTTGTTGAAAGCTCGTGCCATTTGATTATTATATATTTCCAAGTGGTGCATGTTGCACAATATTTTCTCGTCTAACCATTCTAATTCATCCAATATATTTTGAGATTGTTCATCAGTAGATGAATGATCACAAATGACTACTCTGAGCGAGGGTAATTGAACCTCAATGGGAAAGACTGCTTCTGTTCCATACACCAATGAATATGGACTTGACCGCGTTGTAGTGCGGGTGGTAGTTCGAAAAGCCCATAAAGCCTGGAAGAGTTTTTTAGGCCATTACTTCTTATCTTTAACCACCATCTTTTGTAGTATGTTTGAAAGAGTCTTATTGAAAGCCTCTATCTGGCCATTGGCCGCTGCATGATACCGAGATGAATGATTGGATTTGATGTTGTATTCTTGATACAACATCCCTACCTCAGATGAACAGAAGTTGGTGCCATTGTCCATCAGTAAGGTATGAGGGACAACAAATATGGTAATGATGTTTGAATTGATGAAGCTAATAGTGCTTTTAGAACTGAATTCTTTGAGGGGTATTTCCTCTGCCCATTTGGAAAATAAGTCATTAGCAGTATGAATGTACTTAAATTGCTTGTATGTAGCCTAAGGATAAGGTCCCACTACATCCATTCCCCATGTAGAAAATGGCCATGAGTATTTAGCTGTATGGAGCAAGTCTGGGGGCTGATGAATGAAGTTGGCATTTACATGGCATGAAAGACACTTCTTTGTGAAATCAATACAATCTTGTATCATTGAAGGAAAAAAGTATCACAGCCTTCGAATTTGATCAGATAGTCTATGTCTAGACTGATGGGCACCACAGAAACCTGCATGCATTTCATTCATGAAAGCCATTGTCTCTTCACCATTAATGCATATGAAGAGAATTCCATCAAAACCACACTTGTAGAGAATTTTCTCTAGGTTATCTGGGCTATCATAAAGAATGAAATTGACCACACGTCGTCGAATTTGTTCTTTCCCAACTCTATCAGGTGGAAGTGTTCCAGTTTGAAGGTATTCCCTGTTAGGTGTCATCCATCCCGTAGTATGACCGTATGGTTCAGAGATGGGACTAATTTCATTTATTTCCTATGTTCTGGTTTGAACATAAGGTGAAATTGTATGATGGTGGGCAATACTGATGCTTGTCTCGTCCCGATTTGGATCTACCAGAGCTGTAGCTATATTATCCAATGCATCCGCTTGGGCATTTTGTGATCTCAGGACATAAGAA
The DNA here is from genome assembly GCA_963277665.1 of Viscum album. Lineage (NCBI taxonomy): Eukaryota > Viridiplantae > Streptophyta > Magnoliopsida > Santalales > Viscaceae > Viscum > Viscum album. Next base: position 1,295,259,223 of record OY728130.1, on the reverse strand, counting down.
AATGTCCGTTACGGAGGAAATTCCTCCATTAACTCTCTAACATAATCATAAAAAGTGATTAGTTCTTCTTTTCTGATTGAATAATTCACATTGAATTGTTTTATTACCAGGTCTGAATCACCTTTCACCTTTAAGTGATTCACTTGTGCTTGAAGTGAAAATTCCAATCCTGCGATGAGAGCTTGGTATTCCACTTCATTATTTCTACCGCCTCCCAAGAATGAGAAGGAATAAGGTAGCACTGCCTTTTTAGGGGAAATGAGTAAAATTCCTAACCCAACTTTGTTGAATTTAGGATCTTCCATTTTCATCCCTGTTGAACTTCTGGAAGCACCATCAAAGTACATTTCCCATGCTTGAAGACTTTCTTGAATAGAGAAGACTCCCTCATCAGGATGTTCAATATCGGAAGATGTGTGTTCTACTGAAAGGTTTTATGGAGGGAAATCTGCCAGAGCATGTCCCTTTATTGACTTTTGAGACACATATTGAATACCAAATTGCCGCAATATAACAGCCCACCTTGCGAGACGTTCTGTAAGCATTAGACAACTAAGGATGAATTTGAGCGAGTTATTGCGAGATACCAATTGGACCTCGTGATGTTGCAGGTAGTGTCTCATGTTCTGAACTGCAAAGATTAACGCTAGGAAGCACTTCTCAATACTTTAGTATCGGGTTTCTGCTTCAAGCATAGTCCGAGTGAGATAATAGTGGCTGTTTTCATTCCCAACATCATTCTTCTGAGCAAGAAAGGCACCCAATGATCACTCTAAAGTTGTCACATAGAGGATAAGTGGTCTTAATTCAACAAGTCATTAACAATGGTGGACTCAAGAGATATTTCTTGAGAATATCGAACGATCCTTGACATTCTTCAGTCCACTGGTAAGTGACTCCCTTCATCATCAATTTGGTGAAGGGTAAACTTTTGCCTGCCAAATTGGTGATGAAACGCCAAATATAGGCTAAGTGTCCTTGAATTCCTCTCAATTAGTTCAAATTTTGAGGAGGTAACATAGCAAGGATTGACTGTGACTTCTCAGGATAAACTTCGATACCACGATGGCGTACAACAAAGCCGAGAAATTTTCCTGAGGTTACCCCGAAATCACATTATGAGGGGTTCATCTTCAAATTATGATGCTGAAGTTTTTGGAATATGATTTCCAAATCATCCAAGTGATTAGAACGCTATTTGGATTTAACCACCAAATCTTCCACATAACATTCAACAAACATCCCTAAAAAGGGTTTGAAGATACGATGCATGGAACATTGATATGTTGCATCTTCATTCTTCAGGACAAAGGGAATTACCCGATATCAAAACACACCCTGAGGGGCTCTGAAGGATGTATATTCTTCATCTTATAGAGAAATTTGGATTTGATTATATCCAAAATGTCCATCCATGAAGGAAAGTGCTTCATATCCATCTTTTACATCAATTAAGAGTTCGGTAATCGATACTGGAAAATCATCCTTAGGACAATGTCGATTAAGATATATTAAATCAATGAAAACTCTAATTTTCCCATTCTTCTTTTTCATAGGGACAATATTAGCCAACCACTTGGGATATTGAACTTTTCTGATGAAGTTAGCTTTGATAATCTTATCCACTTCAGCTTCAATTATGGAAGCATAGGTTGGGTGTGTTCTTCTAGCGGCTTGTTTGAGTCCTCGATGTTCTTTTGGAAAACCCAAACGATGAGTGGAATCATCTGGATCAAGACCTGGCATCTCTGTATTGTTCCATGAAAATATATCTCTATTTTTCTTTAAAAAGGTATTATACATCTATTTCTCTTCAAGAGTCATGGCCGCAGTAATTAAAGTGGGGCATGGATCTTCTTTTGTACCCAGATTTCATTCTCTGAGTTCATCCATGGTGGTAGTGATACCCACTACAAATGCCGGAGGAGCATCCCTAAGATCTTCCTCTTCTTCTTCAACATGTATTATTTCTTCTATTTCTACTTGCATAGTAGATGATGAAGTAGAATTTTCAGGATCAGAAGAGACGTTAAAATTTTAACATCTTGAAGAAGAAGCTTCAATTTTCGAACTGATTGATGATGAAGGGTCTTCTTTGGGTAATAAAGATGAGATGATGGATTGAGAATCGACATAATCATTCAATTCTGAAATTGCTATAACCTCTTTTTTCCTAATTGGTTAAGTATAGACTTTCTGGATTTCAGCATATTAAATGAAGACATATCCATTTGAGCTTTCATTATTGCTTGGTGGATCACCACTTTCTCCCATGTTGTCTGGCTTGATTTCCATAATTGACATTATGGAGGTTTTTATAAGAGTATTTTGATTTGGGTCTATCATGTCAATTTTACTGATAGGAAACACATAATCTGCACTCACATGTGTAAATGGGCTTACTAGAATATTTTCTATACCATATGGAGCATTAACTTTGGTGACCTCCCTTGTCGTGGATTTCTCCTTACCCTTCATGTGATAAAATTCCGCCTCAATGTATTGAGATTCGCATGTTTTTAATGGGGCTTTATCACCATACAATGTCCCAATTTGACTATAGAAACAATATTTGATACATTGATGTTATGATGAAGGGATAGCCGCATGGTGATGTAGTTAGGGTCTTCCAAGAAAGATGTTGATGGCTATGTCATGATCAACAACCGTGAAATATGAATTGGATAAAATATCTCCAAACTGTGTTCTGAGTGTAATCTCGCTCAGTGGTTCTTGTTCATTATTATCATATCCTTGCAACATAAAAGTAGAAGGAGATAGATCAGATTCTGTGAGGCCCAATCGATGATGTGTACAAATGGGGATGAGGTTGACTCTTGAACCATTATTGATGAATGATCTTCAGATGTCTACACCATTGAACTTACCAGATAAGTAAAAAGGTATAACATGTCCATGCATGAAATAATCTTCATCTTCATCTGTGAAAGATATCACTGCATGACATTATGTAGGATTATTCTCTACATGGTAGACTTTAGCTGCAGCAATTTTGGTTTCAAATTCCTGAGGACTTGACAAAGCCTCGATGAGTGGCTCCTAAAGATCCTATGATAAATTCAATGCATCTAGGATTGATAACATGGCCGGTAATTGGGCCAAGTGTTTCAATACATCATAATTTTGATCCAAGGGTCTGTGTTTCCCAACAGAAATATGTGCCTTCAAAGGTACCGTAGAAGTAGATGCTTTTGTAGTAGATGCATCTTGTATCGGGGTAGGAGCTGGTAATACTCTTGGATTTGGATGATTAGACCGAATAGGTCTATTTACTTGTTGAGAGGAAGACGATGGAACCTCTAACTGATCTTCTAGAATAATTGTGCCAGGACTGAGTCTACTATTGGTGGAAGAATTTGATTGTTCTTGTTGAGCACGTTGAAGGGCTCTTCCATGAGTTTCTGTTGCATACACAGCTCTAGCAGTGGTAGAATTGGAATAGTGTCCTTTGAAAGATCTGCGTCTTCCCCTATACCCTGAGCCTCTGGAACTCCTTCTAATTCCTCTGTTTGATACATGGAATTTAGGATCATCAAAATCAAAACTGCAACTGGCATAAGGATCTGTTAAATGAATCATATTAACAGAACCAAAGATAAATTCTTTATTTGATGAAGACTCTGCCTGATTAACCCGTTTAGGCTATGTCGTTTGGTGGGAAGGTTCCCGTTGTGCCATTTGGTGGGGTGGTGCATGTTGTTTCGATGTAGATGGCATAAAACCTGCCAGAGTCAAAGAAAAATTGGGCTTTGACACATACTCATCTACTTCTGATTGTTCCTCTTTCTTTGAATTATGCCACCCTTTTGAGGATTTTCCCTCTGATGAAGAGGGTTTTGCTGTGGAATTCAGGGCATAAGACACAATTGGTTTCTTCAATTACGTTCGTAAAATGGGATGAGTTCGGTTGGTAATTTTTTTGACCATCCAAACATCATACTTTTGCGCATTTCTATTATTGACTTCTTTCCACTCGCCTTCTTCGTCTGGATTTGTAGCAGTTACACATGCTACTTTAGCTAAAAAACCTTTCAACTTGACTTGTCCCGAGTCCACCATTTTTTGTAAGAGTTCTTTGAAGAAAAAACACTCTTGAAAGGGATTCCCTAACATCTAATGAAATAGACTATAGTTGGGACAGTCTTCATCTCCTTCATTATTTGGCCTTTTGGGACTTGGCAATTTAACCAAATTATTTTCCAGAGCCGAAATGAAGTAACCAAGAACCTTTTCATTCCCGAAAGAGTAAACTTTTCTCTTTAGATCCTCAAATTGTTTCCATCTTTGATCTCTTTGATCATATTGATAAAATGGACTTTGTTGTTGATGCTCAGGAGGCGGAGCCCTTCAGGAAGATGAAGGTTTTGAAATAGAAGCGGGTATAGGTGTTTGTTTAAGCATACCTGTAGCAGTCTCTGGTTTACCCATTCTCCTTCCTCGAGCTGATAGAATTACATGAGCTTTATCATTAGTCTTTATAAGAGAGTATTTAATCTGCTGAGTGATTTAAGTAAGGTCTCGAAACCCTCCTATGTATTTCACAGGGATCAACTCTATGCGCAACTCATCACGCAAATTTGACACACATATTGGAAACAATTCCTCTTGAGAGAGTGCTATGCTCAGGAAATATGTTAATCCCTTCCAGTGTGCAATGAAATCTGAAACCCTTTCATTTTCCCTTTTCGTACAGTTTGTAAGATCAAAAACTGTTGTCTTTGGGAAAGTTGAGCTGAATTGAAGAAGAAATCACTGACGAGATCCTCCCACCCAGTAATTTACTGGGATTTCAATCTTGTGTACCAGACAAAAGCAAGCCCTTGTAATGATTGTACAAAACAGCTAATCTTAACTGCTTCTTTTTGCTGAGGGGTTCCCATCACAGGATCACAATGAGAAAAAAAATGTGTTTAAGTGTTGATCTGGGTCTCCCGAACCATTAATGATTGGGAATGTGGTACTTGAAAAATTTGATGGGGGGGGGGGGGAATTGCGTCTACCCATTTAGAATAATCTCTCTTTTACGATTGAACTGGTGAAAGAATTCCATCCATAGCTTCCAACCGAGCTGTTAATGACTCAATGGCAGTCATTAACTTTTGAGAAACATCCGGTTGAGCATAGACCTGTCGTTGAGAAATGACTAGAGATTTGATAAGTGTGATGAAATGGACTGCCACTGATGGTAGTATTTCCTGTTGTTGTTGCGTATAACCCATAGGATTAGACCTCTGTGGTTGTACTGGTAAAGGAGGATACTATTGATCCATCTCAGTATCCGCAAAAAATTCCCTTGGCTGACTAACTCCAGCACGCTTAGGAGGATGACTACCCTGAAGTAGTTCTGCATTCAACCTCTTTAATTCCTTCATCTCTTCCTCTTGATGTGTGAACCTTTTCTCTAATGAGAGAGATTTTCCTTCTCAAGAGGAAGGTTATGTAACCTGATTCTTTCATTTCCCCTTATTGGACACCTTTCAGAGAGGGTAAGTGGGGTACTTGAAGGATTACCTTGATTCTGGGTAATCCTTTGATTTCATGTACGCACACCTTCTTCATTTGTGTATGTACGTAAAACCCCTTGAGCATGAGCTTCCTCATCTGATCCCTCTGAGTGAGCCACATATGGGGAATCATCAACAATGGAATTGATGACATTGATTGATGAATAAATCATTTCACCCCTTCAATCATCATTTCTGTGATATTGCCTTCTTCCATGTCCTTGATGAGACATTGCCTTTTGTTGATTCAATCCCTCAGAAACTTCTTGACGAACAGTAATGTGGAGGGAATCTTCTGATAATTCGTCTCTTCATTCCTCTTGGGGATTCTTCCCTAATAAAGACAAGATTGACTTTCTCTGAGGGGAGATTGAGGATTTAAAAAAGTCCCAAGTAATATGGACTGGGGCTGTTCTTGCTGTTTCTGCTCAACTCCACGAATCCTATTTGGTGATTCTGACGGTTGGGTTAAAAGAGTCCCTAGTATGGCAAGCTCGGGTGATTATTGAGATTCTATATCTGAGACCTTCTTGAAATCTCTCCTGATCTTATGGAATTTAGTCTGGAAATTGGTTGGATTCATTAACCTACATCCACTCTTGTCACCCGGTTCAAAAGATTGTTGGATGATTTCTGACAACTCTGTCACTTGAGGATGTGCATGCTCTAAATGAGAGGCATGTTAAATATTCTTGTTTTCTTCATGCAGGAGTAATTCAACAACATGTTATATATATTCATGATTTTGAGAGTAACTTGTTGAGTTCTGTTCTTGAGAGAGCCTTTGATTACAAACAAAGCCCATTGGTTGTGGCCGGCTATGGGCAATAACATTGCATGAGACCATTTTCGGCAAGCTTTACTGACTGGAGAGTACAATGACAAGTATTACTCCATGAACGCCCCATCCCCTGATATGAATACCATATGGGGAATTGGAAATTAACTGGTGCAATCATCTTAGTGTGCCTTGGTATGAACGCTGAAGGGCACTCTGCTGCATTTCAGCATTCAGATATCAAGAAACTAAAAGAGATGCCAAGTCAGTTTGGCGTTGTAATCCTTATATTATCTTGACATGATTTTCATATTCATAATAAGATAAAATTTTCTTTTTTCAACTGAAAAATAGTTTTCCATATGTTGAGATGAATATCCTGAATTCCATCTTCCGTCAACATCTATGTAATGTCATACTGAGAATTATCCAAAGGCCAAAACATAAGTTGAAATTCACCTTTCGCTAGTTGTTTTCTCATATTCAGTATTTCCTCCTTATCATTTGATGTAGATTTTTCTGCCAGATTAGACGAAATTTGGTGTTTCCTTGTTGATTTATTAGATTCAACAAGATCGGTAGAGAATTCACCTATCAAAATAGAAGATGCATGACTTTGGGGTGGTTCGAAGAATGACCTACACCCTGGGCTATCTTCTGATTGAGAAAGTATTTAACCTGCTAATGGTAAAGCATTAGACATGACTAGCTTCACATTTTCAAGTGCCTCAAGATAAGATGTCTTTATCATTACTACATTTTCCATTGGAGCATTTTCCAGGAAATGTGAATCACTATTGCGGAGAGGACTTTCGTAGATAAATTATTCATTATGGGCAGGACCACCATGGTGGGTTATAGAAAAAGATGAAGCATTTTTATCCTTGGTCTTATGGCCACACAGAGGGTTCATGTGGCTCACATCTGAAGATGAAACATCGAGATCAACTGAATTCTCATGAAGCAAGCCTTCATGAGGAAGTGTCTGATGCTGACCTTCAGAATTAATGTTCCCACTATTGGGAATGGAGAGAGTAGAATCTTGAGTTGCAACATATAATTGCCTGACTGCATCAAGAAATCCCGCATCGAGCAAGGCCTTGTTACAGATTAGCCCTTGGTTTCTTGACTGCGTGGGGTAGGTCATCTTTTTAGATGCCTTCTTCATCAATTTAGGAACCACTTGTTGATGAAAGTGGTCATTATGGGAAGGTGTATGTTCCTTCTCAAGAGAAATGATTCGGTTAGGATGATTATCTCCACTCAAATCAGGTGTATGTTCCTGACTTGGATGTCCGTATGATATGGGTGAGTACTCCCCACAAACCTCTTGGACTGGAACAGAGGTGTGTGTCTGTTCCAGAGTGAAATGTTGATGTTTCACTCCACTGGTAGGGACAGATCTATGTGTCTATCCCTAAGATGCTGCAGAAGCTGTTATGATATCCTAGTAGGCATCCAAAATATGAGCAGTGATTTTCTTCTTCTCTTTCACCATTGACAGAATATGCTTGGTCCAGAATGGGAAAATATGTCCATTCTGTGCTTAGAGTAGGTGTGTGTTCCTCCTCTTGTCCTTCTTTTCCTATCAGTAAATTCTGACAGTACTCATGTGTGGTGGAAGAGAGTTGAGTTAGCCTCTTATTTGTCATCGAAGCTTTCCAACTGACCTCTCTGAATGCTACCAAACGAGACTATTGGTAGGATTGAACAATACTATCATGTTTATGTTCCTGCTAATTGCACTCTCCCGAATGTGGTTGACGAACTTCCTTCAATGCTGACAAATGAGGCTGCTGGCAGGATTAATGATTGTAAACAAGTGTATGTGCCTATTTACCAGTTGTCAATACATTGGGTTGACGGGCTTCATCGTATGTAGTCAGACGAGCCTGATGACTAGATGATGACTTATAAACATGTGTATGTTCCTGTCTATAGTACTCCACCGGAATTGCCTGGCAGGATTGGCGTGCTGCTTCCAGACGAGTCTGCAAGACATCAGAATTAAAACAGACGGGTGTGTGTGCCTGCTCATTGCATGCCACCAAGTTAGGATGGTGGACTTCTCTAGAGATGGCAGAGATAAGAACCTGGTCACTGTTGACTGGATTTCACCTCTTGCGGTTCTTCTTGCCTACTCGGGTTCTAGGAAGCTGAGTCGAACTCCTGGAGACGATACCCTCATCATGTTGAGGGTGCACTGTCGCACGAGTATGGCGGCGATTGTTGGTGGGAGCCCTCTGGAAAGACTCTTTTTTCCTTGAATTAAGGCCTTGAGTGGACTTCTCATTCAGAACCCTAGAATATGGGAGGGAATTGTTGTTTCCTTCCAGGGATAACAACCCGAAACGGTTAGATACAGAGGATAGCACCGCCTGCTTCTTGAACACTGGTTTTCACTATCCGGTTGACCAAGGTGAGTTTTTCACTTGGAGGGCTTGTCGAGGAGCCTCCAGAGATGGAATGGTACCGTGTTGATAGTACTCCTTAAGCAGTGCATTCGATACACATCATTGAAGATGCTGAGTAGGTGATTTCATCCTTAGAGCAGACAACGATCCATCAGGAGTAGCAGTAGATGCATTCACAGTAGAGGTTTTCACAGCAGATGCATTCACAGACATGAACTTATGAAAATCCATTCTTGTAATGCAGAAGATCTTGGAAAGGGTGACTTTTTGATATAACAAACACAATCAAGATATGTTCTGCTGCTACATCTTTTGGATGAGAACATATGTTATTGATTTTTTTCTTGGCCCTCTCATTGAGTTTTAAATAGGGGCCTAACAAATAAGTAAAACATCATTTTAACTTGGATATGGATTCATGTCAGGTTCACCATTTTTTGTTTCCTCTGGAATTGGGGATGACCTCATTGATTTAAGATTCAAACATTCCAGGAAGTTTCCAGTGGGTTTGTTCGTAGAACCGGAAACATCCAATGATTCTATATCCATTTGGACTTACTTTACAAAGGTAGGTGCTCATTAGTTGTGAACTGATGAGTCTTATGAATTTTCATTGCTCAAGAGGATGGGAGGTCGGACTCATCACACCTTTTTAGGGTAATTATTGTCTACTCCGGGACTCTCTTTATAGATTTATGTTATGTTCGTGAATCCTTATTACATTACCAAGTATGAAAATGGGCATTCCTTTAGATATGAAAATCAATGATTCAATATGTAGGAAATTTAGAGAATCTTTTATATGTATTCAAGGTTCTTCATCGATAGAGAATCATTTGTATTTGTTAGAGATTCTTATTCAATGGTATCCTCTAATACATAAATGTCTCTTGGTCATTATGATGACCATACTGGTTTTAAAGCACTCAGTGGGGCACATGAAGTTTATTGTCATTCAGAAGGACATGGATTATTTCAGAGTTGGTATCGTACCCGCAGATGGGTTACCTACATATCATTTTTTTAGTAAAGGAATAAGAACCCACATAGTTCGAGTAAGGGAGTATGATGTTTTTGCATGATTGATGGCTCAAATAAAGATGTCGTAATTAATTTTACACTCTAAGCTCACGTGAGTCATGCTCGGTGTGAGAAACAAGAGGTATTGGTAAAACCAAACAATTGTGCCATTAAAGATGCAATTATAAGAAATGATGTGGAGATTATGTATGTATGAATTCCTAGATGAATGAATATCAGGATTTACTTCAAGAAAGAAACCCAATAACAAGGTCTATAATGGTATATGTACTTTATGGAGATTTGGATACTCGAACATGGGGCTTACTCATAAGGAAAATGCCCAAATTTTGAGGGGAAATATGATTATGTTTTACTTATGAGAAGGAAGCCCAAATCAAAATTAAATTAAGACTGGTTAAGAGACATTGTGACTGGGGCTTACTCTTAAATAATAGGCCTAGGTTAAAGGGACTTATGACTGTGGCTTACTCCAAAAAAGAAGCCCAGGTTAAGAGAATTTGGATTTTGGGAACTTGGGGCTTACTCTTAAGGAGGATTCCCATATTAAAAGAATTATGGTTGGGGGTTACTCGTGAAATGGAATCCCAAGTTAATGGAACCTGGAGACTGGGGCTTACTCCTGAAAAAGAGGCCCAGGTTTAAAGGGAATTATGACTGGGGCTTACTCCTAAAAAGAAGGCCCAATTTAGAGAAATTATGACTGGAGATTACTCCTGAAAAGGAGGCCCATGTTATGGAATCTGTCATCTTAAAAGGATGAGGTTTAATGAATGAAGTCTCTCACCTTAGTGACACTAAGATATGTAAAACACTATTTTTTGAGAGATTTCCAACAAAATTACTTTTAGATAAAGAATCCAAGGAAGGAACCATGACTTAAATGGCTTTGAAGATGGTTCTGAAGGATGAATCTTGAAATAAAGAGGTGGAGAGACATAAGAGCGGTGAAATAGAAAGTAGGGGCACCCAAAAAGAAGGTGGCGCGCAAGTCTTGGTCGCGCAAGTATACTTGCATGACACATGGTTACTTGCACGACAGTCAACCCTTTGGGTAATACATGGGTGAGACCTGGCTCAATCTCTTAATACTATCACTAGAGGCTCGCAGAATAGTGGCTCACATGTTTTGTGGAAGGGGTAATGCGGTGAACATGTGTGTCCATTTCCCTTAAGGGATGGCCAATTAGGCATGCAAGTGTTGATGAGTTTCAACACTTAGGACTTACTCCCCATATTTAGATCTTCTATTCTTGGTAAGAAATTACCTTAGAAGTGTTCGGAAGCTTTGAGAAGAAACTAGGGCACCAGGAGCTCAAATTTGAGTTTCTGGAATCTTTCGTCCCTGAAATGGGGTGCCCACTGGGGGTATTTATAGGCTGGTGAAGACCCTGGGAGAAATTTCGATAAGTCGCGCAAGTCACCTGCATGACCACTAGGCGGTGCGCAAGTATACTTGTGTGACCTTGGTGGAACATGCGCGACCCAAGTGAAAATGAATCTTTGTTAATGATTTTGTTAATTTTTTGATGTTTCTTCAAAGGATGAATCACTTTGGGTTCAAGGTATTTTCCTTTTTTATTCGTTTAGACTCTGTGACGGAAAGGAGCATCAACAGATATATATATATATATATATTAATCATAAAATCTTGAAGTATATATTTCCACAGATGAAGATGGATATTTTAAATATATTATGGATGGATTTTTTTAAATACTATGGACTGTCAATATATTATTTCTCTAGGAAATAGAAATAGGTGGAAGTAATTCAGGTTGAAAGGTTCTTGCTAGCTTATCTTTTATGAGAATAAAAAAAGATCAATAATTTCAGGGTTTTGATGGTTTTGATAGAAAATATTAAATGGGAAAATCATATCTTGTTCAAATTAGTGTTTAATTATATATCCATGTATGTATTAAAGAGGCCCATCATGAAGATGTGGACATATAAAGGATGGATAAATATGATATTGATATTGAAATTGATTATGGTGGGATAATTGTGTTTAGAAACTACATATCATTTTGGTCCAAATGATATTTGATGAAGGAGATATTGGATGAGGCGTATAGTTCATCATTTTTTTGCATCCTATAGGCAGAAAGTCATATATAGATATGAAAGATAAATTTTATGGGATAACATGAAGAGTTATATTATTGAGTACATATCATAGTGAATAGTATATCAACATGTTATTTTTAGAGAATTAAATATAAGGGGATCCTATAACTATTAGACATAATTGAATTGAAATTAGATAACATCCTAATGGATTTTTGTAATTGGACTCACCAAAATGATTGAAGTAAATAATTTTATATTGGTAGAAGATAACCTATTTAGGAATTCACCATTATCATTTCTATAAATTAAAATTTCCCCCTTGATTATCATGGTATAATATACATTAAGTGGTAATGTTTTTTTGATGGACTCATTATATTATATCCAATCAGGTTATAAGGATTACCACGATGTTCATGAAATATATTTAGTCAGATCTAGATACAGAATTAAGATTTAGTACTACATATCATCATAAATATTATATGTCTAAAAGTAATATTCATCCATCTGATTATATATTGGGATATTGTTCGATGTATTTCAACGGTGGAGGGATCAACACCTGCCTCAAGTGAGGTTTTCTTATAAATTTTTTAAGAAAACATTTATATGGATCCTTATGAATAACCTAATTGACATAATTGTATAAGTCCATCATGTTGGGGTAAATTTTGGTAAATAAAGCTATTTGGGCCTATGAAATCTTTGAAAATGGTGGGGGTTTTTATAACTATTAAATAGCACATCAAGGTAGCTCATAGACAACAAAAAATTATAGATGATAATTATCGATGAAATTTCGAATTAAAATATGATGATAATATATTTATGAGAATTGAAACATAGAATAAGGAAAAAATAATAGTAAGAAAAAAATATTTATCCCTAGGTATATTGTCCTATTAAATATTCTTTATTGAGTAGGTATAATCTCCAGTTTTTTGGTAACATCCACCATACATCAATCATATTTATGATGATTTCTATATATCTATCTTGAGGTCTTAGATACCTGATCCTTCACATTTATTTAAATTATATTTCATACCACTGTATCATTATATTATAAATGATGAAAAACTAGTAAAATAGTTAATTTTATAGAAAAAATCATCTGAATCATGATTACTCATCTAGTTAATGTTCTCTAATGTAATTAGAAATTTGATAAGTCCATATAGAAATCCAAGGATGTCATGAGGCATGGATGTATGCAATTGTTTTTGTATAATAGTAACATAATCTTAATGGACTAATTCATTGGTGGGGGGGGGGGTAATGTAACACCCTAATACTTTGATATATTTCTTTTTAAATAAAATTAATCTCTAAGGAATCATGTCATAAATGTCACTTAGAGCCTAAATGTTCCATAATATTATATAATATTATAAATATTCAATTAAATTACTATTTATGAATAAGACTAACAACATTAAATAATTTTTATGTTTTTGACAATTAAAAAATTGATTCATTGGTTATCAGTTGAATAGAAATGAAAATTATTACCACATTAAAGTAAAAATAATGTTTTCCTGAAAACATTTTTTATAAATGCAATGTGTTTCTATCTCAATAAATTAAATTAATTACTATTATGTATTTATTATAATGAAATTCAAATATTATATTTTCAAAAAAAAATTTATATGTAATATAATAGTTTTTAAGGTATGGGATAAGAATAACTCTAGTTTTATTTAAATTTTTTTTTATAGAAAATCAATTTTATTTCTTTTTGTGATGAAATTAGAAAATAAAAATTTCCCACTTTTATAAAGATTATTTAGAAAGTTAACCTAATATTTTAAATCAATATTTCAAAATATAAATAGGTTATTTTATTGGAATTTTAAGAAAAGGTTAATTTTTTATTAAGAAAAGTGGAAAACTAATTTTTTTTAAATTACCTTTATATTTAAAGAATTTAAAGAGTTCAATTTTAATTTAAGAAGTTATTAATATAAAAAATAGCTTAATTATATTTTTAATAATCAAATTTATTTCCTTGGAACACAATTTATGCTTAATTATTATCTAATTAGTGTTCATACATCAGAAAAAAATCATTGAAAATCCTATTTTTGCTGTGTTTGTGGGTTTAAATTAAAAATAAATCCTACCAATTCATTGAATTTTATTTAATAAAATTTATTCCAGATTTTCAATTATAAAAACTAATACCATTTTAAAAATTATACTTAATTTTTTCTAATAATGAATTATAAAATTAGTAAAAATCTATTTTAGCAGTAAATGTTAAAACTTGTTTACCCTGGGGTTAAATAAAGAGTTAAGGGTTAAAAAATGTTATATATTGTATAAATATTATCTTCTAGGTATTTATATGATCTGTATAATATAATATTTGGTAATAGTTCATTTTGGATCAGGTTTTTCTGAATAATAAGTTAATATATTTTATAATTTTCAAAATTTGATGTGTGTCTACAACCTAATTATAAAAGTGCACCACTTTCATCCCCTATGCACAATTAAATAGTGACAATTCTCAAAAAAACTACTCAGAAAATACCAACTTGAAATCCATCCACATGAATTAATTCCAAATTGTAATCAGAGAATAATCATAGTATGTATTTCGGTTTAAACAAAAATAGGTTTTCTTTAAAGGAGTAATATTTCTTAATCGTTCATTTTTTAAAATTTTTTATTTATACCTTTTATAAATCATCTTAAAATATGACGAAATAATAAAATTTATGTCATATGTATACTTAAATGTTATTATGTTAATGAAATAACCTATATCAGTCACCTCTTCACTAAAATGGGATAAAAAACTATTAATTATGTGTAAGGAGGATTTTCGCCTTGAAAATAGATGTAATTTATCTTTTATAATAATCCATCATGAGTGAATATGAATATGGATTTGACATAATGATATTATATTTTTGGGATAATAATATTCCTTAAATTATAATATCTATTATACCTTCTTACAATACAATATTTTTTAAAATGGTTTCTTCGGTCATGTTTATGTGTGGACTATTACCCCCACAAAGTGATGTGATTCTTTTTTCATTTAATTTTAGAATGTATGTTTATGTGGAAACATTTAAAAAAAATATGTTATATATGATATGAATTTTTTTTTTAATTTTCAATTTATATTTACCTGCTTATTTTTCAATCTATAGAAAAATCAAATCAACATTCATGTGTATGTATTGACTACCATCTTAATGAATGGTATAACTATTTTTTTATATATATATCTTACATATTATTTCAAAAAAATATATAATGAATTAATATAATTATTATATAATTTATAACAATCTTAAGTCAATGGAAAAGAGATTAATATCAAAGGACAAAAACTATCCAACCAAAACATACATGAAAATCTAAGCAGTTTCTACCGGGAAAATATATTTTATAAAATAATAATTAATAAATGGGTTGTAAAATTATAAAATTAAATTTCTTATGGTATGAATTCTACTAGAATGGTTCTAGATTGTAATTTTACTTAATATATTTTTCAAATAAATCTATATTTATTATATTTTTAATAAATATATATTTATTAAAAATGAGGTTCAAACACATTTGAAGGAAGTTAGACACAAGGAAAGGGTTTATTCCACAATTTCATCATTATTCGGGATTGTTTATGTTTCATTAACTGATATAACACTCAATGATTTTTTAATTATTTTTTTAGTTTTAATTTATACATTGTGGTATTTTTCATTTCATGTTACACTAAAAATAGTTTATTTTATATTAACTCACAATGTTTTTCTTGCGTTATACGGAACCTAAAGTTAATCATTCCCTAGACACAACATAAATTGTTTCTTAAATATAATAAACACGATGGGTAACATTCTACTTGGATAAAATTTCATTTAACATTGACTTGGTGTATGCATCATGCAACACCTACTTGGCATATGTTACACGAAACACAAAGTATCGATGAAACATTTTTTTATTTTTAAAATTCATTAAATGATATAATAATATTATAGCTCTAAAACATATTAATATTTATATTTATAAATAATTATCAAAAAAAATTAATTTTTTCATATAAAAAAATTATAATGAGAGATATTTGTTTCTATAAAGTCCTTATATAGTTAAAAATTCTATTTTCTAAAATAAAATCTTTTTAATATCCCTCTCTAAAAAATAATAAAATTATTTATAGACACATTTTGATATTTAATTTGTTAAAAAAATATTTTTTGAATTTATAATGTTGAAATTATATTAGGTGAATTTTTTGGGATTTTTTCCGAGAAACATTATATTTGGATGATTAGTGACAAATACCAGATTTTTAATTCAAAACTTTTTTTTCATCTGATTTACTTATAAGGAAAAATTACAGTATTAATTTTTTTAAATGTTTAATTGGATATGTTTTATAACTTAATCAATTTTAGTTCATTGGAAACAATTTCACATTGAAATTTGGCATAAAAACCAAGAAAAAGATTGGATTTTTTTTCACTTTAAAAACCCACATTATTGTCCTGTCAGCAAGATTAAAATTAAATAATGTTAGGAAACATATGTGATTATATATTCGAAATATGGTTTCCATATCATAAATAATAATAATTTATAATTTTTAATAATTTCATCTTAGTTTTTGACCAAAAATACTAGTGATAGTAAATAAAAATAATTACAATGATTAAGGTAATGTTAAACATATATAATGACTAAAACTCAAATTTAAGACCCAAAACGACTTTTAAACTGGTCCAAAAACCATTATATGGACATTATTCATTACTTAAACTTCAATTATTGAGGATTTATTAATTTTTATGTCTTTTTTTTGTAATAACATGGGAGCACCTAACTTGTTTTAAAAAATTCCAAGTTTTTCCTTTTCCTTACCTATAAAAGGCCACCACCTATTATAGTTCCTCGCACCTTTAAAACCCCATTGGTTAGACAATTGTTCCCCAAAATAATTCCTAAATTCTATACCTTATTCCTTAAAATATCCCATTTGGTATATATAAGTCTAAGGATTCCTTTCCGCACAATCCAAAAAGAGTTAACCAATTAAGAGGTAACATCTTCTCTCACGATCCTTTATTTTAATTTTCATTCTCAACCCCCTGAAATCTCATTATTTCATATATTTATAATAAAAACAGTATCTAAATTATACTATGTCTTTTTAAATCTATGGTTATTACATAAAATTACACACACCTCCATCTGATGGGTAATGAACAGACTGTTTTCTGGTACAACGAACAACTGCCTCACTAAAAAATGATTGTTTGTTTTTCCATGACCACCTTTGATTATTAAAAATACAATGTAAAATATATTTATATACTATATATGTTATATTTATTATGTATTTAATCCTCTATAATTATTTTACAACACATATAATTATTTGTTTCATTTTCAGTTAATTCGATAATTGCATTTGAGAAGGTGTGGACTACCGCCCCCTCAAAGCGATGTGAATCATTCATACAATACATGGAATGTATTAAATATGGATTTAGTGAAAATATATGACATAAATGATATTATATATCTACTTTAATAATGATAATATATATATATATATATATATGCATTTTACCTTCTTTCATTCAACACAACCATTAAACGAAAATAGTGTTCATGCATACATAAAATTATCGTATTTATTAACAGTTTATTCCATTTCATAGTTATATATCCAATGGATTATTATAATACAAATATAAGTTAACTAAATTATAGTAAAATAATGGATTACATTCTGAAAATCATGATATAAATATAAGAACAAATTATATAACAAATTAAGACCCAAGCGAAAAACAATTTGGATATTACACGATGTGAACGATTAACATATAATTGTAAAAAAGTGTGTAATATAAATCCATAATCAAATAATGCATGATATTATAAGTAATAATATGGTTTTGTGATGTAATTATAGTAAATTTATATTTTTTATACAGGATTTATTAGTGAGTACATTGAGAGTCAAGACACAAGGTAAGCGGATTTCATCTCTTTTTTTTTCATGAGATACATGCTCTATTCACAACCCATTAATTTTGTGTGGTTTTTATACATACCAAGGATATAATAAATGATTATTATATTTTTATTTTTTGTTATTTACATGTACATTAAATGAATTTATTTCATGTTGTTTATGTTTTAAAAGTAACCAAATCGATAAAATAGGGTTGTTTCAATTTTCCTTTATTTAGACTCATGTGATATTATGTGCCTACATTTATTTTGAGGGGTATATTATCCATTTTTAAATGATATATCAAGAATATAAAAAATTTACTGTTATTATATTCTTCATTAATTTTTTTCTTAAATGGAGTGTATGATCTCAAGTAACCAATTGTTAATAGTTTATTGAAATATAATCATCTCTTTTACAGATTGTTTATGTTTATACATCTATTAATAAATATTATAACCCATATCTCAAGAAAATTAATGAATTTTATTTTCATATATTTATTAATTATTTATTCACATATTTTTACAATGTTTATACTCATTGTTTAATAATAAATTTATGAATGTGTTTTTTCAGAAAGCCTTACTTTATCCTTTCTTTTATGAGAGATATTAGTTCCATAGAAACTGTCTTTTCAAAAAGGGGTTCAAGAATATTATACTAATATTCTATGACCATAATAATATATTTGACCCTTTTTATATTTTACAAATGATTTTAATAGAACTATATTATCTCTTTCTCAATGAGGAATTTTTATAATTGCCATCATTTGTTTGAAGATGAATTTTAATTTTTAATTATTTAATATTTGATAATATGTTTCTAAAATTAATTTTCGATGGAAAATTTCTTCAAAACGTTTTCATTATTAATTTGTATAATTTCAAGGAAAATTAACTTCAAAATGTTTTCAAGTCTTATTTATATGTTTTCATGTCTTATTTATATGTTTTCAACGTATCTTTAAAAAAATGGTTCAAACAAAATTAAAAAATAATTCAAATGGTTTCCAATAATATGTTTCTCAAAACATCTTCCTTATTTATTTATAAGTTTTCAATTTGTATTCAAGGATAATGGGTTTTAAACTATTTTTAAGTTTATATTATAATTTTTGAAGGAAAAATGTATTGAAAAGGATTTCATGTTTTATTTATAAGCTATAAAGGTATTTTAATGTTTTTTTCAAATGGTATTATGTATTAAAAATAATTTTTCATATAATAAATAATATACTCCTTAATAATAATTTTTGAATGATATTTCTATGTTATTTTCTGTCTAATAATACATCTATTGTGTTACTCATTAAATTCTATTAAATGATCGAATAGTTCCATTCATATTCTTGTAATGAATGGTTTATGATTAATGTTATGGTATTTATGTAATTGAATTATCTTTCACGGGTAATATGATAAGGGAATATATTTCTATTTCACTGGTTATGATTTTTTTAAATGATTATGAAATTTGTATCAATTTCTAGTGGTCATGATATGCATATATGTTTATCAAGCCCATTTAATTTCATGGGATAATATATTAACATTTATGAATTTGTAGCTCATTGATGTATTAATTCATAATGAGATGGCTGGGACATATATCTCCCTACAATACATTTTGTATGTATTTATATCTGACGTGATATACCTGGTTGGAATGAGAAAAGACCTTGGTCATGAATTATAGGGATGGAACAAAAAATGATCTATATTCAATAATATCATGGTGGAATGAGGTGTGAACTCAATTTAATAATATATTGTTGGAACACGCCGTGAACATGGATAAGTAATACATGGAAAGAACGGGGTGTGATCCATGTTTAGAAAAGTAATTTTTCCACTAACATGTCATTGGCAGTAATTCATTGAGTACTATGGAAATCAGTATATATGGTTATGAGTCTACCAAAATTCCATTTTTTATTCTTATGTTATGATTTCATGTATTATGTTCGTTATTTCCTTATGATTCATGTCGCATGAACTCCCATGATTTATTCTCGGTTTCATGTATGTTATCCTTTATGTGCAGGGTATGATATTATTTTTCATTATCATGTTCACATAACATTATGATCATGATTATGGTTACATATATTAATTTTTTTTACCTTTACTGAGTATTTTAGATCACCCCTTTTTATGATTACTTCCCCTAGATATAAATATATTCTTTATTTTAGATCAATCTGAGAAGGTTTCTAGTCATGAAGAACATAGTAGAAGATAATGTAGCTCGTTTATGTACCAGTGTTTATGTTTCCATGTTTACAAAGGCACTATACAAGAACGTTGTTTGTGAATCTATTTTTTTAGTTGTTTAAGGATCCAACAAAAGTTATGTAATTCAAATATATGAAAGACAAGGGATTATATAGTTTGTATCATAGAAAAGTATTAGATAAAAAATAGAAGTTTAGATGAGATAACTGTATTGAGAAATCTATAAACACGTATAGGGATAAGTCTAAGAATATGGAAAAGTATATGAAAATTTAATTGAATTTTGGTAAAGGATAGAGGGGGAGGTTTTATATAATTACATAATTTTCGGGCTTATAAGAGTTGTTGTGGATCTAGAATATATATACCTAGGAGTAACCATCCTTAAACATTGTTCCGGTCATGATTCTATATAATCTGGTACATGACAGTGGGCCTTCCTACACACATGGTTTGAAATTTCTAGGGGATTTTCTTTGTTAATTAAAAATATCATCACGAACCATAATGATGGTTTAAATATATATTGGCTATAAAAATCCTAGGATGAAAATATGGGTCTAGTGACTAAGAACTTTTTCATGAATTGGACATCCTATATGTTATTTTTTTCATGACTGTGTGGTTTTCGGCTATGATGAGTAATACTCACACTATTCTTATGGTGTTAGTCAATGAAAAGAAGTGGATTGAATTGGATTAATTTTGAATGTGATGATAAATTTTCTGAGGAGAGGTAATATGGGATGATCACTGGAGTGAATGATGTTGTGATAATTCCAAAGAATTTTTCACAAAACATGATTAACATCGTATAACTTAACCAAATCTTAGACTCAGCAAGGAAGATAAATAAGAAGTTTTTAGAGAGTTCTGTAATGGCGTCCATAGAGGAAAGAAGGCTTGGTTTCAATTATGTCAAAAATGGTGAAAGAAACACTTTTTAGAATGTATTATCAGAAAAAGAAGATGTTTTTTCCATGGAAAATGCGGAGGCAAAGCCAGTGACTATAAGGGAAAAATGGTGAGTTTGGTTAAAGAAATGAATTAGAATATTGGCATCCCTAAGGCATCAGTGAATTTTATGTTCATCATGTGTGTAAGTAAGCATAATTATGGAACTGAATATCCTAATGTGTAATTCCCCTCAATATAGTCATCGGGGTGGTGAGAGAAATGGTAACATTGTAGATGATGACAAGACTATATAGGAAAAATGAATGGAAAGAGGAATTGTGTAAGAGGATTAGGTAGCCCTTTTAATGGAATAATAATGAGGTAAAATACTTAAACAATTTATGTATTTATATTCAGTAATAATGTTATATTAATTGTGTAATATATAAGGATTGTTCAGTTAATATTATTTATTATGGATTTACAAGAACAAATTGAATTGTTCCGATGGAATAGAATGTGATATAATGGAATGGTTTTTCCCATGAAAAAAAATTATTGAAGGAAATAAAATTGTTTATATGTTCCATATAATACGATAATGTTTTTTGGGAAATGATATATGGGATAGATTAAGTAAATTAGATGGTACTAATTAACATGGAACTAGTTAAGGACCTATAGACAAGTATTTCAGTATATCATGGATAAAGATTACATCTTCATGTATATATGTAATACATGTTGTAATATGTATAATAAGATAGAATGAATTTTTCACATCACGATTTATAGTAATTTAGGTTATTACCATTAGGGTATTAAAATATTTGGAATGTGACAAGCAAGAAATACTTTTTGATATATGGGGGATAAATGTTATGAAAATTTTGTGACCTTATTTCAAAAGATTTGTGTTTTCATTTGGTAGGGTGGTTATAAGGATTACCATTGATGAAAAGTTTATATAAATGTTCATAGGATGTATTTATGTTTTGAGATTGTATTAAAAACCTTGGTTGGAAGGGAATTTAGTGATTAACCTGATTTCAAATATGTCTATCGTATTTTCGAAATTATGTTAGTGTGATTTTAGAAAAGAAAATCGTGTATGTTGAGTGAAAAACAATCATGTTAGGTAAGGTTGTGGGTCATGAACCCATGGACGATGGGTGATAAGTGTTACACTCATACCATTTCACTACATGATGTCTTCAAAAATGTATAATTACATTTGATGAATAATTATTTACCATGGAACAATATTGTTACTTTTAATGTTTAGAGATTGATATATTAACAATATTGATATTTAATAATAGTTGCAGATAAATTGTTTTACATTTAATTCTTTTAAGGGCTTTAATGTCTACTAAATGTGTATTTTAGTGCTTTGAGCATCAAAGTTATTTTCATGAAATCCATTTCCTGAACCCATGGGTGAATTAGAAAATTTAAAAATTTCATAATAGTTTTTTTTTCTTATTATTGGTCAATATAATATTTACTCAAAGATAATATAATGATAAAAATATTTTTTCATATTGACTTAATTTTTGTTGAACCAATGGCCTTATAAATTGTCACATATTTATGAAATTTATTCCTTGAACATTTCTTTGATCATTCACTTGTGAGTAAATGATTATAAAATCACTCTCTATAAACAATTAAATTTTTCTCTATGTCAAATATTCAATCCCAACCCAAGTTATCCTATGTGGATCCCTAGTTACCTATTAATTTTGGTATCTATTATGGATATAACTTTTCATTTTTGTGGAATGCTTGTGTATACCTTTTTATGATGTGTGTTTAGATGAATGAAACATTCAAGTATTAAACCATTGATAACCTGGAAGAATCTAATGGGAAAAATTAATTTTATGGTGGTGTAGAACGTAACACCCATGGATTTTGTGAATTATATTATTTGTGTAAAATTAACTTTAGTGATATTCTTCATATCCTATAACACTGAAAAACCTTAATTTTATATTAATGTACTTTGTTTGTCTTGATTTATACATAATACCAAGTTAATCATGAACTAAAAACAACATAAATTTTATCTTGACTACCCAAAACATTAAGGTTAGATTTGGTCTTGGCATACATTACATGCAACACATACTTGGCATACCCAACACACATCACTTACTTGGTGTTTTTCACATGAAACACTATATTTTTTAGAAACGTTATTTTATCATTATAATTATTTAATTGATATACATATAATCCATCTATTAAATACATAAATATGAATAGTTATGAAAACATTTAACATATTTATTATAATTTATTAGTTGAAATAAAACATATTGATGATGAAATATAAAATTTTGGTAAAGCCCTTATACACTTAGAAATACTATTATCTAAAATTACCTATTTTTAATGTCATTCTATAAAAAATAATAAAATTTATTTTCAAAAATTTATAAGTTGAATTTGATAAATTAAAATTAATTTTAAAATTTATAATGTAGAAATTTTCTAAGGATTAATTTTTTGGATTTTTCTGTGAAACATATTTTGGGATGAAAAGTGAAAATATGACATTTTAATTAGAAACTAATTACTCATATAAATTTTTTATAAGTATAAATTATATTTTAAATTGATTTCACTGTATAAATATATAATATTTTTAACAATTAATATAATTAAGGTCAATTCAATCAATTTCATGTTGAAATTGATTATAAAAACATTGAAATAGTTTCTATGATTTTTCATTAAAACCCCGTAGGGTCGTCCCATCATTGAAATTAAT
This sequence comes from Viscum album, assembly GCA_963277665.1. Taxonomy (NCBI): domain Eukaryota; kingdom Viridiplantae; phylum Streptophyta; class Magnoliopsida; order Santalales; family Viscaceae; genus Viscum; species Viscum album. The sequence goes on along the minus strand of OY728130.1, from coordinate 1,295,235,475 downwards.
TTGAAATTAATTTCTACCACTTATGTGATTAGAATTTGGAATTTTTTCCATATTATTGATTATAAAAATATATAATTTCAAATAGGGTCAAATTAGTTTTTGACCAATAAGATTATTGAAAGTAATTTAAATTAATAACATTGATTAAGGGAAAATTAATCTTAACTATGGACTAATACATAAAATTATGACCCAAAAAGACTTATAAACGTTTCCAACACCAAATAGAAGGAAATTATTCTACTATCAACCTTCTTTTATTGATTTTGGTTTGTTTAGTATGATTTTTTCTAGGTAAAAAACGTTGGTACACATAACTTTGTTTTTCAAAAATGCCATGTGTGTCCTTTCCCATCTCTATATGTGGACACAAATTCCCCCACATCTACATATCTATGCAACCATGTAGGTTCTACCATGTTCAACACAAAACTCTTCGTCAAATCCATTAATAAATTATGGAAGCCTCCCTTTATAAAAAAGTAATCCAATGATGCCTTTGTCCCAAACCAAATAAAGTTACTTGATATGTAGGTAACGTCGTCCCTCAAGATGTTTTTTTATTTTCATTCTCCACCCCCAACAAATATCATTATTCTGTGTTTTCATAAGAACATTAATTTGAGAAATATACTAGGATATTTTAATGATTTTTTTGACGTAAATTTTACATAGTTCCATCTAATGGGTAGCAATCATAATATTTACGTGTACGATGAACTATCACCTCACTAAACTATGATTATTTCATTTGTCTATTACCACTAGTCATGGTGGAAATTATGGTGGAATATATTTATATATATTTCATAAATTATATTTATTAAGTCTTTAATCTTCTATAGTTATTTTAAAAATCATATCTATATAATTTACATGTTGGGTTAATGTGATAATTTCTTTTGAAGAAATGTAGACTACATCCCCACCAAAGAGATGTAATTCGTTCATACAGTACATGGAATTTATTAAGGATTAATTTAGTGAAAATTTATGACATATATGATATGATAAAGAAAATTAATAATAATATACATAAATACATCCATAAATACATTTATAATATATATTTCTTTTAAATTCTTTATTTTAACACAAGAATTAAACGGAAATAGAGTTAATTCCTACATACGACTTACAATCTACTTGAGAAATGTCTCAGGTTTCATACATCTATATCCTATGGATCATTATACAACACATATAATGAATATAAATTTAATTTAAATTATTTCTCACATTCTTTAAATCATTATATATATATAAAGATAAAAGATATAATAAATTAAGACTAAGGAGAAAAAATTCATATATTACCCAAAGTGAAACCTTAACAAATTTTTTTAACAAGATAATAATATAATCCAATAATAAAACCACATATGGTATTATAAGTAATATTATGTTTTTGTGATAGATATATAAAAAATTTATATTTATTACATAGAAGTTTTAAATGAGTATGATGAAACTCAAGACACAGGGTAAGGGGACTTAATATATCTTTTTATTTCTACGTGATCTATGATTTATTTACCACTATTTAAATTTGTGTGGTGTTTGTAATACCTTGGATGTAAAAAATTATTATTATGTTTACATTTATGGGTATTTATATATCAATTATATGACATTTATTTAATGGGGTCTATGTTTCAAAAATTAAAAAATCGTTAAAAAAAATTTGTCTTCGTTTTCCTTCTTTGATAAAACTGTTTGGTTATGTACCTTAATTCATATTTAGCAATATATTTTTCAATTTTATATGTTCTTTATTGTTTCTAAATATTTTCATGATATTTTAATCTTAATATAATTTATTTTTCTATCATGGAGTGTGGCGTCTCATGATACAACGTGATAAGCGTATTTAACGAATCTCATCGCTTTTCAGGTATGTTTATGTTTAATATTCCTTTGATGAAATATTATAAAACTTCACCCATGATAATTTATGAATTTTTTATCCTATTATTATTCATGATATATTAATGTATTGGTAAATTCTTTCTACATTTTTTGTAAATAATAAAATTAATAATGTGTTATTAAGAAAACCCAACTTTACCCTCTCTTTCATCGGCAATATGTGTTCTTTCACAACCATGATTTCTAAAAAGGGTTTCCAAGAAGATTATACAACAAAAAATGATCATTAAAAGATATTTTTATCCTTTTTCTCTATTACCAATTATTTGAAAGGCATCTACTTGTATCTTTTTAATTGAGTAATCTTTCTATAATCTTTAACTTTCAAAAGGAGTTTAATTTTAACCTCGTAACGAATGTATGGATTTACGAGTAATAATTTAATTGAAGCTTCCTTTTTTATTTTTCAATTGATTTTTTTAAAAATGTTATAAAATGTAATTTTCGAGAAAAATAGTTTTCAAAACATTGACAGGATTCTATAACAAACATTCAAGTAAAATTGATTCAAATTTTTTTCAAGACTCAATTATATATTCTAAATGTATTTTTATAGGAATGTTATTCCAATTATATTCAAGGATATTTCATATGTTTTTAATAAAAATGATTTGAATAAATTTTAAATATATCTTCAAATGTTTTGATAAAATTTTCAATATAATGTTTTTCAAAATATTTTGACTCTATTTTATAAGTTTTCGAGGAAAAATGTGTTAAAAATGATTTTTAGTATTCATTATGACCATTCATGTTATTTTATAATAAAATAATTTTAAAATGGTTTTTATTTATTTAAAATCCTTTTTCAAAGGAAAAAAGGTAACTTTCATCATGAAATGTTTTGAAATATATTTCAAAATTAATTTCTATCTACATTTTCATCTGTTAATGTTACTCATTCCATTTTAGGAAATGATCATCAGGTTCTATTAATCTTCATTATATGAATGGGTTATGCATAATGTCATGGAATTTATGAAACTTGTTTATATTTTAGGGGTTATATGATTTTGATAATCATTTATCTTTCAGGGGTTATGCTTTTGGTGATATGATAATATTACCTATATTTTTCTATAGGTTATTATATGTTTATCTATTTATTGCCACAGTTTTATCTTAGGGGTGAAGATATTATTGTTTAGGATTTTATAGCATATGTATGTATAATTTCATTATAAGATCTGTGGGACTTATATCAAACTCTAATATATTTGGTAATCATTTATATATCATGATATATACATGGATAAAAATAGAACTAATCCCAGTTCAACATTATATTGCTGGTATGAGTACTGATCACGGTTCAATAATACATAGATGGAATGAGGAGTAAACATGATTCTGTAGTACAGTGTGAGAACAATGAGTGATCCTGGTTTAGTAATATAGTGATGGAAAGAGGTGAGAACCTAGTTTATTAAAGGATTTTGTCCAATAAGATGGAATTGGAAAATATTCCTTGACAACAATCGGAATCCTTATTTATGAATTTGTGTATACCAAAATTCCATGTTTTATTCCAATGTTATATGTTTATGGAATATGTTCCTTATTTCTTTATGTTTCATGTCTTCTAAAATGACAAGCTTTATTCCATGACTCATGTATCTAATCTTTGATATGTAGGGTATGATCTTATATATTTATGATCGTATTCTCATATCCTTATTCTAGTGGTTATGATTATATATATCCATTGTTTACACTTACTCTGAATTTCCAATCACCCGATTTATGTTTTCTTCACCAGTTTAGTGAGATATGTATTATTTTTTATATTTATAATAAGGGTTATAGTAAAGAAAACCTAGTAGGAGATAATTGAGCTCATTTATTTACTAATGTTTATTTTTCCCTGCTCCCAAAATAACTATACATGTACGGTCTTTGGTAATCTATTTTTATTATGTTTTATGTATTACATAAAATTTATGTGATGAATTTGTATGAAAAGAGAAGGACACTAAAACCGATGAGGGAATTATTTGACATGTATATCTTAAACATAAAATATATTACAAATTGTGGTTACAACTAGAAAAAAATATTTTTACATTCATTCTAGTATCTTGATGTTCCCAAGATATCAAATTAACGTTTTAATGGAATATTACCTTGTTTTTAATGAGCTAGGAATCATTATCTTAAATTTTCATATATTACTTAAAGTGATGATTTTTTTAAACATTATACAATGATTTTATTAAGGAATTTTTTACCAGTGTTTGAATTTCATAAAAATAGATTAAATGGAATATATTTTTCATTTTCTTAATGAGGTAAATATTGAACTTTTAATAAAAGTGTAATAGGAATTTTTTTATCTTATATAGAAATTTTCCTCTATAATGTAAACTCATTGATCAAAATATTACACAAAAATTTATCATTTTTATTTACTAATTAAACTATTTCCTTAATATTTGGAATTGTTTTTAAAAATTTAGAAGTAATATCAATGTTAAAAAGGGTATTTTCTTGATGAAAGGTCTAGTGATTTTTCAATGTATTCTCATCTATGTCAACATACTTTATTGAATATTATTAATTAAGTATGTTATATTATTATGATTCCATCCATCCCACATATATAGATGTTTATTGATATTATAAATTAGGAAGAGTGTTAATATAATATATTTTAGTTCATTCAATATTTATATTAATTAATTTTAAGGAATATTGATTAAGTTATTTTTTTTGTTAATATGATAAACCACTGTAAATATTATCTGATTGGTGGGGACCAAAATTACATATCCCCTAAATTCATTTGTTTGTTTATTGAGATACAAAATATTGGGTATTTGATGTGACCTTAACCTTGTATTTAAGATTCCTTGGCAAAGGGCCTCAACTGGATGTTTCAGATGTCTATCATTATGAATTCCATCATTATGAAATCAGCAATTGATTTCCATATGATCATTTCATTATTTATGATATTTCTAGATATTTTTGAACCCTAAGTGATTATTTATTTGGACTTATTTTATTGTCATTTATTTCTATAATATTATTCATTCCTTAATAAATTTCATTTTACTCTCACCCATATAGTGCATATGTCCTCACCAAATTATTCTGTTTCATTTCCCTAGCATTCTAGCTTGTTTTTTTGAATGAAATATACAGAAATTATAAAGGGATTAATTATTTTAAAAAAGAAAATACTATGATTTATTTTATATTTTCAAGTGTAATGTGAAATTCAAGTCTGTATCTATTTTTCCTAGACTACTATAATTTTTCATCATTTGATATAAAGTTTTATTTATCTCATTCCAATGTAATAATGTAACCACCTGATCTAGGATATTAGGACCATGGTGTTTACACCTTCTCCAAGTTGTGTTATCAATTAATAACAATTTCTATTATAACATTCAATTGACCCCATATAATGAACTTTATGGGAAGTGGTGTAAAGATCTATATCATTAGAAAAGAGTTTTAGAGAGGTTGATGATGTGACCAAAGCTTACTCATGAATTTTTAGAGAATATTAAAAAGATTTTGTAGAAAATTAAAACTACCTTCAGTGAATAAAAGATATATATTTAGAATAATCAATGAGATCTAGAGTTTCAAGTTATAGATTATGTATTCTTACCAATATCACTATTTTTTAAGATTATATGAGTTTGGATGATGGTAAAATTGTCCCATAGATACAGTGGGACTTTTTAAATACTAGATTATACAATATGGTAGCTTATCATATTATAAATCTACCAGACCACTCATAGTTTCATTCGGTGTTCCATATATTACATTTGAGAAATTACCTACCGAACCCTTCACATTTTAAATAATTATGTTTTGTAACACTATAAAAAGATTTATCATAAGTGGAATAAATTTTATCACTAGTTTATTATAGTTAAAAATTAAAAAAGAAACAAAACCAGTCCCCTTTAAATATTATCTAGAGAAATCTGTGATTAATAGTGTGACATAGGAACCTCATGATGTATTGAAGAATAAATACCCCCAGTTGCCTCCATAAGTGCAATGTAAGTTTTAAGTAGAAATAATATTTAGGGAGTAGATTACCATACCCCATGATATCAAAATGTATTTTTTCAATTAAATAAATATAATGTTGAATAAATTATTCCTCATGTTATGTTGCAATAAAATGAACACTGATAATTTTTTTTTAATGTAAAATATTATAACATAAAATATAATTTAATAAATTTTGTGAATTTAATATGAATCATCATTAGGAAAATAATAAGTTGAATAATATTATTTTTAATATAAAATTACAAATAAAAAATGGTATCCTCAGGGTTCTCCTTGAAGATCACAACTCTGATGTCAACTATAGAAGTATTGAAATAATTTTTTTATATAATATAGATATTATGAGATATGTTTATAATTGAGATGATTTATTTTAGTGATTTATATAAGGCTATACAAAGGAATTAATAATGAATAATAATTTTAAATATTTTTATTGGAAATATATACATAATATATTTGTATATTATAAATATAGTCATCAGATATATGGTCGTTGGGTATGAATATATCTTGTAGATATGTTATAGTTGTTGATTTTTTAATAATATATTAAAATTATTATTTAATAATAAATAATTATAGAATTAAATAAGAAGGTAATATTCTAATATTTTAAAAAAAATTCAGTATATATCACTATTTTAGTCATTATTGTAGAATGTTTTATAAAATTATTATAATGATAAATGTACAAATATATTGATTAAATTTAACATTCAAATGTTAAAAATTTAAATTTAAGGGGAAATGTATAAAATTATATAACATGTTAAGAAGGATATTTTTCTAATAATTATTTTTAAAATGTTTCTATTTTTATGGTAATAAAATAAACTGATCATTATAAAATGATGAATCCAACATAATGTTTTACTTTATAAAAAATATATTAATAGCCACATAGTTTTGAATTGATATATAATATGATTAATATGGTGATTGTCACTATTCATTCATTAAAATTAAATCTCTTTTGCAGATTAATTAATACATTGAACAAAAATTTCACCGAAAGACCATATTATTATAGTTCATTTAGAAATATAAATAGGGGTACATCAGTGAGCTACATTATCTCACAATAGGTAATTCATCACTAAAACCGTTAATTGACACATAAAAAATAATAAATATCATCATAACCATTGGAATGGAACCATGAACAGGGGTATGCTCAGATGCCTATTAAGGGTAACCAAGGGATATATTTAATTCATAAACATGAGTATAAGGGTATTAGAATGTTATCATGAAATTAGAAGGTTATACCCTTCTTATCAAAGATCATAAACATGACACATGTAATATATTTTGGAAGGTCACAAGACATGAATCATTGTAAAGTCATGTGAATAAGAGATGAAAGAATAATACCGGTGTAACACCTCATGTTTCAAGTAAGTAACCCTTTAATTAGGATTTTTATGTATATAAAGTATATGAATGATGTTTGGGAGAGTCCAGAGAATTTTTGGAGACTTTTTTAAGGATTTTTTATAGATGAATGGTTATTTAATGGCTTTATAAAATGTGAAACACCCACAAAATACCATGAATATTGAATCATGGGCTCTAGGGAAGGTTCACGAGTTGCATATGGTTTCTCCAAACTGTGTGGAATCCTAAGGTAAACCATTCAATGTAGTGTATATGTTAGACAATGATATTTCCATATAGTTGGTTCATAGTTTGGTAACCATTACATCCATACATAATAGGGTCATTAAAAATGTATTTTATAAAGCATTATTTTCACACTATTTTCCTACCCAAGCAACTAAACCGTGTACGGCAAGAAACAATGTCCTTAAGATGTGGATGTCACTCAGTATTCCCCATAAATCACTCGTTCATCCTCTTATTATAACCCAACACCAGATTTTTTCTTCCCAAATGTTGTTGAGGGTTATCACAACAATTATGATGTGATCTAGTGTTCATCATATGTATTCCCTTGGTTATTTGAAGCCGATTCCTCACAAAAAGTGACAGTTCTTAGTCATTTTTTGTGTTTTTCATTGATTTAAACCTCCATCACCCTCGTTTTCTTATATCTACAGCCGATATGGTAGATATAAGGTTTTGGACTCCAAATATTTTTATATTTATCATTATTAATGACATTGAAGGAGAACTGAGGAGGGTTCATGAAGATTCATCATGGTTTTGTGATGTTTTTCATGTTGTTTATCATTTTCACCTAAACACTTTAGGTATGTGGATTCAATCACAGCTCATTTTTCGGTAAATGGTCAGATTAGTTTCAAATATATATAATTACATGACATTTATTGTGATATTGGTGTGGAAATCATGATATATGTCATTTTTTCTGATGATTTCTGGTTTTTATGTGAAATTATGGATTTATGAAAAATTATGGAGAAATGTTCTTTGGTTTATTGATTTTATAATTTTTATTTTAAAATATGGTTTTGTTGTATTTTTCAAATGGTTTATTGGAAAAATGTTTTCCAATAAATAGTATTTTTAATGAAATGGCTTGGGCATGTTGGTGTTATCATTGTTTTGGGATTACTTAATGTGTGTTTATTTTTTATTTATGAGGCTTGGTTGAAATTTGACTTCATGCTCAGTCTCAAAGGAGTAATGGAACATAAGATATAATTACCTTTAGATTACATGGTATATCTAAGAGAGAACACTCATGAGTATGAATCTTTCATATAGATGCATGCTTGATTAGATACGTGGAATGGAATGTTTATGCAAAATGGAAGTAGGGAAATCGTTTTAAAGCATTGTTTCTTGGATTTCATTGAAAAATGGTTTTTTTGGGAAAAATGGTCAATATGGATCTTTCTTATACTTAGCAAAAAATGTTTCATTAATGGTTTGATATAATATTTTATATATAAATGATGCTAAATTTTCTATCATAGTTGCATGAGTAGGAATGCCATTGGGGGAAGACGTACTATGTTTTAGTACTCACCCCTACTTTGGAACATTGGTGCTTTTATAGATATCATCTAAAAAATCATGGGAAAATGTTATTTATCACACTTATTTATCACTACTTCCTATTACTAGTGATGTTTGATGATGTTGGTGCATGGATATTGTGGGGCATTGGCTATTTTAGTTTTCCTAGAGTTTTATTATTTTTGTTATTTTAGATTTTGATATTATAGTCTATAGTTGTGGAACATTCATTTAGTATGTTTTTTTAAATAAAATGTTTAGTTTACTTTCTTTATTATCATGCATAATATGGTTTTGTTTTGGTTTTGGTTTGTTTGGTCAGTGGTTATATTCTTAAAGAGAAAATCACCCCCACATGTATTGAAGCCATTTGGATTTTTCCATCATTTGGTGTCTAGAGGATGTATCTTAAGGGAAATTAACATCTCACCACCCACCCATGATAATGATAAATAAAGGGACAGTGTAAATGGAATCTATTTTGTTCAATCCAAAATATGTTTAGAGAATGTGGTATTAATCCTTGTCCTTCCAATCATTCTTATCGAATATGTGTTTTTAGCTTGTTCGATCTATTACCAACAAGTGGTAATATGCAATTTTCATAATAGAGTTGAATTAATTTTTATTTATTTGTTAACTTAGGATCATAGATTATGTACTATTGTAGAGACATTAAATAAAGAGCTTGAAAAGATTCATCTATCCATTTTATGAAAAACTTCATGTTATTATGGAGTTCGGTACAAAAGTGTTTTGGACACACTAATAGGATTCATAATCTCATTTTCATGGGTTTAGCCAATGATAGAGGAATGATATGGAATAGAATAATGTATTCTTACAAGGATTTAATTCCTTATTTCTGAGTAATGATTTATGAACTTGTGAAATGGTGATTATTTTTTTGAAAATTTTGAAATTGTTTTCAAATGAATGATTTTGAACAAGAGTTGGGTTGTGGTATTTTGAAAATGAAATAATTTTTCAAATAATGTAATATTTCTCAGAAAAGGTTCAACATGAAAAACCATAATTTTAGAAACCAATGTTTTGATTATATTCATTAATAGAATTTGAAATGTCCAAGCCTTTAATTTCAAGAGAAGTAGAACTATGGCGTTTGTTGTTTCTATAGAAAATGGAACAACAGACGCATCATAGAAACCATCTGGAAGAAGTTGTTGAGAATATTAAATCTCTGGGGCCATAGGGGGACAAATATACGGTTTGGAATAACATCCATGTGTTTTATTTCATGTTCACATGGAATCTGAGGGATGAGGAACGATAAGTGGATCCTTCCATCTAGTTCAATACAATCCACACATCTTCTAGGGTGATGCTAAACCAGAAAAAGAAAAAGTGTGTTTGGATAAAACTAATAATATCTTCAATTTCATTAGCACAAAAACATACAATAAAGTCAGGATACAGATGTATATGAAGGTGGATATTTCACTCTACAGCTTTTACATAGCTGTGCCGACCAGAGTAGATAAAGGCCTTATTTAGGAGGATATTGAGGAATTTTTCAACAGACATTTATATCTTGAAATGTGCAAGATTAATAAAACAATGTACATCCTCAGCCTGAAGTAGTAAAATACCTCTCTCACTGAGTATGCATCTAAATCAATAAATTTAGTCTACTTTTAACTAGAATATTTTTCTTGTTTATTCTTGAAGGCATGTATAATTGAATCAAGGATAGGATATGAGATTCACTCAAATATTTTTATAAGCTGTATTAAGAACTATATAGATATCATCAATAGAGTAAATATGGATAAAAGGGACATCTCAGAAGCTATGGGAGGTGGAATTATGTTGTTACCCACATGTACTATTGGGAACTCTAATGATGGAGGAAAGTGGAAGAGGGAAACCTACATCCCAGGTGTGAGTGTGAATAAGAATTCAATAGCTGGATTATTGAATCTTCCATCAAGATCCATGAGAAAATATGGAAGTTTATAATGTGGTTTTTTGACCTCATGAAGCAAGAGTTTATAACACAACTAAGATAATGTCATAATTGCAACAATATGGGACATGTTCAGTTCTATTTGTAGGGTTCTCTAATTTCAGGTGCTTGAGAAACTTCTTAGGAATCACATGCATTGTATACTTCGATGGGATAAGGATAGGAGAATTTGTATCATCATCAAAACATATCCATCCACTGTAGTTCTAGGAACACCCTGACTCATCATGTAGAGTAGTCTCAATAGGGAAACCAAGAAAAAAGTGCATCGATGAATCAATTTTTTGGAGCTAAGCATATGACTTTGTATGATTAGGCTAGACCATCTATAGTGAGAGATTTTATTTTTATCAATTATTCACTTATTCAAGTGTTGTTTGACACTATTGAATCACATTCCTTAATTTTGTCTCATTATACCAATATTATTAGTTTTAAATGGGAGATGATTTCCATTATGATAAAACATAAAACACCTCTTGAGGAAAGATAATATCATGTCTTTTTTTGTAGATCATGTTTTATAATAATTTATGGATCTGAGGTCAAATGAGATTTATCAACAAAAGAAATGAATTGATAGGATGTTACCATGGGTATGGATTGATTGATAATTTTTAAGGATAATGTAAACTATTATAGCAGAACAATTTGTTTTGTTACAGAGGATGGTATCAGGTGTCTCCTTAAAATAGGAAGGAGTGTAATGTTTAGTCCAACAGGTTTGTTTGAACTAGAAGTTGCAATAACATCATACTAGTTGGTAGTGTAAAAAATGGAATCGATGGAAGATAACAACTATATAAATTTTCAATCCATGGTGGATAAGATCAAAGATGTTTTCCCTAAAAATTAATCATTGTTTCCATTTTTAAGAGATGTGGCATTTATGATAGATCTATTTATGGAAATTAGTACTGTCTCACTTCCATCACAACGAATAGAACCATCTAATGTAATGATGTTGAAAGTGTAATTCGAATAGATTGAATATATAGGTTTCATTCGTCCAAGAAAGTCACTATGGGAAGCACTGATCTTGTTTGTGAAGAATTAATAAGGAACTTTGAGGCTATGTATAAATCATTTTAAGCTTAATCATGTGATGATAAAGAACATGTATATGCTTCCTTGAATTGATGATCTGTTCAATTGATTTAGGGGAGCACAGTGGATCCCTATGATTATCTTACGCTCAGGATATCACCAATTTCCAGTTATTAATGGGAATATCTCAAAAATGGATTTCAGAAGTTGATATGGACATTATGAGTATGTGGTAATTCCTCTCAGTCTCGTGAATTCAACTGTGACTTATTTAGAATTAATGAATTAGAAATTTTACAGGATATATGTATTATATTTTTGTTGTGTTTTTGGACAACATGTTGGTTTTTTTAAGGGAAAGGGATGACCATGATCAACACTCGAAGATAGTGCTGGAAATATTTATGGAAAATGTTTTTAGGAAAAATTATAAAATTGTGATTTTTGGATATAATATGTATTCTTTAATGGCCTTGTAATTTATAAAATTCAGTAAAAATTATTTGTAATTAGTAAAATTCAGTAAATCATAGTTTTAATAAGTAAAAATTTCCAGTATTTAGTAATAATTTAAGGTAAATAGTAAAAAATTCTACTAATTAGTAAAAATTAGTAATAAATTGTCATAATTAGTTGAAATTAGTAAAAATAATAATAAAAATATAAAAATGGTTATAAATAATGACAATAAATAAATAAATAGAATTCAATGTAAATTGACCCAATATTATATTAAAATATTATTTGATATACTTTATAGTAATTTGATATAAATTATATTTCTAAAAAATTACTTGAAAAATGAAAAACAAATAGATCAATGATTTTCATTTCATTGAAATTACAGATTTGATATGGATGAACCAAATTGGTCTTTCCTCATGACCTGGATGATAAAAATTCTATGATGTACACCTTTATCATAATTAGTAATATATTATATTATATAATAATATATTGTAGTTAAAATATTCTTTAATTTCTGAAAAATAGAGATAGTTACAAAATAGTAGAGATAATTTGAAAAAATAAAATAAGTGGGATAGGTTGGGTATGATGCATTGTTAGATGTAGAAACAAAAATTAGTGGTGGAGATTTAGAGATGATAGGAAATGGTTGATATAATTTTGTGTAAAAAATTTGGACATGGTTAGCATATATTGGTTCCATAAACTGAATATTTTAAAAATTATGATTTACAACATTTTAGTAAATCTAAAATTTTCACATCTTCGAAGATTATAAATGATAACTTTGTACCACCCATATCTAAAATTCTTCATAAGGCCTCTAGAACCAGGGAATGAAGGATGTGATGAATTTATGGAGGAATCATGAGGAGGTGGACATGTGTCCATAAAAAGACATTGTTTTCATAAATTAGTGCAATGAAAAATTTGGACTTGGTTGACATAAATAGGTTGCATATTCTAAATATTGTAATATCTATAATTTACCCATTTTTGGTAAATAATATAATTTACATCGTTAGGGTTATTTGGAATAAAAAATTTATTCCCTACATGTCTACTTTTTTCCTTAACTCATTTGAGTTAGGGTAGAGAGGATGTTATGCATTGATGGTAACAACAACAAATGAATCATGAGATGCATTGATGGTATGATTAGTAACATGGGAAGAAGATGAAGTACATGCTATATTTTTTTTAATGATTAATTTTTTTTGATAAATTAGTAAGTATTAATGTTAAATTAGTAAACAATAATGGTAAATCTATATAATTTTTTAAAATTTGGGATAATTAGAAAAATTAGTATTTTTAGAATAAATTTATAAATATTAGTAAAATATATATCTAATCACTATAATTTGTTAAATATAATATTAATATGTATAAAAAACTAGTAATTTGTTAAAACCATGGATAAATAGATAAAAGTGACAATAATTTCAGATAAATGATAATTTTAAAATTTTATACTCTTTTGGGAACTTCATTTTGTAAAAAAAAATTATTCATAATAATTTTATTTATTTTATATTTGTAGATAAATAAGAAACATGATAGATAAATAAATTCATTATTATGCGGTCATGATTGGATAAATCATGATTATAATCCCAACAGTTTGGGTATGAATCCTTTATTTATTCATGGTGTTGAAGCTTTTATATCATTTTAATCATTAAAACTAAAACTGGTTTTTGAAGGGAAAATTAATTTTATAAGTTAGAAATGTGATTTAAGGATGTTTGACACATTTAACAATATTAAGAGTCATCTATAGTATTATGGTTATCAAATAGATTTTGTCTTTGGGTATCAACATACTTAATGTAGTTCAAGTGAAGATACTTATACTTTGTTTCATGATCCAAAATAGTTTTAAAATTTAGAACATGATATGGGTTGTTTGTATTTTAAATAACTAATTCTCTAAATGATAATAAATTAACTCCTATGTAGGAACCATCTGAATTTTATGAGCTGATGAAGTCTGTTGAAGATGAATTAAATCATGGATTCAAAGAATGAAAAGTTGATTTGATTCAAAAATTTATGGATATTAAATTAGATAATGGAATGTCAAATATAAATTTTAAATATATATGTACTTGGCTGAAATGCACTTCTACCTGATAGAAATGTGTTTCCAAAAAATTTCATTGAGAATAAGTGGTTGGTTGGTAGTTTGTGTCATTGTTTATCAAAATATTCATTCATGTTGTAAGGATTGCATCTAATATTATGATGGAAATTAATTATTAGACAGTTTTCCTACATGTGGGAATTGAGGATCAAGGGGGATCAACTAGGGAATTATGGATGTATTCTATTAAATTGTTGATTTATTCCATGTTTATAACATTATTGTATTTTTAATTTATGTCTCCGAACAGTATGCCAGTGATGTAATGTAAGAAAACCAATATTCAAGCTGGTAAAATTTCAAATCATCATTATGATGGTGATTCATGGAAATATTTTTGATGAATCATCCATATATCCTTTTGACCTTATTATTTACAGGACATCCAAATATGAATATAATTGTATTTTTAAACCATTGATTGATGTGTTAAATTTATCAAGATGTAATAGTGTTAGTTCATATCATGTTTTTGTGAAACAAAATTTCATAATGAAAATTTCTTTAATATAGACTCTTAGTAACATCTGGGGATTTGGAATGTTATTTTTTTGGAGTATACATGAACCAAAAGCATGTCTATACTGAATGAGACAAATAAATAATATATTCTTTTCGATTGAAATGACCATTTTTCTATGATAATCTAATATTTATTTCTACCATTCATCCTTTTTAGATGAATATATATCATTCAAGTAAAGGTATAATTGAAAGAGATAGAACTCCAAAAAATATCTCAGGTATTGATTTAATATAAAATTTCTCTTCATTACCTCTAATTACATTTTTACCAACTATAAACAAACAAGCATATATGGATTTTGGATGGACCATAATTTGATAAAGCATGGTATTTTCAGGGATCTACCACATTGGTCAATTTTTTGAGTTCGTGAAATGTTGGACGTCATGTATATTGAGAAGAACATTTTTGGTAATATTTTTTATACAGTCTGGGACTCACCTAGTATGATCATAGATAATTTAAACGTATGATAATATTAAAACCAACAATTTAAGATACCAGAACATGGGTTTAAAAATTTCAGATCACAGAAGTTAATGAATCCAAATTTCACTTATACAAATTTTGATGAACTGCATTTATTTTTTCTTTCCATGTATTGCGGGTTTGATACAACTAGATGGTTAGGTTTTATTTTTTCTATGTATAAGAAACAACTATATTACTAGCGTAAAAATTTCATGATTTTCATGTTTTATTGGAAGGACATATACCAATTGTGTCAAGAGGATTCATTAATTTTTGGATTTGGGATGCTATAATTGAATATTAATATATTTTCATAGATATCCCTCTGGTGACAATATAATATTATTTAATTAGTAAACTGTAATAATTTTTTGTTTTAAAATTATGTAAACGAGAAAAAAATAACACCAACATTCTTTAATTTGATGTTATATTTGATATTACATTTTCCACATTAATAAAAATGTGGAGGGTCATTACATTTATGATAGATGTATCCATATAAGAGATCTATGAAAAAAAATAAAAAATATCTACGTAAACAAGAATCAGTTGAAAGATCAATTGCAGAGGCCTATTTATAGAAGGATGTTTTTGTTGTGCACCCATTATTTCTAACCTGAATATCTGATAAAAATAAATTTATTGGTTTTAATGAAGGAAATATTGACTAAGAAAGAAATCTTAAATAATAAATTTTAATCAGCCTTATATTATATTTGGTGTCATTCAGAAATGGTGTTTTTCATATGTCATACACCAGGTGGATCATAAATCTGTTCTGCTCAACTGTACCGAAATGAATAAATAATTAAGTGAGTGATTCTACCACATAATATTTAATTTTTTAAAAATATTAATTTATATTAATTTATATATAGATTATATATTGATAATATCAAGAAATAATTTTGATAAATTATAGGAGCTTCTCAGGATGAATGTTGACAACATAATTTGTTGTGTCAGTTTAAAGTCTATTATTGAAAATTGTTTATTGTTTAATATATGAAATAAATTTATTACTTTTTCTATTGATAATTTTTCCAATTTCATAGATATAAATACATTCATATAAATTTTATAATCGATTGTGTGCATTGAGTAAGCCACCAAAAAATATTTAAATCATAAATTTCATATGTGGTGAATGGTTTTAAATTGCATACACATTTATTTTGTAAATAAAAAGTAAAAATTAATAATGGTGTTTTAATTATGTTATCACATAATAGATAAATTAATGTTGTATTTTATAGAATCATGTATGAAATAATTGAGCAATGTTTTTTAATACTAAAATATGGAATACTGTTTAAAGGTTATTGGTTTGATACTGATTGAGGCTAGTGTGTTCATCCCCAACATGGAATTGTTAATATTAAATATACATATATTTTTTTCAAATAAATTATCCATTTTTTAGCTATTCAATAAAACCAAATACATTATTCCAATTATTTTTCTAAATTAAGAATGTTAAATGATTGGAGGAGCATTTTAACAATGAAATCCCATGTAAATTAGTTTATACAATATGAATGTGGTTCAATTAAAGTCAATGTAAATGAAAATTTTCAAGATAAAACACCAAATAAATATTGTCAATGAAGATACATGAATATGAATGATGAAAAAAATAGTTATGGGTCAAAGGTAAAGTTTATGATGATGATGTGAGAAATGAATGTAAATTAACAATTCATAATGAATGTGAAACGTTTGTGGAAATTGATGAAACTGAGTTGGAAGATTACGATATTGAAAAATTCTAAACATTGATGAATACAATTTTAAAGAAATAAACAATTATTTATTTGTCATATTAAAATTAAATAAATAAATATATTATAATTATCTTAAATTATTGGATTAATTTTTTTTTCATGTTTTAGATGGGTGATGAGACTTATGATGACATCTTCTGTGACCTTGAGAAGGTCATACAAATTAGTTATGAGCCCGGTGATATTTCATCAGTATATCAACATCGTAGTACTTCCTCATTGACTTGTAGGGGTTGGGATATTGTGAAATTGATGATTTTCAATCTTATTCTCGAGTGGTATCCATGTCTTGACATCGATCTAAACTTTCAGAGTTTGGTTCAACTATGAAATTTGTATAGTTTTTATTTATTTTCCTTAAGATACTAATGTACTAAGTATTATTATTATTTTTTATGTTTTTCTTCACATCTTTTTACATATGGATACTGGGCAGGGGAGTGTTATTTTGTGAAAATATTTTTCTGAGGAATTGGTGAAATGGGATCAGGTTGTCATTAACATTCGGCATGGAATGATTTATAACTAGATGGTATATAGATAAATATTTTTTGTGAAATTTATTTAATTATTAAAATTATTTAAATAAAAAATTACGGTTTTATGGTATTTTTTTATGATATTATGTGGAGATCTATCAAGGATTCTTGGTAGGTGTGTATGCATGAGCACTATCACTAGTTATTAAATGTTTGATGAGGAAATCCATGAAAGAAGGGAGGATTTATAGATTTTGATCAGTCTTGTTGTACCCATCAAACAGATTATATTTTATCAAAATTTTGATATAGATTATGTAACCACCGGTTGAGAGATAGTTTTCATAATATTTTGTCTTTAGGATGGCAGAACCATGGGAGATAAGTGGTGACCATTCACACAATTATTCATACATTTAGTTTGCATCGATGAAAAATGGTATGTAATATTATAAATAATTAATATAAAATTAAATGTATACTATTTATTTTTACACAATCAAGAGGACTAACATCCATATATTACAAAGATTGACGTTTATAATAGGAAGTTCAATGGTCCTCTCATAGGAGAGATTGCAGATGGTCAGTAACATCATATTGTGTCTAGTATAATTTTTTAACATAAATTTTACTAAAAATAATATTTTAAATTCTGTAACATCAAATTTTTATTAAAGGAGTCATATGAGTATGTGACTTCTCAAGAAAAATAATGATTTTCAAGATAAAACTGAGTTTCAAACAACTGGTGAAGTAGGATTTGACGATAAAGAATAGATGTAGGCGATGTAGTATACTTTCGAGAAGGGAGGAGTTATTTCTATCAATTCTCAAATGGCAACTTGTATTTTTAGGGTACTATTTTATGTTTGATGTCCAACTCAGGGGGATCTTGTGTAGATTTCTCATAATCAGTCTCAAGGTATGAGGGGCATCTATGAGCTATGTCTGAGGAAATTGAGGCTATATGATGGTAGATGGATGATCTCAATCTATAACACCAGTAAGAGGTTGTGGAATTGTGATGATGGCCAGAGAAGAAGAATGAGTATATTTAGTGTCTTGATTAAAGATTAGGGACAACAACCTCTCCCCTTCCACTTCATAATAAACTTCCCCTACCCCTTCAAAATGATGGAAACATTATGGATATATATATTATTTCAAAATTTATATAAAAATACATCATGTAACATTTTTTTATTTTATTTTTCCAATTTTAAAACATTTTAAAACTTTTTCAATTTTTTATTAGTTTAATTAAGGTGGGTTTTCTACATGGCACAAATAATATTTTCTGATTCGAGTAGTGACCCATTAAAAATAATAATTTTTTTAGTCATTTTTGGTGATGGATTTTTTGAAATGCGACCCCATCGAAAATAGAGATTTGGGATTTTATCCCATCACAAATTATATATATTTCAATTCTTTTAATTATATTATGTTTCATAATCGACATGAAAAAAATAAAATTAACTGAAACATTAAATACCATTATGATATATATTTTTTAGAAATGAAATAAACTTATTTATTTACATTCTCAAGAAAAGTTTCATGTTTATTAGTTTTTTATTTTTCTTATTACCAAGTAATATATGACTAATTAATCATTAATGTTTACGTCATTTGTTTCACTGGTATTTTTCATTTGTTTAACAAATCAATTTGGGAGGTTAAATATGGAAGGAGAGATTGTTATTTATAAATAAGATGATAAATAATCTAGAAATATTTATCATACTAATAGGAAAAAAAATTTATTTTAAAACCCATCATGATATATGGTAATAGAAAATAGACATTGATACAATCATAGAGACAGCAAGCCAAATGTACACAAGAGTAACATTTCCATTTTTTAGTTATCATTAATGAAACATGTTAAGTAATATATTATCATTCTAAGATGATAATAAAAAAATTATACAATTATATTTATTCATATATACTTATATATTTCATCAGTGTGGTGTGGTAGTGAAAAGATAGTCACATTTTTTAAGGCAATTGTTGAATGGTATATGAATGATGTTATCAAATTATAGTGTTAGAAAGAAAGTGATATATTATACCTTAATAATATAAATATGTAACCTATATTATAATTATGTAATATATATAAAATTTAAACATCAAATTTATCCATATTACCTTCCATGATAAGTGTTAGTAAATGATAAATCTCATCACAACGTGAGACGAAAGTCCATAGTACACAAGTGTGATTTTATAATATATCCTCCATAAGGGATTTCAAAAATGTATAAAAGATATAATGAATAAATAATTATACATATGTTATACAGATCATATATATACATTATATACATCATTATTCTTAACTATGATAGGTGGTAATTGAAAAAGGAATGAAAATTATACGTGAGGCGTAGTCTATCATACACAAGAATGATGATTTTATAACCCATTTGATGGATTTAGGGAAGATTTTTGGTAATTAATAAAACATTAAACCTTATCATTATATTTAATATACAACTTTTATTATATATTAATAGTTTAATAATAATCTTAGTACCTTTATGAATAAACTAAATAAAGGCGCTCATTGAAGAAAAATACCTCTTCTTCAGGTAACCACCATAGCATTATATCACATGCCTTACTAGGCTTGATTTATACTAAAAATATGTATTCTATGATTAGTGGAGTGAAATTGTTAATTGATTTTTCTAGTTATTTATATATAAAATTTTATTTATTGGTCTTATCAACTGAGGGGAGTGAGTTTCTTTTTATAATTGAGAAGGTGAGGTATTTTTGAGTGGTACCTAAATTATTCAATAATGGGAAGTCACTCTCACCCCATGTGTGTAAAAATTGATATATAAAGTGGTCTTATGATTATATTCTTCTAGGAATATCTCTAAAACACACAAAAAATGCATGTTTTATACATCTTGTTCATTGCATTCTAATTTACCTACTTTTAACATTTATCTTTTTCACTATAGTAAGTTGTTTTTATAGGCCATGTTATTTATAATTTTTGTTAAAATATAATGGGAAATATTAGATAAATTAATAATTATTATACATATGATCTAAAATTTATCAAACAATACTATTTTATATTTTGAAATTAAATTTTAACAGATGTTCCAATAACGCACCAAATAATTGTTTTAAACTTAAAAATGAATACAAATTTTTAACTATTTTTCTATAAATATAGATAATATAACAGAAAAATTGGTTCATTAATGGACCATTGTTTAATTTTTACCATTTTCAAAACAAATGGTATTTTTTAGTATTTTTTGAAATTTAAACTACTTAATAAAATATCAATTTAAATAAGATAACATTAATGTCTATTATGACAATATTCATTTATAATTTATTTAAAAAATATAAAAGTAATGCTTTAATTATAATATATAATATTAAATTATATATATCCTGATATAATTTTCTATGAAAATAATGTTACATATTGATTAATTCAATTTAAATGAATTTTTATAAATTTATTGTCATTTATTTATTTCTTATTTACTAAATAATTAATAAGTTAGTAATTTTAATCATTTAATGTAATTATTTCAACTCAAAAAATTATAAATAAATTATCTTGATTAAAAAATTCATTTATCATTCAACATAATATTTATAAATAAACATATATTTTTTCATCCTTATCCAAAATCATTATATACAATAAAAGTAATGAAGGTTCCTTTTTTCCTTATCTACCATATTTTATATGTTACATTTATAGTAAAGGCTATGAAATATCATAAAAATAAATACTTAGGTGATAATGGTAGAAATATGACAATAAAATTAGTTTTGGACAATTTGGATGTTTAATGATTTTCTTATAATCATATTTTTACCCCTATAAAACAATTTTTTTCCTTAATCACCGTACCAAATTTTTACAATTTTAACTATTCATTTTCAATCAAAATTATGCTCATGATATTATATATTATAAATTATTGAGATTCCTAATATGGTATCCATCTATGATAATTGAATTCAACAATTTTAGAAAAATAATATAAAATTAATCCCACATATTCAACGAGAAACATTGTTTCCAGATGAAAATATTATATGGTTTACAAAGTTTTTTAATTGATTTTCAATTTGAAAATTAGTCAAATGTCCTAAATACGTTTAATATATATAACTGATATAATTTAAATTTAATTCCAATTTATAATATAACTAATCATTAAAAATAATTTATAAGAAAATGCATTTTTCAGTTACAATTGTGTATTTTTCACTCTTCATAAAATGTAACAGTTTAGAATGTTATAAAAAATTAACAAAAAGTTTAATTTTAAATAAATATTTAAAAAATGAAGATTAATTTTCAAATAACCTTTCTAAAATTGATAATAATTAATTATATGTTATGTTTTAGAATACGGCTAAACTACCTTTTTGAAAAATAATGCTTTAAAAAGAAATTCATTTACATTTAAAAGATACTTATTTTTTCTATAATGTATTGATAAACATTGACTTTATTTTATGCATGTTTAAACTATAAAATATTGATAATTTAGTTTCTATAATACCTTTGGAATACAATAATATTGTTCCTTTTGACATAGCGTTATGTGTTCTATATGATATCAAATAGATAAAATGTAAATAATTATTTTTAATGGTTTGTTTAAGAACAGTGTCATGTGTCTCATATAATATCAAACATAATTTTCATTTTTTTAAATTATTGGGTGTTATAAATTGATTAATTATAGGATAAAACATAATCATATAAGGAATCATTTTTTAAGATATCACGTCCAAAACGTGATATTTCATTAGAATTTGATATTAATTATTGTAAATATAGTAATATTATCTCTGAATAACTACCTACTGCAAGGTTTAATTTTTTTAAGTGGTGTTAATATTATTTATTTTCAAATAAATCCTTTTATTTTTTTGTTAAATAATTAGAGTTTTATATAATTTTTTTCTATACTTTTTTTTTTACTTTTGATGGTTACTCAATTTTTTCTACTTTTTAGTAAAATGTTTTTATGTTATTTAATAATGATGTATTGTTTTCATTTAAAAACATCGAAGGATTACTCTATAAACATTTGTCTCTATAAAATGAATGATCACCTAAAACCATGAATGTAAACCTCTTATCTCTATCCTAATTTCTACCATGTTCCCTTTTGATCTATCACAATCTCAATATATTGAACTGTGGTTTTATAATCTAAAAAATTATAATTTTCATGATAAAAAAATAAAGAGAGCATATAATGTCAATAGAAGTGGAATGAAGTGATATAGGCCCTATATTTCAAAATTTAGAGTGTTTTAATGAAATGTTTATTATTTCAATGGATGTATCATATGAATATGTTGCTGAATAATGAAAATAGTTTTTATGATCTTGGGTATATGTTCATTGACAGAAATACAAAGAATATTTATGAAAAATATGTAATAGTTTTTTATGAGGATACATATCTTTTTTTCACATAGCGATGATATAATATCATCTGAAGTACATTATCATGAATTTTATATTTCCTTGAAGGATATAATCTAGATATTCAAATACCTCCATGATGAAAATTATCATTTTAGTTTAAGATCAATTAGGAAAAGTGTAAAATAATCAAGGAATACCAAGAACAGAATCTATTAAATCTATAATAGTAAGATGGTGATTATAATGGGTTTAGGGTAACTCCCCAACCAAGAATCCTGGAGTCGGTGCATTATTTTATTACAATTTAATGATTATAAGGAATAAATTATATAGGGCCGATCAATTTACATGTCTTGGAGAGAATGATTACATACATGATACCCATAATATATTGGTAAATAGATAGTGAAAAAATTATTCATAATAATGAAAATAAATTTCATCCTATAATATTTATTCAAAGAGTTCTTCATCATAGCCTATGGAAATGAATAATAATAAGGGTGATCTCAAACACCCAGCAATGGTAAGATAAGTGGAATCAATAATTATTCAATATGAATAAATTTACATGGGAAGTAAAATAGATGTTAACATAATCCATTTAAATAACTAGATAAGTTATGGTAAAAAAACATGGTAGGAATCTGAAAACACACACCATTAAATAAATGAACTAATATTGAAATGCATCTTTAGATATGTCATCACAAAATCTCATTGATAAATAATATTTCAATTGTAAATAAAGGAAATTATTAATTATCAGATGCCATTATCCCAAGAACATTATACAATTAACGTTAGAAGGCATTTTAAAATATTTGGACAAGTAATTCACCTCATGAGATTCTTGATGCTTCGAGGGGCTTGCATTAACCATTTCCCAACACCTAGGGCTTTCCTTAAATAGTCCCCATCTTATGTACTGAATGTCCAAAACCTTCCACATATATTTAATAAAACATTTATATATATAAAATAACCATTTTGAATAAATAATATGTATATATATATATTATACCTCAATGTAGATTATGTAACAACAAGGGTTTTTGAGATTAAATAATTAATCGGGAAGAAAAACAAAAGAATTCCAAAGTGTCCCATGACACATGAAATGTTTAAATAATACTTCTTCATGAATTAAATTAATATTATTATATTATTAGGATGACTAGTTTTATTTTATATAATTCCAAAATTTATAATATATAAAAAATAAATATTAATTGGTTTATAATAGAAATAAGTCTCAATTGAATTTATTTTGAGATGAATTCCCTTTCCTTATCCTTTCTTTTGGTTCTAAAGAATTTAGCCTCTTATAGAGTAATTTAAAATATTTTACTAAATAATATAGTAATAATAAAAATGTTTTTGATAACTATATTTTATTTCCTCATAATATTTTATTACCCCTTTCTGAACACCCTTTCATCAATTTCACTTTATCAAGAGTTAATTTCCACGTTTGCTCGAGTTTGTTTTAAAATGATATTTATTGTAATCATTACATAGAGCATGTTTTCATCATCTAAATAATTTGACGATGTATTAATTATAATATAGAATATATATATATATATATATATATATATATATATTTATTTTATTCCATTTTATTTGGAGATTATAAATGAAGTGCACCATTCATGGAAATGATAGGTCATGCAAATGCATGAACAATATTTCCATTTAATTTTTTTATAAAAATAATAGAAAATAAATGAAAAATATGTATATTATAACTCCATAATCATATATTTTTTATATATTTTATGTATTCTTTTGAAAAACATCCTTTATATATTACATGTATGGTTTGAACGAGTCACATGACTTTGAGGGGCAGTATTGAACACTTCCTTAAATGGACTTATTGTATTTATACTAGATGGAAAGTATAAAATAATGTTATAAAAAAATTATTAAAGTATTAAGAAGTTATAAGTATAATATATTTCATATATAAAAATATATTCCTATATAATTCCTACCATAACAAGTGGTATTGGAAAAATGAACAATCATCGTTTCGACAGGTCGTAATTCGACATACACAGAAACAAAATGATCATTTCTAATTAGATAGAGATGTGTGTATGTGTAGGTCAAATACTTTTCATAAATAACAATTATCATATTTATAATATTTTTTTTATTCAGTAATATAATAATATTATTATTGGGAGTGGAAAATTTAAATGAGACTAAAAATCTTGAGAGACGACTTGACCTCTTAATTAGGTAACATCGTTTCGTTTATATGAAAAAACTTCTCTGGAAGGCTTTCATCCGAAATTAAGGAATCATGTTAGAGGCTAGGGATGTGGGGAATATTTATGGATATATATTTTCTGAATCTATAAGGTTTTACAGGATTGATTTTGTGGAAGAAGTGGTGTCCTTTTATAGGGAAAGAAAATGACACACTTGGCATTTCTGGAATCATGTTAGGTGTACACATGTTCATACCTGAAAAAAGATATAACAAAAAAATAAAAATATAGGATGGAATGTTCATGGGTAATATATGTCAATAAATTGGGTTTTTTACAAGGTTATAGGTCATTTGGCACTTATGTTAAATGTTTTTTATTTTATTAAGCTTAATTTTCCATAATAATAGCAAATAATTTTAATTACATTTGCTAATATTTTGGGTCAAGAACTATTTCAACCGTTTTATAAATTATAAATTATTCTTATTTCAAATATGGATTTCATTTATTTAATTAAAAACATATAATAGTAATAAATTAATTTAAAATGCATCCTATAGGTGGGACGACAATGATGATTTTTAAAGAAAAACTACGGAATTTTTGATAAGTTTTTTCATTAAATTTCAATGTAAAATTGATTCCAATAAAATAAATTTTATTAATTAATATAAATTTAATATGAATAAAATTTGAAACCAATTAAGTGAACAATTTGTACTTATAAATATATTAGATGAAAATGCAATTTTGAATTATATTTTTTTATTTTTCTCTATTCGTTAAAAAATGAACAGTTTCATATAAATATAAAAACATGACTATAAAATAATTAATATATTTATATTTAAAATAAGATGCATATTTTGACATTATAAATAAACTATACTGTCAACATATTTTTTTTAAAAGGGTTTTCAATTAATAGTTGCTAAGATTTCCTTTATAAAAATATTGTTTTTTATGTGTAATATTTGGTTTCTTCTCATCTTATGCCTTTAAAATATATTTGATGAACATAAACAATATTATATTGAACACATTAAATATATATATATATATTACATTAATATCACCCAATAATTTTTTAAAATTAAATATATTATGGTAAAATAGCATTTTTGAAAATAATAATTTCTTCTTTTATATTCAATTAGTTTTCATAATCAATTTTAATTAATTTATATCCAAGGAGTTATTTTTTAAATTTTTGTAAACTATAGATATTAATATATGATTTAAACATTTTTATAAATAATAATTTAACATGTAGTATATATTATATTATGTTTAATTATATGTCATTATTCGGTAGAACTCAGTCTTTCATGTAATTTATGATTTTGAAGAAAGTCCCACTTGCATGTAACAATAGGCATCTCATTGTTGAGGGCATCTACAAATATAGAATATATCAAATTTATTGATAATAGTTAATATATTTTGATATTTATTTTTATTATATCCCCTTACACACTTGATGTCTCATGTCAATAAAGCTATAGAATACACAGTTCTTATTTTATAATTTTGGGGGTGTAACATTCTCCCCACCATAAATAAATTGAATCCTTGAAATTTAAACATGTTCTTGGTAATTTATGGATTGAAAATAATCGATTTTTTCAATAACCATATTGTAAAAAGTGTCAATATCACAAATTCTTAATAAGAGGGAAAGTAAAGAAAAAATATTATTTAACTAGGTTCCTGAGTGAGATAAAATAGGTGGGAAATTGAAACATGTACATGGAAGGAAATTCCGAATTATAAAGTTATTATGGGCACTAGTAGAGAACATGTTTAGATGATAATTTTTTTCCATAAATCCATAAACCATAGGTGTGAATAAATTTCATTGATATCATAAAAATGATTTTAAGAGTGAAAATGTTTGGTTTCAAAACCATCTAATTGTAATAGTTATTAAATTATTTCACTTTATTAGGATATAAGTAAATATTCATTCCTATAAATTGTTTCTTTTCCTTTTATTTCACCATGAACTATTTATACATCATATATGATCTCTTGATTCCCCATATGGTTAATTAATAAATTTACCTCTAAAATATTATCCAATGATAATCATAAATTTTTTTATAAATGGATAACTTTTTCAATAGATTATGATCCAACCACTTGTAAAGGAGAGTCACTGAATATCCAAAACAAACATATCATTAGCCTTTAATCAAAATGAAGTAGCTATAAATTTTCACATTCTAAACAAGTTAATAACATCATCTTATATCCTCTAAAAATATGGTAGTAAGTCCAATTAACATGAATTATTCTGAATTCATAATGTAAAAAACATGTTATAAGATATATTACATAAATTAAAAAGTGTATTAAACACAATCATAGATATCATAGAACACTTTTCGACAAGTCATTAATCAGTTCAATGTTAGCTATCTCTTTTTGAAATCAATAATTTCTTTATCATCGTATCAAAATCAAAGAGATATTGTAAAGACCTGTAAAATTCAAGGAAATTTTTTTATTAATTTTCTTTGGGATTTTTCATGAACGCAGTTTCTGATGGCACTTGATTCCGAGGCCCGGTGTGCCCAGAATTTTTATCCAAAGTTTAGCTCGGGTATATTCAGTGAACGAACGAGCGGGATTTTCTAACTTTTGAACCAGTGCTTGGAATCGAATTTCGAGGGCACCGATGGAACCACAACGCCGATAATTTCTTAGAAACACCTTTTCCGGAGTTTCGTTTTCACGAGAGAGGATGATAAAAATTGTGGAAGTTAAAATAAAAATTTAACTACTATTTTTATTTTTCTAAGTGGATTTAAGCTTTGGGTGGATGTTGGGTAACTACCCAACATCCCATGGAAGTTTATGAGGGTGGTGGGGCCCACATGAACCCCACCCCTTCACATTCCTTAACTCCCTCAACTCACATTTTAATATGATAACTTAAGTATTAATAACATATGTTATTAATGAAGAGTGAGTTTAATGTGTGTGTTTGAAATTGAAACTAATTTCTAGTTAATAAATTAAGTGTGGGCTTAATTTATTTTTGGGTTAGATTTTTGTGGTGGAGTCTTTGGGAGAAAATGGCTAAGGACTTGAGGAACTTCTTCGTCTTCGACGAAGAACGCGAAGAACACATCGGTCTCCGACGAAGAACACCGAGTTCTTGGAAACCGATTACGCGACGCCATGTACCGCGATGCCGTCAACGTCTTCTTTCACGACGTCTCTTACCACGACGAATCCTCGTTCGACGAAGCTCGGTTCAAGCTCACACGAGGTTGGGGTTTATGCGATTTCTTTTCATGATTTTCTCCCGTTCATTATCCACGTATAATTGGATCGCATGCTATCAATTAACGGGAGGAGGCCGGACAACAAAAACACTACCGACCCCACTCCATTTTATTTTCTTGTTGTTGTGGTATGACGGGAAGTGACGTGGTACCGTCGCACCGCGTGGAAACGAACGGCAAGAATGCGCGATGACGACACACCACGTTTTTAAAAATATGAACCAAGTCGCAGCGCCGTCGCGCCGCGCCGGATAACCGCAAAAGCACTGCGGCTAGATCGGGGCCGCGGCGGAGGGGTGCAGCACCGTCGCGCCGCACCGGACGAATGAGGGCCGCGACCAGTACTGGGTCGCGGCGAAGTGTGGGAACCACCGGCCGGAAACGGGCCGCTGGCGTCAGAGCAGGGAGGGGACCGACCGTTGCCGGTCCCGTGGCGGCAGAAACCGGCTGGCCGGGGCGGGCTGGCTGGACGGGAGAGAAGCTGGGGGTTCGAACCCCCGACCGAGTAGCTAGCGGCCCCCATTAAGGGGGGCCACGGTTACAAAACACGGGGGGGGGGGGGGGGGGGGGGGCAGCCCCCCCCCCCTCAAACCGAACGTCTCGGCCATTCGGCCGAGTGAGATGGCATCGCGTGCCGGCCCAGGCGGCGCCCACCCGGGCTGACCCGGACCTGGGTCGGGTCGACCCACTTCGGGCCGACCCAGGGGGTCTCGGGCCAGGTCGGTCTAGGGCCCAAAACCCCCGTTTCAGACTCTTTTTGGTCTTTTTCCCATATCTTGGGCTACAGACCTCCGATCGACACGCCATCAGCGGTGATGCGATCCTTGGATCGAGACGGTATTTTCAGTGTATCTCACTCAAGGTTTCGGAGAACTTTGGATCCGGCCGGGTTGTTTCGTACACGAAACCAACCGGGCCGTCGGAGCGGAAACACTCATAACTTGAGTTCCGGACGTCCGATTGACATGCCATCGACTTTGTTGGATTACTCTTAGTGAGACGGATCTTTTGGATTACTCCGCCCGAGGTTTGGATGCAGGTAGAGTACAGTTTGGTTGGTTTTGCCTTAAATACCAACCGGGCCCCTGGGACGAAAATGTCAATAACTATCAGACCAAACGTCTGATTGACGCGCCGTCTGCGACGTTGAGTTCCTGTTGACGATACAGAACTTTTGGATACATCAACTCTAGACTATGTGACAGTTGATGTATCAGCCTCTCGGCTCGTGGAGCGGACCCTCGCGAACGAGCTTGCTGTGTGCGGGAACCCTAGAGTTGGTTGCGTTTGCGACTGTGATGACGACGACTGTACAGAGAACCTCAGTGGATTTGATGACGACGACTACAACACTCAGTGATCCTACGTGGTTCAGTGCTACCGATCCTGTGTGGGTCTGATCCTGTGTGGGTCAGCGCTCAGTGGTTCTGTGTGAGTCAACGCCTACAGATCCTGTGTGGGTCCGATCCTGTGTGGGTCATTACTGGGGTTAGTTACCTATCGATTCTTTGTGGGTCAGATCCTTTGTGGGTCATTTCGGGGGTTAGTACCTATTGATCCTTTGTGGGTCTGACGGCTTAGATGAATCAATGGAAATATCTGATCATCTCTATCATCATACGAAGAAGTATACCTGTGTGACCTGAATCCTGTTTTTCTTTCCTTTGTGGATTGTGTTGTGCTATCCTATGTGGATTACGTTTTTCTTTCCATTGTGGATTGTGTTGAGCTATCCTGTGTGGATTACGTTTATTTCCTATGTGGACTGGGTTGTACTTGGGCTCGGATGATGGAGCTGAATGAGAATTGAAGACTTAGGTATATGAATGGGAATATACCTAAGCAGAGTCGGATGTTACTTCGTGATTGTATCATTCCTTTGTGGATTATCCTTTGTGGATTCTAGGAGACCTCCGTGGGTCTCGGGGTCCCTACTGAGTAGCTTATACTCACCCCTGCACGAGCTATGCCCGCACTACATTGTGTTCGTTGTAGACGACGGACAACACTGATCATGGTTGAGGCATGCGGAGCAGGACGGTACCTGGAGGTGGACCACTGGGCGGGACGTACTCGGAGCGGTCGGCTGGACCCAAGGAGCAGTGGAGGCTATCTGTACCCACCCTTCAGGTGGTATTTCCAGTGGATATATCGGTGTTGCGGCTTTACTTTTCAGTTGATGTTTTCCCTTCCAGTTGTACTTTACTTTTAGTTTAGGTTTGTATACTAGCCCACTTACTTTTCCACACTTACTATTGTACTCAGTTTATGCTTAGTGTTTACTTCTTCTGCTTGCTTGCTCTGTGGTGTTTGTTAACTTTACAAAGGCAATGCCTTCCATTTTTTCCGGGATTTACGCCTTGGTGCTAGTCCCCATCTCCTGGCCTATGGAAGGCGGGCTTGGGGTAGTCACGGCACGGGCCCCGAGGACGGGTCGTGACAAAATGGTATTAGAGGAGTTCGGTTCTAATAAAGAACTTGAGACTCTGATCTTTTTCTATGTGAAGCAATAGTGTTAAGCTTATTGGGTGTGGTTATCAGTTCAAGGAGTCCAGTGTTGGTGCGGCGTCCGACGTATCCGTACACCAGGACCCTGATTTCTTATTTCCGACTTAATGCACGAAAACATTGATCGCATGTGTGTGTTTCATGTTTTCTTTGTGATTACTTTGTGTCAACTCACCAGGTATACTATTCTGACCATGGCACACCTGTTTTCTTTTTCATGATGGCCCCACGACGGCAGCCAGCTAGGGTTCCGAGAGTTGAGCGTGACGACAGCCCACCGAGCGATGAGGCCTCGGTATATGGCCCTTTGACAGCTAAGGCACCAGCATTACCTCTACCCGTCGAGCCACCGATTCTTCCAGCCCCAACCACTGACGATGCACGTTGCCTTAGTGCACTGCATAAGTTCCAGCGCCAGCGACCACCCATGTTCCGCGGGGAGACAGACCCCCAGGCAGCCGAGGACTTCCAGGAGGTAGTGGTACGAGTTTTACGGTTAGTGAGGACACCATCAGACCTCATGGTGATCCTCGCAGCGAGTCTACTGCACGCAGAAGAGGGCCGATGAAGGATCTTGATGCTCCAGGTGCATGATGAGGCATCTCTTCTATGGATGGACATTGAGAGCCTCTTCCGCTAAGAGTTTGTCCTAGCCACCCTATGTGCGGTGCGCATCCAGGAGCTTCTTCAGCTGCGGCAGGGCAGCTTGACGGTCGCCTAGTACTCAGCAAGATTTACCGATCTCTCGCGCTACTCCACAGAAATGGTACGGGACCCATTCTTCCAAGTCCAGACCTTTGAGCAGGGATTGAGACACGAGATCAGGGCATCGCTGATCTCCCTCAGCATTCCGACTCAGGCAAGAGTACTAGAGCGAGCCCTTTTGATCGAGAGCTTTCTTGCTGATCCTTCTTCAGCAGCGAGACCTACCGCGGGGCGACACGTAGCAGAGTCATCTGAAGTAGGAAGTCGACGGATGACTCATGGGTCCAGGCAGACCAGACCATCAGGCAGACGACCTCAGGACCCTGGCTCAGTAGTGTGGGGCACACAGCGCGGAGCCAGTCTTTCGAGAGGCAGGCAGTGCTACACAAGCGGCGGGCAGGGCCACATGGCTTGTGACTGCCCGACCCACCATCCCGAGGAGCAGCAGATGGTTGAGGGGCCACCCAGGCAGAGGGAGAGGGTCGACCGTGGCGGTCTGCAGGGAGCTTATAGACGAGGCAGAGGAGCTGGCCGAGCAGCAGGTGGTTGGTGACGCTTTGAGGCTCTACCACCACCTCCACCAGGAGGTCCACCCCTCCCACAGGGAGCTGGTGGGCAGAGACAGGCACAACTCCAGGCAGCGGAGGCCTACGACCACGACGCGCCCGAGATGATTCGAGGTACTATCTTTGTCTATTCCACCCTTGCTACAGTTCTTATAGACACAGGAACGAGTCACTCTTTCATAGCCGCTAACTTTGTTCGGAGCTCGGAGATTCCGACAGAGCCGTTGGCTCGATCCTTACGGCTAGAGACTCCTACGGGAGCAGACTCGATGATTACGCACTGGTGCCGGCAGTGTGAGATTACTCTAAGAGGCGAGAGATTCGGGTGGGATCTTTTTGTAGCGGCGTCGAGTCCTTATGACGTCATCTTGGTCATGGATTGGTTATCTACAGTCCATGCACAGATTGAATGTATTAGGCGTACGGTGCGATGTGTACGCACCGATGGGAGCAGGTTCACCTTCACCGGAGAGAAGGGAGTATTTGTAGCACATGATGGACTCTCGCAAAGGAGAGGACAACCCATCACTCATCAGTTGGCTAGTCTCATCCGAGGAGCAGTTGACGTGCAGAGTCATGGTTTTCTTGCAGTGGTGGATCAATATACAGACATCTTTTCCGACGACGTTCCAGGACTACCTCCTTGCAGAGAGGTAGACTTTTATATTGACCTATACCCCGGGACAACCCCGATATCGACTCCAGCATATTGGATGGCCCTCACCAAGCTTCGAGAGCTACAAGTATAGTTGGAGGACTTGCAGGGCAAGGGGTTTATCCGACCCAATGTTTCACCCTGGGCTTCCCCGATTTTGTTCGCCAAGAAGGCGGACGGGAGCTTGCGACTTTGTGTTGACTATCGTTGCCTAAACCAGGTGACAGTGGGGAACATGTATCCACTACCGAGGATTGATGACCTCTTCGATCAGCTGAAGGGAGCATAGTGGTTCTCAATGATAGACCTCGGGTCAGGCTATCATCAGCTCAGAGTTTGGGACGGGGACGTGCAGAAGACGACCTTCAGGTGTCGGTATGGCCACTATGAGTTCTTGGTTATTCCATTCGGCGTAACCAATGCTCTAGCAGTGTTCATGGCCCTCATGAACAGGATCTTTCAGCCATACATCGATCAATTTGTCATGGTCTTCATCGACGACATTTTGATTTACTTGACCACTGAGGAGGAGAACGCCTACCACTTATGGGTTGTACTAGACACACTCTAAGAGCACCAGCTTTATGGTAAGCTCTCGAAGTGCCAGTTCAGGATACGTGGGGTCCACTTATTATGACACGTCATCTCTGAGGCGGGAGTTGCTATGGATCCTGCGAAGATCGAGGCAGTGCTAGCTTGGGAGCCACCCAGGAGCATGACGGAGGTGCAGAGTTTTTTGGGACTAGCTGGATACTACCGAAGATTTGTGCCAGACTTCTCCAGATTTGCGGCACCACTCTCACCTTTGATGAAGATATAGAAACCCTTTGTGTGGTCAAACAGATGTCAGCAGAGCTTCCAGAGCTGAGACAGAGATTTACCAGCACACCTATCTTAGGGTTGCCTGAGGAAGGAGTAGGGTACGTAGTCTACTTCGATGCATCAGGGACCGAACTCGGATGTGTCCTGATGTAGGAGTGGGCCATGATCACCTATGGATCACTTCAGTTGAGGCCGCATGAGAAGAACTACGCTACCCACGACCTGGAGTTAGCAGCAGTGGTCTTCGCTCTGAAGACATGGTGACCCTACCTGATGGGTGAGCGATTTACAGTCTTTTCTGACCATCAGAGTCTCAGGTACATCTTCTCTCAGAAGGACCTGAACCTGAGACAGTGTCGATGGCTCGAGTTCCTCCTGGACTATGACTTTGAGATAGTCTATACTCCTGGGAAGGGGAACATGGTAGTTGATGCTCTCAGCAGGAGGACGGGCATTCAGCTACATGAGGAGGAAACAAAGCAGCTAGCCTCTTTGCAGATATCCTTCGTGGATAGAGATGGAGCAGCCTTCCTTCAGTCTCTCACAGTCACCCCTCCACTACTGCAGCGGGTCGGAGAGGCACAATGTGGGGACGCTGACTGTGAGACGCGGCGTGCACAGATATCCTTAGGACAGGCACCTGATGGTTTCCCCTTTGGAGCAGAGCACGATGTCCTTTTCAGAGGACGTACCTTGGTACCAGTTTCTTTACAGGAGGAGTTGATGAGAGAGTTTCACACTTCTCCCTTGGAGGTACATCCCAGAGTGGAGTAGATGTACCAGGATCTCAGACGACAACACTGGTGGCTGGGATTGAAGAAGGTTGTGGCGGAGTTCGTTTCTCGATGCCTCACCTGCCAGCAGGTGAAGGACGAACACCAGGTACCAGCTAGCTTGGTACAACCCTTAGAGGTCCAGGAGTGGAAGTGGGACGACATATCTATGGACTTCGTGACTGGACTTCTGCACACTTCCAGAGGTCACGACTCCATTTGGGTGATTGTTGACCGACTCACCAAGTTGGCTCACTTCTTACCCATCAGAGAGCAGGGCTCTGTGGAGAGATTGGGACGTCTCTATGTTCAAGAGATTATACGGCTTCACAGTGTGCCATCATCCATCATCTTCGATCGAGATGCTCGCTTTACTTATTGGCTTTGGAAGGGGTTGTAGGAGGAATTCGGGACACAGCTACGTCTGAGCACCGCCATTCACCCTCAGACAGATGGTCAGACGAAGAGGACCATTCAGACTCTCGAGGACATGCTCCTAGCATGTGTCCTCGACATTGGTCGCAACTGGGAGGACCACCTACCCTTGGTGGAGTTTGCGTACAACAACAGCTACCACTCCACCATCGAGATGGCACCGTACAAGGCTTTGTACGACCGAACTTGCAGATCTCCTTTGTGCTGGACAGACCCTAGGGAGTCGGCACTTGTGGGACCGGAGATGGTCCAGGCCACGTTAGAGAAGGTCCAGGTCATCCAGGAGCGGATGAGGATAGCTCAGAGCCGGCAGAAGTCCTATGCTGACAGGAGGAGAAGTCCACTAGAGTTTGAGGATGGCGACCACATATTCTTGCGTGTTTCACCTCGATGTGGATTACAGAGATTTGGCCAAGGCGGCAAGTTGTCTCCATGCTTCATCGGACCGTTCTAGGTCCTTAGCAGGACTGGCGAGGTAGCTTATCGCCTGGCTCTACCACCTTAGTTGCACCGGGTGCACGACGGCTTCCAAGTATCTCAGCTGAGGAGATACGTGCATGACCTGACGCACATCATTGACCATGGGGAGATGGACGTTGATGATGTGGAGACTTTTACAGAGGTTCCAATGGAGATCGAGGACCGACAGGAGCAGGTCATGTGTGGATGATCGATTCCTCTTGTGCACATCAGATGGCAGCACTGGAACCTCCAGCAGAGCACTTGGGAGAGGGAGGCTCAGATGCGTGCTCATTACCCACATTTTCCCCCTAGTTTATGATGTATCTTTACAGGGACTTAATGCCCTGAGGTATGAGTAATTTAAAGACCCGTAAAATTCAAGGAAAATTTTTTCTTAATTTTTTTTGTGATTTTACATGAACGTAGTTTCTGATGGCACTTGATTCCGAGGTGCGGTGTGCCCAAAATTTCTATCCGAAGTTTAGCTCGGGTACGTTCAGTGAACGAACGAGTGAGATTTTCTAACTTTTGAACCGGTGCTCGGAATCAAATTCTGAGGGCACCGATGGAACCACAGAGCCGGTAATTTTTTAGAAACACCTTTTTCGGAGTTGGGTTTTCACGAGAGAGGTTGATAAAAATTGTGGATGTTAAATTAAAAATTTAACTACAATTTTTATTTTTCTAAGTGGATTTAAACTTTGGGTGGAAGTTGGGTAACTACCCAACTTCCCATGGAAGGTTATGAGAGTGGTGGGGCCCACACGAACCCCACACCCTCACATTTCTTAACTCCCTCAACTCACATTTTAATATGATAACTTAAGTATTAATAACTTATGTTATTAATGAAGAGTGAGTTTAATGTGTGTGTCTTAAATTCAAACTAATTTCAAGTTAATAAATTAAGTGTGGGCTTAATTTATTTTTGGGATAGATTTTTGTGGTGGAGTCTTTGGGAGAAAAGGGATAAGGACTTGAGGAACTTCTTCGTCTTCGATGAAGAACGCGAAGAACACATCAGTCTCCGATGAAGAACGCCGAGTTCTTGGAAACCAATTATGCGATGCCGTGTACCGCGACGCCGTCAACATCTTCTTTCATGACGTCTCTTCCCGCGACGAATCCTCGTTTGACGAACCTCCGTTCAAGCTCACACGAGGTAGGGGTTTATGCTATTTATTTTCATGATTTACTCCCGTTCATTATCCATGTATAATTGGACCGCATGCTGTCAATTAACGGGAGGAGGCCGGACTGCACAAACACGACCGACCCCCCTCCCTTTTATTTTCTTGTTGTTGCAGTACGACGGGAAGTGACGCGGTGCCGTCGCACCACGTGGGAACGAACGACAAGAATGCGTGATGCCGACACGCCGCGTTTTTAAAAATATGAACCAAGTCACGGCGCCGTCGCGCCGTGCCGGAGATCCAAAAAAGCACTGTGGCCGGAGCGGGTCCGCGGTGGAGGGGTGCGGCGCTGTCGCGCCGCACCGGATGAATGAGTGTCGCGACCGGTACAGGGCAGCGGTGAAGCGTGGGAACAGCCGGCTGAAAACGGGCGGCCGGCGTCAGAGCAGGGAGGGGACCGACCGTCGCCAGTCCCGTGGTGGTAGAAACCGTCCGGCCGGGGCGGGCCAACCGGACAGGAGAGAAGCCGGGGGTTCAAACCCCCCGGCCAGCCAGCTAGTAGCCCCCATTAAGGGGGGCCGCGGTTACAAAACACGGGGGGGGGGGGGGGCAACGCCCCCCCCCCCCCCCCCACAAACCGAACGGCTCGGCCATTCGGCCCAGCCAGTAGGGGCCGCGCGCTGGGCCGCCGAGCAGACCCAGACCCGGGTCGGGTCAACCCGGTTCGGGCCAACACAGGGGGTCTCGGGCTGGGTTGGTCCGGGCCCGAAACCCCTGTTTTCGGACCGTTTTTGGTCTTTTTCCCATATCTCAGGCTACGGACCTCCGATCGACACGCCATCAGCGGCGATGTGATCCTTGGATCAAGACGGTCATTTAGGTATATTGCACTCAAGGTTTCGGAGAACTTCGGATCCGGCCGGGTTGGTTCGTACACAAAACCAATCGGGCCCTCGGAGCGGAAACGCTCATAACATGAGTTCCGGCCGTCCGATTGACGTGCCATCAACTTTTTTGGATTCCTCTTAGTGAGAAAGATCTTTTGGCTTACTCTGCCTGAGGTTTGCATGCAGGTGGAGTACGGTCGGGTTGGTTTTTCCTTAAAAACCAACCTGGCCCCTGGGACGAAAATGCCAATAACTCTCAGACCGGGCGTCCGATTGACGCGCCGTCTGCGACGTTGAGTTCCTATTGATGATACAGAACCTTTGGATACTTCACTCTAGACTATGTGACAGTTGATGTATCAGCCTCTCGGCTCGTGGAGCGGACCCTCCCGAACGAGCTTACTGTGTGTGGGAACCCTAGTGCTGGCTGCGTTTGCGACTGTGACGACGACGACTGTACAGAGATCCTTAGTGGATTCGATGGCGACGACTACAACACTCTGCGATCCTACATGGATCCGTGCTACCGATCATGTGTGGATCCGATCCTGTGTGGGTCAGCACTCAACGGTTCTGTGTGAGCCAACGCCTACAGATCCTGTGTGGGTCCGATCCTGTGTGGGTCTTTGTGGGGGTTAGTTACCTATCGATCCTTTATGGGTCAGATCCTTTGTGGGTCATTGCGGGGGCTAGTACCTATCGATCCTTTGTGGGTCCGATGGCTTAGATGAATCAGTGGTAATATCTGATCATCACTATCGTCATACGAAGAAGTATACCCGTGTGAGCTGGATCCTGTTTTTCTTTCTTTGTGTATTTTGTTGTTCTATCCTGTGTAGATTACGTTTTTCTTTCCTTTGTGGATTGTGTTGAGCGATCCTATGTGGATTACGTTTTGCTTTCCTATGTGGACTGGGTTGTACTTGGGCTCGGATGATGGAGCCGAATGAGAATTGAAGACTTAGGTATATAAATGGGCATATACCTAAGCAGAGTCGGATGTTACATCTTGATTGTATCTTTCCTTTGTGGATTATCCATTGTGGATTCTGGGAGACCTTCGGGGGTCTCAGGGTCCCTACTGAGTAGCTTATACTCACCCCTGCATGGGCTGTGCCCGCACTACGTTTTGTTTGTTGCAGACGACAAATAGTGCTGATCGTGGTTGAGGCTTGCGGAGGTGGATGGTACCTAGAGGTGGACCACTGGGCGGGACGTACTCGGAGCGGTCGGCTAGACCCGAGGAGCAGTGGAGGCTATCTGTACCCACCCTTTAGGTGGGATTTCCAGTGGACAGCTCGGCATTGCCGCTTTACTTTTCAGTTGTTGTTTTCCCTTCTAGTTGTACTTTACTTTCAGTTTGGATTTGTATACTGGTCCACTTACTTTTCCGCACATACTGTTGTACTCAGTTTTTGCTTAGTGCTTACTTCTACTGCTTGCTTGCTCTCTGGTGTTTTTTTACTTTACAAAGGCAATGCCTTCCCTTTTTACCGGGATTTACGCCTTAGTGCTAGTTGCCAGCCCCTGGCCTATGGAAGGCGGACTTGGGGTAGTCAAGGCTCCGACCCCGAGGACGGGTCATGACAGATATTATGAGTTTTACTTCCCAAAATCTTTTAATTTATGAAAATTTTATATTTATACTAAATAACTCTTCATTGAGCTATTCATTATATGATGTTGATTCCTTAACAAAAAAATGTACTAGAGTACAGTCCTAATTTATTTAAAATATCCTATGATGAGAACTTCATAAAAAATACTTTTACAATATATATTTTAGAACCAAACATATAAGTACATTAATTGTTCTACATCGATTATGTAAATAATATAAGATTCACCTCAATACATTAGTTTCTTCTAAGGTATATTCTCCTCATTCATTGGTGACTCATTCCACAATTATCATATATTGGAAAATCCTTCTTTCTAATCATCTTATTTGATTCATTCTATTTTTCATTGTGTTCATAGGACCCAATATTGTCTTTCTTTCCCATGAATCTATAAGACTTGTAGAATTATTTCTCTATATTGATAGCACATAAAACTATTTAATTGAATGATGATAACTACTGATAAACTAGTTACCTTTAGAGATTTGGTTTATGTTCTTCAATAAAATGGGAAATCTTATATTCTTTTTTGCGTAGGAAATATATAGAGTACCTTGATAACCTCGTAAAGGTAGCTTTATATTCTTAAACACTATCTTATTAAATTTGATTTAAGACAAGGAATTTTTGTTCATCTATATTTTTTGATCATGTGGAATGTATTTATGGAAGACCATATACATAAAAATTATCCATTCCATGAGTTCAATTTCATTATTCTCCCTTATAATCTGGATCAAATACTTCCACTTTTTATTTTCACCTTCGAGACAATAGACCAAAAGTATAACCTTTTCCTTTTCATAGCATTCCAAGTCCATAAATATCTTATCTATAAAAATAATAAATTTCTCAGATACAAATGTATTATTTGTCCCCCATAATCAATGGGAGATTCTACCGTGTAAAATGATAAAGAACATGATATTATCTCTATATAATAAGTTTTTCCATACATGGAAGGTTATTTTTCATAACCTCAATATTCTAACCTAATATAACCATAACTATCTAAAATCCAATACAAGTTGTATTTTTTTCTTTAACAGGGAAATGTCTATATTTAACATGTGTACTGATATAATTATTCTATCAAGGCTCCATTTCTTTATAATGGAATACACTGGATTACCTCATAAAGTTGTGAACTTTTAATAACATTCAATACAGTACAAGACATAACATAAATTTATGCATTTTAAATCCTAGAATCATATACATTTGTAAATTTAGGGTAATCATTAAATTCAAAGCATACATAATGGTAGGTAAAGAAGATGTGATTTATCCTAAGTGTATCTTATAGGAGTTTCAAACTTGTTACACCGTAAGGCCCATTGATGTGTACTTGTTTATTTCAACCAAGTCCCAAAATACATTTTTAGAGTTATTAATCCAAGGTACATCTATCCCAGAATGATGACCACTTATAGTATCAATAATTAAATGTATTGCTTGGAATACCCACATAATCACTACTATACCAAAATTCATGGATTTGTTTCTATAATTTTCCTCAATTTTAATTTAGAGTTGTTCTCACTTATATATGTTTTATAAATCTAGTTTTCTCGGTTGTTTCTAAACATCCTTTGATACCAACTATAATGCCCATACCCCAACAACCCAGAGACATTGAATTATATTATTACAAGGGCATGATTACGAGGATTAAAATCCCAAAGGACTGATCAGTTTAAGAGTCATGGAAAGAAAGTTTACATACATGATACCCATAAAACATTGGAAAATAGAATATAAAAAAATGATACATAATAAATAAAATAAACTGAATTATTGAATTTTTATTCAATGAGTTATTCTTCATAGAAATGGAAATGGAAACATAATAAGGGTGAGATCAAATACTCAGTAAGGGTATGTAATGTGGACGAAATAATCAATCAATTAGAATAAATTAACATGCAATGGTAAATAACTTATAATACATTCCGTTAATATATGTATATGAGGAAATATAAATATGACATGGTATGAATATGAAAATACATGCTGTTAAAATCAATGAAATGAAAAATAAATGCATCCATTTATATGTCAATGAAAAATTGAGTTGATAAATAATAACTGAATTAAAAATAAATGAAATTCTGAATTTTCAAAGATTATATTTCCAAATAAAATGATTCATTTACCATCAAGAGGAATCTTAAACTATTTATCTAACTAATTCACCTTTTGAGACCACTGATTCCCTGAGTTCCATTCAGTAATCAGTCCCCAACCCGTATGACTTGCTTGAAATTGTCCCCAACCCGTGTCCTATAAGTCCAAATAATTTCTCATATATTTAATAAATAATGTATGATATAAAATTTCCTTATTTAATAAATTATATGTATTTATAAATAATACATCAATAT
This sequence comes from Viscum album, assembly GCA_963277665.1. Classification (NCBI taxonomy): domain Eukaryota; kingdom Viridiplantae; phylum Streptophyta; class Magnoliopsida; order Santalales; family Viscaceae; genus Viscum; species Viscum album. The sequence goes on along the minus strand of OY728130.1, from coordinate 1,295,193,729 downwards.
TGGATAATTAATCATAATGTTTGTTGACATTAAAACATTCTTGATGAAAAATAAACAAAAGTATTCCAAAGTGTCTCATACCTCAAGAAACATTCGGATGATAATTCCAAGTAAATTATGGAACATATAATATAATGATGATATTTATATTCATGATATATCATGTAAAATGGTATAATAATTAAAAAATAAAAATTAATTGGTGTATAACTAAAAATTATTTCAATATAATGTAAATTGATATGAAATTACTCATCTTATCGTTCCTTTTTGTTGTGTGATATTTAGACTCTTGTATAGTGTATTAAAATAGGTTACATACTAATATTATAACATTACACCTGTTTCTAATATCATATATTAATTCCTTATAATATTTTATTACCTTTTTGTGAACACTCGTTCAATAATTTCTCTATATTTTGTGTTATTTTACTAGTTTTCTCAAGTAAGTTATAACTTGTTATTTGCTTTCATTATTAAATAAATATTGGTTTCATCATATCTAAAATATAAACCATGGAATAATTATTATATATAGTCATTATATATATATATGTGTGTGTGTGTGTTTTTTTGTTTTTTTTATATTTGGAGATTAGAAATCAAGTGCACCATTCTGGAGACGATGGGTTTTATGTATGCATGAATTCAACTTCTGTTTCACTGATTTATTAAAAAAAATAAAACTACACATTAAATATGTATATTATAATTTAATATTCATATATATTATAAATATTTAATATATTTTTGTAGAATCCATTATTTAAATGTTCAATGTATGGTAGTAAGGAGTTGTTTCCCCTTGAGGGAGCAGTAGTCCACACTTCCGAAAACAAAATTATCATATTTACACAAGATGGAAAGAACAAAGTAAAGTTATAAATAATAATTATTTAAGAATATAGAAATCATAAATATCATTTATATATCATTTATAAACTAATAATCTAATATAATTTCCTCTTTGATAAGTGGTAAGGGAAAAATGTTCAATCACTGTTTCATGAGGCAGTAGTTCACCATACACAGAAACCGTGTGTTCGTCCCCCATTAGATGGAAGAGTGTGTAAGTGTTGATAGAAACATTATAATTACAAAATACTAGTATATTTAGGATGATTTTTTATTTATAAAATAATATAATAAGAACATAATATGGATTGGATAATTGAAATGATATAAACAGATTGATAGATGGAATTACCTCTTAATCATGTATCTTCTTTTAGTTTCTACCAAAAGGATTCATTTGAAATATTTATACCCAAAGGGATGATACTAGTTATAGGTAAGGGATTTTTGGAATCAATATGGGATGTTATTGGTTAAAACTAACAGTATTTAGAGGTGTGATGAATTAGGAGCGGTGGTTGACTTATATATAGAAGGAAAATAACTCACATGGATTTTTCGGAAACAAGTTTGGTGTACACATGTTCATACATAAAAAATCATATAAAACCATAAAACCTATATAATGGAAGTTTCATGTTATATATATGAAATAAAATGTGTTTTGGATTGGTGGATAGTTCATTTTCTCCCTTAAGGTAGTGAATTAGTTTTTTATTATGTTTAATATTGCCATAATAATTGTAATTAATTTTAATTAAATTCAATAATATTTTTGATCAAAAACGAATATTTACTTAATATAAATTATGATTATTAAAAATAATTATTCCATTTTTAAAAATAACAATAATATCAGTGAAAGAAATTATTTTATCATTCCAACCGTAGGCAGGACGACAATGTGGGGTTTTAAGGAAAAACCGTCCAAAAGTTTGATAAGTTATTACATTAAATTTTTAATTGAACTTGATCCAAAAAACATAAATTGTATTTTTTGATAAAAATATAATATATTTAATATTTATGATAATTTAAATGTATAATCTTTCCTTTTAAATAAATTTTATGAAAAAACAGTTTTGAATTCAATTTCTGTATTTTTCATGATTTATTAAATAATGAAGCGTTTCAAGAAGATATCATAACTTATACCTAGACTAAATATGATATTTGCTATCAAAGAAGATGTTTATTTGGACATATTAAGTCAATAAAAGAGTCAAAATTCATATTTAAAATTGGCCCACAATTAAAATGTACTAAAATTGACATTATTAAAATATTGGGTTGTAATTGTAATATTTGGTATGTTCTTATATAATGATTTTCAAATCATTTATAATAACATAAAAAATATTATATTTAACATATTATATATATATATATACATTTCATTAATATCACCACCTAATTTTTATTAATTAAATATATTATGGGAAGACAAATATATGAAAATGATAATATTTCCTATTATATTCAATCGGGTTTCATATATATTTATAATTAATTTATAAATAATGAATTCATTTTATATTTTTTTCATCCAATATATTTTAAAATTTTGTTATCTGTTTTCATAAATAATAATAAAAATTGGGGGTTATATAATATTATATTTAATAATATATCGTTATTTGGAAATAATCAGTCTTGCATGTAATGTTATCTTTCAAATGAAGTCTCTCTTTGGTGTAACACAAAGAAAATCTCTATCGAATTCATTACAAAATAAAAAATATATAAAATAAACTTAAAATTGTTTGTATATTTAAAAATTTAATGGTATTATATCGCATTAGGTGCTTGGTGTTTCATGACACACATGATAACAAATATAAGGTTCTTAAATTAGAATTTCAGGGTGTTACATTTGGAGGTTAACCAGAATGTTTAGGTTGAAATTATTTAGACTTTATTTGTGCAATGAATAGTTGATTTTGATTATATTCTTTTACCAAACAAGTAAATATTCTTTATTTTGTAGAGTGATTTCAAGATAAATTCAAATTTTTATATATTACGTTCTACTCACCACTATATCATAATGATTCAAAAATGAGATTCTATCCCTTTGGGATTATGATAGGAATATTTATTTTTTATTGAGGGAAAATAGATGAAATATTAACTGAGTTATGATTTCATCACAAAAACATATTGTCTATTATTAGTTTTTGGATGTCTGATTTTTTTGGAGCATATTAGAGGCCATATTGATTATCATTGGTTCTAAATGTTAAGTGTTTCATGCTTACTGCTCTACTAGTGTGGTTGGGGGAATTAGATATTGAATTCAATCAGTTTATATAGACATTGTAGTGAGATGTTAGAGTATGCTATTTTTAATAGATATACAATTTTTGAAATTTTGATATAGGCATATTGGACTATTATATTGATAATTTAAAACACATGTATGTACATGAATAAGATACAAATTAGATGATAATAAGATAAATATTATATTATATTTCCTCATTTTACTAGAACTTTTAAAGGGAATTATACTAAGATTGAAATTGGTGATGTACTCGTTCATAGGCCTAGAAGAAGATAACATATTTTTGAATAGGCTATAGTTTTATGGAGGGAGAAGTGGAGCAACCATTTCTTGCGGATTAAATGGTTGAAGAGTCCATCTTTTTAGTATACTTTGATGAAAGAGAAAACAATGATACACATTTTGAGAAATATCTTGTGGTGGAAACTCATTATGGTTGGTATGGTAGTTATTTATTGGTTAAGTAACTAATTTTATTAGGGATACATTATTTTCATCTACTTAATGATCACTAGAAAGGATATTAAAATATGGTGGTGATGATAAAGAATATAATAGTGAGTTATATTCTCATTAAGCTAATGTTTATAAAGATAAATCACATCAGGTGATTGAAGTCGAAGAGTCTTCTATAAGGATTGAGAAGGAATAACTATATTTATATAAAGCATATTTTGGGGAATGCACACATTATTTCTTCATGGTTAGGAATTCTATGTTCAATCAGAAATATGGAGAGGATATTAATATGAAATAAGACCACAAGAGTTTTTATAATTCATATGTCAAGTTGAAAAGCGATTCTATTTCTAGATTTTTTTGAATATATTCATATCTCATATCAAATGTTTAAAAAAAATCAATATCAATGAATTTTTTTGATTATTTTATGACGTATATATTTGACCATGTTAAACTGATAAATAAGGAATATAATTATAACTCATATTATGGTGATATAAAAATATTCTTATTGAATTATTTTGAGCATATAAATTCTATTTAATGTTTTAAAGACATTCTAGTTAATCTAGACGGGGATCTATAGATGTGAAGAGAAAAAAATTTCTCTTATTAGACAACATTTCTTCCATGGTATGGATAATTGAATTATTAATGGGAGATAGTGTGAAAATTTAGACATCGTTAGATAATAAAAAATTTTAAGTTGAAAAGTTAACATCTAAAGTTCCAGTTGGGTGCGTTTTGTTCAAATTTTTGAGTGATGTGAGAAATAATATGTCAAGTGTTCTAAGACTAATCAAATTTTTCTTAATTTAATTCTTGTGGAGGTGTTAATGTTATTTTTATATTTAATGTTTTGTTATGAAGGATTGGGTTGGGCCAATGAATCTAATTTTATGTAATTGATTAAGGATTGAAATTTCACACACTAGACAACTTGATATTATTTAAAAATAGAATCCTTAACATCTGAAGAGTATGATCCTGTAAATTCATGTAATTTATCATAATAAAATATTCATCCTTGATCCAAAATTGTATTAAATTTTATTTAATTAATAATAAATAATATTTCCTATGATAATTATCTTCTATTTACAGTAGTTTATGATTCTAAGTCTATTTATTTTCTATATTAATTTTTCTAACATAATAATCACTACATGTATCAAGCTACCTTGAATTTTGTTTACTTTATTAATATACATTCATCTTGATTTCTCAATATAGGAAGAAATCCAAAAAAAGACATTATTATGATATTTTGTTATTAATTGATTTCTACATGATTTATTAAAAACAAAAACCAATATTTTTGTTTTATATTTATATGGGTTTCATGATCATAAAATGGGATGTTTTTGGTCTTATGGATGTTGATTTAGTAATTTCATTAATTTCTCATTGATTTGGACGCTCTTGCACACCCTTATGTGTTTTAAAAATGTAATTTCTTTAAGGGGATTTGTGTAACTTATTTATTGAAGAATATATTTTATTTATATTTAATTTTAGAAGAATATCATTTCTAATTTCATCTAATATATCTTTACAAAGTATTATTGATTTTTTAATCTAGAATCATTGGTCAAAACTCCTTGGTTGGGATGAATTATTGGAATAGAAACATAACTTCATAAAAAAATTACTTTTGCTACCACATTGTTTTTTAATCAATTGGATTGAGTACCTATATATTTTCAAGAATGTTAAATTTTATTTTTTAACATTAATTTTTTTGACCTATAATTTCGAAGCAATAAAAAATTGTGATCCATACATTCAATTTCCCATAATAAGTAAAACAATATGTTATTCATTCATCTATAGGATTTGAATTCTAGATTTCTGAAATATTTCTATAATTGTTTCACAATAGTATTATCGCTTTAAAATCAATTTACATACCATTAAAAATTCACATTAAAACAATCAAAACCACTCTAATATTAAAAGATGTTAAAATTTTTAGGGAATGATAAAATGAATATATCAATTACACAAAGAATTTATAATATCACATTTTATCTGGAGATATTTTTTTATATGTATATTAAAAATAAAATCAATGATTTTTGTTTAATCTTAGTGGAAATAAACATTCATATTTCTAATAATCTACTTAGATATTTTTCACTAAAATTATGTTTCTTAAAATTTCTGCATGTTTAATGTCTCATTAATTTTTTTGGATCATTGATAAATTATTTCTACTAATGATATTACACCATATTGTTTTTTATTCTCTATAGTTAAATAATATTTTTTCGTAGTGATAATATTTAGAGACGTGTATATAATGAAATTTTTATTCAGATCTTTCATACTACTAAAATGTTAATATTCCTCTATTGGACTTTTTGTCAAATATATATAGCAACCTAAAATCTCTTCATGAGGATTTTGATGTGAATATTTCTTATATTCCTCTAAATTTATTAAAATCACTCAATTGTGTATGAATGTGTGAGATAAAATATTATTCCACATTTTATTTGTTATCTTTGTTATGTTGGAGTGTAATATTATCATAATGAACTATTTTTTGTTGGATATATATAAAATAACCTCAAGGACCTATGAAATACATTTTAAATTTGTTCAACCACTTGAAATATTTTTTCATTGTCCTTTGAAAACAGAAATTTTTAGTGTCAATCAAAAAGAACACAGAGAGAGAATGTGTGAATTATAATTTGGAAACTTTTTCCCTTGAACCACTGTAAAAAATGATGTGTTATTTTCATCTTTTTCATTCAACTTCTTAACCGATGTGATGAAATGATTAGTATATCACATTCTTGATTTCAAGGGTGATCAATTATGATTTATCCAGGTGTTCTAAAAATGATCTAATTAATAATTTTCCCATTTAATTGTGTTTATTTGAAATAAAAAAACATCCCATAAAAGTATAGTTATTTTAATTAATAAATATAAATCTCACCACCGTTATTAGTTTTTAAACCATGTTCATAATATAATTTAACAAATATCTTTTTCGAAAAGATTCTTAGTGGAACCATTATTTATTTATTGATATATTTTATATTTTACATTCAAATTATTTATATTTTTATGCCTTTTTGGTAAATATATGGTCTTCTAGATATTTTCATTAGTGAATGATTATAAATAAACATATATTAAATATCTTTTAGAAGAATGAGTGCGTTGAACCTTTTATTTCTTTTATCTTTCATGACATAGTTTGTATGTGTATCACAATGCTAGGCATAAAACATGTGATATCCCATGGAAATATCTCAATCCCACATTGAATTAGAGTGTTGGAACAAAAAATATGTATAGTTATGGGACAACATAGATGTAGATGTAAAAATGAGGGTATATTGAATAGAATATGTGTTTTTCATGGCCCAATAATGGACTGGTAAAATATTTGACCAAACCATGCATGTATATTTTTAATATCATGTGTTTTCTACCCGGTTAACACATGGATTACAATACCATGTGAGTTTCCCAAAGTCATATAAATAGTGAAATTTCTCTTTTATGCCTTGTATTTTATGTCAATTTTCTCCCACATTTACGTCCCCTCATTCATACATTGTAGGAGTATGCACCAAATAGATTTTTCTCTCCATTATTCATAAATTTGATGAAGACCTCATTCATATCTCAAGTAGTATATAAATTAATTATATACATTCCTCCTTAATATTAGCCTCTATTGTATCCTTGGATTATTGTTTTTATTATATACATGTCACATGAACCATGGGGGTTGTGATGACTAAGATTAGGGTTTTTGGTGGTTCTAAAATAAATTTTTCTTGCATATAAGGTGTTGGGGGTTAGTACCCTTGAATAAATATCTTGTACTTTAGATTCCTAGACAATTCCTATATTTTAAAATTAATAAAAGGATTGTCACATGTTTATTATTTTCTTATATAACATTAATTATATAACATCAAATTACTTCTATCACAATAAAAGGAAGTTGTCGTTCCTTTCTATGAAGACAACCGTGAGATGTTTAGATGATACCACTAAAATAATATTGTTATGATCATGATGATATACCATGAAATTTCACATAGTATAATATTTGTTATTTTTTAGGGCTCATAATATTACTATGAATAATATCATGATGTCTATACATAATGATCTCCAATAGTATATTTTTTATGGAATGTACCACCAATAAGAATTCTGTGTGCTTTTGTGTCACATATATTTCTATTTTCTGGCATGTGAAATGGGACTTAGGATATATGATTACTGAGGATTTAAATGGATCATAAATTTTGATGTATGCAATAAAAAATAATAAAAACATGTTATACTAAATTTGGGTATATTGGGTGCATTAGGAGTAACATTTTACTAATTAATAAGTCAAGAAGGATTTTTTCCTTCAATATTTATGTAAGATGATATGTTGACCCTTTGATTGAAATATAATTGTTGAATTAAATTCCCTATACATGGTGTGATGATATTTATTTGGGATAGTCAATTAATGATGTATCAAAAAGATACATTTATGATATAATTGTGTAGCATTAATGATAAATAATTGTGAAAAAAAAAGATTTTATTTCACGGTATTCATTCATGTGTGGATGACGATGTATTGAAGATAAATTTATTATCTTATACTCGTGTACCCATTTCAAGACAATTACACTTCACATTATACAATTATACCAAATTCAAATGGGAAGGAATTGAAAAAGGTCACAAACTAAGAATTTATGTTAATATTAGTTAAATTTTATTTCAATTCAATTATTGGAATAAATATAATTCTCAAGAGTGGGGAATAATTTTATTAATTATTTAATGACTACAAAATAATAGATAAAAGTTTATTTTAAATATAGTTTTTAATTAAATGAGATTTTAACATGTTTTCATTCACAAGGTAATAAAAAATTAAGTAATCATTAAAAAATTATTTTTTTAATTGTGTGAATATTTAATAAATATTCACTTCATATAGTGTGAAATTATTATTTATTTTACTTATTTTATATTTAATTAATATTTATTTTCCAAAAATTAATCATTTATTTAAATTATATTTGAATAAATATTCAATTAAATTTTTATATGGGTACTCGTTAAATACTGAGGATATAGACTAGAATAATATTTGTTCTCATGATAAATATTAATTTACAAGCAAAAAAAATATGTTTATCATTTTCCAAACTTTTCTCACACCATGAAATAATAACAATAATAATAATATATGGAAATTGTTCATATTATGGTTAATATAGTATTTAACATCAATGGTGTAATTAAATAATATTTTGACAAAAAGCACATCTATATAAATAGGGAAATACATATACATTTTAGAGTTTTATCAAGATAGATTTAGATTGAGAATAATTGTACACATTAAATTCTAGGGAACACTCTCAAGACCAAATAATTCTCAAGATATATGATTCTCATATTCACCCTCTCATGAGTGACATTGGAATGAAGATTGTTCAATTTTTATTGAATCATTATAATAATCACAAAACACACCACAAGATGATCGATCTGTCATCCGAGCACCTAACAATCCATTGAGTTTTATGGATTTCAAAGGAGAACATGTGGATATCTGTTAGAGGGAATCTCCATTGGGTCCCCATTAAAAAAACAACATTAAAATTAAATTTTATACATTTGTTCAAAATATTATTCAACAAAAGTTCTCATGATTGAGGGATTTATTATTCTGATCAATTTAGACTACTTATAAAATAAATATTAACTGATAAACTCTTGGATATGATGAACATAATTGTCTATATTTTTGAGAAAAATTTAATGTGTCCTAACATTTCTAACTATCACAATATGGGAATGATCAAATCGAATCTGAAAATTTAAGATCTAGTATTGACCCTCATAATCAATTCTACTATAATAGGAACCATAAAATGTTATCAAATGGTAAAAATAAAAATTATAATATTTTTTATTTTTTGATTATATAAAATTATGGTTAGTTTTTTACATATGTTTTATTCATTATTTAATTAAAATATTTAATAACATGATTTTTAAAAAATAAAATTTGTCCATTTAAATGTAATATTTTTTAAGGATCTGATAACCAAATCAAAGAATTTGAAGTTATACCATTGGGTGGTTCTGATGGTTCTCACCTGAATATATGGTTACTAATTATGGGGACATCTTACAATCTATATACCAATTTTTACTACACTAAGATGTATAATGAATTTTTTAATGTTCTAAGAAGTAATAAAACATTAATAATTTCTTATACACTAAGTGTTGTTTGGGATAATGTGATAAATGGTTTTTCAGACTATATACTATGTAGTCGGTGTATACATCAAGTAGAAAACATGGTTTTGTGGTGAAAACTATAATAACCATTTGATATAAGAAACAATTTATACCATGTGAGACTAATGAATTATATAATTAATTATACAAAATGTGCATTCTTATCATACATTTCATGTGACCCATTAATTCTATAATCCAACGAACTTGTTGAGTCAATTAACAAGTAACAGTGACACATGGAAAACATGTCAAATGACATGTAGTTAGTTTACACAACATGTGATTGATTAATTCCAATATTTGAATAACTAGGTGAGTCAATCAATTTATTATGTAGACATAAATAAAGTGGAACACATAATGTGTATCTTATATGAACACTCCCTATTATCCGAATGAGGTACACATTGGGAACTGAAATTATTATCCTCAATAAAAAAACGAGGGCCACAAAATATATCTAGATAATACAATACATAATTTCTAATAGTAACATAATTAAATTTCTTTTAATATAATTATTTGATTAATAAAAAAATTATCACACTGTTAGAAAAATTTATGTCAACTATGTAATAACGGTTTGATAAAATAATAAACTCTCAATAAATTCGATGTTAATTTATTTAAAAATTAGTCGTACTATGTTTTTCCATCAATTCATTTATGATTCATGTCTCTGAGAGACAATGTATTTTTATTAAGACATATGGAATAATTTTATTAACTAATTAATCAATTGAATCTCATCATGAGTATTTCTCATTACAATAAATAATTAATTGATGTTAATGTAAACTCATGTAATTTCTTGTATTTGTTATATATTTTTGGTAGATCATTATCTTTGAGTAGTCCTATGTATGTGTTGGTATAATTTAGTTTCATTTTTTATAAATTTTATATTAATTATTATTAAAATAAATATGATGGAATACATTTCAGACCTCACTCAAATGTTTGGTAGGACCCGCATGTCAATGAATTGTTATGTAATTACCTTGAACTAAATAATTAGATCCCCTCACCTGCCAATTATATATAAAAAATATTTGATAAAAATATAATCCCAAGGAATAAATAGGTGGTTCATGATGGAACTAAGATAGAACTAACTTTGAAGACAAATAAGATGGTATATGGTCTGGTGAAACTCATATGGATAAGGACATAAAAAGTCTTTTGTTAGGGTCATACATTTAATTATTTTATATAAAACCAATATTTCATTAGATAAGATCAAGATCATGTTATGTATTCACTTTTTATTTATGTTTTACAAAATATTTATTTTATGGATACAATACTGAGATTACATAAATAAATTGATTTATATGAAAAAATGGAATTAAAGTAAATTTATTATGTGTAAATTTATATCCGAACATAATTAATTATTTATGTAAAATATAATTAATATAAACATGAAATTTCCCTGGTAAAATAATAAAAATTGACTTACAATTACCATAATCTCAAATTTTTAAAATGACTCATTAATGTTTCCATCATCAAGATTTAGTTAAATCCTTAGTTATGATGTCATATTTCTCTAATTTGATTCACATTCAATAATTAGTACTTTCTAAATTAGAAGTTGGTTTTAAATAAAAGAAATGTTATTGATTTAACAACCATCGTACATCAAATATAAATTTGGATTCCATTTTTGAGGAAATATTTGTTAGGATTTTGGGATTGGGGAGTCCATTAATTTTTTCATGGAGATAAAAATATATAGTTGGAATAATTACTTACCTAAACAAATTAATATAATATTTAGTGCCTTATTTAAGATTATTTAATGTAAAATAAGGATAATAACTTTCATAATGCCCTTGGAACATCATATTTTGAGTTCAATGGTGGGGATTGTTGATACTTCATAAAAAAGGAAGTGTTAATAAAATTATGTTATTATATCTTCTACATTATTCAATCTAGTAATGAATTTATCCATTGTCTTAATTATTTTATAAAAATGGATTTGAATACCACATAAACATTGTCATAATTCCATAACATAGAATATGTACAAAAAAATACAATTTTTTTGGATATGGTATAGTCATTTATCTGATGTATTTTTAGTATTAAATTTTTATTATTTATTGAAATCCCCTTTTCATGATTTTCTACCGAGGAATGTGGGGAATGGTTAAAAGGATACCTACTAGATATATATAGATGTCTCTTCTTATGTATATTGTTTTATATTATCAACAATGTCAAGATAGTTGATGATACAACATAAGGATATGGATTTTTATACAATAATATGTATGATTTTATTTCATAGTAAAGAGTGCGAATGGATTGAAATGAATATGATATTCAATGTACTATATCATTGTAAATTGGAGGACGTTTATCTTTTTAATAATAGTGCATTCAAAATGATAGGGTATATTGTACACTTAGAAAAATTGGTACTCCACTTGGATAACAATTTATTAGTTAATTGATTTTTACTATCCTTACTAAAAATTATTCCTTTATTCCCCCATGACCTTACATGTGAAATAGAAAAGTTGAATAGGATTATATTAACCGTACATCACTATAAAGGTAATAGTTTAATAAAATAGACTTCTCCACTTGAGATGCTGAAATGATTTGTTAAAAATGATGAAGACCCAATGGATATCATAAGTATAAATTTTACTATACTCTCCCTTTAAAAAAATATTCCATTTTATAATAAAAAATGAGGATATTTTATTCTAATGTAGAAATAATTAATATTATAAAAGAAATTAAAATTATTTTAAAAAACAAGATGTTAGATTCAAATAAAATATATTAATCAAATTTTCATTTACCAAATTTGTATTAAATACAACATCCTTATAGAATACATGACCATTAATATAGGAAATGTAGAATATTAGAAATATTTTAGAGTTAACTCAAAAAGAGAAGAGAGAGGGAGATTTCAATTTTAGCCATGGGGATCTCACTACATCTTATTTCAAAAATGGATTTATTAATATATGTAATGTGTTTTATAAAATTTTTTTTATTTTTGATCAGTTAGAAACATTGAAACATTATTTTGAATTTGGATTAATTTTTTTATGGTAGTTCAATAATAAATAAATCATTCAAAAACTATTGATTCAAGGATATAAATTGAAATTAATAATGAATATTAATTATAAAAAATTTAAAGGGTTGTGTAATGTTATTTTTTTGTATAATAAAACTAAAAGAAGTAAAAAAAATTTCCACAAAATAATTTTAGTCCCTATTGAGATATGATACTGGATATACGAACAAACCACTTATCTTGTTTTATATAAATAAAAAATTGTAAACAAGGGAATATCGTTAATGATTATAGTGTCAGTAAAACATGAACATGTGGAAAAATATAATTCTTAAGGTAAATTCATGTGATTCCATTAATAAAGTTTAGAAATTATTAGTGAAGTTAAAGAATAAAATTGGAAAAGATTAGGAAATCATTGAGTAGGGTTGACATAGAACATCTTATGAATGTAAATGTTGATCAATCGTGTGGATTAATGGTTACAATAAACTCAAATTTATATATATACATAAATTTCAAGACAATTGTAAAGGGTTGATCAATATTGATTTTTATATAAATTGATAATATAAATTTATTTATTTCAAGACATTTTTTACAAACAGGAGGATAATAAATAACCGTATTCGAAATGTATTTTTTTATTAGATATACTATCAATTAGGATATAATAATTATATATTGTGACACTATAAAAAGTGTTCATTGAAAAGTGTTTTTTATAATTTGGATTTATCAAAAAATTTACAAAAAAATATAATAATCATATGAATTAGTAATATGATTGAAACTATGTATATTAACATCTTTTCAATGCAAACTATATTTCTACAATATATGCATATATATATATATGAATATTATCGGAGAAGTCTTAACATATATGTGTTATTTATATGGATGGACATGATTTGGAATAGGAATGATGGAAACTATTGAGCTTAATGGGAGAAGTAGTTGTAAAGACCCTAATTATTTAGGAATTCATGATCAAACTAGTCGTTTTAATTAACAATGTGGGTTTATACACATAATTGATCGTTCATAATAAATATATATATATATATATATATATATATTCAGTAAATAGGGACATGGGAAGGGTGAAATGAAATTATAAATTAATGTAATGGTATCTATTTATCATGATTCATAGACATCAAATATTTAAGGTTTCAAATATGTGATTTAATTAGTGAGTATTCATGATAAAAATGTAAGGGATGGAAAATGATAGAAATCAAATTTTACGATGTACAATTGAATGATTTTTCCCAATATTAAAACAATACCATGATCCTCATGAATAAAATCATAATAAAAAATAACATTCAATACCTACTTCTATTTTCATTATATTTTGATATTGATAGGTTAAACCTCCTCATTTATAGGAATCATTATAGAATATGTCAATATGATGTGTCCAAAAAGGATACATATAAAATATGTATAAAATTCAATAATAGAGTGGGTTATTGAAATAAATAAATTCTGATAAGATATTCATATTATAAAAATTAATTTAGGAATTAATAATGCATATTGATCATAGAACATTCATTTGGAAATGAATGGGTGACACGTGTCTCAAACTAGTTAAGGGGATTTCTATTAGTTTTGATGAATTTTATGTTTATATCATATTGAAAAAAAAATCATGTAATAAAAGTTTTTAAAAAATAAACAAGGGACCTCTACATTTATAAATTATAGTAGAAACTGTGTTTTTCGAAAAAAGATCTAAAAAATAGTGCCATGGTACTAGTGAATCTATATAGAGTAAAATAATAAAAAATTCAAGGACAAATTATTATTGGAATATAAAACATTTAAAAGAAAATTCTTGTAAATCCAAAGATATAATTAAGATTGTTTTTTTATCAATAAGTTCAAATAATTTATCTCATATTTCTTTATATATATTTAAGAGTTTATACTAATAAATTATTCATAGTATGTGTATATCAAATAGATCCAATGCATATTCATTGTAATTCATTTAGAAATACATATTAGAACATTGAAAAGTATTACTGGATGAGTTCGATGTGAATGGGGACGTATGAATAATATTAATCAATGGAATGAAACACATATCTTCAGTTAGTTCAATTAGAAAAAATTTCAGATGAATGGTTAAGCTAATATGGTACAAAACATTCTATAGTTCGTGGTTTACATTTCAACAATATCTAAGTATTTGGTGGCTTTGGATATAGATTTCAGGGAAATTTATAAAAGTAAAATTCTAATTTTAGTTATACCATATGAATGAGTTTTATCTTAATTATGAAGATCATTGACTACTCATAATGAGGATGTTTTGTTTTTGACATATGAAAAATATTTGGATACATAGTTTTATCACTACCTGAGGGAATTTCAGAAGGAAATATTGTTTTTTTTGTTATTTCTCCCTTTAGGAACGGGGGTATTCCAACCCAAATCAAAGAAATATCATTGAAAAACATTGCGTATCTATAATAAAGAGAAGAATAATTAACATGTGAGAACAATATTTTTTTTAGAAATTGAATATAGTGGAATTATTAGTCTTTTTGAGTTATATCCCTACAAAAAAACTAATTTTTTCATTATATTTATAATATGTTCATTGATATTAATAACAATAAATACCTTCTCACATATTTATAGTTCTTCTACAAAATATTAATGTTATAATTCCCTTGAGTATCATTCACATTAACTGGTCATCTATGTTCCCCACAATAATGAAAAACATGATATAATATGATGATATCTCCTCAATATCAGTCCTATAGTCCGGACGAAACACTATAACATGTCACATATTTTAATAAATTTATGATGAAATGTATCATTGTAGGATAAGGCCTCACCAAATTATGATGTCACCTAATGATTTCTATGATGGGAGATTTTGAAGAAACCTAATCATCTAAAAAATCTACATGTCAATGTGTAATTACATATTTCTATCTATGGGTGTCTGTAATAGACTATATAGTTTATTATTATTGTTATTTTTTTCTTGGCTTGTACACTTTGATGTATTGTGATAAACCACGAGAAGAAAAATTCTCTGAAATTGATGGTATGTTGGGTGCATCCCGAATGAAATGTTATTAATTAAAAATTCAAGAAATTAATTTTTTGTTCTATAGTTATTGATGTTTATATCTCAAACCATTGATTAAAATATAACTATTATATTTAATTACAAGTCTATTGTGTGAAACATTTATTTTTGATAATCAAAGAATTATGCATTAAGAAGATATTGTGGTACAAAAATATTTTTTTGTTCCTTCTAAAAAATTTATATTTTGTGTACTTTTCATTACACATGACACAAATTTTACCATTTGAGACATGAAAAACTTTGTTCAATTTGTGTTACACATCGAGTTTAAATTAAATGGGGATTATATTTAAAATATTTCTATTTTATATTATGTATATAATATTTTTGTTAAAATTGAGTTTATAAACTGGATCAAATTTATTAAAAAAATAATAATGTATAAATAATAAATTCACTTTTTTCTAATTAATTAATAATTATACTGAATACTAAATGAAAATAACAAAATCCTTTTCTGAAAAACTATTAAAAAAAATATTTTCCACAAAAAATAGAAAACAATTTTTTTAAAAAAAAATTTATTTACATTTAAATTCAATATATTCATTGAAATAATTATCATTCATCTTGTATGTTTTCTAGATATCTAAAATGAATAAATAAAATTCTACTTGTAAAATATGTTTTCTTCTAAAAATAAGTAATATTATCTCTCTTTGAAATATATTTTAAATACATTTTTTATAAAGTTTAGAATGTATATTTGAAAAAATTAAAATTAATTTTTAATATGTGAATATATATTATTCTCTTAGGTAGAACTACTGTGAATTCCTTGAAAAGGACAATTTGATAATTAATAGAGAAAAATACTGAATTTTAATTGAAAACACCCTTTTCGTTTAAATTATTAATCAATAGATAATAGATTTTAAATTAATTTAAAAAAGATATTAGATTAATAAAATATCAATTAATCTAATTTAGGTTATTTTAATAAAATTTATATTGATATTGGATGAGAAAAAATTGTAATCTTTAGAAACTTTTCTATATTAAAACAATCATCCTCATTGCATCTACAACCATAATGTTAAATAAAATTGTACCACTTCATTAAATATAATTTTTTGAAATGGTTTTAATATTTGGAATAAAAATATTTAATATTTTATAATATGTTCATAATAATTTATTAACAAAAAAATTGTGAAATAACTAAAAATAATTAATCATGGTTAAAGTAAAAATAGTTTTACATGAGGATTTATCCAAAATGATAATTATTAAAATGACCTAAAATCATTTATAAAATATATTTTATCGACATATTTCAACCATATAATGTTTTATTCTCTATATTTACCCATTTTTTATATTCGTAGAATGATATCAATTTGCCTATACTTATTTCTTCTCAAAAATTTCAAGTGTTCCACTCAACTCATTTATAAAATTCCACCCTTATCCTATCTTATTCACACCTTCAAATAATATTTTCAGCCAATAACTACAAAAACTCACTTCTCCAATACCATAATACAACACTATATGATTTAGTTTGGTCATAAATAGATATTAGAAACGATTTTGTTGCAATCCTAACAAGGTTACCCGAATAATATGTAATGTTTTTCAAAGAAACATTTTATTTTATTTATTCATCCATACCCCTTAAATTATTAGTAGACCATAATGAGGTAATATCATAAATATATATGGCATTACTATATGTTTTTATGTGATGTTAATTTCCTAAAAAATATATACTTTTACAAAATTTTTTAATGAATCAGTATTCAACTGTACATCTGACTACAACCATACAAATCGATGTCATTCATTTCTCCATTACCACCAATCATGGTTAGGTATGAGGATGGATATGTATATATATTATTTATTACCGCCTCATGAAGGGATGTCTTTTATTTTCATTAAAAAATTTAATTTATGATAATAAGTATAAATCGATGAATATATGTGATATAAATGTCATTATTATGTTATTAATGACATGTTTATCATTATAAAAATGATAATATATCTTGTTATTTCTCACATTCTCATTCACTAAAAGATGATAATGTCATTCTTGTACGTGTGACCTACCACCTCCATGAAGAAATATGAATCACTTTTCACAGCCAAACCAAATATATGATATTAATGGTTATATTAAAATAAATAATATTTTATTTATTATGGTATATTAATTTTTTAATGATAATAATTCACAGACCTCCATTTTATGATTATCAATAAAAAATGGAAACATTTCCCATACGTACGTATGAACTACCTTATCAATGATTGAAACATACATTGTTTCACAAAACTATATATTATAATTTGTATAAAATATATAATTTATTTTAAATTATGATAATTATTTTGATTATTATTATTATTCTTGAGTTTATATTCCATGATCAATGTAATAATACCAAGAATACTAATCCAAAACTTATAAGATAACAAAGCGGTTATTACCCAAAACATGATTTTAAAATTAAATAGTTAATAAATGGGTAATGAAAGGATATAAATAAATAATAAATATTGTTATATATTTAATTTTACTTCTATAATAGTTTTATAATAAGGTCATATATATTATAATATATTATCAAATGTGTATGAAGAAATTCAATACATATTGTAACACCCCAGGTAAATAAAGAATATGACATTTTCATATTTATCCATATTTTTGAATAAAATATTAATATGACTTTAAAGGGGACGCTATGCTCGATGGCGTACCCAACACGCAACAACGAGTTTCTTGGGAATCTTACGTTGCACTCTAATAATAAAATAATATTATTTTAAATGGTAGTTAACATGTAGCCGTTGTATTGGCGAGAATGGATAGAAATAACTAAAATATTATTATATATGTTTTTAAATGTTTTTACATTTATCCAATAAAGGATAAAGGCTTAAAATACGGAAAGAATTCAATTTTAGGCGTATATGCCCTAGTTTTTACTAAAGGTTCACTTATCGCCTTTTAATGGCGAACCGTCATTAAATATATTTTTATTCACTCTTATACATTCTATTGGACCAAATAAAAATCTTCTTAAGAATTGGGACCTTAAAATTTACTTTGTGTAAATTTTTGGTATCTTTCCGATAAAGTTCATTTTTTTAATGAATAGTGTAAAATGTTGTATTTTAATTCAAAACCACTTTTTAATAAAATTTATTTATGTGATTAGATTATATTTTGAATTGGTTTTAAAGTGAAATTAGAATATATTTTTACCATTAAATCCAATAGTGGTTGTTGGAATTAATTTCACTTTGAAATCAGACTTAAACTAGTGTCAATCTTTTGATACTTATTGTTTCATAAGAACACTCTTTGCTCTGACAGCGAGAATTAATTATTAAATTAATTAATGTGACTTATATGTTTTGAATTTTCTAAAATAGACATAATTTTTGAATTCGGAATATCAAATATATCTTAGGGTAAATTTTTGGGATTTTTCTGAAAAACTTCAATTTTTGATGAATAGTGAAACCACTAAGTGGTACTTATAAAAACTGATTTTTCCGTTTAAATGAGATTTTGCCATATTTTTGTTTTGAATTTAAAAAATCTGACATACATGGTTGTCATTAAGAAGTAAAATGTGATTCAATGGGATAAAAATAATTTTTTGCTGAATAATAACTTATTAAGTTTTTAATCACGATTAGAGGTAATTAGTGTAGTTTATGATAAGAATAATGTTTTAATAAAATGAAATGACCTAGAAACATGTCATAGCCTCATTGGATGTGTCATGGCCGACCAAGAAAATCCATGGGTCAACTTGGGGACCCCATGGAGCCACTTTGGTTGGGAAATGACATAAATAACTTTTTATTTAATGTTAAAGTAAAAATGACACAAACATGAGATGTTTTACTAAAACAATTATTACATGGGGTTATACAAGTATTATTTTTGACTAAAAATATTCATTGGAAATATAAAAATATTTCCTACATCATAGTATTTTTTTTATAATTTTTATACATTAAATAAATTAAATTATTTATGACATCATGATGATGCAGCGATGACCTCATTATTTAACGATTTAAATAAAATAGAAAGATAATGTAATATCTAAGACCTAAACATGTACAAAACCTCTTGGATGAGTTTATTTCTAACCCTTATCATCTTATCCTAGAAATACATAAATGTGGGACCTTTAAAATCCGAAACACTTTTGAAAATAAAGTAACATTTTGTAACTTTACAAGAGTGCCCCTCCTCTCCTCTTATAAAAGGCCCCCCACCTCTACCTCCTTACCCACACTCCCAAAGCCTTTGGCTCGGCCAACCCCTGCCCATTTTGTCTCTCCACTTCCCTCTATTACTCCTTGAAGCCTCACTTTGGGCACAAGTCTTCCCAAGGAAGCCTTTGAGCTCAAACCAAAGGGAGTTACCCGATTTTAAGGTAATGTCTTCACTTGTGTCCTTTTGTTTTATTTTGCTTCTCCAACCCCCTAAACTCTTTTTATTCATTTATTTTGTAACAAATACAGTATCCTCAATATACTAGGATGTTTTTATAATAAGTATTAGAGCTATAGTTACACACACCTACATCTATTGGTTAAATAACATACTGTTTCCGTGGATGGCGAATTTCTGCCTCCCGAAATGATGATTGTTCAACATTCTTCTATCACCTTCAAAGGTGTCCATTAAGATGAAACTATATTTATATATGATATCTAATATGTTTATTTTTTACTTAGGCTTCTGTATTTTTCATTTATTTCCTTTATGGTTTCCATTATGGGTAAACGCTATATCTTCATTTAAGGAAGTGCGGACTACCGCCCCCTCAAAGTGATTTGATTCATTAATACCATATGTGGTACGTATAAAGGATATATTTAATGATATTATATATGATACCATAATTGAATTAAAATACTACTATGTATCATTATGTTTTAATTACATTAAATATGAAATAGAAATGAAAGTAGCGTTCATGCGTACGTACGACTTACTGTCTCCATTAACGGTACATTTCATTTCTTATCTCAAAATGTTATGTAATATTATAAGTACATATATATAATGGATATATATGTAATATATTACATATAAATTATCTATATCATTCTGAAATTATAAAATATATATCTCTCTCTCATTTTTTTTAATTCCATTAATATGACAAGAAAATGAAAGTAGTGTTCATGCGTACGTACGGCCTACCGTCTCCATGGACGGTGCTTTTTGTTTTTTATCTCCAAATGATATGGAATAATATAAAATTAATATTTACTGGATATATATGATATTTTAATCATTAAAACTATTCTAGAAATTGTTTACTTATAACTACATGGGCAATCTTTTTTCAAACAAGTTCATTTTTGACTCATGTACCAAACATCGGCAAAAACGTCTGATATGAACTAACATTATTAAACAATTAATATAACATTATAATATGTGATATGAACTGAATAATAATCTCTAAAGGAGGTACTTAGGAAATTATTAATTGACCAAAGTTTATTATTCATGAATATAAAGAAACGAACAAGACAAGTTGGACTTGAGGTAACAGATCATACTCCTCTCTTTCTTTTTAAGTACACTCTTTTATGTCATTCCTTATAAGCTCATATTTCTTGTGATTGGGATGTTCTTTTATATTACTATTACTGTACTTTGTTATGTTCATATGATGAGAGACCCTATAATCTCTCATAAATCCATTTAGGATGTTTTGAGTGGCGCCGTTAGGCTGCAGAATTTTCGTAAGAGATCTAACCTCTCTCTTTCTCTTTATGTACTCTCCTTTATGACACTTCTTTTAAGCTCTTATTTTTTATTATGGCGGATGTTATTTTATATTCCCCTTGATGTAAATTTTATTTTAATGTGATGAGATACCCTATTTTATCTCATCAATCCATTTTTGGATGTTTTAAGTGGCGCTGTTAGGCTGCTGAGTTTTCGTAAGGGATATTTCATCTCACTTTTATTCCTGTGAGATTTATGCTACATTTGCCACAATTTCCTTTGAGTGATGTATGTACTGACAATTATTTTACTAATTGTGTAATATTATTTCATTTATGAGTATTTACATCAATGTTGTGTTGTCCTTCTTTCACGGGGTGTATGTTTCGAAAGATACCCATGTCGGTAAGGGAACCTTTCACCCTCCTCTTTTTAAAAGACTTCCTTTGTTGGGTATTTTATTTTACATATTGTTATGTTGGGATATGTTCTCATATATCCTTATTGATGTAAATTTTATGTCCAAGTGATGAGATATCTTTTTTTTATCTCTCATCAACTCATTTTGATGTGACGTCGTTACGCTGTCAAGGGAACTTCTTAACCCAATTTCGATTTCTTTGAGTTCAACATGTAGTTATTGAATATGTCATCCTTTGAATATGTATGAATGGCCTTTGATTATTTTACACTTAATATCCACTTATATTTGGGGGATTCGTTTGTCACACATTATTATGTAATTTATTTATCCTTAAACCAAGGATACCGTCTTTGTAAGGGACTTCGTCTCAATCTCCTTTCATTGAGGCATATTTTGTTTTATACAAAACCTTTGTTATACGGTTTATAGACCCCTTTTACTTTTACATTTATTTAAAAGGATTCTTTTTTATACGAAGCGTTTACTAAACAACAAAAGGAAATGTTTTTGTCGTACGTATGCGGCGACAAGACTTCACCACCACCGTGACCATTATTTGAGATTCAGCTTCCTCTACAAGCCATACCTTTTTTAAAAAGAAAAATAAATACCATGTTTTACTTTTCTTTTATTTTGGTATTGAAAATGGGTTTCATAATATTTTTATATCAATGTGTGGTATTGATATCTTGTGATTGAAAGGTGGAAATGTTATGTTTCCTTTATGCATGTTTTATGTGATACGATTATGTTGAGGTTCTTGGGCATTATTATGAAGACGGATGGTTCCGTGATAGACTAAGGGCGGGTGAGCCCGATATAGCTCTCCAATGCATTGGGTAATGCGAAGGAGTGAAACGTTAAGGTTTTCTCCGAAGATATTTAGGGAATATACTGTGATGAGTATTCCAAACGTAACCAAGAGGGTTACTCCCTACGTAAGAATGTTATGAATGTCTCAAGTTACTTTTATGTCTTATTATTTCTATGATTTATTCATGATTTTATGAGGTATGTTAAAGTGCTTATGTTTTATGGGTAAAGTATGATTTCATTATTATGTATACATGTACTCATGTTTCCTTTCCATATTTTTATATCCCTTACTGAGCATTTTATGCTCATCCCAAGTTTTTGAAATGTTTTTTACAGGTTAAGGAAAGTGTACATGATGTGATGATAGTGTCAAGGATGTGTCAAGAAAGAATCCTTGTTTTATTTTAAATATGTTTCCGTTTATGGGAAGAATGAATAATGTCTTTTATGTAACCACTTTGTTTAAATGTGGAAGGTAATGCAAGTTTCATGATCTAATTCTCTAAAACTCTAAACCTAAAAATATATTTAATGTGTAATCTTGTAATAACACATGATTAAGTAAGGTTTAAGGATGGGGCCTTATAGTTGGTATCAAAGGTTGGTTTAGATAACTTTAGAGGTTAGGGTATCCTCTAAGCATAAGTGACATTACCATAATGGTTAGGATTTCAGAAAGAGTCCTAGTTTTAGATAAAGTAAATGCGTAATTATATATTAGTGTTTATATTCCTCATTAGTACATGATGGTTTTGTTGATATACTCACACAAACCTTTCTGTTTTTAGTGAATGGATTGATCTAGTTGGCACCAAAGTGACAATAGGTTTGAAGGAAACTGTGGTGGTTCCTTGATTAAGAGACTGGATGAAATGGGGTATTCAATGAGGAAACTCATGGTTGTTCTAAACCAACTATCAAGGATTCATGATCATCCACTTGAACCTTGGTATGTTCTGTAATGCATCATGTACGAGATGACCAATCGATGTGGAAGTTCAAGTAATAATTATAAAGGTAACCATTAGAGTTTATATGATCCTTACTTTTGAGGAAATTATGGGTTACTATATGTTATGATTGAAGTGAAAGGCATGAGATAAAATTGAGGTTAAATTATGTTATGGTTATTTTTGAAGATTTTATCCCTTTTGGGGAATTATTTGATAATTATATAGTTTTGGAAAAAGGACAACACGCAGACCGTGTGACTACCCGTCGCGTCGGACAAAGCTGCGGGAATCGAACTCACAACAAAAGTGCGACTGGTACTTATCGCCTACCACTGGACTACGTGATGTCCCTGGTTAGTTTGACTGATTCTTTTTAGTTATATGATTTTATGAATTAGGAGTAAGTTGATTTTGGGTTATTTATGAAAATGATTAACCTATCATGGAGGATATGTGATTAGGTTAATTACTTTTCAATACGAGACTTTATGAGAAACTGATGTTGTTTGGAGATAAATGTTACGATTTAACTTGGAAGTCTATGTGACTAAATCCTTCAAATATTTGGGTTTAAATCTTAGTTTGGTTTACTTTGAAGAATTTTATGAAAAAATTGATTATAGAATGGTCCTCGTTGAACTTTGGGTTTTGTTGGAAAAATTTTGGAGATTAAGAATAGATTTTATTTTTATAAAGGGTTATCCTTTTCTGGATTATCTGTTCTTGTACTAACCTTTTTTTGTTTTGGTTTTGGTTAAATTCTAAATACATGGGAAGTATATAGTTCTCTTTTGTGGATTAGGTGACTCTCAAGAAGTTGATTATAGTACTCTTAATGTGAACAAGTCTTCCTAAATACTCGTCTTTTGGAAAAAAATATGATTTTGATTAAGGAATCTAGTAAAAGTTGAAAGTCAACATGATAAGTGATTATGTTTCCTTATGAATAAATTCCTCAATAAAAAGTAACTTAAAACAAAAATGTTGTGTATTAAATTTTCCTACTGGGGAATCGAATACCATTTAACCCATCACAAGTTTGTGATTTTCTTATGGTTAACTTTCTCCTAGACATGTTTACTATCACTCTCCCTCAAGAACATGACCCTTTGATTTTTCTTCCATGTCCATGTTTTTCTACATAGAATCCTAGTATGGGTTAACTCTGGTGTCCTCTATACTTATCTTCCTTTATTTTAAAGTGATTGTTTTACTGACTCTTGTTCCGATGTGGGACTTTCAAGGATGTTTCCATGCTCAATTTTAAAAATTGTGAGGACACAATTCCCAAAAGGGGGGAAGGATGTAACCCCCCAGGTAAATAAAGAATATGAGATTTTCATATTTATCCATATTTTTGAATAAAATATTAATATTACTTTAAATGGGACGCTATGCTCGATGGCGTACCCAACACGCAACAACGAGTTTCTTGGGAATCTTACGTTGTACTCTAATAATAAAATAATATTATTTTAAATGGTAGTTAACATGTAGCCTCTGTATTGGAGTGAATGGATAGAAATAACTAAAATATGATTATATATGTTTTTAAATGTTTTTAAATTTATCAAATAAAAGATAAAGGCTTAAAATATGGAAAGAATTCAATTTTAGGCGTATATGCCCTAGTTTTCACTAAAGGTTCACTTATCGCCTTTTGATGGAGAACCGTTATTAAATATAGTATTGTTCACTCTTATACATTTTATTGGACCAAATAAAACTCTTCTTAAGAATTGGGACATCAAAATTTACTTTGTGTAAATTTTTGGTACCTTTCCGATAAAGTTCATTTTTTAATGAATAGTGTAAAATGATGTATTTTAATTCAAAACCTCTTTTTAATATATTTTATTTATATGATTAGATTATCATTTGAATTGGTTTTAAAGTGAAATTAGAATATATTTTTACCATTAAATCCAATAGTGGTCGTTGGAATTAATTTCACTTTGAAATCAGACTTAAACTAGTGTCAATCTTTTGATACTTATTGTTTCATAAGAACACGCTATTTGCTCTAACAACGGGAATTAATTATTAAATTAATTAATTTGAATTATATGTTTTGAATTTTGTAAAATAGACTTCATTCTTGAATTCGGAATGTCAAATATATCTTAGGGTGAATTTTTGGGATTTTTCTGAAAAACTTCAACTTTTGATGAATAGTGAAACAACTAAGTGGTACTTATAAAAACTGATTTTTCCGTTTAAATGAAATTTTGCCATCATTGTGTTTTGAATTTCAAAAATCTTACATACATGGTTGTAATTATGAAGTAAAATGTGGTTCAATGGGATAAAAATAATATTTTGGTGAATAGTAACTTATTATGTTTTTAATCGTGATTAGAGGAAATTAGTGTAGTTTATGGTAAGAATAATGTTTTAATAAAATGAAATGACCTAGACAATGTCCTACCCTCATTGGATGTGTCATGGACGACCAAGGTAATACATGGGTCAAGTTGGGGACCCCATGGAGCCACTTTGGTTGGGAAATGACATAAATAGCTTTTTATTTAATGTTAAAGTAAAAATGACACAAACATGAAATGTTTTACTAAATCAATTTTTACATGGGGTTATACAAGACATTTTTTTTACTAAAAATAGTCATTGGAAAGATAAAACGATTTAGTACAGCATAGTATTATTTTTATAATTTTTAGACATTAAATAAATTAAATTATTTATGACATCATGATGATGCAGTGATGACCTCATTATTTAACGATTTAAATGAAATGGAAAGATAATGTAATATCTAAGCCCTAAACATGTCAAAAACCTATTGGATGAGTGGATTTCGAACCCTTATCACCTTATCCTCGAAATAAATCAATGTGTGACCTTTAAAATCTGAAACGCTTTTGAAAATAAAGTAACATTTTGTAACTTTACAAGAGATCCCCTCCTCTCCTCTTATAAAAGGCCCCCGCCTCTACCTCTTTACCCACACTCCCAAAGCCTTTGGCTCAGCCAACCCCTGCCCATTTTGTCTCTACACTTCCCTATCTTACTTCTTGAAGCCTCACTTTGGGAAGAAGTCCACCCAAGGAAGCCTTTTAGCTCAAACCAAATGGAGTTACCCGATTTTAAGGTAATGTCTTCACTTGTGTCCTTTTGTTTTATTTTGCTTCTCCAACCCTCTAAAATATTTTTATTCATTTATTTTGTAACAAATACAGTATCTCCAATATACTAGGATGTTGTTATAAGAAGGATTCAAGCTACACATACACACACCTACATCTAATGGTTAAAGAACATACTGTTTCCATGGATGGCGAATTTCTGCATCCCGAAACGATGATTGTTCAACATTCTTCTAACACTTTCAAAGGGGGCCATTAAGATGACACTATGTAACGCCGCGACCCTAGTAACCTAGAGTCGGTGCATTATTACATAACATTGGCATGATCACAAGAAAGTTAAAATCTAGAAAGACCGATTGGTTTAGTAGCCTTGGAAACACTAGATATATTCATAAGTTTTACATTACACCATAAAATGAAAAACTACTACAACAACATAATGTCTCCACAGTCCACACTATTATCCCCTTATAATATCCCTGCAGGTCATTCATAACTTACTTCTTCACATCCTGGGAAAAATAAAACATAGAAAAGGGGTGAGCTCAAATGCCCAGTAAGGATAACAATATAGCGGAAACTTTCAAAAATAAGAACAAACATTTAAGGCAATGTATAACTAAAACAAAAGCCTTTCAATCTTGAACATTCAACATAGTATGTAATAAATAAAATGAAATAATTCTATTTACTTATTCACATGGATATTCTACTAATCGAATAATCACATGCAAAATCAATAACCACTTTCATAAGGATGGAATGCATAATGCCAGACTATCATAACCACATAGCCAAGGCCTCGTGGCAAGACTACAAATAAGATTTTGTCAAGGCCTTGTGCCAATACACTAGTTTGTCTCATGAGACCTACCGATGCATCGAGGAGCTATAGCGGGCTCCACCCGTCACATATTAAGTCCAATGCATTCCCATATGAAAAGGTTTAAACATAACATAAACATTCGTATCATAACTAGCATACGAAATGTCAATAATTTCACCATAAACTATGAATGGTATAAAAATAGCACATCTATAGTCAAACATATCACATAACCTTCAATAAAATATAGAAGTTTTGTATCATAATAAATCAACTTCAAATAAGCGTAAAATCCATCAAAGGATATTGACATCGATGAAATCAAAACTCTTTTTTAGTGAAATATCTCTTTCTATTTTTGAAATCATTTAAGAGACATATAAAATAAAACATTTTCTTTAAAAATATTCTAATAAGATTGTAAGGAAAGCTTTGAAAATTTTATAACGGCGGAAAATAACTGCACCCGCCGTATAAGTTAAAAAAAACATTCTTACCTTAATTCTGTCAAAAAGGTTAAAAAGGACCTTGTTTTGAAAACGACGGAAAGATTCCACTTATAAAAATTCAAAAAAGGGTATAAATGACTTTAACACATATTCTTGTAAATAATAATTTTTTTTTGAAATACATTTATAAGAAAACATGGATGTGGATGATAAAGAGATCCCAGTAGATTATTACATATAAACAACCTCAGATAATGAAGAGATTGTGAAATAACCCTTACCTTGTACTTTTCCATGGTTGGGGTAGGTTAACCTCCTGTATAATGGTGAAATAATTGTTTTTAAATTATACAAGAATCATATACATTAATATGATATCATATATGATCTTTTAATATTGATTTGATAATAATATCTTAGTATTATCGTTGTTTCGGGTGTTAACTTACTTGTTTTCTTTTATATGTTTTGTTATGTAAGCCATGTTTGTAATGGATATGTTGTATATTAATCATATCCAGAATGATATCAAGTCCTTAAACATCATTTTTAAATCATAAAATGATAATTATACTTGAATGGATACGATGGAGAATGAATCTTATCGCGTTCGTGGAGACGATAGTCCGTACGTACGCACGAGCGACAATATCATTCTTTTGATATTAAAATAATATATAAATGGATGTTATATCATATATAAAAAATAATTAACATGTTATATTTATTATTTACATGAGTTACACATCATTATTATACCCATCCAAATAATAATATATTGAATAACAATTACACCACGACGTGGAGACGGTAAGCCGTACGTACGCACGTATGGTGACATGTTATTTAAAGGGTGGATAGAATAATGAATATGGTTGTACCATATTTATAATAAAATCACAGTACATGTGAGATACTGGAGTTATTATTTTAGAATGGTAAGAACAAAGAAAGAATAAGTGGACGAAGAAAGGAACTTGAAAAGGGGTGGTGAAAACATTACCTCTTCTTCGGGTTCTTCCTTTTGATTTGATCAAAAGGGCTCCATAGGTTGGCTTTCTGATACAAATAAGGCCTCTAGGTTGTAGTGAAGGAAGTTGGGAGAGTATTTGGTCAGAGTTTGGCCGAACCAAAAGGCTTTGAAGGTGTGAAGAAATGAGAAGGAGGAGTTCTCTTTTAAAAGAGGGGTGAGGGGAACCTATGGAAAAGCTAGAAATATTAATTTATAATAAATTAATATTCGGATTATAATGGCTCCAAAGTTGATTATATAACTTTTAATGTGGGGATAGGTCTAAAAAAACTCAACAAATAGAATTTAGACAGGTTTGGGTACTTATATTAACCTTATATTTAAGTATTAACTCTAAGTTAATTAGTTTCACTTTTACAATGTCTCTTTGTATTTTTATATAATATGGTTAATAAACTTACTATATACATTCAAGAGACCCCCAAGTGGTCCATTAATGATTACCCTATCATGATATAAGTATCATGGCCGAACCTTAGATTTTTAGGAATTTAATATCAATTAATAATATAATATTGGTTTTAAGAACTCTTTTATGTCAATTTTGACACTATTCAATAGTTTATTTTTTTGAAACTCATAACAGATTGATTACTCCGAACAAAGTCATTTAAATCAATACTAATATATCATATTATCCTATAAAATTAGTTTAATTCATTAAAAGTTTCATATTATATTTATTTGGGTATATTAATATCAATTATTTTAATGTTTCACTATTATAGTAATTAATTCATCATCATTGTGTCATAAATAAATTAAATTATTTAATGTCTAAAAATTATAAATAAAATATCACTATGTATAAACTCTTTTTATCTTTCTAATGAATATTTATAATCTAAAATACAACATATATAACACTATGTAAAAATTGTTTTTCTATGAGATATATGCTTGTGTCATTTTTGTATTAATTTTAACATAATTAAAATAAAGTGTCCCTATCACCTACAAGTGGCACCATGGGGTCCCAAAATCGACCCAAAGATGCCTATGGTCAAACATGTATCAACAAATAAGGCTAGGAAACGTTTTAATGTAATTTATTATTATTATAATATTATTTTTTAACCCTTATTTACCGGATTTACCCTTAACCATGGTAAATAAAATATTTACCGCAGTAATTATTCAAAATGTCTAAAAATAAAAGATACCTATTTACACAATTTGGAAATCCTGATTCCAAATATGGAATCCATTTTTATAAATTCAAAACACAGAAGTGGCAGAAATTAATTTAAAATTAATTCCCGCTGTTAAAACAAAAAGCGAGTTTTTAAGAGATAATAACTATCAAAAGATTGACACTTGTTTATGTTCGGTTTAATTGTAAAATTGTGTCCAATAAACAACATTATATTAAATGGTAAAAATATATTCTAAATATACTTTAAAACCACTCAAATTCATAATTTATCACTATTAATTATTTTGATTAAAAAAGTTGTTTTTAATTAAAATTTAGTAATTTTCACTATTCATCAAAATAGGAAAGTCATCCGAAAAGTACCAAAATTTCACTTTAGGCTAAATTCGATATTCCGAATCCAAAAATGAAGTCCATTTTAAAATATAAAATATATATATAATTTCAAAAAGTATGTATTACTATTCATAATGACTAGTTTGATTGTTTATGGTGTTTTAGAACTCGGTGTTACGTACAACACACGCTATCACATTATTCAAAGAGAAGCGTACCGTAGAAGCATGGGGTGTTACATTCTCCCCTCCTTCAAATAATTTCATCCTTGAAATTTCTAGAATACCACCGCATGAAAAGACTCGGGTGGTTCTTCATCATAAGTTCCTCGGGTTCCCACGTTGCCTCTTCCATCTTATGGTTTCTCCACAAAACTTTTACCAGACACGTCGTCCGGTTTCTCAGCACTTGTTCTCTCGTATCAAGAATCCTGACGGGCTCTTCGCAATAAGACAGATCGGGTTCTATTTCTAATTCTTCATAGGTGAGTACATGCGTTGGGTCATGCATGTATTTCCTCAACAGAGATACATGGAACACATCGTGAACTTTAGAGAGACTTGGCGGCATTGCTAATCGGTAAGCTACAACCCCAATTCGTTCTAGAATTTCAAAGGGTCCGATGTACCTGGGACTCAATTTACCTTTATTACCAAAACGTATGACTCCCTTCTATGGAGATACCTTCAGGAAAACATGATCACCGACTTGAAATTCCAAATCCTTCCTTCGATTATCGGCATAGCTCTTCTACCTACTTTGAGCTGCTTTGATGTGATTTTGGATTACCTTCACCTTTTCCACCGTTTCCTCCACCAGTTCTGGGCCTATAAGTTTTCTTTCACCAACGTCATCCCAACAGGTTGGTGTACGACATCTCTTTCCATATAACGCTTCATATTCTTCCATCTGAATACTCGAATGGAAGCTATTGTTATAGGAAAATTCTACCAGAGGTAAATATTGATCCCACATAACCTGAAAGTCAAATGAGCAAGATCTCAACATGTCTTATAAGGTCTGAATAGTCCATTCTGATTGTCCGTCTGTCTGAGGGTGGTAAGCAGTGCTCAAATGAAGTTCAGTATCCAGTGATTTCTGAAGACTTTTCCAAAATCATGAAGTAAAACGGGGATCCCGATCAGAAATAAACGATAGGGGTACTCCATGAAGTCTCACAACTTCATTAATATATAGTCTTGCTAGACGTTCCAGGGGTAGATCTTCTCTTATAGCAAGAAAATGTGCTGACTTGATAAGACGATCAACAATAACACATATTTCATTGTTCCTTCTAGGAGTCTTTGGTAGCCCCAAGACAAAGTCCATCGTAATATTGTCCCATTTCCACTCTGGTATGGGAAGAGGTTGCATGACTCCTCTAGGTTGCTGCCTTCCAACTTTCACTTGCTGACAAACCATACATCTTGACACAAAATCAGCAATCTCCCTCTTCATGTTGTCCCACCAAAAATGTTCCTTCAAATCTCTATACATTTTGATGCTCCCAGGGTGTATAGAGAAATTGGAACTATGAGAATCATCCAACAATTCCCTTTTTAGATCAGGTATATCGGGAACACAAAGTCTCTTCCCGAATTTCAAAATTCCATCTTCATATACAAAGTCTCTCAATCTCCCATCATTCACAGCTTTATTCTTCTTTTTAAATTCTTCATCATCGGTATGAGAACTCTTAATCCTTTCTAGTAAAGATGGTTTGGCAACCATTTGAAAAAGAATTGATGTTTTTCCTTCCCTGGTTATTCCCATGTCCATCTTCACTAGATCCTTGAAAATTGGATCCCTTTCAATTCTCATATTGTTCAAAACTCCATGGTCTTTTCTGCTCAAAGCATCTGCCACCTTGTTTGCTTTCCCCGGGTGGTAGTGTATCGTACAATCATAATCCTTGAGTAATTCAAGCCATCTCCTTTGTCTCGTGTTGATTTCTTTTGGTGAGAAAATATACTTCAAACTCTTGTGATCAGTATAAATCTCAGCTTTTTCACCATAGAGGTAGTGCCTCTATATCTTCAAAGTAAAGATTACAGCTGATAACTCAAGATCTTGAGTAGGATAGTTTTGTTCATGAATTTTTAACTTTCGTGATGCATAGGTAATAACTCTATCATTCTACATAAGCACACAACCAAGTCATTTCTTTGATGCATCACTATAAATAACGAACCCATCATTCCCCGATGGTAGAGTCAATATAGGAGCATTGACTAATCTTCTCTTCAGTTCTTCGAAAAATTCTTCACACTCTTTTGTCCAAAAAAATTTAACCCCTTTACGTGTGAGCTTCGTTAATGGGTTAGCCAATCGGGCAAAATTCTGGACGAAACGTCGATAATAACCTTCCAAACCAATAAAACTACGTACCTCAGTTATATTCGTAGCTGCTGGACATTCATGGATTTCCTTGGTCATAGAAGGATCAACAGATATTCCATCTTTAGAGAAAATATGGCCAAGAAAAGAAATCTCATGAAGCCAGAATTCACACTTGCTAAACTTTCCATATAATTCATGCATCCTCAGAGTCTTCAAGATGATGCGCAAGTGATTTTCATGATCTTCGTAGGTTTTGGAGTATACCAAGATATCATCAATAAATACCACCACAAATTCATAGAGATACTCCTTGAAAACTCTATTCATCAGATCCATGAATAGAGAGGGTGCATTAGTCAATCCAAACGGCATTACAGTAAACTCGTAATGCCCGTACCTGGTTCGAAATGCTATCTTCGGAATGTCTTCCTTCTTCACACACAACTGATGGTATCCAGATCGAAGGTCAATATTTGAAAAGTATTGAGCTCCATGCAGTTGGTCAAATAAATCATCAATGTGAGGTAGGGGATACTTGTTCTTTATCGTTATAGCATTGATCTCCATGTAGTCGGTACATAACCACATAGATCCATCTTTTGTTTTAACAAAAAGAATAGGGGCTCCCCATGGAGAAACACTAGGGAGAATAAATCCTTTATTACTCAATTCCTCTAGTTGTTTCTTTAGTTCGACTAACTCTACAGTGGCCATTCTGTAAGGGGTATTTGATATTGGCCTTGATCTAGGAATTAAATCAATGGAAAACTCAACTTCTCGTTCTGGAGGATGTCCAGGTAAATCTTCCGGAAATACATCTACAAATTCTTTCACAACAGGTACATCCTCTATTTGAACATTCCTTTCCTCACCCAAAGTTATTTCATTCTCTTCCTCCCCAATAATTGAATTTAGTTGAGCTATTGAGGGTGGATATAAATAAGAATTAGGTGGTGACGATTCTTCTCTAAAGATAAGGTGTTCCTTATCATTATCATCAAGAATTGTAACCTCTTTCTTCTTATAACAAATCTTAGAATCATAGTCCGAATGCCAGTCCATACTGAGGATTATATCAAACTCAATCATAGGTATGACGATGAGATCGGCATATAAAGAACATTTATGTGCTCTAATGGGGACTCATTCACAAAATTTTGTTGCAATGATACTTCCCTTAGGAGTTTTAACTGACAACTCCCTTATTAAATCAAATTGGAAATATCTAATTTTCTTAGAAAACTGGGAAGATATGAAACAATGCGATGATCCAGAATCAAATAATGCATTTTCTAAACTTGAGGAAACCATTAAATTACCTGCCACCACATATTTTGGAGCTTCTACCTCAGCAGTAGTGATAGCATAAGCCTGACCTTGATCCCTTGGCATTTACTGAGGTAAGTTCTCCTGACTCTTAGGACATTCATTTGCATAATGTCCCATCTCCCTGCAATTGTAGCACTGAACGTTGGTAGCTTCCTTCTTCCCTTTGCAATCACGAGCTTGGTGGCCTTTTTCACCACACTTGTAACAGACTCTCATTCCCTTCAAGCAAGTACCAGGGTGTTTCTTCCCACATTTACCACATGATGGATATTCAACCATTCCTTTCTTCCCCTTATTTCCATTCCCAGATTGATCAGCAGGTCTCTTCTTCTCTTTCTTTGCTTTAAAGTCATAACACTTAGAGAATTCCTTTTTGGTCTGGATATCACATGAGACAATGTCTTCGTACGATGAAAAGGATTGTGAGACTAATGCTCGACAGAGAAATGGTTTTAACCCATAAAAGAAATGATCAATATTACTTCTTGGGTTACGTATATAATCTCCAGCATACCTTGCTAACCTTGTAAAGTTAGCCTCATTATTTGTGACATTCCCATCCTCCTTCTATCTCAGAATTAGAAATTGCCTTTCCATATCTGCTCTATGGTCGCGAGGAAAGTATTTTTCTAAAAACAGATCTTTGAACTCCCTCCATTCCATATTTGATACTTCATCATCTTCCTTCGTATTTTGAATTAATGACCACCATTGATCAACATCTCCAGTGAGGCGGTAAACTGCCATGATAACGTTTTCCCTTTCATTACTCCCCAAAGCCTGAAATATTTTCTCTAGGAGAAAATATGCATTGCTCAACTACTAAGGGATTTGTAATCCCATTGAACGTTGGTGGTTGTTGCCTCATGAATCAATCTAACATTGATCCTCCACTCTGTGGATCAGGGTGCTCCATATGGGTAAGGTTATCATTCGTAACCTGAGTAAGTTGTCCCAGTATGGTGATTATCTTATCGGCACCAGTTGCATCACCAGCTCCACTATAATTATCTTGAGCAGGAGGGAAATACCTACATGGAGTGCGTGCATTGATACGGTTTCCATTTCTTCCACTAGGCGCCATTTCTAAACAATGGCATAAACTAGATCAGTTTATGAATCAAAATACTTATAAAACACTTAACATAAATTGAACTATTTATGGATATAATCCATAATCATAAAAATGTTTTCTTTGAGGAAGTATATACTCATAAACCCTTTATAATTATTTTTAAATAAAATGAGAGTTATCCTAAGCATATCTCCCAGGAGTGTCCTAACCAAGAGTGCAGCAAGGCCCGTTGTCATGCACCAGTTCGCGTTCGAGTCTAGCTCAAAGCGGTGTTTTCGGGTTTTACCCCTAGGTACATCTGTTCCAGAGCCGCCTCTATCTGCTCGTATCCAGACATGGATGTATTTCTTAGAAAACTCACAAAATCTCTACAATACCAAAATTATAGGAAGTTCTTCTATACTAATCCCCAAAGTTCATCTTAGGTCTACGTGCTCTAATCAGAGTTTATCTAAATCTAGCTTCAAGGTTTGTACTAAACTTCCTCTGATACCAACTGTAACACCTCGACCCTAGTTACCCAGAGTCGGTGCATTATTACATAACATTGGCATGATCACAAGAAAGATAAAATCTCGAAAGACCGATTGGTTTAGTAGCCTTGGAAACACTATATATATTCATAAGTTTTACATTACACCATAAAATGAAAAACTACTACAACAACATAATGTCTCCACAGTCCACACTATTATCCCCTCATAATATCCCTGCAGGTCATTCATAACTTACTTCTTCACATCCTGGGAAAAATAAAACATAGAAAAGGGGTGAGCTCAAATGCCCAGTAAGGATAACAATATAGCGGAAACTTTCATAAATAAGAATAATCATTTAAGGAAATGTATAACTAAAACAAAATCCTTTCAATCTTGAACATTCAACATAGTATGGCATAAATAAAATGAAATAATTCCATTTACTTATTCACATGGATATTCTTCTAATCGAATAATCACATGCAAAATCAATAACCACTTTCATAATGATGGAATGCATAATGCCAGACTATCATAACCACATAGCCAATGCCTCCTGCCAAGACTACAAATAAGATTTTGTCAAGGCCTTGTGCCAAGACACTAGTTTGTCTCATGAGACCTACCGATGCATCGAGGAGCAATAGCGGGCTCCACCAGTCACATATTAAGTCCAATACATTCCCATATGAAAAGGTTTAAACATAACATAAACATTCGTATCATAACTAGCATACGAAATGTCAATAATTTCACCATAAACTATGAATGGTATAAAAATAGCACATCTATAGTCAAACATATCACAAAACCTTCAATACAATATAGAAGTTTTGTATCATAATAAATCAACTTCATATAAGCGTAAAATCCATCCAAGGATGTTGACATAGATGAAATCAAAACTCTTTTTAGAGAAATATCTCTTTCTATTTTTAAAATCATTTAAGAGCCATATAAAATAAAACATTTTATTTAAAAATATTCTTATAATATTGTAAGGAAAGCTTTGAAAATTTTATAACGGTGGAAAATAACCGCACCAGCCGTATAAGTTAAAAAAACATTCCTACCTTAATTCTGTCGAAAAGGTTAAAAAGGACATTGTTTTTAAAACGACGGAAAGATTCCTCTTATAAAAAGTCAAACAAGGGTATAAATGACTTTAACCCATATTCTTGTAAATAATAAAAATGTTTTGAAATATATTTTTAAGAAAACATGGATGTGGATGATAAAGAGATCCCAGTAGATTATTACATATAAACAACCTCATATAATGAAGAGATTGTGAAATAACCCTTACCTTGTACTTTTCCTTGGTTGGGTTAGGTTAACCTCCTGTATAATGGTGAAATAATTGTTATTAAATTATACAAGAATCATATACATTAATATGACATCATATATGATCTTTTAATATTGGTTTGATAATAATATCATAGTATTATCGTTGTTTCGGGTGTTAACTTACTTGTTTTCTTTTATATGTTTTGTTACGTAATCCATGTTTGTAATGGATAGGTTGTATATTATTCATATCCAGAATGATATCAAGTCCATAAACATCATTTTTAAATCATAAAATGATAATTATACTTGAATGGATACGATGGAGAATGAATCTTATCGCGTTCGTGGAGACGGTAGTCCGTACGTACGCACGAGCGACAATATCATTCTTTTGATATTAAAATAATATATAAATGGATTTTATATCATATATACAGAATAATTAACATGTTATATTTATTATTTACACGAGTTACACATCATTATTATACCCATCCAAATAATAATATATTGAATAACAATTACACCACGACGTGGAGACGGTAAGCCGTACGTACGCACGTATGGTGACATGTTATTCAAAGGGTGGATAGAATAATGAATATGGTTGTACAATATTTATAATAACATCACCGTATATGTTACATACTGGAGTTATTATTTTAGAACAGTAATAACAAAGAAAGAAGAAGTGGAAGAAGAAAGGAATTTGAAAAGGGGTGGTGAAAACATTTCCTCTTCTTCGGGTTCTTCCTTTTGATTTGATCAAAAGGGATCTTAGGTTGGCTTTCTGATCAAAATAAGGCCTCTAGGTTGTATTGAGGGAAGTTGGGAGAGTATTTGGGCAGAGTTTGTCTGAACCAAAAGGCTTTGAAGGTGTGAAGAAATGAGAAGGAGGAGTGCCCTTTTATAAGAGGGGTGAGGGGCACCTTTGGAAAAGCTAGAAATATTAATTTATAATAAATTCATATTTGGTTTATAATGGCTCAAAAGTTGATTATTTAAATGTTAAGGTGGGGATAGGTAGTAAACAACTCAACCAATAGAATTTAGACAGGTTTGGGTACTTATATTAACCTTATCTTTAAGTATTAACTCTAAGTTAATTAGTTTCACTTTTACAATGTCTCTTTGTATTTTTATATAATATGGTTAATAAACTTACTATATACATCCAAGAGACCCCCAATTAGTCCATTAATGATGAAACTATCATGATATAAGTATCTTGGCCGAACCTTAGATTTTTAGAAATTTAATATAAATTAATAATATAATATTGGTTTTAAGAACTCTTTTCTGTCAATTTTGACACTATTCAATAGTTGATTTTTGTGAAACTCATAACAGATTGATTACTTCGAAAAAAGTCAATTAAATCAATAATAATATATCATATTATCCTATAAAATTAGTTTAATTCATTAAAAGTTTCATATTATATTTATTTGGGTATTTATAATATCATTTATTTTAATTTTTCACTATTGTAGTAATTAATTCATCATCATTGTGTCATAAATAAATTAAATTATTTAATGTCTAAAAATTATAAATAAAATATAACTATGTAGTAAATATGTTTATATTTATAATGAATATTTATAATATAAAATCCAAAATATATAACCCTATGTAAAAATTGTTTTTCTAAAAGATATATGCTTGTGTCATTTTTGTATTCATTTTAACTTAATTAAAATAAAGTGTCTCTATCACCTACAAGTGGCACCATGGGGTCCCAAAATAGACCCAAAGATGACTATGGTCAAACATGTATCAACCAATAAGGCTAGGACACGTTTTAGGGTAATTTAGTATTATTATAATATTATATTTTAACCCTTATTTATAGGATTTACCCTTTACCATGGTAAATAAAATATTTACCGCAGTAATTATTCAAAATGTCTAAAACTAAAAGTTACCTATTTACAAAATTTGGACATCCTGATTCCAAATATGGAATCCATTTTTCTAAATTCAAAACACAGAAGTGGCAGAAATTAATTTAAAATCAATTCCCGCTGTTAAAACAAAAAGCGTGTTTTTAAGAGATAATAACTATCAAAAGATTGACACTTGTTTATGTTCGGTTTAATTTTAAAATTATGTCCAATTACCAACATTATATTAAATTGTAAAACTATATTCTAAATATACTTTAAAACCACTCAAATTCATAATTTATCACTATTAATTATTTTTATTAAAAATGTTGTTTTTAATTAAAATTTAGTAATTTTCACTATTCATCAAAATATGAAAGTTATCCGAAAAGTACCAAAATTTCACTTTAGGCTAAATTCGATATTCCGAATCCAAAAATGAAGTCCATTTTAAAATATAAAATATATATATAATTTCAAAAAGAAGGTATTACTATTCATAACGGCTAGTTTGATTGGTTATGGTGTGTTAGAACTCGGTGTTGCGTACAACACACGCTATCACATTATTCAAAGAGAAGCGTACCGTAGAAGCTTGGGGTGTTACATAATATATTTATATATGATATATAATATTTTTATGTTTTACTTAAGCTTCTGTATTTTTCATTTATGACATACCGTTATGGTTTCCATTATGGGTAAACGCGATATTTTCATTTAAGGAAGTGCGGACTACCGCTCCCTCAAAGTGATTTGATTCGTTAATACCATATGTGGTATGTATAAAGGATATATTTAATGATATTATATATGATACCATACTTGAATTAAAATAATATTATGTATCATTATGTTTTAATTCCATTAAATATGAAATAGAAATGGAAGTAGCGTTCATGCGTACGTACGGCTTACCGTCTCCATGAACGGTACATTTCATTTCTTATCTCAAAATGTTATGTAATATTGTAAGTACATATATATAATGGATATATGTGTAATATATTACATCTAAATTATGGATATCATTCTGTAATTATAAAATATATATATATCTCTCATTTTGTTTTAATTCCATTAATATGACAAAAAAATGAAAGCAGTGTTCATGCGTACGTACGGCCTACCGTCTCCATGGAAGGTGCTTTTTGTTTTTTTATCTCCAAATGATATGGAATAGTATAAAATTAATATTTACTGGATATATATGATATTTTAATCATTAATACTATTCTGGAAATTATTTACTTATAACTATATGGGCAATCTTTTTTCAAACAAGTTCATTTTTGACTCATGTACCAAACATCGGCAAAAACGTCTGATATGAACTAACATTATTAAAAAATTATTATAACATTATAATATGTGATATGAACTGAATAATAATCTCTAAATGAGGTGATTAGGAAATTATTAATTGACCAAATTTTATTATTCAGGAATATAAAGAAACGAACAAGACAAGTTGGACTTGAGGTAATAGATCCTACTCCTCTCTTTCTCTTTAAGTACACTCTTTTATGTCATTCCTTCTAAGCTCATATATCTTGTGATTGGGATGTTATTTTATATTATGCTTACTGTACTTTTTATGTTCATATGATGAGAGACCCTATTCTCTCTCATCAATCCATTTTGGAAGTTTTGAGTGGCGTCGTTTGGCTGCCAAATTTTCATAAGAGATCTCACCTCTCTCTTTCTCTTTAAGTACTCTCCTTTTTGTCACTTATTTTAAGATCCTATTTTTTATGATGGGGGATGTTATTTTATATTCCTCTTTATGTAAATTTTATTGTAATGTGATGAGATACCCTATTTGATCTCATCAATCCTTTTTTGGAGGTTTTAAGTGGCGTCGTTAGGCTGCCGAGTTTCCGTAAGGTATTTTTCATCTCACTTTTATTCCTGTGAGATTTATGCTACATTTGCCACAATTTCCTTTGAGTGGTGTATGTAATGACCATTATTTTACTCATTGTGTTATATTCTTTCATTTATGAGTATTTACATCAATGTTGTATTGTCCTTCTTTCACAGGGCGTATGTTTCGAAAGATACCCATGTCGGTAAGGGAACCTTTCACACTCCTCTTTTTAAAATACTTCTTTTGATGGGTATTTTATATTACATATTGTTATGTTTGGATATGTTCTCATATATCCTTATTGATGTAAATTTTATGTCCAAGTGATGAGATATCTTTTTTTTATCTCTCATCAACTCATTTTGATGTGACGCCGTTAGGCTGTCAAGGGAACTTCTTATCCCAATTTCAATTTCTTTGGGTTCAACTTGTAGTTATTGAATATGTCATCTTTTGAATATGTGTGAATGAACTTTGATTATTTTACACTTAATATCCACTTATATTTTGTGTATTCGTTTGTGACACATTATTATGTAATTGATTTATCCTTAAACCAAGGATACCGTCTTTGTAAGGGACTTTATCTCAATCTATTTTCATTGAGGCATATTTTGTTTTATACACAACCTTTTTATATGGTGTATATACCCCTTTGACTGTTACGTTTATTCAAAAGGAATATTTTTTATATGAAGTGTTTACTAAACGACAAAAGGGAATGTTTTTTCGTACGTATGCGGCGACAACGGCTTCTCCGCCCCCGTGACCATTATTTGAGTTTTGGCTTCCTCTACAAGCCATACCTTTTTTTTAAAAAATAAAAATAAATACCATGTTTTACTTTTATTTTATTTTGGTATTGAAAATGGTTTTCATAATATTTTTATATCAATGTGTGGTATTGATATCTTGTGATTGAATGGTGGAAATGTTATGTTTCCTTTATGCATGTTTTATGTGATACGATTATGTTGAGGTTCTTGGGCATTATTATGAAGACGGGTGGTTTTGTGATAGCCTAAGGTCGGATGAGCCCGATATAGCTCTCCAATGCATTGGGTAACGTGAAGGAGTGAAACGTTAAGGTTTCTCCGAAGAGATTTAGGGAATATAATGTGATGGGTATTCCAAACGTAACCAAGAGGGTTACTCCCTACGTAAGAATGTTATGAATGCCTCAAGTTACTTTTATGTCTTATGATTTCTTTGATTTATTCATGATTTTATGAGGTATGTTAAAGTGATTATGTTTTATGGGTAAAGTATGATTTCATTCTTATGTATACATGTACTCATGTTTCCTTTCCATATTTTTATATCCCTTACTGAGCTTTTTATGCTCATCCCAAGTTTTTGAAATGTTTTTCACAGGTTAAGGGAAGTGTACATGATGTGATGATTGTGTCAAGGATGTGTCAAGAAAGAATCCATGTTTTATTTTAAATATGTTTCCGTTGATGGGAAGAATGAATACTGTGTTTTATGTGACCACTTTGTTTAAATGTGGAATGTAATGAAAGTTTCATGAACTAATTCTCTAAAACTCTAAACCTGAAAAGATCCTCAATGTGTAATCTTGTAATAACCCAAGATTAAGTAAGGTTTAAGGCTGGGGTCTTATACATATGTTAAGGGATTCCTGTCTCACTTTTACATTCTATAAGAGAAATTCCATATTCCCCACCTATTTATTTTATTTTGTGTATATAAATCCCATGAAAATAATATATTGTTATTATAATTACAATTATGTTGTTTTATATCACAATTTTATTATCACTCTTTAATGGTGATTATTGTTAATAAGATCCGAAATTGGAAATAGATTTTTTTCTCAATTTCCCTTCTTCGAGTCTTATGATAATTTTATATACCTATAATATTTTTTTTAATGTATATATAAAACCATGGTGAAATGGAATATTTTGAATTTATTTATCCTCATGTTATTTTATTTATATTTTAATTATATTACCTCATGGGGATTTCGTTTCAATACTAGAAAAGTTATAAATTTTTTCATTTTAAAATTACATCATTTATTAGAATTGTTTATGATTATAGTTACAATGATAATATATTATGATCCACCTATCAATAACATAATTACATTTCTTTTTCCCAACTTATTTCATTAGAATACTTTCTCCCCAACATTATTATCTATTTATTTAATCATGTTTAAAAAAATCGGTATCATGAAAAATCATAATTTTGATCTAAACCACTATTTTTCCTAGATTCTGTTTTCTAAATAATTATTCAAAAAATAATTTTATCAATATTAAATTTATATATTAAATATCTTATTACCAATTTATGATGTTTTACAGAATTTTCAAAATGAAATATTCATGTTTATTTACAAATTAACCATGTTTGGCCATTATCGAAACTGAAAATGAAACATTTTTTAATAGTTTACGACAGGATAAAAATTTCCCTCCAACAAGAAAATCATTTTCATTAAATTGTCATTTATTTTTATCACCATTTTTTAAAGGAAAACTTTTTCCGCAATATTTTATCAGTTTTTTATTTTGAAAAGTGTGTATATAAGAGAAAAAATGTATTCCTCTCGAAGCATTCTAACTAATTTTGAATTAAAAATAATTTACCATATAAAATTACACCCCTTAAAGATATTTATTATTTAATGGGTTTATAATCTATTTATACCATTATTATTATGTCCTTAATTGTTTATAATGATGATTTCAAGATGTTTATGACCACTTTTTTACTTTGGATATGATATGATGAAATGCTTTATGAAATCCATTTATTTCCACTGTTTATGATATGTTTATTTTTTATGATATTATGGTACATAAATATATAGATAAAGTGATGTTTGTGATGGATATATCCCTACAATTAATGTTTTAATTATTAATATTTTATAATATTTAATGGGACATGAGAGGCTATCACATGCCTAAAAAAGGGTAAATAAAGGTTCTACCAAGCCCAAGAGATGGTTCAAAGGAGTTCATACAAGTCATAAAGTAGGTACATTTGTCCTCATAAAAATACTAAAATGTTAAGAATTTAATTTTGGGTACCCCTATAAGATTATTTTCTATTATTATGTATACACAACAAATATAGGTCGTATTCTATTGTTATTCTCTAATGGATAATATTCTTTTATTTTCATTTGATTCATGCCTTATAAAATACCATTATTTATTCCTTGACTCAATATTTTGATATTTGATATGTAGGGTATTTTGTTTCATTTAAGTGATCATATATTCTTATATTAATACTGATTTCATTATTATGTGATAATTGAAATCTCATTTTCATATCCTTAATGGGCATCTGATCTCACTATTTCTTATATTTCCTTTCTATAGATTTTGAAGAAAAGTTTTTAGTATGGCATATTTGGGAATATTATTAATCGGGGGGGGGGGGTATATTTAGGGGATTTAATGAAGTTATTTAAAACTATTTGAAGATTTGTTAC
Organism: Viscum album; assembly: GCA_963277665.1. NCBI lineage: Eukaryota > Viridiplantae > Streptophyta > Magnoliopsida > Santalales > Viscaceae > Viscum > Viscum album. The sequence continues at coordinate 1,295,149,068 of OY728130.1, read as the reverse complement.
CTAGTTTATAGAGAAAGAAATGTTACGGTCTTAAGGAATGTGTTGTGTAATTTATTGCATTGTAATAAAAATATTGTATCTATGAATGAAAAGCATCTGTCACTATAGTTAGTTTCATAGGAACTATTTAGTAATCCATTAGAAATGATGATGAGTAGTATTTATTGAGAACCATAAGGAAATATATATGGATATTTCTAGGGTTTTCTCTAGGTGTAATTCTTATTATGTCCTATGGTATACAAAAATGTCAAGTAAATTTGGAATAGGATAAAGAAAATTATTTTCATGCAATTTCATCCCTATATGGATACAAAAAAGTGGATAGGGCTGTAGAACAATGGTACCTAGGGTTAAGAATTTGAAAATGGTGCATTGACCAGGACTAGATCTCTACCTGGTGCATGACAACATTCTTTTTTAAAAACCTATTTTTAAAATTCCATGGGATATATTATTGATGTTATCAAGCGATTTGTTAACATCAATAAAGATTTAATGAGATAATAAACATGATTGACATATATTATGCCTAACGTATCTTATAATTAATGAAATGTGTCACGAATTAGAAACCCTTTAATTGATTTTGGATGATAATATGGATTCTTAATATGAATAGTGATGCTCACACAATGATTTCGATTTTATGTCAATGGATATAACTTGAAGGAACCTTTTAAATTATAAGTTTTAAAAAAATGGAATGTTTTTTATCTTGAGAAACCAATTGTTATGTGATTTGTAATGATAAATCATGTTTTTATGCTCACACAAAGTATTATAGATAATAAAAAATATTCAATTTCTAAAATTTAAAGGAGGGAATAATATTCTTTAGTGCCCTCTATAATGAAATATAGACCTTATTTTAATGTTTCTGAGGACCAAATATTTATTGAGAAATTGGTCAACACCACTAAAATGATATTTTCCAACATCCAATGTTCAATGAATGAGGGAAATTTTTTGGATATGTACTATCTTTACGGTAATGTTGATAATGGGTATACTCTTATCAAGAATACATAGAAAAAACAGAAATTTGAATCTATATAATGGTTGGAGTTCATGAACAAATTTTTCAAAATTTTCTTTACATGTATTCTATTCAAGAATATGGGGAATTAATTCATTGGGAAAATGAAAAATAATGATGTATTAGTTTGTACCTATGATGAAAATTTTAAAATACATGTTAGGTACGCTTTTGGTACTATCATACAACTTGAATGAAATGTTGATTAATTCGTCAATGACTAAAAACCAAGTTATTGAATGATGTAAGAAAAAACAGACTTCAGTAACTATGAATAGAAATTTTGATCCGATATATTGGTGGAAAGGGATGTTAAAGATATATAAAAATATAAAAGAAATGATAAGAGGATAAAAATGAAATTTTATTTAAAAATAAGAACCGTGTGGTGAAAAATATGCGATATAATTTATGATAAAATTGTTGAATGACTCATAGAAGATTATTTCTTAATGGGACCAATAAATTTTTTTACTATGGAAGTAAAGGTTATCATGAAATTGATATCAATAGTGATGGGATGTAGTTATGATAAAGATGAAAAATTTGAAAAAACTAGGCATAATGCACCACCCATAGTCAAGTGTTTAAAATGAGAAGACTTTGAGACATATGTGAATAAATTCCAATATCCAAGGGATAAATAAAATTATAATCCAAAAAAAAATTGAAGAAAAATGAAAAAGTGAAATATTATTAAATCATTATGGTTGATATGAATCATGATAATTACATAATGTTAACCCTCCCATCCATAGATTGGAATTTCATGATTCCATTTTTTTAAATGATACCAATAAAATATTTGTTTCTTCTTTTTGGGAAATTTCATGTGACTATCACCCTCTACTTTAATTCTGTGATAATGAAATAACATTTTATATTTCATTGGTACAAGGATAAAACAAATTTGTTGGTTGGAGTAGTTAACTCAAGAGGGGAGGGGTGAATTGAGTAACTATAAAAATTTCTGTTTAAAAGAATATTAGTTTTACAAATAATGATTTCCCCAAAAATAGATATATCCTAGTTAATCAAGGTTATACTGTTATAAGAGTTTCATTGTTTAAATAACATCTTAAAAGATTGATTAATTCTCGGTAATATTAGTTGGTATTATTAAAATTACTTTTGAAGTTATCCTACTAAGGAAAATTAGATATAACTTCTTTCCAAGACTAACTATCGAAGTGAATTTAGTGATTTTCAGGATTATGTAGTAAGTAGTAAAATAGATAAGACTAGATTAAAATAGCACAACGGATATAAAACAAGTGGTTCAGTCTCATGCCGAGACATAATCCACTCCACTTGGTGATCACATTCCACTAAGTAGTTTATATAAATAAACTCTGATCCACACCTTGGATAGGGGTAACAATAGTACATAGACTATCCAGGCCATGCAGGGAACTCTTCCACACTTTTTGTGGGTAAAAAAAACAATACCAATGCCACACAAGGACCTGTTCCACAGTTGTCGTGAGTAAACAATTGTAAAGATTTTGGTGTAAGGATTTTGAAATCCTTTAGTTCAGTGTAGGAGTCATTGTGTGTGTAAAATATAAAGAGTACACACACTTCTAGAAAAAAATAATAATATAATCACTAAGAGAGAGTAGATGTGAGTTTAGAATGCTCTAGTGATTAGCAGTGCAGCTCTGGACTCGTTGGATAACACTTAATTGCTTCGAAGTCCTTCTATTGTTTTTCTTTTGAAAAATAGAGTTTCGTAGTTCAGCTTGTGTTATTCACGAGTGAAGATGTTCTCTTGATCCCAGTGTACTTCGTGTGTTCATTAGTAGAGTTGGAATGTATGTGTGAGATAATTCTTTCTTTTAAGATCTTGCAATCTCTTCTTCGTGGTCATGCTTGTCAGCTTGTTTTTCTATATAGTACAGTGCACTCACGTTCCATGTGTTTTTGTGTTGTGTCTCTTATTCCTCTTGGGCATACTTCTTTTTATCTTCGAATATATCAGTTTTAGCCGACAAGTTCCATGTATTTCGTGCCTCTTACCTCATATTATGCCTAAAAATAAACATTAAATATGTCAGTGCATTAAAGGCGTCAAATATGACCGTTAAAAAGTTAAATAGAAAAATGAAAAAATAGTTTAAGAAACAGTGTCGCAGTAGTTATGAAAATGGTGTCTCCTTCACGGTATCTATTTCATGGTATCTTGCTCATGGTGTATCCTTTACGGTTTCTCCTTGTCACGGTGTCTCGCTCACATTGTCTTAGTCATAGTTTCTGGATTCTGGTTCTTTTCTCATAGTTTCTGGATTCACGGTGCCTTGATGACTGTGTCTTACTAACTGTGTCTGGCACTTTAAGAAAACAAAGTGTCTAGATTATGGTGTCTTTTCTTAGTGTCTTGCTGCACGGTGTCATGCATACAATGTCACGATGTCTTGTGGTCATGTTGTCTCATTGGTCATGGTGTCAGTGTCTTGCTCACAGTGTCTGACATACTATGCCAAGCTTCACAGTGTATTGGATGTAGGCAAATAACTATATTCAGACTTAAATAGTAATATTCATAAAATTAATTGAGCTTAACCATTATCAAGAATGAGATTTCTTGAAACATAAATACACATGATTGATAAGAGTTGTCAGATTAATAAGAGTTGTGATATTTCTGATCATGAATATGATTTGTAAACATTATTGAGATTTTTAAACATTAAAGAGATTTTTAAACATTAATGATATTTCTTATCATTAAAACATGATTAAAACACGAGGAGTCCAACAATATCCTCCTTTTTGATGATCACGAATCATGTACAGTTAAAGGGTAAATTAAATTCCACTATAGAGAAAAATAACAAATGTTAACATAGATTTCATATTTCTCACCCTTTTGGGTTTATCAATAAGTAGAAAGAATAGAGGTAAAATTGTGCATATGTCATTAAATGTGTTCAGAATACACCATATAGTAGAACTAAAAAAAATCCATGACATCCCCATCAAAAAAAGAGCAGTCACTAGTCTTTTTCAGGGATTGGACTTCTCCTTGCCTTTATCAGCAGCTGAAGAGAAAGCCATAGGAGCAGTTACTGATGTAGAAGAAGGCATAGAAGTGGTAGATATTTAAGGTAAAGGGAGACCTTTGAATATTTAGGGAGCCCAAGTTAGAGCAGTAGAAGATCGATGCAGTTGTTGGACAAGGATGACATGCCTATTCTGACTAAGAGCCTGGCCAACAGACATGGAAGATGAAGCTAAGGCAGAAGTGAATGTAGGTAATCCAGGTCTAAGAGGAGCAGCCACTGAAGCAACATTTTCTGTACTTTGAACATGAATATACGGTCTCATAAGTTTAATGAAGTCTGCAACAATCACTCCTCCATACAGCATTGCCTTTTCAAAGTCATCTTTATTTTCCATGAACTTTTACAACAATCTAGTAAACTCGGTGAGCTTCTGGACTTGGTTTTTGAAGTCTTGGGTTACAGGAAGAATTCTCAGATTCAATAAAAAGTATTTTATGTGATTGGTAACATCAGTCTTGGAGAAATCCGGTTGAAATAAATATCTATTTTCTTAGTGATCTTCTGCTGAGCATCATTGGATGTCATTGAGTGAATCTGAACAAGGTCAAGAACTCGATCACTGTTGTTAACAACTTCTGATAAATGATCCATATCAAAGCCACTAAAGGAATTCTAAATCTCTTCTTGGACTATTGATCTGAGAGAAGAACTATCCAAAGAAAGAGTAGAGGTTTGACCAGCGGAAGGAGAAGATTTGACAGCTATGGTCAGATACTTGAGCTGTTTCAGGACCTTTTGATGATAACCAGTGTAACGCTCCAACCCTAGATACCCAGAGTCAGTGCATTATTACATAACATTGGCATGATCATGAAGGATCATGTCTCTAAAGACCGATTAGTTATGTAGTCTTAGAAACACTAGATATATTCATAAGTCTTACATTACATCATAAGGTAAAAAACTACAATAACATCTTGTCTTCATTTCCCCTCATACTATCCCTGCAGGTCATTCATAAATTACTTCTTCATAATCCTGGAAAAAATAAAACATGGAAAGGGGTGAGCTCATATGCTCAGTAAGGATAACATTATAGCATAAGCTTTCATAGATAAGCATAAACACTTAAGGCAGATTATAACTAAAACATAAGCATTTTAAACTTTAACTTCAGCATAAAATGGAAAAGATAAAATAAAATAATTCCATTTACTTACTCACATGGATATTCTACTAGTCGAATGATCTCATGAAATATCAATAACCACTTTCATAATGATGGAATGCATAATGCCAGACTATCACAAGAACATAGCCAAGGCCTCGTGCCAAGACTACAAATAAGATTTTGCCAAGGCCTTGTGCCAAGACACTAGTTTGTCTCACGAGACCTACCGATGCATTGAGGAGCTATAGCAGGCTCCACCCGTCACTTACTAAGTCCAATTCATTCCTCATATGAAAATTTTTAAACATAACATAAACATTCGTATTAAAACTAGCATACGAAATGTCAATACTTTATCCACAAACCATGAATGGTATAAAAATAGCACATCCACAGTCAAGCATAACTCATTCGATACAATATGGAAGATTGTATTGTATCATATTAACCTCAATCGAGAATAACGAAGGATATTGACATAGATTAAAATAATCATCAAAACAATTTGAGAGAAATATCCCCCTTTTCTTGAAATCATTTAAAAGTCACACTATTTGTCAAGAAGCCATTAAAAAATAGATTTTTGAATCAAAGTGTACCATAAAACTTTGAAACTTTTAAAAGGAGTTTTAATTTTAAAACATTAATGTCCATATAAATAAATTCTTAAAACCATTTTTTAAAACATGGACATTAATGAGCAATATTTAGAAGAATAAGTCTTCAAAACATTTTAAAAATGGTATTTTAGTTAGAGTTTATAAAAAAAAGAGAGACACTTGAATACAAATAATTGAGGTAATAAAAACTTTGTAATATCATGAGAATAAAGGGATTTATGATATACAATGTAAAAGAACATTATATACACCACATAAAAGTGATTTGGAGTATAACAACAAAGAAGTCTCAATGGAATGTAAATTGAGATGAAATCTCTCATAAAGGCTGTATCCTTAGGTTAAGGATAAATCAATGACATAATTACGTGTGACAAATATAAATACACTCAATATGATTGGATATTCAGTGTAAAACAATCAAAGGACATTCACACATATTCTTGTAAAAACAACACCAATGAAATGAATGTTTATCTCAACAAATCGAGATTGAGTAAAAATTACTCTTATCAAGCTCATACCGATGACTTGAGAATTTATCAATGGAGTGATAATATGTATAAAATGTATATCCACAAAATGTGGAGTGGAAATTATGACATAATCAAATGAATAGTGATTCCACACATAATCATGGAGTAAAATAATCAATGAAGTATGTGTAAAGCCGAATGAGTGGAAATTGAAATTTCAAATTCCCTTATCGATTTGGTAAATTATGAAACATACAACCATGAAAGAAGGATAATACAATGATGATTTAAATATCCATATGTTAAAGTATATTACACAATGACTACAATCATGCGCAGTACACACCCCACATGCAATAAATAAGTGGTGAACAATGGAAATCTCATGGAATTAAAATGAGATAAGAAACCCCTTACCTTGTACTTTTCCTTGGTTAGGGGTAGGATAACCTCCTGTATAATGTTGAAATAATTGTTATTAATTTATTCATGAATCATTTACTTTAATATGATATCATATATGATCTTTTAACATTGCTTTGTTAATAATATCTTAAAATTATCGTCGTTTCGGGTGTTAACTTACTCATTTTCTTTTATATGTTTTGTTACGTAAGCCATGTTTTTCATGGATATGTTGTATATTATTCATATCCAGAATGATATAAAGTTCTTAAACATTATTTTTAAGTCATCAAATGATAATTATACTTGATGGATATGATGGAGAATGAATCTCATCGTGTTCGTGGAGACGGTAGTCTTTACGTACGCACGAGCGACAATATCATTCTTTTGATATTAAAATAATATATAATTGGATGGTATATCATATATACAGAATCATTATCATGTTATATTTATTATTTAAATGAGCTACACATCATTATTATACCCACCCAAATAATAATATACTGAATAACAATTACACCACGACGTGGAGATGGTAAGCCGTACGTACGCACGTATGGTGACATGTTATTCAAAGGGTGGATAGAATACTGAATATGGTTGTACCATATTTATAATAAAATCACAGTATATATAAGATACTAGAGTTATTATTTTATAATGGTAATAACAAAGAAAGAAGAAGTGGAAGAAGAAAGGAACTTGAAAAGGGTTGGTGAAAACATTACCTCTTCTTCAGGTTCTTCCTTTTGATTTGATCAAAAGGGATCCTTAGGTTGGATTTATGATCAAACTAAGGCCTCTAGGATTTATTGAGGGAAGTTGAGAGAGTATTTGGGCCGGGTTTTTCCGAACCAAAAGGCTTTTAAGGTGTGAAGAAATGAGAAGGAGGAGTGCCCTTTTATAAGAGGGGTGAGGGGTACCTTTGGAAAAGCTAGAAATATTAATTTATAATAAATTCATATTCGGTTTATAATGGCTCCAAAGTTGATTATTCAAAGGTTAAGGTGGGGATAGGTCGAAAACCATTCAACAAATAGAAATTAGACAGGTTTGGGTTACTATATTAACCTTATCTTTTAGTTTTAACTCTTAGACAATTAGTTTGACATTTACCATGTCACTTTGTATTTTTATATTATATAGTTAATAAAATCACTATATACATCCAAGAGACCCCCAAGTGGTCCATTAATGATATACGTACCTTGATATAAGTCTCTTGGCCGAACCTTATATTTTTAGGAATTTAATATCAATTAATAATATAATATTTGTTTTAAAAACTCTTTTATGTCAATTTTGACACTATTAAATAGTTGATTTTTTTGAAACTCATAAAAAAATTATTACTTCGAAGAAAGTCAATTAAATAAAATATAATATGTCATATTATCCTATAAAATAAGTGTAATTCCTTAAAAGTCTTAAATTATATTTATTTGGGCATTTATAATATCAATTATTTTAATTTTTCACTATTATGTTAATTAATGCATCATCATTGTGTCATAAATATATTAAATTATTTAATGTCTAAAAATTATAAATAAATTATCATTATGTAGGAAATATTATTATCTTTATAATTAATATTTATAATCGAATTTATCTTATGTATAACCCTATATTAAAAATGTTTTAGTAAATAAACTTTGATTTTAACTCTTTTAACTCTTCTTTGAATTAAATAATAATAAATGTCCTAATCTAATCCAAGTGGACCTAAATGATAATATTTTTTTCCTAAGGTTGTTTTTGGTCTAGATACACTTGTCCAATAGAATTAGGACATGTGTTTGGATAATATTAATATCATTTTTACCCTTAATTACCCTATTTACTTTTAACCGTGGTAAATAAAAGTAAAAAGTTACTATTGACAAAAAATTATTTTCATCTCATTGAACCACATTTTACTTATTAATATTTACCGTGTCTCTTGGATTTTCGAAATTCCATTCAAATAAGTGGTAAAATTAGGTTTCATGAAAAATCCAGTTTTTTTAACTACCACTTAGTAGTTTCACTATTCATCAAAAATTTATGTTTTTCAGAACAATGCCAAAATTTCACCCTAAGATATAATTGATATAACGAATTCAAAAATGATGTCTATTTTAAAATATTCTAACCATATAAGTTTCATTAATTAATTTTATAATTAATTCCTGCTGTCACAACAAATAGCGTGTTTTTAAGAAACAATATATATCCAAAGATTGACAATTGTTTAGGTTCAATTTCAAAGTGAAATTAATTCTAATGAATACCATTGGATAAAATGGTAAAAATATATTCTAATTATACTTTAAAACCACTCAATAATATAATTTATCACTAAAAATTATTTTAATTTAAAAAGTTGTTTTTATTTAAAATTTAGTAATTTTCACTATTCATCAAAATATAAGTGTTATCCGAAAAGTTCTAGGATTTCACCCTAGGATAAATTCAATATTCTGAATCCAAAAATGATGCCCATTTTGAGAGATAGAATTTATAAAATTTCAAAAAGTAGGTATTACTATTCATAACGGCTAGTTTGATTGGTTGTGGTGTGTTAGAATCTCAAAGTTTCGTACAATGCACACCATTGCATTATTCGAAGGGAAACTTACCGTGGAAGCTTGGGGTGTTACATTCTCCCCTCCTTTAATAAATTGAGTCCTCGCAATTTTTAAAATTGTGCTTGGGAATATAATGGAAAGTCCCACATCGGAAAAAGAGTCAATAAAACTATCACTTTAAAAGAAAGAAAGAGAGGTATAAAGGCCAACCAAGATAACCCATACTCGGATTCCATGTAGGAAAACATGGATATGGATGATAAACTAAGTCTCAAGTTCTGATGAAGGGGGATAGAAATCATGATCAGGAGAAAGTTAACAATAAGAAAACCACAAACTTGTTTTGGGACAATCGGCTATTATTCTCCTAGTAGGAAAGTAAACAGACAACATTTTTTTTGTTTTAAGTTACATTACATAAGGATGAGGAATTTATTTATGATATTGACTAAGAATATAAAGATATATACTTACATTTTAAGTAGAGTTTCATTCTTTAATAAATTTCCACCACTAACTCATTTTTTTAAACGATGAGTATTCAAGAAGACGTGGTCACACTAGAAGAGCTAGAATAAACTTATATAGAATCACATGATCCATGCAGGATGAACTATATATTTACATTGTCTTTAGAGATTAATCAAAACCATAATGGTTAGTATAATATATAATGATCCCCTAAAAGGATATTCCTTTAGAGAAATAAACACTAATCTTAATTTCAAAAATTAAACCAACAATACCCCAAAGTTAAATAAATACCATTCAATAATCAATTGTCCTTAAAATCCTTTAATATAATAAAAACTAACATTGAAAACCAAAACTTATTAAGAATGTAGTCTTCCACGTTAAATTGTATCTCCAAATTCCATTAATTACTCTTAAAGTCACATACTTAAAAGTAATTAACCTGATCATTTCCATAAATAACCCAAATCATTATAAATCCACAATAAAAACATAGATAAAAATCCACCATTACTCCTCAAATGAAATCCCACACTACTCTATTTTCCTTTGCAAATAGTGTTCTCAACAAAGCGAACAACTTCCAAAATAACATTTATCACTTAATCACCAAATCATTTTCCTATACCAAGGGTATTCATTTGATAAGACATAAGATCCCAAATAAAATTATAATTGATCAATAAAATCATTTAACTAAAAATAATAGTCACACTAACCAGGGACTTCACGTAGTCCAGTGGTAGGCGATAAATCCCAATCGCACTTTGGTTGTGGGTTCGATTCCCACAGCTTTGTCTGACGCGAAGGGTTGTCACACGGTCTACATGTTATCCTTTTTCAAAAACTATATTTTATAATATTACCAAAATGAGATAAATTCCTCAAAATACCATAACATATTTTAACCACAAATGTTACATCATACCTTGCATTTTCATCCCAAATTATAATAACTTATAATTCTCTCAAACCCCAATGATCATATAAAACCAAATGGTTATTTATAAATATATTCACAAGTGAAAAGATAAATATTCCTCAAATATCATTCTCACATAGAAAACAACAGGGTTAAAAATACAAGAGAAAATTATTCCAAAGTAAACCCATCAACAAAGAGCACTAATACTTTTTAAACATTTCTCCAACCATTTATTTCCACATAGATTATTCTTTGACCAAGAAAATATCCTATAAAATAGGGCATTCACTCGGGTAATGTCCAGGTCCCCTACATTTACGGCAAATGACTGTAAATGGATTCTTGGGACCATTTTTATCTTCTTCCACAATACTCTTCATTTTTCTTAGACAATTCTTCACTTTATGTCCTTCCTTCTCACATGTAAAGCATTTCTTTGTCCCATTGAGACACTTTCCTGGGTGTCTCCTTCCACATTTCCTGCATGATGGAAATTGGGGATTCTTTTCTCCATGGTATCCACTGCTGGAGCTCTTATTATTCATCACCTTTCTCATATTTTTTGAGTCCGGTAATTGGTTAATATATATATTGTTGATCATATTTTTGGAAAATTGATTTGGCATAAAGATGATATCTTTTACACCTGGCAACATTCCATTTTGTTTCTCATTTCCACTATTGTTCCCACGTTGTACATCATTCTCAAAGTCACTATGACTTCCTTGGAATCCAGCCATTGACTAAAACCAGAAAGTATTGTGTGAGTAATAGTAGTCATACAATCATTTAGAGATTAACATGTCACCATATTCTCAATTTGAAACACATTAGGATGAACCATGATCATTTAATCTCATCTTATATATATAATACTTTAAATCGGTTTGTAATGAAAATGTAAATTATCCTAAGCATATCCCCCAGGAGTGTCGTAACCAAGAGTGCACCAAGGCCCGTTGTCGTGCACCAGTTCTCGTTCGAGTCTAGCTCAAAGTGGTGTTTTCGGGTTTTACCCCTAGGTACATCTGTGTGAGAGCCGCCTCTACCTGCTCGTATCCAGACAGGGATGTATTTCTTAGAAAACTCACAACATCTCTACAATACCGAAATTCTAGGATGTTCTTATATACTAATCCTCAATGTTCATCTTAGGTATACGTGCTCTAATCAGAGTTTATCTAAATCTAGCTTCCAAGGTTTGTACTAAAATTCCTCTGATACCAACTTTAATGCCCCAACCCTAGATACCCAGAGTCGGTGCATTATTACATAACATTTTCATGATCACAAAGGATTATGTTTCTAAAGACCGATTAGTTTAGTAGTCTTGGAAACACTAGATATATTCATAAGTCTTACATTACATCATAAGGTAAAAAACTACAACAACATCTTGTCTTCATATCCCCTCATACTATCACTGCAGGTCATTCATAAATTACTTCTTCATAATCCTGGAAAAAATAAAACATTGAAAGGGGTGAGCTCAGATGCTCAATAAGGATAACATTATAGCAGAATCTTTCATAGATAATCATAAACACTTAAGGCAGTTTATAACTAAAACAAAAGCCTTTTAAACTTGAACTTCAGCATAAAATGGAAAAGATAAAATAAAATAATGCCATTTACTTACTCACATGGATATTATAATAGTCGAATGATCACATGAAATATCAATAACCACTTTCATAATGATTGAATGCATAATGCCAGACTATCATAACCACATAGCCAAGGCCTCGTGCCAAGACTACAAATAAGATTTTGCCAAGGCCTTGGGCCAAGACACTAGTTTGTCTCATGAGACCTACCGATGATTCGAGGAGATATAGCGGGCTCCACCCGTCACTTACTAAGTCTAATGCATTCTTTATATGAAAAGTTTTAAACATAACATAAACATTCGTATTAAAACTAGCATACAAAATGTCAATACTTTATCCAGAAACCATGAATGGTATAAAAATAGCACATCCACAGTCAAGCATAACTCATTTGATACAATATAGAAGATTTTATTGTATCATATTAACCTCAATCGAGAATAAATAAGGATATTGACATAGATGAAAATAATCATCAAAACAATTTGTGAGAAATATCCCCCTTTTTCTTGAAATCATTTAAAAGTCACACTATTTTTCAAGAAGCCATTAAAAAATATATTTTTTAATCAAAGTGTCCCATAAAAATTTGAAATTTTTAAAAGGAGTTTTAATTTTAAAACTTTAATGTCCATATAAATAAATCCTTAAAACCATTTTTTAAAACATGGACATTAATGAGCAATATTTAGAAGAATAAGTCTTTAAAACATTTAAAAAATGGTATTTTAGTTAGAGTTTATAACCAAAAGAGAGAAACTTTAATACAAATAATTGAGGTAATAAAAACATTATAATATCATGAGAATAAATTGATTCATGATATACTATGTAAAATAACATTATATACACCACATAAAAGTGATTCGGTGTATAACAACAAAGAAGTCTCAATGGAATGTAAATTGAGATGAAATATCTCATAAAGTCTGTATCCTTAGGTTAAGGATAAATCAACGACATAATTATGTGTGACAAATATAAATACACTATATATGATTGGATATTCAGTGTAAAACAATCAAAGGACATTCACACATATTCTTGTAAAAACAATACCAATGAATTGAATGTTTATCTCAACAAATCGAGATTGAGTAAAAATTACTCTTATCATGTTCATACCGATGACTTGAGAATTTATAAATGGAGTGATAATGTGTATAAAAAGTATATCCATAGAAGGGGGAGTGTAAATTTTGACATAATCAAATTAATAGTGATTCCACACATAATCTTGGAGTAAAATAATCAATGAAGTATGCGTAAAGCCGAATGAGTGGAAATTGAAACTCCAAATTCCCTTATCGATTTGGTAACTTATGAAACATACACCCATGAAAGAAGGTTAATACAATGATTATTTAAATATCCATAAACTAAAGTATATTACACAATTAATACAATCATGCGCAGTACACACACCACATGCAATAAATAAGTGGTGAACAATTGAAATCTCACGGAATTAAAAGTGAGATAAGAAACCCCTTACCTTGTACTTTTCCTTGCTTGGGGGTAGGTTAACCTATTGTATAATTTTGAAATAATTTTTATTAAATTATTTATGAATCCTATACATTAATATGATATCATATATGATCTTTTAACATTTCATTGTTAATAATATCTTAGAATTAATGTCGTTTCGGGTGTTAACTTACTCGTTTTATTTTATATGTTTTGTTACGTAATCCATGTTTGTCAAGGATAGGTTGTATCTTATTCATATAAATAATGAATTAAAGTTCTTAAACATTATTTTTAAATCATAGAATGATAATTATACTTGAATGGATATGATGGAGAATGAATCTCATCGCGTTCGTGGAGACGGTAGTTCGTACGTACGCACGAGCGACAATATCATTCTTTTGATATTAAAATAATATATAATTGGATGGTATATCATATATACAGAATCATTATAATGTTATATTTATTATTTAAATGAGTTACACATCATTATTATACCCACCCAAATAATAATATATTGAATAACAATTACACCACGACGTGGAGACGGTAAGCCGTACGTACGCACGTATGGCGACATGTTATTCAAAGGGTGGATAGAATACTGAATATGGTTGTACCATATTTATAATAACATCACATTATATATAAGATACTGGAGTTATTATTTTATAATGGTAATAACAAAGAAAGAAGAAGTGGAAAAAGAAAGGAACTTGAAAAGGGGTGGTGAAAACATTACCACTTCTTCGGGTTCTTCCTTTTGATTTGATCAAAAGGGCTCATTAGGTTGGATTTATGATCCAACTAAGGCCTATAGGTTGTATTTAGGGAGGTTTAGAGAGTATTTGGGCATGGGTTGGCCGAACCAAAAGGCTTTCAAGGTGTGAAGAAATGAGAAGGAGGAGTGCCCTTTTATAAGAGGGGTGAGGGGCACCTTTGGAAAAGCTAGAAATATTAATTTATAATAAATTCATATTCGGATTATAATGGATCCAAAGTTGATTATTAAAAGTTTATGTTGGGGATAGGTCTAAAAAAATTTAACAAATAGAATTTAGACAGGTTTGGGTTACTATATTAACATTATCTTTTAGTTTTAACTCTTAGATAATTAGTTTGAGATTTACCATGTCACTTTGTATTTTTATATTATATAGTTAATAAACATTCTATATACAACCAAGAGACCCCCAAGTGGTCCATTAATGATATACCTATCATGATATAAGTCGCTTGGCCGAACCTCAGATTTTTAGGAATTTAATATCAATTAATAATATAATATTTGTTTTAAAAACTCTTTTAGGTCAATTTTGACACTATTCAATAGTTGATTTTTTTGAAACTCATAACAGAATGATTTCTTAGAAAAAAGTCAATTAAATCATTACTAATATGTCATATTATCCTATAAAATTACTGTAATTCATTAAAAGTCTTAAATTATATTTATTTGGGTATTTATAATATCAATTATTTTAATTTTTCACTATTATGGTAATTACTGCATCATCATTGTGTCATAAATATATTAAATTATTTAATGTATAAAAATTATAAATAAAATATCATTATTTAGGAAATATTATTATATTTCTAATGAATATTTACAATCGAATTTATCTTATGTATAACCCTATATTAAAAATGTTTTAGTAAATAAACTTTGATTTTAACTCGTTTAACTCTTCTTTGAATTAAATAATAATAAATGTCCTAATCTAATCCAAGTGGACCTAAATGATAATATTTTATTCCTAATGTTGTTTTTGGTCGATATAAACTTGTAAAATAGAATTAGGACATGTTTCAGGGTAATATTAATATCATTTTTACCCTTAATTACCTTATTTACTTTTAACTGTGGTAAATAAAAGTAAAAAGATACTATTCACCAAAAATTATTTTCATCTCATTGAACCACATTTTACTTCTTGATATTAACCGTGTCTCTTGTATTTTCGAAATTCCATTCGCAGAAGCGGTAAAATTATGTTTCATGAAAAATTCAGTTTTTTTAAGTACCACTTAGTAGTTTCACTATTCATCAAAAATTGAAGTTTTTCCGAACAATGCCAAAATTTAACCCTAATCTATAATTGATTTTCCGAATTCAAAAATGATGTCTATTTTACAAAATTCTAAACATATTTGTTGAATTAATTAATTTTATAATTAATTCCCGCTGTCACAACAAATAGCGTGTTTTTAAGAAACAATATATATCCAAAGATTGACAATTGTTTAGGTTCAATTTCAAAGTGAAATTAATTCTAATGAACACCATTGGATAAAATGGTAAAAATATATTCTAATTATACTATAAAACCACTCAATAATATAATTTATCACTATAAATTATTTTGATTAAAAAATTTGTTTTTAATTAAAATTTAGTAATTTTCACTATTCATCAAAATATATGTGTTATCCGAAAAGTTCCAAGATTTCACCCTAGGATAAATTCAATATTCCGAATCCAAAAATGAAGCCCATTTTGAGAGATAGAATTTATAAAATTTCAAAAAGTAGGTATTACAATTCATAACGACTAGTTTGATTGGTTGAGGTGTGTTAGAATCTCAAAGTTGCATACAATGGACGCCATTGCAGTATTCGAAGGGAAACATACCGTGGAAGCTTGGGGTGTTACAACCAGTATATTCATCTGTGAGATTATTAATTATCTTCACAAGCTCTCTCATGTGTTGCAACATGTTTTTGTGGCTTTCTCTAATCTTTTCATCAAAGGATAAGAGGTATGGATGAATCTAAGACAAAATGTCTCGAGAGATGTTTGAAATAGGAGGTTCAGGAGAAGCATGAGCAGGTGTAGGAGAAGGCTATGATCTGGAATTCAGTTCTTTCTGTTGTTTTTCAAGAATAACTTTTAGGTTTGCAACTTCATTACTGAGCAACTTGTTCTCAACTCTTACTTCTTTAATATCATTGATCATATTGGGTTGAATGTGCCTGATAATATTTTCTAAAAGCAGTTAGGCATCTTCCTGACTTAGTTTGGTCACAAGACGAGGTTGAGGGGACATAAGTTTCTCAACTCCAGCTATGATAGGTTTTCCAAAGACTTTCAAATCATCATTACAAACAAATTACTACTGATCAGGTAAAGATGCAGGTGAAGGAAGTGGTACAGGTGCATGCTCAGGTTGAGGTTCTGGTTCAGGTTTAGGTGCAAAGTATGTGGAAGATTTCAATTGAAACAAAGAAGAAAGATCAATTCCTGTTGCAGTAACCTGCTGAGATTCACTTACATCGTAGAATCTAGGGAATACATAATGAGTGTACACAAAATGTGACTCAATAGGTTGAGATGCTTCATCAGTCTCAGTTTCACCAGTCTCAAGATTTTGAGGTTCTTCCCCCTCAACAAGTTCTTCCTTTTCAGGACCATGAGGCTCAGGGGCTTGTTCTAAATTCATAGGGTCAGCTCTAATTTGCACAGCCATTTCTTTCCTAGAGAGATGAAAGGATATCTCTATCCTCTCTTCAGCAGAGGTTACGAACTGAGGAACATACTATTCCATAGGCAGTACTTCCGGACTTGATTCTAGCATAGTAAAGAGTTCTTCTAGAGTTTCTTCTTGCACAGTAGGGAGTTCTCCTACTTTAGCCTCTTCCATGGCTTGCTGCTCATATTCTAGGAAAAATAATTCTCTTTCATCCTTAGGTTGGATTTCCAGATTGATATCAACCCTAGGGACAGTAGGTTCTTCTTCAAGAACAACCAAGGGAACAATAGTACTTTCTTCCTCAACAAAAACTTCATATCTATGAGGTACTTCACCCACCTCTTCCTCTTCTTCGTCATCTTCTGAATATTCCAAAAATTGATCTGGATCCAAAAAAGGATCAGTTATATCCTTCAGCCTTGTTGGATAATCTATAGGAAATAACTTCTCATAGGGCTTATCATTATCTTCAACTCACTCCTTCTTCCATGGGTTCTAGTTTATTTTCATCTTCCTAATGGTAGCTTTGGATAAACAGTATTCATAGTCCATAAGTACTTCTTCATTCGGTCCAACTACTCCTTTGGCAATAAGAATGGTTGAAATCATCTTTGAGTAAAACAGAGAGGTGGATTTAGATGTGACCTTAATCAATTCACGCATATGGTGAATGAAATATTTTCACAGATTTATCTTGTGGCGATTATTTAAAAGATGAATAATAAATATATCCTGATAATTTAATATAGAAAAGTCACCTTTCCTCATACTGATCAGTTTTTGAACAAATTTGAACAACAACCTTGTCTCCCCATCAAGTTCAGTAGTTATGTCTCTTCTCATGGTTCCATTTCTAGTTAGGGTTTCCAGTGCATTTTCCAGGTCAACGCAATCGGTTGTAGGTGGGTCATATCTCTGATAATCATCATAGATCCCTTCACAAGGAATCCTAAGGAAATTATCCCATTAACTCGACAAGAAGGATCATATTTAGTCATTAATCCAGCTTATCATAACAAAAAGTTCAACAACATCAAAAGAAAACTGTACATACTGATAAAACTGAGCTACCAACCTTGGGTAAATGGGTCTATCCTTCCTTGAGAACCATTCAAGATAGCCTTGTTCTCTTAAAATAGTTAAAACCATAGATTTTCTAGACAACAACCACTCAGGGAAAATTTCCTTTTTAGGTAAAACACTACGGTTTACCATGTTTGGATTTAGGGGTCCTTCGGGTGCCAACTTTGGTGCTATCTTATTTTTCTTCGAGCTACGCTTATTAGGAGTAGATGAAGACAGACACTTCATCATTGTAATCAACTGATGGTTCGAGAAAGAGAGAAAGAGAAAGGTTTCAAGGTTGAGAGGGATCGAGAGGAGGTCCGAGTGAAGAAATGAGTGAAACCATTTTGTTTTATCAATTGGGAATGTCAAACATCCAAAAAGTAAAAATGCAGGGAAGTAAAAAGCGGTGAAAAAATAATTACCATGATACGGGTTAAAAGAAAAGAATAAACAATTTTCACGGTGAGAACATGAATATTCGTTACGATGCGATGGTAAATGGTCATCATGGTGATACAGTTAATGGTAGGTTCTATCATAGTGAGACACTAAGTAAACTATTTAGTCACGGTGAGATAATAAGTGACAGACTGTGAACACAAGGTGCTAACGGTGAGGACGTAAATATGTGACAGTAACTGAGAAACTGTGAACATGAAACAGTAAAGTAAAATATAGTAAAAGATTAAATAATAAGACCAGTAAGTTATATATTTGTGATTGATCATGCTAAGATCATATGTGATGTAATCTATTCTCAAAGAATTTAATGGTTTAGTGACTATATCAGCAAGTTAATATTCAGTACCAATGAATTCCAAGGTGATATCACCTTTCAGATAATGATCCCTCAAAAAGTGATGTCTTACATCAATATGTTTTGTCCTAGAATGTGAAACAATATTTTTTGATATGTTGATGGAACTTGTGTTGTCACAATTTATTGGTACATGTCTGATTTGATATCCATAATCTAGTAAAGTGTGTTTCATCCAAAAAATATATGCACAACAACTTCCAACATCTATGTATACAGCTTCTACAGTATATAATGAAACCGAATATTTTTTCTTACTACACCATTATACTAGTGACTTGCCTAAAAAGTGATATGTTCCAGAGCTGATCCTTCTATCTATCATACAACCGCTGAATTCAGCATCAAAATAAATAACTAATTCAAAGGATTTTCCTTTAGGATATAACAGTCCTAAATTGGGTGTATGCTTGAGATATTTAAAAATTATCTTTAAAGAATTTAAATGAGATTCTTTAGGGTTT
The DNA here is from genome assembly GCA_963277665.1 of Viscum album. Taxonomy (NCBI): domain Eukaryota; kingdom Viridiplantae; phylum Streptophyta; class Magnoliopsida; order Santalales; family Viscaceae; genus Viscum; species Viscum album. The sequence goes on along the minus strand of OY728130.1, from coordinate 1,295,129,469 downwards.
TATTGAATGAGAGCACACATACACATACTAAACATAATGTCAGGACGACTAGCAGTTAAGTAGAGTAGACATCCATTCATTCCTCTATAAATGGTTTGATCAACATATTTCCCATCTTCATCAAGATCCAACATAAAGGTTGTACTCATGGGAGTGTCACTACTTTTAGTGTTATCCAATCAATTTTTTTTAGAAGATCTATAGTGTATTTACGTTGAGTCAAAATAGTCCATCATTATTTTGAAAGATTTGAAATCCATGAAAGAATTTTAGTTCACCCATTAATCTTTTTTCAAATTCGTTTTGCATCATTTTAAAAAAATCAATACATAATGAAGTTTTTGAAGACCCAAAAATAATATCATCTACATAGATTTGAACAACTAAAAAATCATTAGAAATAAGTTTTATAAACAGGGTAGGATCAACTATTCATTTTGTAAAACCTTTGGAAATAAGAAAAGTACTTAATCTGTCATACCGTGTTCTTGGATCTTGTTTTAAACCATATAATGCTTTTGATAGTTTGAAAATATGATTTGGAAAATCAGGGTTTGTAAATCTAGGGGGTTGTTCAACAAAAACATGCTCAGCTATATACCCATTTAAGAATGAACTCTTAACATTCATTTGATATAGTTTAAAATTCAGATGTGCAGCATAACCAAGTAGAATTCTAATGGCTTCAAGTCTGGCTACTGGAGAAAAAGTCTCTTCATAGTGAATTCCTTCTTCTTGACTTTAGCCTTGTGTAACTAATCTAGCCTTATTCCTTAATATATTTCCATCTTCATCTACCTTATTTCTAAATACCCATTTAGTTCCTATGACAATAGTCTCCTTGGGTCTTTCAACAAGTTTCCAAACAATATTTCTTTCATACTAATTGAGTTTTGCATGCATAGCCATTTCCCAAAATTCATCTATGATGGAATCATCAATGTTTTTAGGTTCATGATTTGACAATAATTCTTGATGTTCAGCCTAATTTCTAAGAGAAACTCTAGTTTGTGTTCCTTTATATAAGTCTCCTACAACATCATCTAAGGGATGGTTTCTAAGGGTTATAACCTTTCTAGAAAAAGAGGGACTAGTGAATTCAGGTTCATTTTGACCTGATTGCCCAGAATTTCTAGAATTGGATGTTTTCACAGATTCTTTCACAGAGGTATTTGAGGATTTTGAGTTGATGTTCAGATTTGATACATCATCCTCCATATTTTCTAGGATAGTTCTAGGCTCATGTCGATATTTTTCATCAATCTTGATATGGACATATTCTTCCACACATTTAGTTCTCTTATTGAATACTCTATAATCATTACTTGATATTGAATAACCTAGGAAAATTCCTACACCACTTTTGGATTCAAATTTGTCAAGATTATCCTTAGTGTTGAGAATAAAGACTTTCCATCCAAAAACTTTAAAGTAATTAAATTTAGGCCTCCTATTATTCCAGAGTTCATAAGGGGTCTTTTTAAGAATTTGTCTAATCAATACTCTATTGATTATGTAGCATGTTGTGTTAACAGCTTCAGCCAAAAAGTAAATAGGCAAGTCATATTCACTAAGAATTGTTCTAGCAATTTCTTGCAGGGTTCTATTTCTTCTTTCTACAACACCATTCTACTGAGAGGTTCTAGGGGAAGAGAAATTTTGATAATAACCATTTTGTGAGCAAAAGGATTCAAACTCTTGATTTTCAAACTCACGGCCATGATAACTTCTTAATGATTTAATTTTAAGGCCACTGTGATTTTATACATACTTGGCATACTTAGTAAAATAAGAGCATGCTTCACTTTTGTGAGCCATGAAGAAGGTCCAGGTATATCTAGAGAAATAATCTACTAGAACATAAACATAGTGCTTCACATTTATTCTAGAAACCCAAGATGGTCCAATCCAATCCATGTGAACCAATTTGAGAGGTTGATAAGGAGAAACTTATTTCTTTGTTTTGAAAGAGATTTTGTGTTGTTTTCCCTTTCGACATGGATTACAAACATTGTCATTTGGAAACTCAAGTTTGGGTAAGTATTTAACTAGGATCTTCCTAGTCAGTTTTCTAATTGAATGTATATTGCATTGCCTTAATATTATGTTCCAAAGCCAATAATATTTATGAAAATCATTTAAAAAGTAATATTTTGTTCAGCTAAAGAATTCAAATCAACTCCATAAACATTTTCATTTCTCAAGGAAGAAAATACTAAATAATTTTTAGAATTAATAAAATTAAAAGAATCATTTTTAAACATAACATTAAATCCATCATCACATAAGTGAGAAATACTTAACAAGTTGTATTTAAATCCATCAACAAAAAAACATTATAAATTAAAACTGAGTTAGTGTTACCAAATTGTCCTAGGCCGATGATATTTCCTTTAGAATTATCACCAAAGGTGAATAGCCTCCATCAACTTTGATTGAAAATTTAAAACATGAGATTTCTCCTATCATGTGTCTTGAACATCCAATTTACATGTACCATGTCTTCATACAAGAACTTTTTATGTAGGTCTGAAGAATTTATTCTTCCTATAGATCTTATTAAATCTCATGGAAATATGAGCCATCTCTAAATCACTTTTAGATGCAGTCTCATCACTACTCGAGCATTCAGTAGGTATGTGAACTTTCTCCTTGTCTTTTTTATTTGAGGTAGTAGACTTAAATACCAATGGATTACTATTTGGTTCATCATCTTCCTCATTTCTTACCATAAGTTCTTATTAATAAATCATCAACTTACCAATTAATTCCTTAACAGGTAAAGTGCCAATATCGCAAGATTCTGTAATCAAGACATATGCGCCTCTCCATCGGTCTGGCAGGCATCTCAGTATTCTCATGATTTGTTCCTTTGCTAGAACAACCTTTCCAAGGGAGCTCATATTGTTGAAAATTTCATTGAACCTGAGATACATGTCAGATATAGGTTCATCCGTATTCATTTTAAAATTATCATATTTAATAGTATAAGTGTTCAATATCATTTCTTTTACATTGGTTGTTCTTTTATGAGAGACCCCCAAGGTATTCCAAATTTCATAGATAGTTTTGCAAGAAGATATGCGATTAAATTTATCATCTTCTAAAGAACAATATAGGGCATTTATAGCTTGACAATTATAATTTTAATCTATTTTAGTAGGATCATCCCAAGTTGTTCATTCAGTTTCTGGAATTTTATATTGAGTCTCTATACTAGTCCACATGCCAAATCCCATACTCTCTAAGTAAATTTTCATTTTAAGTTTCCACTTAGCATAATTTGTACCATTAAAGAAGTGTGTCCTGTTGGTAGCAACACCTTCTAGTATATTGTCCATACGAACAAATTACATTAAAAGAGCTAGAAATTTAGAATTAACAGAAATTTGTAGATCTTTAAAGTACAACTACAATCACAGATGAATAAAATTACACAGAGTCCTAATAAAACAATCCCACTGATACAAAATGTTGGTCGGAGTAGTAAACTCAAGAGGGGAGGGGTTAATTGAGTAACTATAAAAATTTATGTTTAAAAGAATATTAGTTTTACAAATAATGTTTTCCCTAAAAATAGATATAAACCAGTTAATCAAGGATATACTATTATAAGAGTTTGACTATTTAAATAGCTTCTTATAAGATTGATTAATTATCAGTAATCTTAATTGGTATTAGTAAAATTACTTTTGAAGTTATCCTAAAAAAGACAAATCAGATATAACTTCTTTCCAAGACTAACTATCAAAGTGAATTTAGTGACTTTCTGGATTATGTAGTAAGAAGTAACACAGAGTAGACTAAATTCAAATAGAACATCAGATATAAAACTAGTGGTTCAGTCTCATGCCGAGTCCTAATCCACTCCACTTGGTGATCACCTTCCACCAAGAATTTTATATAAATAAACTCTGATCCACACCCTGGATCAGGGTAATAATAGTACATAGACTGTCAAGTCCACGCAGGGTCCTCTTCCACAGTTTTCGTGGGTAAACCAAATCATAGCCAAGCCACATAGGACCTCTTCCACAGTTGTTGTGGGTAAACAAGAGTAAAGAGTTTTGTGTAAGGATATTGAAATCCTTTAGTTCAGCAAAAGAGATAGATTGTGTGTAAAATATTCATAGTACACACACTGCTCGAAAGTAAATAAAAGAATCACTAAGAGAGAGTAGATGTTAGTGTATAATGCTCTAGTGATCAGCAGTGCAACTCTGGACTCGTTGGATAACACATGAATGCTTTTGATTCCTTATCTTGTTTTTCTATTGAAAAATAGAGAGTCAAGGTTCAGATTGTGTTCTTCATGAGTGAAGAAGTTCTCTTGATCCTAGTATACTTCATGTGTTCTTTAGTAGAGTTTGATTTCTTGCATGAGACAATTTGTTATTTGATGATCTTGCAATCTCTTCTCCGTGTTCGTGCTTGTCAGCTTGTTTTTCTTGTTTAGTATAGTGCACTCACATTTCTTTCGCTATTTTGTTGTGCCTCTTCTTTCTCTTGGGAACACATCTCTTTATCTTAGAATGTATGAGGTTTATCTGATAGGTTCCATGTATTTCGTGCCTCATACCTCGTACTATGTCTAAAAATAAACATTAAATATGTTAGTGCATTAAAGACATCAAATATGACAGTTAAAAAGTTAAATAGAAAAACGAAAAAGTAGTTTAAGAAATAGTGCCACAGTAGTTATGAAAACAGCGTCTCCTTCATGGTATTTCTTTCACGGTGTCTTGCTCACAGTGTCACATTCACGGTGTCTTCTTGTCACGATGTCTCACTCAAGGTGTCTGAGTCACAGTTTCTGGCTTTCGGTGCCTTTCTCATAGTTTCTGGATTCATAGTGCCTTGATGACTATGTCTTGCTAACTATGTCTGGCACTTTAGGAAAACATATTATTTTTCTAACAGATTCTATTTTTAGTGTCTTGCTTCATAGTGTCAGGCTTACTATTTCATGGTGTCTCCTGCTCACGGTGTCTCATTAGTCACGGTGTCTGTGTCTTGCTCACAGTGTCTGCCTTACTGTGTCAAGCTTCATGGTGTCTTGTACTTAGGCAAATAAATGTATTCAGACTTAAACTGTAATATGCATAAAATGAATTGAGGTTAACCATTATCAAATATGAGATAACATGAAACATAAATACACATGATTGATAAGAGTTGTGAGATTAATAAGAGTTGTGAGATTTTTTATCATGAATAATATTTTAAATCATTATTGAGATTTTTAAACATTAATGAGATTTGTGATAATTAAAACATGATTAATACATGGGAAGTCCAAAAAAAATATCCAATAGAAATGTTTTTATAGCATTCCAGCTTATTTAAGGAATAAATGGTGAATGAACTTTTTAATGAATTTATGTCCCCAGATAATATTAAAATAGAATTTATTGATAGAATTAGGTTATTAGGAGTATAAGTTTGATCATAAGTAAATATTCATTGAAATACACTTTTATTTTTTTATGTGATGGGTATTTATCAATATTAAGGACATTTTAAGAGATAATTATATAAATTAATTTACGTGGGTTTGTATATAATGAAAATTTTTATTTGAGGAGGTATTCCTTTATTCTTTGTGGAATATTTATTAAAGGAAGGTTTAACCATTATAATTTATCTTGTCTACTATGTTAACACAATTAGGGGTAATATTTGATAAACTAAACGTTTCACCACACATAATTACTTCTAGATAATATTTCTCATTTGGTTTACTTTCTATAATATACATTAAGTAAGTGGTATGGTTTCAGGGAGTAACACATTCAATTTTATTTTAAAAGAATCTATTGATTACATTAATGTAATGGTGAATCCATTAGAAATATCTTGATGTGATGTTGAAATCCATTAAAAAATATCATCCCCTAATAGATGGTCATTTTGAGAGAATAAAAAAATCCATAGAGGATATTATAATATCATATTAAATATATTCAAAAGGTGGTTAGGATAAATACCTTCCTCTTGTTTAGTTTTCTATCAATAGTAGCTTTCAATCGAGCATTTAGATGGATCCTAATGAGTCCCTTAATGGAATGATGTGTTGAACTCTACTGTAATGGAATAAATTAAAAGAGATAAGTCTATTGGGAACTAAGAAATATAATGAGATGCACGAGGAGGATAGATCTATTCCAATATATCTATGAACTAAAAAAAGGAGATTGAAATTTTATACAGATTATCATTAATGTGATCTAGAATTTTCAGTTGGTATTAATTAAAATAGTATCTTGTATTATAATAATATGATATCACTTGGATATTCTTTCGAGATTCACTCATGTTCATGATATATTCCCTTTACCTATCCTACGTAATAACATACATGATCCATCACATGTAATGATATTATAGGTCAATCCACTAGAGAATTAAATTTCTATTAGACCCCTCTAGTTATAATACCACATAATCATTCATTACAATGATTATTTTCGTTAATTAAGACACATTTTGTTTAATCATGTTCAATAAAAATTTTATTCTTTGGTGTCCTTGTTTACGTAATAATAAAATGTTGTATATTTTGTTTATGTTTGAACTACAGATACTTATCATATCGAAAGACAAGTCACTGATACACGAGGTACCAAAGATTTAAGCTACCGATAAGCTAAGTCACCAAATGATTTCTATGTTATCGATAGACTGAATAACTGAATGAGAGACTTATAATTTTCATTAAGTACGAATCACTAATAGATTAAGATATTGATGCCTGGCCTACCGACGTCTAACCTACCGACTCTTGACATACTGACGTCCAAAGTACAGATAGAGTTTTTGAATGACACTTCAAATTTTTCTATGTATGAGTTATTGATAAATGAGCTGCTGACAGTTCACATAACAATAATTGAGTTATCGATCCATGTTTAACCCACTAATAGAATAAAGTAGCGACAGTGGGAGACACCGAAATTTGTGCAACCGAAATAAATAGTCACCAATGATTTGTCTCTTGAATTCAAACATATCTATAGTGGACATTTTATGAAATTCAGTACTGATTATTATATTAATGAGAATTTTTTATTTTTTAGACAACACTTAATTTTTTTAGAGACCAGCATGAGGTACGAGGTACTAGAGAACATGAAACTTTTCTATATAAATAGGAAATTTGGATCAACCAGAACGAGGGAGATGAAGAATCATAGAAAATCTCACCAAGAATTATAAACTATTGCTATCATTTTTATCTGTCAATATACTTTATTTCAAATTTTACCAGTGTTCCATTATTTTATAAACAAACATTGAATCAGGTTTTTAACTTGATGATACAAATATATCTTCACCAGTGTATATTTTTACACATTAATCTCCAATGGATAATAGTGAAAGAGGTACCATGGGTGGCATACATATTTTCTCTTACACTCCCATATAAACTGTGGAAGTGGTCTAATGAATTGGATAGTTATTTTAATATTGTATCCCAGATCTAGGGTATGGATCAGTTATATTCAATATAAACTACTTGGTATTATGTGATCACCATATGGGGAGGATTTTTTCTGGGCTCAAGACTGAACCTCTTGTTTACCGCTGATGTGTACTTTCAGGTATTGTTTTCTTTGTTCTTAGAAATAAATTAAAAATATTAATTCCACATTGATAATTAATCATATATAGTGTTTATATTATTATTTTTTAGTATATTTATTTCAAAAGATAAAATATTAATGTATATTGTTTTAACTGAGTACAATTCAATATTTGATTAATTATTTCAATAAAAAGAAGTTATATAAATATACCCCATTAAATCTCTTTGGATTATATTAAATATGTAACATTTAAATAATTTTTAATTAAATTCGTTTATATAATTTCTTATTGTAAATAAATCCACCCCTCTTGAGATTATACTCCAGAAACTAATTTGTATCAAAGGAAATTTTTCATTGAATTTTTTAAATGTTTTTAAAATAGTAAAATATTTTTTAAATGTGCTTATAGTTGTGTATTAAAGGTCTCCAAATTTATATCAGCTAAAAATTTATTATTAAAATAAATAATTAATATCTATTTTAAATGGACAATATACATGAAGTTGATACTACCAACAGACCAACTTACAATAATGGAACAAATTATGGTCAGTGGAAAATTGATATGAAAATGTATTTGGAATTTATGGGTTTTGAAATCTGGTTTTCAATTAAGGATGAATATATGATTTCTGATAATTCTAGGAACACTTGGGATTCCACTAAGGCAGAATATAATAATAACTATAAATATATGAATGAAATATACTTCTCTTCATGGGATGACGAGTTTAATAGGACTTCTTCACCTAAAACATCATTTTTAAATTTTGGATACATTGGCAATTTTACATGAAGTAACCACTAATGTCCATGAAATCGGGATTAATACATAAACTACTAAAGATGATAACATTATAATATATCATGATTATCCAATTTCTGAACGGTAACTTTTTTCGATGATATTTTCAATATGATGGTACCTTAGGGAAAGAAATTCACATTTGAGGAACATGTAATATAAATTCTCATATGATTATTAGAAAGATAGAGTAGAACCTTTGTGATAATTAAGAAATATAGGGACATCAAAACTCTAACTGTATATGAGTTGATAGGTAAACTAATGATGTATAAGGAAGAACTGATGGCCAATAGAGAGGAAGATGATAAACCAAATAGAATGTTACTATCTTTAAAAGCCACTACCCCCAAAAAAAAAAGAGAATGTGAAACCTCATGATAAAATTTACAACATTGCATAATCATCAAGTGACATTGATTGGGAGATGACTCAGTTAAACAAGATATTGAAGAAGTTTTATAAGATAAATATATGCATCAGAAATAATGTTATAAAGGGAAGTCTAACAATAAAGGAAACTAGATAATGGTCTGGAAGAGAAATAAAAATTCTAATCAAGTGGTTATCTATGAGTGTAATAGATTAATACATGTGATGATGAATGACATAATTTAATGATAAAAATGTAATATAATGATAAATATAGAAAATAAGAAAAATTCCTTGATAGCCACCTGGAGTGATTCTATGGATATCTCTAGTGACTCAATGTCATCAATGTATAAGATGTCTATCAAATCCAAAATGGGTTTAATGAAAAATAATTCTCACGTAACTCTAAAATCTGCAACAAAATTTCCATATTATTTTGATGTTGAATCTGATTCTAAAAACATTATAATGGAAGAAATATTGGAATGTTGTAAAATTCACGACAACACATGTAATGAACTAAAGGATATGTATAAATCTCCCATGAAACAAAACTCTCTCATTTATTCTTTTTAATATGAGCATACTATTGAAAAGTAAAATAATTCTCAACGGATCCATGAAAATAATGAATGTAAATTGTTTAATGTGAAATTAAATGATGATTTAGGGATGTTTACAAATGGTAAAGATACATTAGTTGAATTTCATGGAAAACAGGTGACTCTTAAATATAGTACTAGTATTGGATATAAACATATAAAAATATATCTTCATAAAAAAAATTTGTTTCAAAATCTGGAAAATTTGTTTTTGAACACGAAATTGAAAAATCTGCTGCAAGTTCCAACATTAGAAAATGTTTTACCACTTTCAGATTTTTCGGACTAAATAGTGTCTATTTTACCAATACAATACATATTTCTTATAGAAAACACCTAATAAAAATTTTCATTCACAAAGAATAAATTATAAATGTTACTAGACCCAAGAATGTCAGGGTACCAAAATCATACATTGTTTAGTCTGTTTGTGTTGGAAATTTGTTTGAAGCATTCCTATATGATATTATGTCACATGGAAAGAGTGTGTTCAAGAAAGATTACATGGTACTATATTATCATCAAGAAACATAATAATATTGATGATGGTCATGTCACCTTTGGTGACAATGTGGAATGAAAATTAATTAGCATTGGCCAAATTGGTAACAGTAATTCAATTTTAATATCTAAAGTTATTTCTGTTGATTTTCTTATGTGTAATCTACATTGAATATACTATTTATTTGATGATGGTTTTAATTTTGAATTTGAATATTATTCTTGTAATTTTTTCAATACTAATAATGACTTTGTATTTACTGCTTTTAGAAATGTAAATGTTTATGCTATGAATTTAGATTCTTTAGTTTCTAAAATTATTTCCTTCTTGAGTTCTTTTCATAATGCGTCATGGAATTAGAATATGATATTATGAAACTACAATATTTAATTCCTTAGAAATCGTAACAGGAAAGGAGTAGTCTAGGATCTACTTGGACTTTTGTATCCAAATGACAATGTCTTTTATCCTTGTACAACTAGTAAACTTCATAAAATGTCATTCCAACCAAAGAAAAAAGTTCCAACTTTTCAACCGCATCATTTGGGTAACAATTATTTATATTTGACCATCTATAATTTCTTTTTTAAATGTTAATTATTATGTCAATTTTCAAGGAGATGACTTATATATATATTTGGACTTTTTTAACACACAAAAGTGAATCATGTTTTTACATCACCTTGTATGCTACAACTGTAGAGAACATAAGTAGTATAGGAATGAAATTATTATGAAGTGAACATGGTTTTTAGTTTTAAGAACCGGAGTTTGAATATTATTGCTCAGAGAGTGGCTATAGTTATATCATCTCTTCTCCTAGGACAACCCAATAGAATGGATTTGTAGAAAGAAATAATAAATAATTATAAGAAATTTTTCAAACATTGATTATTGAGTATGACAGACCGATTTAATTTGGTGTAGAATCATTGAATTCAAGTGGATGAATTATTTATATTTTTTTAATAATAAAAGTTATTAATAAAAATAAATATGATTTTTGGAACAATTGAAATACTATGGTAAATTACATTATAAATTTTAGTTTCAATGTCCTTGTCTATAATACAAAATAATGTCTTCACATGTTTTCCTCCCAAAGCGATGAAGGGTTTTTATAAGGTTATTCAACCTCTAGAAAAATCTATAGGGTCTTTTATTAAAGAACCATGTGCATGTACGAACTTGTCCATATCAAATTTGATGAAACATATCCACATGAACCTAAAACATCCCTATAAAATGATGAAAATGATCTGTCCAATCTAGGAATAAATGCTAAACCTTCTGACTCTACTATTAAGAATGTAGCAAAATTATCATGTTTTTGAAAACATCTAGACTATGATCCTAGTGATACAAAAACAATATATGAACCTGAAATAACTGGCCTTCCATTTTCTATATTTTTTAGAACCCTTAAGAAATATCCTTTAGATGTTGTAGTTGGAGACTTGGATAAAGGGACACATATTGGAGCTATTCTTAGAAACTATTATGAAAATCAAACCATTTTGTCCCATTTTGAACCAAGAAATATCAATGATTCTATAAGTGATAAATATTGGGTAATTTATATTCAAGAAGAATTGAATCAGTTTGAAATAAATAATGTCTAGAAACTAGTTGATACTCCTAATGAAACATTCTCTATAGGCACCTAGTGGGTGTTTAGAAATAATGTGAATGAAGCTAGTACCATTGTGTGAAATATGAAATGAATGGTTTCATAAGGATATATTCGAGAAGAATGAATTGTCTATGAATAAACTTGTACAATGATTTCTAGACTATAATCCATTACAATTATATTTTAATATAAATCCCATATTAATTTCAAAATATATACAATGTATTTTAAAAGTGAATTCCAAAATGTGTATATAGTTGAGGATGTTTTTATTGAACAACCCCCCTCCCAACACAATTTTTACAAACAACCATATTCCAAATCATTTTTTCTAATTATAAATATATTTTATGGATTAAAACATGATCCATTATCTTGGAATGATAGGGTCATCACTTTTCATATTTCTAAAGGTTTTACAAACAATGTAAATGATCCACTTCGTATTATAAAAATTATTAATTAATATGTATTAGTTTTTCAAATATATGATGTTTGTATTATCATTGGATATTCAAAACATACTTTATGTGTTGATTTTTAAAAAATAACAAAAAATTAACTGTAAATGAATTTAATGTGTGTAATTAAATTATTAATTAGATTTCAGATTTTTCAATATAATGAAGCTAATATTTTAAATAAATTTATATACAGTAAATATATTTTTAAAATATTTGTATTTCATTGTATAAAAATTAGTGATACTTAAATTAGTACCAGATGTATATTAGATTTTGATGAAAATGGGAAATTTTATGATCAATCCAATTATAGAGTAATGATTGGAAGTCTACACAACCTAATTGCTAGCCTGCCAGATATTTTGTTTAGTGTGTGTATGTGTGAATATTCTCAATGAAACCCTAGGAATCCAATTTAACTTCTATTAAAATAACTTTCAAATACCTCTTGTATACTTCCAAATTTTTATAGTAATATCCAAGAGGAAAACAATTTGATATAGATAGTTACTCAGATTCTGATTTTGGATGTTGCATGTCAGATTGAAAAAATCACTTTTGGAACATGTCACGGTTTAGGAGTGTCTCTACTTCCATGGTGTAGTTATAAGAAAAATTTCATTTCATTTCCTACTATAGAAGTTCAATACATAGATAAGGGTTATATTTGTATCTCTATTTTATCATTTAAAAACACTTTACAGGATTACATATATCAGTTATATAACGTACCTATAAACTGTGAAAATAAAAGTTCTATTAACAATACTAAGAATCTAGTTTATCAGTCTATTATAAAGTATATTAATTTAAGTTTTCACTTATTGATATATCATTATAAATTATGTGATATAACTCTTGATTTAATTGGCATTGAACATCATCTTGTAGTAGTTTTACATAGCGTTTAAACATTTAGAAGTTGAGTTACATCAGACATTAGTTAGGGATGATCATTTTTAGAGGGCCAACCATTCGGGACTCACCAATGATGTCTCACTAAGGTTACTCACCAATGATGTGTCACCGATGTGACTCACTGATGATGTCTCAATGAAATAAATCACCGATGATGTCTCGCTGATGCGACCCCCTGATGATGTCGGGCCAACATGTCTCCATAATGTGTCTCATATACTGATATTGTATTTCTCTTTCTAGAATTATAAATAATACAATTTTAATTTAGTTATTTTAATTTAACCTAAATTTAGTAATTTATGTTTTCAAATCCCTATGTGATAAAATTAAGGGTCGATCCAACACTTTTTACCCTCACTCTCTTACTCTCAGAATCATTCCCTTGAACCATTCTCTCCCGAGCTACTACCCTTCTCTCTTAAACCCAAACCTTCAAACCTCCCTCAATGGTTCATGTCAAACATGTCATTCAACGACCTGAGGATGAGTCACAATAATCCTAGACGTGAAGAGGTGAATCTAGTCATCCTAGGCCTAAACCTCTTCACCCCAGACTTGGTAACTTTATTACAATCCCTGAGAAGGTAGTAAATTTAGAATAGATATTTTCCAGTAAGTATATTTTCCTGAATGTATTGAATATCTATGCTTAGCTGTACTGGTTCTACAATGATGAGATACCTTATTATCAGATTATAGTATATGATTGTTACCTAAATAATGAGTTTTTGGTGGAATGATCTGATATGTTTTGGATAATGTTGATAGTGGATGAAAGGAGAGTGTCTTTTCCATGTAAGCATTTGGTAGAATGTATAATGGTACCCAAAGAAGGTGTTTGTGATGAACATTAGGAAATTTCTCCTCCAACAAGTGATATATTTATTTATAAAGAATCTTTGGATTATTTGAATAGAAATTGAGAGAAGAGGTGGACCATTTCTATTGAACTCGATGGTGAGAGAATACTTATGTTCAAATTCATCAAAAATCAGTTCTGTCCCAAGAAAAGATATTTTCCAGCACTTATGTTTTACGATGTTTTTATTCTATATATATTGAAGAAATTTCATATGTTAGACAAGTGAAAATATATTATGGATCATATTAGTGAGTTTCTCAATCCCAATTTCAAGAAAAAATCATTAATTTATCTTAGAATTATATCTACCATGTTGAAGGATAATGGCTTTTTAATTGAAGATTAACAAAAATTTCTATGATTTTGATGGTTTTTTAATAAACAATGGTATCTCAAACAAGATAAAAATTAATCTAAACACCTAAAAGATTACATGGGTTTTGGATAATGAAAATATATATGATAATTTTGATCCTATTGAGCATTACTTGAATCTGAGATACAAGGTTGATACTAGTCTAGGACCAAATGAAGCTACTGTGTATTTTGATGAGGATGTGGCTAAGGGAGGACTTGTAAATAAATATCCAAAATATGGAAGATGTGAACATGACATTTATGACTATACGAATAGGATTTATTATTTTCCTACAAGTACCTCAATACATATACCTTCTAAGGATCCACTTCAACCTTATAATGATAGTAAAGATTATAAAGAGTCTTAGGATGTTCAATTTGAATGTAGATATGGGTGTGATTAAGATAAATCTGGTGATGAAGAAAATGGAAGTGAAGAAGAAGATGACTACATACAATCAAAAGTGGATGATGGAAAAGATGAAGGTGAAATGAAAGATTCAAAAATTGTTGATTCACATGGTCGATCAGACCCTGGGGATGATGAACAATATCCTATGGCTAAACGTATTGATCTTAAATTAAATCCTTCATAGCATTAATGTCTTGTTGATGCACTAGTATTGGAATTTAAACAATAACCTTTTGTGGAATCCCATGGTGCTACTACACATAGTGAAATAGAGGAAATGTCTTCAGATACTAATGTTGAGCCATCTGTGACTGAAGAGAGGGATCACATTTTTTACGTTAAAAAGGATTTCTAGGATGTAAGGGATGTATTTGTGACTCCAGTGAGGGAGTTGGTTTATTCAAGAAAGAGGGAACCTAATATGGGCGGGAGAAAAGGTAAAATATAAAAGGTTTATGTTATTTCTCCCTTGGATGAATGTGTGGCACTTGTAGAGAGGTGAGACCCATCATATGTGTCTCTTCAATTGGATTATCATGATTTATATGAGAGGAATGCTCATAATTCTGTGGTTGTTTCATATCCTGTTGAATATATCACCAATAATGATTTTAATGTGTTTAAGGAAGAGGTCTAAACTGCTCTTCAATCATCCCCATTACCGTCACCTAAACCATTTTCCATAGTTAGTGAAATATTTGATAATTTTATTACTGAGATAGTTGTATGTCAGGTTGAGACGGGGTTGATAGTTCTTGTGGAAGCTATTGATTCACATATCAGTAGATGAGGAATGAGTTAACTAATATTGTTTCTACTATTAAAAATTTTAAAATTTAACATATAATATGTTAAGACAGAGTTCTGAAATATATTGGAGAAACAACATTTGAATATTTTATGGAAGTTGTTCATTATCATACTCAAACTCTTTATTTAACTAACTTGAGATCAGACATTTGAGATATCATGTAAGGTTACTCTTGCTCAGTTCTCTTGTTTCTCACTCTCCAAATGTTGATATGGTAGAAAATGTGAATAGAGAAGAACATATGACTATGTTGGGTAGTAATAACCTGGAGTGTAGCTAAAAAATCAGGCATAATTTTGATCATATTTATGATATGGTTATGTTTATTCCATTGGTTCTACTACTACTAAATAAAAAATAAAAAATAATGTAGATTTCTATTTCAAGAGGAACCAAAAATCATCCTACCATTCACTTTACATATTTAGTGGAGAATTTGATGTTTTTTCCAGTGAATTGGGAAATCCAAGAGTATGTTAGAATGATGAATGATTTTACTCTAACCCAAGAGAATTTCATCAAAAATGAAATTTATTTATAGAAGTAAATGACTAATGGTGGTGAGGTCTTTATGGAATTATTCAATCTACTCAAACCGTACATGCACCATCATAGAACATTTATTTTTTCTCCTCCTACTGCTCATATAGAACTAGTCATATATGCTTCTACAACTTATTCAACCCTTTTCTTAATTTTATCCACGACCCGTGTTCGATATATCATCCCAATTTGACCATTCATCCCACAGGAACCCATATTTCTTGCCTCTTCTTCTAGACCCGTACATACTCCTTCATTTTTACAAGATTTCCTCATCCAACCATCACAATCTACACTAATCCTATAACAACTACCTCTGCACCATCTTTTCATACCTCCACTTCTTCTGATATAGGGATAGATGCGATGGAATCTTATGTTCCCCAACATTAACTTGATCAATGTTTTATAGGGATTTGTTGTACTCATTTTGTTATATTGTGTTTGATATCACTTTTACTACTTTTTAATGTAATACCCTCTATTTATTCATTCCATATTCTTTCTGTTTTCATTTAGTGTTTCCATTATGATAATCCCCATGATGGGAGAAATGATATGGAATCTCTCTCAAGGTGAGATTATGATTAACCTTGAATGATAAAAGGGAACATATACTTGAAAGAGACCACTCAACAAGTAATTTGTAATTGGGACTCATTTAAAATTTCTTCTCACTAATTTGTGTCTTATGTTATGAAGCTTTTTTCATCGAACATAATACATAAATTATTGTGGAATATAATGCCTCTAATTGTGATCATGAAAAATTGTTTGATTGTTCCCCTCCTCTAGTTTTAATACTCACAAATCACTCTTAACTATGACGATTATGATTTATTAAGATACATTGAATTTAATCATGGTCAATTATAAGTTTAACCTATAGTGTCTGTGTATAAATCATAAGACTACATTACTTATTTTTTTAGTATGAGTTACAGATACATTTCTTACCAATAGAAAAGTGACTATTAAAAGAGCTATAAATGATATAATCTACGGATAATCCAAGTCACTGACACATGTCTAAGTTACAAATAGAATGATTAATTGTCCGAGAGACTCAAAATTTTTCTTAAGTATGTGTCACTGAAAGATTTAGCTATCGATGCCTGACCTACTAACATCTGACCTACAAATTTTAGAACTGCTGATGTCTAACCTACAGATAGTGTAACTGACCGACAGAAAAAATCTCACTAAGTGTGAGCTACCAAGAGATGAGCTGGCGAGAAATGATCTACCAATGGATCACCAATTGAAATGTGTGTTACTGATGTGTTCTTGATCAACTTATAGAATAGATTACCAATAGTATGAGACAGAGACAGTCTGATCTACTAATAGACTGAGTCACCGATGAACTGTCTTTTAAATTTGAACTTACCCCTAACATTCATATTTATGAAATCTACTACTGATTATTATATTAGTGATCTTGTCTATATTTTGTAGAAAATATTTAATAATGTCAGAGACCAGTACGAGGTAAGTGTAACTAGATAATATGATGCATGTCTTTATTGAGGGAATATATAGATCAATAAAAAATAACGGACGAAATATGTGTCTTGGTTTTGAGTATTTGTAAAACATAGAGAAAATGAGAGCTACCGAATAAGAAAAAAAAGACCAAATCTATTCATCATTAACTTAGAGGATAAGAAAACTTCCAGAAATCGTCTACATCACATAGAACAAAACACCCAACCCAGCATGACCCCTTGTTTTTCTTTCTATTTTAGAGATTTGACTCCAACATCTCTTCTATGATACTGAAGGGGTCTAGAAGCTTCATTTAACATCACAGATCATTATAAACATTTTTTATTATTTTTCAATGTATGTGTAATTTATTTATATTTTGAGAAGTGTGTGTATATGCTTTATGAACACATATTTACTACTGTGATAAACTGAAAGATACATAGATATCTTCATGAACCTATCTATTTACACAATAAACTCCCATAGATAATAGTAGAAGTGGTCCCTATGTGACCTGATAATTTTTTATTAAACTCCCATGAATAATATGGAAGAGATCAAGTGAACTGGAAATTTTGTGTACTATTTTTACCCCTATCAAGTATGTAGATCATATTTATTTAATATAATATTCTTAGTGGCAGGTGATCACCAAGTGGAGAGGGTTTTTTCTTCTCTTGAGAAAGAACCTCTTATTTTTTTATATTGTGGGTTCTCATCTTTTCATTCTCCTTTCATTAAACTATATCTGAATCATAACTCTACTTCGATAGTATATCCTATATAGTGATTATAGTGAAATTTTTTTTAGTAGACTGATTTTAAAAGATTATATTACAAAATAGAGGGTTATAAATTATAACAAATCAATCAGTGAGAAATATTTTTAACAAAAAAACCATTTTTGAATATGAATCTTTGGTTAACATGCTATTTTACTTCAATTGGCATCTTTTAATTAATTTTCAATTAATTAATTTTGATATAAATTTGACGAGAACTCAATTAATACTACAATTGAGTGTCATACTCCGAATAATATGTTTTTATGATGAACAATAGATAGAGGTATTGTCTCAAAAAGTGAAAATTATTTGAAAAGCGACCACTCACCAGGTAAATATTTTTTAGTGAATCCAATAGGTTGAGTAATGTATGAAATGTATCAAAGAAAATTATTCATATGTTTATGGTACCAAAGTGATGAATTTAGAGGGTTAGATTATTTTTTTGTAGGTTAAAATGTAACATTGTGAGAATTTTTGATTTTTTTTCAAATAAATATACTATATTTAATATTTTTCCTTACATAGATCACTTATTATTTTCATATTTGATAGGCAGCACCAATTATATCTTGTTTTATACAGAATGTGGATTATAAATGAAATGTGAATTATTATAAAAATAGTATTATTTGAAATGGTTGTTTTCAACAAGCCATTGGAATGGTGGGTATTAATATGATTAATTAAATAACATAAATATATTTTTTACAGATGTATATATAATTAATTCATTAGTGAAAAATTAATAAAAAATTAATATCAAAACATCTCCAATATATATGAAATATTTTTTGGAAAAATTATTTTTATAACCAAAAATATTGTTTATGTTAATAAATAAAGAAATACAGTTTATGCGATTGATTTTAATGATATTTTTTGATTACATGTTCATGAAATTGAATAAAAGTTACCTTATGTGTTTTATTTACAAAATATATAAATAAATAAAAATGTCCCTAACAAATTGTTTTTTTTCAAAAAAACATTTTCTCTCCTTTTTTCTCTCTTATCTTCTATATAATTTTATGTGCTTTCAAGAAACTTATTGTAAAAAATGATATTTATTTTAAAAATCATAATATCAAAATTATTTAGAGGTGGTTTTTTTTGGGATTAAGGACAGTATTACTATTTTTAAAAAAAAAGAAAAATACAGAATTATAATTTTGAACATCATTTGGTTTATATTATATATAAAGTAAAATTACATGTTAAATATGAATAAAACAATAATTGGTTCAATTAAATATCTATTAATCTAATTTAGTTCATTTGATGTAAATAAATTTTTTTTTGATATGATAACTTTTTGCAATTTTAAACATTTTCTCTTTTAAAAATCTCTTTCTCATCGCCTCTATGGGATTAATTTTTATTATTTTTTACTCCTCTGGATTGACTTTATAATAATGGGGTCCATATTTGTAATCAAATTAATTTATAACATCTAATAATCTCATCATAATTTTTTATCCAAAATGAATAGTGAAATCATTAAAAATATACTACCACTATGGGTTGGAAAAGTTTCTTTCTATAGTGGGAAGAATATTGTACAAGCACCACATTGTTTTCAAACTCAATCGACTATTTATGTTGGTTCCTCATCCCATCACTTAAGAATATCAAAATGATATTTGGTAACCATCATATCTCCTTGACCACCCCCATTCTATCATGGTATGGCTTCCCTTCCTATTCCAGTCCAAGCCCGTAGTACATTCCTTCCTTAAAGTATCCACTCTCCTTGTAACTACCCCTTAAGGATATTAAAGGCTATACCTTTCCTACTATCCGTTAAATGTATTGACTTTCAAATATAGTGGTTTGTTAGTCCTATACACTCTATCTTCTTCCATTGTGGCAGCATCGACACACCTCAAGTGAATCTTGTTCCCTAGATGTGGAATTAAAAACCCTTTTATTAACATGTTTAGTGACTTCATGAATGTAGAGTTACTAGTCTTGGGGTTAGTGTTAAAGAGTAATGTATACTATATTTTTCTATAGTCTGATGGATGTTTTTTCACTTAAGATGGATGATGGTGGTCCACACTAGTTAGGATGCCTCTGGGGTGGCAGTGTGGATTTCCCTCCATGGAATACCACCTCCATTTTAGAATATGTCCTTCTTATACGTGATCTGCATTACTGTTTGTTCGTTATAATGTATTGGTGAATGTACTCTTCTACTTATGGATGTAGAATAGGATCATGTTTTTTTCTACATAGACCATTCTCATGTTGTTATACCAAGTATTAATTTTAATGATGATGGACCAGAGGAATGGTCACAGGACATTGTATCCCTATTACAACCCTTTTACAGTTCTATATTTACAAAAAATGGTATTCAGTACCTATTTTATTCTAAAGAAATCACAATAGATTAGGCTACTCTTAAGTCTATCCATCAAGTCATAAAGTTAAATATACTTCTTTAGTATCCGATGGATCCTTATGAACACATTACGATTCTTGGGAGCATGCTTTAGAAATGGTAGTTCTCCCTCTTTCTCCCTCTCAGCTACAGTCCAACTCAACTGATTAGGAGAACGGTTAACCGAGGATGGTGGGACATTCATACATATATTTTTCCCATACATGCTATCCTCTCACCCCATTATCACATCCACCACTTGTGATTTGGCCTTTATGATCATATCTTTTAATAAGTACACATCTATTTTTGTTTTTTGATAATATTTTATTTTAGTCTTATTTTCATCATAAATATTTATCATCATAATAAATGTAGTCATGGGTTGGAATAAAACATGAAAATGATTGGAGAGTATCTATGATGAGAAATTAGTTAGAAAAAATGACCTATATTTTAGATATTTATAGTTCATATAATGTATGGAATTATGATTATAAATGGGTTATGTGTTCTATGGGTTTATGTTTGGTTAAGCAACTTTAAGTGTTGTACGACTTTTTCAGAAGGGATATTTGATGAAACATCAATTGAAGAACAATTACACGTCATGTAAATGGATTGTGTGTCATCTAAATTGATTACATGTCATGAAATTGTTTTAGGGTTATAATAAAATAAATATGAGGTGTCCAGTATTTTTATCATTTTTGAATAAAAACAATTACATGACATGTAATCAGAATTATGTCATGTAAATACCCAACTGAATTTTTTAAACAGGTTGTGTGGCTTAATTCTCATTATTTCTGATACAAAATTACTCTTGTCAACACTATAAAATTATCTTGGATATTTTTGGGTTCCCACATCCCTTATAAACATCCCATTTTTACGAGAGATGCATGTTATGTTTGTTGGTCACATTTATTCCTTCTATTCCTTCTTCTTGAACTGTTGTAGTGAAATACTTTGACCAATACCATTTTTTGTTTTTAGGTTGATCGTTTTTCATCTAGAGACCTCATTTTAATCATCCTCACCTTCTTACTCATCGATTGGTTCCATTTGAAGTATTACTGGATTGTCAGTTAATGGTAGGGGTTCTAAATATTAACCATATAATTTGTGAATTTCCTTGTTATTGTAATATTTTCATTTTTCTAATCTAGTGTTTTTTAAATTCAATTAAATAAAGAACAAATTTTTTACTTTATCTATGTTTTTTAATTTGATTCTGACCTAACTTATGGCTACCCATGTGGTAAAAAATACCAAAGTATAAATTAACAGAAAAAAACATAATGTAGGTTTGGTATGACCTATAACCTAGGGGGATTTCTTATTATAAAACTCATATATTGTGGTTTATATTTTATTGATATAATTTTTGATCAACTATGAATTTGAATTTACAATAGAATATGAAAGACTAATTGTAATTTTCATAATCACCCATTGAGAATTGTGGTCTGATATTTTGATATCCATGTTGTATGACCTGGATTTTTTTAATACAATAATGCATATATATCAGGATGAACCCTGGAAAATTCACACTTATATACTATAATGATGATATTGATTAGTCTTAGTACAGTCCCACAGTGTAATTATTATAGAGAGCGGTAAATTCACAGTCCCATGATGTAATGGTTATAGGGCATTGACATATAATGTTTTAATGCTATAGAGAGTTGTTAAGGATTTATTTTTGTATCTATTACATGGTTATATACTTATGGTTGACATGGATGTAAGACATACTCAGAGATATTCTATCATGGCACCAACGCATGTTATTTTACCTTGGTTATATGGATGTAGTTGGCATGGTTATATGATATTATCAATGATATTTTATCATTCCACTGAAGTAAGTTATTTTACCATGGTTATATGGTTGTTTTTGGCATGTTCACAATACCCGATGGCTGATATTATTTCATTTATCCAAAGACGATTGTGATTGTATTTTATTAATTGTATAATTAATTATAAAAAAATGTTTTTCACTTTATTACATACATATATTATCATAATTATTTATTTCGACTCTTTGGTGTCAACCTATTGAGTCATACTAATATCCTATTTTGGACCCCATTTGGTACCTGAGAATATTACATGCATATAGGTTTTGATAAGATAAAATGAAAATGTAGTTGATTTCTTGTTTACATATTGGATAATGCTTGGTGATAGGACTCACATGGGGTTTTGGACCTGCGATGCTCAGTCTATTATTTTAGCCTTCCATTCTTTTTCATTTATTTTTGTAGCATAAAATTTAGTTAGATTATAACATATTATTAAATTGTTACTTATTTATTTATTTTATTATTCTATTAACTTTTATTTTTTTCTTCCACTTTGAATTTCCATTGATTATTTCTATTTTATTTTTAATTTAGTTCTTTTATAGAATTTAATAATTAGGAGTATAGTCTCCCCATTATAAACATTACACCCTAGATATTTTTCAGAAGCCTCTGGAATACATGGATGCATGATTGGGGTCACATAACTAACCCATTCTAGATCCATGAGAGAGTGCCACATTGGGGAAAAATACTAAATTATATCAAAGGAATATTTTTTTCTTATTATTCAAAATATGGTAAATATAAAATGAATACCATGACGTGTTAGGACTTGGTTATGGGCATGTGCATTTTAGTAGAAATCCATTTTATGGGGTAAAATCTTTGTACCAAGGGAAGCTATCACTATTTGTGATGTGTGCCTATTACACATAATGTTATTTCACATTGGGTGATTCATATTTTTTGAGAGGTTGTTTTTTAATGATCTAACTGTTTCATGCAATTTTCACTCATGTCTTATTATGATGAGATGTTGGATTAAATTAATCATAATAGGAATATAGTTATATGTTACTTGTATTTTTCAGGATTGGTAAATATTTATTGTCTTCATGTAACATATACAAGCATGTTGAACTGTAATATGAGATATCTATTTCATTGGATAAATAAAATTAGATGAGGTGTTGTGGTATAATATTGACAATTGCGGTCTAGAGAGACTATTATTTAGTGTCTATGTGTTGTAGTCACATATTGGGGATAACCATGTTTCTAGCAAGTTCTAATAGATGTGTATTTTTATTATAGAAAATCCCCATCCCAGTCATCTTTGACATGGTCATAAAGAGATTAGAAATAAGAATGATCCAAATTAAACTAAACCAAATCTTCATATTTTACCTTATAAGAAGTTTATTTTTCATCTCCACAATAACATCCATGTGGCCATTTGATCTCAGGATTGGGAGGTTGTTCATACCATTCCATTGATGTTTATCTAAACTAGAGATTTTTAACTTCACCATCCTCTTATATTTTCTAAGGTAAGGGGACCCCAAAAGTCCTTAATACTGATTGAGTATGTGAAGATGATCTTCAGACATCCCAATACACCTGTAGATAGGTGTTTGAAGCAGGATGTGTATATACTTAATGGACCACATAAGTATAGGTGGGATATTTTGGAGGAAGGTGGAAAGTACGACTAGATATATTTTTTAGAAGATGACATCTCCAGTGATGGAAATGTATAGGATGGTCTTCATTATGAGATAATTCCCCTCGTAAAAATTTTCCATTTATGAATATCTCAATGCATGTTAAACCAGAAAATCAAAATGGAATGGAATCAGAGAGAGTCCCCAAGAAGGGGTGAGGCTATTTCAGTTGGGTAATCTGGGAGTCTGTATTTGGGTTTTATGAAACATCCCTATGAGTGTTTCTAGCAAATCAGCAGTGGATAGAGAAGTCAGTGAAATGGACAACCATATCCAGACCATGGTTTGTTCTAGTGCTATCAGTGTGAAATGTTTGGCAACAAGGGCCCACAGTTCCCTTACCCAAAAGATGTGTGTCATGTCTGGGGCAGACTACATCATCTTCAAAATTTCTATGTGAACATTCCATATAATACCAATGGAAGAGTATCATAATATTCATATGAGTCAAGAAGTGGCACAACTACCCCTCTGTATGCTTGAAGCTGGTGTTCTATTGGCCGTTCAAGCCGAAGCAGGGGATGTGGTACCCTATCACAATAGAAATAGTATGAATCCAAGAAAATAGTCAGGGAAATTAGATTATATTATATTGTAATGGAAAAATTGAGTTACACATTGTTTAAACTAATCCAGCTAATGTGGATTTAGTACCAAAAACCGTAAGGGGTATAATTATTGTTTCATCAACCTTATCATGTGTTTTGTTTGATACATGGGCATATCATTATTTTCTATCTACTATTTTTGAAAATGTTTTTGGCTTTGGTTATTAAATATTATATTTTGTTTCAATCATTTACACCCCATGGGGAGTGAGCTCTATAAAAATCAAATATATAATGGTGTGTTACCTAGATATTGGTGGTTACCATTTTTTTTGGAATCGTTCGGGATGAAAATTATTGCAATACAGTTTATTCTAGGTATGGATTGATGTGATAAATACCTTGATAATTTCAACTATTACTATAGGAGAGTTACATACCCATCTCTATAGGAAATAATCTATTAATATTTAGGTGAGGTGGACCTTCTGGGTGGTCATTCATGAATAACTCTATGTATATTGGATTGTCTCACTCTTCAGAGATACGATATATCTATAGAAAATAGTGGAATGAAGAATAATTCTTTTCCTCTAATAGTGAAACATTTTATTATGTTTTATTTAAATAGATCTACGGCATACCTCCCACGCGATAGTCTGAGTTCATGATCGTGTTGTATATGGGAGATGATCTAGTTCATATACCGCTATACAAAATGGGATTGGCAATGCTTCAAGAGTTTAATGATCAGTTGGAAGACCTATAATTTAATGGATTCATATGTCTGAGTGAATATACTTTGTTTTACCTAGTTTTCTTATCCTAATGTATGAGGGATCATGGCCATTATGTTTGGTGTATCTGTGGTTGAAGCAGATGATAGTCAAGAACCAGTATCATCATTAATAATTTGATGATCATTTCGATATGATTAGAGGTTCTTAAATATTATTCAAGAGTTAATTGAGATCAAGATATCATCATTTAAGGGTGAGACTATCATACATTCATTTTAAATCATTTATGAACATGTATTTATTATACAGATTCATAGTGATTCCATTTTGGTTAACTGTTGTGTACGTTGTATTCATGGATTTATTGAATATGATAATTCATCCTTATCTGGATTTGTTTATGGTTGTTTTTTTTGATGTTTTCTTTGTGTAATCCTAGTCAGTATATGATCATTCCAAACATCATGAAATCAACTTCAGTATATTAAGAGATCATCGACATTATTCCATGCTAAAAAAAATTAGTTTATAGAATAGTAATGTTCACTTATTAGGCCATGTAAATTCAGAGGAAGGAGTGTTAGTGGACACCGATAATGTTGCATTATTTGAATGTTGGAAACATCATAATAATTTCATTTAAATAAATCAATTTATTGGTTTACTAGATTAATATCGAGGCATTATCCATGATTTCTCTTTTTTTAATTCACAATTGTTTGGGTTGACCATGAAAGGGGTGATATTTTTGGCATGATTATTTTTAGGAAGGTTTTTTGGAGTTGAAAGGTAAGATGCCCTCAGAACCTACCCATACATTACTTATTCTAGGGAAATCATATACCTTGTACTATGATGCACCTGGATTCTGCCTCAGAATAGTTTAATGAAGGATGTTGGTGTTATTTCTTCTGAATCTATGAAGCTGAGACCACATGAGAGTAATTATTATACACATGATATATAGATTGTGGTTGTGGAACATGACCTAATATGTTTTAGACACTACCTCATGGGTGAGAGGTTTATGGTATAAATTGATAAAACAAATACATTGGTGCATCATTTTTTAGTGGGACCTGAACCTTTTTTAGTTGAGGAGGGTTGAGTATCTGTGATAATAAAAAATGAATAGGATTTTTAACAATAAGAGGGAAATAATGTTGCCGATGATTCGACCCAAAATATATATGTAGAGATTGTACGGGATTCTTGTGAATAGTGGAATATAATTTCCCTCATTATATACATGCATCTACATTTTCTCTAGTCTCAGAGATGAGTACGTATGATTTATTTGTTTGTTATAGCTGTGATTCTGGACCGTGTTTAATAAAAGTAGTGACAAATTTTAGAGTGCTCAGCTCCGGATGAAGAAATATATATTGGGGATATGGAATCAAGATGTTCTCTCAGCTATGGAAATTACCATATTTTCCATTGATGAGTAAGGCATCTTATGGGTTTTCATGGGTAGCAGATGAGGTAGTTTCATGTTTTTATATAGGAATTGCATCCTATTTTTAATAAAAATATGTCGTGATCTCTCTAGATTATAAGGGTGGTTATAAATGAAAAAGTATGTGCCATAGTTCATAGATAAATTCTTCACTTGTCAACAGGTGAATGTTGAGAATCAATGGTTATCTTGGAATCTATATCATTTTGACATTCAGTAATGGAAATTTTATGATTTCATGATGGATTTTGTGACATTACTAATTAGGAAAACCCATAATAATGAGGTTATATGGTATATTATGGATTTACTATTAAGGTATCCCACTTCATAACTAGTATGGAAGCATTCACAATTGATGATACAAGAAATATTTGTGTGCATGAGGTGGTTTCGTATTATGGTGTTATGAGGAGCATCATTTTAGATAGAGATCCTCATTTCAAAAATAGTTTCTAACATGGTCTTCTGAAGTCTCTGAGATCAAACATTCTTTAATGAGAAAGCTATCACCCATAGGCTAATGGTCAATTTTTGTTGACTATTTAATGTTTTGATGATATGTTAAGAGACTTTGTTTTGGTTTGTGGTTGTTAATGGGAGTTAAATATGATGATCATGTAATTTTAAT
The DNA here is from genome assembly GCA_963277665.1 of Viscum album. NCBI lineage: Eukaryota > Viridiplantae > Streptophyta > Magnoliopsida > Santalales > Viscaceae > Viscum > Viscum album. Next base: position 1,295,102,003 of record OY728130.1, on the reverse strand, counting down.
ATAATAATAACATTCAGTAATCTATCCAAATGGAACATTTTGAGGATTTTTATGGAAGTTCATCCTACTCACCTATTTTTCAGATGGAGGTAGGTGATTCTCCACTTGTTGGGCCTAGTCTCATGCAAGAGGCATATGAATATGTTTAATTGATCAGTAAATGGTTTTTGACAACACATATCAAGATAAAATCATATATTAACCATAAGATGTGATCTATTGAATTATAGGTTGGTCATCATGTTTTACTTTGTTTTTCACTATTCATTGGGGAGCACCATGTTAAGAAATATTTAAAGAAAACTCCCTAGATTGTTAGGCCATTTGAGACAGTAGAAAGGTTTAGTCTAGTGGAATAAAATTTTTCCCTTAAACAACAATAATAATCCATTAATAATATGTTCCATGTGTCGTAACTACGATGATATTATTCAGAACCACCCCACGTGATATAAATAGCCGAAATTGAGCTTCATGCTGATGTTTCCTTTGAGAATCATCATACATGGTCTGTGGAACATAGTGAGAAATAAATTCATGGTAAAACTATACTGTTGGTTTTGGTGTGGTGTCATCGTGGAAGTGTTGAGGAGGAGACATGGGAGAGGGAGTTTGATATGGGAATATAGTAGTCAAACATGTTTATTGATACCTCATAGTAATTCATGGAGTAACTAATGGACGTGCAGTTATAATATAAAGAGGTTTTATGATCCCATATTTTACTAGGTACATCTATCTCGAAATATTTTATAAATATTTTCTTTCGATTGAGCATATATTATAATATTTTTCATTTGATTAAATAAATACATGGATTGTGAGGAAATATGATAATGAATAGAGACAATCCATGAGGAGGTATTTGTCGGAGAAAATTACATATAGTTTTAGGATTAATTCTTTTATTAATTTAGTAATGTCTAGGTATAAATGGGATAAGTATTTCATGGGTTCATGGTGAGTTTATAAAAATGTAAAGATGTTTGATTTGTTCAAAGGTAAATTTGTATGAAGAAGAAAATGTAAAAAATTTAGAATTCATATTAAGGGATTACATGTCATGTAATTGTTTGATGGATCTGATAAAATAAATATATGTATATAGGATTTTAGGTATTTTCTATTAAAAACATTTAATCAACATGAAATCATATTAGAAAACATGTTAATACTCAACCAACTATTTTAAACATGTTCTTCTATGAACTTTTCATTGTTTTAGCTGCAGTTCCTCTCTACTCATCCATATTTCATTCTCTAGGTTATTTTTAGATGCCATATTTCCTTATGGATATCCCATTTGTGGGATAAATCCCTAGTATTTATTTTTTTAGGTTTCTTCTATATCATCCTTCTTCTAGAACCCTTTTGGTTAAATCATTTGACCAATTGAATTTTTTAGTTTTGATCTTGATCAGTTTTTAGCTAGGAACCTATTTGTAATCACCCGCACCATCTTTCTCATGGGTGTAGTCAATTGGATGTGTTTTTTGGATCGTCAGTTAATATAGGTGTCTAAATCAGTACTCTATGGTCTGCTAATTTCCAATTTATTTCAATATTTTGATTCCTCTAAAGTGGTGTTCACAAAAATCAATTACATAATGAATTGAATTATTTCATGATGTCTTATGTTTTCAATTATCTTTGGACTAGGATTATGGCTAATCATGTGGTGTGGAAACTGTGAATTATAAATTATTTTGAAAATGAAATATAATATGTTTTTCATGACATGTATCATATGGTGATTTATTTTTGTAAAATTTCTAAATTGTGTCAGATATCTCATTGATATAATTTTAGATAAATTGTTAATTTAAATTGTAAGAGGAATATGAAAGAATATTGGTATTTCCTAGAATTAACCACTGAGAATTATGATGTGATCTTCTGATATTAATTATATATCACATTGATTGTTTACCATGCTGTAATGATTATATATTAGGCGTATCCCGTGAATGTGAATACATATATATTGTAATGCAGATATTGAGGGGAATTGGCCCAACCCCATTCATCAATCCTAATAGAGGTAATTTTATGCCTAGTCCCGTGTTGTAATTAATATATGAATTTGACCTAAAATGTTGTAATTCCCATATGGATTTTACCTGGAATGATTGTTGGGACTATACAATGGTTTTATGGTTGTAGATGGGATGGTTGTAAGTCATGATTAGATATATTCTAGAATCACGACGAGGAAGGTTATTTTATCTTGGTTATATAGTTTTAGTTTTAATGTTCATAAGACATGCCCATAGATATTATGACATGGAACTAAAGAAGGTTATTTGACCTTTTTTAAGTGTTTGTGGATGGAATGGTCTTAATAAATGCTCATAGATATTCTCAAATAAATACAAACTAGGTTCATGTGGTGTTTTTTAATTTTATAATTAAGTAAAACACATTTTTAGATTGTTATTGCATACCCATATTATTTGACTATATTATTACGACAAGGCGGAGTTGACCTACTAATATTTTTTCACAACCTATTTTGGTTGTGTTTGGTTCCCCAGTATATTAAGTGTATGCATGTTTAGACAAGGGAAAATTTCATTGCAGTCAATTTTTTGTTTGTTGATTTTCTAGAGTTTGGTGATAGAACCCACATGGTGTTTGGGAAATGGGATGTTGAGTCTTTTATTTGAGTCTACTGGTATTTTTCATGTGTTTTTCTAGCATGACATATAGATAAATTCAAGAGCATCATTACATTATTCTTTATAGATTTAATGGATTATTCAACTGGATTTTATTATTTTCATACATTATGTATTTACATTAATTATTTCCATTTCATTATAAAATATTTTTTTATGAAACATCATAACATGGGATATTATCTCCCCACTATAAATTTCACACCCTCTCTACTAGTTAGGATCCACCAATGTACAAGGAGGCGGATTTGATGTCTCATTATAACTCTTTTTGACCCTGGGAGAGAGTTCTAGGTTATGGGATGTTACGAGGACCATCTATAGCATTTAATTTTGTATATCCCCCCTACAATTGTGTATTATAACATACTCGGTTTTCCTATCATTTTATTCTAATAAATAGATCCCTTACTTATGAACATATAAATACTCCCTCACTTGAGTCTACACCCCTTATGACAAGTGGTGAATCGATAGAGTGATTCTCAAGGATTTTTAGTTCATTAGTGATGAATTCACTACACCCTAAATAGTTATTATTTAAAATATGTCAGTCCAATCTCATGGATAGTGAATTTTTTCATCAGATGTGGCATGGCCACTCGTATAGGGAGAATGAAAGATGCCACACATTTCAGTGATATTGAACCTCATCTGGAATGCTAGTGGTTTATGATCTCATGAGGGATTGATTTTCTCTGTAATGATAGACAATGTAATTATGTATTTTTCTGCAATGATGAAGAGGAAGCAAGGTTTAGTCCAATATACAGGATTATACGAACAATGTATGGGTGAAAAAATACGTCTATGTTAATCCATAGAATATTAGTATTTAGTTTTTATGGAATCCCGATATTATATTTTATTTTTTCACTTCATCATATATATTTGTCAATACTAAAATTTATTGAGGAACACACTTCATGTTTCTCTTATTTAATTGTTATAAATGTGCTGTTTCAACATAAGAGACTATATAGATTGACCACAGTTCCATTAATTCAAGGGTTTTTACAAGGTTACGTTGGAGACCATTTTACATGGTGCAACAATCTGATTCGGGGATACTAGACCTCATGTCGCATTGATTGATTCCTGACATACAATCATTCAATCTACTCTTACACAAACATTGAGGTCATCCATCTCTATAAAAACTTATATGGTCACTCTGCTGATCGTTTTTTGCAATATACAATGTCGATAGAGGAGATGACTTACCATTTTCTCAACTATACATGGATAAACTATAATTCCATAATGTGTTAATGGAGTCATTAAACAAGCCGTTGTAGGGTTATTCCTAGTCATAGATCCAAAAAAATCATAGAATATTGATATTTGACCACCAATATTGATTGAGGAAATGACCCCCATCTTCCAATACTAGGAGAAAATTATTATGGAGATAAAATGACATGAATTATGTAGAGAGAATGACTAGAATGGATCCATATTTATAATATTACTCAAATGGTTAACTTCTTGGATTATATGATTCTAAAATATGATTGAATGGCCATTGAGAAATCATAGATAATATGGTGGCATGATGGGGATTGTGGAACAAGAATTTTTCATGAATTTATTAAAGAAAAACAACCAACCATGTGACCCAACAACCATGTGGATGTCCATTCTTACTCAGACGATCATGATGAGATAGGTGGATTGAAAGGTTATTTCATTTGAAATATTCTTTATGCCCCAAACCCCATATACAGTGTGACTACGTGAGGGGATGTACTGACCTATTTGATATAATTTATTCCATGGTTATCAAACCTATGAATGAGTCTATAGAAGATATTCAAGATGAGTAAGTGATCCTAAAATCCATATGGATGAAAAACCCAAAAAGTTATAATGGTAAAGATTTTTTACCCAATAACTTTTTTAGGATCTGATGGGTAATAATAGAGGGAGAGATGGTGCATGCACTACATGACTTCTTCTAAAGAAGTAATCATCCCTGTTTTTCATTTTTATAAACATTGATAGTGGTTCCAAAAGTTATGGACCTTCACAACCATCAATGGTATATGACCTAAAAAATGATTAATTTTTATTATAATGTGATGGGTTTTATCCTAAAAAGACATATCTCAATATCTCCATATATAGGTTTCTAGATAAATACAGGGGCTTACTAATAGGCGATCAATTAAACAACCAATTGTCTTACCCCTAGATGATGAAGGATATCAATAAAAGTACATTCTGACCAAATATTTCCATTAAGAGTGACCTGAAAAAGTAATATGATATGATGGATTGGAATTTAATTCTAAATGTATTATCCTGAAATGGATTATAAACTTGGGTGATTGAACTAGTTTTCTATTTCATCAGTTACTCCTTCATTTTTACCCCCTTCATGGGAAAATATAATACTTTTGGATGTTTTTCTGAGGCCTAAAACTTTGACATCCACACTCACACAATCTATGAATTCATATTTAGGACTCTCTAGGTAGATATATTATCAATACACTATGTTGGATAATATCATTCCTCCCCATTCAAATTACCACTCTTATAGTATTACCCGCCATATGTTTTTATAGGACAAAATTATTTTTTATGGTAGTAATAGATCAATTTTAGGAATTAAATGAATATTGGCTGGCAACTATAAGATGAATGCCCAATTAGTAAATCATGAAAATGAATTATCTATATTTAGATATGGATTTATTAATTGTGGGAAAGGTCCTTGGAGAGAAAATTGGGAATGAAATGAGGATCCTTCCTACTGGAATACATGTGTTCCCCAGTCTCCCAATGGATTATTCCCCATCATCACATTGATTTGGTGGTTTATAGGGTAAATGGTTTTATTATAAACTAAAAAAATTAGTTCATATTATTTAGATGATGGTTTATTTGTGTAAATAGTGTGTTCTCATATATCCCCATGAAAGTTCATTCAATATTAATTGTGCCTAAAGGGGTCTTCTCTATATTGAAAATCAATATTCTATTGTTCTTATGGGATAATCAGTTGGAATGTAAGTATTAAAAGAATGTTTAGAATAGAATGGAAGAGCCATTGAATGAGGGTGGTATCAATGTTACAATTGTCGGGGCCACTACCTAGGGCATGAATGAATATTAATAATGGTAGGTTATTTAGGGGAGAACACATTGGGAATGATAACGAAAAAGATGTAAGGGAAAACCACATGTATACTGAGAGGTTGGCCATCGATTAACCGGATCATGTTCTAGAGACAATTATTGTATATCTTATTGTACTAAAACTAGATTGTGTGTAGTAGAGAAATCAATCACTAGTATCATATCATCATAATAATAAGTATTGAATTTCCATGATTCAACATCCTAGACATCACTTTCAGGCTAGCCAGTGCCTACGTGGTCTTTATCCAAGAAATCATCGATGAGGACTAGTATACTTCCTCGAAGAAAATAGTAATGAAATCAGAACTGGATTTAAGTGTATTCACAAGATTATCTCTAGAAGTACTATAAGTGTATGGATTTAATAGAATTAAGACTATGGAAAACAACTATTATTAATGGGATGATGTTATTTTGTGAAAAGAGACACCCATGAAATTCAATATCCTTGTCTAGAAGGTCATTTAACAAGAAAATTCAACATAGGACAACATCGAACATTGGGAGGTGATTATCACCTGAAGGTGTGACTACTACAGAAACCTAAGGGATGAAAGCTTCAAATAATACTTTTTCAATAGAGACTAAGTGTTCATGGTGTGACATGGGTTAAGTGGTTTTGCTTTGTGTTCTTCCCTGGTAGACTCAATTCCATCCTTTATTGAGAAATCATTATATGGAGAATTTAGCCATGTCCATCAATAAAAGTCACATCATCATTGCAGTGGGTTGTTGGTGAATCTCAAAATGGGGGAGTGAATCCTGTCACAATGGACTCCTCAGAACAAGAACCGGCTTTATTTTTAATCTGATGAAAATAATGGCTATTTTGGTTTGACACTGTAGGGACTGAGATGTGGTCACCTTCTTATGTCCATTAATTATGCATATGATTCCCTCTAAAAATGATCAAAGTGAGTCTCAATGTTTTTCATTCCCTCATCATTCATATATTATGTTAAAGACACATGGATCATATATAATTGGAATAATGTGGGGTGGTGGTGTTTTCAAGGACATCATATGATATGTGGCCATAGACTGTTCTGCCTTCATTTGAACAGGTTATACCCTTAAAGAGGAATGCAAAGTGATTCTCACTTGTATCCTATTGTGTAGTAAGATTAATATTCACCTTGCAGTTATCGAAATATATTCTTCCTCAATTTATATTTCCTTATGTTGCCATGGAACAACACCCTGGTCCATTGAATATATCATATAAAGGTGAAATGATATTTGGGAAAGAGGGATGGAGGTTTTACATATGTGGCATAATGGTAATGTTTTCCTAGACTTCATCACCTCCAAGATGACCCAAGGAGTGCAAATTTAATATTTTTTTTATCAAAGGTCCTTCCCCCTAGATGGAGTAACCCTTGTTCAAGAAGATGCCCTTGTTCTTCATTAAATTAAGCCCCCAAGACCTCTTATTCTATTTTTTAAAACTCTCAATTGTGTCTTGTACTATATTCTTAAAATAAATATAAAATTATTACCATGAATTACTGGAATTAAGTTTAAAACGGGCTTGTCGAGTGTTAAATTAAAAATATAAGGGTTAAAATCTCTTACTTTTCAAATTATATTAAATGTTATATATAGACCCAATAAATTTTAAGGATTTATAATAATCCATTTTTATCATTTAAAAAATAAAAAAACATGGTTATACATTTTTCATTTCAAACATTATAAGTGTTCTAGTCTCTTCACATATAAAAGGCCACTACATATTCTCTAATGATCAAACAATAAAATCCTTCAATATTGGCTATGAATAACACAAATCACCTACCAAAATCCCTCAAATAATCCTAGAATAATATATTATAGTTGAAACAAAATATATCTTGTATTTTGGTGTTAATATATAGATATTACTCGAATAAGAAGTATCATTCTTCAATGATCAATTTTTTCTTCCTCCGCCTTATTCAATTATTATTAAACCACGATGAAATAAAATCCTCAATAGATTCCATAATGTTATAATTTTTTATATTAATGGCATGAACATGATCATATCTATTTACAAAAAATTGTATTTTAAATCATATCTTTTGTTTATGATATACTACAGCCTCTAGAACTGATGTAAATCATGTTCCCACAACCACCTCTCAAGGATAGTTATGGTGACGTATATGAAATTTATATATGTATATGATATTTATAATATAATTATAACTATAGAGTAATTATATCAAATTAACCTTTATAAATTTTGATTTTCATAGGGGGTTTTATAATTTTCTTCAAGTGTATGATGAACTACTGCCTCATGTGTACATGTGGACTGCCACCATCATGATGTGATGTAACTCTCTTTTAATCGCCACAAAACAATGATGATATGTATAATTATATTTAAATAAATAATATAGAATTTATCATATAATTATTATTATTTAAATATATTATATAACTTTACCCATTTAAGTAATTATCGATGAGAAATGGAAACACTCGTCATGCTTACCAATGACTTCCACATGTCGATGAATGAAACATACTTCATTTCCCAAAAACATATTTAATTACTGGTATTAAATGTAAAAATGTTGTATAAATATGATAATTATTTCATGATTATTCTGGGGATGATATAACAATGATCAATGTAAGAGGACAAAAAATAACTAATAAAAATAAAAATGATTAAAGCAGTTATTAACCAAAAACAAGACATTAAGATGTAATTAATAATAATTGAGTTCTAAGAGGAAATTTTTTTATCATATATGATACTATATATTAAGGTTATGGTTTTTAATAAATTTAAAATAACTAATATTTATTATGAAGGGGGATTGATTGTGTAGGAAGGATGTGAAGACTTACTCTAATGGATTTTTATCTCACTTTTACTATCTATGAGGAAAAATTCCATATTCACGACAAACTTCTATTATATGGGGTATGTAATTAAACTAAATTTATTTTGTGAGGATTATACATAAAATTATTGGTATTTACTTATCAATTTTATGACCACTCTTTACATGTTTTATGATTAAAAATTTTCTAATGCGGTAAGGGATTTGGTAACAATTTTCTTTCTTCGAGACATTTGATCATGTTATGAAGCTATTTGATTTTCATGGTTTATATACAAACCCATTGAAATTTAATATAATGAATTTATATATCCACATATAATTTTACGTTTAATTTTATGATATTCCTCCTTGGAGAATATTTTTAAATGTTTTGAGTGTAGTAAATATTTATATATTACAGTCTCATTTAACATAATTGTTTATGATTATGTTTTAAATAAAAAATATTATGATCCATATCTTAATATACACATTTAATTTTCATCACTCTGTTTATATCCTGAAAATAAATAGTCGATTAATTCTTTTATCTTTATTTATTCATTTTTTCAATATACTTTTTAGATTACAATTTTTTATTTCGATTGAAAACCAATTTCCTTCCAATGACATATTTTATAAAACATTTTTTGAAAAATTCGTTCAGAATTATTAAAATGATTGTAAAATTAGTATTCGATCATTTTTAAATTTTTAAAAAATCGATGGAAAATAATATTGATTCCATTTTCCAACCACTTTTGGTTCCTTTTTTACCAAAAGATTGAAAGGAATCATTGTTTAAATGTTTACGGCAATAACAGAATGTCACACCATCTTGAAAATTAGTTTATGTGAATATTATTTTGTAGGTTATTCATGGTTATTTTCAATGAAATGTATTTCAATATTATTTTATGAATTTCTCATTTTTAATGTCTGCTTTCAATTAATTTATATTATCTTCAGGAAACGTTCAATTTGAATTTTCATTCTAAATTAATATTCTTTAAAAAATTAAATCCTTTAATGTTAAATATAATTTATTTGGGATGTGATCGATGGATAAAATTCATATTTATTAACTTAATTGTATAAGTTTTTGATAAAAATATGGTTGTGTAACCCATTTCCCTACAATGACATTTTTATGATAAAATGTGTTATCAAATCCATTTTAAATTATGGTTTATAATATGATGACTATTTTATGATACTATTACACATAAATGAATAGATTAAATTGCATGTGGGACATTTATCAACCTCCAATGCATTGGTTAATGATTAATGTTATATGAAATAAAAGGGTACAAGAGGTGTTATTCCAGTACCAAAAGAAGGTACACAGTAGGTTATCCCTACCAGAAAGAGGTTACAGAAGAGTATATATGATGTTCGAAGTTGGTACATGGCTGGTTTTCATAATACCAACATGTTATGAATATATTGGTGGGTTTCATTGAGAAAAAAATTTATATGTTTATTTGTACACCAAAAATATATTCCTTCTACCAATGTTATTATCTAATATGTCAGGTTAATTTATTCCTTATGATACATGTAAACATCGAATATTTAATCCATGACTCGGGATTATGATCATTGAAATCATGGCTATGGTATTTGATTGCGATGATAATTTTATCATTCACATATACTCATGTCATACATATATAATAATTAATATCTAATTTTTATACCTTTATTAAGTATCTATGATCAGGCTTTCTTATTTTTCATTTTATCAGGTTATCCCAACTGTTTTTATTTATGAATTATTTGCAAAGAGTACTAATGGTGGAGTCCGTTTTTGGTATGTTAAAAATCATTCATCTAAATAGAAATTTTTTAAACAATATCAAAATAAACTAATGTATTATAGTCTTAAAATTTGATTTGTGTATTTTATTGTATATTTATAAAAAAATATTTAGTATATGTGTATGGATAACCTATCTCAATATGTATATTGGAAAAAAGTGTGTAAAACCTTCTTGGTGAGATATTGTGAGAATGTGATTATATTACATAGCAACCAAACATGGTTGGTTGTCGATGATCAAAAAAAATTAATTCTATTGTGTTACATGACCTATATCTAGATTTTAATCCTCAACTCCTAGAAATCACAAATAATTACAATGAGAAAAAACCCTAGTGAGAAGAACACTATGTGTTTTTATATCTATTGGATTATATTTTCATTTAATTATCGAAATAAATAAAAATCTATTGAATGTGGAACACTTTTGTTCCATATTTATTTTTCATAAATATTAAATAAATATTTATTCACAATGTTATTGATTAATTATGGGAATATAAAAAATTTACATACTTCTTATTATTTAGAGGGTAATAAATGTTCTTATTCATTAATAATTTTATTAAATCACTTTAATATTTTAGTTATATTTTTTCACCTCACTATAAATATAATAATTATTTTATTAATTAATATTTATTCACTAAACTATGAATTGAATATTTATTTTACATATAAAAAATAATTGAATAAATATTAATTTTTTTACTCAAAAAATATGTAAGAGGATTTGACGACCATGATTGTTTCTAAAGATAAATTTTCATTTTTATTCTAGTAAAATAATATTTATCATTGAAAATTTTTTTGGACAGTTTTTAATAATGATAAAAATAAAAATATTAAATTAAATATGGTTAGGTGAGGATTCAAAAATTATTTATGGGTCGTTATCTATGTAAATATTATTTTAACCCCAACTTTTGTCTATTAAGGGATGTCCACATCTACTATATAATGGTTGATTGAGATATATTATGATTGAGAATCATTGTACAAAAATAATATTATGGTTATCCATGAATACTAAGGAATGGTCTATGGGTCCCCTTCCCTTCAATACTGTCTAAATAATTCGTGTTTAATGATGATTATTTGAGGACAAGTAAATCATATCAACCAACAAAAACCCCACAAGATGATGAATTCCCCATGCCATCACATGAAGTATCATCAATGTTCTTTAAATTACAAAAAAGCATTTACAGAACACCAATATAGTGTATTTACTTTGGTTCATCAACAATGTGACAATAGTAGATCAAAAAATGTTTTATAAGTCCAATACCTTCATCGAGGATTGATAATATGACTATGGTATTATTTCTATATATTAATTAAAAATAATTAGATATTTAATGTAAAATGATATTCACTTGATTTTTGAATCATTTCTTATCTGTATTCTCTAGGAAAAATTAATTGTTCATGAAATTTACATCCTGTAAAATATGTGATTAATCAATAAAATATTATTATATTTTAGTGACTAAAATAACCGAAAAGGAATCAGTTCTTTTTAGAACAATAATATGGCTTGTATTGGACATGTTGTTTGTTGATTTAGGAGTCCCCATGGATAGTGAATCATTTCTTATTGGTTCTGGTTGGAATGAGGAATGATTTTTTTTAAATTTTCATAAAATGTAGTTATATTTAATTCATGATATATTCTAATGATTTTTTGTTTTAAAATAATTCAATATGTCATACTATTAGTGGACTTTATAAATGAAAAAATGGTTTCATAACTTATAATAATGTTTTAAGGGGGTTTTCATTACAAAAAAAATTGATTGATAGTTAAAGTATATTTTTGAAAAAAAAATTTGAAAATGTTTTTGTATTTGTTAACAACTTTACTTTTTGTATTAGAGTTATTTTCTCTTGGAATTAGATCCCTCTATATTGTATTTTTTTCATCATATCCAAAATAATTTGAGATATAACTAATTGTTTTCTAAGTGTCTATGTTTGCTGTAATTAGATAATGAATAACGTTTTTGAAGAGTTTTTTAATGAAGAATGTGAAATTTGGAGTTAGAAAGATTAAATGCTTTATAAAACCAATTCAGACGATGTTTTTCTGATCATGAATACCTCAAAAATAAATAATACTCTTAGGATAAAATATTTCGATAAAATTATGGTGGGGTTTGAAGAAATCAGAATCACTAAAAAGGTTTAGAAAATTAGCATCAAAATCCTGAAAAAATTGATGCATTAAACATTCACCAAATCCTACAAAAATCGGATCAAGAAAATATATAGTGTAATAGTACAAAAATCATATCCAAAAAAATAGCACAAGAATCCTAAAGAAATAGGATCTACAAAATCAAAAATAGAATCATGTATTAAGAATGAATTCATAATAATAGAATGATATGGGGTTGATTTAACATAACTTTCCGATTCTCTATTAGACACTAATAAAGATATAAGATCTAGAATGTTTTCACCAAGTTCATTACCAAATTATATCCGGAATTATTAGAAAATCAGCACTGGTGTTCTTCAAAAATTGTAACCCACATTCTGAGAAAATCTACACCAAAATTCAACAAAAAAATAGGATGTATCTATTTTATATTGAGAATGAATTTATAATGATGCTATAATGAAGATGAATTAAAGAGGTCAAATCTGAATTTCTTTTTTTCATAAATCATATAGAAATCTACAGAGGCTTGATGAAGTCAACGATTAAGTTTAAATGTGATAGATTTTTGAAGCATTGGGATTTGAGGAGGCACAAAATGTTTTCATGTTTCTGTCTTTTGGTTTCATAGTTTCTTATAAATACGTTCTCATATCACCTGTCCATTTTAAAATGTATACACATACAAAAGACTGAGCACTAGAGAATTTGAAATGAAATTTCCCATATGATTTAAGAATAATTGTATTCATATTTTCATAAGAGTTTGAGTATTGTATTTCATTCTAAGAGAAATCTAGAACACCATCATATGAAAATTAGATCTATAATTCTGCAAATATTTACACCATTGTTTTGGAAATACAGTTCCTAGATTTTCAAAAAATGGGTAACACAATTTTAAAAATATCATATCCATAATTCTAGAATAATCAGAACCATCATACTACAGAGATCATATATATTAATCAACAACATTATTTTCATATTACCATAACCTACATCATAAAATTGAGAGAATCAGATCCATCAAAATTGGTATGAGGATTCGGAAAGAGAATAAGTAGAGAAGTTTCAACAAATCATTATTCATTTGATTGGATCAATTTTATTAAAATAACATGGTGTAAAATAAAGAGAGTCTGTATAATCATTTCAATCAGGATATAGAAGGTGTATAAATTGAGTTGGAATAAGCTGTATTCACTTGTTCATAATAGTCATCTTCCACAGACCAACAAGAGTGGCTATAGAAAAGACTAAGGTTATAACAATGAGTCTAAACCTTGTAAATATTGTGTTATTTTATATCATTCCAAAATTTTCATGAATCATTATTTACTATATGTGTATAAGAATATAAATCATAAAATGATTTAGGGGTTAGTTTTCTTAATGTTTTGAAACTTATTGAATGTGAAGAACTGATTCAACCCCCCCTTAACAGTTTTTATTCGATCATTCAAACATTAGTTGGTATTAGAGGGTCAGGTTCCCAGGTCAAAATATTATCATGGAAAATATCAATTCTGTCAGTAGTAGAAGAAATTGAGTCATTTAAGTAAATAAATTATTATAGATGGAAATATATGATAATTCATTTTTTATCTATTATAATAGAAGTTCTTTATGCTTATACAATTGGATTTCAACAAATTTTGAAAGATTATCCAATGAAATTTTCAGATAAGAGAGTCATTGATGTTGATGGAAAGCATATAAATTAAGTCCTTATGTACTTATCATAGAATATATAGCAGATTTTGATGGGTATAAAAACATTAAAATGTTTTTGGGACAAGCTGGAATGTGTTTTTGAATGGAATACTAATGTCAATAAAGCAAAGATACAAATCTGGGATAGTAAAAATGAAGACACTAGAATAAGGGATAAATAAAGAAACGATGAATATATTTCTAGAGTAAATGAAACTGTTTGTAATATCACATGATTTTGAGATGTCTTGGAATATTCTAAAATCATGAAGAATTTGTTGATAAAAATTCCAGACATAATTGAATAAGAAAATTCCTTTATAGATGACAAGGACGATTTTCCTCTTAATGAGTTGAATAAACTTCTTATTTTTTATGAAATGTGAAAATATCCAATCATTTAAAAGAAGATAATAGATGAAATTTATTTTGAATCCATAGGAATGATGAAAATCCAAGATGTTGATGAATCTGATCCTCGTGAGTCTAATGACATGTTTAATGATGAGTTTAATGAATAAATCATGTATATTATATCGAAGAACTATCGAATCAGATAAAGAATGCATGGATTAATACTTTCTCCAAAATGTTTTGAGTTTGGTGGAATCCGACAATTTTCTAAGAATTTCCGTATGGATAAATTTGGAGAATATAAATATGTTTCTGACGAAAAGAATCGATGGATGAATTAGTACAAAATAGAAAAAGAATAAAGGTATTCCAATTGATACATGATAAAATTTACATGAAACAAAATAAATGTGTGGAGTAAGAAATTTGAATTAGACTCAACTGAAAAAAATTCATCTACAGATGAATGTTAAACAAAATTCTGAACCTTCATTTCAAAAGTTTATAAAACAATAGATTACTCAAAGACTAAAGATATTGGGGAAGAATCTTATTGATAATATTATCTCTAAAATGATCTTCTTGCATGTCTTTAGCAAAGAAAATCTCAATAATGAAATGAGGTTAATGAATAAATATAGCGACTAATTTTATAATGGATGAAAATATGTCATGAAGTATGATTATGAATACATTCAGGAGCTTTTAAGGTACAAATATATAATTACTAAACAAGGAAATACTACTGAATATTGTAGCAAGAAGATATAATCTATGAAATAAGAGGATCAAAAGTTAAAATGAAAACTTCTTATGTCTAAAACTACCTTGAAAAATATTAATGAAAACATCATCAAAGTTACGAACATAAAATATAAGACTTCAATAGTTGGTGAGAAGGATCAATATGAGAATCAAATGAAAAGTTATCTTTCCAAAAATATTGTTTCAACTGATTCTATTAACATTCCAGGTTCCAAAAAAGTATTGGAAAATATTGTGTGGAGAAAGGAAGTGAAAATATACGAATTCTACAAAAGTAGAATATTCACTCAAAAGGAATGATGGTCCACATCATGAGTATGTTAGATCTTAAATATGTTACCAACCTCAATAAGGATTATATATAGAAAGATACATCTTTAATTGAAAATAAATAGTGCATGGATATTGATGGTGTTTTGGAATCAATGGCCATATAAATCGTAATTTTTAAGAAAAATTATCTATACAAAGAAAAAGGTTTCAGAAAATTTGAATAAATACTGAAATAAAACTAAAAAACTCTCCTAAGTCATATGAAGTTAGAAAGGTAAATTCAAATTTGTTAGAAATATTCAAACACTAAATCAATATGAATGTATAGAAGAAGTTTGTGGAAGATTTTATTAGCCTGTACATCATTCTAAACGATCTATGAAATTATTTCAAGAACAAATTTGTTATGATTGAAAATAAAAGAAAGAAGAAAAGAAGAAGGTTTAAGAAAGTGATTTTTTAATTGAGGGAGATTTTAAAGAATGTAAGAGAATAAAAACATGGATTGTTTATATTTTATGTACTCCACATATTATAAGTGATATAAAAATAGTGAAACAATTTCATATTCATGATAGAGGACCATATACATTTGGTAGTTATAGTTCTTTATAAATCGTAGGAATCTGTATGGAAGAGATTGAAGAAGATAAATTGAAATATAAGGATGTTTTACTTGTTGATGGGATAAACCACAAATTACTTACTGGAAGCCTACAATTAGATGATGGAAATGAAGTAGTATTCAGAAAGTATTCTTGAATCATTAATAGTGTGAATGATGGAAAACTGGATACAAAAGGAGAAAGAACCAGTGGGAATCTATTTCAAATAGAATATTTCAATAACTCTAGTTAAGTGAGTGCTGATGATGAAAAGAAAATTCTCACTGAAGATTTTGGAACCATTGGAAGAGAAACATTAATATTCATTCTAATGTTGATACTATCTGGAATTTTCAATAATTAAAAATAAGAGATTATGATGGTTCTATTTCTTTCCATAATGGATATGTGACTAAAAAATTCATAAGAGAATTGTGATTCAATCTAAAAGAACAATTGAGATTATTCATTTTGATCTATATGTTTTGATGAGACATAAATAAAAAATTTGGATATGTAATTTATCCATTTGTTGATGATTTCACTCAGATGATAGACATCATGTTCATGAATCACAAGTCAAAGATTATTGAAATGTTCAAATTCTTTAGAATAGAAGTTGAGAAATAATTAGGGGTTCCATCAGGAATCCGAGAAGAGATCATGGTAGGGAATTAAAAAAAATACATTTGAAGCATATCAATGAATTCTTGGTATAATGCATTAGTAAATTTCTCCCTATAGTCCAAAAAATAGAGTATCATAAAAAAATATAATATTGGTTAAAATGGTAAGAAGTGTGTTAGAATGATAGAAACGTTCAATATTAAATTAGAGAGAGCCTATTAATACTGATGTATATGCTAACAAAATTCTCTTGTTGAGAATGGAAGCCAACATGACTCCTTATGAAATTTCATATAAAAAACCACAATTTATACAACTCAATGTTTTGGGATATCCATTTATACTCTAAATTAAAAAATATATGTATTTTTTAATGTTTGATGAGAAATATGTTGAAGGAAATTTCATGAGTTATTTAATAAATGGGAGATGTTAAACACAATTTAACAAATGTATAAAAAAGATTTGGGACTCGTATGATGTGAAGGTAATTTAAAATCAATGTTCCTTAACATATGTTGTTGAGAATGATGAGGTGGATAGATCAAATGTTCCTAAAAACAATGAAAGTAAATAAAAAAATTCTTATCGGGATTTAAAATATTGATATGATGAAAAATATCTACTAAAAATAAATTTTGAGATTTACTACCTTATGAAAACATGTTGAGTCTAAAAAGATTATTAGGAATCTGAAGGCCCCATTTCAAACCAGAAAAAAGTTGAGATTTGAAAAATTAACTTCACTTATCTCATATGTTGAACTAGAATCTTTTTTAGAGGATATTAAATATAAATATTGGGTGGATTATATGAATGAAGAGATGGATAATATTGAAAAGAATAAAATATGGGAAACTGTTCCAAGGACATAAAGTTAAAATATTATCAGAACAATGTGTCTTTATGGAATCATATTAAAAGAGAATGGGGAGCATTCATGAAACAAAGAATGACTAGTTTGTAAAGGATATGAATGGGTCGAATGTGCGGGTTTAGAGGAAAAGTTTTCCCCAATTTAAATATTGACAACTATTATCATGATTCTTTCATTGGTCGTACAATAGAATTAAAATTTTTATTAGATGGATGTGAAGCTTACTTTTATAAATTGGTTGATTGAGTAAGAAACTTGCATGGAGAAGCCTTGTGGGTTTCTATATGAAGGGGATGAAAAGAAAGATTTTAAATTGAAAAAAGAATTGTATGGACTGAAAAAAACTCTATGATTTTCTTATTTGAAGTTTGATAATGGTTTTAGAATAATGAAATTATCTAAAGAAAAAATCGATATCAACCTGTATGTGAAATTCATTGACTCCATAACATTAATTATAACTTTTTATGTGGATGATATAATTATTTTTGGGGTTGAAGAAAAAAAATTTGAACTGTTTTTAGAATAATTGAAGATGAATTTTGAAATATAAATGTTGTAATAATTATGTTTATTTCCTTGATTACAAGTTCTATAAATTGAAAAATAAATTTTATTATCTTATGAAAATATTACATTGAATTATTAAAGATGATAGGGATGACTGAATCTAAAGAAGATCCAACTACTACGTCATTGAGGAAAATGTTGAGAAATGATTAATCCATAATAAGTGTGAATCAAAAAGACGTTTGGAAGATGATAGGAAGTCTTATTTACCTTATAGCTTTAGGACGTGATATTGTATCAGTTGTGAATTTTTGTTCCATGAATCAATGTATTCTAAAGAAAAAAAATATTTGATGAAAAATGAATTATGAGATATTTAAAAGGAACAAATTTGCATGGGATGTTGTAGAAAAGAAAATTTGAGATGATGTTTAATGGATATACTATTGCTGATTGGGATGGATATTGTAATTATAAAAAAGAAATCCCATGAGGAAAAATTTTAATTGGAGAATGTTGTGTGGTTTGGAATAGTAAGAAACAAATTTCAGTAACATTACGCATAGCTGATTTTGAATATATTTTAGCTACTCATTCTTGTACTCCAATGTTGGGATTAATGTTCGGTTTGAATACTTGAATGTGAAAGGTAATAAATCATTATTGATATATTGTCATATTAAAAGTACAATTGAACTTTTTATGAATCATGTCCAACATTCATGATTGAAACACATTGATGTATAGATTATATTTTTAAAATAAAATGTTAATAATGGAGATGTTTTACTATAATACTTTTCAAAAAAGTTTTATATTGTAGATATCGTTAAAAAACAATTGTTGAAAGAGTGGTTTTTGGTATTCAGGATGTAACTTTGTGTTTATCCTCCACCTATATCTTCCTAAATAATATTCTTAAGAACCACCACGTTGATTTGGATATTTTGACAATGGGGGAGACAATGTAAACAAATTATTAATTTGTAATAGGGTTTTACTTATTTTTTATGAATTTGATGTTGGGATTATCATATAATGGGGGAAAGAAAGAAAAACAAAGAGATAAAAGACATAATGGAGCAAAGAAAATGAATTTATGTATTTAAAATATATGATAGTTTATATTTACAAGGCCGTAATATTTTCTTCCCAACAAGGGAAGAAATTCCATGAAAACCGTTACATTATTAAGTAGTTTCATTTTAGGAAACTCCTTTTTGAGAAAGTATATGATTTTATAAAATCAAAATGTTGAGTTTTTTGAAATTATGATAGTTCGGAATTTTATTAATGAGGATTTTCAACAAACACAATAGGGGATATTGAAGTTCCGTTGCGATAATTTTTTTAACAAGGTTTTTGTTTTTGTTGACAACTATCATTTTTGTATTAGAATGTTTTATTTTCCTGGAATCAGATACATGTGCATGATATTCAATTAATCGGATCCAATAGATTTAGAGGAAGAATTTATTGCATTCTGAGAGTCTATCATTTTTGTGATTGGAGAAATAATGATGTTGGTGAAGAGTATTTGAAAGAAAAAATTGAAGTTAGAAGTTAGACAGTTTTCATACTTTCTAAAACCAAATCAGATGATACCTTATTGATTTAGAAGTACTCGAAAATCATGAAATTTTCATTATAAAATATTTTGAATAAATTGTGATGAGTTTTGAAGAAATTAAAATCTCTAAAAACATCTACAAAATTGTCTCTAGAATCCTAAAAAAATTTCATCTATAATTTTTTTCCCAGAATCCTACAGAAACTGTTTCTAGAAAATTGGCACCAGAATCCTGAAAAAAAATATGACACATAAAATCAACCCAGTAATCCTACAAAACGTTTTCCTAAAAATAAACACTAAAAACTTGTATTGAGAAAGAATTCATAGTGCGAGAATGTTATGGGGAAAATTTACTATATAATTATTATTCTCTAATATACACATGAAAAAAAATCATATCCTGAAAATCAACACCCGATATTGGGAAAAATTAGATACGAAAATTGGCACTGGAATTCAACAAATTTAAGATCTTACATTCTAAAAAAATTGGCAACATAATATAGAAAAAATATAATGTATCATTTTTTTATGGAGAAATAATTTGAAATAAGTTAATTACGAATAGTAATTAAAGTCATCAAACCGAAAATAATCATTTTCAACAATCTCTATAAAATCTTACGAGGTTTTATGAAGTCAAATATGTTCTTTAAATGTGAAATATTTTTTTCTTTTTTAGATTTGGGGAAGCAGGAAATGTATTCATGTTTCCTATTCATGGTTTCTATGTTTTCCAAAAATAAATTCTTATATCACTTGTTGATTTTAAGCCATATTCACACATGTGAAAGGAAAAGCACTGGAAAATAGAAGTGAATGTTCCCATATTATTTATGAATAATTTGATTGATAAATCTATTAGAGTTTTCGATTTATAGATCATAATTAGAGAAATAGGCACCAACATTTTGTGAAATTTAGAAGCATAATTCTAGAAAAATCATCACTAGCATTCTGTGAAAATTCGATACAGAGTTTTGAAAAAATATGCATAAGAATTATCGTATAATTAGATCAATAATTCTAAAAGAAATAGGCACCAAAATTCTATGAAAATAAGATCCATAATCCATAATCATTATATTCATAAAATTTGATCTAGCATCATTAGATTTTGAGAATCAGCTCCTAACAATTGTAATGAGAATTCAGACTAAGAATTTTTGTAGCCGTTTCAAAAAATTATTTATGAGTTTGATATAATAAATTTTTTTAAATGAAAAAATTGTAAACTAATAGGAGTCAGTATAATAATTTCTACAATCATATAGAAGGCCTGTAATGGGTGTTGGCACAGGATGTTTTTTCTTCTTCAAAATAGTATATTTCTACAGAGCCACTAGTGTGGCTATAACAAGGATGCATGATCTCACATTGAGGTCGAATATAATAAATCATGTGCGATTTTATTTCATAACTAATTTTTCATCCACGAGTATTTTATAAGATTTGATGAGGATATAAATCATAATATGATGTAGTGGTAATGTTTCTAAAATATATGATCCTAATAAAAAGAGAAAATATGTTTTAATAACTCTTTCCCCATTGTAATTTGATCCATAGAACATTAAGAATTGTTTCTAAAAATTCCAATATGGATTTTCTAAAATGAATTTTATATAACTATAATCCTTTGAAAAATTTTGGTATTCTTAAATTATTTAGTGTCATTCATGGTTTCTAATTTACAATTTAGTTCCTTGTAACTAGATTCCTAGGGAGTTTCCCTTAACTCCATACTCCTTGTGGAATCTTTAAGGTGTCCCATTATATACATACCATGTATCCCCATATTATTAATTATTTTTATTAGACTGTTATGTTGTTTATCTTGTTATACATTATTGAAATGATTTTTATTCATGTGTTTTTTCAGTATTATTAAATGTTTATTTCATATCTATTTACGTAATATTTTCCACATTATTTAACAATGGATTTTTTTTTAACTTTGTAAATGGTTGTTCAAAATCATTATAGATAGTGAAAATGAATTTGGGTGTTTTTATATACATTTAGAATGTAATAAAATATTCATGGTATAGAGGTACATGAACAAATATATTTTTTATTCCAACCTTCTTTATTCTATGATGGGAGATAATATATAAAATCTACATTATAATTTCATTTGGATTCTATTAATTATATGAGAGAGAAAATATGATTTAAATATGATTCAATTTAGAAATATTGAAATGAATTTTTAAAGAAATGACCCAAACTCTCTTGTGATATTATCTATGTCATGTTTTTCTCAATCCGTGTATACACCATTGAGTGTATATATATATATCGTTTTTTACATAAGGTTCCCATGATCTATTCTCTTTTAAGTTTAATGTTCATGTTTTCTAGTGACAGATGTTTTGGGATATGGAGCTAATTGCGGGTAACATAATTCTAATTGTTAGAGACGTATGTTTGGTTTCTGTTTTCCTTTATGGTGGTTATATATATTATTTTATATCATATGGTCTTTCTATTTTTTATATATGTGATATAATTTTTTTGTTATTTTTTTAATTCAATTTATCAGTTTTTCTTATTATTTATTTATTAAATTGTGCACTGATATGTTGATTCATTTATTATTTACATTTCTACATACTAGTGGGGAGGTAAATTAATTGGTGGATCATTCTAAACATCATGGTGGAGTCTATGCAATTACTCGAACCCAGTTACCCCGAGTCGGTGCATTATTACATAACATTGTCATGATCACAAAAGATCAAGTCTTGAAAGACCAATTAGTTTACTAGCCTTGGAAACAGTAGATAAATTCATAAGTCTGAAATTACATCATAAAGTGAAATAATACAAAAACATAGTATCCAAATTCCACACCCATATCCCCTCAGACAATCTCTACAGGTCAGTCACAAAATACTTCTTCACATCATGAGAAAAATAAAACATAGAAAGAGGTGAGATAAGATTCTCAGTAAGGATAACATTATTGTGGAATCATTCATAAATAAGCATAAACATTAATGGCAATGAATAACTAAAACAAAATCCTTTTAAACTTGAATTTCAGCATAATATGGAAAAAATAAAATGAAATAATTCCATTTACATATTCACATGGATATTATACTAGTCTAATAATCATATGCAATATCAATAACCACTTTCATAATGATGGAATGCATAATACTAGACTGTTATAACCACATAGTCAAGGCCTTGTGAAAAGTCAAAAAATAAGATTTTTCAATGTCCTTGTTCCAAGACACTAGTTTGTCTCATGAGACCTACCGATGCATCAAAGAGCTATAGTGGGCTCCACCCATCACTTACTAAGTCAAAGGCATTCCTCATATGAACAGGTTTAAACATAACATAAACATTCATATTAAAACTAGCATATGAAATGTCAATACATTCTCCATAAACCATGAATGTTATAAAAATATCACATCCATAGTCAAACCTATCACAAAACCATCGATAAAATATGGAAGTTTTGTATCATAATAAATCAACTTCAAATGAACTTAAAATCCATCAAAGGATGTTGACATAGATGAAATCAAAACTATTTGAGAGAAATATCTCATCTTTGAAATCATTTAAAAGTCACATAATTATAAAAGAAAACATTTAATTTGAAAATATTATTATAATCTTGTAATTAATGATTCGGATATTTTATAATGGTTGAAAATAGCCACACCCGCCGTATAAGTTAAAAAAAGTCATTCTTCCCTTAATTCTGTCGAAAAGGTTAAAAAGTTCCTTGTTTGGAAAACGACAGAAATATTACTTTATAAACATATTCTAAAAAGTCAAAAAAGGGTATAAATGTCATTAACCCATAGTCTATAAAATAGTTAGAATTTTTTGAAATAAATTTTTATGAAACATGGATGTGGATGATAAAAAGATCCCGGTAGATAATTACGTATAAACAACCTCGGATAATGAAGAGATTGTGAAATAAAACCATAGCTTGTACTTTTCCATGGATGAGGGTAATTTAACCACCTGTATAATGGTGAAACAGTTGTTAGTAAATTATAAAATAATCATATACATTAATATGATATCTTATATGATCTTTTAACATTACTTTGTTAATAATATCTTAATATTAACGTCATTTCGGGTGTTAAATTACTCATTTTATTTTATATGTTTTGTTACATAAGTAATGTTTGTTATGTATAGGTTATATATTAATCATATCCAGAATGATATAAAGTCCTTAATAATTATTTTTAATCAACAAATTATAATTACACTTGAATGGATACGATGGGGAATGAATCTCATCGGGTTTGTGGAGACGGTAGTCCGTACGTACGCACGAGCAACAATATCATTCTTTTGATATTAAAATAATATATAATTGGATGTTATATCATATATACAGAATCATTATAATGTTATATTTATTAATTACTTCAAATACACATCATTATTATACCAATCCAAATAATAATGTTTTGAATAACAATTACACAACGACATGGAGACGGTAAGCCATAAGTACACAAATATGGTGACATGTCATTCAAAGGATGGATAGAATAATGAATATGGTTGTACCATATTTATAATAATATCACAATATATTAAAGAAACTATATTTATTATTTTATAATGGAAATAAAAAAGAAAGATGAAGTTAAAGAAGAAAAGAACTTGAAAGAGGGTGGTGAAAACATTACCTCTTCTTCGGGTTATTTTTTTTGATTTGATCAATATTGCCCCTTAGGTTTGATTTATGATCAAACAAAGGCATACTGGTTCAAGTGAGGGAAGTTGAGAGAATATTTGGACAGGTTTGAGTCACTATATTAACCTTATCATTTATATTTGAGTTTTATTTAAATAGTTTGACATTTACCATGTCTCTTGTATTTTTCTATTATGTGGTTAATAAACTTACTATATACTCGCAAGATAGCCCCAAGTGGTTAATTAATTATACACCTATAATTATATAAGTCCTTTGACCGAAATGTATATTTTTAGTAATATAATATGAATTAATAATATAATATTTGTTTTAAAAACTCTTTTATGTCAATTTAGACACTATTTGGTATTTTGTTTTGGATAAATTCTTAAGAGAATTATTACTTCGAACAACATTCATATAGGCAACCCTAATAAGTTATATTAACCTATAAAATAAGAATAATTCATAAAAAGTCTCAAATTACATTTATTTTGATATTTATATTATCAATTATTTTAATATTTCATTAATTTGGTAATTACTGCATCACCATTATGTCATAAATAAATTAACTTATTTAATGCCTAAAAATTATAAATAAAATATCATTATGTAAGAAATATTTTTATCATTCTAATGAATATTTATAATCGAATTTATCATATGTATAATCCTATATTAAAAATGTTGTAGTTATTTTACATTGATATTATCTCTTTTACCTCTTCTTTGAATTAAACAATAATAAATGTCCCAATCTAATCCAAGTCGACCTAAGAGGTTCATATTTTAGTCCTAAGGTTTATTTTGGTCTAATTATACTTATCCAATAGAATTAGGACACGTGTTAGGGTAATAATAATATCATTTTTACCCTTAATTACTCTATTTACTTTTAACCGTGGTAAATAAAAGTAAAAAGTAACTATTCACAAAAAATTATTTTTATCTTATTGACCCACATTTTACTCATTGATATTAACCGTGTCTCTCATATTTTCTACATTCCACTCACAGAAGCGGTAAAATTAAGTTTTATGTGAATTTGAAAATTATTCTAGGAGATAGGTAAAAGACGGCTAAAGTTCAATAAAATTTTTATATATAAAAAATTATTATAAACTAACTTCAATGAATTACATTGAAAATATATAGGTATTATGAATATATTTTGACCTAAAATCAATTTAAATAAAATAAATAATTATTTAAATAAAAATTCGGTTTTAATCCTTAACTTAGTGTTTTTTACTATTCATCAAAAATTAAATGTTTTCAGAAAATTACCAAAAAATCACCCAAAGATAATTTTGATATTCCGAATCCAAAAATTAAGTACATTTTGAAATAAAAAATTTATAAAATTACAAAATTTGGGTATTAGTTTTCATAACGGTTAGTTTGATTGGTTGTGGTGTGTCAAAACTCAAAGTTGAGTACATCACACGCTACAGTATTATTCAAAGAGAAGTATATCGTGGAAGCTTGGGGTGTTACATTCTCGTCTCCTTCAAATAATTTCACCCTCGAAATATCTAGAATATTACTGGATAAAAAGACTTGGGTGGTTCTTCATCATAAGTTCCTCAGGTTCCCATGTTACCTCTTCCATCTTTTGGTTTCACCATAGATATTTTACCAGACGAGTCATACAGTTTATCAACAATTTTTCTCTAGTATCTAGAATCCTGACCGGCTCTTTGCAATAGGATAGATCGAGTTCCAGTTCTACTTCATCGTAGGTGCGCGACATCTCTTTCTGTATAATGCTTCATATGGTGCTATCTGAATACTTGAATGAAAGCTATTGTTATAAGAAAATTCAACCAGAGGTAAATATTGATCCCACATACCCTGAAAGTCAAATGAGAAGGATCTCAACATGTCTTATAAGGTTTTAATAGTCATTTCTAATTGTATATATTTTTTAGGGTGCTAGGCAGTGCTCAAAAGATGTTCAGTATCCAAGCCCTTCTTAAGACTCCTCTAGAACCGTGAAGTAAAACAGGGATCACGATCCGAAACAATCGATAGGGGTACTCCATGTAGTCTCACAACTTCATTAATATATAGTATTGCTAGACTTTCAAGTGGTAGATCTTCTCTTATGTCAAGAAAACTTGCTGACTTGGTAAGACGATCAACAATGACCCATATTGCATCGTTCCTTCTAGGAGTCTTTGGTAGCCCCCTGATAAAGTCCATCGTGATATTATCCCATTTCCTCTTAGGTATGGGAAGAGGTTGCATGGCTCCTCCAGGCTGTTGCGTTCCAGATTTCATTTGTTGACAAACCATACATCTTGACACAAAATCAGGAATCTCCATCTTCTTGTTGTCCCAATAAAAATGTTCCTTCAAATCACTATACATTTTTGTGCTTCCTGTGTGTATAGAGAAATTAGAACTATAACCATCATCCAACAATGCTCTATTTAGATCAGCTATATCAGGAACACAAAGTTTCTTCCCAAATTTCAAAATTCCATCTTCATACACCAAGTTACTCAATATCCCATCATTCATAGCTTTAATCGTCTTTTGAAATTATTCATCATCGGTCTGAGAACTCTTTATCCATTATAGTAAAGATGGGTTTGAAACCATTTGAAAACGAATTGAGGTTTCACCTTCCACGGTGATTCCCAAATCCATATTTACTAGATCCATGTATATAAGATCCTTTTCAACTTTCATCTTGTTGAAAACTTCATGATCCACTCCACTCAAAGAATCTGCCACCTTATTTTCTATCCCTGGGGGGTAGTGTATTGTGCAATCATAATATTTGAGTAGTTTAAGCCATCTCCTTTGCCTCATGTTGAGTTCTTTCTATGAGAAAATATAATTTAAACTCTTGTGATCGGTATATATCTCTCATTTCTCACCATAGAGATAGTGTCTCAATATCATCAAAGCAATGATTATAGCGGCTAACTCAAGATCATGAGTAGGAATGTTTTTATCCTAAATTTTCAGATGTTGTGATGCATATGCAATAACTCTATCATTCTGCATAAGGAAAAAACCAAGTACTTTCCTTGGTGCATCACTATAAATAATGAACCGATAATTCCCCGATTGTAGAGTAAATATAGGAGCAATGACTAATTTTTTCATCAGTTCTTCAAAACATTCTTCACACTTTTTTTTCAAACAAATTTAACCACTTTACATGTGTTCTTTGTTAATGGGTTAGCCAATCGGGGAAAATTCTAGATGAAACGCCGATAATAAAATGATAAACCAATAAAAATATGTACCTCGGTTATACTCGTTGGTTCTGGCCATTCATGGATTGCATTAGTCTTATAAGGATCAACATAGATTCCATTCTTAGAGATAATATAGCCAAGAAAAGAGATCTCCTAATTCCAGAATTCACACTTGCTAAACTTCCCATATAATTCATGTCTTCGAGAGTCTTCAAGATAATGCCCAATTTATTTTCATGATCTTTATAGAGTTTAGGTTATACCAAGATGTCATCAATAAATACCACAACAAAATCAAGAAGATATTCCTTGAAACTCTATTAATTAAATCCTTGAATATAGAGGGTGCATTAGTCAGCCCAAAAGGCATTATTGTAAACTCATAATTCTTGTACCTGGTTCGAAATGTTGTCTTCGGAATGTATTCCTTCTTCACAAACAACTGATGGTATCCAGATCAAAGGTCAATCTTTGAAAACTATTGATCTCCATGCAGTTGGTCAAATAAATCATCAATACGAGGTAGGGTATACTTGTTCTTTATTGTTATAGCATTGATTTCCCTGTAGTCGATACATAACCTCCTAGATCCATCTTTCTTCTTAACAAAAAGGACTAGGCCTCCCCATGGAGAAACAATAAATCCCTTATTACTCTATTTATCTTGTTGTTTCTTTAGTTTATCTAATTCCACATTGGTCATTCTATAAGGGGTCTTAGATATAGGCCTTGAACCAGGAATTAAATCAATGAAAAACTCAATTTCTCGTTCTGGAGGATGTCCAAGTAAATCCTCTAAAAACACAACTACATATTCATTCACAATAGTTACATCCTCTATTTGAACATTCCTTTTCTCACCCACTATTATTTCATTATCTTCTCCCCGATAATTTAATTTATTTGAGCTACTAGGGTGGATCTAGATAAGAATTTGGAGGTGATGATTCTTCTATAAAGATAATGTTTCCCTTATCATCATCATCAAAAATCGTAACCTCTTTCTTCTTATAATAAATATTCGCTTCATGGTCTGAAATCCAATCCATATTGAGGATTATATAAAATTAAATCATGGGTATGATGATGGGATCAGCAGATAAAAAACATTTATGTGATCTAATGAGGACTAATTCATAAATCTTTGTTTACATGATATTTTCCTTAGGATTTTTGACTGACAACTACCTTGTTAAATCAAATTGGAAATATCTAATTTTCTTTTAAAATTGTGAAGATATGAAACAATGAGATGATCCTGAATCAAATAAATCATTGGCTAAACTTGAGGAAATCATTAAATTACCTGCCACCACTTCTTTCGGAGCTTCAAACCTAGTAGTAGTGATCACATAAGATTAGCCTTGATCCCTTGGCCTTTTCTGAGGTATGTTCACATGAAGCATAAGAAATTTATTTTCATAATGTTCAATCTCCCTAAAATTTTAGCATTGAACATCAGCAGCTTCTTTCTTCACCTTGAAATTACGAGCTTTGGGGCATTTTTCACCCAACTTGTAACAGATTGAAATTCCCTTCAAGAAAGTACCAGGGTGTTTCATCACACATTTATTGTAGGATGGATATTACACTTTTCCTTTCTTCCCCTTATTTCCATTCCCATAGTGATCACCTGATCTCTTATTCTCTTGCATTTCATTAATGTAGTAAGAATTATAGAATTTTTTTTCTGTCTTGATAGCACATGAGACAATATCATCATACGATGAGAAGGATTGTGAGACTAATGCTCGATGGAGAAATGTTTTTAACCCATCAAAGAAAAGATTAGTCCTACTTATTGGGTTATGTATATAATATTCAGCATGCGTTGCAAACCTTGTAAAGGAAGACTCATACTTTGCAACATTCTCGTCCTACATTTGCCTCAGACTCAGAAATTGACTTTCCATATCCGCTCGATGGTCTTGAGGAAAGTATTTTTCTATGAAAATATCTTTAAACTCCCCCATTCCATATTTTATACTTCATCATATTCCTTCGTATTTTGAATTAATGACCACCATTAATCAGCGTCTCCAGTGAGGCGGTAAACTGCCATGACAACTTTTTCCCTTTCGCTACTCCCCATGTCGTGTAATATTTTCTGTAAGGATTTTTTCCATTTCTTAGCTACTAGTGGATTTGTACCCCCATTTAATGTTGGTAGTTGTTTCCTCATGAAGATATCTAACATTGATCTTCCACATTGTAGATCAGGGTGCTTCATATGGGTAAGGTTATTATTCATAAGATGAGTAAGTTGTCCTAGTATGGTTATTAGCTCATCATCACTTGTTGTATCACCATCTCCACTATAATTACCTTAAGCATGAGGGAAATCCCTACATGGATTGCGTGCATTGATACAGTTTCCATTCCACTAAGCGCCATTTCTAATCAATGGCATACACTATATTAGTTTATAAATCGCAATACATAAATATGAACTTGTAAAACACTTAACATAAATTGAACAGTTTATGGATATAATCCATAATCAGAAAAATTTTATCTATGAGGAATTATTTACTTATAAATCCTTCATAATGGTTTGTAACGAAAATGAGAATTATTATAAGCATATCCCCCAGGAGTTTTGTAAAAAAGAGTGCAGCAAGGCCTGTTGTCATGCACTAGGTCCCATTTTAGTCTAGCTCAAAGTGGTGTTTTTGGGTTTTTCCCTTACGTACATCTGTTCTGGAGCCACCTCTACCTGCTCATATCCATACAAGGATGTATTTCTCAAAAAATTCACAAAATCTGTACAATACCAAAACTATAGGATGTTTTTCTATACTAATCCTCAAAGTCCATCTTAGGTCTATATGCTCTAATCAGATTTTATCTAAATCTAGCTTCCATGGTTTGTACTAAACTTCCTCTAATACCCACTATAATGCCCCGACCCAAGTTAAACATTGTTGGTTCATTATTACATAACAATGGCATGATCACAAAAGATCAATTTCAAAAGACCGATTAGATTAGTAGGCTTGGAAACACTAGATACATTCATTTGTCCTACATTACATCACAAAGTGATAAACTACAACAACATTGTATCCATAGTCTACACTCATATCCCCTCAGACTATCCCTATAGGTCAGTCATAAAATACTTCTTCACATCCTTATAAAAATATATCTTATAAAGGGGTGATCTCAGATGCTCAGTAAGGATAACAATATAGTAGAAACTTTCATAAATAAGCATAATCATTTAAGACAAATTATAACTAAAAAAATTACTTTTAAACTAGAATTTCAGCATAATATGTCATAATTAAAAATAAATATTACCATTTACTTATTCACATGGATATTATACTAGTCGAATAATCACATGCAATATCAATAACCACATTCATAATGATGGAATGCATAATGTCAGACTATCATCACCACATAGTCAAGGCCTTATGCCAAGACTACAAATAATATTTTGCAAAGGGCTTGTGCCAATACACTAGTTTGTCTCATGAGACCTTCTGATGGATCGAGAAGCTATAGTGAGCTCCAGCTGTCACTTACTAAGTCCAATGCATTCCTCATATGAACAGGTTTAAACATAATATAAACATTCAAATTAAAACTAGCATACGAAATGTCAATACATTCTCCATAAACCATGAATGGTATAAAAATAGCACATCCATAGTCAAACATATCACGTAACCTTCAATACAATATGGATGTTTTGTATAATAATAAATCAACTTCAAATAAACTTAAAATCAATCAAAGGATGTTGAAATGGATGAAATCAAAATTATTTGAGAGAAATATATATTTTTTTGAATAATTTAAAAGACACATAATTATAAAATAAGACATTTAATTTTAAAATATTCTTATAAGCTTTTAAGGGAATCTTCTACAATTTTATAATGGTGGAAAACAGCCACACCCGCCGTATAAGTTAAAAAAAGACATTCTTACCTTAATTCTGTCGAAAATGATTAAAAGAACCTTGTTTGGAAAACGACGGAATAGTTCCTTTATAAACATCATATAAAAAGTAAAAAAATGGTATAAATTTATTTAACCAATAGTCTATAAAATAGTAAGAATGTTTTGAAATACATTTTTACGAAATGTGGATGCGGATGATAAAGAGGTCCTAGTAGATAATTACATATAAATAATTTCGGATAATGAAGAGATTGTGAAATAATCCCTTACCTTGTACTTTTCCGTGGATGAGGGTATTTTAAAATCTTGTATAATGGTGAAATATTTGTTATTAAATTATAAAATAATCATATATACATTAATATGATATCATATATGATATTTTAACATCTCTTTGTTAATAATATCTTACTATTATCGTCGTTTTGGGTGTTAACTTACTCATTTTATTTTATATGTTTTGTTACATAATCCATGTTTGTTATGGATAGGATGTATCTTATTCATATCAAGAATGATATCATGTCCTTAAACATTTTTTTCAATCATCAAATAAGAATTATACATGAATGGTTACGATGAGGAATGAATCTCATCACGTTCGTGGAGACGGTAGTCCGTACGTACGCACGAGGGACGATATCATTCTCTTGACATTAAAATTGTAACGCCTCGACCCTAGTTACCTAGAGTCGGTGCATTATTACATAACATTGGCATGATCACGAGAAAGATCAAGTCTCGAAAGACCGATTAGTTTAGTAGCCTTGGAATAACTAGATACATCCATAAATTTTTACCTTACATCATAAAAAAACATCTTGTCTTCATATCCCCTCATACTATCCCTATAGGTCATTCATAAATTACTTCTTCATAATCCTCGGAAAAATAAAACATTGAAAGGGGTGATCTCAGATGCTAAGTAAGGATAACATTATAGCAGAAGCTTTCATAAATAAGCATAAACACTTAAGGCAATTTATAACTAAAACAAAAGCATTTTAAACTTGAACTTCAGCATAAAATGGCAAAGGTAAAATGAAATAATGCCATTTACTTACTCACATGGATATTCTACTAGTCGAATGATCACATGCAATATCAATATCCACTTTCATAATGTTGGAATGCATAACTCCAGACTATCATAACCACATATCCAAGGCCTCGTGCCAAGACTACAAATAAGATTTTGTCAAGGCCTTGTGCCAAGACACTAGTTTGTCTCATGAGACCTACCGATGCATCCAGGAGCTATAGCGGGCTCCACCCGTCACTTATTAAGTCCAATTCATTCCTCATATGAATAGGTTTAAACATAACATAAACATTCGTATTAAAACTAGCATACGAAATGTCAATACTTTAACCACAAACCATGAATGGTATAAAAATAGCACATCCACAGTCAAACATAACTCATTCGATACAATATGGAAGATTGTATTGTATCAAATTAACCTCAATCAAGAATAATGAAGGATGTTGACATATATGAAAATAATCATCAAAACCATTTGAGAGAGATATCCCCCTTTTTCTTGAAATCATTTAAAAGTCACACTATTTGTCAAGAAGCCATTTAAAAATAGATTTTTGAATCAAAGTGTCCCATACCACTTTGAAACTTTTTTTAAAAGGGGTTTTAATTTCTAAACATTAATTTCCATATAAATAAATCCTTAAAACCATTTTTAAAACATGGACATTAATGAGAAATATTTAAATGAATAAGTCTTTAAAACATTTAAAAATGGTATTTTAGTTAGAGATTCTAACCAAAAGAGAGACACTTGAATACAAATAATTGAGGTAATAAAAACTTTGTAATATCATGAGAATAAAGGGATTCATGATATACTATGTCAAAGTACATTATATACACCACATAAAAGTGATTTGGTGTATAACAACAAAGAAGTCTCAATGGAATGTAAATTGAGATGAATTCTTTTATAAAGACCATATCCTTAGGTTAAGGATAAATCAATGACATAATTATGTGTGAAAAATATAAATACACTAAATGTGATTGTATATTTAGTGTAAAACAATCAAAGGACATTCACACATAATCTTGTAAAAAAACAACACCAATGAATTGGATGTTTAAATCAACAAATGGAGAATGAGTTAAAATTACTCTTATCAAATTCATATCGATGACATGAGAAATTATCAATGGAGTGATTATGTGTATCAAAAGCATATCCACAGGAAGGGGAGTGGAATTTATGACATAACCAAATGAATAGTGATTCCACACATAATCTTGGAGTAATATAATCAATGAAATATGCGTAAAGCCGAATGAGTGGAAATTGAAATCTCAAATTCCCTTATCGATTTGGTAACTTATGAAACATGCACCCATGAAAGAAGTATCATACCATGATGATGTAAATACCCATAAATTAAAGTATATTACACAATTATTACAATCATGGGCAGTAAACATACACCACATGTAATAATTAAGTGGTGAACAACGGAATTCTCACGAAATTAAGAGCGAGATAAGAAACTCCTTACCACGTTAATCAACTGAGTCGTATGGCCAAAAGTTTATAACCACCAAATGATTTACAGAATAACATGAATATAAAGATAATCATGATAATATATATCAAATGGTAGTACACAATACACCACTTTCAATAATTTAGTGGCGAACAATGGAAATCTCACGGAATTGAAAGTGAGATAAGAAAATACCTTACTTTGTGCTTTTTCCTTGGTCGATGGTAGGTTTACCTCCTGTATAATGGTGAAATAATTGTTATTGAATTATACAAGAATCCTTTACTTTAATATGATATCATATATGATCTTTTAACATTGATTTGTTAATAATATCTTAGAATTATCGTCATTTCAGGTGTTAACGGGTTCATTTTACTTTATATTCTTTGTTATGTGAGCCATATTCGTTATTAATGGGATGTATATTATTCATATCCAGAATGATATCAGGTACTTAGATAATATTTTTAAATCATCAAATGATAATTATACTTGAATGGATGTGATGGACAATGAATCTCATCGCGTTCGTGGAGACGGTAGTCCGTACATACGCACGAGCGACAATATCATTCTTTTGATATTAAAATAATATATAATTGGATTTTATATCATATATACAGAATCATTATCATGTTATATTTATTATTTACATGAGTTACACATCATTATTATACCCATCCAAATAATAATATATTGAATAACAATTACACCACGACGTGGAGACGGTAAGCCGTACGTACGCACGTATGGTGACATGTTATTCAAAGGATGGATAGAATACTGAATATGGTTGTACCATATTTATAATAACATCACAGTATATATATGATACTGGAGTTATTATTTTATAATGGAAATAACAAAGAAAGAGGAAGTGGAAGAAGAAAGGAACTTGAAAAGGGGTGGTGAAAACATTACCTCTTCTTCGGGTTCTTCCTTTTGATTGGATCAAAAGGGCTCCATAGGTTGGATTTATGATCAAACTAAGGCCTCTAAGTTGTAGTGAGGGAAGTTGAGATAGTATTTGTGCAGGGTTTGGCCGAACCAAAGGGCTTTGAAGGTGTGAATAAATGAGAAGGAGGAGTTCCCTTTTATAAGAGGGGTGAGGGGCACCTTTGGAAAAGCTAGAGATATTAGTTTATAATAAATTCATATTCGGTTTACAATGGCTCCAAATTTGACTATTCAAATGTTAATGTGGGGATGGGTCAAAAAAAACTCAACCAATATAATTTAGACAGGTTTGGGTACTTATATTAACCTTATCTTTAAGTATTAACTCTAAGTTAATTAGTTTCACTTTTACAATGTCTCTTTGTATTTTTATATTATATGGTTAATAAACTTACCATATACATACAAGAGACCCCCAAGTGGTCCATTAATGATACAACTATCACGATATAAGTCTCTTGGCCGAACCTTAGATTTTTAGGAATTTAATATCAATTAATAATATAATATTTGTTTTATAAACTCTTTTATGTCAATTTTGACACTATTCAATAGTTGATTTTTGTGAAACTCATAACAGATTGATTACTTCTAACAAAGTCAATTAAATCAATACTAATATATCATATTATCCTATAAATTTTTTTTAATTCATTAAAAGTTTCATATTATATTTATTTGGGTATTTTTAATATCGATTATTTTGATTTTGCACTATTATAGTAATTACTGCATCATCATTGTGTCATAAATAAATTAAATTATTTAATGTCTAAAAATTATAAATAAAATATAATTATGTAGGAAATCTTTTTATCTTTCTAAGGAATATTTATAATCTAAAATCCAACATATATAACCCTCTGTAACAATTGTTTTGTTAAAAGATATATGCTTGTGTCATTTTTGTATTTATTTTAACTTAATTAAAATAAAGTGTCATTATCACTTACAAGTGGATCCATGGGGTCCCAAAATAGACCCAATGATGCCCATGGTCGACCATGTATCAACCAATAGGGTTAAGACACGTTTTAGGGTAATTTAGTATTATTATAATATTATTTTTTAACCCTTATTTACCGGATTTACCCTTAACCATGGTAAATAAAATATTTACCGCAGTAATTATTCAAAATTTCTAAAAATAAAAGTTACCTATTTACACAATTTGAACATCCGGATTCCAAATATGGAATCCATTTTTCTAAATTCAAAACACAGAAGTGGCAGAAATTAATTTAAAATTAATTCCCTCTGTCAAAACAAAAAGCGTGTTTTTAAGAGATAATAACTATCAAAAGATTGACAATTGATTATGTTCGGTTTAATTGTAAAATTATGTCCAATGACCAAAATTATATTAAATGGTAAAAATATATTCTAAATATACTTTAAAACAACTCAAATTCATAATTTATCACTTTTAATTATTTTGATTAAAAAAGTTGTTTTTAATTAAAATTTAGTAATTTTCACTATTCATCAAAATATGAAAGTTATCCAAAAAGTACCAAAATTTCACCCTAGGCTATTTTCGATATTACGAATCCAAAAATGAAGTCCATTTTGAGAGATAGAATTTATAAAATTTCAAAAATTATGTATTACTATTCATAACGGCTAGTTTGATTGGTTATGGTGTGTTAAAATCTCGAAGTTGTGTACAATGCACGCCATTGCATTATTCGAAAGGAAACATACCGAGGAAACTTGGGGTGTTACATTCTCCCCTCCTTCAATAAATTGCGTCCTTGCAATTTTTAAAATTTTGCTTGGGAATATAATGGAAAGTCCCACATCGGAAAAAGAGCCAATAAAACTATCACTTTAAAAGAAAGAAAGAGAGGTATAAGGGTCATCCAAGATAACCCATACTAGGATTCCATGTAAGAAAACATGGATATGGATGATAAACTAAGTGTCAAGTTATGATGGAGAGGGATAGAAATCATGATCAGGAGAAAGTTAACAATGAGAAAACCACAAACTTGTGTTGGGACAAACGACCATTAGTCTCCTAGTAGGAAAGTAAACGGACAACATTTTTTTTAAAGTTACATTACATAAGGAAGAGGAATTCATTTATGATATTGACTAAGAACATTATGAGATATAATTACATTTTAAGTAAATTTTCATTCTTTAATAAATTTCCACCACTAACTCAATTTTTTTTAAATGATGAGTATTCAAGAAGACTTGGTCACACTGGAAGAGCTAGAATAAACTTCTATAGAATCACATGATCCATGCAGGATAAACCATATATTTACATTGTCTTTGAAGATTAATCAAAACCAAAATGGTTAGTGAATGATCTAATGATCCCCCAAAAGGATATTCACTGAGATAAATATGCACTAATCTTAATTTCTAAAAATAAACCAACAATACCCCAAAGTTAAATAGATACAATTCAATAACCAATTGTCCTTAAAATCCTTTAATATAATCCAAACTAATATTGAAACCCAAATCATAGAAGAATTTGATTATGTATTCTCCCATGTTACATTGTATCTCCAAATGACATCAAATACTCTTAAAGTCACATACATAAAAGTAATTAACATCATCACATATTCTCTGTTATAGGTTAATAATTTCCATAAATAACCCAAATCACTATAAATCAACAATAAAAACATAGATAAAAATCCACCATTACTCTACAAATGAAACCCCATTGTATTCTATTTTCCTTGGGCATATAGTGTTTCCAACAAAGTGAACATCTTCCAATATAACATTTATCACTTAATCACCAAATCATTTTCCTATACCGAGGGTATTCATTTGATAAGACATAAGAACCCAAATAATCTTATTATTGATAAATAAAATCATTTAACAAAAAAAATAGTCACATTAACTAGGGACTTCACGTAGTCCATTGGTAGGCGATAAATCCCAATCGCACTTTGGTTGTGGGTTCGATTCCCACAGCTTTGTCTGACGCGACGGGTTGTCACACGGTCTACGTGTTGTCCTTTTTCAAAAACTATATTTTATAATATTACCAAAACGAGATAAATTCCTCAAAATAACATAATTTAATCACAAATGTTATATCATACTTTGCATTTTTATCCCAAATTATAATAACTTATAATTTTCTCAAACCCCAATGATCATATAAAACCAAATGGTTATTTATACCTATATCCACAAGAGAAGAGACAATTCTTCTTCAAATACCATTCTCACATGGCAAACTGCGGGGTTACAAATACAAGAGAAAATTATTCCAAAGTACCCATCAACAAGGAGTGGTAATACTTTCTAAGTTTTTCTCCAACCATTTATTTCCACATATCTTCTTTTTGACCAAGAAAATATCCTATAGAATAGGACATTCTCTCGGGTAATAGCCAGGTCCCCTAAATTTACGGAAAATGACTGTAAATGGACTCTTGGGACCATTTTTATCTTCTTCAATAGTACTCTTCATTTTTCTTCGGCAATTCTTCACTTTATGTCCTTCCTTCCCGCACGTAAAACATTTCCTTGTCCCATTGAGACACTTTCCTGGGTGTCTTTTTCCACATTTCCTGCATGATGAAAATTGAGGTTTCTTTTCTCCATGGTCTCCATTACTGGAGATCTTATCATTTATCACCTTTCTCTTCCTTGTTGAGTCTGGGAGTTGGTTAATATATATGTTGTTGATCATATTTTTGGAAAAATGATTTGGCATAAAGACGATATCTTTTACGCCTATCAACATTCATTTTTGTTGCTCATTTCCACCACCGTTCCCACCTTGTACATAATTCTCAAAGTCACTATGACTTCCTTGGAATCCAGCCATTGACTAAAACCAGAAAGCATTGTGTGAGTAATAGTATTCATAAAATCATTTAGAGATTAAAATGTCACCATATTCTCAATTTGAAACATATTAGGATTAACCAAGGTCATTTACTCTCATCTTATGTATATATTACTTAAATCGGTTTGTAAAGAAAATGTATATTATCCAAAGCATATCCCCCGGGAGTGTCGTAACCAAGAGTGCAGCAAGGCCCGTTGTCGTGCACCAGTTCCCATTCGAGTCTAGCTCAAAGCGGTGTTTTCAGGTTTTACCCCTAGGTACATCTGTGCCAGAGCCGCCTCTACCTGCTCGTATCCAAACAGGGATGTATTGCTCGGAAAACTCACAAAATCTCTACAATACCAAAATTCTCGGAAGTTCTTTTATACTAATCCTCAAAGTTCATCTTAGGTATACATGCTCTAATCAGAGTTTATCTAAATCTAGCTTCAAAGGTTTGTACTAAACTTCCTCTGATACCAACTGTAACGCCCCGACCCTAGTTACCTAGAGTCGGTGCATTATTACATAACATTGGAATGATCACGAGAAAGATCAAGTCTCGAAAGACCGATTAGTTTAGTAGCCTTGGAATAACTAGATACATCCATAAATTTTTACATTACATCATAAAAAAAACATCTTGTCTTCATATCCCCTCATACTATCCCTGCAGGTCATTCATAAATTACTTCTTCATAATCTTGGGAAAAATAAAACATTGAAAGGGGTGAGCTCATATGCTCAGTAAGGATAACATTATAGCAGAAGCTTTCATAAATAAGCATAAACAATTAAGACAATTTATAACTAAAACAAAAGCCTTTTAAACTTGAACTTCAGCATAAAATGGCAAAGGTAAAATGAAATAATGCCATTTATTTACTCACATGGATATTCTACTAGTCAAATGATCACATGCAATATCAATATCCACTTTCATAATGTTGGAATTCATAATGCCAGACTATCATAACCACATAGCCAAGGCCTCGTGCCAAGACTACAAATAATATTTTGTCAAGGCCTTGTGCCAAGACACTAGTTTGTCTCATGAGACCTACCGATGCATCAAGGAGCTATAGCGGGCTCCACCCGTCACTTATTAAGTCCAATGCATTCCTCATATGAATAGTTTTAAACATAACATAAACATTCGTATTAAAACTAGCATACGAAATGTCAATACTTTAACCACAAACCATGAATGGTATAAAAATAGCACATCCACAGTCAAACATAACTCATTCGATACAATATGGAAGATTGTATTGTATCAAATTAACCTCAATCAAGAATAATGAAGGATGTTGACATATATGAAAATAATCATCAAAACCATTTGAGAGAAATATCCCCCTTTTTCTTGAAATCATTTACAAGTCACACTATTTTTCAAGAAGCCATTTAAAAATAGATTTTTGAATCAAAGTGTCCCATACCACTTTGAAACTTTTTTTAAAAGGGGTTTTAATTTCTAAACATTAATGTCCATATAAATAAATCCTTAAAACCATTTTTAAAACATGGACATTAATGAGAAATATTTAAATGAATAAGTCTTTAAAACATTTAAAAATGGTATTTTAGTTAGAGATTCTAACCAAAAGAGAGACACTTGAATACAAATAATTGAGGTAATCAAAACTTTGTAATATCATGAGAATAAAGGGATTCATGATATACTATGTCAAAGTACATTATATACACCACATAAAAGTGATTTGGTGTATAACAACAAAGAAGTCTCAATGGAATGTAAATTGAGATGAATTCTTTTATAAAGACCATATCCTTAGGTTAAGGATAAATCAATGACATAATTATGTGTGACAAATATAAATACACTAAATGTGATTGGATATTTAGTGTAAAACAATCAAAGGACATTCACACATAATCTTGTAAAAAACAACACCAATGAATTGGATGTTTAACTCAACAAATGGAGAATGAGTTAAAATTACTCTTATCAAATTCATATCGATGACATGAGAAATTATCAATGGAGTGATTATGTGTATCAAAAGTATATCCACAGGAAGGGGAGTGGAATTTATGACATAACCAAATGAATAGTGATTCCACACATAATCTTGGAGTAATATAATCAATGAAATATGCGTAAAGCCGAATGAGTGGAAATTGAAATCTCAAATTCCCGTATCGATTTGGTAACTTATGAAACATGCAACCATGAAAGAAGTATCATACCATGATGATGTAAATACCCATAAATTAAAGTATATTACACAATGATTACAATCATGGGCAGTACACATACACCACATGTAATAATTAAGTGGTGAACAATGGAATTCTCACGAAATTAAGAGCGAGATAAGAAACTCCTTACCACGTTAATCAACTGAGTCGTATGGCCAAAATTTTATAACCACCAAATGATTTACAGAATAACATGAATATAAATATAATCATGATAATATATATCAAATGGCAGTACACAATACACCACTTTCAATAATTTAGTGGCGAACAATGGAAATCTCACGGAATTGAAAGTGAGATAAGAAAATCCCTTACTTTGTACTTTTTCCTTGGTCGATGGTAGGTTTACCTCCTGTATAATGGTGAAATAATTGTTATTGAATTATAAAAGAATCATTTACTTTAATATGATATCATATATGATCTTTTAACATTGATTTGTTAATAATATCTTAGAATTATCGTCATTTCGGGTGTTAACGGGTTCATTTTACTTTATATTCTTTGTTATGTGAGCCATATTCGTTATTAATGGGATGTATATTATTAATATCCAGAATGATATCAAGTCCTTAGATACTATTTTTAAATCATCAAATGATAATTATACTTGAATGGATATGATGGACAATGAATCTCATCACGTTCGTGGAGACGGTAGTCCGTACATACGCACGAGCGACAATATGATTCTTTTGATATTAAAATAATATATAATTGGATTTTATATCATATATACAGAATCATTATCATGTTATATTTATTATTTACATGAGTTACACATCATTATTATACCCATCCAAATAATAATATATTGAATAACAATTACACCACGACGTGGAGACGGTAAGCCGTACGTACGCACGTATGGTGACATGTTATTCAAAGGACAGATAGAATACTGAATATGGTTGTACCATATTTATAATAACATCATAGTATATATATGATACTGGAGTTATTATTTTATAATGGAAATAACAAAGAAAGAGTAAGTGGAAGAAGAAAGGAACTTGAAAAGGGGTGGTGAAAACATTACCTCTTCTTCGGGTTCTTCCTTTTGATTTGATCAAAAGGGCTCCTTAGGTTGGCTTTCTGATCAAACTAAGGCCTCTAGGTTGTAGTGAGGGAATTTGAGATAGTATTTGGGCAGGGTTTGGCCAAACGAAAGGGCTTTGAAGTTGTTAAGAAATGAGAAGGAGAAGTGACCTTTTATAAGAGGGGTGAGGGGCACCTTTGGAAAAGCTAGAGATATTAGTTTATAATAAATTCATATTCGGTTTACAATGGCTCCAAAGTTTACTATTCAAAGGTTAATGTGGGGATGGGTCGAAAACAACTCAACCAATAGAATTTATACAGGTTTGGGTACTTATATTAACCTTATCTTTAAGTATTAACTCTATGTTAATTAGTTTCACTTTTACAATGTCTCTTTGTACTTTTATATTATATGGTTAATAAACATACCATATACATACAAGCGACCCCCAATTGGTCCATTAATGATACACCTATCACAATATAAGTCTCTTGGCCGAACCTTAGATTTTTAGGAATTTAA
The DNA here is from genome assembly GCA_963277665.1 of Viscum album. Taxonomy (NCBI): domain Eukaryota; kingdom Viridiplantae; phylum Streptophyta; class Magnoliopsida; order Santalales; family Viscaceae; genus Viscum; species Viscum album. The sequence goes on along the minus strand of OY728130.1, from coordinate 1,295,059,145 downwards.
TATCAATTAATAATATAATATTTTTTTTATAAACTCTTTTATGTCAATTTTGACACTATTCAATAGTTGATTTTTGTGAAACTCATAATTGATTGATTACTTCGAAAAAAGTCCATTAAATCAATACTAATATATCATATTATCCTAGAAAATTATTTTAATTCATTAAAAGTTTCATATTATATTTATTTGGGTATTTTTAATATCAATTATTTTTATTTTTCACTATTATAGTAATTACTACATCATCATTGTGTCATAAATAAATTAAATTATATAATGTCTAAAAATTATAAATAAAATATAATTATGTAGTAAATCCTTTTAGCTTTCTAAGGAATATTTATAATCTAAAATCCAACATATATAACCCTCTGTAACAATTGTTTTGTTAAAAGATATATGCTTGTGTCATTTTTGTATTTATTTTAACTTAATTAAAATAAAGTGTCATTATCACTTACAAGTGGATCCATGGGGTCCCAAAATATACCCAAAGATGCCATGGTCGACCATATATCAACCAATAGGGTTAAGACACGTTTTAGGGTAATTTAGTATTATTATAATATTATTTTTTAACCCTTATTTACCGGATTTACCCTTAACTATGGTAAATAAAATATTTACCGCAGTAATTATTCAAAATGTCTAAAAATAAAAGATAACTATTTACACAATTTGAACATCCGGATTCCAAATATGGAATCCATTTTTCTAAATTCAAAACACAGAAGTGGCAGAAATTAATTTAAAATTAATTCCCGCTGTCAAAACAAAAAGCGTGTTTTTAAGAGATAATAACTATCAAAAGATTGACACTTGTTTATGTTCGGTTTAATTGTAAAATTATGTCCAATGACCAAAATTTTATTAAATGGTAAAATTATATTCTAAATATACTTTAAAACAACTCAAATTCATAATTTATCACTATTAATTATTTTGATTAAAAAATTTGTTTTTTATTAAAATTTAATAATTTTCACTATTCATCAAAATATGAAAGTTATCCAAAAAGTACCAAAATTTCACCCTAGGCTAATTTCGATATTAAGAATCCAAAAATGAAGTCCATTTTGAGAGATAGAATTTATACAATTTCAAAAAGTAGGTATTACTATTCATAACGGCTAGTTTGATTGGTTATGGTGTGTTAAAATCTCGAAGTTGTGTACAATGCACGCCATTACATTATTCAAAAGGAAACATACCGAGTAAACTTGGGGTTTTACAAAAATAATATGTAATTGGATGGTATATCATATATACAGAATCATTATAATTTTATATTAATTATTTACTTCAATTACACATCATTATCATACCCATCCAAATAATAATGTTTTGAATAACAATTACACCACGACGTGGTGACGGTAAGCCGTACGTACACACGTTTGGTGACATGTCATTCAATGGATGGATATAATTCTGAATATTGTTGTACCATATTTATAATAAGAAAAAAATATATATATGATACTAGAGTTATTATTTTGGAAATGAAATAACAAAGAAAGAATATGTTTAAGAAGAAAGGAACTTGAAAGAGGGTGGTGAAAACATTACCTCTTCTTCGGGTTCTTCCTTTTGATTTGATCAAAAGGTCTCCCTAGGATGGCTTTATGATAAAACTATGGCCTCTAGGTTGATTTTGGGGAAGTTGAGTGAATATTTGGTTAGGGTTTGGCCTAGACAAAAGGCTTTAAATGTATTAATTCAAGAGAAGGGGGAGTTCCCTATTATAAGAGGGGTGGGGGGAACCTTAGAAAAAACATAAAATATTATTTTATAATAAATAAATATTCAGTTTATAATGGCTCAAACGTGACTTATTTAGAAGATAAGGTGGAGATGGGTCTAAATCCTTTCAACCAATAGATTTTAGACAGGTTTTTGTAACTTTATTAACCTTATCATTTATATTTAACTCTTAGTTAAATAGTTTGACATTTACCATTTCTCTTTGTTTTTTATATTATATTGTTAATAAACATACTATATACTTCCATGAGAACCCCAAGTGGTTCATTAATCATACAAATATCATTATATAAGTTCTTTCGTCGAACCATAGGTTTTTAAAAATAGAATAATAATTAATAATATAATATTTTATTTAAAAACACTTTTATGTCAATTTTGACACTATTTGGTATTTTGAATTTTCTAAAGTCATAACAGCGTTATTGTTTCAATGAAAATTCATCTAACCAACCCTAATATGTTATATTAACCTATATAATTAGTGGAATTCATAAATAGTCTCAAATAATATTTATTTTTGAATTTATAATATCAATAATTTTATATTTCATTAATTGGGAAATTACTGCATCACCATTGTGTCATAAATAAAATAAATTATTTATTGTCTATAAATTATAAATAAAATATAATTATGTAGAAAATATTTTTAAATTTATAAATAATATTTATTATCAAATTTATCTTATGTATAACCCTATATTAAAAATGTTTTAGTTATTTAGCATTGATTTTATCTCTTTTGACTTTCCTTTGAATTTAATAATAATAAATGTCATAATCTAATCCAAGTGGACCAAAGAGGTTCATATTTTATTCCTAAGGTTTTTTGGGTCGAATTATATGTAGCCAGTAGAACTAGGACATGTGTTATGGTAATAATAATATCATTTTTACCCTTAATTACGCTATTTACTTTTAACTATGGTAAATGAAACTAAAAAGCTACTATTGACTAAAAATTATTTTTATCATATTGAACCACATTTCACTTATTGATATTAACCATGTCTCTCAAATTTTCGAAATTCCAATCACAGAAGCGGTAAAATTATGTTTAATGTAAATTTGAAAATTCTTCTATGAGATGTGTAAAAGACGGTGAAAGTTCAATAAAATATTTATATATCTAAAATTATTATAAACTGACTCAAATGAATTAAATTGAACTTATATAGGTACTATGTATCTACTTTGACCTAAAATTAATTTAAATAAAATAAATAATTATTTAAATAAAAATTTTGTTTTAAACTATAACTCGGTGTTTTTCACTATTCATGAAAAAATAAAAGTTTTCAGAAAAATACAAAAATGAAGCGTACCATGGAAATATAAAATTTATAACAGCTATAAAAATAAAAAGTGGGTATTACTATTCATAATGGCTATTTTGATTGGTTGTGGTGTGTTAGAACTCAAAGTTGCATACAAAACACACTACATTATTATTCAAAGTGAAGCGTACCATGGAATATTGGGGTGTTACAGTCTATGTGACGATTAACTGCATTGTTATGGCATTACTATAAGAAAATGTGAATTCTTGATACTCAAGATGTTGTTTCTAGCCATAGGGATAAGGAATTCCTTTCATTCCATGTGGAATGTTGGTTGGGTGGTGTATCAGGTCAACATATAATTTTTCTTATAAATAATATCAATTCCTATGTTTAAAAAAATAGGTTATTTAATAAATATATATTATTATTTTTGATTTCATGTAATATAAAGATAGGGTTTTTAATACTCATGAAATATGCGCAAAGGGAATCTCACTATGTCTTTATCACCATGAGACTGGAGTTCCATATGTTTTTATGTTATTTAATATTGAACATGATTTTGTTTCAGTATTTATTGATGGTATTTAAATCCCCATTAAATATATTCAATATTTTTTTGGTATTCATATGTTCTTGGGGTCTAAATAGACAATGAACCAGATTTATGTGGTTAGATATCTTAGTATAGAAAAAAATTAGAGCTCAAGGGGATGGTTGTGTTATTATACAATCTACATATCTAAATCATTCACAATTATTAAGTTCCCATGGTTTATATTCATTTTCCAATGATATGTTTAATTATTGACCCTAATGATGTTTACTAATGAAATGGACATAATTAAAATCATTTTAATTTATAATGGTGTTGTTTTGTGGGTGTTTTTTAGTTTTTTGGTCCTTTATTATTTGTTCTTGTGTTTTAAATGATTAGTATTGGGTTTTTGGGAAAATTATTTCTAATTGAAAATAATATAGATTTAATAGTTAGAATGATTGTTTTAAATCAAGAGGACAATTTTATGTTTTTGTATTTTTTTTCAAACTAGATGAACATTTCTCTAAATGAATTTTGATTGTTAATGTATTTATAGAATTTGATTAATTTCAATATGAGATTTGGGAAATGATTTTGAAAAGGGACTTGAATATATGAATGTTATTTTAAATTAATGTAGTTTTCCATAGAAACGTTTTGATATAGAAGCAATATTCCAGGATTAATTTGGATTGTAATGGAACCACATATGTGTTTTAAAATTAATGGAGAACTTTAGAACATTTATGTTTTCAATTATTTTAAATTGAATTATTATTAAAAAAAGTGTATGGTTTTGAATTTTTTTGGGACACTTTGTGACATGTGAAGGTTTTATAAAAAGTGATTTTTCTATAGTTCATTTCAATTGAAATTAGGTGTTTTTGAAGTGGGTGCTTGTTTTAAATAACTAATGCCTTTCAGAAAATAATTTGGTTCTCCATATAGAAAGTGGAATTGTTATAAATTGTAACACGTTTTGAAGTTGTTTTGTTATATGTATTTTGTTGGTTATTTTTTGTAATTGGGGTTTCCATTGGAATATATTGCGGTATATTTATTTTTATTTGTAAAATTTAAATGTGTTAGATTCATGTTTTCTATTTTATTATTTCCTCAATGAAAGGCCTTTGGAAAATTTTGAAATCTAGTCTTCTAGGATGATCTATAGGGTGGACCATTTTTCAATTAGTTGTATCATTTCATGTTATGTACTCTAGATTGATTTTGAATAGAATGTTAGTGATGGAACGTTCATATCATTAATAAATATTGATTCACCATCCTTTATTCATTGGTGATCGATGTCCATTTAATGAAATGATGTTTTTAGGTTGTTTTCAAAAATCATGCCATTTTAGTTACCCAAAGTAGTCTTGGTTTCTTATTTACTATTTAATACATGTGGTTATTGAGTTTATAGTGCGATAATGACCAGGTTGTGATTTTAATTTGATGCATTCATTTATTTTAATGTGTTTCTTTCTTAGGCTATGTTAATTGATATCATTGTTAAGTTTATTCCATTATGTTTTATATATTCCTTGACGATGCATAATGATTATTTTTATTATTCGTATTGATTTTTTAGTCATGGGAAAGACTTTGGATAGTATTTCAAGTGTCTAATATATATGTGTCGGAATTTGATATTATAAACTATGAGGTGATGATTTTTATTTTATTAGGGTTCACCCTAAGATCGTGTTTTCGGTATAAGGTCATTGTTTTCCCAATCATGATTGTTTTATGAATAAATGTTATAAACCATATCATTTCTTATTGAAGAGAGTATTTGGTTGTGGTATCACTTCCTTCTTTTAGTGATATTGGTCATACAAAATTTGATTTTTTTTCATGGATTTTGATTGGTTATTTATTTTTTAGATGTTTTTTAAACCCCTTATCATATGATTCCATTGGGGATATGGGGTTTATTATATGATTATTATGGTGGTTTATATATGGTTTTCATTCTCTATTGGTTACTTGGGTGGAGTTTCCCTCTTTTGAATATTCCCCCAAGTCACACCATTTTAGAGGAATTATAAACTAGGGATACCTATAGTGTGTGCCAATTTTCAGAAATCCTTATTTATAATGGTTGTGAGTCAGTTTTTTCTTAAATATTTTTTACTTTTATTGATTAATGAATAAATTTTTTGTAGAGTTATTTTATTTTCCCATTTTTTATTTATACTAAACATCAATGAGCACAAAAAACTCTACAATCACCTATATATGTGACTGTGTTTCAATTCTATTTTTATCATATTATATATTTATAAATTTATATGGTGTAAATAATTTTCGCACACACATGTGGTTGTATTTCTATATTATATTTTTCTTTGGAGTAATTATTATTTTTAAGGGATTTTGTATAAAATTATAAATGGATAAAATTTGGCATTGTTACATGGTTTTTGTGAACAATATAGTAAATATCATGGACAGTCTTAAGCATATGAAAAATTTGAGGTATTTTTTTTCCTTATAATGCATTGTATGTATAAAAATTACATATTTATTTCCAAAACAAATAATTTCTAGTTAAAAATGAGACACTTTTTTTCTTTGTGTATTTGTAACCACAATTTAATGATTTAGAAGATCTTGTTGGTGGCCATGTATCTATCATGTATTAAATTATATAGTTTTTTTTCATTTTTTTGAGTGGTTTTGTAAACCATGTATCCAAATCATGTGAGTGTGTTGTCTTTATCTTGTTCCAACCATACCTTCTGTGTAAAATTTAACAAATATTTTTTCATAACCGTTTTGTCTACATAGAATGAATTTAAAAATTAATTTACTCTATTTAGAGATTGAATTTAATAATAATGTGTCCCACATATAATAACATTAAAAAATGGTTTTGGAATGTACCCAATGTGTATTTATTCCTCTGTTTAACTTCAATTTAAATCTTTTTTACATTGTATTTTATGAAGGATATCAAAGCAATCCCTTATTAAATTATTATTATTATGCTATACTCTTCCCTAGATCCACTTATTTTACCATGGATGGTTACTATCAACCCTAATGTATTTGATGTCTAAGGTAATGGTGTTCGATGGATTTATTTATGTGGATTTGGGTGTCATTGAATTTTAGAATATCTCTCATTCCTTGGTTAAATATGCACCATTATGTGAACACACTGGAGTTTGATTAGAATTGGAATTATGTACATGGGTGGATTTACGTTAATGTATATTTAATTTAATGTTTGATGATTTCAAATTAATTGTTTTATTATATTAAGTATACTTTCGATATATATTGATTTTATCAATTACGAAATGAATTTATCACTTGGTATAATGGTTTTTAATCGGGTTTCCCATTTATTAATAAGATTAAAAATGGGATGTTCATGTGAATGTTTCCACAACATATGATCAAAATGGTGTTTTGGTGATCGAGGTCATTTAAATAAATTTGGATCTTGAAACAAATGAGGACGTGGTTGTCAATGTAATATTTCAATATTAATTATGTTCTAGTGACTTTTTAAATGATTTAATTCAAACAAGAATTACTTCCTCAATTTATTTCAAATGTGGGTTAACATGGGTTTTAAATGGTTTTGTGAATACTTTTTCATGGTTTTGTTCCAATACTATAAATTACCACTATTTCCATGGTCATTGACCAAGGAAATTAATGAAATGACTGTGGATATATGATAGAACCACTATCAATATGTCCATGGAGGATATTAGAGTTGTGGTAGAGGTGTTCCCTCTTTACAAGGTGATTTGACATAAATATAGGTTTTATAGAACATCAGTAACCATAATCCACACTAAGGGCACTATCAATTTCCACCATAGAAATAACTGATGAATAAAATAACATTTTCATATTTTGAATCCTTTTCCTTGTCATAAGTATGTGTAGATTGTTACAATTTACCAATATCCAAATAAATCTACATTTATATGTATCATTATGTAATTATGAATATGAATATGATGATGATTATTATTATTATTAACACTTTTTAACACCTATATCCATTATGAACATTGCTTAATGCCCAATACAGACACAGTGATTGGGTAATTATGGCCACAGCCCCTCACTGAGAATCATACCGCCATGGTCTTAGGTTAGTAGTAGTGGTGGGTATCCTAGGAAGGGACTACACCCATGGACACACTTTAACTATAGTGCTAAGATTTCCAGGGAAGGATTATAACCATGGTATAAGGGATACATAAGCCACATGCATTTCATACCCTATATTAATGAAACACAGTTTACCTTCTAACAGTACTGGCTGATCTATAGCCACAATATCTATTAAATCATGTTTGTAGAATGTTGATTCCCACAATCCCCAAACTGAGACTGGATATAGAAAAAATATAGCCACAATTATGTTGGATCATATTAATAGGTGAGTGGTCATAAAAAAATATCTCCTAATGTTTCAATGAATATTTTATATGAATATTTAAAATTTTTGAATGTGGATTGGTAATCAAAGCTATTATTGAATGAAAAGTGAATTTGAAATTTTAAGTTATTTTAATTGTATGTGTGACTCTTTATTAGACCCTTGTAATTGATATGACCCTTATTTATTATGATCTTTTTCAGGATGAATTATTAAATAATTCCTTAATATTATTCATATACTATTTAAAATGAACAATTTTTCATGAGGGTGTTAGTATTGAGATGTGGGATTTCATTTTTGTGGTGTTATATTTTTCATGGGATGATTATTCTCTTATTTTTGGCCATATCTATTATGGAATTTCCAGGGACTTCTAGAAATTTTTTGATGACCTAGATAAGTGAATTCCCAATTGTGGATTATGTGTTAACAAGGGAGTGTTTCTATGTATGATATGATGAGGTATAATGGGTTAGAGTCTGTTGACTATGTTAAATTGAGAAATCCCATGTGGATTTTATATCCAGGATAGTTCTGTATGAATATTGGGACATTGAAATGTTATTTAGTGTTCACCCACTGTACCAGTTTCTAGTTCTGGTCCGTATTACTTGATGTATTGTGAGATTCACATTATTCTTTCTTCTTTGGTGATTATTTAAAGGTTTTTATAATATAACTCATTTTAGTCCAATAATTTTATATTGTGTGTATGTCACAAATAAATATTTTATTTTGTAATACTTTATTGATATTTGGGTTCCTATGAGCAATATTCGTTCATTCTGTTATAGATTTAGATGTTTCTAAATCAATATTCATAAAGTCTTATAATGTTATCCAAAAAAGTATTTTTTATATTTCAAAAGGTGTTTTAGAAACACATTTTAAAGTGGAAGGAAATTTTTTCTAGTTTTCTTATATATAAAATGAAATTCTTTTTATATGGTTTAAATTTTTTTTAACTAAAATATTTTGATTCCTCCCTTATTTATTCATGGTATGAGGATTTTTTATAAAATTTTAATTGAGATTTAATTTCGTTTCTTTGATATACAATTGGTAAATCATATGCTCTATTATTGATTAAAATTAAAATTTATGAATGTAATTATAAAATAAAATGTTAAAAACTTTTTTTTGTTATCCTCTAAAGTGAGTTTGGATCCCAACCTATAATATCTATTTGTTGTATATATATCTAATGATTTTTTTCTGCATCCCAGATAATATTATCTTCAAGGATTTCAGTTTGTTTATTCGAATAGTTGATGATGAAAGGATGTGGTGGCTTATCATGAGTCACATGGATGTGGTTGATAATTTTATTGGAATTATATTTAATTTCATTACGGATGTTTATGTTTCATCCTTTCTATAATGGATTATTCTAATTGGTTTTCCTATATACGAATAGTTTCCCTTCTATTTAATTTATTAATTTATACCTTCTATTATATTTTCTTATAATTTATTTTAACATTATGATATGATTGGTTCTCTCAATTAGTATTGCAACTATATATTTACCATAATGGTAATTAAATTTATGTTTTCATCTTAATGGATTTCTAGGAGGAATCTATGTGATGATTATCTGGATTACATGGGATGAATATTTCTCTTTTGTTTATTCCTGAGACCATACAATAGTTTTCCAACTTGTGGAAGTAAATTATACCCTTTATTCTGATTATAGTTCTATATATTATTATATTTATAGTATTCCTTAGTTGGTTCATTACAACTTATTTTTCCATTATCACTAAATACATTCGAACGTAGAATAAGAGGATGATTTTGTGTGATTCATGATAGGAACAGTTTAATCAAATTATATAACCTACTTGGGATCAAAATATATATTTGAAATCTAATCTTCTAACACAAATAATCCTTATTTCATGATTGGATATGCTACAATAATTATCCACTGACCATATGGTGATCTTGGGACAACAATTAAGGAAATGTTTCATCGTTGGTTGTCCCGATATTTATGTGTGGTATTTCTTAATCTAGAATATTTTTCCCTTTATTCATCCATATGGGTCAGTGGTTATAAAAATAAAGAATCATAATTGAATATATTTAAATTTAAGGGTTACTTGTCCAAGAAATATAAATTGGTATATTATATATCTTTTTCAATTTTTATAGTGATATTAATTTATTGATAAGCTTACTTCTCTCAAAAATCACTCAATTAAGACCCATGTATTCCTAAACATTTTTACATTCCATTTCATATGTAAGATATTAATAGATATTTGTTAAAATTAGACTTATTATAGTGATTGTGGTCTACTCAGGCACTTATCTTCGTAACAAAATATTCATTTATAGTTCATACAATTACAAACATTATACATCTCATGGGATGAAATAAGTAATTGAGGATGATGTATCCATATGTAAAATTATGTGATACTAATGTGAAATAATGTATGAATGAATTTGAGATTTTATTTATTCTAGATTGGGAAATAAAATAGAAGTTAATATTTGATTTATGTGAATGTCACTAAGGGTTCTGAAAGTTTGTTTTATGGACAATATAAATAATATTACACATGGTATATATGTATGGTGGAAAGGGGGAGGTCTATGACATTAAAATGATCTTGGGAATATTATATAAGTTTAAATACATGGAATCAATATTTTTATAAGGTTCTAAAAGTCTTTAATGTATTCATTTTTTGTGCTATCCTTTAGATAATGAAATATCCATAACCAAATTCTGATTCAAGATTCATTATTGGAAGAATTAAATATAATCAATTTTCAACTAGCCATTGCATGAATCACATGTAATGATGATACATTTTGAATTCATATTTTTCATAACATGATATATATGACGATGAGTCGGTATAAAAATTTGATATTGAAGAATTAATTATTATTGTAGTTAATAGATGGAAAGTATATTGATAAATATATCATAGTTTTAACATAAACATTCATGATATTTTATAGAAGCTTGGTATGATTAATTGGAATTAAAAAGGTTATTAATTTAGATTTATATTTATTTCAAATAATATTAACCTAATTCTTGATTGGATTTTATGTAGACTTTGAGTTGAGTTTGAGATTTATCTATGGTCATTTTTTTCGTTAGAAATGGATTATTTTAAATAAAATAAATGAATTTTCACGTTATGTAACTTTAATGTTGTAATACATTAAAGAGAGGGTAAATATTGTTAAAGGCAGTAGTCGTGAGTCCCAGGAAAGGTGTAAGGAGCATGTGTAGGTTATTATAGGCATTGAGGATAGTATGAAACACATAGAAATTGACACAACTTAGGGTAGAATGACTGACAACTGGAGTGATGTAAACATAATGTAATTGAATGAAATCCCATTGGAGATATAATGGTTACAAAGGATTGTGTTCTTAAGGATAAAATCAATATAAATCATGTAGATGTTGTGTACAGTTCATTAGCTATATCTATCATCGTTATTTATTATCATGTAGGGACTGCATATGAAACCTATGTAACACTCTTAGTCCCATGTATTATATGGGATAGTTGAGTGAGGTTATGATCAATGAAATGAAATTGATAAACGAATAATGATAAAAAAATTCAATCACGTAAATATAAATATATGATTGTGCATTAACTATTGCTTCCAAGATTAAATGTAAACTAAAAAATTGTTTGGGATCTGTTTAGTCTATGATAATAAAAGGAATAATCCTATTCATTATTGGGTATATCATGTTTTGGTTCAATTAGTATCTTATAATATGAAATTCATCAACACATATGTGTATAGATTTATTTGAAATGGGTGTTAATTGTATAAATTAATTTTGAATGAGAGTTGAAATATCTTTTTGTTTTACAAGAGTTTAGTAGTAAACATTGAATTATTGATTTAAAAAGAGTTTAAAATCAATCAATATTTCTTATAAATGCCTCCTAACCAAATTTTTAGGTGTGTGGATAGATTTTATAGGGGTTTTCATATGTGGATACCTTCTTATCCAAACTATCAAAAATGAATCATGATCCAATTACTTACTTAATATTATATAATGCAAAGAACTATTCAAGAAAAATAATATTTCTATGTATGCATCTTCCGAAAATTTCATTTCTTGAAGGATTTTCATTTGGGGAATAATTATTTGATTGAGTAATCAATAAATTAAATAAGAATTTGAGATCCAAAAATAATTAATATATTAGGAAGTAGTATATTTATGTGGTTACAAAATCCGATATTATCAAATAAGTTGTCTATAAACCATCTATACATAGAGATTCACTATAAGAAATATCATTGTATGATGTATTTTTTTGTTTTAACTTATTTATCATGAATTAATGAACATTTATGAGAATGTATAATTGATTATGTGAACTACTATAGACTAAATTTTTTGATAAATTATATTATTATTAAGGAAATGTTATTAAGATATAAATTGTTTTTTTTCAGAATGATATGTGTTATGGGAATACGTATTAAAATATTTTTCCCGAATCATTATAGTTAAGTAATGGTGAGAATATTTCCTCCACAACAATCTAAGAATGCATAGTATCAAGATGAATTGAAAAATAGGAATAATACTAATGCTGAGAAATATCAGGGAGAAAAATAAGACTTATATACCCAAGAACATTGTGAATTATACGAATGAAACAAATCATTTATGGTCAATATAGATATTAAAAGAGGGAAATTTTTTTTGTTTATTATTATCAAAAATAAAATCAATTAAATAATTTTAAAAACATTGTTTTATAGACCTGAGAAGATCAAGAAAGAATATCTGAATCATGATATACAGACAAACCCTAGTCTAAAAGGTGTTTTTTTATTTTAATCTTTGTTATTAGTTATTTGGAAGATATAGTATCTCATGGGACTATAGAGAGATCATAAAATAACAATAAGATAATGTAATAAAGAATGTTTATAATTTAACAAATTATTTTGTTTCTCTAAAATCATGGATTGGGTGGGAGATTACAAATTATAATAAGTAGTAATATTTATTATTGAGTCATATAATGGTGAAACCTATTGTGTCCCGTTCTATTTAAATTTTAAAATATTCTGAAAGGGTGGGTGGAATAAATTAAGTGTATAGTTACCGAAACTGATTACTAAGGTTGAAATAGTTAATAAATGTATCATAAGAAGAGATATATGATTCACCTCCCCTCTTAGTGATCTAACCATATCATGGAACATCAGTTAAAAGGATTAATATTATGTTTTATAATTTTAAAAAATGATTTTTTAAATGGAAAATGAACACTTAGTTCTATTAATTTGGAATATTATAGTTGTATCTTGGGTGATAATCTATTTGGTATTAATCTCAATAAAAAATTTACAGATCACATGTTTAGTCAAATAAAAGTTTATATTTTCTATCTTTTTGTGTTATCATTTTATTTGTGTTTTATTTATATTTTGGGAAGAAATAATGATAATTTTTGTGTTCTTTGTATGACCCAATATAATAATTTTTTGTTTTAATACAAATTAATGGAATATATTTTATAAAAATATGTTAATTTTAATTGGTTTTCTGAAACCATTGGGTTCTCAAATCATGTATGAGTGTTGAATAGTAGAATTGTGTGGGTCCATAAACCATAGTTTCTATCATAATTAAATAATTATATGGCCTTATTTTATATAAGGTAATTTAGGAATATATAGGAGTTCTTGGGTAATAAAACATTGATGTGGGTGTAGGGCCCAGATTTATAAACATTCCTTTTTTTTCTTTATTATTTTCATCTTTTATGTAGATCATATAAATGAAATATATAAATTTGAAATTTTGTATTATCCATTCATTTGGATAATACCATTTATAATTATAAATTTTACCGTTTTGATGTTATATTTTTTTTATAGATTTGTATATTGAATTGTGGATTAAGGGTTGGGGGTTTGTGTAGGGGATTAAAAAATATCACATTGTGTATGTATTGAGGTTTAGGTGATGATGTAATAATTTTTATGAATATGATTTCTAATGTTATATTTACATTATTGATAAAAAAGTAAGTTTCAATGTTTGTGAATTTCCAATGGTAATTTATTAATTTTGAAAAAATGGGTGAAATAGAGTAATTTTTTAACAACCATAACCCTAGAAACAAGGATCTTGTTTTAAAATTGACTTATTGGTGTAAAATAAAATTGTTCATACAGGATATGACATATTTTTAGATTTGGAATAGTAGATATATATATGATTTTATTATTATTTATGAAAACATAAAATTCAATATATATAATATGAGAAAACATTTTTATCCCTCCTAGAATATCTATGAAAATTACGCAGAGTTCTCTTATAGGTTTCCTATGTTAGAAAAAAGATAAGGGTGATTTTAATTACCCTATCAGATGTGCCAAAAATTAAATATATCACAACATTTTAATAGAATAAATATTAGAGGAAAAAATAAATAATTTAAATAATCATAGAGGAAATGAAACTAATGAGACACTATATCCATGAATATAGATAAAATAATCGATAATAATTACATATAAAAACTATAAGACATAATAAACATATAGTAAATGTATTCATACAATACATCATTCATAAAATTGAAATCCATAAGGCCACAAACTGTAAATTTTTTATTTTCAGATCTAATGATCTATCGATCATATATCTATATCATGGCACACCCATCAATAGTTATGCACAATAGATTCATAATATTAGTTAACTATATATTAAATAACATTACTAAAGGAATTTATTACTTCATAGTTATAATATAAAATAATATGAATATGTAAAATGGAAATACAGACTTGAATATTTCCACATTTAACAACAAAATGAGTCCTTTATAGAGAAAATATATTAATCAACATAGAATATTTAGATATTTTTTAATGTAATATGAAATTTTATTATCATTGAAATATAGTGGATGTTGTGGTGATGGGGACATTATAAGTGTTTAATTATCATTAGTAGATATTAATTGAGTTTGGTAGTTTTGAATGGATGGATATATAAGACACTACAACATACTCGTATCCTGAGACCTAGATAAGGCCGACATACAACATCAAAAGGGAATACTAAGAAAGTTCACAAAAGAAATAATAGTTTTAAAGTATTGGAGTAATAAATACATACATAAATAACATTTCAAAGAATAATATGAAATATAGAAAATTTATTCCAACATTATTATCCCTTTTCTCAATACCCTTGAATGTATACATAATAATCCTATTGGTTTATTCGATAGTGAAAAAAACAAGGGTTGTATTAGATGATTAGTAGGTAGTAGTATAATATGATGGATTCTATAAAATAGACATAGTGAAATGTTAGGAATAATTGAACCACATTAAGCTATAATCAGTAAACAATGAGGGCATTATATATCTATAGAAATAAATAAATAATGGATAAAAACATATCTAATACTATTGGATGAAGAATTATAGAAAACAATTATTATAAAGTCTTATTCAAAGGAAGAATCCTCTCATGGGAAGTGGAATACTAAACATAAAAATATGTTTTTCCCCATGATATGTTTTAATACATCATGTGAAATATAATTTTGGGACCCACCTATATTCATATTAATTCCAATGATTTCACTAGAATATTCATTAGGACCATTAATACAATTACATAAAGAGCCTATTAATGAATAATGACATAACAATTAATTGGATAATAAGTAATAATATCAAATACATACTCATTCAATATAATTTTTTATATGTCTTATATAAAAATACATAATCAACATAGAGGTCATTAGTTATTATAAATTGTTGTGACTCTAACCCCATTAGTCGAGAAGCAATTTATGAACTAATATTTTGGAAAATGATATAAGGAATCACATCTAGAGAGAGAAAATAGATTAGTATAGTAGTTAATCATGGTAAATACATGATTCCTAAGTTACATTTGAGTAAAAAAATTAAATAATTTGTTTTCTAGGAATATCTTCATTTCCTATATAATATTCTTCCATATATTTTATATTACAATTAATTGATTCCTGAAATGGGAATAAAATAAGGATAAGCTCAAATTCTTAGTAAGGGTAAAAAATATCAGAATCCATCTTGAATAAATGTGAATAAAAAATATGGAAATGTACAAGTTGAAAAAAAAATCAATCAAAATAATTTTACATCAATAATAAATATGAAAGGTAAAATATCGAAAACACATTCTATATAATTAAAGAACGACTATCATAACTTGATAAAGAATAATAAATATGGAAATGTAAATAAATAAATAAAAATTCAATAAAAAATACTGAGAATTAAATGAATGTAGAGATAATATCATATTGAAAATATCATGGATGAAAATAATTGAATTCGTAATTAATGAAATGTTTAATTATTGGATTTAAAGCTTCCTAGAAACAAAATACATATAACATCATGATCTATCCTCATATTATTTTAAAAATGATTCTTGGAAACCAATTTACTTAAGATTATCCAAATTATTTTTCCCAATAGACTACTAATGCATCAATGTGATATTTATAAATTGGCACCATCTTTGTATTTCAGGAAAAAAGAATTCCACATATATGAAATAAGTGACTTCATTCTTCAAAATTTTTCCTTATTATCAAATTTCTATATTGATTAATGAAAAAATATTAATGAATATTTCCATAGTTAAATAAATGATATTCAATGTTTAAAATCATATGTAGTAATGATACATATTTTTTAAAAAATATCAATGATAGAAACTATGTATACTTAGGTTATTATTAATGTACAATGATCACATGAATGTTAAAATTTCATGGTAATGATATTATTTGGAAAAATTAATCATGGAATTAAATATCAATGATATCATTATTGAAATTAATCTTAATCTATCAAGAGGGAGAATATGTATTGTATTAATACCTCATAAAATAATTTAGTATGTATAAAATATAGTTTTATTTTCATTGAAGGATAATAGTATCATAAAAATATATTAATAAATAGAAATGAGAAATAAATAATTCCATTTTAAAAATATATTTTTAAACCATAAGACAGTATGAAAATAAATTTATATGAAACTCAATTTAAAATAAATATTCAAAATATTACTAATACAATTTTCATAAAACAATTTTTTTTATAAATGGTAATTCTTCTTCATGTAAATTATGTTTGTGTTGGAGGATAGTTCTATACAAGTAGTACTTGTTAAAAAGAACATTTTTTTTTCTTTGTAAAATGGTTAGAATAGTATTTTTTTGGAAAATGAGAAGAATTTTCTTTTGTAAACTGTTTCTAAAAAGTAAATTTTTAAATATTTCCTATAATAAATAATTCATAAAAGGATAGAAAAATTAATTTCTTTTAGAAAGCATGTATTTTTATGATGAATGATTTATGACTGAAAGAAAAATGAATTATGATGTTATAAACAATATTTTCACTTATTTTTATTACAAAAGATTGTAAAAATGGAAATATTAAATTAAAAGAATACCAAATTTCCTTAAGATGATAAAATTAAATTTTTATCATAAAATTATTGTCCAATAAATTCCTTTAATATAAATATAAGTATAAAAAATTTCTATAAAAATGATATTGGGAAATAAACCCTTACATTGATCAGAATGTTGATGTGAGATATAATAAAGGAATTAAGTATTAATATAAAAAATAAATCTACATAATACTGGTTAAAATAATTAATTATATAACTAAATGTGATTATACACATACTCATATAATATCAAAGATAAATATGTAGTAATATAACCATATCAAAAGAAATTGAGTTATGCAATACTTTAGAATTTAGTAATTTTTTATGTAAAATCCCCATGGAAGACATATTTCAAATTGAGTAAAAAATAGCATGAGTTATGTATGAATCATGATATAAAATGTTAATGGTTTATTAAAGAGACTCTATTAATGTAATCAGTTTCATAACATTATAATATTTCTCATTGAAATGATGTTGTGAAAAAGTCCATTAGCACACCATTCCTTTTGGTTAAATTTCCATTAACCAAATGAATAGTTCTTTTAAAAATGATATTATCTTATTATATAACCATATTAAAATGTATACTAACATATAAGAACATTTTATAACATCTTTTCACATGTTCATAAATATTATTTTATTTATTTAATTGATTCGTGAGCTAATAACCTTATTTTCTAATTTGTGCATTGTCAAGATAGATCTTGTTCTGCTGAATATTATATAGTTTCATCATCTGTATTATTATAATAATGAAATAATAATAACATATGTTCACCAATTAATCTTTTAAAACTAATCACTGAATATGGTAATGAAAAATGAAGAATGTTAAGATCATGGATAAAATAGGTCGTACACACTCAAGAATAATATTTAAATTATTCAATGAACAGTATGGAAATTAGATAATAAATATTTTATATTTACATAGTGATCATCAGATGATATTATTTTATTAAATATAATTATATATATCATCCATCTAAAGTGGTGTTGAAAGGAGAGTCACATTGCTTCGTGGAGGCAGTATCCCACGTGTACTCGAACAATGATATCATCATATAGTTTAAGATATAAAATGATATATTTTATTTTTTATTGATAAATATTTCATTAATATAACAATTACATCATTTAAAAATAATATATTCAATAAATTTATCTTTATAATCTTGTATGTTATTATTTTTTGAAAGATGAATCACATCGCTTCGTGATGTTGTAGTCTACCGAATAGTCGAGCAATGTTTTTGTATCCCATAAAGAATTGTGTCACGACCCATCCTCAGAGCACGTGCAGTGACTACCCCATGCCCTCCTTCCATAGGCCAGGGGCTAGCGACTAGCACTAAAGGCGTAAATCTCGATAAAAAGAGAAAGGATTTCCTTTGTAAAGTAAACTAACACCACAGAGTACGCAAGCTGAGTAAACAATAAGTAAACTGTGTACAAAAGTGCTGGAAAGTAAATGGGCTAGAATACAAACCCAACTGAATGTAAAGTACAACTGAAAAGAGAGGACAACAGGAGAAAAGTAAAGTAGCAACAACGAGTCGTCCTCTAAAAATCCCACCTGAAGGGTGGGTACAGATATTCTCCTCCGCTCCTCGGCTCTAGCCGTCCGCTCCATGTATGTCTCATCTAGTGATCCACCTCCAGGTACCGTCCAGCTCCATGAGCTCCTACCTCGATCATCATTGTCCGTCGGCTACATCCAACACAACGTAGTGCGGGCATAGCCCATGCATGGGTCAGTATACGCTACTCAGTAGGGACCCCGAGACCCATGAAGGTCTCCCAGAATCCCCTGAAGGTCTCCCAGAATCCATGTATAGTAGTCATTGCTGCCGAACCCACAGAGGATTAGGTATAGTAGTCGTCGCTGCCGAACCCACGGAGGATACAAGTATAGTAGTCATCGTCGTCGAACCCATGGAGGATCCCAGCATGGTAGTCGAACCCATGGAGGATCCCAGTACAGTAGTCGTCCTCGTCGAATCCACGGAGGATTCCAGTACGGTAGTTGTCCTCATCGAACCCACAGCGGATCCCAGTACGGTATTCCTCTTCATCGAACCCACGAAGGATCCCAGTATGGTAGTCATCCTCATCGAACCCACGAGGAATCCCACTACGGTAGTTGTCCTCGTCGAACCCAAGGAGGATCCTAGTACAGTAGTCTATCTCGTCGAACCCACGGAGGATCCCGGTATGGTAGTCGTCCTCGTTGAACCCACGGAAGATCCTAGTACAGAAGTCATCTTCATCGAAGTCACAGCCAGCTCTAGGGTTCCCGCACATAGCATGCTCGATTTTGGGAGGGTCCGCTCCATGAGCCAAGGGGGTCGATACATCAACTGACTTTTAGTCCGTATTTGATGTATCCAAACGTTCCGTTTCGTCAAAAGGAACTCAACGCAACAGACTGCTCGTCAATCGGACGCCCGGACTGTGAGTTATTGGCTTTTTCGTCCCAGGGCCCGGTTGGTTTTTTAAGCTAAAACCAACCCAGCCGTACTATAGCTATGTCCAAACCTCGAGAGTAGTAAGCCAAAAGAATCTTCTCACTAAGAGGAATCCAAAAAAGTTGATGACACGTCAATTAGACATCCAAAGCTCAAGCTATAAGCATTTCCACTGCGAGGGCCCGGTTGGTTTTGTGTTCAAACCAACCCGACCATACCCAATGTTCTTTGAAACCTTGAGTGTGATATAACGAAACGAACCCCTTGATCCAAGGATCTCTATTCAACTGACAGTGCATCGATCGGAGGTCTATAGCCCATTTTATGGGTGTTTGAACGGATCTGTCCAGAAACCAAAGGGTTCGGGCCCGGTCTGACCCGGCCCGATACCCCTGGGTCAGACAGACCTGGCTGGCGCGGCCTAGCCCAACCGGCACAACCCAGCCCGACGTGAGGGTCCAGCCTGGCGCGGGTGGTCCGGATCGGCACGGGTGGTCCGGCCCGATGTGGCTTGTCCAGCCCGGTGTGGGCGCCTGCGTGCTGAGCAGACACAGAAGGGGGGGGGGGGGCTACCCCCCTCATTTTGAAATTGCAGCCCCCACATGGAGGGGCCCACCATTTTCCATCCACCAGGGGTTACGACCCCTAGACATCCCGAAATCCGGCCTGCCGTAATGGCCGGCCGGTGTGCCGCCATGGGACCCCCGTCGGTCCCGCCTTCCGAAGCGCTAGCGGCTGGTGGAGTCTGGCCGCCCTTCCCTGCACCGCCGTGGCCTTAGGCCGTGACCCTTGTCCGACCAGCGAGGTGCGACGGCGCCGCACCCCTCCTGCATGGCCCGACTCCATCCACAACCTCATTCGGCTTCACCAACACGGTGCGACTGCACCGTGGCCCGCTCCGGCCAGGGTTTCCTCGTTCCTGCAGGGTGATGTTGCACTGCACCATCTCTGTTCCAAGCCACAGATAAATTCAAAAAAATTTGGACAAGGTTTGGTCATGTTCGTGCGGTCCGACCTCCCCCGTTATTTTGATAAGAAGAGGCCAATAATTTAACGAAGATTCGTCAAAATAATCTTGACTTGTAAAATCAACCCCTACCTCAAAGAAGTTGATGAAAGATGAGCATTGCGGAAAACATTGTCACAAGGTGAGGCTCTGTATTCGTTGATGGAGATCATTAGAGGAGGAAGAGGCGTCTCCCTTTCTTTGACGTGGAGAGATAATGGAACAATGTGTCGGTGTTTTTCGCATTCTTCAAGGAGGAAGACGAAGTTCTTCAAAGTGTAGAACTCTCCCCCTCTCAACACAATGAAGCAACCAAAATAAAATAAGGCTCTTGCCTTATTTTATTACTTTTGGCAACATTTTAAAAAACATTCAAAAGTTTAATTCATTACATTAATTAAAAGTAGAGTTGACAAAATTAAAAGGAGTGTTAAGTTGTCATCATAAATGTGGAAGAGTTACACAACTCATGTGGGGGGGTTAGAGAATTTAAAGGGGTGGGGTCATGTGGGCCCCAACTCACTAAATCCTATCAATATGAATTAAAATTTTAGTGGGTCCCACCCCAACTCCCACACATGGGTTTAACCACATAAGTGAAATAAAATTTGTAGCACTATTTTATTTCTCTTTATTCGTAATCCACAAATTTTAACAACTCTTTCCGAGTAAATGCAACTTTATTAAAGGTCATATTAAGAAATTATCGATGCTATAGTTTCATCGGTGCCCTCAGATTTCGATTCCGACCACTAGATCAAAAGTTAGAAAAACTCACTCGTTCGTTCATTTAACGTACCCAAAATGAACTTTGGAAATTGAATTTGGGCACACTAGGGATCAGAATCAGGTGCCGTCAGAAACTGCGTACTCGTAAAATCCCAAAGAAATTAATAAAAAAATTCCTTCAAATTTATGGGTCTTTACATTACTCCCACCTCAGGGTTTTACGTCCTCGTAAATATACATCACAAACTAGGGGAACAAATGGGGGTACTGAACAAGAATCTGAGTCACCCGCTCCCATGTGCTCTTCTGGAGGTTCCCGTGCTGCCACCTGATGCGCACTAGAGGAATCGACTACCCACGTAGCACCCGCTTTTATCGATCCTGGATCTCCACCGGGACCTCCGCAAAAGTCTCCCTCTAATCGATGTCCAGCTCCCTATGGTCGATGATATGCATCGGGTCGTGCACATATCTCCTCAGCGGAGATACCTGGAAGACGTCGTGCACTCGGTGCAACTGAGGTGGTAGAGCCAGGCGATAATCCACCTCGCATATCCTGCTGAGAACCTGTAATGGTCCGATGAAGCATGAAGATAACATGCCGCCCTGGTCAATTCTCCATAATCCACATCGAGGTGAGACCTGTAAGAAAACGTAGTCTCCACCCTCGAACTCCATTGGTCTCCGTCTCTTATAAGCATTGGACTTAGTCTTCTTTGTGTAGTCTTCATCCGCTCCTGGATGATCTACACATTCTCCATCGCTGCCTGAACCTTCTCCGGTTCTACACGTACTAACATCAACACTATCCACAAAGGATATTTGAAAAATGGCTAGCTTCTCTGTCGCCACTCCAAGTAGCTGGATGCCCAATCTCCTGCTGAGAGAATCAGCTACTACGTTCCCCATCCCCAGAGTATAGACATCTCAAAGTCATAGTCCTGGAGGAACTAGAGCCATAATCGCTATCTCAAGTTCATGTCCTTCTTAGAGAGTATACACATGAGACTAATGATTTTATGACAATCATAAACCATTCACTCGATGAACAGCAGGTGAGACTAGCTGTTTGTAAGTACTCATCTCCACCCTTCTTCGTCTACGATCTACCAGAGCTACTGAGATTCCTCCTCTACCCAAAAAAGGAAATCTAGTCTAATCCCCTTGATGAACCACGTTCATTTCCTAATATAGTCAATCCTATCATGAACGGTACTATTTCATGCCATGGACAATGTCGTAATGACTCGATGCTACTACCAAGAGATCCAACCGTTACTCTCACCTCCAATGGTCGATTCACATTGTCGGAGGTAGTGTGTGGTCACTAGGTCTCCTCTAGTAGGAATATCGAGAGTGAGGGTCAAGTCAATGGTTTTAACCGAAGCCTCTCAGTATCAACTACAAAGAACTGACAGGGAAGAAAACGTTACAAGAACAAGTGTCATTTATTACTATAGCTAAATGTACAAAGACATAAAGCATCAAAAACATAAACAAAGATAGAAGCATCATGAACAAAAGTCTCCATTTCTGGAGATAGTCCCGCTTATGCCTGTCTTTTCCCGGAGCTCCATGGTCATAGGCCTCAACTGCCTGAAGCTGAACTCTCCCATGACCACTCGTTCCCTTCCGTCGGGGTGGTTTTCCTGGTGGTGGTGGTGGTAGAGCCTCAAAGTGTCACCCACAATCCACACTACTCCACGGACATGGTACAGGACCCATTCATCCGGGTTTGAACCTTTGAGCAGGGACTGAGGCATGAGATCAGGGATTAAATGATCTCCATCAACATCCCAACGTAATCACAAAGAAAACATTGAAACACACATGCAATCAATGTTTTCGTGCACTGTGTCGGAAATCATAAGTCAGTGTCCTGGTGTATGGATACGTCAGCCGCCACACCAACAATGGACACCCTGGACTGATAACCACACTCAACACATTTAACACCATTGCTTCACATAGAAGAAAGTTTAGATTCATGAGTTCTATGGTAGAACGAAACTCCTATGATACAAATTTGTCACGACCCATCCTCGGGTCCCATGTCATGACTACCTCAAGCCCGCCTTCCATAGGCTAGGGGCTGTCGACTACAACCAAAGGCGTAAATCTCGATAAAAAGGGAAGGAATTTCATTTATAAATTATACTAACACCACTGAGTACGTAGGCTGAGTAAACACTAAGTAAAATGTGTACAAAAGTAAGTGATGGAATGTAAATGGGCTAGAATACAAACCCAACTGAAAGTAAAGTACAACTGAAAAGAGAGTACAACAATAGAAAAGTAAAGAAGCAGCACAGAGCCGTCCTCTAGAAATCCCACCTGAACGGTGGGTACATACAGTCTCCTCCGCTCCTCGGCTCTAGCTGTCCGCTCCGTGTACGTCCTGTCCAGTGATCCACCTCCAGGTACCGTCCAGCTCCACGAGCTCCAACCTCGATCAGCACAGTCCGTCTTCTGCATCCAACACAACGTAGAGCGGGCATAGCAAGTGCAGGAGTGACTATACGCTACTTAGTAGGGACCCTGAGACCCCCAAAGGTCTCCCAGAATCCACAAAGGATCAACCACAAAGGAAAGATACAATCACGAAGTAACAACCAACTCTTCTTAGGTATATCCCCATACATATACCTAAGTCATCAATTCCAGCTCGGCTCCAGCACATGTGCCCAAGTACAACCAAGTCCACACAAGAAAACATAACCCATTCCACATAGGAATGCTCAGCCCAATCCACACAGGAAAGCACAACCCAATCCAAACAGGAAAGCACAACAATCATATAGATGATAATGATTGTAATTTCTGACTCATCTCACACAGGTATCCATTTACAAAGAAGGGTGGAGATGATTAGATGTAACCTCTTAATCATCTCCTCTGCCGAACCCACATAGTATCCAAGTATAGAAGTCGTCGCTGCCGAACCCACGAGGGATCCAAGTATAGTAGTCGTTGCTGCCAACCCCACGATGGATCCAAGTATAGTAGTCATCGTCGTCGAACCCACAGAGGATCCCTTCATGGTAGTCGAACCAATGGAGGATCTCAGAATCGTAGTCGTCCTCGTCGAACCCACGGAGGATCCCAGTACGGTAGGCGTCCTCGTCGAACCCACCGAGGATCCCAATATGGTAGTCATCCTCATCAAACCCACGGAGGATACCTATATGGTAGTCATCCTCATTGAACCCACGGAGCATCCCAGTACGGTAGTCTTCCTCATCGAACCCATGGAAGATCCTAGTACGGAAGTCATCTTTGTCACAGTCACAACCAACTCTAGGGTTACCGCACACAACATGCTCGATTCTGGAAGGGTCTGCTCCACGAGCCAAGGGGTTCGATACAGAAACGGACATGTATTCCATATTTTATGTATTCCAAGGTTCCGTCTCATCAAAAGGAACTCAACACAACAGACGACGCGTCAATCGGACGCCCGGTCTAAGAGTTATTGGCTTTTTCATCCCAAGGGCCTGGTTGGTTTTCTTAAGCTAAAACCAACTCGGCCAAACTCTATCTATGTCCAAACCTCGAGCGGAGTAAGCCAAAAGAACCGTCTCACTAAGACGAATCCAACAAAGTTGACGGCACGTCAATCGGACGTTTGGAACTCATGTTATAAGCATTTCCGCTCCGAGGGCCCGGTTGGTATTGTGTTCGAACCAACCTAGTCATACCCCATGTTCCCCTAAAACTTGGGTGTGATATACAAAAATGACCGGCTTCATCCCAAGATCACTACGCAACTGACGTTGCCTTGATCGGAGGTCTGTAGCCCATGTTATGGGCATTTGAACGGATCTGTCCGGAAACTAGGGGGTTCGGGCACAGTCCGACCCCGCCCGATACCCCTGTGTCGGCCCGAACCAGGTCGGGTCCGGCCCGTTAAGGTGTGTCCTGGAGCGGGGGTCTGGCCCCGTATGGGTGGCCCGGCCCGGCGTGGGCGGCCCGGTCCTGTGCGGAGGCTCGCGCGCTGTGTGGACGTGGAAGGGGGTGGGGGGGCATTGCCCCCCTTGTTTTGAAATAGCGGCCCCACATGGAGGGGCCGACCCTTTGCCAGCCGCTGGGGGTTACAACCCCGGGACTTCCCGAAATCTGGCCTCCCATAATGGCCAGCCGGTGTGCCATCGTGGGACCCTTGCGTGTTCTGCCTTCCGAAGCGCCGACGACCGGCTGAATCCGGCCACCCTTCCCTGCACCGCCTCGGACTTAGGCTGCGGCCCTTGTCCGACCAGTGCGTCACGACGGTGCCACTCCCCTCCATCATGGCCCGGCTCTAGATGTAGCCTATTTCGGCTTCACCAACATGGAATAACAGCACCACTCTCCTTCGCCGCTGCCCGCTCCGGCCGCAGTTTCTTCATTCCCGTGGGGTGCCGTTGCACAACACCGCCTCTGTTCCAAGCCATGAAGAAATTCAACAAAAAGGGGAGGAGGTTTGGCCTTGTTCATTCGGTCCAACCTCCTCCTGTTATTTTGATAACAAGTGGCCAATAATTTAATGAAGAATCGTCAAAATAATCTTGAATTGTAAAATCAACCCCTACCTCGATGAAGTTGAAGAAAGACGAGCGTTGCAGAAAACAGCATCGCGAGGTGAGGCTCCGTATACGTTGACGTAGATCGTCCGAGGAGGAAGCAACGTCTCCCTTTCTTTGACGTGGAGAGATGATGGAACAACGTGTCGGGGTTCTTCACATTCTACAAGGAGGAAGACGAAGTTCTTCCAAGTGTAGAACTCTCCCCCTCTCAACACAACGAAACAACCAAATTAAAATAAGGCTCTTGCCTTATTTTATTACTTTTTCCAACATTTTAAAAAATATTTAAAAGTTGAATTCATTACATTAATTAAAAGTAGAGTTGAAAAAATTAAAAGGAGTGTTAAGTTGTCATCATAAATGTGGAAGAGTTACACAACTCATGTGGAGGGGGTTAGAGAATTTGAAGGGGTGGGGATCATGTGGGCCCCACGTCACTAAAACCTATCAAGAGGAATTAGAATTTTAGTGGGTCCCACCCCAACTTCCACACATGTGTTTAACCACTTAAGTGAAAAAAAATTTATAGCACAATTTTATATCTCTTTATTCTTACTCCATAAATTTTAACAACCCTTCCTGAGAAAACGCTACTCCAATAAAGGTCATCTTAAGAAATTACCGGCACTGCGGTTTCATCGGTGCCCTCAGATTTCAATTCCGAGCACCGGTTAAAAAGTTATAAAAACCCGCTCATTCGTTCACTGAACGTACCCAAGCTAAACTTCGGAAATTGATTCTGGGCACATCATTCCTCGGAATCAGGTGCCGTCAAAAACTGCATACTCATAAAATCCCAAAGAAATTAAGAAAAACGTTTCCTTGAAATTTATGGGTCTTTACAAATTGAAATTAATATATAATATATATATATATATATATATTATATAATGAATATAATGAAATAAATATTTTATTAATATAATAAATTTACTTTATATCAATCATTATACCAAACCATGAGAGGTGGAAATGTAATAACAAATGACATTCGTTCTTGAAGTTGTAGTCTGTCGTACACACGAAAGATGATTTCATAACATATTTGTTGTCAGTGGGGATGGTAGTAGTTTTGAACAATATTTTTAAAAAACTAAAAAAATGTAACCCAATATGTTTACTATGTAATTATATTTTAATGATTATTTATGTCGGTTGAGAGTGAAATTAAATAACGACCTTCGTTAAAGAACATTACCTCTTCTTCAAGCACCCTCTATATATTTTAACCAAAATTCATCAAAGGATGGATTAATTCCAGAATTATGGATTATATGATTATATAATGAAATTTACAAATTGATTTTGGATTCTCTTGGAATAACCAAAATGTTTTGAGAGTGTGAGTATTAGAGAGGGTTTTGCCTTATATAAGTGAGGTGAGTGGCAAAATTGTTATTTTTTTAAAAGATCGAATAACACTAACTTTTTACCATGAAGGGTTCTAAAAACCATTAATTATTAAAATTATATATATATAGGTTGTATATATGTATATAAAATATACTGTTGACATATTTTTTAGTCGGTTTAACCCTTATTGTTTTAGTTTCACACTTGGTAAACTAATATTTTCCCAAAACATGATAATTACATTTTTATGTTATCACAATTCCTATTATAGATAAATTATTTTCAAATTAATAGAAATTATATATAATTATTCATAATAATAATGATTCAATTTCCCAAAATTCTATATATATATTCCAAAAAAAACTTTTAAAATATTCACGTAGACACAAAGTGAAGGAAGTTTTGAAACGGAAAATGTTTAAAAGTTAAGAATGTTATTATATATAAAATCAGTATTAAAATTAATCCAATAACGTAATTTGGAATAATGTTTATAATATTTTACTAATTTTACATTAAAATTAATTAATAATATACTTTTTCATTAAAAATAAAACATAAAAAATAGTTTTCAATTTAAATTTAATATTTCACACTAGCAATAAAAAATGTAACATTTCAGAAAAATACAAAATATTCACCTTAAGAAAATTTTAATATGATTTTTTCAATTATTAATTATATTTTTAAATATAATTATTCTAAATGTGTTGAAAATAAATTTTATATTATGAGAGACTAAACCAACTTTTAGAAATATTTTATTTTTTTTCAGAATATGAATCATTATAATTAATATTATTCTTATTTTATTCCTAAGTAGTGGATAAAAAATAAATATTTATTCAGGTAGAGAACAAATACATTTAATAATTTATTTTTTATTATTCAATGTCAGATATTTAACATCATGATTATAACTATATATTGTATTATAACTCATTTACACACATCATTTTTTGTTCTAAAATATATTAACGGGATTAAATTTAATGAAATATAATTTTTGTATATTTATGATATATGGTTTATCCATCATGTGATATAAAATTAAATTATCTTATTTTATAATTTTGGGTATATACATTTTCCCCATCTTAATTAAATTTTATCCTCAAAATTAAAAGTTATGCATGGTAACCAAAGGTTAGATATTTGAAAACAGTTTTATTGGAATTCCCCATCCCCAAAAGTGTTAATAATACATCTCCTTAATAAGAAATAATAGTTTGTAAAAATATCACATGGAATAACACATAAATAATATTTCATGTATGGTAGTCTTAAAATAATGATATTTTGGTAAATATATTTTTTCTTAATTTATTCAATGCAATATGCTTCATTTAACCCAACACTAAATATAAATTGTGTTATAAGAAATATGTAACCTCAAAAGTAAGTAAAGAATAATATATTTTCATATCTATGTATATTTATGAATTCGATAGTGTTTTAGAGGCTTAAAATGAGAATAAATCCAATCTTAAGCATTGAATTCTCTAATATTTTTAAAAGATTGTTTTACCTCCTTTTGAAGGTGAAACATTTTTAAATCCATATTTTGACAATTTTATAAGAAATATTTGTCAAAATATAGTTATTAATTAGTTTTGGGACATTTAAATTTACATTGGATAAATTTTAGGTATTTTTCTGACAATGTTCATTTTTTTAAGAATAGTGAAAAATACTGCATTTTACATCAAAACTGCCTTTTCATCTAATTGAATTATATGGATAGTTTGTCCTTTTAATTGGTTTGAAAGTTTAATTAGAATATATTTTTAACATTTAATCCAATTTTGTTCAGTGTAAATAATTTCACTTTGGAATTGGGCATAAACAAGTGTCAAACCTTTGATAAATACTGTTTCTAAAAAAACCGCTATTTGTTTTGAAAACGGGAATTATTTTTAAATTAATTACTGAAATTTCAATGTTTGTAATTTTTTAAAATGGATTCCATATTTGGAATCATAAGGTCCCAATTATGCAATTAAGACTCTTGTATTTGGACATTATGAATAGTAACAACGGTAATTATCTTTAATTATCGTGATTAATTAGTAATTCGATAGTAAAGGTTAATAAAATAATATCATAATAATATAAAATGACCCAAAAATGTGTCTTAATGCTACTGGTTGTGTCACGGAAGACCATGATATTCCTTGTGCCAACTTTGGGACCCCATGGAATCGGTTTTCTGTGATAGTGACATTTTATCTTTTTATTTTTTAAGATAGTTAAATATAACAATAGTATGTAACAACTAAGTAAAAAAAATTTCAATTTGTCTACTTAAATTATCTCTTATACGATATATATTCATCGCAAATCTAAAAATATTTCTTACATCATGGTATTTTTTTAATAATTTTTGACATTAAATTAATTAATTTATTTATGACACCATGATGATGCAGTGATTACCTCATTAATGAACGATTTAAATAAAATGAAAATACAATGTACAATCTAAGATGTACACTTGTCAAAAACCTATTGTATGGGTGTATTTCTAACCCTTATCACCTTATCCTTGAAATATATCATTGTGGGACCTTTAAAATCCTAAACCTATTTTAAAATAAATTAACATTTCATGAATTTCCAAGAGTTCCCCTCCTCCCTCTTATAAAAGGCCCCCAACTATACGCCTTACCCACACCTATTGATCCATTGGCTCAGCCAAAATCTGATGATTTTATCTCTCCACATCCCACTCTTCATCATAGAAGTCTTACCTGAGTTATAAAGCTCTTCAAGAAACCTTTTTGGTTCAAACCAAGGGGAGTTATCCGATTTAAAGGTAATGTCTTCTGTTATGTTCTTAAGATTTATTTTGTTTCTCCAACCTCCTAAAATATTTTTATTCCTTTCTTTTTTAACAAAACTAGTATATTCAATATAATATGATGTTGTTATGAGAATGATTTGATTTACACTTACACACACTTCTGTATAATGGTTAAAGAACATGTTGTTTCTGTGAGTGGCGAATTACTGCCTCACGAAATGATGATTGTTCAATCTTTTTTTAACACCTCTCATGGTGGCCATTAAGATTTCACTATATTTATATATGATATATATTATGTTTATGTTTTCCTTATGCTTATATATTTTTATTTATGTCATACCTTTAGGGTTTCCAATATGGGTAAACGCGATAATTTCATTTTAGGAAGTGTGGACTATCTCCCCCTCAAATTGATTTGATTCGTTAATGCCATTTGTGGAACGTATAAAGGATAGAGTTAATGGTATTAAATATGATATCATACTATAATTATAATATACCATTATATCATTATTATATCATTCCATTAAATACAAAATTGAAATGAAAGTAGCGTTCATGCGTACGTATGGCTTACCATCTCCATGAACGGTGCATTTCAATTCATACCTCTAAATGCTATGTAATATTATAAATGAATATATATAATTGATATATATTATATATATTATATCTAAATCATGAATATAATTCTGGATATAATGGATATTCTTCCACATGAACAACTTGTAATTATAAGAATTTTATTTTTGGCTCAAGTACCAAAGATCGGCAAAAGGACCGTTATTAACTTAAATAATTACATAATGTTCATAACATGGTAATAAGTTATATAAAAGGAATAATGAACTTGAAAAAGGTTCTTAAGAAATTAGAAATTAACTCGAGTTTATTTTTCAGGATATTGAAGAACGATCGAGTCAATTCGGACACGAGGTAAGGGGCTTCGTCTCAATCTCCTTTCATTGAGGCATATTTTGTTTTATACACAAAATTATTTTATAAGATGTATAAAACCCTTTGACTTTTAATTTTATTCAAAAGGAATTTTTTTATATGAATTATTTTACTAAATGAAAAAAGGGAATGTTTTAGTCTTATGTATGCGGCGACAATGACTTCTCTGCCACCGTGACCATTATTTGAGTTTCGTCTTCCTCTACAAGCCATAACGTTTTTTAATGAAAAATAAATACCATGTTTTACTTTTATTTTATTGAAAATGGTTTTGATAATTTTTTGATTATATCAATGAGTGGTATTGATATCTTGTGATTGAAATGTGGAAATTTTATATTTCCTTTATGCATGTTTTATGTGATACGATTATGTTATGGTTCTTGGGAATTGTTTATGAAGATGGGTGGTTCCATGATAAACTATGGGAGGGTGAGACTGTGATAGATCTCCAATGCATTGGGTAACGTGAAGGAGTTAAATGCTAAGGTTTCATCGAAGAGATTTAGAGAATACACTGTAATGGGTATTCCCAACGTAACCACGAGGGTTACTTCCTATGTAAGAATGTTATGAATGCCTCAAGTTACCTTTATTTCTTTTTTTCTATGAGTTATTCATAAACCTTATGATTTCATGGGGTATGTTAAAGTTATTATGTTTATGGGTAAAGTATGTTTTCAAATATTCTTAGGTATACATGGACTAAGGTTTTCTTTCCATGTTTTTATACCACTTACTGAGCTTTTTATGCTCATCCCATGTTTTTGAAATGTTTTTCATAGGACAAGGGAATGTTACATGATATGATGATAGTGTCAAGGATGTGTCACGAAATAATACATGTTTTGTTTTAAATATGTTTCCTTTGATGGGAAAAAATATATACTATCTTTTATGTAACCACATTATTTAAATGTGGAATATAATACATAATTTATGATCTAATTATCTAAAACTCTAAACCTGAAAAGATCCTCAATGTGTATTCTTATAATAACTCAAGATTAAGAAATGTTTAAGTCGGGGGCCTTATAGTTGATATCAGAGGTCAGTTTAAATAAATTTAGGAGTTAGAATTCTATTATATGATTATCCAAAAATATTTTTTTATGGTCAAATTTAAATGATATTGCATTTGAAGATTACCATGTTGCGTCATCTAAGACATGTTTGTTCATAATGGTTTTCCACAGAGGAAACACGGAAGCAGTGCTAGGAAGGATTACAGAAGGAAATGGCCATTCGAATCAGTATCCTGAGATGGTTGGAATCGGAACTGAATAGTTTTTTTTAGTAACAACGCTGTTGACTCAAGGGATAGATGGTGGTGGTATCCATGCATGAGATCTGCCAGATCAACTGCAGAGGAACATGTTAGTGGTTGAACATTTTATGAGGCAACACCCTCCATCATTCAGAGGGTGATCTGACCCAGTTCTTGCTGACAGGTGGATTAAAGCACTGGAGAAGATTTTTGATGGCATGGGATGTTCAGAAAATAAAAAGATTATTCATGTTGTTTACCGTTTGGAGGGTGAAGCAGATCAGTGCTGGTAGATGGTTAAAAATATCAGGGACACTAATGAGATTGATACTCTTGACTAAGATGAATTCAATGGTATGTTTCTTGAGAAATATTTTCCTAAGGCTATTCGACTTAGGATGGAAAAAAATCTTGGAATTGAGGCAAGAGGACAACTCAGTGGCTGCTTATGAAGAAAAGTTCACTCGATTGGAATGGTATGCTCCAAATTTTATTTGAGACCTTGATAGTAAAATCAATTGTTTTTACTCAGGATTAAAGCCAAAATATCGAAGGGAATTAGCTTCTCGTGATTTGAAAAGTTATGAAATGCTTGTTTGATGTGCTGAGGAGGTTTAAATGGAGTTTTATGGTGCTCAAGAGTTTTATAACAACCAACAGAAGAAGAGACCGACGTGGCAGGAGAAAGGGAAGAATCCTTCAAAAAGGTCTGATGGTATGAAAAATAAGTTTTTAGTTTGTGATAAATGTGGTAAAAAACATTATAGGGAATGTCTTTTGAATTCTGGAAAGTGAAACCGATGTGGTAAGATGGGAGATAAGGCTCTTAATTACACTAGAAAAGATCTGGGTGATTATAAGACCAAATTTGATTTAGAGTTAGTGAAATGTTTCAAGTGCTATGAGATGGGTCATTATGCAAACGAGTGTCTGGCAAAGAGCTCGAATGGTGGGAAGTAGTAAGACTACAACCCAAAAGGGGTGGTGAAATCCTTTGAAACTACTTCAGCAGATGTTGGGCCATCAAATTGAGTGGTATCAGGTACTTTGTTTTTTCATATTATGATAGTTTGATGTTTGATTCAGGGTCTTCATATTCTTTCATCTCTGAAAACTTTTCTAGTAAATTGGGAATTCCATCTCAATAAATGACAATGGAACTTGTGGTAAAAACACATGGGGGAAGTGTTGATGAAAAAAAAGAATTTATAAGAATCTTCCTATTCTTATTCGTGGAAAGAACCTGCTTGCAAACCTTATTGTTTTACCTCTAGTATAGTTTGATGGTATCCTGCTTATAGATTGCCTCTCTATTTACCATGATAACATTGATTGTAGAGCTAAATAAGTTTCTTTTCAGAAATAATTTCAGTTCTTGTAGAAGAATGAACGCTTACTGTTGATAATATATCTAGAGGCTAAAAAACATTTAAAAGATGGAAATGAATGTTACCTTGAAAATATTGTGGAAAATAAAGGAACTATTCAAATTAATGATGTGCCAGTGGTAAATGAGTATCCTGATGTTTTTTCAGATGAGTTGCCTAGAATAATACCAGATTGGGACGATGAATTTACTGTTGACTTAGTTCATGATGCTAAGCCAATTTCAAAACCCCCTTATTTAACGACTCAAACTGAACTTTTAGAGATGAAGGAGAAATTTCAAGATTTATTAGTGAATGGTTTCATTCGACCTATCACATCACCATGGGGTGCACGTGTCTTATTTGTTAAAAAGAAATATGGTTCAATGAGACTTTGCATTTATTATAGTGCCTTGAATGACATCATTGTTATGAACACATATCCTTTGCCTCATATTGATGATTTATTTGATCAGCTCCAGGGAGCTCAGTATTTTTCAATGATTGTCCTGAGAGTAGGGTACCATCATTTGATGGTAAGGGAAGCAGATATTCTGAACATCGTGATTCATACAAGATATGGCCATTATGAATTTGTATTTATTCCTTTTGGGTTAACCAATGCACCTACTGTATTCATGGACTTTATGAATAATATTTTCAATTAGTTCTTGGATATGTTTGTGGTTGTTTTCATTGACGATATTTTGGTGTTTTCTAAATGTAAATAGGAGCAGGAAAGTCATTTAATGGTTGTTTTTCAAATAGGAAAAGAAAAAAAATTGTATGGGAAATTCAGTAAGTGTGAGTTTTGGTTGCAACAATTTTCTTTCCTTGGTCACATTGTTTCTAAAGATGGGATAATTGTTGATCCTACAAAAACAAAGGTTGTTGATGAATATCGAAGACCCACAAATGTTACTAGGATTCGTAGTATTCTGGATTTTGCCGGCTATTACTGATAGTTTGTTAAAAGAATTTCAAGGTTATCTAGTCCAATGACAGAGCTAACTCGGAAGGGTTTTAAGTTTAGTTGGACAAAATAATGTGATTATTGTTTTCAGGAATTGAAAATAATATTGGTGAATGCTTCAGTTTTGGAAATACCTTCTAGGAATTGTGAGTTTGTTATCTACAGTGATGCTTCATTGAAAGGACATGGTTGTGTCCTAATTCAGAATGATCAGGTAATTTCTTATGCTTCTCGATAGTTGAAAAGTCATGAGGTAAATTACCCTACACATGATTTGGAATTAGCTATAGTTGTATTAACATTAAAAATTTGGAGGCATAATTTGTATGGTGTAAAGTGTGAAATATATACTGATCACAAATGTTTAAAGTATATATTCACTCAGAAAGAATTGAACATGAGACAGACGAGATGGCTAGAATTAATCAAGGATTTTGATTGTACAATTCATTACCATCCAGGAAAATAAAAGAAAGTGGATGATTCTTTGAGTCAAAAAAGTAATGCTTCATTAACAATGTTACATTTGGAACATGATCCTTTGGTTAAAGATTTGATGAACTTTGGAATAGATGTTGTTGGTTCAAGATGTTCTTCTATTTTGTTTCAGGTATCAGTGAAATCATCTCTATCAGACAGAATTAAGAAAGCTTAGATGCAAGATAGTGAGTTGCAGAAAAAGGTAGAGCTGGTTCAGAAGGGTATGTTACCTAAAGTCAACATTGATAATGATTGTGTTTTGAGATTTGGGAAGAGATTGTGGGTGCCTTGTGATTCACATTTGAAGATAGAGTTGTTATGTGAAGCTCATAGTTCATCATTTTCAGTTCATCCAGGCACTACTAAGATGTATAGAGATCTTCGAGAGTATTACTGGTGGGATGGAATGAAAAAATATATTATTGATTTTACTGTGAAGTGTTTGACTTGTCAACAGGATAAAGTAGAGTGGAAATTACCTAAAGGGATGCTCCAGCATTTACCAGTACTAGAGTGGAAATGGGAGATTATATCCATAGACTTCGTTGTGGGATTTCTGAAGTCACCTCGAGCTAATAATGCAATCTCGGTAATTATTGACCACTTGACTAAATCTGCTCATTTCCTTGCTATACAAGATACTTTCTCCCTAGATCAACTTTCTAATTTCCATATTAAAGATATAGTCTAGTTACATGGAGTTCCCCTCTCAATTGTATCTGATCTTGATCCCAGGTTTACTTCTAACTTTTGGAAAGTACTTTAGAATTGGTTGGGTACTGAATTAAATTTTAGTACAGCTTTTCATCCTCAATTAGATCGGAAGTCAGAATGAACAATTCATACTTTGGAGGATATGATACGTTCTTCTTTGATATATTATCAGGGATTTTGGGACCAAAATCTTTCTTTGGATGAGTTTTCTTATAATAATAGTTTTCATTCTAGTATAAATATGGCACCATTTGAGGCATTATATGGGAAGTGGTGTCGAAATCCAGATTTTGGGATGAAGAGGGTGAAAGGAAGTTGATGGGACCAGAATTGGTAGAAGAGTTGGAAAAAAAAAGTTCTGCTGATATAGAAACACATGAGAACAGCTCAGAGTAGGTTGAAAAGTAATGCATACAACAGGATGAAGGATCTCTCTTTTGAGCTATGTGATCATGTCTTCCACAAAGTTTTACATTAGAAAAGTGTGATGCGTTTTGGTATGAATGGAAAGCTGAGTCCAAGGTTCATTGGACCATATAAAATTCTGGCTAGATTTGGATCAGTTTCTTACCGAGTGGATTTCCCGCAGAGTTTATCTCAGGTACACAATGTTTTTGATGTTTCATTGTTAAGGAAGTACATGCCAGATTCATCTCATGTTTTGAGTCCAGAGGTAGTTCAGCTGGAAGAGAATATGTCTTATGAGTATCAACCAGTCCAGATTCCTGACCACAGGGAGTAAGCATTGCAGAATAAGGTGATTCATCATTTAAAGGTTTTATGGAAAACCACATGATTGAAGAGGAAACTAGGGAATCTGAAAATGCAATGAGGGATAAATACCCCAACTTATTCAATAAGTAAAAAAATTACGGGGAAACAATTTTATAAAGGGGGAAGTATGTAACATACCAAGTAAGTAAATAATAATATATTTTCATATCTATGTCTATTTATGAATTAGATAGTGTTTTAGAGGCTTAAAATGAGAAAAAATCCAATCTTAAGCATTGGATTCTCTAATAATTTTAAAAGATTGTTTTACCGCCTTTTGATGGTGAACCATTTTTAAATATATATTTTGACAAATTAATAAGCTATATTTTTCTAAATAAAATTATCATTTAGTATTGGGACATTGAAATTTACTTTGGATAATTTTTCATAATTTTCTAACAATGTTCATTTTATTATGATTAGTGAAAAATACTACATTTTACTTCAAAACTGTTTTTTCATCTAATTTAATTATATGGATAGATTTTCATTTTAATTGGTTTTAAAGTTTAATTAGAATATATTTTTACCATTTAATCCAATTTTGTTCATTGTAATTAATTTCACAATGGAATTGGGCATAAACAAGTGTCAAACTTTTGATAGATATTGTTTTAAAAAAAACCCGCTATTTGTTTTGAAAATGGGAATTATTTTTAAATTAATTACTAAAATTTAGGTGTTTATAATTTGGTAAAATGGACCCATATTTGGAATTATATTGTCCAAATTATTTAAGACTCTTTTTTTAGGACATTATGAATAGTAACGACAGTAATTATCTTTAATTATCATGATTAATTAGTAATCGGGTAGTTAAGTGTAATAAAATAATATCATAATAATAAAAATTGACCCCAAAATGTGTCCTAATGCTACTGGTTGTGTCCTGGATGACCATGGGATGCCTTGTGCCAACTTTTGGACCCCGTTTAATCACTTTTGTGTTACAGTGACATTTTATCTTTTTATTTT
This sequence comes from Viscum album, assembly GCA_963277665.1. Lineage (NCBI taxonomy): Eukaryota > Viridiplantae > Streptophyta > Magnoliopsida > Santalales > Viscaceae > Viscum > Viscum album. Next base: position 1,295,021,174 of record OY728130.1, on the reverse strand, counting down.
TAAAGAAGGTAAAATATAACAAAAGTATGTAGCACATAATTAAATAAATTTTAATTTTGTCTAAATAAATTATATCTTAGACAATAATAAGTAATTGGAAACAAAAAATGATTTCCTAAATCCTGGATTTTTTTTATAATTTTTAGGTATTAAATAAATTAATTAATTTATGACACCATGATGATGCAACGATTACCTCATTAATGAAGGATTTAAATAAAATGAAAAGTTAATGTAAAATATAATACATAAAATTGCCAAAAACCTATTGAATGGATTTATTTCGAACCCTTATCACCTTATCCTCGAAATATATCATTTTGGGACCATTAAAGTCCAAAACTCACTTTTAAATAAAGTAAAATTTCATGACATTCCAAGAGTTCCCCTCCTCCCTCTTATAAAAGGCCCCCACCTCTACCCCCTTACCCACACCGATAAAGACATTGGATCGGTCAAAATCTACTCATTTTATCTCTCCACATCCCTGTCTTCATCATAGAAGCCTTACCTTAGGCAGAAATATCTTCAAGAAAACCTTTTGGTTCAAACCAAGGGGAGTTATCTGATTTAAAGGTAATGTATTCTATTATGTTCTTTTGTTTTATTTTTCTTCTCCAACCCCCAAAACTCATTTTATTCCTTTCTTTTGAAACAACACTAGTATCTTCAATATATAATGGTGTTGTTATGATAAGGACTTGATTTAAACTTATACACACTTCCGTATAATGGTTAAAGAACATTCTATTTCTGTGAGTGGAAAATTACTGCCTCACGAAACGATGATTGTTCAATATACTTTTAACACCTATAATGGTGGATATTAAGAGGTTACTATATTTATACATGATATATATTATGTTTATGATTTCATTATGCTTCTGTATTTTTTATTTATGGCATACCTTTATGGTTTCCATTATGGGTAAATGCGATAACATAATTTTAGGAAGTGCGGACTACCGCCCCCTCAAAGTGATTTAATTTGTTAATGCCATATGTGGGACATATAAAAGATGAAGATAATGTTATTACATATGATATCATACTGGAATTATAATATACCTTTATATCATTACGATTTCCTTCCATTAAATACGAAATAGGAATTCAAGGACCGTTCATGTGTATGTACGACTTACCGTCTCCATGAACGGTGCATTTCATTTCTTACCTCTAAATGTTATGAAATATTATAAATGAATATATAAACTAGATATATCTGTTATATATGATATCCATTTCATGAATATAATTCTGGATATAATGGATATTTTACCACATGAACAACTAGTAATTATACGAAGTTTATTTTTGGCTCAAGTACCAAAGATCAACAAAATGACCGTTATTAAATTAAATAATTACATAATGTTAAAAACATGGTAATAAGAGATATAAAAGGAATAATGAACTTGAAAAATGTTCTTAAGAACGTATAAATTAACTCGAGTTTATTATTTTGGATATTAAAGAACGATCGAGTCAAGTCGGACACGAGGTAAGGGACTTCGTCCCAATCTCCTTTCATTGAGGCATATTTTGTTTTATACAAAACATTATTTTATATGTTGTATAAAACCATTTGACTTTTGATTTTATTCAAAAGGAATATTTTTATACAAAACTTTTTATTAAACAAAAAAATAGAATGTTTTTGTCTTACGTATGCGGCGACAACGACTTCTCTGCCGCCGTGACCATTATTTGAGTTTCGGCTTCCTCTACAAGCCATAACATTTTTTAATGAAAAATAAATACCACGTTTTACTTTTAATTTATTGAAAATGGTTTTGATAATGTTTTTATTATATAAATTTTTTGTATTGATATATTTTGATTGAAGTGTTGAAATGTTATTTTTCCTTTATGCATGTTTTATGTGATACGATTATGTTATGGTTCTTGGGAATTGTTTATGAAGATGGGTTGTTCCATGATAAAATAAGGGAAGGTGAGCCCGTGATAGCCCTCCAATGCATTGGGTAATGCGAAGGAGTTAAACGCTATGGTTTCTCTAAAGAGATTTAAGGAATATACTATCACGGGTATTCCAAATGTAACAACAAGGGTTACTCCATACGTAAGAATGTTATGAATGCATCAAGTTAGCTTTATGTATTATGTTTTCTAGGAGTTATTCATAAACCTTATGACTTCATGAGGTATATTAAAGTGCTTATGTTTATTGGTAAAGTATGTTTTCAATTATTCTTATATATACTTGGACTAAGGTTTTCTTTCCATATTTTTATACCCCTTATAGAGATTTTTATGCTCATCCCATGTTTTGGAAATGTTTTTCATAGGTTAAGGGAAAGGTACATGATGTGATGATAGTGTCGAGGAAGTGTCAAGAAAGAATCCATGTTTTATTTTAAATATGTTACCTTTGATGGGAAAAATGAATATTTTCTTTCATGTGAACACCTTGTTTAAATGTGGAATGTAATGCATGATTTATGATCTAAATATCTAAAACTCTAAACCTGAAAAGATCCTCAGTGTGTATTCTTGTAGTATCTCATGATTAAGTATTGTTTAAGGCTGTGGCCTTATAAAAGTAGTATGGATCGATTGAATTTAATGAATATCTACATTATTAATTTTGGACGAAAACTATTTCATTAACTTATTGTCCATGAAAAACAATGTTTTTCTTTTGTAATAAATAATGCTCAGTTCATTCGATAACATATGTTCTACATAAGACCCTGTATAACAAACCTATTATATAATATTAATAATATTATTAACATATTGTTATAGTTTTCAACTATCCATTGTAATGGCTATTAGGAATATGAATAATTAAATTATAAAAATATAGTTTACACTAGTATATAAGTATAATTATTTTATGACCAATTAACTAGACATTAAAATAAAACCCATTTGAAAATTTATGAATTTTTTTAGTGGAAAACTATATTTATGAAATAAAACATTTTTACTATAATAAATTCATTAAATTCCATTGAATGAATTATTTTAATGAAAATATATATTAATATTATATCTAATAAAATATTTATAATTCCTCTTATGTCTTTCATAGACCCGATTTTAGAATAAAACCATTTTTTAGAATAAATATTCATATTTTTCTAAAAAGTAATTTTACTACCTTTTAATGGAGTATCTATTTAAAATGATGTTTTGGAAAATATGATATTTTCATTTCTATAAATATAATTTAATTTTATATATCACAATGGAAATGTTATCTTAAGGTGATGTTTTTGAATTTTCGTGAGAAGTTCTTTTTAGAAAATAGTGAAAAATACTGAATTTTTATGAAAAGCATAATTTATTCTAATATATTTACATGGTTAAATAATCTTTAAATTATGTTTTAAAGTACAATTAGATCATTTATAAACTAATTAATCCACTTTAGGTTATTGTAACCAATATTACCTTGCAATTGTATTTAAGTACATTCTATTCTTATGAATTATTTCACATTAAAAACCCATCATCCCATCCTATTTAGGGAGTGATATTAAATTATTCTTTTCCACTAATGTGAATAAAATTTTGAAAAATGTATTCCATATTTTAAATCAGAATAATTTATGATTTTTAATATAGAAAACATAATTTTCAAACAAAAATATTAGTAAAATTGTTAGAATTAATTCACATTATTAAAGTCGAAACTATATATAATATGGTCAAACATTAATCATTAAGTATAAAATGTCCATAAACATGTCCAAAACCCACTAGATATCCATATTTATTCATTTAAACTCCATATATCTATTTTTTCACACTCAATACTTTTAGTTTGTCAAATCATTGGGAGCACAAAATTCATTTCCTGAATACCAAGTACGTCATATCCCTTAACTTGTAAAAGGGAACTCACCCATGCCTCTCTTGATAACACCTACCAAGAAAATAAGACTATCAGAAATATATCAATATATCATACAATCTTACCTCCCGTTATCTTAGAAGTATCATATTGGTATATATCTAACCAATGAATCCCTTTGGTTAACAACAAAAGTTGTTACCCAATGATTTGGTAACATTCTACAACAAGAACATTTGTATTATTTCCTACTATAGGCACTCAAAAATTTATTATTAAATTATTTTATAATATAATCTATATCATAAATATTATATAAAATATTTATGTGAGTGTGTAAAACGAAAATAACAAAACATCCTTCAAATGGGATATACAATAATCATTCTTGTCAATGGCGGACTACCACCTCGTGAACCGACACCATTCGTTCTTCAACTACCAAATTTAATAGTTGATAATAATGATGTAATTATGGTTTTAAATTGATATATATTATATTTTTAATTTATTTATTCTTAAATAACTATTATATAAAACTTACTTTAATTCTTCCCATTTTGTGGGAATATGTACATGGTTTGTGGATATATGGACTAATGCATCCTTAATGTGATGAGATTCGTTCATAATATATATGTAATGTATTAAGGATGTGTTTAGTGTAAATATATGATATATATGATATTGAAATTATTATTTAATTAAAATATATATGTATTTATAAATGTAAATATCTTTTCATTCTTTCAATTCAACAAGAATACTGAATGAGTGTCAATGTATATGTATGGCCAATCATCTCAAAGAACGATGTATTCCATTTCATATATATATGATTTATATATTTTTATAAATACTTATATTATGAATAAAAATTATATTTATATAATGTTAAAAATTACATAAATAATTTATTCATGATCCATGTAATAGGATTAAGAATAGCAATTCAAATCATATAGAGAAAACAACGCGGTTATTACCAAAAAAGTAACAGTAACATTGAACTGTTAATAAAAAAGTAATATTAAGTCATAATAGAAAAATATGTTATTATATAAAATATTATTATTATTTGGTAGCTTTATAATAAACATATATTAATTATAGAGGATTTTTTTACGTGTTTGAAGAACGTCAAGACTTAATGAGTTGGGTTTCTCATCTCAATTTTTATTCTATGAGATATATGTTTTATTCACCACTTATTCTTGTTTTTTGATTTATATAACGACATATTAAATGATATCTAATAACTAAAATTTATTTCAAGATATTAAAATATTAATTTTTATTATTCTTTCATGGGGATCACAATTTAAATGGCAGTCATTTAGTAAGGGGACTTGAAGTATCACATTTCTATTTGTCAAAATTATTCCATATTTATAACTTGTTTATTCTGTATGTTGTATAAACTTACCATGAATATATCATTTCATTAATATCTTTAAATTAATTTTTATTTACATATCATGTTTATGATATCTCTTTCATAGGTTTTATAATTAGAATGCTACCAAATTGGTAATGTAAATTTCACTAAATTTTCATTCTTTGAGACACTTGTTATATGATGCGCCTATATTTTTTTCGAAGGTGTATATAATAACCATTAATTTTTTTTCAAGAATATCCTTCTTCTATGAAATTATAGTAATCTTGAAATACAATTCTATCAAGGGAATTATGATTCATCGATACCAAAGTGGTAAGATTTTATTTCTCTAATAACATCGTTTATCTATATTGTTTACATTTATGATTCAACTAATGAATTATTATATTCTATATCCAAATAGTTATTGGGAATTGTCTAAAGCTATGGATATAGACGATATCTTCATCTATTAGTTTTATTTACACTCATTATTACATAATATAATAAATAAATTGATTTTAAGAAAATGAGATTTTATTTGTATTTTTTTTCCGAAATATATTTTCCCTATCAACAATCTATTTTATTAAAAATATAAATTTTCGTAAATTATATTTTAATATCATTTAAAAGGAAATTTATTCTCAAAAATTGTGATGACTTAATTTAATGGTTTTTTTCAAACAATTATTTATGCGTTTTTAATTTCATTTTCAAATAAAAAGATTTTCAAAATGATGTATGATTTAAAAACATTTTTGAAAAGTGGAATAGTTTCTAACTCAATAAATATATTATATACTTTTTATAATATTATGTTATTTGTTTTATAATGTAATTTATAATTAAAAGTATTTTTAAAATGTTTTATATTTTCTATATCGATTTTAAAAGAATTTTGTTTTTTGTATGAAATATTTCATGGGATCTTTATACATCATTCTCCATAAAAGATTAAATACATTGATATAATTTTTACTTTATGTGGGATATGATCCAATGATAACCTTCATATTATATCTTTTAATATTTTATATTTGTGATGAAAAATTATTTATAAAACTCATTTATCCTCCATGGGTTATACTATGATGAAACCTACTTCTTTTTATGTGTTATGCTACAATGAACTTATTATGAAGAATTTCTACTTTCCACAGATTATGATATTATAAAATATTTATAATATGCAATTATTTTTATGGTTTTTTTGTATGATTTTAATGAAACCCATCTATTTTTTTGTGTCATGATATAATTAGTGTTTTATTATCTTAATTCACATTAATATATGATTTCATTATATGATGTTCAAGACCTATATCAACCACCAATTAATTGGTTAATGGTAAATGATCTATGCTGTCAAAGGATACATGGTAGGGAATCCCAATCCTATAATAAAATGTTATTCATTACGGTAATCACATTCACATTATTTTATGATATTGGTATGTGAATCTTATGCCCTTAAAAAGTGGGTATATGAATGGGGATCCTAAGCTCGTGGAAAAGGGGTATACTGGAGGACATCACATTCCTATAAAAATAGGTTAAATGACTGGTAATCACATTCATGTAATAAGGGGTACACATGATGGAAACCTAATCTCGGAACAGTATAGTACATAAGAGTTTAGCCCAAGCTTGAAAAATGTACATGGATAAATTTAGCAAGCCAGAAATGTTATGTAAGTCTTGTTTTGTACGCTTGAGATAGGATGTTCATTGATTATGTGTATTCCAAAATTCTATGTATTATTCATTTGTTATTCTGTCATGGATTATGATCTTGATTTCCTTATCATTCATGTCTTATTAACTTCAAATCGTTATGCCACAAATCATTTTTATGATCTCTGATATTCATGGTATGATCATCTAATGATATGATCATGTTATTATACTGTTCTAATAATTTTAGGATTACATATCTTCATTATTTTCCCTTAATAAGAATATGATATCACCTCTTTGTTATGGTTCCTTTCCCTAAGTTATAAATAATTCTTTTAAGTAAAAGAACTGTAGTCGGATATCGTCAAATGAATTATGAATATATTTCTACAAGTTAAAAGATTATGTATTGAAATTTAAAATACATTAATTTATTATGGTATGTAGACTATACATTAGTAATTTTTTGAATATTAAATTCAAATTATTTAATATCCATGTATCTTTGACATGGGACAGTATAGTTTGTATCAATGGAATGGTTTAGTCAAACTTTGGAAAGATGGATGAGAATGATTTAGTGATATACCGTGGGATACTTATAAAGATATGTATTTTGATGTCTCTAAGGATAATCCATAGGTTCCATTTATTTAAATGTATGTTTTATTATATAGGAAACATATTAGTAATTTTAAATAGTTATGTTGTTTTTTGATATTAAATGTGTTTCTCCCACTCTAATGTATGGCTCTAGGAAATGGTAGGTCATAGAAGGAACATGGTTAACATTGAATGTTTCACTTTTCAAATTAATGTGAATTATTAAAATAGATTTCATAAGAAAAATATCATAATGAGAATAAGGATGGTGGTGCTGGTATTGGCTATACTACTGAAGATAAATAGAAGGTGAATGACATATGAATTTTATGGGATGTTATAACAGTATTAATTTTATTAAACATAAGACGCGTGATTAAATTGAGTATGAGGAACATCAAGACATGATACATATTTCATATTATCGAAATAGGGTATTAATGAATAAGTTGATGAATCATAATGAATGTTTTAATAATTGATTTGGGTGATTGAAGTGTATATGTATCGGAATTCCAGAATTATGTTTTATGAATCATTAAATATATGTTTTCATAAATGATTTGAAAACATATATTGAATGGTGCTGATGTATTTGAAAAGTGATTAAATGAAATGATAATATTTTGATAAATTGTTGGTAACCTTAATCTGTTCCTAATGTTAAGAAAATTGTGATTCTCAATGATAATTAAATAATTTCTTTTTATAAAATAAATTGGATTGTACTAATTACCACAGATATTAACATTCATTTGTTGAAAAAGTGTTCTATGCTCTTAGAGATGATGTTAACCCCATATTTTGGTTTTATGGAACATATAAAATAAAATTTTGAATAACAAATCATGAATGGATTCAAAAATGATTTGTGGTAATTTAGGTTATTACCATGTTTCATGACAAAAATTAATATAGGTATTCATATCCATGGAATTTTACAACCAATAGCAACTTTTTGATATTCAGGGATCAATTTTTTATGAATTATAATAAATTCAGTGGCCTTATTTCTAATGTTTTTTATATTAATTATATATAAGGGTTATAGGTTTCTCTAAGTATGTAATTGTTTATGTTAATATTTATATGAGGTTTTACAAAATAAAGCATTATCTATTCATGTGAGTATTTATTCATATTGGATAATTTGTGCTATTTTTTTATTTTGATGCTATCTAAAGAATTATTTAATTAATGATCATTCTAGATATGAATATTATGATCTTTTAGTGATTCAGGAATAAATAATTAACCTATATTTTTTGGAGTATGACATGAAATGGAAATTGGTCAAGGAATAACTCAAGGGTGGTATTATGAATATGAAGTAGATTGAAATAATGTAATTATATCCCCATTTTAAAATCCATCAACTCAATTATAATGATATTAGGATACCAAAATTTTCATTGTACCTTCATTTTAGTTGAATTAAATATTCCCATAAATCATCATTGACATATGGTTTTCAAATCATTAGTTGTCTCTAAATCCACAAATTATGCTGATAAATGGTCTCTACAAATCTTTTTTAGAACATAAGAGTCATATTTCTCTTATATGATATTGTTTTAACTTTTCTCTTATATTCTCTTATGTGGGATCGATTTTATGATTTTATTACGAAAACATTATCTTTCCATCATAAAATTTTAAGTATTAGACATAATATTTAAATTTTTTTAACATATGGGTTTCTATGAAAGGAACATTAATGAATTAAACCTAGGATAAACAAGAATATTTTTGATATATACATATCAGGGGGGGTATAATGTAGCACCTAGAGATTTTTAAAATATTTTTTTTCAAATTAATTATATTTTTTTATATTCATTATTTCCAACAACATTGAATATTAAGTTTGTTATACGAAAACACTATGATTATATTTCATTTCACACAACATAATAGTAATATTGTGCTACATAAAACAGTTATGTTGGATTTTGGTATTTGCCAAACTATGTTTTTTTTAGTTTTATAGAATGTAAAGTTCATTCAATAACATCAATACACACATGACCATGTTTTAGAAAACAAAAAATTACTATTATTAATTTAATTAAAATTTTAGTATATTATTCAGATTACTTTTGTATGAGTGTTTATGAAGAAGAATAATTACATTTTAATAATATGATTCAAAAATTTATATAAGAATAATTATTTGATGACCAATTAAATAGACCAGAAAATAAAAACCTTTCGAAATTATTGTAAATATATTCTTGGAAAACTATATTTATGAAATCCAAAACATTTTACCACAATTAATTAAATAATAATGTTTTTATAAATTAAAAAATATATATATTATTCAATCATCTATTTAACATTTATCAAACTTGTTTTCAATATAATAAATAAGAAAAAAACCAATTATATGCATAAAGATATATATTTTTGTAAAAGGTAATTTTACATCATTTTGTTGGAATTAATATTTTAAATATAACATTTTACATATTTATCAATTTTATTTAATAAAATATACTTCATTTTTGAAATACAAATGTAAAAATTTCCTTAAGGTTAATTATTGTTATTTCTTCGACTCGTTTATTTTTTCAGATGAATAGTAAATCATACTGATTTGTAATTAAATTTTTTTTTATTGTGTAATTTATTTGTATGGTAATATTATATTTCAATAGGGGATGAATTTATAATTAATTAAATTATAAATGAATCAATCCAATTTAGGTATTTGGAAGAAAAATAAAATTGAAATTGGATTTAAAAACATTTCAAAACTTTTTCCTTTTTCATATTAAAAAGTCTTCATCTCACCACAACTATAGGATTTATTTTAAATTACTTTATGTAAATTTTTTGTATATAATTTTTTAAAATTGGTTAAATATTTCAGAATAATGATAATTTATAATATCTAATAAGTTAAATTTAGTTTTTTTTTCAGAAATATTAGTGAGAGTAATTAAAATTAATAACATCAATTTAGGTAAAAACAAGAGTACTCTGTGGCTAAATATTTAATTTAGGGTGAAAATGGCCATAAAATTGACCAAAACCCATTGTATAACCATATTAAGAACATAAAAACTTTTTTTAATGATTTATTAATTCTTATAGACCTTTTGGTATGAAAATACATGTGCAACACACAATTAATTTTAAAATGCCATGTCTGTTCTCTCCCTCAACATATAAAAGGGAACACACCCCTCACATATTTAAACCCATAATAAAATTTGGATCAACCAATGACTATCCTTATATCACCCCATTTTCCCTCCATCTATCATATAATAATCCCTTCAGTTAAAAATCCAACTAGCAGCCTTTCTTTGTAAAACAAAAGGCGTTACACACAGAATAGGTGACATCCTTCAACAGTAACTTATGTATTATTAATTTATCAAAACAATAAATTATTCTTCATGAATTATTATATAATAAAATGAGTATAATTACTCTATATATGATGTTTTTATATATTGGTTTTGTCATAAAATGACCCACATATCATTTAAATGGTATACAAAATCCTCTATTGTGTGTCTGGCAGACTACCACGTCGTGAGCCGATGTTCTTCGTTCTTCCATTTCCACCTTTCTATGTTTGGTATAATGATATAATTACTATTTTTTATATGATATATATGATATTTATAATGTATTTATGTTTTTTAAATTTTAATAAAACATATTTCATCTTTAATTTTATTTTGTGGGCACATGATAACTTCATTTGTGGGCGTGTGGACTACCACCTCCATAATGTGATGTGATTCATTCACACAATACATATAACATATTATGGATGGTATTAGGAAACCAATATTATCTACATACAATTAAAATTATAATATAATTATAATATATGTATATAAATAAATTACATTTACTTATTATCTTTCAAATTGAAAAGAAAATTGAAAGGACCTTCAAGCATACAATCAGCCTACCGCCTCCATTAACAATGTATTTATTGTCATATATATATATTTTATAGATTATTAGAAAAACATATATACTAAATATATATTATATTTATACCATGATTTAAATTAAGGAAAGATGTAAATCATTATCTATATAATATGATCAAGAATAACTAGACAAAATTCATAAGAAAAACAAAGCAGTTATTAAACCCAATATAACATGAGCATAAAATTTTGAATAAATAAGTAATATAATGTCAAGATGAAATAATATTTGTATTATATATAATAATATGGTTTTATGGTAGATTAAAAATAAACATATAATTCTTCTATGGGATTATTTAATGATTATGAAGAATGTCAAGACTTATGTAAGGGGTTTTCTCCACTCTCATTTATTTCTGTGGGATATATGATATATTTACCAATAATTATTATTGAGTGGTGTATATAATATAATATAAAAAGATCTATCATTAATATCATTCATTTTATAATTTACAATTTTTCAATTTATGATATTCTTTCATGTGGATCGTGATTTTAAATTAACTAATATAGTCGGGGGATTTATTGACTCTCATTTATTTCTATGAAACATATGCTATATTCATAACTCATATCATTTTTTTTGGATTATATACATACCATGAATGTGTTCACTGATTATTTTCTAGAAATTTTGGGGTATTTATATATCATTTTTATGATATCCTTTTAATGGGGGTTTAAGTTTTAGAAGAGACCATGTTGGTAATGTAATTTTGTTTCAATTTTTGGTCTTTGAGACATGTCTTATATCTGGCACCTAGATTCTTCTATTTGGTATAAATAAATCCCTTTGGAAATCTTGTATCATGAATATACATCTTTCCATGATAATTTCTCATTCATGTGATTTTATTATATCGTGGGTATTATGATTCTATGTTACCAAAGTGGTATGTGTTTATTACTAATGTCTCATCATTTATCGAGATTTTATTTTATTATGCTTCCAATAATGATTTTTTATGATCCTTCTCTTTATAATTTTCATTAATTTTTTTATTTTTCCTAATTTATGATATATTCATTAAATATTATCATTTTTACACTCATTGTTATTTAATATAATTAATAAAATGTTTTTATTAAAATATGAATTTATGTCATTTTGGAAGGAAATATATTTTACCCAAAAACCATGTTTTCTAAATAATATTTCTATAATACGTTGAAATTTAATTTTATGGTTATTTTCTAGGAATATTATTTTGAACAATTTTCTATTTTAAGGTGACCAAAATGTTTTTAAATGATTTCTTTATAAGTATTCAAGGAAATTTTCATGGGTTATGCTATGAGGAATTGAATAAAAAACCTTTCCCATTTTTAAAGGTTATAATATTTTTAAATATTTATAATAAATATTTCTTTTCATGGGATATTATATGATATTTTTTATTCCCATTCCTTTTTATGGGTCATGTTATGATGAGTGTTTTATTATATTGTGTCACATGTATGTATAGATTTTTTTTTAATGGTTGGGACCTATATCTTCATCAATTAATTGGGTAATGGTATAATTTATATTATCTAAAATGGTACACATGAGGTCATCCTGATCATATAATAAGTTGGTATACGGGAGGGAATCTAATTCTCATAATAAGAGGGTTAACATGAGGTCATCCCAAACCAGTAAAAAGAGGGTATAAGACAGGGAATACCATTCCCAACAAAATAAGTTATATGGAATGGAATACGCACCCCGTTATAAGAGGGATTATGTGAGGGTATCCCCATATCATAATAATAGGGTAGACGAGGTTTCAACCCTATCCCCTAACAAGTGGGTACACAAGAGCACATCCCATTCCTAAAAATAATCGTAAATTGGAAGTTATCCCAATTATGAAGATGATATATAAGTGATTATCCCAAGCCTAACATGTTATATAGTCCTTAGTAGGTAGCCCTAACATATTAATTTCAATTCTTATCTATATACACACTTCAATTTCATATTTTTATGTTATTATCTCATCTATTATCCTCTTCATCAACTTACAATGCATTTATTATGAACTAAAAATCAATATTCAATGACAATTGATTATGATATTTGATATGTAGTGTATGATCTTTTAATATTATGATCATGCAATAATACCCTTATAATCATGTTATGATTACATTCCTCCCTTTTTTACCCTTACTGAGAATATTTCTCACCCTGTACTTATGTATCGTTTCCCTAGGATATGAATAATGATTTTATAATGGAGTATTGAAGGGGATGATCATTATGGGAGATGATAGAGATATATCAGCAACTGATGATAATTTATTACCAATTATTAAAAGAAAATAATATATTACAATCCATTGGAATGTAGTTTTGTAATATGATAATTATTAATATAAAATGATGTAATATATATTATTGTTAAAATTAGTTCAGTTTGAGAATATCAGAGGAAACAGAAGATAAGAAAATTTTGGAAAATCATAAATAAATAGAAAGATTTATTTAGGTCTTAGATCATAAGAATTTTAATGATGAAAGGAATGTTAAGGTCCCAAAAACCATAAATATTAGATAATTTAAAATATCGTCTAAATTTTCATATATGAATGTAATAGGATTGCATTTTCTATTATACTTTTCATAATTTTGATGAATCATTCTAACCTTTATAAATTTATGAAAATATATTAACTTGATATATTTCCATTTCATAATCATATTTTCAACCTTTTATAGAGCTTCAACGAATTTCTATTTCATCACTTACTCTTATAAATGGATATCCATAAATTAATTTTATGAAACTTTAGTAATAAAACTATGTTTTAACATATTTTAAGATCCATACAATAGTGATATGGATTTCTATTTGTATATTTCAATTTTCTAAAAAACAAATTAGAGAACAATATCAAATATAATGAATTTCTCCCCAATAATCAATAGTGAATCTTCTTATTTATGATTAATTTTTAATTTTTATATTTTTTAACAAAATCAGAAATATTTCCTATGACATAATGCATTCTAGTAGAAATATATAAAATTTTATTGTTCTTCATTTCGGTATTAAAGCCCCGTAGTCCTATAATAAATGAATGTTTTTCTCTAGTAATGTGAGTTATCCATTTTATGATCTATATTAATACAATTTATATAACATTCAAAAAAATATGGACATCATTAATAAAAATTAATCCTTAAATAAACTTTTAAGTAATGTTTTCAGTACAATATATTTTTCCATATGTTCTAATAAACATATCTAACTACTATCATAATGTCAATAATGACCATATTTTCTCGAAAGGAAATGAATACCTTACAAAATAATATATATATTTTAAATTAAATATTCCTCAAAATATATATAAACTAAAACATATAGAAGCCATAAATTTCACAAAAAATTCTTTACTGTTGGTAGAAACCCATTACTGAAAAATGAAAAAGGGTTGATTACGATATTGAAGTTATGATCAACCTTTAACTCATAAACCACGATGGTATGTATAATTATTTTGTTAATAAAGTGAAATATCATTCTAAAATTTAATAAAACACTTATATTTTCATGAATCATATAACAATAATAGAATATGTAAAAATACTTCGATAATATAATTATGGAATACTAATACATAAATAAAATAACCATTTAATTATATCAAAGTTCATTCCTTGTTGAAGGGTGTAACATTTTAAAGATGGAATTGAATTAGATAATTCCCAAGTTCAACACATTTATTCAAATGAATAAAATGGATCCCTACAATGATATTTATTTCCTACAATTAGACTCTCCATTTTGACATTGTTCCCTTCCCTACCAAACATAAACAATGTTCTAATTCCATTTAATGAAATTATTTTCAATATATGACCCCTAATGTTAAATCTAGGTCACACATTATAATTATTCATTCCAATAATTCATAATCTATTGTAAATAAATAGTTAATTATTCTAAAAATAACCCCCAATATTGTCAAACAAAGAAAGCTGTAGGGCCCATTATTATCCACCAGTTAGTGATTGGGTCAATACCAATGTGACCTTTTAGTGTTATTACCTATAAGTACATCTATCCTCAAACCATATATAATTTTATTATCCATATTGGAATGTATTTTTAGGATCTACTACAGAATCACCACCTTTCCAAAACATTATAATTTTCTTATATACATATCCTAACAGTGTATAATAGGGTTATGATATGTAAGATATGTTTTTCTTAATCTATTTCATATGTTTAATACTAAACATCCCCTGATTCCAACTATTCTGAACCGGTCCCTAGTAACCTCGATCTCAAGCCTCTGTTAATACATTTTTCATATGATACAAGGTATCACATCCAAAAGGACTAACTAGTTTATTAGTTTTTAGAAAATAGATACATACATGGAACCCATATTACATATTCATATAAAATTAGAACAATTGTTTTTAAAATATCATAATTTAATAGAGAATACTATTGCATATATGTCATTTAAAACGTCATGGAATCTTGTGAAATGGAAAAAATTACAGTGATCTCAAATGGTTAGTGAGGGTTAAGTACCACAAATTAAATTATGAATCAATGATAATAATCAAAATGGAAAGGTAAATGATTGAACACACATTCCATTTAAATAATTTCTCAAGAATAATCAACATATAATTTAAAATAAATAATAACCCATTCTATTTAATAAATAACATTACTATCAATACCAGATACTACATAGTCAATAAAGAAATGTAAATAACTGAAAACACATGCCATATAATCAGTAACCTAATAATGATATTCAACTTGACTTAATATTATATATAAAATATGATGGATAATAACAAAAAATTATTAATCAATGACGTGCATTATTATTAGAAGTATTGTTTCTTGGGCACATGATACCTCTAGCATCAAGATTTATCCTAATGATAGTTTAAAATTGATGGATAAAAACACATTTATCTAATTCTATCCAACTAATTCATCCCATGAGATTACCGATTCAACATGGGACTATCTAAAACTGAGATTCAATCGTGTCTTGAAGGTCTAAAACACTAATAATATATCAAATAATTTATTTATTTCATAAATAGTGTTACTCATCATAGAATATCCATATAGATTTATTAAAATATATTTACCCACTTTTCCATAGATTGACCAATGAATTTATATGTAGAACACTTTGTGTAGAATTTAGATATAGTTTAAAAATAAACATATACAAGACAAATAATAAAAATATGTATGGGATGATGAATATCCTATGATCATTGGAAAGTGACCATTTAAAGTGATTTTTATTGACTATAAAAATTAATCAATCAATTTAATGTCAATAAAATATTTGATCAAAATAATTATAATCCATCCACATGGAGAATAATATGGAATCAATAAATCTTATCCCTAGTTTAATATATGATAAATTAATTGATTTTTTAGTTGAAAAATTAAATACCATAAATAGATATTGATAACCATTCTTGAGGAGAATATACACCTCAATGTTTAAATCACTTTCTAAAAAATAAAAGAATTTTTGAATATCTTTCAATGAAAATTAATTTTAAAAACTATGAATTTCTAAAATATTAGAAAAAAACATTAAATAACATTCTAAACATACAATGTATGATTCAATGAAAGTATATTCATGCAAATGGTTAATTATGTACGTATCGTACAAGTTAAAAAGAATATTTTTTTCCACTGTGAAAATGATAGAAATGATACTTTTCAAAATGTGAGAAAATGATTCCTTTTAAAAAATTATTATAAAATCCAGAATGGGTAAAAATATGTTTAATAAATTGTTTAAAAATGGTTAATAACATTTTATTATTTTTTTGAAATAATTGGTTCTGAAGAAGACGGATTTCTGAACAAAGAGTGAAGTGAAGTTAGATTTTCATTAAAATATTTTATCAATTATTTTATTTATCTATGAGTGAAAAATGGTACTTTCAATTGAAAATATAATGATTTATTGGATGAAGTTAAAATGAATTAGGTTTATTAGATAATGATCAAATAATTTCCATCAATTTAAATTCATGTATTAACTATCTTGATTAAAATGATTTTAGAAAATAAACCCTTACAATGATCATAACATCAACGTGTGAATTAAACATTAAATATTTTTTTTTCTATACAATAAATCAACATAAAAAAATATTAAATGCAAAATAAGATAATAAAAAGTAATTATACACGTAATCATATAAAATCAATGAAAACGAATATGGAATATAACCCAATGAAAAGAAATTGTGTAATGAAATGATATACTATTTGATAATTTTCATGTAAAGTCTCCTCATAGAAATAATTAAAATTTAATTTTGAAAAGAAATACATTATTAATTAATTATAATAAAAAATCCAAAAGAGCGTGTTTTTACGAATTATAAAATAAATTAGGGTCAAAACATTATAATATACCTTAATGAAATGAAATTGATATGAAATCACTTACCTTGCGATTCATTTTGTTTCAATGTGATTTTACCCCATATATCATAGATTTAAACATATTATTAACATAAAATTATTCCATGTTAATATTTATAAAATCATATATTAATCTTTTAAAACATATTATCTCATATTTGTAAAAACTCAGTCATTATTTTCATTTTTTGGGTGTTAATTTCATTGTTTTCTCATGCGATTTTTTCGATGAATGTGAAACTAAATATTCATATTATAAAGTTATATGATTTAAAAAATATTTAATATGATATAATAATCATATTTAGATGAAAATAACTCTTTTAAAACCAATCATGAATTTTGTTAATGAAAAATGATGTTTTTACGATCTTAAAGACATTATGATGTACATATAGAAGATTAATGTTTAAAATTTTCAATGATAAATTTTGGAAGGGGATATAAATTATATAATCATTAAAAATTATCATAATATGAAATTATTTATTCATAAGTAAATAAATATATATATATCATCATCATTGTTGGGTGGTTATTATAAGAGAGTCACATCTTTTTGTGATGTTGGTAGTCTATACATACCCGAACAATGTTTTCAACTTTAGTGTTAGAAGAAAAATGATATAAAATATTTTTAAATTCATAAAAATGTACCTAATATAATAATTATTTAATTAATTTCACACGTATTCATTTTAATTATCCTTATCACCTTCTATGTAATGAATTTGTGAAAGAGGAATCACATCGTTTCACGAGGCGGTAGTCCATCGTACACATGATCGGTGATATTGTATCCCATATGGAATGGATGGAAATTACATATAAATAATATAATGAATAAAAATGTATAATGGTGTTATAAATATAATCTATATTATTTATATCCATCATCATACACATCTATGAGTGGTGGAATTCAAAAAATGAATGACATCGGTTCATGGGGCGGTAGTCCATTATATAAACAGATGATGATTTGATAATCCATTTGATAGAAGTAAAGATGATTTTAGGTCATAACCATATTACAAAAAGATATATATATATATATATATATGGAAAATAATTTTGATATTATATCATTGTGGGTTAATATGAATTGAAGGAGGATGATAAAAAAATAAAATAAAGATGATTGTAGACGAACATTACCTCTTATTTGGGTATCCTCATTAGGTCTGAACCAAAATCCTTCCTATGATGTATTTTTTAACATAGTAAGGTTTCTATGAATATAAAAGAGAATATTGTGTGTTTTTTTTAATTTTTTCCCCCAAACCCTTTTTATGGGTTGAATAAAATGGGATAGTTGTTGCCTTATATAAGTAGGGTGTGTGGAACACTAGTAATTGATTTTGAAAGGATTCAGTCATACCACTAGTTTTATCATGAAAAAAGCCTCCAAAATTTTCCATTCTAAATCTTAAAATCCATAATACTGAAATATGTCTAGAAACTATATTTTAGAAAAAAAATAGAGTTTGTTTTAGTCCTTGTCAGTTTTATAAACCCCACGTAACCCCAATTTTAACTTACCCATGGTAATTTTTTTCTCATAATGCATGTTGGTCAAAAATTACTTTTAACATACTAAGTATAAAAAATACTGTTTATTCTGAATATGGAATCCATTTTTAAATATTCGATACATAAAAGTTTAAAATTTTAAGTTAAAATTATTCTTGAAAATGTGGAGTGAAAGTGAGTTTTTAATGGTAATATGTTCAGAAATTTATGATTTTTATATATCAATACTCTATATAAAAATTATACCAATAGCATAAATTAGAATAAATAATAAAATTTTACCTAGTTTTACTTTATAATGTGTTTAATATATCATTTAGAAATATAATTTATTTAAACAAGAAATTAATTTTCAATTAAAATTCATTATTATTCACCTTTCAATAAACAATGATGTTATATATCAGAATATCCAAATTTCTCTCTAATTTTATTTTAATATTATCATTTCAAAAAAAATTAATATTTAAATTAAATTTTCATTATATGGTAAGAATAAATTTTAAATGATTCATGGAAATAGAAACTAAACCATATTTTAGAAGAAATATGATTTTCTAAAAAACATTCATTTTATTTCAACTGATTATTATTTATTTCATAATCAATATATATTTTATTAATTTATTTTTACTTTTTTATGAAATATAATTTTCATAATCTAGTTGTTATTATTCACACCCAACAATTTAATTGATATATTATCATGGTATACAATATTACAGTTCATTTAGACTTGGGGATACATGTTATGTAATCCAATGAAGAAAATGAATTTAATGAAATATATTTTGTTGGATGTATTTCATATTTAAATTGATCCTATTTTATAATTTGGATAATTTTATTAATGTAACATTGGGTACACATAAACATTTATTTTTGTGTAGAGGATACATTCAATGTGATGGGTTATCCATGGAAGATTGTAATTGTGTTCAATAAATTGTATTGGTTGGGGCAGAAGACAATTATATGAAACAAAATTATCATAGTTAATTAAGATCTTGTGAATATTGATAGTCATATAAACATAGTGTGTAGAACTAGATGGGTAGTCTTAGGCCATCTCATCATGAATCACTATGATGATTGATTCAACAATAAACCAACTAATTTTTTTACAAAATTACACATGATGGATCTGTTCCATGACCACAACCACTTTATAGTATCCCAATAAGGATGTATTTTCAGTGAATCTAAACACACATTTACATTACCAAAACATGGGATAGTTTTTCCAATATGAAAGTGATTGGATTTTAAAAATATTTCGATAACACTTGAGCAATAAGAATTGAGGGAGTAATAAAAAATTAGACATGTATTTTCATTAAATTAAATGAGTAATATAGTAGAAGTATTCCATGTAAATTTATGCAAAAAAATAGATGGTGAATATACCATTAGTTATAAATATTCAAAATTGGGAAAGAAAACCCCCACATATGTCTTGGGATGATTTTAATTTCAAACCCTTTAAATAGAGGGATTAAATGTAATCATTAAATATAATTATTAATGTCCCATTAATTATATAATTTCACTATTGTATAGTATAAAGTGTTTATAATTTACAAAGGTGTATATGATATTATAATTTCCACCATAGGATATTTTATCAATTAAATAGGTGCATATATCAGTTATTAAACAAATTTGGGTATTACTCCCTCATTACATGTACATTATACCACTTTAACTCTTTTATTTTTTTTATTTATCAAATACATTTTCACTAATAATTTTTTCTAATTCCATAATAATATCTCTTGGGATTCTAGTGTTTCGACAAGCTCTCTAATATAAAAGACGGCATGTTCCAACTATATTCCCTTAGATATGGGAAAATTATTTGGAACTAGCATGTATTTCCTCATTAATTATACATATAAGAGAACACACTCTTTTGAAATTAGGTGTTGAATATCTAATTTAAAAATTACAATTTTCATTCTTTTTTTCCATTTCAAAAATTCCAAAGTAAATATAAAAACCTATACTGTAACATCCTAGGTAAATAAAGAATAGGAGATTTTCATATTTATTAATATTTGTGAATTAAATTTTAATTTTACTTTAAAAGGGTTGTTATGTTCGATAGCATACCCGATATGCAACAATGAGTTTCTTTGAAATCTTATGTTGCACAATAATAACATAATATTATTATTTTAAATGGTTGTTAACACCCAGCCATTTTCTTGGTGGGAATGAACAAAACTAACTACAATATGATTATACATGTTTTTTTAATGTATATATATTCATCCAATAAAAGTTAGAGGCTTAAAATGTGAATGAAACTAATTTTAAGCAGAATTTACATTAAAAGGTCTATTTACAGCCTTTTAATGTCGAACCCTTTTTAAATCTAGATTTTTTCACTTTAATATATTTTATATGACCAAAAAAATCCTTCTTTAGAATGGGGTCATAAAAATTTACATTGTGTAATTTTTTGGATTTTTTCTGATAAAGTTCATTTTTAATGAATAGTGAAAAATATTGTATTTTAATTCAAAAGTGCCTTTAAATATAATTTATTAATATGGTTAGATTAAAATTATAATTGGTTTTAACGTGAAATTAAAATATATTGTTACCATTTAATCCAATGTTTGTCATTGGAATTAATTTCACTTTTAAATTGGACATAAACAAGTATCAACCTTTTGATATTTATTGTTTCTTAAAAACACGTTATTTGTTTTGGTACTGGGAATTAATTTTAAAATTAATTAATTCCACATCTATGTTTTGCATTTGGAATAATAGACATCATTTTTGAATTCAGAATATCAAATAATTCTTAGGCTGAGTTTTTGGTATTTATATGAAAAACTTCAATTTTTCATTAATAGTGAAACCACTTAGTACTAGTTAAAAAACTGATGTTTTGATTTAAATGAAATTTTACCCCTTATGTGATTTGAATTTCGAAAATCCAACATACATGGTTGTTATCTAGAACTAAAATTTGGTTCAATAAGATGAAAATAAAATTTGGTTAATAGTAACTTTAGACTTTTATTTAGTACGGTTAAAGGTAAATAGGGTAATTCAAGGTAAAAAGAATATTATAATAATTCAAAATTACCTTAACACTTTTCCAAACCTTATTTGTTGAGTCATTAATTACAATGGTCATCTTTGGGTCGAATTTGGGACCCTATTTATCCACATGGGAGTGATAATGACAATTTAGATTAATTATCGTAAAGTAAAGGGAAAAGTGACAAAAGGAAATATCATTTAGTAAATTAATTTTTATATGGGGTTATATAAATTATCTTTTCAAATATAAATATTCATTATAAAGATAAAAATATATCCTATATCATTATATTTGTGTTATAATTTTTATACATCAAATCATTTAAATTATTTATGACACAATAATGATGCAGTGTTTACCTCATTAATAAATCATTAAAATAAATAAGATTATAATGATTAGTATATGATCTGAAACCTGTCCAATTCCTATTTGATGATTTCATTTCGACCATGAGTCATCGTATCTTCGACTATAATGATTTTTGGACTATTATAAACATAATATCTTTATATAATAAAATAGTGTTTTTACACTTTCCTAAAGAGCCCCTCCTCTCCCTTATAAAAGGAGACAACTTCTAACCAATTCCACACATGGTGGCCATTAGGATGGAACTGTATTTATATATTTTATATATTATGTTTATGTTTCTTTTATTCTTCTGTAATTTCTATTTATAGCATGCCTTTATGTTTTCCATTATTGGTAAACACGAGAATCACATTAGAGGAAGTGCGGACTACCGCCCCCTCAAAGTGATATGACTTGTTAATTCCATATGTCGGATGAATAAAGGATGGAGTTAATGATATTATATAAGATATTATATGTGATATTATACTATAATTATAATATACCAATGTATAATTTTGTTTTAATCCCATCAAAATAAGAAATAGAAATGAAAGTAACGTTCATGCGTACATACGGCTTACCGTCTCCATGAATGGTGTATTTCATTTCTTACCTCTAAATGTTATGTTCTATTATAAATACATGTATATACTGGATATATATGATATATATGATATTTAAATCATGAATATAATTTTGGATATAATGAACCTTTGACCACATGAACAACATGTAATTATAAGAAGTCCATTTTTTACTCAAGTACCAAATATCGACAAAATAACCATTATTAACTTAAATGATTACATAATGTTTATAACATTGTAATAAGTGATATAAAATGAATAATAAACATTAAAATTTTTCTTATTCAAGTATAGATTAACTTTATTTTATTATTCAGAACATTAAAGAATGATCGAGTCAAGTCGGACACAGGGTAAGGGATTTTCTTATCTCACTTTTAATTCCGTGAGATTTCCATTGTTCACCACTTATTCATTGCATGTGGTGTATTTTGTAATACCAATTGATATATATTATAATTATTCTCATTATATTCATGGAATTATTTCATTCACTAGGTGGTTATTAACTTTTGGTCATACGACTCTATTGATTACAACGTGGTAAAGGGTTTCATCTCACTTTTTATTCATGTGAGATTCATGCTATATTTGTCACTATTTCCTTTTCTGTGGTGTATGTACTGCCAATGATTGTACTATTTTAGTAATATACGTTCATTTATGATTATTTAAATCTTCATTGTTTGATCCTTCTTTCATGTGGCATATGTTTTGTAAGTTACCAAATCGCTAAGGGAACCTTCCACCCTCCCCTTTTTAAATGAATTATTCTTGTTATATATTTTAATTTACCTTTTATTATGTTGGGATATGTTCTTATATATCCCTGTTGATGTAAATTGTTTTGTCAAATTGATGAGATACCCTTTTTATCTCATCAAATCATTTTCTTAATTTTAAAGTGATGCTGTTAGGCTGTCGAATTTTTACAAGGGAACTTCTTAACCCAATTTTCAATTCTTTGGGTTCAACATGTACTTAATGAATATGTAATCCTATGAATATGTGTGAATGAAATCTGATTGTTTTACACATAATATTCACTTATATTAGGTGTATTTATATTTTTCACACATAATTATGTGACTGATTTATCCTTAATTTAAGGATACCGTCTTCATAAGGGGTTTCAGCTCAGTTTACATTTCCATTGAGACTTCATTGTTGTTATGCATCAATTCACTTTTATATGGTGTATATACATTACTTTGTCATATTATATCATGAATCCTTTTATTATCATGATATTATAAAGTTCATATTAAATGTTATTCCTCAATTAATTTTATTCAATATTCTCTCATTTTGTTAAAAATACTTTAACTAAAATATCATTTTGAATTTTATAATGATTTATTATACTAAATATTTATCTTTAATGTCTATATTATAATAATAGTTTTCAGTATTTATTTATATGGACATTAATTTTTTCAAATTATAATTCTATTAAAATATTCAAAGTGGTATGGGACACTTTGATTGAATAATATATTTTTAAATGGTTTATGAAAATGGATTGATTATTTCAATATCTGGATATTACTTCTTGAATTCTCAAATGAAATGTTATTAGTGAAATGTTTATATTTTCAATATTTTTTGTGCAATGATGGTATTTGGACATTTTAAGGGTGGTTATGTGATAAAACAAATGATGGGTAGTGCCGTGAAAACCAGGACGGGTGGTGATGTTATAACCTCCAATGCATTGGGTATGGAAGTCGGATGTATGACTATTCAATTTAGTGATATGTGTGGAATTCGACCGTATTGTTATTCCATTTAAGTATGTTTATGTCCCAAGTTACCTTTATATGTTATGGGTTATATATATGGGTTTTATGGTAATATTTGTGTTACAAAAGCGCATGTAATGATCTCTTATTCAGTGAAGAGTATTTACTACTTCATAAAGGTGAAAAGTATTACTTATGATAAAGTATTCATGGTTTACCTATTGTTTTGAAAAACTAAACAGTTTTCCTTTTTTTGTGTATCTCTTACTGAGCTTTTTATTCTCATCCCAAGATTTTGAAATGTTTTTCACAGAACATAATGTGGAATAGTGTCACGGATGTGATCAAGGAAGAGTCATGCTATCTTAAACATGGAACTAGACATGACTCTCTATTTTCAAGAGTCTATGTTTTGTAAAAAAAATTGAAACTCTCTAGAAGTGTCTACTTTGTAATCTTTTGAGATGTAACAGTTATTTCATAATTCTCTAAAACTCTAAACTTGAAAAGATCCTCAATGTGAATTATTCATTTAATTCAATATTATGTAATGTTTAAGCCCAGGTCCTTATAGTTGGCATCAGAGGTTGGTTTAGACAACTTTAGGGATTAGGAATTTTCGTTAGACATATGGTTAGTCCCTATCTAGTATTTCAGTTAAATCCTTATTTTATTTTTTTTCAGATCAAGGAAATTCAGTTACAAATGGAAGGAGGAGGATCTCAAATGACATTCCTTTCTCTTCCTGATGACATGAGTGAAATAATTATTGCAATGTAATGTTCGGATGATTGTGAAACTTTTTGTAGCACACAACTCCCTTGCAAGAAGTTTTTTGAGATATCAAAAACCTCCACTATACCTCATTATCATCGTGGATCATGGGTTGTATTTATGAAAAATCCTATTTTCACAATATTATCATATTTTCAATAAAGGAAAATATTATCAAGGAATTTTCAAATATTTTAACTTATCACAAGATTTTGAATCATATTATGATTTTAAAAAGGTACTGAAGAAGGAGACCCTTGAGAAACTGATTTATATTTGATTTTAAAATATAGTATCTCAGCACATACTTATGGTATTTTAAAAGGACCATTAATTGAAAGTTTCAACTGAAATTCGGTTCGACTATTTTAATGAAATTATGTTTTATCAGATGTTTTGAAATTATATGTTATACATGATTATTTGACAAAATGTTTTTATGTGAACATCCATATTACCCGTGTTGTACAAGGTGTATTTGGATGGAGGAAGAAAATGATTTCAAAGGTCATTAAATCATTGTTGCAATTCATGGACCTTCTACCTACGTGAACAAGATGACGATGAATCCAAATGGACACCATGATCAAGGTATGATGTTCCTCATTTTGGGGATTGTTTGATTTTATCATATGGTGGTGAAATAAGAAATCATGAATTAAGATGTTGAGATCATAATGAGTTGTGATGAAAATGATAGGTATAAAGAAACCATTGAGGTTAAAATATGTTAGGGTTATTTTTTGGTTTTATAAAAAGACAACTCGTAGGATGGGTGCCAACCTGTCGCATATGTTAAGGCTGCAGGAATCGAACCCACAACCGAAGGGCGACAAGGTAACATCGCCTAACAATATCATACTTGAAGTCCTTGGTTAGTATGACTTATTATTTTAGAAAAATTATTATATAAACTAGTGCAAAAACACTTATTAACTTCGGGTTTTATTGATTTTTGACGTCAGTTATAAACCGACGTCTTTAAAGGAAACGTTAAAAATATTGTTTTTGGGTCGAGTTTTCAAAAAACGACGCTAAAAATAATTTTATTATGAGTTTTGGCGTCGGTTTTAAAGAAAACCAACGTCGAAACTTCATTTAGACATGCTTTTCGACGCCAGTTTTTTATAAAACCGACGTCAAAAAATGGAGTCGACTGGATTTTCAGCGTTGGTTTTTTTATAAAACTGACGCCATACGTCATTTTTTTTAAAAAACTTTCGGTGTCGATTTTGAAAATAACCGACGACATAAATAAATTTTTTTATATAAAATATCTACAATTTCACTTCCAAAAAAATGAAACCCCTGAAAAAAACACATTATACAAAAACAATCAAACAATATTTTTTCAGAGGCACTTGAGAGAACTCAAAGTAAAGTAGAATTAAAATACACGTACCTGAAATATTATAATATACATAAATCAAATCTAAATCAATATACATACCTCAAATCTTAATCAGACATAACAAAAATTTTGTAAAAGTAGATTGAATATGGATCATATCAGATTGGGAATAAGACTGTGAATCATTGAATTCCAACAATAATATTGAATGATATGAAATTAATAAATAGAAAAAAGTGGCAGAAAATATATAAAAAAATTAATACAACTAACCTTATGAAAATTAGTAGTTTCACCAGTTGTGATTATATAATACATGAATCTTAGAATATAATAACCACATTCAATATGTCCATTTTGACGATGACACTGAAGTTATAAAACATTTAACTAATAATAAAAACCAATATATAACAAAAATATAAAAACTAATTACCTGTATGTCCACATATTTTATTTTCGTTGGTTTATTTTCTAACATGTTTTCCTTTGTAAAATGTATCCATGAACTGCATTTTTTATATAAGAATTAATAAAACTTGTATAAACAATGAAAATTAAACATAACAAACTTATAAAAATAAAAAACAACTTACCTGTTTAATAATTTGGAAAATGGTTTACGCACATTTCCTAATAAAGATCAAAACCAATATAAGGTGCATTCATTTGAAAAAAATATTCCTAACATCCAATGCCTCCTACAATACAAAAATT
Organism: Viscum album; assembly: GCA_963277665.1. NCBI lineage: Eukaryota > Viridiplantae > Streptophyta > Magnoliopsida > Santalales > Viscaceae > Viscum > Viscum album. The sequence continues at coordinate 1,294,993,163 of OY728130.1, read as the reverse complement.
TCACAATTAATGAAATTATAATGATCATTAGTTCATAATTATTTTGATGTTCTTACTTATCAATAAATTTCAAAAACCATCACTAAATATCTGTTTGTGATAATCTCTCGGATATATATTGAACTCTTTCTTCATTCTTCACATGTTTGGCTTCCAAGGAAATGTACTCCAGATCTATAAAGCTGTAAATTCTTGTAGGTTCATTTTGTAAAAGAATATTGTGTAGATGCCTAATTTAAAACAAAATATAGTTAGTCAAGGACATAAAAATCTTTTATTAAAGAAATAGAAATTCAAATGCCAATTTACTTACATGGAAATCAACTACACCACATTCAGTCCGATCTCTTCAAAATTAACTAAATTCATGATATATTCTTTCAGTATTCTCAATTGATAATTTCTTCCACATATATCGGGTGTCATCCGAAACTCATAAATAAAATTCAAGGAAGAAGAGGACTCGGATAATATTTTCACCCCATAAGAAATATCAGAAGTCTCTACGACTAACTGTTCATGAACATTTTGTTGCATTTGTACAGTTTCTCTTGCTTTCAGATATTCCTATATAATTTAAATGTCAGAAAACATTATAAGTAATTTAGAATCATTTTTAATTAATATTTAAAAAAATGTGTACCTCATGTGAAATATAACGAAGTCGGGAAGTTGGCCAAAGTAAAAAATGGCCCATACATTCCCCAAAAATGGTGATATCCACATTACGAAATGGTAGTAGAGCAGTAGGATTTATAATAACAAGTACTGATACTCTAACCTGACCCATATGCATATGCTGATGATGTACTGAGTCCCCCAAAAAATACACCTGTCCTAACACAACAATATGTACATGAGGATCTCCCGCAAACAACTCACAATATAAGTCATGATCCGAGGGAAGAGGTGGAGGCTCAATGTTGGAAGGTGGGGAAGGGTAGTCCGGTTGAGTAGGCTAAGAAGGCAGAAAAATGAAAAGGGTATATTAGAGTTTAAAATTTCTAACATAGAAAAATTGATTAAAAATTAAATAAAATAATATACCTCAAAAGGTTGCGCAGACGGGGCAGGGTAAGCAGATGGGGTATGGTAGTCCGGGTGAGTAGGCTGAGAATGTTGAAAAATGAAAAGGTTATATTAGTGTTCATAATTTATAAAATAGAATAATTGATGACATGTAAATAATATACCTCGAAAGGCTGCCCAGACGGGGCTGGGTAAGAAGATGAGGCAGGGTAGTCTGGGTGAGTAGGCTGAGAATGTTGAAAAATGAAAAAGTTATATCAGTGATTATAATTTATAAAAAAAGATAAATTGCTTACAAGTAAATAATATACCTCGGAAGGCTGTGAAGAATGTGATTGTCTTGAAATATGTTCTAATAAAGCCTTCTGTATTACTGCTTGAATTTGATCACCCATAGATCGTTTCATATCATGCAGCTCTTCTTTTAAGGATTTGATTTCTAGGTCTCTTGATTGCTTACTCTTACCAAAAACCGTCCGAATACTAACACCCGCCTGATATCCTCTAACACGGCTGGTGTGTTCTGCCCTTCCCAAAATAGTGGCTAGGATATCCATCCTAACCTCGAGGATAAGATTGCCCTATGTCTCTTGCTCCTGATGTTCATCCTTAAATGAAAAATAAAAAATTTATATTAGTGTTTATAAATTATGAAATAGAAAAATTGTTAACAAATAAATAATATTTACTTATAATTCTATCATCCACCTGATGAGCTTCCTCTGTAAGATATTATTCATTTTTTTTTCTTCTTGCTCGTTTCCATTTCTCATGGTGAGTGAGAGGAGATGGAGAATCATACTGGACCTCTTCTGAACCAATACTTGATCGAGCTCTTAATGCTTCAAATTTTTCTTCAATCATTTTCTGCTCCAAATATGAGTACCCACCACATGATAAAGTATGAGGGTATACGTTTTGCAACTGGATCGCCTGATGAGATCTCCTGGAAGACTGTTACATAAAAATAAATTACTAAGTAATAAGGAAAATATAGCATAAATTTTAAAATATAAAAAAATTACAATACCTGAAATTTCTCTTCCTGACGACTGTCAACAAATCACTTCCATGTTTCTTCATTTATATATGGATACTTAAGACATGGGCTTTCAAACCTTCTCTTTCCAAAAACATAATCTTTTGTCAGTTTGGTTTTAAAATCTCTCCATCGAACCACCGCTAATGAGAGATGTCTTTTCCTAATTTATTTGGTTTCCTCAAAATTGAATGTCATCTGTAATTGAATATATTAAATATGTCATTTAAACTATATGATATTAAAAAATGAGATAAAATAAATAAATAAAGATATTTTACCGTCACAGCCTCCCAAAGCTGTTGCTATGACGTCCTATCCACTGACTTCCAATCAAGATATAAAATACTAATCCTGCAACAGCTCTACTTCGCTATATAACTGACAAACTGAACTACATTTGGGCCAACTACATTATTATTATCATCAAAATGGATGTGTACTTTTATATCATCACGAGCAAGTGATAGTTTTTGTAAACATGTAATACCACGTTTACCAACTTGAGAACTTGATTTTTGAGTAGTAACTAGAGAAGTCTCCTCCGCTGAGGACGTATCAGTAGTCCTGCAATTTTTTTAATTAACAGTTTTATTTCATTAAATAAGTATATTTATGAATATTTAATAATATGTCAAAATAGATATACCTCAGTAACTGCTCCTCTCTATCTGTATCTGACATTGCTACTAGAAAATGTAATGAAATTTTGTGTACCTGCATATCATTAGAAAACTGAATAATTAGAAACAAGGAAGAAAAAAATAAACATGTAAAAATAGAGCCATGTAATTGTAAGTTTTAAAAATAGACACAAAATATAAATATTTATCAGAAAAATTAGGAGACTAATTTAATGTTTTGCCACATGCCTTCATCTTGATCGGTACGTACTGCATGCACTGTGTCTGTCTTATATTCATTGTAATCATCTGTAAATTTCGTAATAGATGAATAAGGCTCACGTAAATCACTAGAATGATCAGAATCAACCCCATCACCGAAATGATATCTTTTCCCTTGCAAAAAAAAAACTGACCACTGAGCATTCGACGTATCAATGACATAAAATAATTGTTTTTCATGTGTCGCCATGATAAATGGTTCCTCATTGTGATTAAATCTTTTCAAATCAACCAGTTTAAACCCATATTCATCATGTTTCATGCCACTATTACTATCAACCCAATTACACTTAAAAATAGTGACTCGAAATTTAATATAATCAATTTCCCATATTTCTTCAATAACTCCAAAATATGAAGTTGATGCAGAAATTGGGTTTTTATCTTTGGCACTAGAAAAATGAACTGCTTTAGCGAATGACATCACACCACTATTCTGAACGGTACTCTTGTCATCTAGGTTTTTTGTGTTAAATGTGTATCCATTGATACCAAAACTAGACCAAGTGATCACATTAAGAGATGGTCCCCCTACTAACCACTTCAATGTTTCTGATACAGATATATTTGGGGTGACGTTATATTTAAACCATGAAACAAATGTCTTCTTATGCTCAATATTCAACCACTTTTCATTTCTTTTCTGATATCGTAACTTTATTTCAGCAATATGTGAGGATATATATGGTTGAACCTCATCTGTTTTGTTCAAAATGTATAAATGTTCTTGAATCACTTCATCACATGGAATGAACATTACCTTTAAGCCTCGAACCCCTATACCATCTCTATCAACTGTCATATGTCGAGATACAAGGAGACCAATATTCTCCACCTCATTCAAATAATCAGTATAGAACTCAATCACCTCTTCTGATACATATTTTTGAACAATAGAGGCCTCTGGTCGATAAGGATTTTTAACATATCCTTTCAAAATTTTCATATATCATTCAAATGGATACACCCATCTTAAATTAACAGGCCCATGTATTCTTATCTCACGCACGAAATGAATCAATAGACAAACCATTATATCAAAAAATGTGGTTGGGAAATACATTTCTAGTTGACAAAGAATAAGAGTTGCTTCATTATCCAACACATCTAACAAATTAGGATCAATGAATTTGCTAAAAATAAATTTAAATAAATTACATAACCTGATGATTGTCTTTCTGACAGCTTTCGATAATATACCATGCACTGCTACTGGTAGAATTTGTTGCATCAACACATGGAAATCATGCGATTTCATACCAATTAATTTACAATCCTTCAATGACACAAAATTATTCACATTTGAAGAAAAACTATTGGGTACTTTAATACCATGAACACACTAACAAAAAATCATCTTTTCAATCTTACTTAATGTGTGACAAGCCGGAGGTAAATATTTTCTGTTTCCTTTCACAGTGGGAGATAACTCCAAATGTATTCTAATTAATATCAAGTCCAATCTAGAATGTAATCCATCTTTTTTCTTTCATTTTATGTTTAACAATGTTCCAATCAAACTATCACATATGTTTTTCTCAACATGCATAAAATCAATGTTATGTTTTATCTCTAAAAATCCCCAATAAGGTAGTTTGAAAAAAATAGATTGCTTCTTCCAGGTATGTTATTGTAAACCATAACGTTTTCTCTTTCTAAATGTCAAATCAATATCTTTCACTCTGTCATAATATTCTTTAGCTGAAAATGGTCGAGGGGGGAGGCTGTATTCTTGTAAACCGTTAAATGTTTTTTTTCAATCTACGATAAGGATGATCAATTTGAAAAAATCGTCGATGTCCCATGTACACTGTCTTTCTTCCATTCTGCAATAGATAATATGTAGTTTTTTCTTCACAAATTGGACATAATTTATGTCCCTTAACAGTATATCCAGATAAGTTTCCATATGCAGGAAAGTCATTTATAGTGAACCTTATCATAGAACGCAAAAGAAAATACTCTTTCTTGTATGCATCGAAAACTTTAACACCTTCCTCCCATAGTAGTTTCATATCGTCAATAAATGGTGTAAGATACACATCAATATCATTTCATGGTTGTTTTGGTCCAGAAATCATCAAGCTCATCATAACATATTTTTTCTTCACACATAGATGTGGGGACAAGTTGTAAAGTTCCAGCAAAACAGGCCATGATCTATGTTGGCTACTGGGGCTCCGATATGGATTCATTCCATCAGTACACAATCCCATTATGAGATTTCTAATTTCACTTCCAAAATCATGTAATTTTTTTTCAAACTTCTTCCACTATGGTGAATCGGCAGGGTGACGTAAGTTACCATCAGAGATGCGCTCATTTGAATGCCATCTTAACATTTTTTCATCAATTGAATTTGCAAATAGATGTTTCAAACGAGGAATTATTGGAAGGTACCAAATTTCATTAGCTGGAGTTTTGATTCTGGTACCTAAAAATAAATCAGAATTGAATAATTAGAATTGTATGCAAAAAAATATTGGATGATATCATTGGAAAGTAAAAAATTGATATTTCATAACGTTACATGACATCACCTGAGAATGAATCTGAGTTGACTTTCTCATCCATCTTATAGCATGATGTCCCACATGTAGGAAAACTTGATAAATGTTCATTTTCTTTCCTATACAGTAAACAATCATTGGGGAAAGCATGAATCTTTTTATACCCCAATCCCATTGGGCATAATATTTTATTCGCCTCATAATTGGAATCTGGAAGCCCATTTCCTTCTGGAAGTATCTCTTTTAAAAGTTAATGTAAACTGGAGAATCTTTTATCAGTCCACCCATTTTTTGCTTTTATGTTAACTAATCTCAAAACTGCTCATAACACTTTATATTTACTGCACCCTGGGAATAATGGTTTCTCAGAATCTCCATACAATCGTTCAACAGTTGGTGTTTTTTTGATGGTTTCAACACCTAAATCATGAATTAATTCTTCAATATGATCCTCTGCCTCATTATGAATATCGTCATCAACATTGGATGTTGACTTTTCAGTTCTTTCACCATGAAAAATCCAACGTGTATAATTAAGGCTAAAACCATAACAAATGAGATGATTCTTGATTTCTATGGAGTTTAACTTTCTCATATTTACACACTTAACACATGGACAGAAAATCAAATCAATATTTTGAAGATGTCGTTTAGCAAATTCCGAATAATTATCAACTACTTTTTCATATTCACTAGTGGTTCTTCGTAAATAAATCCAATTACGATCCATTAATACCTGATATAAAAATATAATTGACGAATATATTAAATCATATAAACATTTAAAATCTATCAGATAAATTGTAAACAAAAACATATTTAATAAAAACTATTGATAATCAGATAAAAGACATCAGATATGAAACACGTTTACAAATAGAGTGAACAATTTATTCTCATATTATATATGTGTGTGTTATATTGATATTATAATTTATTTATAATATCATTCTTTTAAAATTTATTAGATCATTTTACATAGTTGCAATATTTTGATGTTTCATGTGTCACAAATATTGAAGAGTACATTAATTTATAGGATGCAATAAGTGAAATGTGGGAGTACATGGAAATATGAATAATTATTGACGATTTTGTGGTATGATCTATACCTATGTACTAACAAATACACGTATCGAGATTAATATGATGGTGAATATAGTAGCAGTTCTAGATATAATGATAATACAAACCAAAAATAATTATAATACAAACCAAAAATAATCTAATAAAATCTATACCAACAATGATAATACAAACAAACACTATAAAATGATAAACTACCACTATAAAATCTATACCAACAATGATAATACAAACAAACACTAGTAATGAAAATCACGCATAAATAGGGAGATGAATTCTATACCAACAATGGTAATACAAACCAACAATGATAATACAAACAAACACTATAATGTTTGAAGAAACACAATAACATCTATACTAACAATGATAATACAAAAAATAATGAAAATTGCACAAAAATGATAATAAAAACTAATTATAATACAAACAAACAATGATAATACAAACAAATCTATACCAACAATGATAATAAAAACAAAAAATAATGTTAAAATACAACTAAAATTGAACCAATAACAAAAATTGTGAAAAATAGGGTTCTTAAAGAATAAATAAACAATGGGAGATTAAACAAGAGTTAAATAGGAAGAACGCATACCCGAAATCGTGCAAACGGAACAAAACATTCAACAATGGCCTTCAAAGATCGCAAATCATGTTTGAATGTCATTGGGAGTCCAAAGCTCCACAACGGAACTCGTTTTCGATGATCGAACAAAAATATGGGTTTCAGTCCCCCAATAATTTTAAAAGACTTTTCGCGTCAGTTTTAGAGAAAACAGATGCCAAAAATTTTAAAAAAACTTTTCGGCATCGGGTTTTCAAATAATCGAGGCCGAATATTTTAATTTATTTATTTTCAGCATCGGGTTTAGAGAAAACCGACACCGAAATGTTTTTTTAAAATTATTTTCCGCATCGGTTTTACTAAAAACCGACGATGAATTTTTTTTTCAATTAGTTTCAGCGTAAGTTTTCCTCAAAACGGGGGCGGTAAATTAGTTATTATTATTATTATCGGCATCGGTTTTCTTCAAAACCGACACCGAAACATTTTTTAAAAAAATTTCGGCATCGGTTTCTTGAAAATCAACGTGAAATATCATCGGATACTTGTTTTTGGCATCAGTTTTTTGTAAAACCGACGCCAAAAATTTCCGGCACATACTATTCGCGTCAGTTTTTAAAAAACCAACATTATTACGATGATGTTAAAAACCATATTTCCACTAGTGATAGAATAAGAATTAGTTTCTTTTGGAAATTATGTTTTATCAAATGGATATACATTGTATAGGAAAATGATTTAGTGACTAAGTGATAAAGGTTGTTTTGGAAGATGTTCTCTCTTTTGAGGAAACACTATATTCTTAAGGAATATAGAATACTATGGGATTTCAATTGTGGAATAATGGGTGAAATTTTTGTTTTGAAGATTCTATGTTTTTATTATTAACACATGATACTTTGATTTATTTATGAAAATGATTACCCTATCATGGGGAATATGTGATTAGGTTAATTACTTTTCAATATGAGACTTTATGATTAACTGGTGTTACTTGGATATAAATGATAAGATATATATTGGAAGTCTATGTAACTAAATCCTTATGGGATTTTGGTTACAATCAAAGATTGTATTACTTTTGAAGAATTTTAGGGATAATTGTTCATTCAATGTTCTTTGTTGAACATTGGGGTTTGTTAGAAAAAATTTGGAGATTAAGAGTAGTTTCTGTAACACCCCAGGTAAATAAAGAATATAAGATTTTCATATTTATCCATATTTGTGAATAAAATATTAAAATGACTTTAAAGGGGACACTATGCTCGATGGTGTACCCAACACGCAACAACGAGTTTCTTGGGAATCTTACGTTGCACTCTAATAATAAAATAATATTATTTTAAATGGTAGTTAACATGTAGCCGTTGTATTGGCGGGAATGGATATAAATAACTGAAATATTATTATATATGTTTTTAAATGTTTTTACATTTATCCAATAAAAGATAAAGGCTTAAAATACAGAAAGAATTCAATTTTAGGCGTATATGCCCTAGTTTTCACTAAAGGTTCACTTATCGCCTTTTGATGGAGAACCATCATTAAATATAGTTTTGTTCAATCTTATACATTCTATTGGACCAAATAAAACTCTTCTTAAGAATTGGGACATCAAAATTTACTTTGTGTAAATTTTTGGTATCTTTCCGATAAAGTTCATTTTTTAATGAATAGTGTAAAATGTTGTATTTTAATTCAAAACCTCTTTTTAATCTAATTTATTTATATGATAATATTATCTTTTTAATTGGTTTTAAATTGAAATTATACTATATTTTTACCATTAAATTCAATAGTGGTCGTTGTAATTAATTTCACTTTGAAATCAGACTTAAACTAGTGTCAATCTTTTGATACTTATTGTTTCATAAAAACACGCTATTTGCTCTGACAACGGGAATTAATTATTAAATTAATTAATGTGACTTATATGTTTTGAATTTTTTAAAGTAGACTTCATTTTTGAATTCGGGATATCAAATATAGCTTAGGGTGAATTTTTGGGATTTTTCTGAAAAGCTTCAATTTTTTATGAATAGTGAAACCACTAAGTGGTACTTATAAAAACTGATTTTTCCGTTTAAATGAAAATTTTACATCTTTGTGTTTTGAATTTCAAAAATCCTACATACATGGTTTTCATTAAGAAGTAAAATGTGGTTCAATGGGATAAAAATAATTTTTCTGGTGAATAGTAACTTATTAAGTTTTAATCGCGATTAGAGGTAATTAGTGTAGTTTATGGTAAGTATAATGTTTTAATAAAATTAAATGACCTATAAACATGTCCTACCCTCATTGGATGTGTCATGGTCGACCAAGACAATCCATGGTTCAGCTTGGGGACCCCATAGAGCCACTTTCGTTGGGAAATGACATAAATATCTTTTTATTTAATGTTAATGTAAAAATGACACAAACATGAGTTGTTTTACTAAAACAATTTTTACATGGGGTTATACAAGTCATATTTTTGACAATAAATAGTAATTGGAAATATAAAAATATTTCCTACATCATAGTATTTTTTTTATAATTTTTAGACAATAAATAAATTAAATTATTTATGACATCATGATGATGTAGCGATGACCTCATTAATTAACGATTTAAATAAAATGGAAAGAAAATGTAATATCTAAGACCTACACATGTCCAAAACCTATTGGATGAGTGGATTTAGAACCCATATCATCTTATCCTAGAAATACATCAATGTGGGACCTTTAAAATCCGAAACTCTTTTGGAAAGAAAGTAACATTTTGTAACTTTACAAGAGTGCCCCTCCTCTCCTCTTATAAAAGGCCACGACGTCTACCTTCTTACCCACACTCCCAAAGCATTTGGCTCGGCCAAACGCTGCCCATTTTGTCTCTAAACTTCCCTATCTTACTCCTTGAAGCCTCACTTTGGGTAGAAGTCTTCCCAAGGAAGCCTTTAAGCTCAAACAAAAGGGAGTAACTCGATTTTAAGGTAATGTCTTCACTTGTGTCCTTTTGTTTTATTTTTCTTCTCCAACCCCTAAACTCTTTTTATTCATTTATTTTGTAACAAATACAGTATTTTCAATATACTATGATGTTGTTATAACAAGTATTAGAGCTACACTTACACACACCTACATCTAATGGTTAAAGAACATACTGTTTCTGTGGATGGCAAATTTCTGTCTCCCGAAACGATGATTGTCCAACATTCTTATAACACCTTCAAAGGTGGCCATTAATATGAAAATATATTTATATATGATATCTAATATTTTTATGTTTTACTTAATCTTCTGTATTTTTCATTTATGGAGTACCTTTATGGTTTCCATATGGGTAAACGCGATATCATCATTTAAGGAAGTGCGGACTACCGCCCCCTCAAAGTGATTTGATTCGTTAATACCATATGTGGTACGTATAAAGGATATATTTAATGATATTATATATGATACCATACTGGAATTAAAATAATATTATGTATCATTATGTTTTCTTTCCATTAAATATGAAATAGAAATGGAAGTAGCATTCATGCGTACGTACGGCTTACCGTCTCCATTAACGGTACATTTCATTTCTTGTCTCAAAATGTTATGTAATATTATAAGTACATATATATAATGGATATATAAGTAATATATAAAATCTAAATGATGTATATAATTCTGTAATTATAACATATATATATATATCTCATTTTGTTTCAATTCCATGAATATGACAAAAAATTAAAGTAGCGTTCATGCGTACGTACGGCCTACCGTTTCCATGAACGGTGCTTTTAATTTTTATCTCCAAATGCTATGGAATAGTATAAAATGAATATATACTGGATATATATGATATTTAAAACATCAATACTATTCTGGACATGATGTACCTATAACTACATGGAAAATTATTTCCCAACAAGTTCAATTTTTGACTCATGTACCAAACATCGACAAAAACGTCTGATATGAACTAATATTATTAACCAATTATTATAACATTAAAATATGTGATATGAACTGAATAATAATCATTATATGAGGTCCTTAAGAAATTATAAATTGACTAAAGTTTATTATTCAGGAATATAAAGAAACGAGCAAGACAAGTCGGACTTGAGGTAAGGGATCCTACTCCTCTCTTTCTTTTTAAGTACTATCCTTTATGTCACTTATTTTAAGATCCTCTTTGTTTTGTTGGGGGATGTTCTTTTATATTACACTTTCTATAAACTTTATGATAATATTATGAGATACCCTATTTGATCTCATCAATCCATTTTTGTAAGTTTTATGTGGCGCTGTTAGGCTGCCGAGTTTTCGTGAGGGATTTTTCATCTCACTTTTATTCCCGTGAGATTTATGCTACATTTGCCACAATTTCCTTTGAGTGGTGTATTTACTGCCCATTATTCTACTCTTTATGTAATATACTTTCGTTTATGAGTATTTACATCAATGATGTATTTTCCTTCATTCATGGGGTGTATGTTTTGAAAGATACCAAGTCGGTAAGGGAACCTTTCACCTTCCTCTTTTTAAAAGACTTCTTTTGTTGGGTCTTTTAATTTACATATTGTTATGTTGGGATATGTTCTCATATATCCTTATTGATGTAAATTTTATGTCCAAGTGTTAAGATACACTTTTTATCTCTCATCAACTCATTTTGATGTGGCGTCGTTAGGATATCAAGGGAACTTCTTAACCCAATTTCGATTTCATTGGGTTCAACATGTAGTTATTGAATGTGTCATCCTTTGAATATGTGTGAACGACCTTTTATTATTTTACAGTTAATATCCACTTATATTTGGTGTATTCATTTGTCACACATAATTATGTAATTGATTTATCCTTAAACCAAGGATACCGTCTTTGTATGGCACTTCATCTCAATATCCTTTCATTAAGGCATATTTTGTTTTATACACACCCTTCTTTTATACGGTGTATAAACCCCTTTGAATTTTACATTTATTCAAAAGGAATCTTTTTTATACGAATCATTTACTAAATGACAAAAGAGAATGTTTTTGTCGTACGTATGTGGTGACAACGACTTCTCCGCCGCCTTGACCATTATTTGAGTTTCGGCTTCCTCTACAAGCCCTACCTTTTTTTTAAAAGAAAAATAAATATCATGTTTTACTTTTCTTTTATTTTGGTATTGAAAATGGATTTCATAATGTTTTTATATCAACGTGTTGTGTTGATATCTTGTGATTGAAAGGTGGAAATGTTATGATTCCTTTATGCATGTTTTATGTGATACGATTATGTTGAGGTTCTTGGGCATTATTATGAAGACGGGTGGTTCCGTGGTAAACTAAGGGCGGGTGAGCCCGATATAGCTCTCCAATGAATTGGGTAACACGAAGGAGTGAAATTTTAAGGTTTCTCGGAAGATATTTAGGGAATATACTGTGATGGGTGTTCCAAACGTAACCAAGAGGGTTACTCCCTACATAAGAATGTTGTGAATGCCTCAAGGTACCTTTTTGTATTATGATTTCTATGATTCATTCATGATTTGATGAGGTATGTTAAAGTGCTTATGTTTTATGGGTAAAGTATGATTTCATTCTTATGTATATATGTACCCATGTTTTCGTTCTATATTTTTATATCCCTTACTGAGCTTTTTATGCTCATCCCAAAGTTTTTTGAAATGTTTTTCACAGGTCAAGGGAAAGGTACATGATATGATGATAGTGTCAAGGAAGTGTCAAGAAAGAATCCATGTTTTATTTTAAATATGTTTCTATCGATGGGAAAGAAGAATACTATCTTTATGTAACCACTTTGTTTATATATGGAATGTAATTCAAGTTTTATGATCTAATTCTCTAAAACTCTAAACCTGAAAAGATCCTCAATGTGTAATCTTTTAATAACTCAAGATTAAGTAAGTTTTAAGGCTGGGGCCTTATAATTCATATCAATGGAAGGTTTAGATAACTTTAGAGGTTAGGGTATTCTTTAAGCATAAGTGACATTACCATAATGGTTAGGATTTCAGAAAGAGTCCTAGTTTTAGATAAAGTGAATGAGTAAGTATATCTTAGTGTTTATCATCCTCTTTAGTACATGATGGTTTTGTTGATATACGCACAAAAACCTTTTTGTTTTTAGTAAATGGATGGATCTAGTAGGAACTAAAGAAACAGTGGATTTGAAGGGAATTGTGACAGTTTTTTGAGCAAGCAACTGAATGATATGGGAGCTGCAATGAGAACTCTTGTGATTATCCTCAACCAACTATCGGGAGTCATGATTGACCACCTAAAACTTGGTGATTTCTCTAAGGCATCATATATGTGAGAAACAAACCCTACGGAAGTACAGGTAATAATCATAAAGGTAAGTGTGTTCAAAAACCTATGTGTCAAAGATGTGGAAAGAAAAACCTAGGAAAATGTTTCAAAGGGATAGAAATATACTATAGATGTGGAAATTAAGGTCATAAAGCAAGAACCTGTCGTGGAAAAAGGAAGCATCCAGTTGACTCGAGGAAAGGGAAAGAAGTTCTTTATGAGGGATCAATTGAATGTTTTAAATGTGGTGCACATGGTCATTATGAAAACACATGTCCTATGAAGAAGTTTCGTGAATGGGATCACCAAGAGCGTAGAAATGTTCGTTTACCAATACCTAATGCCACTCCGATTGAGGATGAAGAAACTGACAATGACCAATCAAAGGTATGTATTATTTCATGACTATTGTTTTCCTATTTTGGAATCTTAGGATATGATTCATGATTTTGTTTGTGGGAAAGAGATATTTTGGAATAAGTTGGAAATGAATGGTTAATAGATCACGAAGAATGTTGAATGAGTAATATGTCAAAATATAAGGGATTCAAGAGTTATGGTGAAATTCTTAAGAGTATTAAGTCTCTTTTGATGATGGGGTTACATTAGAAGACTTTTTATATTATGTGTAACCCTGATGTTTAATATATGCAAATTTTATTCAAGGAATAGTTATCTTTTCTTTTTTGGACATAGTTATAAAGAACCATTTGGGTTTATATGATCCTTACTTTTGAGGTAATTATGGGTTACTATATGTTATGATTGAAGTGAAAGGAATGAGATAAAATTGAGGTTAAATTATGTTATGGTTATTTTTGATGATTTTATCTCTTTTTGGGAATGATTTGAGAATTATATAGTTTTGGAAAAAGGACAACACGCAGACCGTGTGACAACCCGTCACGTCGGATAAAGCCGCGGGAATCGAACCCACAACCAAAGTGCGACTGGTATTTATCGCCTACCACTAGACTACGTGAAGTCCCTGGTAAGTTTGGTTGATTATTTTAGTTATATGATTTTATGAATTAAGAGTCTGTTCATTTTGGGTTATTTATGAAAATGATTAACCTATCATGGAGGATATGTGATTAGGTTAATTACTTTTCAATACGAGACTTTAGGAGCAACTGATGTTGTTTGGAGATAAATGTTACGATTTAAATTGGAAGACTATGTGACTAAATCCTTAAAATATTTGGGTTTCAATCTTAGATTGGTTTACTTTGAATAATTTTATGGACAAATTGTTTATCAGATGGTCCTCGTTGAACTTTGGGTTTTGTTGGACAAATTTTGGAGATTAAGCATAGATTTTCTTTTTAAAGGGTTATCCTTTTCTGGATTATCTGAACTTGTACTAACCTTTTTGGTTTTGGTTTTGGTTAAAGCTTAAAGACATGGGAAGTATATAGTTCTCTTTGGTGTATTAGGTGATTCTCTAAAAGTTGATTATAGTACTCTTAATGCGAACAAGTCTTCCTAAATACTCATCTTTTCGAGAAAATATGAGTTTGATTAAGGAATCTAGTAAAAGTTGAAAGTCAACATGACAAGTAAGTATGTTTCCTTAAGATCAAAAATAAATTCCTCAATGAAGAGTAACTTAAAACAAAAATGTTGTCTGTTAACGTTTCCTATTGGGGAATCGAATACCGTTTAACCCATCACAAGTTTGTGATTTTCTTATGGTTAACTTTCTCCTAGACATGTTTACTATCACTCTCCCTCAAAAACATGACCCTTTGCTTTTTCTTCCATGTCCATGTTTTTCTACATGGAATCCTAGTATGGGTTAACTCGGGTGACCTCTGTACTTATCTTCCTGTATTTTAAAGTGATTGTTTTACCGAATCTTGTTCCGATGTGGGACTTTCAAGGATGTTTCCAAGCTCAATTTTAAAAATTGCGAGGACACAATTCCAAAAAGGACGGAAGGATGTAACACCCCAGGTAAATAAAGAATATGAAATTTTCATATTTATCAATATTTGTGAGTAAAATATTAATATGACTTTAAAGGGGACACTATGCTCTATGGCGTACCCAACACGCAACAACGAGTTTCTTGGGAATCTTACGTTGCACTCTAATAATAAAATAATATTATTTTAAATGGTAGTTAACATGTAGCCATTGTATTGGCGGGAATGGATATAAATAACTAAAATATGATTATATATGTTTTTAAATGTATTTACATTTATCGAATAAAAGATAAAGGCTTAAAATACGGAAAGAATTCAATTTTAGGCGTATATGCCCTTGTTTTCACTAAAGGTTCACTTATCGCCTTTTGATGGAGAACCGTCATTAAATATAGTTTTTTTCACTCTTATAAATTATATTGAACCAAATAAAACCCTTCTTATGAATTGGGACATCAAAATTTACTTTGTGTAAATTTTTGGTATCTTTCTGATAAAGTTCATTTTTTTAATGAATAGTGTAAAATGTTGTATTTTAATTCAAATCCTCTTTTTAATCTAATTTATTTATATGATTAGATTATATTTTGAATTTGTTTTAAATTTAAATTAAAATATATTTTTCCCATTAAATCCAATATTGGTCATTGGAATTAATTTCACTTTGAAATCAGACTTAACCTAGTGTCAATCTTTTGATACTTATTGTTTCATAAAAACACGCTATTTTCTTTGACAGCAGGAATTAATTATTAAATTAATTAATGTGACTTATATGTTTTGAATTTTTTAAATTATACTTCATTTTTGAATTCGTAATATCAAATATATCTTAGGGTGAATTTTTGGGATTTTTCTGAAAAACTTCAATTTTTGATGAATAGTGAAACCACTAAGTGGTACTTATAAAAACTGATTTTTCCGTTTAAATGAAAATTTTCCATCTTTGTGTTTTGAATTTCGAAAATCCGACATACATGGTTGTCATTAAGAAGTAAAATGTGGTTCAATGGGATAAAAATAATTATTTTGGTGAATAGTAACTTATTAAGTTTTAATCGCGATTAGAGGTAATTAGTGTAGTTTATGGTAAGTATAATGTTTTAATAAAATAAAATGACCTATAAACATGTCCTACCCTCCTTGGATGTGTCATGGCCGACCAAGACAATCCATGGGTCAACTTGGGGACCCCATGGAGCCACTTTGGTTTGGAAATGACATAAATATCACATTATTTAATGTTAAAGTAAAAATGACACAAACATGAGATGTTTTACTAAAACAATTTTTACATGGGGTTATAGAAGTCATATTTTTGACTATAAATAGTCATTGGAAAGATAAAAATATTTCCTACATCATAGTAGTTTTTTTATAATTTTTTGACATTAAATAAATTAAATTATTTATGACATCACGATGATGCAGCGATGACCTCATTAATTAACTATTTAAATAAAATGGAAAGATAATGTAATATATAAGACCTAAACATATCCAAAACCTATTTGATGAGAATATTTATAACCCTTATCATATTATCCTATAACTAAATAAATGTGGGACCTTCAAAATCCAAAACTCTTTTGAAAATAAAGTAACATTTTGTAACTTTACAAAAGTGCCCCTCCTCTCCTCTTATAAAAGGCCATCACCTCTACCTCCTTACCCACACTCCCAAAGACTTTGGCTCGGAAAAAACCAGCCCATTTTGTCTCTAAACTTACCTCTCTTACTCCTTGAAGCCTCACTTTGGGCATAAGTCTTCCCAAGGAAGCCTTTGAGCTCAATCCAAAGGGAGTTACCCGATTTTAAGGTAATGTCTTCACTTGTGTCCTATTGTTTTATTTTGCTTCTCCAACCCCCTAAAAACTTTTTATTCATTTATTTTGTAAAAAATACAGTATCTTAAATATAGTAGGATGTTTTTATAATAAGTAATCGAGCTACACTTACACACACCTACATTTAAAAGTTAAAGAACATATTGTTTCCGTGGATGGCGAATTTCTGCCTCCCGAAACGATGATTGTTCAACATTCCTCTAACAACTTCAAAAGTGGCCATTAAGATGACACTATATTTATATATGATATCTAATATGTTTATGTTTTACTTAAGCTTCTGTATTTTTCATTTATGGTGTACCTTTATGGTTTCCATTATGGGTAAACGCGATATCTTCAATTAAGGAAGTGCGGACTACCGCCCCCTCAAAGTGATTTGATTCGTTAATACCATATGTGGTACGTATAAAGGATATATTTAATGATATTATGTATTATACCATACATTAATTAAAATACTATTATGTATCATTATGTTTTAATTCCATTAAATATGAAATAGAAATGGAAGTAGCGTTCATGCGTACGTATGGCTTACCGTCTCCATGAACGGTACATTTCATTTCTTGTCTCAAAATGTTATGTACTATTATAAGTACATATATATAATGGATATATAAGTAATATATTAAATCTAAATGATGTATATCATTCTGGAATTATAATATATATATATCTCTCTCATTTTGTTTTAATTCCATTAATATGACAAAAAATTAAAGTAGCATTCATGTGTACGTACGACCTACCGTTTCCATGAACGATGCTTTTAATTTTTATCTCTAAATGCTATGGAATAGTATAAAATGAATATATACTGGATATATATGATATTTAAAACATAAATACTATTATGGATATGATGTACCTATAACTACATGGAAAATTATTTCCCAACAAGTTCAATTTTTGACTCAAGTACCAAACATCGACAAAAACGTCTAATATGAACTCATATTATTAACCAATTATTATAACATTAAAATATGTGATATTAACTGAATAATAATCATTATAAGAGGTCCTTAAGCAATTATAAATTGAACAAATTTTATTATTCAGGAATATAAAGAAACAAACAAGACAAGTCGGACTTGAGGTTAGGGATCCTACTCCTCTCTTTCTTTTTAAGTACTCTCCTTTATGTCACTTCTTTTATGCTCCTATTTGTTATGGTGGGGTATGTTCTTTTATATTACTCTTTCTATAAACTTTATTTTAATATGATGAGATACCCTATTTTATCTCATCAATCCATTTTTGTAAGTTTTATGTGGCGCCATTAAGCTGCCGAGTTTTCGTGAGGGATTTTTCATCTCACTTTTATTCCCGTGAGATTTATGCTACATTTGCCACAATTTCCTTTGAGTGGTGTATGTACTGCCCATTATTATAATATTTGTGTAATATACTTTCGTTTATGAGTATTTACATCAATGATGTATTTTCCTTCTTTCATGGGGTGTATGTCTTGAAAGATACCCAAGTCGGTAAAAGAACCTTTCACCTTCCTCTTTTTAAAAGACTTCTTTTGTTGGGTATTTAAATTTATATATTGTTATGTTGGGATATATTCTCATATATCCTTATTGATGTAAATTTTATTTCCAAGTGATGAGATACACTTTTTATCTCTCATCAACTCATTTTGATGTGGCGTCGTTAGGCTGTCAAGGGAACTTCTTAACCCAATTTCGATTTCTTTGGGTTCAACATGTAGTTATTGAATATGTCATCCTTTGAATATGTGTGAATGACCTTTGATTATTTTACACTTAATATCCACTTATATTTGGTGTATTCATTTGTCACACATAATTATGTAATTGATTTATCCTTAAACCAAGGATACCGTCTTTGTATGGGACTTCATCTCAATCTATTTTCATTGAGGAATATTTTGTTTTACACACAACCTTTTTTTATACGGTGTATAAACCCCTTTGACTTTTATGTTTATTCAAAAGGAATATTTTTTATACGAAGCATTTACTAAATGACAAAAGAGAATGTTTTTGTCGTACGTATGTGGCGACAACGACTTCTCCGCCGCCGTGACCATTATTTGAGTTTCGACGTCCTCTACAAGCCCTACCTTTTTTTAATGAAAAATAAATACCATGTTTTACTTTTCTTTTATTTTGGTATTGAAAATGGTTTTCATAATTTTTTTATATCAATGTGTTGTATTGAAATCTTGTGATTGAAAGGTGGAACTGTTATGTTTCCTTTATGCATGTTTTATGTGATACAATTTTGTTGAGGTTCTTGGGCATTATTATGAAGACGGGTGGTTCCGTGATAAACTAAGGGCAGGTGAGCCTGATATAGCTCTCCAATGCATTGGGTAATGCGAAGGAGTGAAACGTTAAGGTTTCTCCGAAGCGATTTAGGGAATATACTGTGATGGGTGTTCCAAACGTAACCAAGAGGGTTACTCCCTACGTGAGAATGTTATGAATGCTTCAAGTTACCTTTATATCTTATGATTTCTATGATTTATTCATGATTTGATGAGGTATGTTAAAGTGCTTATGTTTTATGGGTAAAGTATGATTTCAGTCTTATGTATATATGTACCCATGTTTCCTTTCCATATTTTTATATCCCTTAATGAGCTTTTTATGCTCATCCCAAGTTTTTTTGAAATGTTTTTCACAGGTCAAGGGAAAGGTACATGATATGATGATAATGTCAAGGAAGTGTCAAGAAAGAATCCATGTTTTATTTTAAATATGTTTCCATTGATGGGAAAGAAGAATACTATCTTTATGTAACCACTTTGTTTATATGTGGAATGTAATTCAGGTTTTATGATCTAATTCTCTAAAACTCTAAACCCGAAAAGATCATCAATGTGTAATCTTGTAATAACTCAATATTAAGTAAGGTTTAAGGCTGGGGACTTATAGTTTCTCTTTATGTAAAAGTTTACCCTTTTTGGGGATTATCTGATCTTGTACTAAACTTTTTGGTTTTAGTTGATATCTAAATCCAATGGAAATATATAGTCCTCTTTTCTGGATTATTTGATTCTCTCAAAATTGATTATAGCGCTCTTAATGCAAACAAGTCATCCTAAATACTCATCTTTTGGTAAAATATGAGTTTGAGAAAGAAATCTAGAAAGAGATGAAAGACTACATGATAATTAAGTATGTTTCCTTATGATTTAGTTAAGTTGATAAAAAAATTCATTAATGAAAAGTAACAAAAAACCGAAAACATTGTCTGTTAACATTTCCTACTAGGAATCAAATATCGTTTAACCTATCACAAGTTTGTGATTTTCTGGTGGTTAGCTTTCTCCTAAACATGTTTTATATCACTCTACATCAGAACTTGAAACTTAGTTTCTCCTCCATATCCATCTCTTCATGGGATCCTAGTATGGTTTATCATAGGTGGCCATTGTACTTCTCTTTCTTTCTTTTAATGTGGTAGTTTTATCGACCCCTTTTCCCATGTGGGGCTTTTAATGAAGTTTCTGAGCCCAATTTTCA
The DNA here is from genome assembly GCA_963277665.1 of Viscum album. Lineage (NCBI taxonomy): Eukaryota > Viridiplantae > Streptophyta > Magnoliopsida > Santalales > Viscaceae > Viscum > Viscum album. Next base: position 1,294,972,438 of record OY728130.1, on the reverse strand, counting down.
AATTGTGAGGACGCAATTCCCAAAAGGGGGGAAGGACGTAACATCCCAGGTAAATAAAGAATATGACATTTTCATATTTATTAATATTTATGGATTAAATATTAATTTTAATTTAAAAGGGTTGCTATGTTCAAGAGCGTACCAGATACGCAACAACGGGATTCTTTGAAATCTTACGCTGCACACTAATACAATAATATTATTATTTTAAATGCTAGTTAACTCTCAGCAGTTGTATTGGTGGGAATAAAAAAACTAACTATAATATGATTATACAAGTTTGTTAAATGTATTTACATTTATCCAATAAAAGTTAGAGGCTTAAAATGTGAATGAATCTAATTTTAAGCATAATTTAAATTAAAAGGCCGATTTACAGCCTTTTAATGGGGAACCCTTTTTTAAATCTAGTTTTTCTTACATTAATAAATTCTATATGACGAAATAAAATAATTCTTTAGAATGGGGACATCAAAATTTACTTTGTGTAATTTTTTTGAATTTTTCCAATAAAGATCATTTTTAATGAATAGTGAAAAATATTGTATTTTAATTCAAAAGTACCTTTAAATATAATTTATTTATATGGTTATATTATCTTTATAATTGGTTTTAAAGTTAAATTAAAATATATTTTTACCATTTAATACAATTTTGGTCATTGGAATTAATTTCACGTTGAAATTGGGCATAAACAAATATCAATCTTTTGATAGTTATTGTTTCTTAAAAACACACTATTTGTTTTGATAATGGGAATTAATTTTAAAATTAATTAATTCCACTTCTATGTTTTGAATTTGAAAAATATACATCATATTTGAGTTCGGAATATCAAATAAATCTTAGGCTGAATTTTTTATTTTTTTTCTCAAAAAATTCAATTTTTGATGAATAGGGAAACCACTTAGTAGTAGTTAAAAAACTGACTTTTTTATTTAAATGAAATTTTTCCGCTTCTGTGAATTGAATTTTGAAAATATGACAGAAATGGTTGTTATCAAAAACTAAAATTTGGTTCCATAAGATGAAAATAATTTTTGGTGAATAGTAACTTTTGTCTTTTATTTACCACGGTTAAATGTAAATAGGGTAATTCAAGGTAAAAAGAATATTATAATAATTCAAAATTATCTTAACATTTGTAAAAACATTATTGGATGAATAATTAACGACCATAGACATATTTCGGTAGATTTTAGGACCCCATTGAGCCACTTGGGAGTGATAATGACAGTTTAAATTAATTAACATAAAGTAAAGGCAAAAATGAAAAAAGAAAATATCTTTTAGTAAATTAATTTATATAAGGGGTTATATAAATTATATTTTAGACTATAAATATTCATTGGAAAGATAAAAATATATCTTATATCATGGTATTTTTGATATAATTTTTAGTCATAAAATAATTTAAATTATTTATTACAGAATAATGATGCAGTGTTTAACTCAATAATAAATAATATAAATAAATAATATTATAATGATTAAAATATTATTCAAAACCTATCCAATTCATATTAAATGATTTTATTTCGACCATGAGTCATCTTATATTTTACTATAATGATTTTTGGACCATTAGAAACCGAATATATTAATAAAATAAAATAATGTTTTCACACTTTCCTAAAGAGCCACTATTCTCCCTTATAAAAGGAGACCACTTCTAACCAATTCCACAAACCTCTAAAGCCTTTGGGCTCGTCCAACATATGGAAATTTAATCTACCTACATCCCTATCTTCTCCTAGAAGCCTTACCATAGGCATAAGGAACTTCAAGAATTCCTTTGGTTCAAACCAAATGAAGTTACCCAAATTAAAGGTAACAATTTCTCTTAAATTATTTTCTTTTATTTTACTTCTCCAACACCTGAAATATTTTTATTCATTTGTATTATAACAAAACCAGTATCCTCAATATACTAGGATGTTTTTATGATAATTATTTGAAATACACTTACACACACCTTCATCTAATGGATGACGAACCAGGTAAATATCATGTCCATACAAACACATTTTTTTTCAGTTATTACCCTTAGGTGTGTCTATTTCAGAACCAATTCCAAATGTAGTATCCATATAGAAATGTATTTACATGAAAAACCATATAGTATCTAACATAATAAAACATTAGGATGTAATTTTATACATATCATCATGGTCTATCACATGGTTATGTTCCCTAATTTATTATTTCCATAAAGTAATTCCCATGGTTTTTACTAATTATCTGCTAATACCAACTATAACAACCCTAAAACCATTATCAAGAAGATGATGAATACATTAATAAATTGAAAAAGATACAAGGAGTCAAATTTAATTTGGTTTAACATAATAATAGTCTTGTAAAACTATACAAATACATGATTTATAAATTATATCATTATTCCCACTATCAAATCATTTCATATCATTCATTGGTAACATTCCAGATTACTGTGAATGGAATTGAAATAGGTTTTATCTAAAATTATGTTTAGGGAAAATAGAAGCCATAAAATGTAAATATGAATAGTACATATAGAAAATTTAATAACTTAACACGCATAACATGCAATGAATAAACTGAGAATGAGATTCATCTTTTGATTATATTAATGAGTAGATCTCAAGGATAATAATCAATATGGAAATGTAAATAACTATATCACATGAATAATTAGTCAATAAGATGTTCAGTATAAATAGAGATGGAAAATTAAAATTGGAATATTAAATATATGAACACCCATTCTATTCATCAAATAAACATTGATTGAATTGCATCATGAGATAACATCATTGCTAATGTTTGATTGATAATAAGAAATGTCATAATTAATATGGAAAGGTATGTATCTAAAAAAAATTTATTTCATCATTAAATTTATAATGAAATTAATCTATAAATAATGTAATTAGAAAAATATGATGTATAATAATGATAAATAATTTCTAAATGAAGAAAATTATTAATCATTAAACATCATGATTTCTGACATCATGATACCTCAACTATCAATACCATTCATATGATTGTTTAATACTATGGATAAAATACTATTTAATTATAGATTTATATATCCCTATTTAGTCTACTTATTCATTAAGTGGATATATAATTATGTTCCCCCCTCATCATGACATTTCCATATAATTCCTAATATATTGAATAATCGATTTCATTTATGTAGAATGTCTGTCACCGTCAATTATATGTATTGAGTAATAAATTTATATTTATCATTATTTTACCTAATAATAAAATTATATTATATATAGAAACATTTATGTATAAAATAGATATAGTTTAATTAATAAACATATCCATGATAAATAATATAGATATTCAGTGAAAATTTAATTTCCAATGATCATATGAAATAAAATATTTCAAGGAAAATTTGACCATTTCAAAAATTAAACGAGAATGTGGATTCAAATACATTTTATTCTTCATATGGTCATAAACAATTTATTTTAAAAACCAGGATGAAATTAATATAACATATTTACAATGGTGTATTATAAAAATGGTTTATTCAAATTAATGAATAGAAATATTATAAATAGATATTTAAAAACATTTTGTGGATAATATCTTTTTCATCTTGAAAATAAATTTCCAAAACTAAACATTTAGAAAAAACGTGAATATATTTTTCATTAAAAAAGAACCTTTAATATTTTTTAAATATTGAGTAAAACATTTAGGTTTCAATATGTAATGAAATTATATTAATGATGAATACATTAAAATAAATATTCATTTTACTTTTTCGATATAATTCAAATGGTACTTATTTTGAAAATGATCGGAAGAATCATTTGAATAAAATTTAAATTTTTTAATGGGTAATAATATCATTTATACATAATTTTTAAAATGTCAAAAAAATATGATTTTTTTTATAAAACATGAAATAAATATATGAAAATCAAAACAATATTCAATAATGAATGGAATGGATCAAAATCCATTACCTCAAAATTCCTTTTGGAAAAACACTCTTTAACCTACTGTGTAATAATTTTTAACTTTTTATTAACACATTCTATAATATATTCATATTTATAAAATCATTTAATGTTTAATTATATCATTTTACCACTCATTTTTTGATAATATTTCATTATTCTAATAGTTTCTGGTGTTATTTTCTTTTTTATCGTCGAAAATTTATTAATATGGATCAGGTTATTTTGATAGTTATATATTAACATATTATCTTTAATTAAAGTAATATTATTAACATCATTTCTCCAATATATATATTTTTGATACTTTTTTTTTAAATTTGAAGATGGATCATGGATCAAATCTCTGGCTGGAGATAGTAGGACGTATGCATGGTCGATCAACATTATCAAAAACTTAATGGGTGAAAAGGTAAATAAATGTGTGATATATTTTGTCTTGAAAATAATTAAAAATTTTACATATCAATTATTTTTATTGAGTTTATCCTTAATGCATTCCATGTAAATAGTAAGTGTAAAAACAATCACATCACTTTGAGAGATGGAAGTCCACCACACACCTGGGGGATGTTATCAAAATTTAAACATCATAAAATTTAAGAAGTTATATGAAATTTGATAATTTAATAATTATATTAATATAAAATAATCTAATATAAATTAATTTATCAATTCATTATATCCATTCGTGAATGGTGGTGATGGAAAACAAGTTACACCAGTTCATGAGGTAGTAGTATGCTTTAAACACTATCGACGATTTCATGTCCCATTTTATGGAAGTAGATAATGATATATAAAATAACATTAACATAATAAAATATATGTATATTGAAGTTATTGAAATTATAATATAATCATCGTTTTATAATATTTCATGTATGTGGAAGAAGAAACAAAATAAAAGAATAATTTTAGAATTTCACAACTTATTTAGAAAAAATCATTAGGTTTTAACCCAAATCATTACTAGAATGGACTTATGATCAATACATGGCCTCTAATATATTTTTTTGTATTATATAAGTAATTTGAGTAGGCATTGGCTGATTTAGGTGTCATTGGATGTGTGAAGAGGGAAAGATATAGGGCATCCTTTATAATTTAGGGAGAGGATACAAATGGAATTAATAAAATTAATGAATTGCAAACATGTATTTACAAGGACAAAATACAAACAAAAATCTTATTCATAAAAAATAATCAATGATAATATTGAAATATCTCTATAAAGTGATCATATTAAAATATTTTTTGTAATTTTAGTCCTTATTCTTTTAGTTTATCCCCTGGTAAATCATATTTTTACCTTAACTACGGTTATTAATTTTTAGTGATTTATCAATCCATAATGATAAATAAATAAGATGAAATTATAATATAATATAAATTAAAATTATTCAAAATATGGAACACATATTTCCAAGTTCAAATAAAAAAAATTGGAAAATTCAAAATTAAATATTTTTACAACATACATGACAAGAATGTGAGTCTGCCAAGAGAAAAATTCCATTTCCAACAAAGGTAGTAATGTTAAATTTCAATTTATAAATGATTACAACGACCTAAATTAGATAAACCATAAAAAAAATTGAATTAATTTTACATAATGAAATAAAAATAGAAACCTAACATTCTATATTGTGTTAATGAAATTGAAATTCTCAATATAAATCATTATTTTGATATATTCATCAAAAAATGAAACTTTCTTGGAAAATATAAAACATTCGACATAATTTAATTTCTATATAATGATTTATAAAATGAATTTCATATAAAAAATATATTTTCATAAATTAAAACAATATAATTTTAAATTATGTGAACAAAACATGCCGAAACATTTTTTAGAAACATAAATTTTTTCAAAAAATGTTTCTTTTTCTTTTAAATTATTCTTGTTTTAATTATTATAAACTGATAGCTAGAATATCCATTATTTAATTATAAATATTAATAAAATATACTATAAAGGTCATGTTTTAATGGTATACTATATTATTATTAATTTAGGTGTGGGGTTTCTGGGTATTCAAGCTACCGAAGATATTAAATTTAAATAAATATATACTTTGTCCATTTTAATCACATTGTTGTTTGTCATAAATGTTATCGATACCAATTTTATTATTTTAAAATCATGTTTTCTAACAACTCCATTTAAGAAAGATAATCTTATTATGTAGTTCATTGTTCACCATGTTGTTCTACATTTTTATTCCTTTGTGTGATTCCTTCCATGATCTGATTCATGTTCACATTTTTTTACAATAAATTTATGTTATCACTATTGATTTCATAAATCCTTGTTAATACCAACTAAACATACTTTCTATTTTAGTCAATATTCATTGAAAAACACATTTGAACATAGATGAAAACCAGAACAACAAATTCTTATAATTATTCGAGACTTGTAAATGATGTTATTAGTGGTTCTCTAGAACACACTGAGATTTTGTATGTTATTGTTTGGATTTAATTATAAACTTATGATATTTTCCATTCCATATAACACTGAAAATAGTTTAATTATATTAAAGAACAACATTTTTATTTCATTATATGCTACACCAAGTTAATCACAAAATATACAAAACTTAAATTTTATCTTGACTAGACAGAACACCGATGATAACATGGGACTTGGCATACAATCCATAGAACACTGAATTATTTTATGCAACATGGAACCCCGACTTGTTATACCTTACATGCACCATTGAGTTTCTACGAAACATATTTTATAGTTATAATTATTTAAATTATATAATTATAATCCATCCATTAAATATAGTAATATAAATATTGATAAATAGTTTCCAAATAATTTTTAAAATGCTATTATATAAAGAACGTATATTGGTGATGAAATATATAAATTTTGTAAAGTCCTTATATTTTTAAAAATACTATTTTCTAAAATGAAATGTTTTTAATATCATTTTTTTGAAAAAAAATAAAATTAATTTAGACACAAATTGATATTTATTTGATAAAATAATATTCATTTTTAATTTAGATTTTCAAAATTATCATAGGGAGGTTTTTTTTAATTTTTCTAAAAAAACAATTTCTGGATGAATAGCGAGAAATACCGTGTTTTAATTCAAAAATATTTTTACATATAACTTATTTATTATGTTAAAATATATGTCAAATTGGATTATAATTTTAGTTGGAAAATATTTTTACAAAATAATCCAATTTAGTTCATTTGAATCAATTTTACTTTGAAATTGGGTACTAAAACATTGCAAATTTTCGACATTTTTATATTAAAACCAAGTAGTTTCAACTGTTAATGGGATTAATTTAAAATTAATTTATGCCACTTATATGATTATAATTTGGAAAAATTTGATATATATTTTTAATCATTATAATTTATAATTTCTAATAAGTTCAACATAGTTTTTGACCAATAATATTATTGAATGTAATTAAAATTAAATATATTAAGAAAGGTAAAATGATGTTTTTCTAATAACTATACCTTAAATTTAAGACCCTCAAAAACTTATTTACTTTCCCAACACCCATTTTATGAATGTTATTTGGACATAAAATGTAATATCCCAGGTTAACAATGAATAAGATATTTTCATATTTATTAATATTTCTGAATTAATTATTAATTTTACTTTAAATGGTTTTCTATGTTTGATAGCCTACCTGATATGCAAAAATAGGATTCCTTGAATTCTTACGTTACACAGTAATAATATAATATTATTATTTTAAATGGAGGTTAAATCATAGCTACTGTATTGGAGAGAATGAATATAACTAGATACAATATGATTATACATGTTTGTTAAATGTATTTACATTTATCTAATTATTGTTATAAGCTTCAAATGTGAATGACTATAATTTTAAGCATAATTTACATTAAAATGTCGATTTACCACATTTTAATGGAGAAACCCATTTAAATATAGTTTTGGTCACATTAATACATTCTATTTGACCTAATTAAATCCTAATTTATAATGGGTACATCAAAATTTAGTATTTGTAAATTTTTGGAAATTTTCGATAAAGTTCATTTTTAATGAATAGTGAAAAATATTGCATTTTAATTCAAAACTCCATTTTAATCTAATTTATTTATATGGATTGATTATCTTTTTAATTGGTTTTAAAGTGTAATTTGAATTCATTTTTACCATTTAATCCAATGTTGGTAATTTGAAATAAATTCACATTGAAATTGGACAGAAACAAATGTCGATCTTTTGACAGTTATTGTTTCTTAAAAACACGCTATTTGTTTTAACAATGAGAATTAATTTTAAAATAATCAACTCAACTTATATATTTTTAAGTTTATAAAATATTACTTATTTTTTGAATTTGGAATATCAAATATAGGTTAGGCTGAATTTTTTGTAGTTTTCTTAAAAACATTAATTTTTTATGAATAGTGAAACCACTTAGTAGTACTTAAAAAACTCATTTTTTTAATTTAAATGAAATTTTACCACTTTTGTGAATTGAATTTTGAAAATCCGACATACATGGTAGTTTGTATAATGTAAAATGTTGTTCAATAAGATGTAAATAATTTTTTTGTAAATAGTAACTTTTGACTTTTATTTACCGCAGTTAAGGATAAATAGTGTAATTAAAGTTAAAAAGAATATTATAATTTTTCAAAATTACCTTAAAAATTGTCCTATCCTTTTCGGATGAGCAATGGAAGACAATGGGCATCCATGGGTCGATTTGGGGACCCCATGGATCCACTTATGAATGATAATGACAATTTAGGTTAATTAATTTAATGTAAAGACAAAAATGACAGAAACAAAAAACAATTTTGTAAATTAATTTTTATATGGTGTTATATAAGTAATATTTTTGACTATAAATATTAATTGGAAAGATAAAGAGATTTCCTACATCATTGATTATTTCTATAATTTTTAGATATCTAATAAATTAGATTATTTATGACACAATAATAATGCAGTGTTTACCTCATTAATAAATCATTTAAATAAATAAGATTATAAATACTAAAATAACATACAAAAATTGTCCAATTCTTATTGGATAGTTTTATTTCGACCATGAGTCATATTATATTCGAATATACTGGTATTTGGACCTTTAAAACCTGAATATCATTATATAATAAAATAATATTTCACACTTTCCTAACGAGCCCTCCTCCCCCTTATAAAAATAGACCACTTCTAACAAATTACTCACACCTCCAAAGCCTTTTTTATCATGAAACCTCTTCCCAATTAATCTCCATGCATCCCTTGCAATTACCAAGATGCCTTACATTAGGAATAAGGCAATTCAATAAGTCCCTTTGGTTCAAACCAATAGGAGTTACGAAAATTAAAGGTAACAGTTCCTGCTAAATTGTTTTCTTTCATTTTACTTCTCCAACACCCTAAAATCTTTTTTTGGATTTATTTTATAGCAACAACAGTATCTTCAATATACTAGAATGATTTTATGATAATTATTTAAACAACACTTACACACACCTTCATCTAATGGGTGAAGAACATAATGATTCTGTGGATGGAAAACTAACGTCTCACGAAACGATGATTGTTCAATTACCTCCAACCGCATCTCACGGTGGCCATTATGATGGAACTGTATTTATATATGATATATATTTTGTTCATGTTTTCTTTATTCTTCCATATTTTCCATTTATATCATACCTTTATGGTTTCCATTATGGGTAAACGCGATAATTTTATTTGAGGAAATGCGTACTACCGCCCCCTCAAAGTTATAAGACTATTTAATGCCTTATGTTGGACATAAAAAGGAAGGATTTAATGATATTATATATGATACTATACTTTAATTATAATATAACTATTTATCATTATGTTTTAATTCTATTAAAATGCGAAATAGAAATTAAAGTAGTGTTCATGCGTACGTACGACTTACTGTCCCCATGAATAGTGCATTTCATTTCTTACCTAAAATTGTTATGTACTATTATAAATACATATATTTACTAAATATATATGATATATATTATATCCAAATTATGAATGTCATTATGGATATAATTAACATTTGACCACATGAATAATATTTATTTATAAGAAGTCCATTTTTTACTCAAGTACCATCTATCTACAAAACGAACGTTATTTACAAAAATGATTACATAATGTTTATATCATGGTAATAAGTTATATAAAAATAAATAATAAAATTTAAAAAGGGTCTTAAGAAAGTATAAATTAACTTTATTTTATTATTAAAGAAAATTAAAGAACAATGAATTGATGTCGGAAACGAGGTAAGGGACTTCATCTCAATCTCCATTCATTAAGGAATATTTTCATTTATACACAACATTATTTTATATAGTGTATAAACCCCTTTGAATTTTACTTTTATTCAAAAAGAATATTTTCTTCTACAAATTGTTTTACTGAATGAAAAAAAATGTTCCATTTAACGTAACCGGGGACAATGTTTTTTTCCGTCGCCACGAGTATTCTTTGATCTTTGGCTTCCTCAAAATGGTGTAATGTTTTTCAATGAAAATAAATACCATATACTATTTTAATTTTTTGTAATTGAAAATTTTTTTGAGAATGGATTTATTATTTAAATATCTTTAAATGATATATTTTGATTTAAATGTGGAAATGTTATCATTTCTTTAATTATTGTTATATGTTATAATGTTATAATGGTACTTGGAAATTTGATAGGTGGTTATGTGATAAACCAAATGGCAGGTGGTTCTATGAAAACCCGGACGAGTGGTTACATTATAACATCCAATGCATTAGGTATGGAAGTCATCTATATGGTTATTCTATTTAGTGATATGTGTGGAAGTTGACCATATGGTTATTCAATTTAAGTATATTTATGTCCCAAGTTAACTTTATATGTTATGTGTTCTTTATATGGGTTTTATGGTAATATTTTGGTTAAAAATTGGTAAGTTGTGATCTAATATTCAGTGAATATTTTCTACTACTTCATAAAGGTGAAAATTATTACTTATCTTAAATTGTTCATGGTTTACTTGTTGTTTTGAAAAACTAATAGTTTTCCTTCATTGTGTATCCCTTGCTGATAGTTTTATGCTCATCCAAAGTTTTTGAAATGTTTTTCACAGGTCATAATGTGGAATAGGGTTATGTATGGGATCATTTAAAATTTATGCTATCTCAAACATGGAACTAGACATGACACTTTTTTCCAAGAGTTTTTATTTTGTGAAAAAAATGGAAACTGAGTAGAATTTTCTACTTTGTATTTTTTTGAATAGTAATGTAATTTTTATGACCTAATTCTATAAAAATATAAACCTGAAAAGATCCTTAATGTAAATTGTAAACCTAATTCATGATTATGTATGTTTTATGGACGGATCCTTATAGTTGGCATCAGAGGTTTCTTTAGACAACTTTAGGAGTTAGGGTATGGTTAAATTAATATCCATAATTAATGTATATTTATATTGAAATCATATAGCATTTACAGATTACCATGTTTCTTTGCCTAAGATATTTCTGGTTTTGGAATTTTCTTCCATGGAGGAAACATGAAAGCTATGTTGGGATGACATCAGGATTAAGACAACCATCCAAATCAGCAACCTGAGTTGGTCGGAATCGGAACACAATAGTTTTTTTCAGTGATGTCACAGTTGACTCGGGCTATAAATGGTGGTGGTATCCATGCACGAGATCTTCTAGATCAACCGAAGAGGAACATGTTTGTAGTGAAGAAATTAATGAGGCAACATCCTCCAACATTAAGAGGATAATCAGACCCTATTCTAGCTAAAAGGTGGATTAAAGTGCTGGAGATGATTTTGTATGTCCTGGGGTGTTCATAACATTAAAAGGTTAGTCTCATTGTTTACAGTTTTGAAGGTGAATCTGACTAGTGGTGGTCATTGGTGAAAAATATCAGGGATAGTGATAGTGATGAGATTGATGCTATTTATTGGGAAGAATTCGAAGGTATGTTTCTTGAGAAATACACTCCTAAGGTGCTTTGTCTTAGAATGGAAGAACAATTCATTGAATTGAGGTAGGAGGATGACTCAGTTGCTGATTATGAAGCTAAATTCACTCTACCGGCAAGGTATGCTCCAAATTTTATAGGAGATATTGATAGTTAAATCAATCAATTTCACTGATGATTAAATACAACGTATCGAATGGATTTAGATTATCATGAGTTCAAATGTTATGAAAAACTTGTTCGATGTGTAGAGAAGGTGGAAATGGAGTTTGATGTTGATCAAGTGTTTGTTGAAAAACAATAGAATTAGAGTTCCAGGTGGCAGGCAATGGGAAAGAATTTGTCAATGAAGCCTGGAGGTATGAAAATTAAATATCCAACTTGTGAGAAGAGTGGTAAAAATAATACTGGAGAAAGATTATCAATGTCTAGAAAGTGCTTCCGATGTGGTAAGTCTAGTCATATTTCTTGTAACTGTAAGGAAGATGATCATGTAAGAAATTAAAATTCATGGGTATGATGTTTTACATGTAATGAAATGGGTCATTGTGCAAATAAGTTTCCAACGAAGAACTCAACTATGGGAAATCAGCCAGACTACAAGTATAATGGGGTGGTGAAATACTTTGAAAATACTTCTGCAATTGTTGGGCCATCAAATTAAGTTGTATCATGTACACTATTTGTTTGTTCAGATTATGCTAATGTGTTGTTTCATTGATGTTACACACACTCATTCATTTCTGAGAAGTTTTCTAATAAATTGGGAATTCCATATCAAGATATGAATATAGAACATATGGTAAAACCACCTGGAGGAAATGTTGAGACAAAATTAACTTATAAGAACCTTCATGTCCTTTTGTGTGGAATGAATCTTCCAGCAAACCATATTTTTTTTCCTCTAGTAGAGTTTGATGTTATTTTGGGAAACGATTGGCTATCTATTTATCATGATAAAATTTACTACAGAGCTAAAGTGGATTCTTTTCAGAAATATTTTCAGTTTGTGTAAAAGAAATAACCCTTTCTTTTGATAACATATCAGGAAACTGAGAAACTAGTAAAATATGGAAATGAATGTTACCATGTACATTTTGTTGAAAATAAAGGAACTGTTCAGATTAAAGATGTGCCAATGGTAAATTAGTACCTTGATATTTTTCTTAATGAGTTTCCTGTTATAATACATGACCGGGAAGTTTAATTTACTATTTACTTTGTTCTTGATGCTAATCCAATTTAAAAAACCTCTTATCGAATGGATCAAATAGTACTTTTTGAGTTAAAGAAGCAATTAAAGGAGTTATTAGATAAAGGATTCATTCGACCAAGAACATCACTATCGGGTTATATTGCCTTGTTTGTTAAAATGAAATATGGTTCAATGAGACTTTTCATTGATTATAGAGAATTGAATAACATCACTATTAAGAACAAGTATCCCTTGCATCATATCGATGGTTTTTTTGATCAGCTCCAGAAAGATCTGTATTTTTTGAAGATTGACATGAGATTAGGGTACCATCAGTTGAATTTAAAAGAAGAAGACATTCTAAAGATATAATTTCGTACTAGATATGGACATTTTGAATTTTTAGTTATGCCTTTTGGGTTAACCTATGAAGCTAATTTATTCATGGATCTTATCAATAAAATTTTCGGTGAGTTCTTGGATAATTTTGTGGTTGTATTCGTTGATTATATATTGGTTTATTCTAAAAGTAAAGAGAATCGTGGAATTCATTTAAGGTTTGTCTTTAAAAAATTAAAAGCAAAGAAATTGTTTTGGAAATTCAGAAAGTGTGAGTTTTGGTTACGAAAAATCTATTTCCATGGTTACATTTTTTCAAAAAATGGTATAACTATTGATCCTGCTAAAACAAAAGTTGTTGAAAAATATCCAAGACCCATAAATATAACTTAGATCTTTAGTTTTCATGGGTTGTTAGGTTATTACTGGAGGTTTCTTGAGAATTTTTCATGGTTATCTAGTCAAATGACTAAGTTAACTCGAAATGGTGTTAAATTCATTTGAAAAAAAGAATATGATAATTGTTTTTAGTAATTGAAAATAAGATTGGTGAATGCTCTAGTTTTGGCACTGCCTTCCAAAAATGGTGAGTTTCTTATTTACAGTGATGCTTCAATGAAAATAATTGGATGTGTCATTATGTTGAATGATCAGGTAATTTCTTATGTGTAAAGACCCAGAAATTTCAAGGAAATTTTTTTCTTAATTTTCTTTGGAATTTTACAAGAATGCAGTTTCTGACGACGCCTGATTCCGAGGCCCGGTGTGCCCTGAATTAATTTCCGAAGTTTGGCTCGGGTACGTTCAGTGAACGAGTGAGCGGGAATTTCTATCTTTTGAACCGGTGCCTGGAATCGAATTCCGAGGGCACCGATGGAACCGCAGCGCCGTTAATTTATTAGGAACTCCTATTCCGGAGTTGCGTTTACATGAGTTTTGATAATAAAAATTGTGGAAGTTTATTTTATAACTACACTTCAATTTTTATTAACTTACTCTAAGTGTTAGCTCATGGTGGAAGTTGGGTAACCACCCAACCACCCTTGGGAGGTTATGAGGGTGGTGGGGCCCACACGAACCCCCCCTCTTCATATCCTCTAAAACCCCTCAACTCCCACTTAAATGATTTTAACTTAGTTATAACTTATGTATTAAATGAGTAGATTTTAATGTGGTGAGTTGTGTGAGTCTTTTGAATTTCAAACACTTGAATTTCAAAAGCCATGTGAAGTTAATTAAATAAGTGGATAACTTATTTCATTTTGTTGGGTTGTGTTGTTTGAGAGCTTTTGGAAAGAAGGCTTAGAAGTCTTGAAGTTTCTTCATCCTCTTGACAAAGAACGCGAAGAACAATCGGACATCGACGAAGAACGCCACGTTCTCGGGAACCGTCTTCCGCAACGCCATACCCGCAATACCGACGACGTCTTCTTCAGCGACATCTCTTTTCGCGGCACCGAATCTCGTCACCTCTTAAATCAAGGTAGGGGTTTTAACTTTTTAATGTTATGTTGATCTCTACTTCGAACTTGAAGGTTTATATTTGTCGGGCCTTGATTCCAAATCTTTTTATTTAATTTAAAATATTGTGAAAGTTTATCATTCATTAAAGGCCGATTGTTAGCAAATAACGCGAGGGGGCCGGACCGCACGAACACGGCCGACCCTCCTCCTATTCATGTTGATTTTTTTGAGATTTGAAACGGGTGTGGCGCGGTACTGTCGCACTGCGCAGGATCATGCGGCATGAAACGCGCGGCGCCGTTGCGCCGCGTTGTTAAATAATGCAAAGACACGACGCCATCGCGCCGCGTCGAAGAAAGTTGAAGGCGCCGCGGCCGGAGCGGGGCCGCGGTGGAGGGGCGCGGTGCCGTCGCACCGCGCCGGAAAACGAAGGCCGCGGCCGGTTCCGGGCCGCGGCGGAACGAGATGACCGGCAGCCAGCCGGGCCGCCGGTGTCGGAAGCCGGAAGGGGGACCGGCCTTGCCGGTCCCATTGAGGAAGAACCGGTCGGCCAGGCCGGGCCGGCTGGAAGGGAGAAAACCAGGGGAAATAATTTCCCCCGGCCAGGCTTAATGCCCCCCCCCATTATGAGGGGGGCCGGTTTCACAAAGGGGGGGGGGGCAGGTGGCCCCCCGTTTTCTCGAAGGCAGGCCCCCACGTGAGGGGGGCCGTTTTTCTTTAGGCGCAGAAGGTTTCCGCGCCGCCAGCTGAGGAATGGTGGGGGCTTTGCCCCCCGCGCGTTGTTGAGTCAATAAGGTTTCCTTATGACTTTTCCATTCTTTCTTGTTTTGAAAATCACAAACACCTTATCTTTAAGGAAAATTGATTTCTTAAGGAAAATTGCTTTTATAAGGAAAATTTCTTTCTTAAGGAAAATCGGTTTTATAAGAAAAATTATCCTTATCATATTTTTATCCATATTTTTCTTAAGTATGAGATTCGGATTCATTTTCTCGGAATCGTTGAAACTTTGATTTAAAGCATTCTGTTTTAGGGTTCGGATTCTGGACAAGAACTATAAGGAAGTTTCATTCCGAATTCCGGATATGAACTCTAACTAAGTTCTATTCTAGATTCAGGATACGAATTCTGAAGAAGAATTCTCATTACGAATTCTAATGAAGAAATCCCATTTCGAATTCTCATTACGAATTCTGAAGAAGAATTCTCATTACGAATTCTAATGAAGAAATCTCATTCCGAATTCTCATTACGAATTCCAATGAAGAATTCCCATTACGAATTCTAATGAAGAAATCTTATTCCGAATTCTCATTACGAATTCTGATGACGAATTCTCATTACGAATTCTGATGATGAATTCTCATTACGATTTCTGATAACGAATTCTGATGATGAATTCTCATTACGATTTCTGATGACGAATTCCTATTCCGAATTCTCATTCCGAATTCACCTATTAAATAGAATCTGATTATCTTTGTTTTATACACTCTGAATTTATTCACTCCAAACCTTCACTCCGAAGTTTCATTCCGAACTTTTATGTTAGAGTTTAAAACGATGTCGTACTTTCTGTTACACTTATTTTGTTATAAAACGATGTCGTCCATTTTGTTATAAACTAACCGTTGTCTAAGTGACACGTGTACAGGTCCCTCCGATCTTTAAGGAAATTATGACCGTTGGAGAAGGAGCCGACCTTACCTATAAATAGGAGCTCATTTGAAAAAGATCGCAACAGATGGATGAACAATTTGGATTTTGTGCATACATGTTGTTGAAGTGATTTCTATAGAGAGAGACTCTTATTAACTCTCAAAGCTTCGTGCGACTCCGAATGTTGGTGATTACATTCGAGGGCTTCCGGGGATAGGAAGACAGAGGTGCCGACTACCTTAAAGTTCGAGGGCTTCCTTGCTGAGGAGGACAGAGGTTGCCAACTACCTTGAAGTTGAGGGCTTGCGGGGATAGCAAGACAGAGACTCCGATCTTCGTATCGAGGGCTTACCCTGGTGTGGGTAATATAGACTTGCTTGAAAGTATAAATCAAGGGACCTTTATCCAAGGTTGTTGGATACCCTTCTCTTTGGGTTAAAAGACTTATATCTTGTTACTAGTAGTTTTACTACTTGTTTTTATTCCGCTGCAATTTGTATCTTAAGGAAAGTATAACTTTCTTATACTTCCTTACTTACTCTGATTCATTTAGATTCTATACGCTTTAAGGTAGAATCTCATATTGTAACTTTTGTTATGTTTCAATTTCCGGAACCATATTTCCGGAACCTACTTTTGGAATCTCTTTCCAAGTTTAGTTCGGTGTTAGAGGTATTGTAAATTTACTTAGTTTAACTTTGTTAAACTTAGCCCTTTCCTTTTCTTAAAGAAACTTTAGTTATTCATAACTAACTTTAAAGGTTCCAAAGGAATTTTTTAAAGTATACAATTCACCCCCCCTCTTGTATATTGAGCATCTCATATTTTATTTCGATCCTACAATTGGTATCATAGGTTGGAAACCTCTTACTCTATACCATTCTTACATTTGGTATCAGAGCTGGTTACTGAAATACTTGTACTCACATACAAGTTTTTCTTGATTAATTTAACCTTCCAAACTTTGTCATTCCGATTTATCCATTCCGAACTTTTATCCATTCTGAACTTTGTGATTACGATTCTTTGCTACTAACAAGTTTGTGTGCAAAGTTATTTCTAGTATGGCAGGAATTAATGTTGGATCTATTGACAATCTGAATCCTACAAGACCACCTATATTTGATGGTAATGACTATGAATACTGGAGAGATCGTATGAAGACATTTGTTATCAATACTGGAGTAGACAACTTTGTCATGCTTACTGGTGATTATAAAATTCCTGACAGGGAAGTCAGAACCTTTACTAACCAGGAAAAGCAAGAATATCAACTCAACAATAAGGTACGCAACACCTTACTATGTTCAATGACTAGAAATATATATAGCCAAATTTCTTCTTGTGAAGCAGCTAACTGTATATGAAAGAAGTTAGAGGTTACACACTTTGGGACTTCTAAAGTGATTGAGACTATAAGAGCTATGCTTAGAGCTGAATATCATGGCTTCAATTTTCCTTATGGAGAACCTATCTGTAATGTTCAACAAAGATTTATGACTATTGTCAACAGTCTGAAGTCTATGGGAGAGAAAGGTTTAGACGATGAAGCTCTTGTGGACAAGATAATTGACATTATGCCCAATGAGTGGGAAACCAAGAGAACAGCTATAGATGGGAACAGGAATGTCACTCAAATTACTCTTGATGAATTATTTGGAACTCTTCTACAACATGAAACCAGAATGAAGAGAGATGCTGACAACATCAAGAAGAAGAATGGAAACGGTACTGTTGCTTTTACTACAACTTCAAATCAGATGAAAGCTAAGACTCCTGAGAGAGTAACCAGATCCAAGTCTAAGAAAGTTATTTTTCAATCCGAATCTAGTGAGAGTGAAGTCTCAGAAAATGAATTAGCCAATCTTGCTCGAAGGATGAACAAGATAGCTGGACAGAGAAACTTTCAATACAAGTATAAGAAAAAGGATAGGAAAGGCAAGAAAGATGGAGAAGTTACTTGTTATGAATGTAAAAGAGCTGGACATATTAGACCAGATTGCCCTATGCTCAAAAAAAAAGAAAGAAAGGAAAGACATTCAGACAGGAACAGAAAGAAGTATTATAAAGCTAAAGCTAAGAAAGTTCTGAAAGCTAATGACACCTGGAGTGCCAGTGGTGGTGACTCTTCAGATGAATCTTCTGATTATGAATCTTCAGGACAGAAGAATCTTGGTCTTATAGCCAGATTACCTATTGATAATCATTGTCTTATGGCTAAGGTACGAAATGCTGAATCATTGACCAATGTTTCTTTAAATTCTAATGATAGTAAGTATTATAACTCTTCTGATGAATAATCATCTTCTGATGAGGAAAATACTTTACCTACTTATGAAGAAGTCTCTAGGTTTGCTGAACTTCTTGAGATTGAGAATTCCAAACTCAATAAGAAACTTGATAAGGCAAATTCTAGGAATTCTATTCTTACTAAAGAGATATCAGATCTTTCTAAAGATCATGAAAAGAAAAATGATGATTTTGAAAGTATTTCAAAAAATCTTGAGGAAGTAAGTTCTGAGAAGAACAAACTTTCTAAAGAATTAGAAAAAGTAATTTCTAAGAAAAATGTTTTCGAGCCTAACTCTAGTTCAAAAACTAATGATTTTGAGGATTAAAAATTGGTTGTAAAACTCAAGTCCGAAATTTTTTCCTGAAAGAAGTGTTTATCAAACTTTACCAATGGTAAGGAAAATTTTGATAAAATGTATTCTCAAATACGACCTTTAAGAAATAAATCCGAATTTGGTTATACCCATGCAAAACCTGTTTTCAGTAACAATTATTTTGTTCCTCAAAGTGCCCCATTTTGTACTAAGTGTCAATGTGGTGGTCACTGGGCAAAGAATTGTTCCCTAAACATAACCCAATCTCTAGGATTTCACAAATCTTACTTTTCCAAAAAGATGTGGATTCCTAAAATTTTATTGTCTGGAAATCTCGGATCCAAACATGTTTGGATTCCGAAAGTCTAATTTTCTTCTTGATTTTAGGAAAATAAAGAAAGTTCTAGCAACAATACATGGTACATGGATAGTGGATGTTCCCGGCACATGACTGGTAACAAAGGTTTTTTTGAAAAGATTATCAAAACGAAAGGAGGAAAGGTAACTTTCGGAGACAATGCTAAAGGAGAGATTGTTGGTATTGGTAATATTGTTCTTTTAGGTAAAACCTTGATTTCAAATGTTCTTTTTGTTAAAGGTATTATGCACAACGTCATTAGCATACGTCACTTATGTGATGAAGGTTACCTTGTGAATTTTAGGAATGATAAGTGTTTAGTTTACAATTCCAAGGAAGAATTTATTCTCTCAGCCAATAGGCAAGAGAATGTCTACACTTTAAACTTAAAAGACCTAAGAAGCCAAGATTTACCTTGCCTAAGTTCAAT
Organism: Viscum album; assembly: GCA_963277665.1. Lineage (NCBI taxonomy): Eukaryota > Viridiplantae > Streptophyta > Magnoliopsida > Santalales > Viscaceae > Viscum > Viscum album. Next base: position 1,294,952,418 of record OY728130.1, on the reverse strand, counting down.
GGAAGATCATTCTTGGTTATGGCATAGAAGACTAGGTCACTGTAATATTAGGAACCTATGTAAACTCTCTAAGAAGAAACTTGTTAAGGATCTACCGGAGCTTAGATTTGATTCTTCTAAAGTTTGTGATCCTTGTCAATATGGCAAGCAACATAAATCTAGTTTTAAGTCAATCGGTGAATTCTCAACAACCGATGCATTACAGTTAGTTCACATGGATCTTTTTGGTCCAACACAAACTGGAAGCATTGGAGGAAAATACTATGTGTTTGTTCTAGTTGATGATTACACCAGATTTACTTGGGTCTATTTTCTAGCAAAGAAATCTGAAGCTTTTTCTTATTTCAAAAGTTTTAGAGCTCAAGTTAAAAATGAGAAAAACCTTCCATTGAAAACTATTCATAGTGATCATGGAGGAGAATTTCAAAATTCTTATTTTGAAACTTTTTGTAGTAAGAAAGGTATTACTCACAATTTTTCAGCACCTAGAACTCCTCAACAGAATGGTGTAGTTGAAAGAAGAAATAGAATTCTTCAAGAGATAACTAGAACCATGTTGAGTGAATATTCTATTGCTAGACATTTCTGGGATGATGCTGTAAGTACTGCTTGTTATACTATAAATTGAGTTTTGATTAGACCTTTTCTTAATAAAACTCCTTTTGAGTTATGGAATGGTAGAAAACCAAGACTTTCCTACTTCAAGGTTTTTGGTTGCAAAGTATTCATTTTGAATACTAAAGATAACTTACATAAAATCACACCAAAATCAGATGAAGGAATTTTCTTAGGATATTCCACAACCTCTAAGGCTTATAGAGTTTTTAATAAAAATACTTGTACTGTTGAGGAAACAGTGCATGTGAAATTTGATGAGTCAGATCCTTTTGTTTTTAAACCATCTCAACATACATCTTCGGATGTGTTTTCAAAAACTGATTGTCAAACTTTGATAGAAGAACCTTCTGATAAGGAAATTGTTCTAGAAGATACTTCTAAAACATTTACCCCAGAAGACTTTCTACCCTATGTTGATGAACAGGTTTTACAAAACCCAAATCAGGTGTTTCTTAAGAATCATCCCAGTGATAGTATCATTGGTGATGTAAATCAACCTGTAAGGACTAGAAGTTCCTTAAGAAATGAAGTAGAACATCTAGAATTTCTTTCCCAATTAGAACCTAAAATCACTGATGAAGCTTTAGGTGATGATGATTGGATTAAAGCCATGCAAGATGAACTAAATGAATTTGAAAGGAATAAAGTCTGGACCTTGGTTGAAAGACCTAAGGAAACTTCTGTTATTGGTGTAAAATGGGTTTTCAGAAATAAATGTGATGAAAATGGAGTCATAGTAAGAAATAAAGCTAGACTTTTTGCTAAAGGATATAATCAGCAAGAAGGAATAGACTATGAAGAAACCTATGCTCCAGTAGCTAGACTTGAATCTATCCGTATTCTACTTGCCTTTACAGCATTCTTTAATTTCAAACTTTTGCAAATGGATGTGAAATGTGCTTTTCTTAACGGTTATGTTCAAGAGGATGTTTTTGTTGAACAACCTCCTGGCTTTGAAGATACAAAACATCCAGATCATGTTTTTAGACTTACCAAAGCTTTGTATGGCCTTAAACAAGCCCCACGAGCATGGTATGATAGACTTACTGATTTTTTGCTTCAAAATAACTATGTTAAGGGAAATGCAGATCCAACCCTTTTTATAAAGAAAGATAAGAAAAATGTTTTGATTGTTCAAATTTTTGTTGATGACATTATATTCGGTTCAACTCAGCAATCTCTGACTGACTCTTTTGCTAGTCTAATGAAATCTGAGTTTGAAATGAGTATGATGGGTGAGTTAACATTTTTCCTTGGTATTCAAATTTCTCAAAAACCAGAAGGGACCTACATATCTCAACATAAGTATATTAAAGATATTCTTAAAAAGTATGGTTATGACAACACTAAGAGTATAAGTACTCCCATTGGTACCTCAAATTCTTTAGATATTGACGAAGTTGGGAAACCAGTAGATCAAACATCTTTTAGAGGTATGATAGGAAGTCTACTTTACTTAACAGCTAGTCGACCAGACTTAATGTTTTCAGTATTCTTATGTGCAAGATGTCAATCCAATCCTAAGGAATCTCACTTAAATGCAGTAAAAAGAATTTTTCGCTACCTTAAGGGAACCATGGATCAAGGATTATTTTATACTTCTGGAAATGATTTTGTTCTAAAAAGCTTTTCTGATGCTGACTTTGGTGGATGTAGAATGGATAGAAAGAGTACATCCGGAACTTGTCATTTCTTAGGAGATTCTCTAGTTTCTTGGTCCTGCAAGAAGCAACATTCTGTAGCACTCTCCACTGCTGAAGCTGAATATGTAGCAGCTGGAAGTTGTTGTGAACAAGTGTTGTGGATGCAACACACACTCACAGACTATGGCTTGAGTTTTACTAAAACTCAAATTTTGTGTGATAACACAAGTGCCATTGCCCTAAGTAAAAACCCTGCACATCACTCCCGTGCAAAACACATAGATATTAGGCATCACTTTCTTAGGGATCACACACTCAAAGGAGATATTATTCTTCAGTTTATCGGAACGCAATATCAACTTGCTGATATATTCACAAAATCTTTGCCTTCTGATAGATTTGAATATATTAAACAGAAGTTAAGATTGATAACCGTAAGGTAATCTTTCTTAATTAACTTTCTGTTGAAAAAGTCTCCTTACAGTAATAAACTCCTTTTCATAGGGGGAGTACATTTGATTATTTGGTTAACAAAGTTTTTCAAAATTTGTTTTCAAACTTTTCGGAATGAAGATTTCCGGAATGGAACTTCCGGAACTACAATTTTCTAGATTGGACATTTTTGAACAGAACACTTCTGGAATGGAAGTATTCATGTTGAAAATTTCTGGAATGACAGTTTCGTACTGGAAGTTTCATAAAGGAATTTTCATACCAAATTCTTCAAAAAGTATTTTTCGTACTAAATTCTTCGTACTGATTTTCTTCTTAAGATTGTTTTTCGTATTAAGTTTTTCGTATTTACATTTTCGTATTGAGTTTTTCGTATTCAGTTTTTCGTATTGAGTTTTTCGTAGTCATCTTTAGATTACCCATTACGAATAACTTTCCTAAGCTAATATGAAAGGTATGATTTCCTTACTAAAGTTTTCGTAATCATATTTTACTTGCTGGCAGTTTCTTTTATTTTGTTTTCGGATTTTAGATTTCTTAATTCATTGTTTTAATAAAACCTCAAAAAGATCGGATTCGAATTTTCAACCGTCAGATCTGATCGCAGCTCATTCCAACCATTAGATCAACTATGGAATGTGAACCGTCATCTCATTGCCTATATAAAGGGGACCATAGTTTCTCGTCCCACATCGGTTTCAAGCTCTTGCGTCCTGAAGCTCTGACTCTCCGATTTAAGGCCGTTCCGAACCACAGTTTTCTCCGCTCCGAACTTCCGACTTCTCCGTTCCGAATTTCTCAGAGGACTTCAGATCTGAATGTCTGCAGAGTTAGCTTCTCAAGAAATGTCTTCAACCAAGCCTATTTCTCAGTGGTTAGTATACAGGGAAAGGTTACTCCATCCGGATTTCTTCAACAATTATGATTCCCTTATCTCAAAGAATATCAGGTTGAATGGCTGGGAGGATGTTGCGGTATCTAAAACCGGGAATCAAGATGAAGTCTTTTCTGATTTGCTTGTCGAGTTTTATGAGTCAGTTGCTTTCTTCGAGGAAGATAATAGAGAGAAGTTTTCTTTCAAATCATATGGCAAGACATATAAGCTTTCTTACACCAAGGCTGCAAGCTTGGTAGGATTATCTTATGAAGGTGAAGTTGAGTTTATTTCTCACGTATTGCCAGACTCCAAGGGTAGCTTCAACAAAGAGAAAGCCTTAGAAACTCTCGGACTTGATGATGACAAGGCTCCGAAAATTGTAAGCCTATCTACAAACTTCCGGATTATGGAGTTATGGGTGCAAGGACTTATCGTACCGAGAAAAGGTGATAAGGACAGCATGAAGAAAAGTGAGATCTATATCTTAGATTTTCTGATAAATCTAAGGAAGTTTAACTTCATGAGGCACATCCTTATAACCACTGAGAACCTTAAGAAAGGAAATCTCAGAGCTCAGATCGTTATGTACCCAGAAATATTATCAAAGCTCATAGTTCGGTGCCTAGAATCTTTCAAGGTAGCTTGAAAATCTAAACCAAGGGTGTGTAAAATCTTGTTGGTAAGTGATGACACTCTTAAGAGGATGAATGTGGCCTTAAACAAGGAGATTGGAGAGTTCGTTGAACTGCCTAATCAAGGAGAAACGGTTCCGAAGGTTGCTGAACCAGAATCATCCAAACCAGTGAAGAAAAGGAAGTTGAAGGAAGTTGCAGCTGTTGTCGAAGATCCTAAGTCTAAGGAAGCTCACTCCACACCTCCCAAACCAAAGAAGAAGAAGACTTATACTGATGAGGTCGTTTCAAAGTGGAGAGCTGATAAAGAGAAGAGGAAAGAAGGGGATCCGCAGTTCTGATTGGACCCTGCGGAGGCTAAGGCTCTGAAAGAGAGGACTGCTGATGAGCTTGAAAGGCAAGCAAAGCAAAAGAATCTCAAGAAGAAGATGTCCGAGGCTGAGGTATCTCAAGCCTTGTTAAAGTTCAATGAAATGGTTTCAGCAACCATTCCAGTTTCGAGATCTTTCTCCCTGGAATCTCTACCTGAGACTCCAGGAAGAAATCTTGTTGCTCCGGAAGAGGCTGTTGCTACTAATATTGAGGAAGTAGAGCAAGTGGAACAAGTTGAAGAGGCTGCTGAAGGAAGTGGTGAGACAGGAGATGTGCTAAAACAAGTAGATGAGTACAAGGGAACTCCTTCGGAACACTTATCACTCCGGACTTCAGAAGCTCAATCTTCAAAACTAGTTACTCCTGAATTGGAAGAAGAGAAAGGGGAATAAGAAGTTGCCTATCATGGAGAAGAAGAACAACTTTTACGTGATATTGCTCATATGGAAAATGTAGAGAATACTGTTCAGGAAGTTGCTGATGAGGAAGATAATATTGTACAAGTTTCTGATAGTGAGAAGAAAACTCCGGAACATGATTCTATTCCCAAAAAAGATAAGGGGAAGCAAATTCTTGCTGATACTCCGAGTTCAGAAAAGAGGATGAGAAAGGAAGCTGGTAGTTCTTCTAAGAGGAAGTTGGAGCTTATTGAGGAAGAAAACTCTCCGAGCAAGATTTCAGATTTGGAGTCATCTTCGTTGGGGCATGATTTTGTTGTTCAGTCTTTGAAGAAGTTGGTGGGAACCATTCCGACCTTCTCAAGTATTGATTCACGATGCCAGATGCTCCAACATGCGTTGAATCTGAAAACAGACTCTGTATCCATGGTTATGGATAAGTGTGTTGAGATTGAATCCCAGTTCAAAAACTTCTTTTTTGGTTACGAAGCTCATAAAAGATCTTGCAAGAGGATGACAAGATGGTCTAAGAAGACTGTGGAAGAGATGAGGATTTTTGATGAGTTTCAAGATAATGTTAAGGATGACTTTGAAACAGAGGAAAAGAAGTTTAATGAGCTGACTGCATTCTTTGAAGAAAAATTGACAGAGGAAAAGAACTTCCGGATCCAAGAAGTCAGGGATCTGAATGGGAAGTTGAATTCTGTTTCTCAGAATTGGAAATTTGAAAGGGATCATCAGATCGATTTTGAAGTAAGGATGAAGGCTCAAGAAGAAAATATCCAAGTTCAGGAAGAAAAACTGAAGGCTCAGGAAGAAGAAATTGAAGCTCAGTCCGCAAGAATAGTCGTCTTAGAGAAGCAAGCAGAAGAAGATCACAAAGACTTGAAGAAGATCAAGACGATTCTTAAGGGGCTCATGTCGAAGGAGAAAGATCCGAAATAAACCAATCCGATCTTTTTGTTGTAATTTGTTTGTTGTTGCTGAGATTACAAAATTTAATGAAAGTTGTGCTTGTTGTCTCTTTTGTTATCATTACTAATATTTCAGGTACTTTATTATTATTTTTTTCCATTCCCTCCAATTCTTTTTGAAAATCACAAAGGGGGAGAAGGAAAAGATCCTTAAGAAAAAGAGGAACTCTAATAAGTGTTTATCAAAGGGGGAGTTTTTCTTAAAGAATACCTTCTTATGAAATATCACTCCGGAAATATGAATACGATCCTTAGAGTTTCAAAGCCTAAGGTGGAGTTAGTCGTATTCATCTATATCCTTAAACCAAGGGAGATAAGCTTTAATATATTTCTTTCATCTTAGAATTTCTTCTTCGTTAGGATGTTTGTGCTTTCCAAAAAGGGGGAGATTGTTGAGTCAATAAGGTTTCCTTATGACTTTTCCATTCCATATTGTTTTGAAAATCACAAACACCTTATCTTTAAGGAAAATTTCTTTCTTAAGGAAAATTGCTTTTATAAGGAAAATTTCTTTCTTAAGGAAAATCGCTTTTATAAGAAAAATTATCCTTATCATATTTTTATCCATATTTTTCTTAAGTATGAGATTCGGATTCATTTTCTCGGAATCGTTGAAACTTTGATTTAAAGTGTTCTGTTTTAGGGTTCAGATTCTGGATAAGAACTATAAGGAAGTTTCATTACGAATTCCGGATATGAACTCTAACTAATTTCTATTCCAGATTCAGGATACGAATTCTGAAGAAGAATTCTCATTACGAATTCTAATGAAGAAATCCCATTCCGAATTCTCATTACGAATTCTGAAGAAGAATTCTCATTACGAATTCTAATGAAGAAATCTCATTCCGAATTCTCATTACGAATTCCAATGAAGAATTCCCATTATGAATTCTAATGAAGAAATCTTATTCCGAATTCTCATTACGAATTCTGATGACGAATTCTCATTACGAATTCTGATGATGAATTCTCATTACGATTTCTGATGACGAATTCTGATGATGAATTCTCATTACTATTTCTGATGACGAATTCCTATTCCGAATTCTCATTCCGAATTCACCTATTAAACAGAACTTGATTATCTTTGTTTTATACACTCTGAGTTTATTCACTCCGAACCTTCACTCCGAAGTTTCATTCCGAACTTTTATGTTAGAGTTTAAAACGATTTCGTACTTTCTGTTACACTTATTTTGTTATAAAACGATGTCGTCCATTTTGTTATAAACTAACCGTTGTCTAAGTGACACGTGTACAGGTCCCTCCGATCTTTAAGGAAATTATGACCGTTGGAGAAGGAGCCGACCTTACCTATAAATAGGAGCTCATTTGAAAAAGCTCGCAACGGATGGATGAACAATTTGGATTTTGTGCATACATGCTGTTGAAGTGATTTCTAGAGAGAGAGACTCTTATTAACTCTCAAAGCTTCGTGCGACTCCGAATGTTGGTGATTACATTCGAGGGCTTCCGGGGATAGGAAGACAGAGGTGCCGACTACCTTAAAGTTCGAGGGCTTCCTTGCTGAGGAGGACAGAGGTTGCCAACTACCTTGAAGTTGAGGGCTTGCGAGGATAGCAAGACAGAGACTCTGATCTTCGTATCGAGGGCTTACCCTGGTGTGGGTAAGACAGACTTGCTTGAAAGTATAAATCAAGGGACCTTTATCCAAGGTTGTTGGATACCCTTCTCTTTGGGTTAAAAGACTTATATCTTGTTACTAGTAGTTTTACTACTTGTTTTTATTCCGCTACAATTTGTATCTTAAGGAAAGTATAACTTTCTTATACTTCCTTACTTACTCTGATTCATTTAGATTCTATACGCTTTAAGGTAGAACCTCATATTGTAACTTTTGTTAAGTTTCAATTTCCGGAACCATATTTCCGGAACCTACTTTTGGAATCTGTTTCCAAGTTTAGTTCGGTGTTAGAGGTATTGTGAATTTACTTAGTTTAACTTTGTTAAACTTAGCCCTTTCCTTTTCTTAAGGAAACTTTAGTTATTCATAACTAACTTTAAAGGTTCCAAAGGAATTTTTTAAAGTATACAATTCACCCCCCTCTTGTATATTGAGCATCTCATATTTTATTTCGATCCTACACGCGCGACACACGAACGGCGCCCAGGCCGCGCCGCCGTGCCAGCCCGCGCCGCCGCACCAGCCCGCGCCGCCGCGCCGGGTCGGGTTTTCCGAGCCGGTCCGGGTCGCCGCCCGGGGCGGGTCGACCCGGTTCGGCCGACACAGGGGGGGGGTCGGCCCGGGTCGGCCCGGGCCCAGACCCCCAGTTTCGGACCACTTTCGGTCAAATGCCCGTATCTTGGGCTACGGTCCTCCAAACGACTCGCCGTCAGCGGCAACACGATCCTTGGATCGAGTCGGTCGTTTCGGTATACTATACTCAAGGTGTATCTTCCTTTTCGGGAGCCTACGTGGTTAAAACTCCGTAGTTATGCGTGCTTGGCCTAGAGTAGTGATCAGGATGGGTGACCTCCTGGGAAGTTTCCCAGGGAGGGTGTGAGACGGAAAGACCAATAACTAACAGACTGGGTGTCCGATTGACGCGCCATCTATTTAGTTGAATTCTTTATGTGAGACGGATATTTTGGCATACTCCGCCCGAGGTTTGGACGCAGGTGGAGTACGGTCGAGTTGGTTTTTCCTTAAAAACCAACTGGGCCCCTGGAACGAAAAAGCCAATAACTCTCAGACCAGGCGCTCGATTGACGCGCCGTCTGTTGCATTGAGTTCCTGATGACGATACGGAACTTTTGACATCCTCCGCCAGAGTTTTGGATGCAGATGGATAGTGGCCGGGTTGGATCACACCAAAATCCTACCGGGCCCCTGGAACGAAAAAGCTGATATCTTTCTGACAGAACGTCCGTTTGAAGAACCGTCAGCGGCGTTGGTGATCTCATTGAGAAACGGTCCCTATGAGTATACCCTATGAGAGTTCGGGGTACAGTTGAGATACGACCGGTTTTGGTTCGCTCTCAAAACCAACCGGGCCCCTGGGGAAAAAGGCTAATAACTCACAGACCGAGGGTCCAATTGACGCGCCGTCTGTTGCGTTGAGACCCCTATGACGAGGCGGTCCTTTGAGATACTTCTTTTTGGGACTTTGAGATACTTGGAGTATCGACCTATAGCTCGTGGAGCGGACCCTCCCAGTGACGAGCGTGCGGAGTACGGAGACCATGTAACTGGCTGAGACCTGACGACCACTTGACCGACTCGACTTGGAGTGAGTCGACTAGCCCAGTGGACGGAGCACAACTTTCTGAGGTGCAGACCCATGGCGGACGGAGTACTACCTGTGTGACAGTGCAGACCCATGGCGGACGGAGAACTACCTGTGTGACAGTGCAGACCCGCGGTACTCGTCCGGAGAGTACCTCAGCAGGCTACTAGCGGGTGTGCTCTACTGTGTTTGGGTGACATACCTTGGCGGGAAGCACTACTGTGTCTGGGTGGCTGACCTGTGGTACTCGACAGGAGGAGTACTTCAGCAGTCTTAGGTTAGTGAGCAGTACCTCGGAGACGTGACAGGACCACTGTACACTCTAGAGACGGAGCTCTTCAGCAGTTACGGTTTTGATAATGAAAATCCTAGTTTGAGATGAGACTTTTTACCTTGTGTTTACCTCATGATTGAGATGGGTCACTTTCTAACTTAGGTATATGTATGGGCATATACCCGGGTAGTGGTTATCCGTTGATTTCACAATCCTTGTGTTTCCTCATGATTGAGATGGGTTACTTGATAACATAGGTATATGTATGGGCATATACCTAAGAAGAGGTTATCTGTTGAGATATTCTTTGTGGTTATCCTTGTTGGTTTAGTGAGACCTTGAGGGGCTCTGGGTCCCTACTGAGTATCGTTATACTCACCCCTGCACAGGCTATGCCCGCACCTCGTTGTGTTGGTTGTAGACGACGGGCAGTGTTGACAGAGGCCGAGTGTTCGAGGACTGGACGATACCTATAGGTGGAATATACGACGATATGGTACCCGGAGGAGGACCTCACGACGAGATGGTACCCAGAGGTAGACGTGACGACAAGGTGGTACCCGGAGGTGGACCATTGGGCGGGACATACTCGGAGCGGACGGCGGGACCCGAGGAGCAGAGGAGCTATCTGTACCCACCCTTTAGGAGGGATTTCCAGTGGACAGCTCGGCGTAGCAGCTTTACTTTTCAGTTGCTTTTTTCCCTTTTGAGTTGTACTTTACGGTTGGGATTTTATTTCCGGCCCCTTTTTACTTTCCGCACTTACTGTTGTACTCAGTTTTTACTTAGTGTTTACTTCTTCCGCTTGTACTTTGTGTGATTGTTTACTTTACAAAGGCAATGCCTTCCCTTTTTACCAGGATTTATGCCTTGGTGCTAGTCGCCAGCCCCTGGCCTATGGAAGGCGGGTTTGGGGTAGTCACAGCACGGGCCCCGAGGATGGGTCGTGACAAATTGGTATCAGAGGAGTTCGGTTCTACCGCAGAACTTATAACTCTGATGTTTCTTTCTGTGAATTAATAGTGTTGAGAGTACCAAGTGTGGTTTTCAGTTTAGGGAGTCCAGTGTTTGTACGGGCGGCCGATATATCCATACACCAGGACCCTGACAACTGATGTCCGACTTTGTGCACGAAAACACTAATTGCGTGTGTGTTTTCAAAGGTTTTTCCATAAAACAGCTCAAACCAGGTCAGCTCACCAGGTATAAACGTTTGACCGTGTCAAGATGTTTCTTTCAGAATGCCTTTTCACGGACAACCAGCTAGAGCCCCGAGAGTGGTACGTATTGACAGCCCGCCGAGCGACGAGGCCTCAGTACAGGGCCCTATCCCAGTTGAGGCACCAACGGAGGCACCAACGGTACTGCTACCCGTTGGGACACTGATGCCACCAGCCCCAGCAGTAGGCGATGCACAACGCTCGAGCGCGCTGCACGAGTTCCAGTGCCAGAGGCCACCCAGGTTCCGGGGAGAGACGGACCCGCAGGTGGCTGAGGTTTGGCTGGAGGCTGTGGTGAGAGTCTTCAGGCTAGTGGGGACGCCGGCAGACTTCATGGTGATCTTTGCTACCAGCCTCCTTCAGGCAGCAGCAGGCAGGTGGTAGAGCCACTTGTTCCAGTTTTTTGATGAGATGAACTTCGCATGGGAAGACTTCGAGACATTCTTCAGGGTGGAGTTTGTGCCACTATCTCTACACCCCGAGCGTGTACAGGAGCTTATGCCTTTGCCGCGTGCTTTTCGATCAGTAGCCGAGTCATCTGTGGGCAGTAGACAGATGATGCAGAGGTCCAGGAGGACCAGACTAGCAGTTAGACGATCTCGAGTTTTAGGACTCGTGGTGAGGGGCACCCGAGGTGGGGTCAGAGCTAGGCGTGCCAGAAATGGACAATGTTACTCATGCGGTGGAAAGGGTCACCTGGCACGTGACTGTCCAAATCCTTATACGGTTGATCAGCGGGTGCTGGAGGAGCCACCGAGACAGAAGTAGTGACTAGTTCTTGAGCAACAGCTGAGCAGTGGACAAGGCAGTAGAGCTCCGAGAGCAGGTGGGAAGGAGAGGAACTAGTGGATACTCCCTTTGTACTTCTAGTTCCATGTTGCTTTTGTATTCGTGTCTTTGTACTATGAGCTGCAATAATAAAAAGACACTTATCTTTGTTTTCTTTCCTGTCCTCTTGTTTGGTTGATACTGAGTGGTCCCGGTAAAACTGTTGACTTGACCCTCACTTTCGATATTTCTACTGAAGGGGACCCAGTGACCTCACACTGATTCCGATAGTCTGACTCGACCCTTGGAGGCAAGAGTGACAGTTGGATCTCTTAGTAGATACGTCGAGGCCTTACGACGTCATCCATGGCATGAATGCATCATTCATGTCAGGATTGACTGTATTAGGCAATGAATGTGGTTCATCCAAGGGATGATACCGGGTTTCTCTTATCGGGAAAGAAGAAATCATAGCAGCTCTTGTGAGACTAAAAGAGGTGCAGTTCATCCAGGAGCGGATAAAGACTGCACCGTGCAATAAGAAACAGGGAACCGGTGCCAGTCTTAGAGACTCGGGCATGTTAAATGTTTCAAGAAGAGGAAGCTTTACATAGAGATTAGTCTACAAAGCAGCAGACGTGGAGGTAGAGCTAGGAGAGCAGCATGAGGTGGTGTACATCCTAACATTGTACAACCACCCGCCTTAGTTATTCCTGCCAGGCTCAGGGAGTTGGAGGGCGGAGGAAGAGTGCAGCTGCATGCGGTCAAGGAGTGCGACCCAATGGCTCTAGAAATGATTCAAGGGACAGTCTATGTCCACTACTAGCTATTGTAGAAATGTACGTCGATGTGAATCATTTCTCGCTTTCACAAATCTTGTTCCAGACCTAGAGTTTCCGGTAAGCTGTGGACTTGACCCTCACGTCTGGAGATACCTTGGGAGGAGACTCGATAATCACACTTACGCCGACGGTGTGGTCAGACCCTCGAGGCGAGAGTTTCGGTTGGAATCTCTTGATGACAGCGTCGAGGCCTTAAGACATTAGTTTGAGTATGGAATGGGCAATAACTGTTCATACTCAAATTGACGGTTTTAGGCAAACGTCGGGATGGGTTTCCCTTGGTCGGCGGAAAAGGAAACCCCAGGCAACGTTGGGTAACTCTTGCACAGGAGGGTGCGACCAATCACTCTTGAGTCAGTCAACCTTACCCTCGTGGTAGCAGCCTTTCGAGTTCCAGTTCTAACTGAAAATGGAGACCTCTGGAGTTCGAGGTTGATGATCACGTCCTTATACGGGTCTCACCTCGACGAGGTTTACGGAGATGTGGCCAAGGCGGCAAGTTATCTCCAGGGTTCAGCGGACCTTCTTAGGTCCTTATATGGGTAGGCGGGGTGGTTTACCACTTGACCCATTCACCGCAGTTGCACCAGGTGCACGACGACTTCCACGTATCTCAACTAAAGAGATACGTGCTCGACCCTTCGCATACCATCGACCATGAGGAGCTGGACGATGGAAATGGGGTGTCTTTCACGGAGGTTCCAGTGGGGATCGAGGATCGACAGGAGCAGATCCTACGAGGACAATCGATTCCTCGGGTGCACATTCTTTGGCATTACGGAACCTCCAGGTAAGCACATGGGAGCCGAAGGCTCAGATGCGTGCTCTGTACCGCTTTTGTGACCCTAGTTTGTGTTGAATCTTTACGGGGACGTAAAGCCCTGAGGTGGGAGTAATGTAAAGACCCGTAAATTTCAAGGAAATTTTTTTCTTAATTTTTTTTGAATTTTACAAGAACACAGTTTCTGACGGCGCCTGATTCCGAGGCCCGGTGTTCCCGGAATTAATTTCCGAAGTTTGGCTCGGGTACGTTCAGTGAATGAGCGAGCGGGAATTTCTATCTTTTGAACCGGTGCCCAGAATCGAATTCCGAGGGCACTGATGGAACCGCAACGCCGGTAATTTCTTAGGAACTCATGTTCCGGAGTTGCGTTTACACGAGTATTTTTAATAAAAATTGTGGAAGTTTATTTTATAACTGCACTACAATTTTTATTAACTTACTCTAAGTGTTAGCTCATGGTGGAAGTTGGGTAACCACCCAACCTCCCTTGGGAGGTTATGAGGGTGGTGGGGCCCAAACGAACCCCACCTCTTCATATCCTCTAAAACCCCTCAAATCCCACTTAAATGATTTTAACTTTGTTATAACTTATGTCTTAAATGAGTTGATTTTAATGTGGTGAGTTGTGTGAGTCTTTTGAATTTCAAACACTTGAATTTCAAACACTTGAATTTCAAAAGCCATGTGAAGTTAATTAAATAAGCGGAGAACTTATTTCATTTGGTTGGGTTGTGTTGTTTGAGAGCTTTTTGAAAGAAGGCTTAGAAGTCTTGAAGTTTCTTCATCCTCTTGACAAAGAACACGAAGAACAATCGGACATCGACGAAGAACGCCACGTTCTCGGGAACCGTCTTCCGTGACGCCATACCCGCAATACCGACGAAGTCTTCTTCCGCGACATCTCTTTTCGCGGCGCCGAATCTCTTCACCTCTTAAATCAAGGTAGGGGTTTTAACTTTTTAATGTTATGTGGATCTCTCCTTCAAACTTGAAGGTTTATATTTGTCGGGCCTTGATTCCAAATCTTTTTATTTAATTTAAATGATTGTGAATGTTTATCATTCATTAAAGGCCGATTGTTAGCATATAACGCGATGGGGCCGGACCGCATGAACACGGCCGACCCTACTCCTATTCATGTTGATTTTGTTGAGGATTGAAACGGGTGTGGCGCGGTGCCGTCACACTGCGCAGGATCATGCGGCAAGAAACGCGCGGCGCCATCGCGCCGCGTCGTTAAATAATGCAAGGACGCGACACCGTCGCGCCGTGTCGAATAAAGATGACGGCGCCGCGGTCGGAGCGGGGCCGCGGTGGAGGGGCGCGGTGCCGTCGCACCGCGCCGGACAACGAAGGCCGCGGCGGAACGAGAAGACCGGCGGCCAGCCGGGCCGCCGGTGTCGGAAGCCGGAAGGGGGAACAGCCTTGCTGGTCCCGTTGAGGAAGAACCGGCCGGCCAGGCCGGGCTGGCCGGAAGGGAGAAAACCGGGGGAAATAATTTCCCCTGGCCAGCCTTAAAGCCCCCCCCCATTATGAGAGGGGCCGGTTTCACAAAGGGGGGGGGGGGGGCAGGCGGCCCCCCGTTTTCTCGAAGGCAGCCCCCCACGTGAGGGGCGCCGTTTTTCTTTAGGCGCCGCAGGTTGCCGCGCCGCCAGCTGAGGAAAGGCGGGGGCTTTGCCCCCCACGCGCGGCACACGAACGGCGCCCAGGCCGCGCCGCCGTGCCGGCCCGCGCCGCCGCGCCGCTGCGCCGGGCCGGGTTTTCCAAGCCGGGCCGGGTTGTCGGGCCGGGTCGCCGCCCGGGGCGGGTCGACCCGGTTTGGCTGACCCAGGGGGGGTCGGGCCGGGTCGGCCCGGGCCCAGACCCCCAGTTTCGGACCACTTTCGGTCAAATGCCTGTATCTTGGGCTACGGGCCTCCAAACGACTCGCCGTCAGCGGCAACACGATCCTTGGATTGAGACGGTCGTTTCGGTATACTATACTCAAGGTGCATCTTCCTTTTCGGGAGCCTACGTGGTTAAAACTCCATAGTTAAGCGTGCTTGACCTAGAGTAGTGATCATGATGGGTGACCTCCTGGGAAGTTTCTCTGGGTGGGTGTGAGACGGAAATTCCAATAACTAACAGACCGGGCATCCGATTGACGCGTCGTCTGTTTCGTTGAATTCCTCTAAGTGAGACGGATCTTTTGGCATACTCTGCATGAGGTTTGGACGCAGGTGGAGTACGGTCGGGTTGGTTTTGCCTTAAAAACCAACCGGGCCCTGGAACGAAAAGGCCAATAACTCTCAGACCAGGCGCCCGATTGACGCTTCGTCTGTTGCGTTGAGTTCCTGATGACGATACAGAACTTTTGGCATCTTCCGCCCAAGTTTTGGATGCATATGGATAGTGGCCGGGTTGGATCGCACCGAAATCCAACCGGGCCCCTGGAACGGAAAAGCTGATATCTTTCTGACAGAACGTCCGTTTGGCGAACCTTCAGCGGCGTTGGTGATCTCGTTGAGAAAAAGTCCCTATGAGTATACCCTATGAGAGTTCGGGGTACAGTTGAGATACGGCCGGGTTTGGTTCGCTCTCAAAATCAACCGGGCCCCTAGGACAAAAAGGCTAATAACTCACAGACCGGGCGCCCGATTGACGCGCCGTCTATTGCGTTGAGTCCCCTATGACGAGGCGGTCATTTGATATACTTCTTCGTGGGACTTTGAGATACTTGGAGTGTCGACCTGTAGCTCGTGGAGCGGACCCTCCCAGTGACGAGCGTGCGGAGTACGGAGACCATGTAACTGGCTGAGACCTGACGAATGCTTGACCGACTCGACTTGGAGTGAGTCGACTAGCCCAGTGGACGGAGCACTACTTTCTAAGGTGCAGACCCATGGCGGACGGAGCACTACCTGTGTGACAGTGCAGACCCGCGGTACTCGTCCGGAGAGTACCTCAGCAGGCTACTAGGTGGTGTGCACTACTGTGTTTGGGTGACATACCTCGGCGGGAAGCACTATTGTGTCTGGGTGTCTGACCCGCGGTACTCGACAGGAGGAGTACTTCAGCAGTCTTAGGTTAGTGAGCAGTACCTCGGAGACGTGACAGGACCACTGTACACTCTAGAGACGGAGCTCTTCAGCAGTTACGGTTTCGATAATGAAAATCATGGTTTGAGCTGAGACTTTTGACCTTGTGTTTACCTCATGATTGAGATGGGTCACTTTCTAACTTAGGTATATGTATGGGCATATACCCGGGTAGTGGTTGTCCGTTGATTTCACAATCCTTGTGTTTCCTCATGATTGAGATGGGTTACTTGATAACTTAGGTATATTTATGGGAATATACCTAAGTAGAGGTTATCTTTGGATATCTTCTTTGTGGTTATCCTTGTTGTTTTAGTGAGACCTTGAGGGTCTCAGGGTCCCTACTGAGTATCGTTATACTCACCCCTACACGGGCTATGCCCGCATCTCGTTGTGTTGGTTGCAGACGACGGGCAGTGCTGACAGAGGCCGAGTGTTCGAGGACTGGACGGTACCTGTAGGTGGACTATACGACGAGATGGTACCCGGAGGAGGACCTCACGACGAGATGGTACCCAGAGGTGGATGTGACGACGAGGTGGTACCCAGAGGTGTACCACTGGGCGGGAGATACTCGGAGCGGACGGCGGGACCCGAGGAGCAGAGGAGCTATCTGTACCCACCCTTCAGGTGGGATTTCCAGTGGACAGCTCAGCGTAGCAGCTTTACTTTTCAGTTGCTATTTTCCCTTTCGAGTTATACTTTACAGTTGGGTTTGTATTTCCGGCCCCTTTTTACTTTCCGCACTTACTGTTGTACTCAGTTTTTACTTAGTGTTTACTTCTTCCTCTTGTACGCTGTGTGATTGTTTACTTTACAAAGGCAATGCCTTCCATTTTTACCGGGATTTACGCCTTGGTGCTAGTCGCTAGCCCCTGGCCTATGGAAGGCGGGCTTGGGGTAGTCACGGCACGGGCCCCGAGGACGGGTCGTGACATTATGATTCACATCTGTTGAAACCTCATGAGTTAAATTACCCTACACATGATTTGAAATTAGTTTCTATTGTTTTTGCTTTAAAAATTTTGAGGGATCATTTGTATTAAGTAAAATATGAAATATATACTGACCACTGTAGTTTAATGTATATATTCACTCAGAAATAATTGAACATGAGACAGAGGAAATGGCTATAATTAATCAAGGATTATGATGGCACGATCCATTACCATTTGGGAAAAGAAAATAAAGTGGATGATTCTTTCAGGCGAAAAAGTAATGTCTCATTTACCATAATAGATTTGGAACAAGATCCTTTGGTTTTTGATTTGATGAAATTTGGAATAGAATTTTTTGGATCAGGATATTCTTCTGTTTTGTTTCAGGTGTCGATGAAATCATCACTATCAAACAGAATAAAGCAAGCATAGAAATAAGACAGTGAGTTGCATAAAAAGGTAGAGTTGGTTTAGAAGGGTATGTTACCAGATTTTATAGTTGATAATGATTGTGTTTTCAGGTTTGGGAAGATATTATGTGTGCTTCGTGATTCACAGATGATGAATGGGTTATTATGTGAAACTCATAGTTCTTCATTTTCAGTTCAACCTGGTAGTACTAAGATGTACAGAGATCTTAGAGAGTATTAGTTGTGGGATGGAATGAAAAGAGATATTACTGATCTTATTGTGATGTGTTTGACTTGTCAGTAGGTTAAATCAGAGAGGCAGTTACCAAAAGGAGGTCCTCAGCCTTTACGGGTGCCATATTGGAAATAAGAAAATATATCCATGGACTTTGTTGTGGGATTACAGAAGATATCTCGAGCTAATAATGCAATCTGCGTTATAGTTTATCAATTAACTAAATCTATTCATTTCATTCCTATTCAAGATACTTTGTCTCTAGTTAAACTTTCTCAGTTGTACGTTAAAGATATAGTTAGGTTGCATGAAGTTACCCTCTCCATTGTATCTGATCGTGATCCCAGGATTACTTCTAACTTTTGGAAAGGCCATCAGATGTTGTTGGGTACTGAATTAAATTTTAGTACACCTTTTCATCCTCAATTAGATGGGTAGTCAGAACAAAAAATTCAGACCTTGGAGGATATGCTATGTGCATTTTCACTAGATTATCAGGTAATTTGGGACCAACATCGTTCTTTGGTTGAATTTTCTTATAATAACAGTTTTCATTCCAGTATATAGATGGCTCCATTTGAGGAATTATATGGAATGCATTGTTGAACTCCAGATTTTTGGGATGATGTAGGTGAAAGGAAGCTGATGGGACCAGAATTGGTAGAAGGGATGGTAGAAGAAAGTTCAGTTGATTCAGAAGCACATGAGAAAAGCTCAGAGTAGAAAGAAAAGTTATGAAGATTCCTGGTAAAAGGATATTTTTTTAGGTAGGTGATCATGTCTTTCTCAATGTTTCTCCATGGAAAAGTGTGATGCATTTTGGTATGAAGGGAAAGTTGAGTCCGAGTTTCATTGGCCCTTATGAAATCCTGTTGAATGTTGGATCAGTTGTGTACATAGTGGCATTACCTCCATGTTTGTCCCATGTACACAATGTTTTTCATGTTTCAATGTTATGAATGTATATGCTAGATCAATCTCATGTCTTAAGTCCAGAGGTAGTTCAGTTGGAAGAGAATCTCTCTTATGAGGAACAACCAGTCCAGATTCTTGACCGAATAGTGAAAGTGTTGCGGAATAAGGTAATTCACTAGGTAATGGTTTTATGGAAAAAACATATGGTTGAAGAGGCAATGTGGGAATCTGAAAATTATATGAGTGATAAATATCCTCACTTATTTTGATAAGTGAATAAAAATTGTGAGGATAAAATTTCGAAAAGGGGGAAAGATGTAACATTACAGGTAAATGAAGAATAAGAGATTTTCATATTTTTAATATTTGTGAATGAAATATTAATTTTAATTAAAAAGGGTTTCTATATTCGATAGCGTACACAATACACAACTACAGGTTTTGTTGAAATCTTTCGTTGCAAAATAATAATATAATAACATTATTTTAAATGGAAGTTAACTCCTAGCTGTTGTATTAGTGGGAATGAACAAAACTGACTACAATATTATTATACATGTTTTTTAAATGTATTTACTTTTATCCAATAAATTTTAGAGGCTTAAATTGTGAATGAATTTATTTTTAAGAATAATTTACATTAAAATGATGATTTACCACCTTTTAATGGTGAAACCTATTTAAATATATTTTTGGACACATTAATAAATTTTATTCAGCCAAATAAAATCATTCTTTAGAATGGGAACCTAAAAATTTACTTTGTGTAATTTTTTTGAATTTTTTTGATAAAGTTCATTTTTTAATGAATAGTGAAATGTATTGTATTTTAATTCAAAACTACGCTTTAATATAATTTATTTATATGGTTATTTTATCTTTTTAATTGGTTTTAAAGTGTAGTTAAAATTTATTTTTACCATTTAATCCAATGGTGGTCATTCAAATTAATTTCCCATTGAAATTGGACATAAAACAATGTCCATCTTTTGATAGTTATTTTTTCTTAAAAACATGCTATTTGTTTTAACTACGACAATTAATTTTAAATTAATCAATGAAACTTCTATGTTTTGAGTTTGGTAAAATAGACATTTTTTTTGAATTTGGAATATCAAATATAGCTGAGGCTGAATTTTTTATAGTTTTCTGAAAAACTTCAATTTTTTATGAATAGTGAAACCACTTAGTAGATCTTAAAAAACAGGATTTTTCATTTAAATGAAAATTTACCACTTTTGTGAATTGAATTTCAAAAATCCGACATGCATGGTTGTTATTAGTAAGTAAAATTTTGTTCAATAAGATGAAAATATTTTTTTGTGAATAGTAACTTTTGACTTTTATTTACCAGGGTTAAATATAAATAAGGTAATTCAAGGTAAAAAGAATATTATAATAATTAAAAATTATCTTAAAACTTGTCCTACCTTTATTGGATGAGTAATGGATGACCATGGGCATCCTTGGGTCGATTTGTGGACCCCATGGAGCCACTTATTAATGATAATGACACTTTAGATTAATTAATTTAATGTAAAGAAAAAAATGACATAAACTAAAATATTTTAGTAAATTAATTTTTATATGTTGTTATATAAGTAATATTTTTGTCAATAAATATTCATTTTAAAGATAAAAAAATTTCATACATCATGGTATTTGTTTTATAATTTTTAGATATCGAATAAATTAAATTATTTATGACACAATAATGATGAAGTGTTTACCTCATTAATAAATCATTTAAATAAATAAGATTATAAATTTTAAAATAACATCCAAAACTTGACCAATGCTTATTGGATGATCTTAATCCGACCATGAGTCATCTTATATTTGACTCTAATGGTTGTTGGACCGTTAGAATTTGAAATAATTATATAATAAAATAATATTTTCACACTTTCCTAAAGAGCCCCGCCTCTCTGTTATAAAAGGAGACCACTTATAACCAATTTCTCACACCTATTTAATCTTTTTGGATCGTCCAAAATCTTCCCAATTAATCTCCATACATCCCTCTCTTGCACCTATAAGCCTTACCTTAGGCATAAGGCACTTCAATAAGTCTTTTTGGTTCTAACCAAAGGAAGTTACCCAAATTAAAGGTAAATGATTCTCCTAAATTGTTTTCTTTTTATTTTACTTCTCCAACCTCCTAAAATCATTTTATTCTTTTCCTATATAGAAACACCATTATTATCAATATACTAGTTTGTTTTTATGATATTTATTGAAACTACACTTACACACACCTCCATCTAATTGGGGAAATCATAATGTTTCTGTGGATGGAAAACTAACGCCTCACGAAATGATGATTATTCAATTACCTCATACCACCTCTCATGGTGGAAATTATGATGTAACTATACTTATATATGATATAATTTATGTTTATGTTTTATTTATTCTTATGAATGTTCCATTTATATCTTCCCTTTTTGGTTTCCATTATGAGTAAACGCGATAATTTCATTTGAGTAATTGAGGACTACCGCCCCCAAAAACTGATATGACTCGTTAATGCCTTATGTGGGATGTATAAAGGATGGAGTTAATGATATTATATATGATATTATACTGTAATTATAATATAACTATGTATCATTATTTTTTATTTCTATTAAAATGCTAAATATAAATGAAAGTAGTGTTCATGCGTACGTACGACTTAACTTCTGCATGAACAATGCATTTCATTTCTTACCTAAAAATGTTGTGTACTATTATAAATATATATATATACTGAATATATATGATATATATGATATCAAAATCATTAATATCATTCTGGATATAATGATCTTTTGACCACATGAACAACATGTAATTACAAGAAGTTCATTTTTGACTGAAGTACCAAATATCGACAAAACGACCGTTATTTACTTAAATGATTACAAAATGTTTATAACATGGTAATAAGTTATATAAAAGGATTAAAATACTTGAAAAAGGTTCTTAAGAATTTTGAAATTAACGTTAGTGTATTATTCAGGAAAATTAAAGCACAATCAATTCAAGTCGGACATGAGGTAAGGGACTTCGTCTCAATCTCCTTTCATTGATACATATTTTCATTTATACACAACATTATTTTATACGGTGTATAAACCCCTTTGACTTTTACTTTTATTCAAAAGGAATCTTTTTTTCTACAAATCATTTTACTGAATGACAAAAAATAATGTTCCTTTTAACGTAAGCGGTGACAACAACCTTCTCGGCCACCGCGAGCATTCTGTGATATTTGGCTTCCTCAACAAGCTGTAATGTTTTTAAAAGAAAATAAAAACCATATAATCATTTTAATATTTTGGTATTGAAAATGGTTTTGATAATAAATTTATAATATATATATCTTGAAATGATATATTTTGATTGAAATGTTGAAATGTTATCATTCCTTTGAAACTTTTTAGGTGTTATGATTTTATAATGGTACTTAGACATTTGACGGGTGGTTATGTGATAAACAAAATGACGGGTGGTTCCGTGAAAACCAAGACGAGTGGTAACATTATAGCCTCCAATTCATTGGGTATGGAATTCGGCCTTATGGATATTCCATTTAGTGATATGTGTGGAATTCGACCGTATGGTTATTTCATTTATGTATGTTTATGTCCCAAGTTACCTTTATATGTTATGTGTTCTTTATATGGGTTTTATTGTAATATTTTGGTTAGAAAAGTGTAATTAGTGATATTTTATTCAGTGAAGAATATTTACTACATCATAAAGGTGAATGTATTAAATATGTTTAAGTATTCATGGTCTACCTGTTTTTTTGAAAAACTAATAATTCTCCTTATTTGTGGATCCCTTACTAAGCTTTTTATGCTCATCCAATGTTTTTGAAATGTTTTTCACATGACATAATGTGGAATAGGGTCAATGATGGGATCAAGAAAAGGTCATGCTATCATTAACATGGAACTAGACATGACTCTTTTTTTCAAGAGTTTTTGTTTTGTGAAAAAAATGGAAAGTGAGTTGAAGTTTCTAATTTGTATTTTTTTTAAAAGAAATGTAATAGTTATGACCTACTTCTCTGAAACTCTAAATCTAAAAATATCATCAATGTGAATTATTATCCTAATTCAATATTATGTATGTTTTAAGGCTAGTTCCTTATATAAAATATCTTTTATTGAGTATTTTGGGTTTTTTATGACTTTTGTTATGTAAAAACGTGGGTAAACCTAACATGTTTTCCAAAATTCCATATGTGTCCTTTAACTTCCTTGTAAAAGGCCACCATCTATACCTATTCTTCAAACCTCTATAAGAACATAGTTTAAAAATGATCTCCCAAATCCATGATCAAAATCCTTATATTTCAACTTGAACTTTGCCTTTTCGAAGTAATCTACCTAATAAATCTTCTTAGGACAATCCAAAAATGAGTTACCTGATTAAGAGGTAATGTATTCTATCAAGATCCTTTCATTTATTTTTTTTCTCCAAAAAATTAAATATAATTTTCCCATGAATTTATACCAACAAAAGTATCCTAAAATTTCTATTATTTTGTTACTCAATGTTTTTTACCAATGGATACACAAAAATCAATATAATGGGTAAACAAAATATTGTTACATGTACGTCGAACTACCATGTCACTAAATGATGATTGATCATTTTTACAATTCTTACAATATTGTTGGAAATTAAGATGGAATATATATATATATATATATATTATGTAATCATGATTCAGTAATTAATTTATAACACAAATATTTAGAATTTTATTTTATGGAAATATGATAATTTAGTTTGATGAAGTGTGGACAACCGACTCCTAAAAGAGGTTTGATTAATTCATACAATACATGGAATGTATTAAAGATGAATTTATTGAATATATATATATATATAATAAATTATGTAATAAATTGACTATAATAATTATATATATATATGTCATTTAATTTTTTTTTTCAACTGTACAACTAAACAGAAATAAAGTTCATGTGTACGAATAACTTACCATCTCCATGAACAGTGTATTACATTTCATACTTCAATATATTATGGATTATTATAATAACAATATAATGAATAGTAATTATATTTAAATAATGGTTTACATTCTTTATTTATGATATATATGTAAGGACCCAAGATATAACAAATTATGACCCATTCGAAAAACAAAGAAGATGTTAACCAATGTGAAACCTTAACATATAATTGTTAACAAGTGGGTAATATGATGCCATAATAAAACCATATATATTATTATAATTTAAAATATGGTTTTTTGATAGATGTTTAATAAAATTATATTTATTATATATGAATTTTAAATGAATATGATGAGTCTCAAGACACAAGGTAAGGTGATTTAATCTCACTTTTTATTTCTTTTATATACACGCTTTATTCACCACCAATTACTCAGGTGTGGGGTTTATACTACCCATTGATGTAATCTATGATTAATATATTTAATTTTATAAGTATTTACATGTATATTGTATTACTTTTATTTCATGGTGTTTAGGTTTCAAAATAAACCAAATCAATAAATTTGCTTGATCTCAATTTTTCTTCTTCGACACTCATGATTTTCTTATGAGACTAAATTTGTTTTAAGGTGTATATAATTCAATTTTATATGATATATCATAAATATAAATATTTTAATGATATTATGAGATTCATTTTATTTCATTTTTTAACATGTTGAGTAATATCCCATGATACCACGTGAATAGAGTTTATTGAAATGATCTCAATGATTTTCAATATTATTTATTTTTATGATCACATTGTAGAAATATTATTAAATATTGTTCAGGAAGATTCATGAATTTATTACCATATGTTTTTTCATGATATATTAATTTAATGTAATCATTTTATACTATTTGATAGATATGATAGTTAAGAATGTATTTTTATGAAATCCCAACTATATCATCAAATCAGTCGTAGATCTACCTTCCTTCAAAATAATGTTTTCTAATAGGGCTTTGAAAGAATATTATAATAATATCATATCATCATTAAAATAATTTATTACACTTTTTTTAATTTACAAATTATTTCAAAGTTGTATTCTTTTATTTATCTTAACAAGTCATTTTTCGATGGTTTTTATCCTGAAAAATGAATTTTATTTTTACCTCATATGACTCATACATATTTACATGTCGTTATTTCATTAAAGCTTCATTTGAATTTCTAATATGCCTATTTTTAAGAAAATGTTTTTAAATGAAATTTTCAAGGAAATTGGTATTTAAACAGTTTTCAAGCATCATTTACATGTTTTTTGGTAGTTTTTACCAAATCTATCCATACTTTATTTATATATTTACAATGTATTTTCAAATAAATGGTTATCAGAAAAATTCAAGATTATATCTTATGATTTCTAGTAAAATGGTATTAATTTTTTTATATTCAGTTATATTTTATCAATGAATTTTCAAATGAAATAGTGTTTTAAAATATTTTTAATATTATATTAATTTTTTTAATGGAAATAGTTCTAAAATTGATTTAAAGTCATATTTATAAGCATTCATGTTATTTACAGAGAAAATTATTTTCAAATGGTTTTTTGTATTGAAAATCATTTTCATATAAAAATGAATATTTTTCTTGAGAAATTGTTTTAATGATATTTCAAAATTATTATCTATCTATAATGATATCAATTTATGTTACACATTCAATTTGGAAATGATTTATGGGTTCCATTAATATTCTTTATATGAAAGGGTTGTTCTTAATTTCATGGACTACATGAAGCTCATTTCTATTTCACGTGATATATGCTTATAAAATATGTTTATCTTTCACATGTTTTTATTTTTATGATATAATTTTGAATCATATAAATTTTTCTATAGGTTATGATATGTTTAAATGTTTATGATACACAATTAACTTCATGGGTTAAGATAATATTGTTTCTGATTTTGTGGCACAATTATGTATGATTTAATTATGAGATGGGTGGGTTATATCTATCCATTTAATGGATTATGTAAATATTTAGATCTCATAATAATGAATTTTTTGAACTATAAAAGAAATTGGTTCAGTAGGATAAGTCTAGAATGAGAAATGAGCTCAGTTAAGTAATATATGGGAGGAATGAGGAGTGGACTTAGTTCAGTAATACATGGCAGGAATGTGGAATGAACTCCGTTTAGTAATACATGAAATGAAGGGTTTTTGAACATGATAAAAATAATGGAATTTTTCCCCAAAGACGGCCTTATAATAGATTCATTAACTAAAATGTAAATATTTATTTATTCTAATGCTTCATCCAAAATTCCATGTTTTATACCTATATTATACTTTCATTGACTATGTTTCTTATTTCCTTTTGATTAAATTCTTATTAACTCAAAGGTAATATGCCATGATTTATGTAGTTGGTATTTTATATAATGGGTATGTACATTTATTTTTAGGATCATGTTATAATAACATTATGCTCATGATTATGCTTGCATATCTCTAGTGTTTACCGTAACTAAGCATTTGAGAATACACATTTTTTGTTTCCTTTCAATGGTTATAAAAATATGTATTATTTTTAGGTATCTAAGAAGGGTGTTATTCATTAAGAAACAGGTGAGAGATACTGTAGCTTATTTATGTAGGATTGTTTATGTTTCCATGTTTCCAATGGAACTAGGTTAGTACTGTCTTTAGATGTCTATTTATATAATGTTTTAACTATTCCATAAATGTTATGTAATTATTATGAATTAATAGTGACATTCTCTATTGTCCTTATATTGGAAAATGTATTTAAAATATGAACTACATATAAAATTATCATTCACATCATCAGTTGAAACCCATGAATTTAATTTTCTACATCTTTTGACTATAAACGGTGGACTTATTATGTGTAACCACATGTTGATCCTCAGAATATTATCCTTCCATATAATTATCAATTTGACTATCAAAAATCAGCACCACCTCATTGAAAATGATGATTTAATCCAATTATTTTACAATAATATTTCATGGTTCAAGATAATCGTGCATGGTTAAGGACTTATCATGTAGTCTCACGATTCACTTAAGAATTTTCACATAAGATTCAAACACATAACCATGATCAATATCATTCTCCCACAAATCAAGTGATTCTCATATTTGGTTTGCCTAATTCTTACTCAGTCTATAAAATAATTTAGTAGACACCATCACTTTGATCTAGATTTCAGAACCATGAATTTGGATAATGTTATAAAAAATCATTATCCTCAAAAGCATAAATCGGGCAAACATTACAAATTATCAAATGAATGTTTTCCACAAAAAACAACCCAAAACTCCATAATTATGTTGACTAAGACCATTTCCATACAATACCAATATAAATCCTATGAACAATATCTCATACACTCAAATGAAACATACATACAGATTCCAAAATATTGATAACAATTATGGAAGATTCTAATCTAAATTTTTTTAAATGATATAGGATATCTATTCCTTGAATAAAAATAGTTCCATTTTATTTCTGATAAATTTGAAATTTGTCAAATAAATTTTGTAGATCTGTGACAGTTGTCTCAAATTTATTTTTAATCAATTAATATATTGGTTATTCTTTTAATTTATAGTAAACCCAATATCATCATTATATTTATATAAAACTAATGAATTTTTTAAAATATTGATAAAAAGTATTATACTATCTAACATTACATTAATAATAACATTTTTCAATAATTATTTTGGATGTCAAATTTGTGATATCAAAAATTAATTTCATTCATTTAAATCTATTTTTATATAGAAATTTTTTTATTTTTTGATAAAGTATTTAAAACCCATTGGGATTTCTTTATAAACGTCATTATTAACATAAATATTGAAAAGAATAAAATTTATATTCAATTTAAGGGAAATAAAAATATGGATATAAACTATTTCAGATACAAAATTGATGTTCTCATATTGTATATTTTTTACTAATTATATTCTTTTAATAAATTAATATTATTCAATATCATTATACCATTCTCATTTATTTTATTTCTAAATTAAAAATTTATTTATTATACCGGATAATCCTTGGGTAGTTTGAGTAAAATATATTTTTTTCAATGTAAATTGACTAAAATATTATTTTACAATGATCAACCAAATTAAAAAAAATTAATGCACTGTTATAGATTTAATTTAGATTATTAGAGATAAAATCAAACATTAATATCAGTTGTCATTTCAAGTTGTAATTAGTTTTCCAACATCACCTATAAGATTTCAGATAATTTTAGAAATTAAGAATGATCCTTTTCTTATTTAATAGTACAACATTTTTTATTTACTTTTTTTCCATTCAATTAATCAATGTCCATTTTTAGGGTAATTCTTATTGGTATATAGAAAAACTTATTATTTTAAAAAAAATAGACAAATAATTGTTATTATCATATAATTTTGATTTTTTATAAAAGTTTTTTTAAAAATATAAACATTGTATTCCATTCCATTAAAATTATGTTTAATTTTAATTTATATATAATTTACGATAACAGGGGTGGAGTGTCTCTAAAAGGATCCATCAACAAATTCAGATAATCATTCAATAGTTCAATCTTGGATTTAAAAATAAATACATTAGAAATAAAAAACCTAAATAAAATAATCATTATAAATCTTCCATTATTAAATTTTAAAGTGAATTCATTACAAATATTTATATATAGTAAAATGGGATTTATAGTATTTTATATTCTATTCATAATTTCATTCTAAAGTTATTTTGGAACATTTTATTCATATAATACTATTCAATAATTTTAATAAATTCTATCATTCATGCATTTGACTATTTCATATTTTTTAGATGAATAGCTCCTAAAAATATTTTTTATTCCTTTCCCAACAAATAATGATTTCAAAATATAAATTTAAATCATAACACCATAATAAATTTTTAAAAATTTAATCACTCATTATTTTTTCAATT
The DNA here is from genome assembly GCA_963277665.1 of Viscum album. Classification (NCBI taxonomy): domain Eukaryota; kingdom Viridiplantae; phylum Streptophyta; class Magnoliopsida; order Santalales; family Viscaceae; genus Viscum; species Viscum album. The sequence continues at coordinate 1,294,923,758 of OY728130.1, read as the reverse complement.
TATTAAAAAATTAAAATTCCCATCACTCTAATTGTATAACAAATAATGATAACTCAAATGTAATGAGCACATTAATCAAATTGTATAAATTAAAACTGTTCCCCTGTTAATCATTGGGTTTTATTATCTTTGAAATGAATCTTTTTCAAAGAATAATTATACATTTTTGTTGAGAAATATATTCTTCAGGGAATAAATATGTATTATATTTATATATTAAAACAAGTTATACAATTATGAGAATTTATACATTAAAGTTAGATGTTACTATGAATAATCCTTACTAGATTGGTGATTGTTTCATTGAGGTTTTACTGTCTTGAGAATCTATAAAATATAATTAAAATATTATTTAATATTAAAGAAAAAATACTTTAATAGAGATGGTAAATTATATCTATTATATAATCTTGTTCATTGAATATTGAGGATGATATTAAACCTCTATGTTTGTTTAAAACGACACAGATTTTATTACAAAAAGACGTATTTCATCTATAAAAACATAGTTGACTAATGTAGATAAATTATTCTTATAAAAATAATATAAATTATATTCAATATTAGTGGATTATCTTAAATGGGGAACCCACCAATTCACACTGTATATTTGTGTACACTCTCTTAAAAATATCAACCCTTCCCCTATGGATATTATTTGGATGTTCTGATTGTATTACACATTGTGTTGTGAGAAACATTTTACCAGTACTATGTATTCATCTTAATTCTAGTCAGTAGTTCATCCTATAAATCATTCAATATTTTATTTTTGTACGGAAATTGTTTGTGGCATGAAATTATTATCTCATAACATTTTTGAAACACAATTCATCTTTCTTAATAATGGTTTATTATCATTCTTGTTTCTTATTAAAATTAATGTATACTATATATTAATATATTTAATTTTTATATAATAATTTGTTTTTTATTATATTTGATAACATTTAAAAAATTTATATTTAATAAACAATAATTGTTTTTTCATTATTGAGAAATCTATCTTCATAAAATTTTTAACAAGAACTGTTTCAAATTACAGTTATTTTATTTACATGGATGGTCATAGTATACAATTTATTTTATAATGTTATTTCTATGATTCAAATATTTTTCTGTTTCCTTCATAAAACATGTAAGAATCCATACCCTAATTTCAGGTATGTTTTTTCTTTTTCTGGTTATTTATGGAGAAAATAGGAAGTTCTTGAAATTTTCTAATTACATGTCATGTACTTTATGAGTACACTCTATGTACTTACTTTACAAAGGTATTCATATGCTGGCCATGTAGTATCCACACACACGACCATGTGGGAGTGACTTGGAGGCCTCTTAGAGAGGAGTACGGAAAAGGAGAGCACACTCCCTGTACTCTAAAAGTACACGCCGTGTATTTTGTTTTTTTTTTCATTAAACACACTGGCGTTGCGTCTGACGGAAAGAACAACCTTCTTCTAGGTATCGTTCTTCCGAGAGAGACCGTACGACCGTAGATATTTGATGAGACCCTGAGCCTCCATCCGCCCCTTGAATCAAACACTGCTAGTTGTGCTGGATCCCATCTGTGAGTTCTCTCTTCTGTTTGAGCCTTGTTTTGTGATTTCTCTCCTCTCGTGAGATATCGTGGGTTGAACGTTTTAGATGTTTTTTAGATCTTATGCAGTATAAGGTGATTAATGCCTCCAATTTCTCGTATATTGATCTCCTAACCCCAAGGCGGGTGCTTTGTGGCTTTCCGTTCAAATACATTGAGTATTATGTGAAAATTACATCAATACCCTTGAATATGGTATTGCGTGTTTTCCATTTTACCCATTTTGAATTACTACCATTCTTTTATACTTATGTAGAGTTAATTTGGATATGAATAGGGTTGATTTCGTTGCTTTGGATGTTTTTCCATTGCATGTTCTGCTTACGGCCATTTGGTCGTGTTTTAGCCAGTTTGGTTGCCTTGCCTGTTTTCCATGCCAGTTTTTGTATGATGGAGAGTTTATATTCTAACATGCTTGTTATGTTTTAGACTGTTAGCCAAGTAGTTTTGTAGGTTTACATGGCCATATTACACTATTATTCTTGTTGGCCTACACAGGGCCGTGAGAACCTGGTGTAGTAGACTATAAGGGGAATTGATGAGGTGAGATTCGTCAGGGAGTCTTTGATAACATTTGGCTGTTAGGGGGAATGACTAATTTAGAATACACAGAGAGCCTATAACCACATAGGTTCATAAGGGTAATTAACCATGCAAGCTTCTTTAGAGAGTCCTTGATTTCATTAGAATATAAGGGGATTGACCATGTGAGCTTCCTCAGAGAGTTTGATTTTATTCCTCAACTGTTTAGACTATAAATGGAATTGATAGTGAGTGCTTCCTCAGAGATTCTATGAACGAACTGGGCTATAAGGGGAATTGACCGAGTGAGCTTCCTCAAATAGTCCTTGAACTTTTGGCTATAAGAGGAATTGACGGTGTGAGCTTCCTCAGAGAGTGTCTGACTACCTCAGACTATAAAGGGAATTTACTGTGAGTGCTTCCTCATAGAGAATTCATATAATGAACCAAAGAGGACATGTTATGTAAACATGCTAGAGTGTTACTATGCTTGATTGATTGATTTACTTGTGGAACTATTTACTATTGAGAAACTTACTATTTATCATTTTCTATGGTTTTACCAGCCATATATTCACTGAAGGATATGAACAGATCTTCAGGAGGTTGCCTACTGGGATTTAGTCTCACACCCTATTTGAGTCATGCTTTTGGGCCCAAAAATATTATATTGTTACAGGTATAAATAAGGGAAAGTGCCCTTCTACTTTAGGTACATGACTTGTTATGAAGCTAGAGAGCATGGGACCAAGCTATGGTTTGTGATGATGAGGAGTTTATATCTTTTCTTTTTCACTTTGGATTAGCACTGTTGTATTCTATCATTTTGAATTGTATGGATGTTTTCCTAGACTTATGTATCATGCATCATTTTATAGAGATATGTGCTCTAGTTTCTTATTGTTCTAGTCTTCCGTTGTTTACTATTGTTGGATATTTACTGTTTCTGCTATTGTATGTTTTTGTTACTTCCTCTATGTACTCTGCCAATGAGGGCATAGTTTCCTAACTATCACACCCAAGGCCCTTGCTGCTAGTTGGCAGCCTCTGTCATTCGGGAAATGCACTTGAGGCCATGTGACCAACCGGGTATGGGGCACCTCTGGGTGGCTTCCGGAACCGAGATGTCACAATGTGGTATCATAGGGAATATTTTATCTTGGTTTACTGTTTGGATCCTTAGCCAGGGATTGGAAGGAATAGGTACATGGTAATAAGTTGTGCTTGGGAGTAGCTAACCTATATACAGGGAAATGCCAATCTACCTAGTTAATTGTAATTTTTCTGCTTTTGAAATTATTATAGTTGATTTGATTTCACACTTTGTGACTCACATGATTTGTGTTGTTTTTGTAGATATTATTGGGGTTCTATTTCTGTCCTAACCTAATGAGATGATGGTATACCATCTCATGCATCATATAGGACTTTCTATAAATCACTTGTCATGCATTTTTGCCATTCCATCTATGATGCATTATTTATTGCATGTTATTGTGATAGATGATGTGTAAAATATGCATGTTGTTGTGATAGTTTCCTTGATAAAATACCTTCTGTTTGATAGGGTATTGTTTTTTGTAATGTTTTGCTTTAATGGATGCCAAAATTTGGTTCTTAAGGTGTTATGGGCCCTCATGGACTATAAATTGGTCGATCAGTGCTCTGTTTGAATTGTTATAACATGTAAAAGATTCCAAATGTTGATTCGTGGGGAGTATGAGCCCTCAATGATCGGAATTTGGAACTTTTAGTATTCATTTAAGTGTTTTCTAGGTTCCAGAGTAGTTTCTAAGGCTTACTGTCTGGAAAAACCCAGAATACACACCGTGTAGTGTTAAGTACACACCATGTGTTCTTATATTTGGGATGAAATTTATTTTTTCAAGTTCATGTCGTGTAATTCATGTACACACCATGTAGTCTCTGACCATGTCATAGGCCATGTGGGAAGAGACAGGGGATGGGGAAAGTCTGGTTGGAACATGCGGTGTACCAGATGAACACGCCGTGTAGTTTCGACCCTATGTCTGCCTATGTAACCAACAACATGGATGGATAAGAGCATATACTATACACACCATGTTTGTATTGAACACGTCGTGTGGTTTGACCCAGGTACATGGTCGTGTCATGAACAACATGGGTTAGTGTTATCCCTTCACGAACACGCCTTGTCTATTCAGAACACGCTGTGTTGTGTGAGCCGCGTGTCAGGCCATGTCATTAACAACATGGGCCAGGTGAATCTTGTTTAGTACAAGTCATGTCTGTCTTGAACATGCCATGTAACCATGACTTAGGAGAGCCTTGTGGCTTAACTGTGTAGAAGGAATTAGGCAAGGGGTGGGGATTCAAGTACACGTTGCGTGTTAAGAAAACATGCCATGTTTTTGGGTTGTTACACAACCAGTTTACGCAGGAGTACATGCCCATGTAAATGAATTAAGGGAACACACAGTTTCAGAAATGTACACACCGTGTAGTCATGTTTTTTTTAAAACATGACTATTTTTTTCTCTCATGATCCCTTTTAACACTCCTTTTTCCAGTCCTTGATAATATTGATCTAGGGTGTGTTACTGACCTTGTATAGTCATGCCACCGAGATGTCCTTCGATTTTGTGCCGGTTTCCAGATGCTGATCAGACACCAGACATGGTCGATCAGTGAATACCTGTAAATCCCCTTGTTGTGCCAGCCCTATCACCAGGCATTGTACCTGACATAGGTGTTGATGCATAGTTCGGGTGGATTGGGGGGGGGGGTTCTAAGGATGATGCAGACCTTTCAGGGAGCACCACCTCATACCCTGTCGGTGGCTAATTTGAACCTGGTATTCTAGAAGCAGCATCATCCTCCTTTCTCAGGAGGTGGAGGAACTCAGGTTGCAGTGTCATGGATTGAATCCATGCTGATGATTTTCGAGCATCTAGAGATACCTCTATTAACGGCACACGGTGAGTTTCATATCACCATATGGTGGATCCTTTCTTCATACTGGCGAGTGGGATGTCCAGGAGAGCAGAGCTGGTCCAGAGCATAATGTGTTGGGAGGAGTTACAACATAGAATGCTAGTTTATATCTGGATGACCAGGGGACTTTATAGTTAGAATTTCCTCCAGTCGTGGATCATTTCAGAGATGTATTTGTATAATAATTTTCCGGTTTTCCTTCATAGAGTGAGGTAGACGTTTCTATTGAGCTTGTTCTAGGAGTGGCACCAGTGCCCATTCCTCCTTATAGGATGGATACACTAGAGTTTCAAGAGCTCAAGAAACAGTTGGAGGAGTTTCATGCCAAGGGTTTCATCTGACCTAGTACATCTCCATGGGGTTCGCCTATCTTGTTTGAGAAGAAGGAAGATGATACCCTTAGGCTTTTTATGGATTATCGGATGTTGAACTAATTAAAGCTAAAGAGCCGATATCCCTTGCCTGGGATTTAGGATCTTGTTGATCAGCTTTGAGGAGCCTGGGTTTTCTCGAAGATTTAATTTAGGTCCGGTTATCATCAATTTAATGTTAGACCATATTATATTAATCTTACAACCTTTCAGAGAAGGTATGGTCTATATGAGTATATAGTTATATCGTTTTGTCTCACGAACTTGCCTGCAGTTTTCCTGGCACTGATGAACCAAGTGTTCAATCCATAGTTGGAATCCTTCATGGTGGTTTTCATGGGTGATATCATGGTGTACTCTCACACTCGACATGACCATGATACCCATATTGATATAATTTTGAGTACACTGAGGGAGAATCAGTTATATCCTATGATCTCAAAGTGCCACTATTGGATGAATCAGATTCACTTCATGGTTCATGTTATCTCAGAGGCAGGGGTATCAGTAGACCCAGAGAAAGTGAGAGCTATATTTTCCTAGGTGTAGCCAAAGAATTTCGTTGAGGTGAAATGTTTTCTAGGGCTGGCTGGATACTACATATGTTTCATACATGACTTTTCCCACTTAGCAGCACCGTTGATGGGTCTGACTAAGAAGGGTGTGAAGTTCTTATGGTCAGATTCTTGTGATTCAGCCTTTCAAGAGTTGAAAGGGAGGATGAATTCTGCACCACTACTAGTATATATAGAGATGGGCTAGAGTTATACTATTTACTGTGATGATTCAGGTGTCGGGTTGGGAGATGTACTTATGCAGGGAGATGGAGGCATTTCGTACTGGTATCAGCAGTTGAGGCCACATGAGAGGAACTACCTAATGTGCGATCTAGAGTTGGCAATTGTGGTTCATGCCCTATGTTTTTGGAGACATTATCTTCTGGGAGAGAACATTTTGGTTTTCACTAACCATAATATTCTTAACTACATCTTCACTTAGTGTGATCTGAATTTGAGATAGCACAGGTGGGTTGAGTTTCTTCATTCCTTTAACTTTTAGCTTTCTTACACACCTTGGAAGGGAAACAAAGTGGGTAATGAATTGAGCAGGAGGACTCAGATACAGGATGTTTAGGAGGCCAACAGTGAGTGTAAGCTTATGTCTTTGTTTTCTGAGATGCATTTGGATGTTCACGACAGATATGGGCATAATTTTCTATATTATGTAGTTGTTACTTATTCTCTTCTTGATGGAGTTCATATGAGGCAGCTTTCAGATTTTGAATACCTACTCCTCATGTAGAGTGTCTCAGGAGTGGACCCTATTCTTTGATCGACCATAGGCGAGGATGCGATCTTTCATTTCTAGGGGCACATATGGGTTCCAGAAGACATTCTTTAGGAGCAGATGTAGGACTTTCAATCCTCTGTTTGGACTATTCATCTTGGTGTCACCAAGAAGTATCATGATCTACACCATCAGTATTAGTGGACAGGTATGAAGAAGGTTGTTTCTAGATTCTTCATGAGGTGTTCCACCTATAATAAGGTGAAGGTGGAGCATCAACAACCATCAAGGATTTTACAACAGTTACCAATTCCTGGGTGGAAGTGGGATGGCATCGCGATGGATTTCATGATAGGGTTACCGAGGTCACCTTGAGGGAATGATGATGTTTGGGTTGTCATTGATAGACTCTAAAAGGTTTATCACTTCATTCCAATCAAATAGACTTTTAGTGTTGATGAGCTGGGACAATTGTACATCCGAGATATCATACATCTTCATGGAGTTCCACACTCCATTGTTTCAGACATGAATGCATTTTTTACTTCTCAGGTGTGGAAAGGGCTTCGGAAGGCTCTGGGTACACAGGTACATTTGGGTATAGTTTACCACCCCAAATAGATGGAATGTCCAAGAATATGATTCAAGTGCTTGAGAACATGCTATGAGCATTCATCCTTGATTTTGGAGGTTCTTGAGAGAATCATGTACCTCTTATGGACTTTGCCTACAACAATAGTTTTCAAACGACTATTCAGATGGAACCTTATAAGACATTGTACTGTAAGCCCTGCTGATCACCCTTATGTTGGATGGAGGTAGGAGAGGTAGCTTTGCTGGGACCTTGTTAGTTCATGAGACCACAGAGTAGATTTAGGTGATTCAGAAGAGGATACATAATGCACAATCTCGATAGAAGTCTTATGATAATTAGCGGAGATGAACTCTGGAGTTCGAGTTTGGGGGTCACGTTTTCCAACATTTCACACTAAGGTTGGGACAAAACAGGATCAGGAGACAGTGTAAGCTTTCACCGAGGTACGTCAGGCTGTTTGAGGTGCTGGAGAGAGGTGGGCTGGTCTCCCACTGGTTGGAGTTACCTCAAAGGTACCGAGATATGCATGATTTCTTTCATGTTTCTTAGCTTCGACGTTACTTCTCAAACCCGTCTCATGTATTTCAAACCGAGGAGGCTGAGCTAGAAGTGGATGCGTCATTTGAGGATCATCTTATCCGGATTATGTATTGTACTACAAAGGTTCTTCGTGGCTAGTCTATTCCTATGGTATGAGTGTCATGGCAGCACGGACGGGTGCAGGACGAGACTTGTGAGAGGGAGGCTAATGTACAAGTACAGTGGCCGAAGCTATTCGAGGGTTCTTCTTCTACACCATACTAAGGAAATTCAGGGACGAATTTCTGTAAGGGGGAAGTTTGTAAGAACCCGTACCTTCCTTTCAGGAATGGTTTTCCTTTTATGGTCAGTTTTGGTGAATTGATGATATTCTGGATATTTTCAAATTACACGCTTTGTACTTTATGAGTACACGCCATCTACTTCCTTGTCGAAGGAGGCTGTGTAGTAGCCACACACACGACCCTATGGGAGCAACTTAAAGGCCTCTTAATGTGGAGTACGTAAAAGGTGAGTACGGGCCGCCTAATCCAAAATTACACGCCGTGTATTTTGTTATTTTTCATTAAACTCACCGGGGTCGCGTATGACGGATAGAACACCCTTCTTCTAGGTCTCGTTCGTCCGAGAGGGACTGCAAGACCACGACTCTTCGACATGCCCCCAAGCCTCTGTCCGTCCTCAGATTCGAAAACCGTTGGTTGCGTTGGATCGCGTTGGTCAGTTCTCTCTTTGTCCTGGGCCTCATTTTGTGACTTCTCTACTCTTGTGAGATATCATGGGTTGAACGTTTTAGACATTTTTGTAGATCTTCAACGTTCTAAGGTGATTCAAGCCACAAGGTTCACATATAACGATCACCTAACCCTGAGGTAGGTTGTTTGTGCCTTTCTGTTCAAAGTCTTTCAGTAATATGTGAAAATTCCACCAATACCCTTGAACGGGGTATTGCGTGTTTACCATTTTACCCCTATTGATTTTCTATCATGCTTGTATGCTTCTGTAAGGGTAATTTGGATATGAATAGGGTTGATTGATATTCTATGGATGTTTATCCCTTGCATGTTCTTTTTAGGACCATTTGGTCTTGTTTTAGCCAGTTTGGATGCCTTGCCTGTTTTCCATTCCAATTATTGTAGGGTATAGAGTTTAATTTATGACATGCTTGTTATGCAGTAGACTATTAGCCATGTAGTTATATAGGTTTACATGGCCATATTATACTGCTATGCTCATTGACCTACACATGGCGGTGAGAACCTGGTGTAGTATACTATAAGGGGAATTGACCGGCTGAGCTTCCTTCAGGGGTCTTTGAGCACTTTTGGCTATAAGGTGGATTGACCGAGTTAGCATCCTCAGAGGGCCTAGACCACTTAGGGATATAAGGGGAATTGACCGAGTGATATTCCTCAGAGATTACTTGATTGTTGTAGATTATAAAGGGATTGACCACGTGAGCTTCCTTAGAGATTCATTGATTTTATTCTTGAACTGTTTAGGCAATAAGGGAAATTAACAGTGAGTGCTTCCTCAGAGAGTCTATGAATGACCTGGGATATATAGGGAATTGACCAAGTGAGCTTCCTCAGAGGGTCCTTGACCATGGGTTAATAATAGGAATTGACTGCATGAGCTTCCAAAGAGAGTTCCTGATGTCCTCAGACTATAAAGTTAATTTAATGTGAGTTCTTCCTCAAAGAGACTTCATATAATGAACTAGAGAGGATATTCTATGTACACGTCCTAGTGGGTTACTATTCTTGATTTATTTTTTGACTTGTGGAACTGTTTACTACTGAGAACGTTACTGTTTAATGTTTTCTATGCTTTTACGTACCATATATTCATTGACTATTAGGCACAGATCTTCGGGTGGTTGCCAACTGAGATTTAGTCTCACACCCTGTTTGGATCATGCTTTTGGGCCCATATATATTATATTGTCGTAGTTATAGATAAGGTCAAGCACCCTTCTACTATAGGTACTTGACTTGCCGTAGAGCTGGAGAGCATGGGACCAAGCTATGGCATGTGATGCTGATGATTTTATCTATATTATTTTGAACATTGGTTTAGCACTGTTGTATTCCAGCATTGTGACTTGTCTGGATATTTTCCAAGACATAATTATCATGCATAATTTTATATACATATGTTCTCTAGTTTCATATTGTTATAGTCTTCCACTATTTATTGTTGTTGGATATTTACTGTTTCCGCTATTGTATGTATTTATTACTTCTGTTGTGTACTCTGCCAATGAGGGCATAGTTTCCCCACTATCACACCCAACTCCCTTGTTTCTAGTCGGAAGCCTCTGGTGTTCGGGGAAATGTGCTTGAGGCCATGTGACCAACCGGGTACATGGTGACTCTGGCTGGCTTCCGGAACATGGATGTAACAAGACTATATTTTTATAATGTTTTCTACATTGTTTCATATAGACAACCCAAAGATACTTCATTGGGGTTTTTTACATCCCTATATTATGAATTAATTACAGCTTTCCATTTACTATAACTATATAATATTTTAGATACCATTAGTTCCATTCAATAATTATTTTCATTCCCACAATACCTTTAATTTGTTCTTATGTTTCTTCTTATATCGGTAGATTATTATATGGATATGTAGGTACAAATAAAATTTAATATTTAGTTTTTAATCTATTACATAACTTTTCAATAAAATAATTTCCTTTGGAAATTTCAATTGAAGAAATAAAATACAGGGTTATTTAAAATTACATTGATATAATGCTCATTTTAAGAGTACATGCATTCTAATTTATTCGTAGAGTTTTTTTCTTTTAAGAAAATATTCCTTCCATGTCTCAAGAATTAATATGAATCCATTCATTTTACACATTGAAAATACCGCAATATAATTCTTTTTGTATCATATATATTATACCATTAGACTACAATCTATATTCCATGTTATATATTCAAATATAAGAGTCATTTTATTCTTATCTATTAATAATTGAACTTCACTAAAAAAAGTGTTGTAATATATTCTCAATAGAAGTCGTCATTTATTATATCTTGGTAGCTCTCAATTTTATATTGTTATTTGTTTATGAAATTCCATAGTTGGATATAGAAGTCACATTACGTGTGGGATGAGATATTGTTTAAAACAATTTTACTAAATACTTTACACTTTTTTTCACCTATTAATATTAAAAAACTATATATATTAAGATATAGAGATATTAATTAGTTTTCCAACTAAATAAATCCATATTAAGGTTACAAATGAAATCTATAGATTAATCACAATGTATTTTTATATTGTATGGTCAAAATATGTAAATAAACTCCTTTTTATGTTTAGTTCTTGTTGGAATTTTTTAACCTCAATGAAGTATAATTCCCAACTCAAACAATGTTTTGGGATGGGATGGTATCCCTCTAAACACTTGGGTTGACATCATCATTGATTGAATACTATCTTCTGATTATGGTTATTTACAAAAAGATTGACCATCCAATGTCTAGTTTTTATATAATCACTCTTACCTGTATTCAAGACTCCTCCCTTAATTATAATAAAAGTAATAATTAATGAGAATAGAGATGGAAGTACATTAATAATAAATGAAAATCTTCCCCCAAAGCCGTTATTTGACAACTAGTCATTATTTTTGTAATTTATTATTCATGTCTCACTTGGTTCATTGACAGGATATGAGAGTGATCAATCCATTTGGATAAAATGATCCTTACTTTTTCTTTTTTCATCAGTCTTCTACATCTGCATCTTCCTAAAAATAATAATCTTATAGCCCTACTATTATTTTTTCTTTGGTCACCTCTTTTAATTTCTCCATCCCCATTATTAGAATATATGATATTGGGAAACTTTTTATAGAACATCACTAACGGTCCTTCTTAATTAAGTATATTAATATTTTTTCCTTATAAATCAATAATTAATGTGTTAGTTTAACCACAGAAGACTTATTGTTTTCCATTTACTTTTGAAAAAACAATAGGATTTTTGCAGTATTGATATCTCTTATTCATAATTTTTTCAAATGATCTTATATATTTTTTAGTGTAATGTAAATACTATTCTTCATAGTTTTACCATTGAGGACTTAGACAATATCACAAAAAATAGTACTCAAGAAATTAATATTTCTCATTCCCATTCAACTGAATTAAAATATGTTTTCATTCAATCTTTAAAGAGACATGTTGTTTCTATTTTCACAATCATCCAAAATTTCTATAGTCAATAAATCCATACGAGAACACATGTTTATATATAGGAATAACTTTATTATGTGGTATTTTTGTTAGATTGCGTAAATCGTAATCATTAAACATCAATCCCTTTAAAATTTAAAACTCATCCTTCTGGGACAGAATCATGAATATTCCAATCATCTAGATGTTTATGAATTGAAGACCAGAATAAAATTTTCTAAAATTTATCTCTATAAATCATTCATTTAATTAAACAAATATACCCTAATTAATAAAAAACGCATTTTTTGTGTATCACTCCAATGACGCAAAATATGTTTCATTATATAGTGCATCTATTTCATTAATAAATGTAACCTATATAATAGCTTATGTATACATAGAAATCAATCATATCATCTGTAAGATATTATGTACAATACTTTAAAATATATAGATTTATGGTATATCTCTTATAATATCTGAATTTCATTAAATCCTTATAAACTACTAATCATTTAATTTTATATTTATCATATAAAATTACTTGTGAAACAATATCCAAACATAATAGTTGATTTCATTAAAATATATTTTTTAATGCTATCATCAACATTAAATAATATAGAACCATATGAAATACATTGTGTATATTCAACTGATATTAATTTTGGGCAAACAAATCTCACTTCTAGAGGAACTGTTTGAGTGAAATTTAGTTCTGTATTTTTTCCACCATACTACTGATGAAAGTGTCTCTAGAGATTGAAAAAACATAGGAATTTTAATACCAATAAATTTTTTAAAAATAGATGTTTCTTGGGAGGAATCAATATTACATAGGCATGAAATGGATATAACATGATATCCAACAAAATTATAACTATAGTAAAATATATCACTTGTCTAATATATATTCATGCATTTTATTGTGATATTATCTTCCATGATATTAAATTATCATGAGTGATAAATAATTTCAATCATCTTTAAGTACTAATATAATTTAGAATCTCTATGCAAGGGATGACATAGTCCATGAATACATCACAGGTCACTCGCCATTATCGATAAGCATATCACATACACACCATATCATGGATAGTTATATCACTTGTATAATATATACACATATATTCACTCTTAATCCGATCTAACACAAGGTCTATGAAATAATCATCATCATATTAGAATAAAGATTAATTTTTTTAATCTATAACTGTTATCATGATAATAAAATACACATTCACCCATAAATTAGATAATAATTATGGATTTCCTATGAAATTGATCAAAGTATAAAGGTTATCATATAATGTATCTCAAGAACCCCAGGTTCATATAAATATAAATATGAAACAATCACACCCATTATAACAAATATGTATTGTATGACACTCTATTTGGTATATTTAGTAGTACATCCAACACTAAAAACCACATTTTATCAATATGACCATATTCAATATCTCTAAATATAATTTTACATATGATAACATGAATCATTTTTTAGATCCTACAATTCCCAATAGTGATCATTAGTCAGAGAAAACTCAACGTTGAACTTTAAGAGGTTAACTACCATTTTATGTATGAGATATTTATGAATGTAATAAGAAATAATGAAAAAATGAAGAAAACGTTTTGTATAACATAAATTATTTTACATTCATAATATCACTTTAGGAAATTAGTAAACATTTACATAAGGGATAATTTTACCATGTCCCATATGATGGTCTACTAGACTAGTATTATATTTAATAGACATATGATATTTTTTAACTCATTGTATCATTGTCTAATTCCCAGATTATATATATATAACAATATTGAAAAAACATTACACTAAAATTCTTTAGCGAGTACAATCAAAATAATAATGCATTCTGAATAAAAGTTATATATGAGAATCATATTTGTAATGATAAAGAAATGGAATATAGTATTAATAGTCTACAAAATCTTGACATCAATTATTATGATTATTTATTATTTTATATATATAAAACTAATTTGATGTTCATCATCATAATAATCATTAGAAAATGTCTCCATTTTTTTTAAATAAATGTCATTTTGATAAAAAAATGCTAATTTTGATATTTTATTATAATTACCATAATATAGTAACTCCTTCAAGATAAATTGTGATCTTCAATTTTGATGGTAAATAAATGTATCCCTTTTCAATCCTATACATTGACATATCTAAAATTCAATTGGGATATTATATTAAATTTCTTTTCAATTTTATATAACATAATCTTTTATTTTTTTACATATTGAACTCTTATTTTTTCAAATATCATCCTAATACCATCTTAAAAACTGTATTCACAATATTGTATCATTCTATGATATATAAAAACAATATATGTATAGAAAATAACATTTATTTATATAAGAATGAATATTTATCTAATAAATTATTGTATCCACATTATATATAGAATTTACTTATTATTAATGATTTGGAAAAAATGCTATTATTTAAAATTATTCCAATAGAGGATGGTGGGATAATATCAATATTTAAAAAAAAAATCAATAATAACCTTTGACATAGACTAATATTTGTATCCTTTATAAATTTATAAATATGATATAGAATATAAAAAATTATAAATGTTCTGTATTATAACCATCAAATGATATGGTTCATAACAACTTATTGAATATTAAAATCTTATGTTATAATATAATATAGATTGTACATAACACTGACCCTCCATTAAGATCCATCTGAACATGTAGATTTAGCTTTATAACATTCTAACACTTTGTCTTATAATGGTTTAGAAAAACTATATATCATTACATGAATGTCATGTATATGATTGACTAATTATTAAGATGATTAGGAACTCTTATATATTAAAAGAATATGTAAAAAATATAGTTGATATAGTATAAACTTCATCAATAATGAACTGATTTTCATAAAATTGACACATTATTAAGACATTTAATAGAGTTTCAAAAACTCTTCCCATATCCTAAAAAAATTTGACATATGTAAAAATTTCCCTCATTAAAAAATCTGGCATTAAATTTTAATTACCATGAAACAATATTTTAGGAAATAGTAGAAGAAAACCCTCTAACCTATTTTTATTTTTAATTTTCCTTTATTCGATTTTACAATCAATATAACAATAAAAAATACGTCACTTGTTATTCTTTCTCAATAAAATCAGTTTTAAAAAACCATGAAAATATTTTATTATCTCATTTATAGTTTAAAAACATGTATGATAATGATTCATGAATAAATAAAACATCACGAAATGTTTTGAAAAAACAACCCTCAATTTTTCAATGTTTTATTCACACTCAACTACCTTGATTATATGTGTGTTAGATAAGTTTCCTTTATAAATTTTTTATATATTATTCAGAAAACCTCAAGTTAATCATTTTATGCTTCTCATAAGAATCTTTATTTACATGTTAAACAACAACATGATAATGTTGCCTAAGATAGACATATTAGTACTCATTAATATTTTTTCTTATTTAAGCACAATTATAATGGATTATAATAATGAAAATGGATATTTAAATTATGAATATAATTTTCATAGTTTTATCTCACATTCATATTCAATAATGATGATACCTATAATCCACAAGATAATATTTTTGCATATTAGTATATTTTTTTTCATCCAATTCCAAATTATTTAAGTTAAAAATTTTCACAATAAATTGATAAACCATAGTAAATTAATCATATCCACCAGTAGTATAACAACCTATTTTACCATGATATTAGTTTACTTTGGAATTACCCTCACCATTTAGTTATTACATAAATATATCTTCCAAATTTTATGAAATATAACTCTTGGATGGTTGATTAGACAACTAATTTTCTAGATTATTTTTTTGGTAAAAACAAAAATATTCCATTGGGAATCGAATTAATAGTATTTCGTAGAGATGTAGACCCAAATAAAAGTAAAAATACTATTAAACTAACTCATATTTCCACAACATTATTTAAAATCAAATAATAATAAAATATCATGGAAGAAAAAATTTGTATAATTAACTATTTTAGCTAGGCCCCACTATCTACCCTAATACGGAAGGATGTGAATTGGGGCGGAATGAAGATTAAAAATAACTTTAAACCGTAATGGATTTTATATCTACATTGGAAAAATTAAGTTTAATATATATTATCGACATAAAAAATGAAAATATAATGTACATGGAAACATGATTTTACTTCGACACATAAAATAGCCTATATTAATAGGGAGTATAATTTTTTTTGAAATATATATTACCAATTACTTCATTTATATGTGATTCTAAAATTTATGATGAGATAATTGCTTAACCATTGTCATGGAATTAATCCTGTCATAAATACACTAAATTCAAGATGGATCTAAACTAGAAATCGACACATAAGTTTATTTTATAATATTTTCCAGAAAATAAAAAATAGAAACCATGAATTGTTCTCTCAATAATGATGCTTTATAAAATTAATCATATTTAACAATATTTAAAGTATATACTACATTGAATTTTTATTTATTAATATAAATCATATCATACTTTATCTCAAAATTCAATATATTCAAGATTAATTACTATTGTTACTCTGAGTGCAGATTATTAGTAAATTATATTCACAAATTTCTATGAGATCACACATAACGTTTTCACATCTCCAACAGAATATAAACTATCATATCTAGTGAATTTTTAATTTACAATTTAATATTAATTCCATAATAACTTTTCAATTATTTCAATTCAAATATATCCCTTGAATTAATTATTATTTTATATTTTTTAAAAATCTCATATTTGAATTTATTATTTGATAAAATAAATACCATAACCTACTAAAATAATATATGTTTATCTCAAAATTTTAAGGAAAATACTATTCATTATGTAAAATATTAATTTTTTATGGTTAAAGATAATTTATATGTAGGTTCCTTTTACTATTAAAACTGTCACAACATGGAATATGAGATCATGGAATTACTATATTTCTTGTATTTGGACACTTGATTTATCAATAATAATGGTCCTATAGGAATTATTGTGGTATAATATATTATTAGAAAATCTCACCGTAGTGCAGTCCTTTACAAGATAATAATGATTTCACATACTACTCTCTATCATAGAGAATAAATGAAATACTATTGATATTATTCCTTCACAAAAAACATTATAGTGTGTGAGACTATTGAAATAAAAATAATTGACCTCATCTAGATGCACCATCAAGGAAGAAATTGATATTTTACATGACAACCAACACTATTAGACATCCAAGACTATGATTGATGCGTCCATTATGGAATGACATCTTTGTAATGACATGTATTGCAATATCCTTCTAGGGATTACATAATGGGTAATTGTGTCTTCTACCATTATTCCATGTATCTTCCCGAACACATCTCAACAATGTCATAAGGATTAGAAATCCCATAATACAACCTATGGTTGAAACGATCAGTGCACTGAGAAATTGTTTCCAATGTCAATATATTCATAGGTTCCTATAATTAATCTTCATACGAATTTTATACATTAATATAATCTATATTAAATTTATATTATAGTATCCCCCTAAATGTAATATATAAAAGAGTTCCATTAGTCATGAGTTATTCTTCCAATTTTTTGTTTCCTTGATTTACCCTCATTTTATAGTAGAAAAAAGGACTATTCTTATTGAGTTATAATTCTGATGATAATCTATCAATTTTGCCACTATATCAAAATTGATAAAATATCATTCAATTAATATACAATCCTATATGTTTCTAATAATTGTGTAGTAAGAATGTATGTAAAAAAATAATACTATCTTAAAATACAAGGTTAATCAATTAATTCATCGAAAACCCTCATGCAATGTGTCTTATCTTTTCTTCTCACATCCAATAATAAAATAATTTTAAATAAAAAATTAATGCATACAAATAAATTATTAATTTTAATGTGGCTATAGTCATTTATTTCCTTCTTAGTTTTATATGGTTAGTTAGTCTCTAAGGTTTAATCTATTCCCCTCAAACAATAATTCCTCAATTATTTTTTGAAAATATCTACCACACAATAAGGATTTCCAATGAACTATATTTCATAATATGTTTCGGAAAATTCACATTATTGAATTGTTATTTTATCTAAATAATATTTTATTAATATTGTTTTACTCTTGAATTTTTTAATCTAAGAAAACTTTTATAATCAACTGTGAATGTCATTGGTTATTGCACCACATAATCTCTATATTAAAAATGCGGTTAAATCTAGAGAAGCTATGTAAAATAATTATCAGCTAATATAAGGTTGTTTTTTAGTATTCTTATTGAAAAAATATATTAATTATTACATAACTATACTATATAATGTTTTACTGAATTGACTCAATCGAATCTTCCACATTACTCTAATTGTTCCACCACTAGTCTTAAAGGGTATTCATATTCCAAATTAGATGAAAACTAATTACTCAGCCTGAATAATTTATACATGGGAATTGATTCTTAATTAAGATGATTATATAAAAAATAATAATGACTGAGAATAATCAAGAATGATATTTCCATACACTAGAAACTCATTTAGATAAGTAAACATATTAAACTAATTGATGATCCTAATGTTGGGAAAACATTATAGGATTCCTAAATAATACAAAATACATAAGTGTCTATTCACTTCAATAAATGAGAAATGTAAATAACAGAACATCTCCATATAAATAAACGTTATTAAAATTAAATTCAACAACTAAAAATAATTAAATATAACTTCTCACAATTCATGATATATACTTTACTAGAAATTAAACTGTAAATCGAAGTAAATTAACATGAACCCCAATTGAACCCCTAGTCACTTATCGTGTCACATATCATATAATAATAGACCAATGAACAAAATTTAACTTGAGATAATAACATTTATACATTATAAAACACATGAATTCTCTACAGACCCAAACAAAAACATACAAACACACACAATTACACAAACACACACATACACACACACCGATGTGGAGGAAAAACATGAGACAAACATGGCTCATGTGATTACACCATAGGGATTATTAAATTTATAAATAATAATTTTCCTCAATTATATTTTGAATACAAATTAAATTAATATTTTTCTTCATGGAAATAGGTAAATAAAACATATATTATACTATATTCCCTTATTTTAAAAAACAAATAAAAATCATTTTTCTGGTGACGTGTATCATCCAAAAAATAAAAATTAATCTCTATATGTAAACAATATTTCAAAGTTCCATTCAATAATTGAATATATATATATATTATATTTAAAATTAATAAAAAGGAATTGTCTTTCTATTTCCAAAATAAATTCTAAAATATTATTTCTAAAATAAGAAACAATTTTCTTTAGAAATCACTAAAAAAATTGTTTTTCATGAATTTAGTTGAATGTAATTTAAATTTTCCACAAAACTAATATGTGAGAAAATAAAAATAATATATGAATGATGAGTATTTAAAAAATTGATGAAATGGGTTATTAAAAAAAATTATGGCTACAGTATATAAAAAATGAAAACAAAGGTCCACCCAAAAATTAATCAATTATAAATTAACATCTTTGAAAACTGCATAGGATCTAACATGAATGATTATAGTATTGGGACAACAATCCAGTCACATGGACCATAAGAGAGATTGGAAATTCCTTCTAACAATCCATTTTATTCTTAGTGAATACATTACATAACCCATTTGAGAAAAGAAATTTCATATAAAAGTAACTGACTTCATCACACTCATCTTGCAATTAATGAATCCTGTACATCTACCTAGAATCCTTGTATACCCATGACATCATTCAATGGAATATTTTAATTATTAAAGCCAAATATATTCTTATAATTCACGAATAAAAATAATTTAATATTACTTAAAATTCAATCCAAATAAGAATATCTCTTTTAGATCATTTATAATAAATATATACAATTCCCTATTGGTTATTAATCCAAAAAAAATAAATTAGGAGCCTCAATTAGTAGTCTCGTAGTATTTTTAATAACTCTATTATAAAAAAATATATATTCTAATACAACATTTTTAAGTCTAATAATTTTTTTAATATTTTTAAAAGTAACATTAAAAAATTTATTAAATAAATATCCAAAAAAAAATAAATGTAAATCTATTTAGAAATAAACCATTATCGAAGAAAATAAAAAAACCCTATAAGACTATATATTCATAAATCATTTTCGTATGGAAAATATTATATCATTTTTATTATGAGACCCCTTAAAATATCAAACATCACTTTTCAATTCATACCGAAAATATTTATCACCTTCAAATAACTAATTTATCATTAAAAAAATTCTTACTCATCTTATCAAACAATTCTCTCCCATAAGAAAAAAATTAAAAAACTAAAACAATCAGTTTTAATAAAACTACAAATATTCCAAGAAAGAAAAAATTAAAATCATTTACAATTTTATAATTTAATACTATAAATAAATATTGATTGTCATAGGAAAATTTATAAAGACAATATAATTTTATTAAATGTATTTTAATGCAATTTCATTGAAATAACTACTTCGATAAAAAATACACCATGTCAAAAAAATTTCTCCTTCTATACTGAAGGTCCAAAAAATAAATGATGTGTCCTTTATAATCCCTAGAGACCCAAAATATCAAATCTGAATCCCCTCATTCTCAAATATTAGTCAAAATAAAGCCATTTATACATGATGAAAAACAATATAAGAAAACAATGTTGTGGAAGAGGGGAGAATGGATAAATAAATTAAAACAATGATTTCCCATATAAAATAAAAAATAATCAATTGTAGAGGTTAGAAAATATAATGGGAACGGTGGGGGATATCTCCCTATTATTCAACTATTTTATTTTCTATCAAAGAGGATTACCTAAGAAGATGAATCAATTATCAGACTGACACGGTTCCCCACAATAAAATTAATACTGCTGTAAATGATTGTGCCCCATCTCACCTTTTTAATGATGATGATATTCTATTTCTCGAAAAGGCCTTGAGGGGAGCCATATACTATAATAAATCCCTCTTCAATCATTATAAAGTTGTGGTTCTCCATGAAATTAATTGGGACATGTCCTTTAATGTTTTTAGTAATAGAATTCTAATAGAAAAGTGGAATATGATCCTTAATTAGCACTAGGTGTAGATGTGAACATTGCCTTTCCAGTATGTTAGTGTACCCTTGTTTTGAGTGAATGTGAAGTGGCCATAATCGTAGAGAATATATTCTGGTATCATTCATCATCATTCTTGTTTGAAATGGAATTTCATATCTATGGATAGGACAGTTTGTCTTGTGAACTCTGTGATCACATCCAAATTTTTATATTTCTTCCCTATCTATATATTTTCTCGAGGCCTTACCAAATTTATTCAAATCATGGTATAGAATATTATCTAGATAGGTTCTACATGTAAGATGATGTTGATCACTATCTTCTAGAAGGAATGCATCAAGCTAGTTGAATTGGAGGTCTAGGAATCAATGTCCTTAGAAACATCAATGATGGTCTGATTGGGAAATTCACCTATGAAATGATATCAAATGATTTAATTTTTTTACTTCCTTTAAATAATATTAATAATTATGGTGTTTAACAGATATATTTATTATTACCTTTCCTCATTAGTTTGGTCATCTCTTAAGCACTATTTTATGATGATCATATATGACACACAGTGGCTGGTTTGTAGGAGCTCCACTATCAGTTGTTGGTGCACAAAATTACTTGAACACCCACTTCAGAAGAGCATGGATGTCCCCCATGAAGCCTAACACCTCTATATCTTAGACATTCCATCAAGGATTTATTATTCGGATATCATGATCCCCCCCCCCCATGTTGATATTGAAATACAATCTTACACATTCATGGACTCTAACACACTAGTTTGGTGGCATAGCAGGAATGACATGTTCACCAGTAAAGAGTATTACTGGATTAAATATAGGGGCCTCTCCCACCAACTTTCTAGGATAATGAAATTCAATACCAAATTCACCCAGCATTTCAGATTCTCTAAACATTGATGGATATGAAAAAACTAGATACCACTTTCTAAATAGCTCAAACAAGCTAGTTTCTACTTGGATTTAGTCTGTCCTATGTGTTTGTGTGCTAAATAAACCATACATAACATGTTATTAGAATGTGAACAAGAAATAAAAATTTGATACATTATTGGTTTTCTATTTAGGATGATCTTTGGTAACTATAATTATCTTACTGATATGTAAATGAATCTGCCTTATTCTAAATATAGTGAAAAAATTTAACACTTCCTACATGTTGCTTCTAATATATCCATTGCATATATTTAGTAATATCACAATAATGGACTATTTGATAGTTCTTCAAATTATGTACAAGAATGAATGGCCTCCATTCACGGGGAGTGTTATGATTATTCAGTTGTACGAGATGGTAAAATGTGCAATATTGTTTCTCACATACAAACTCTTGGATTTAGTGGGGTTTCTGGTCGATCACAAAATCCCAATATTCTCAAATACATTCGGTGGATGCCTTTAATTGAACCACTCCTCAAGGTGAATATTGAAGGAGCTACCTCAAGTGAACCATGTACATAGGGTTGAGGTGGGGTGTTTATCCTTTACCGTGGGCTTTTAAAGAATGATTCTACCATTTCACGGATGTTTTCAATTCCTATAAAGCGAAATTATGGGTAATGATTCATGCAATAAGGTATTTTTCCAGTTATTATTTGATCATTATATTGATAGAATATGATTCTCATCATTCGATTAATTACTTGAGAACAGTGACACATAATGTGCCTTAGAAAATGTTACCTCATTGGATTTATTTCATTTATAATATTAGTCAAATCAATTTGGTAGTTTCACATGCCTATAAGGAGTCCAATCAGGTAGAAGTTTCTCTGGAAAAGAAAGAGATCAATGAAATGTACATGATGTGGTCTTTTAAGGAACTAGACTACTTCCCCTTATTGGTAGATGTGGATAGATTTATTGACACGAACTCTCATTTTGGTAATAAGAATATGTATGACTAACCCTTTATAATATTTAATTTAATAATTTTTCAAGGTCAGCATCCATAAAATCCTAGACATTTGGGTTAAGTAAATAATGACATATCATATTATAGAGAACCATACACTAGCTACTTGAAACCACACTTGAGTCTCGTGTATGGGTTCCCATGGAACACACATTCTTCCCATAAAAATGTGTTATCCATACAAAACATATTATAATACTATAGTACCACAAATGGGTTACTCTCATTGTTTCCCCTCGTAGTGTTGTACCATTAAAAAATAAATAAAACCCTTAAAATAAAAAATTTTGAAAATAAAACTCCCAAAAAAATTCATTACCCAATAATATTATGAAAATCCTTCAAAAAATCAGACAATAGTTTCACAATTTTCCCTAACATGCATCATTCATCCATGAAAATGTATTTGGTAATTGAAAAAAGGGAAATGTGAAAATATACACCATTCGAAATAATATGTGTATGCTATGGGGATATATATAGAGTTCTATGAAGGGATTGATATATCAATTACCACCCAGATATATTATGAAATATTTCATTCTTAAATTAAATTTAATTTCATAGATATCTTGTGAAACACGGTACACCAAGTTCTAACAATAAATAAGATACAATTTGTATTTATTTTTTTGAAATCCATTATTACATAACCATTAAACATGTATTAATGAGTAAGAATATTTTTTTATGATTATTAATAATGGATTTATGTAATGAAAACATATTTATATAAATGTCCATAATTTTTGGTAGTCTTTACATGTTTCCAAAATACCATTTTCCAAAAAACAGCATTGACATCTTTTGGTGTAAAATATTAAAATGATATGTTTGATTTTTTAAAAATATTATTTGAAAATTTAAAATTCAGTTTTTGAATCAAAATTTCAAAATTTCCTTTGGGTGATATTTGGTATATTTTCTTATTGGGATAAATTTTCAATGAATTGAAAAACAATTATAGAAAAAATTATTTTCAATTAAAGAATATATAAATTTATATATTGATTCAAAATTTTTCTAAAATTAAAATGAGTTTAATTAATATATATTTGAACTAAATAGTTCATTTAAATAAATTTCATAATGAATTTAAAAAAATTACTTTTTAAAATTATGAAACTTTTATCTTTGGTGAATACCATTTTGTTGCATCTATATGTTTAATATTTAAATAAAAATATACTTCTTATTTTCATTGATTTTAGAAAAATTAACCAAATATTATGATTTATAATATTTTATATGATCTACTATGGAATTTTCATTATCATTTCGAATTGTAAAATAAAATTTAATTATCCTAGTTAGGGTAAAAAATGGACTAATATGGGATTAAACTAAAACAATATTAATTAAAAATGAACAAGAACATGTATAATCCATATTATAGAGTAATATTTCTAACTTATCCCTTATTATTCTATAAAATGGTCCCTTTTGGTCTATTTTACAGGGAAAATACTATATGTAATTATTTCACCTCATAAACACCAAGTGTGCCCTCTCCCTCATTTATAAAAGTAAACCCACTCACCTCCTATCTCTACACATCCAAAACACATTGGTTTAGACAATAAATGTCCATATGACATCAATAATTAACTTAAAACATCTAATAATCCAATTTTTTATTAATTCAACCTATGAAGGCTTTAGGTTCATACTATTATACATTGTCCAAAGAAGATTTCACACCCTCTGCTTAGTTTTTTAATATATTTCATCATACTATAAATTAAAATTAGATTAAAGTTTTATAATATAATAACCTTAATATCATTAAAATCCAATTTTTTTTCATTTTATGTTCATGACTGAAAAAATATCCTCCATCCCCAAATGGGAAATGAATATATTGATAATGTTTACATGTGACTACCACCTCACAAATCGACATAAATATTTTTTCCATGACCACTAATAATTGATGGAAAGAATTATTTATAAATTTTTTATAAATTATAATTATGAAATATTAAAAATTTCTAATTCTAATTACATATATACATTCTTAATTGATATTTCAAAGTGAATATGGTAATGTCGTTCATGTATAAGGCATACCACCGCACCATGAAGTGATGTGATTCATTTTTTTCTGACTCCATTCATGGTACGTAATGAAAAAAAATTAAGTATCATTTGGTATATATATTTCATAAAAATTATTCTGTAATGCTATTGTATTATTTACCTTTATTTCATTTAATTCGTCAAAATATTGAAACAATGTTCTTGCATACATGTGGCCTATCATCACCATGAACTGTGTATTTCATTATATATATATATATATATAATTTATAGATTTTTATAAATACATATATACATTATTTATATGATATTTATGTCATGAATAATATTATAATTTTTATGTAACCACAACAAAATTATAAATTTTAAAAAAATAAAATCAAAACGTACATGAATTATGAAGAAATTATTACATCAAACATGATTTATAACAATAAGATATTGTTAAATAGATATTAATATGTCATATTTAAATAATATATGTAATGATATATATTTTTTATATAATATATTTATAATAAGCTTATATTTATTATATAAGAGGTTTAAGTGTGTAAAAAATAATTTGCGACATATGGCGAGAGTTTTTTTCTCACATTTATTTTCTGTGAGACACATCCAATATTCACTATGTTTTTCTTTTATGAGGGGTATATAATATACATAAACTTATATTATTATGATTATAATGAATATTAGTTTTATTTACATATATATTTGAGGATATAACATTCAATGGGTTTATAGTTTGAATATTAACATTGCGATAAGTTATTTTTGTATCAAATTTCCTTCTCCTGTTCAAAAAATATGTTATGCACCAATCATATTTTATAATGTGTATATAGTACCATTTTTAATGTTATATCAGGGATATGATTCATTTAATTATATTTAACTGATCATTTTATTTTAATCTTTAGCGGTTCTTATAATAAAAAAAGATACATAAGTTGTGATGATGGTTTTGTTATAATCTCACCATTAACTAGATTTTTTGTTATTATGTTTCTAATAATGAAATACTATTATCATTATCTCTATTAACTCATATAATTTATTATCCTCTATTTGTTTCATGTGATTAATTTTTTTTTCTTAATTTTAATTTTTGTATGTGTTTAGGAATTCAAAAGAATATTTTAGGAAATATATCCTTTAGTACTATATTTTTTCAAAAATTAATTTTTCCTTATCAATTTTTTTAATATGTTATAATTTATTTGAAGAATATTGCATGATTTTTTGAATTGATTTATACACTAGTTTTAATTGCCGGAATAAAATAAATGAATCTATTTTTTGAGAATATTTTGAATTTATTACTTTTTACATTTATCTAGATTTTGAAAGGAATATCTTATTAATGAGTAAAGCATGAATAGAATTTTCCAATACCATAAACACTAAATGATTTAAATATTCAATTATTATATTCCATGATATTATTCCAGGAAATTATTTTATTCTAAATATTATTTTATTTTTTTATTTTAATGTAATATTTTAACAATGGAAAGGATATTTCCTCAAGATTGTAATAATTACATTTTTAAAGAATTTATATTCACAAATGAAAACAAACAATTGTCTTTCTTATGTTTTTCTAGGGATTTGATCTAGTTATACAATAATGTTTCTTTCTAAGGGAAGTTTAAAATTATGATGTGGATAGAATTATAAAACCATTAAATTTCCAAGAATTATGTTATGTTGAAATGTATATGATACACATTTATATTTTAAAAACCTTAAAATTAAAAAATATGAACTTTTTTTTGATACCTTATTTGAAACACAACACCGAGCACAAAAAATGTCAAATACTTTTTTATTAAATTTAATAAATTCAATAGCAGTAAAATTTTTAGATATGAATAGAACTATCTAAATTAATAAAACTATATTATTAACACATGTAAATAAAAATTAATGTTTTATATATTTAAAAGAAAATAATATAAAAATTATTTGAAAGGAAAAGAATTTTTTTTAAAGAATTATATATTTTTTATAAAAGACAATATATACCAACATTGAATATGTAATTTAATATTGATTTTTACCCCTTTTATAAATATTATTTTATAGAATTAAAATTAATTTAAATTTTCAAATCAAAATTATAATAGTTTGAATTCTTCTTATTTTTCTAAATAGTTACATTTTTTGATGAATAGTGAAAAATAGTAAATAATATTGAATACTGCATTTTTTGGTTTAATATAAAAGGTAAACTTAAATTTTAATTTTTTTTATAGTAAACATTATCCTGTTATATTAAAGTTTATCTCATTTTTTTCATTTTAATAAATTTCTTATTGAATTTGGATATTAAAACCTTTTATAGTTATCTGAATTTTCATATACAAAATCCACTATTTTATCATGTATGCATGTTTTGTTTTAAATTTAATTTTTCTTTTTCTAGGAATTGATATTGGTATAATTTATTCCATAAATACATATATAATAATCTGTATTTTATAATATTTTGAAATTATTTTTATTCCATAATGATTTCTGAAAATAGAAAAATTTTAATACAATGTTTACGGTAAAAATGGGTTTAACACAGGATAAAATAAAATGGAAAGGGTTAAAATGACCTAAAAAAATTTCTAAAATATGTTATATTGATTTAATTTTAACTTATAAGGATTATTTGTTTATATTAATAAAGTTTATACACTTTTTGAATGAAAAAATGTGGGTTCACTATTTCATTTAAAATATTACAAGTATTCACACACCTCACTTATAAAAGTCCACCTCATATGTTCTCTTTTTCACACATTAAATCCATTAATGTTCATCCAATAACATCCAAAATAAAATCCATGAATCCAAATTATCATAATAGATTTATTTATTTTATATCTATTCTAAAAATACATAATGTATAATCCTGAAGAGATTGTCTCAAAAGAGGTAAATCACCTAAATATGTGTTTTTCATTATTCTTTTCTTCTATAATGTGGGATTATTATTCATTTATAAGAATTTAATAAATAAATTGTCTATAATATATTTATATGTTATTATTTTTTTCTATGAACTATATCCATCTTCTCATCCCTGAAATAAGAAATGAGAACGTCTGCCCTGTGTACAATATACTACCTCCCCACGAACTAGTTTGTCATGTTTTCCATAAATAACACTCTTGGATGGGTATTATGGTGTATAAATATAGTATATATAATATATTTAATAAAATAATACCTCTATAGTTATTATATAATAACTAATTTTTTTACCATTCCATTCTGTAGGAGACATGATAACGTCGCTCAAGCATACAATAGACTACTTCCTCGAGAAGAGATGTGATTAGTTTTTTGAATATAACATCACATGGAATATTATAAGGATGAATTGTAAGAATAAATGTTATATAAATTATATAATATTTATATTCCTGAAATAATTATCATTCAATAAAAAATATATCATTTTATTTCTTTCTTGGTTACCCATTGAAACATAATAACATTGTTTGTGTATGTGTGGACTACAACCTTCACGAAGCGATGTGATTATATTCATTCCACAAGACAATGATTATATATATATAGGTAAACATAATGAAATAATATTGAAATTACGTTTTTACTACCATTATGTAAATTGATAATATTATAGAAATCCTTTCTGTAATGTACGCTGAAAAATAGCAACGTTGCTCATTCATTCGTAAGGTCAGCCCTCTCTAAGGTTGTAACATACTTGACTTCTCAAAACAAGAATCAATTAATTTTAGTAAAAATATTTTATTTTTTTTAATATAATAATTTTTCATGATTATTATTCTAGATATGGTGAAATAATTACCTTATATCAAAATAGTAACCATACCTAAGTCATATTTGATTCATAAGTCTAATATCCTCAAAACACCGTACTTTAAGATTATTTATTTAGTAATTCTATATGAAATGGTTATAATTTAAATTAATGCAATTATAATATTTAAAATGTTCTTATGAAATTAAATATTCTACCCAAGTTTATTATTTAGGAATATAACAAATTTACCTAACAAGTCGGACTCAAGGTAAGGGATTTCATCTCGACATCACTTCATTGAGAAATATTGAAATGTAATTAAAATAGTTTATTTAATAGAGTGTATATTAATTATATTTAAAATTTAATATCACAAATAATTCATTATTTATTGTTTTTTATCATTTTTTGGAATTTTTGTATCCTAGGGGATTAGATATGAAAATTACCAATTGGTAATTAATTTCACAACACAATGTCATTTCATTGGGTTATATTACTTTTTAATTGTATTTGATATTCTAAGCGTATGTCTATAATTCATTTTAATTACCCTATCTTTTATTTACATTTTTTTATGGATTTAAATTTTAGACACATAATTGTTACATGGCTTAATTCTCACTTGCTTGTTAGGATCCTTGGAAGGTTTTATTTCACAATCTCATTATAATATAGATTGATTATACATATGTTTCCATTGAAGAATTTTTTTTGATATTTTTATAATGAACGCAACTTATTTTATTATACCCATGTTATTCATGTTATTTTAATGTAATAGTACTATATGTTCTACTCTTTTGTTATTAAAATTGTTTCAAATACATTTTTAATAAAATACGAATAAATTTATCTATTAGAGTGGAAATATTTTTTCTACTATGACCATTATTATAAAATTAATGTTATTTGTTATCATATTTTTTATAAATTATTAAATTAATTATAACCCATAATTTAATTTTAATTTTTTAAGGTAATATTCATTTCATTTTCAAAACAATTCTCATCTGTCTTTTACGAAAAATGTTAAATTCATCGTTATTTTAACATTTATAAAATGCGTGAAATTTCCCGCAATTCATAATAATTACTTTTTACTGATTCATTTATAAGAATGAATGTACATTTAAGATGTTATTTTATACAATATTTTTAATTAACATTTTTAATTGATCATTTTCAAAATGAATATGTCATTTTGAATAAAAAATTATTTAATGACTACTTTATATTATGTTTCAATTCAACAATGAAAACATCCCTTTATTTTATATATAGTTCATTATAGATATTTTGTAATTCCTCCATCCTTATTCTTTCTCTAGATGGTTTATTATATTTGTAGCTAGGTATATTTTGTACACTCACTTCCTTGATTAATTTTTGTCTTCATTATCATTCCCATGAATTAGTCACTTTTCTCTAGTTATTAGAAATTATATATCCCCCATATATGTATATTCTTTATCATGGATAGGATTATTTCTAAAACCATATATCATTTATACATATAATTTTACACATATTTTTACTTTTTTGATTGGAGAACTATTTTTTACCTGTATTTCTCATTCAATTTGTATATATAATGGTATGGAATATTGTTCATGAACTAAATCGATAATTTGATATGTGAGGAATGTTTAGAATTAAAAATATGGGGAGGTCCCCATTATAGAAATCCAATTTATTAATAAATATTCTCATTAAAAAAATAATTTGGATAACATTAGTTAAAAGGTATTTATAGTATATCTACCAATCTATTTGAATCTTTCTTTAGAAAGGCCTTGACCATAAAGGGAACATGTTCTTGATATTATAACTTACAATAATTAATCATTTACTTCATTAAGAACTAATCTATTATTATTCCTGATAATTTCTCTACATATATTTTTTAATTATTTAATTATATTTAATCTATTTGTATTTAGTTAACATGAAATATTTATGATTACTTATCTTACTAACAATTTCAATTTTGTATTGATATATTCATTAGATTCATTTAATTTTCCTTTTACTAATTAAATAGAATTATATTTCCGTTATTTATATATTATATTGATTATGTATTATGTTATCATTAATATCAAGATATTTTACTCACTTTTGTGTTCAGTGGTTATTTACTCCATATTGAATATGATTAATTAAACATGATGGCTTCTGATGTACCAAACCCGTACAGAGTGTAACATCCCAGGTAAATAAATAATTTTACATTCTCATGTTTATCAATATTTTTGAATAAAATGTTAATATTAATTTAAAGGTAATGCTATGCTCGATGGCGTACCCAATACACAACAATGAGTTTTTAAAAATTTTACTTTGCACTCTATTAATAAAATAATATAATTTAAAATAGTAGTTAACACCTAGTCATTGTAATGGAGGGAATGAACAGAACTAACTAAAAAATGATTATATATGTTTGTTAAATGTTTTTACATTTATCCAATAAAAGATAAAGTCTTAAAATAAGAAAAGAATTTAATTTTAGGCATAAATACTCTAATATTCACTAAAAGGTCGACTTATCGCCTTTTGATGGTGAACCCTATTTAAGTATTTTTTTAGTCACTCCAATACATTCTATTGGACCAAATAATATTCTTCATTAAAATCGGGACATCAAAATTTACTTTGTGTAATTTTTTGGTATTTTTCCGAAAAAGTTCATTTTTTAATGAATAGTGAAAAATTATGTATTTTAATTATAAACCTCTTTTTAATATAATTTATTTATATGATTAGATTATATTTTGAATTTGTTTTAATGTACAATTATAATATAGTTTAACCATTTAATCCAATGGTGGTCATTGGGATTAATTTCACTTTAAAATTGGACTTAAACTAGTGTCAATCTTTTGATATATTTTGTTTCTTAAACACACTCTATTTGTTTTGACAGTGGGAATTAATTATTAAATTAATTTATGAAACTTATATTTTTATAATTTTTTAAAATATACATCATTTTTTAATTCAGAATATCAAATATAGCTTAGGGTGAATTTTTTGTATTTTTCTGAAAAACATCAATTTTTGATGAATAGTTAAACCACTAAGTGGTAGTTAAAAAAACTGTTTTTTGGTTTTAATTAAACATTACCCCTTCTGTGATTTGAATTTCAAAAATCCAACAGTCATGGTTGTCATTAGGAAGTAATATTTGGTTCAATGGGATTAAAATAATTTCTTGTTGAATAGTAACTTTTATGTATTATTAATCGCGATTAAAGGTAATTAGTGTAATTTAAGGTAAAGATAATGTTATAATAATATGAAATGACTGTGAAACATGTCCTAACCTTATTGGATGAGTCATGGATGACCAAGAAAATCAATGGGTCAACCTGGGGACCCCATGGAGCCACTTTGGTTGGAAAATGACATTAATAACTTTTTATTTAAAGTTTAAATTAAAATGTCTGCAACATGTATTGTTTTACTAAAAACATTAAATGGGGTTATACAAGTCATATTTTTGACTGTAAATATTCATTAGAAAGATAAAAATATTTCCTACATCATGATATTTTTTTCTATCATTTTTAGACATTAAATAAATTAATTTATTTATGACACTGTGATGATGCAGTGATTACCTCATAAATGAATGATTTAAATAAAATGAGAAGACAGGGTAAAATCTATGTCATACACTTGTCACAAACCTATTTAATGGGTTTATTTAGAAACCTTATCCCCTTATCCTAGAAATATATCCTTTTGGGTCCTTTAAAATCTAAAAAGCATTTTATAATAAAGTAATGTTTTATAACGTTCCAAGAGTGCCCCTTCTCTTCTCTTATAAAAGGCCCCCACCTCTACCTACTTACCAACACCTCTCAAGCCATTGGATCGTCCAAAATCTGCTCATTTTGTCTCTCCACATCCCTATATTACTCCTAGAAGCCTCAGTTTGGGCATAATCATTTCCAAAGAAGCCTTTGCGGTCAAATCAAAAAGAGTTACCCGATTTTAAGGTAAGGTCTTCACTTGTGTTCTTTTGTTTTATTTTTCTTCTCCAGCCCTAAACTCTTTTTATTCCTTATTTTGGTAACAAAACCATCATATTAAATGTACTAGTATTTTTTTATAATAAATATTCGAGCTACACTTCCAAACACCTCCGTCTAATGGTAAAAGAACATATTGTTTCTGTGGATGACGAATTACTGCCTCACGAAACGATGATTGTTCAATATTCTTTTAACACTTTCAAAGGTGTCCATTAAAATGTCACTATATTTATATATGATATATAATATGTTTATGTTTTCCTTAAGCTTCTGTATTTTTCATTTATGTCATACCTTTATGGTTTCCATTATGGGTAAACGTGATATCTTCATTTTAGGAAGTGCGGACTACCGCCCCCTCAAAGTGATTTGATTCGTTAATGCTATATGTGGGATGTATAAAGGATGTAATTAATCGTATTACATATGATATCCTACTACAATTATAATATACCTTTATATCATTATTATTTCATTCCATTGAATACAAAAAAAAGAAATGAAAGTAACGTTCATGCGTACGTACGACTTACCGTCTCCCTGAACAGTACATTTCATTTCTTATCTCCAAATGTTATATACTATTATAAGTACATATATATAATGGATATATATGTAATATATTAAATCTAAATTATGGATATCATTCTATAATTATAATATATATATCCCTCATTTAGTTTTAAATCCATTAATATGACAATGAAATGAAAGTGGCGTTCATGCGTACATACGGCCTACCATCTCCATGAATGGTGCATTTCATTTTTTATCTCCAAATGTTATGGAATAGTGTAAAATGATTATATACTGGATATATATGATATTTAAATCATTATTAACATTCTGGATATTATGTACTTATAACTTCATGGAAAATTCTTTTCCAACAAGTTCAATTTTGACTCATG
The DNA here is from genome assembly GCA_963277665.1 of Viscum album. Classification (NCBI taxonomy): domain Eukaryota; kingdom Viridiplantae; phylum Streptophyta; class Magnoliopsida; order Santalales; family Viscaceae; genus Viscum; species Viscum album. The sequence continues at coordinate 1,294,889,745 of OY728130.1, read as the reverse complement.
TACCAAACATCGACAAAAACGTCAAATTTGAACTCACATTATTAAACAATTATTATAACATTATAATATGTTATATGAACTGAATAAAAATAATTAAAGGAGTTAATTAGGAAATTATAAGTTGACCAAAGTTTATTATTTAGGAATATAAAGAAACGAACAAGGAAAGTCAGACTTGAGGTAAGGGATCCTACCTCTCTCTTTCTTTTTATGTACTCTCTTTTATGTCACTTACTTTAAGCTTCTATTTATTATTTTTGGGGATGTTATTTTATATGAATAATATTGTAATTTTTATGTTCATATTATGAGAGACCCTATTTGATCTCGTAAACCCATTTTTGGTAGTTTTATGTGGCGTCGTTAGGCTCCCGAGTTTTCGTAAGGAATTTTTCATCTCACTTTTATTCCCGTGAGATTTATGCTACATTTGACACTACTTTATTTTGTGTGGTGTATGTACTGAATATTATTATAATCCTTGTGTAATATACTTTAATTTATGTGTATTTACATCTTCATTATATGACCCTTCTTTCATGGGGTGTACGTTTTGGAAGTTACCCAATTCGGTAAGGGAACCTTTCACCCTATTTTTTTAGAAGACTTATTTTGTTATGTCTTTTAATTTACATATTATTATGTTGGGATATGTTATTATAAATATAAGTCACTGTCCTTAAACCTTACTTAATATTTAATTAAATGAATAATTCACATTGAGGATCTTTTCAGGTTTAGAGTTTTAGAGAATTAGGACATAACTATTACATCTCAAAAGATTACAAAGGAGACACTTCTACTAAGATTCCATAAAATATAAAAAAACTCTTAAAAAGAAACATGTCTAGTTCCATGTTTTATATAGCATGAATTTCCTTTGATCCCATACTTGACCCTATTGCACATTATGTCTTGTGAAAAACATTTCAAAAAAACTTGGGGTGAGCATAAAAAGCTCAGTAAGGGATACACAAATAATGAAAACTGTTAGTTTATCAAAACAACAAGTAAACCATGTATACTTTATCAAAGTAATACTTTTCACCTTTATGAAGTAGTAAAAACTCTTCAGTGAATAAAATATCATTACATACCTTTTTGTAACCAAAGGATTACCATAAAACCCATATAAAGAACACATAACATATATAAAGGTAACTTGGGACATAAACATACTTAAGTGGAATAACCATACAGTCAACTTCCACACATATCACTTAATGGAATAGCCATACGACCAACTTCCATACAAACTTAATGGAATATCTATACAGACGACTTCCATACCCAATGCATTGGAGGTTATAATGTAACCACCCGTCCTGGTATTCACGACACCACCTGTCATATGGTTCATCACATAACCACCCGCCAAATGTCCAAGTACCATTATAAAATCATAATACATAAAACAAATATAATGGAAAGAAAACATTTACACACTTTGATCACAATATATCACATAAATATATTGAAATAAAAGATCCATTATAAAAACCATTTTCAATACCAAAATACATAAAAGAGTATATGGTATTTGTTTTATTTTAAAAAAACATTACGGCTTGGTCAGGAAGCTAAAGACCAAATAATACTCGCGGCGGCAGAAAAGGTCGTTGTCACCGCGTACTTTAAAAGAAACATTCTTTTTTGTCGTTTTGTAAAACGCTTCAGAGAAATAGATTCCTTTTGTATAAAAGTAAAATTCAAAGGGGTTTATACACCGTATGAAAGAATGTTGTGTATAAAACGAAATATGCCTCAATGAAATAAGATTGAGACGAATTCCCTTACCTCGGGTCGACTTGACTCGATCATTCTTTAACGTCCTGAATAATAAACTTAAGTTAATTTATACTTCCTTAAGAACCTTTTTCAAGTTCATTATTCCTTTTATATCACTTATTACCATGTCATGAACACTATGTAATTATTTAAGCTATTAACGGTCGTTTTAACGATCATTGGTACTTGAGTCAAAAATATGCTCTTTATAATTAGAAGTTATTCATGTATCCATTATATCAAGAGTTATACTCATGATGTAGATATCATATATATCATATATATCTAGTATATAAATTCATTTATAATATTACATAATCATTTAGAGGTAAGAAATGAAATGCACTGTTCATGGAGCCGGTAAGCCGTACGTACGCATGAACACTACTTTCTTTCTATGTCATATTAATGGAATTAAAACTAAATGAGAAGTATGTATATTTTAATTCCATAATTATATTAATAATTTAGATGTAACATACATCATATATATCCATTATATATATGTACTTATAATAGTACATTACATTTGGGGATAAGAAATGAAATGCACCGTTCATGGAGACGGTAAGGCGTACGTACGCATTAACGCTACTTTAATTTCTATCTCATACTTTAATGGAAAGAAATAATAATGATATATAGGTATATTATAATTCCAGTATAACATCATATATAATAACTTTAAATCCATCCTTTATACGTCCCACATATGGCATTAACAAATCAAATCACTTTGAGGGGGCGGTAGTCCGCACTTCCTTAAATGAAGATATCGCGTTTACCCATAATGGAAACCATAAAGTTATGCCCAAAATGAAAAATAAAGAAGCTTAAAGAAAACATAAACATATTATATATCATATATAAATATATTGTCATCTTAATGGCCACCTTTGAAGGTGGTAAAATAATGTTGAACAATCATCGTTTCGGGAAGCAGAAATTTTCCATCCACGGAAACGGTATGTTCTTTAACCATTAGATGTAGGTGTGTGTAAGTGTAACTCAAATATATCTTATAAAAACATTGTAGTATATTGAGGATACTTTTGTTGTTACAAAATAAAAGAATAAAAATAGTTTAGAGGGTTGGAGAAGCAAAATAAAACAAAAGGACTCAAGAGAAGACATTACCTTAAAATCGGGTAACTACGTTTGGTTTGAGCTCAAAGGCTTCCTTGGGAAGCCTTATTCCCAAATTGAGGCTTCAAGAAGTAAGAGAGGGAAGTGGGGAGACAAAATGGGCATCGGTTGGCCGAGCCAAAGGCCTTGGGAGTGTGGGTAAGGAGGTAGAGCTGGGGGCCTTTTATAAGAGGAGAGGAGGGGCACTCTTGTAAAGTTACAAAATGTTACTTTATTTTCAAAAGAGTTTCAGATTTTAAAGGTCCCAAATTGATGTATTTCGAGGATAAGGTGATGAGGGTTCTAAATCCACTCATCAAATAGGTTTTGGACATGATTAGGGATTAGATTTTACATTATCATTCCATTTTATTTAAATCGTTAAATAATGAGGTCATCGCTACATCATCATGATGTCATAAATAATTTAATTTATTTAATGTCTAAAAATTATAAAAAAATAATATGATGTAGGAAAGATTTTTAGATTTATAATTACTATTTATAGTCAAAAATATGACTTGTATAACCCCATATAAAAATTGTTTTAGTAAAACATTTCATGTTTGTGTCATTTTTTACATTAACATTAAATAAAAGGTATTTATGTCATTTTCCAACCAAAGTGGCTCCATGGGGTCCCAAAGTTGACACATGGATTTTATTGGTCGGCCATGACACATCCAATGAGTGTAGGACATGTGTCTAGGTCATTTCATTTTATTAAAACTTTATTCTTATCTTAAACTACACTAATTACCTCTAATCGCGATTAAGAACTTAAGAGTTACTATTCACCAAAAAATTATTTTAATCTCATTGAACCACATTTTACTTCTTAATGACAAAAATTTATGTCAGATTTTTGAAATTAAAAACAAAGAAGTGGTGAAATTTCATTTAAACGGAAAATCAGTTTTTATAAGTACCACTTAGTGGTTTCACTATTCATCAAAAATTGAAGTTTTTCAGAAAAATACCAAAAATTCACCCTAATCTATAGTTGATATTACGAATTAAAAAATGAAGTCTATTTGAGAAAATTAAAAACATATAAGTCAAATTAATTAATTTAATAATTAATTCCCGCTGTCATGACAAATAGCGTGTTTTTATGAAACAATAAGTATCAAAAGATTGACACCAGTTTAAGTCCGATTTCAAAGTGAAATTAATTCCAACGTCCACTATTGGATTTAATGGTAAAAATATTTTCTAATTTAACTTTAAAACCAATTCAAATGATAATCTAATCATATAAATAAATTATATTAAAAAGAGGTTTTGAATTAAAATACAACATTTTACACTATTCATTAAAAAATGAACTTTATCGGAAAGATACCAAAAATTTACACAAAGTAAATTTTGATGTCCCAATTCTAAAAAAGTGTTATATTTGTTCCAATATAATGTATAAGATTGATCAAAACTATATTTAATGATGGTTCACCGTCAAAAGGTGATAAGTGAACCCTTAGTGAAAATTAGGGTATAAATGCCTAAAATTGAATTCTTTCCGTATTTTAAGCATTTATCTTTTATTGGATAAATGTAAAAACATTTAAAAACATATATAATCAAATTTTAGTTATTTCTATCCATTCTCGCCAATACAACGACTACATGTTAACTACCATTTAAAATAATATTATTATATTACTAGTGTGCAACGTAAGTTTTCCAAGGAACTCATCGTTGTGTATCGGGTATGCTATCGAACATAGCAACACCTTTAAAGTAAAATTAATATTTAATTTGTAAATATTAAAAAATATGAAAATGTTTTATTCCTTATTTACCTGGGATGTTACATCCTTCCCCCCTTTTGGGAATTGCGTCCTCACAATTTTATTCACTTATCAAAATAAGTGGGGGTTTTTATCCCTCATAGCATTTTCAGATTCCCACATTGCCTCTTCAACCATATGGTCTTTCCACAAAACCTTTACCTGGTGGATTACCTTATTTCGTAACACTTGCTCCCTGTGGTCAAGAATTTGGACTGGTTGTTCCTCATAAGATAGGTTCTCTTCCAGCAGAACTACCTCTTGACCCAAACATGAGATGGATCTGGCATATAATTTCTCAGCATCGAAACATGAAAAACATTATGTACCTGAGATAAACTCAGAGGTAATGCCACTCTGTATGCAACTGATCCAACTCTCTCGAGAATTTTATATTGTACAATGAACCTTGGACTCACATTTCCTTTCTTACCAAATTTCATCACACTTTTCCATGGAGAAACCTTGAGAAAAACATGATCACCTACCTCAAAAGATAGATCCTTCCTCTGGTTATCCGCATAACTCTTCTGCCTGGTCTGAGATGTTCTCATGTGTTTCTAAATCAACTGAACTTTTTCTGCCATCTCTTCTACCAATTCTGGTCCCATCAGCTTCCTTTCACCCACTTCACCCCAAAATGCTGGAGTTCGACACCGCTTCCCATATAATGCCTCAAATGGTGCCATCTGTATACTGGAATGAAAACTGTTATTATATGAAAACTCAACCAAAGAAAGTTGTTGGTCCCAACTTCCCTGATAATACATCAAACAAGCTCGTAACATATCATCCAAGGTCTGAATTGTTCGTTCTGACTGCCCATCTGATTGAGGATGAAAAGCTGTACTAAAATTTAATTCAGTACCCAACGCCTTCTGAAGGCATTTCCAAAAGTTAGAAGTAAAACTGGGATCACGTCCAGATACAATGGAGAGAGTAACTCCATGTAACCTGACTATCTCTCTAAGATACAAACGGGAATGTTGATCTAGGGAAAAAGTTTCTCGTATAGCAAGAAAATGAGCAGATTTAGTCAAGCGATCAACAATAACCCAGATTGCATTATTACCTCGAGATGTCCTCGGTAATCCCACAACGAAGTCCATGGATATATTCTCCCATTTCCACTCTGGCATTGGTAAAGGCTGAAGCATCCCTTTTGGTAACTGCCGCTCTGCTTTAACCTACTGACATGTCAAACACTTCACAGTAAAATCATCAATATCCCTTTTCATTCCATCCCACCAGTAATACTCCCGCAGATCTCTGTACATCATAGTACATCCATGATGAACTGAAAACGGGGAACTATGAGCCTCACATAAAAACTCATTCTTCAACTGTGAATCACAAGGCACACATAATCTCTTCCCAAATCTCAAAACACAATCACTATCAATGTTGAATTCAGGCAACTTACCCTTCTGAACCAGCTCTACCTTTTTTTGCAACTCATTGTCTTCCCTCTGTGCTTGCTTAATTCTGTCTGATAGGGATGATCTCACTGATATATGAAACAAAACAGAAGAACATCCTGCACCAACAACTTCTATGCCAAAGTTCATCAAATCAAAAACCAAATGATCTCATTCCAAACGTAGCATGGTTAATGAAGCATTACTTTTTCAACTCAAAGCATCGACCACTTATTTGCTTTTCCCAGATGGTAGTGAAATATACAATAATAATCCATGATTAATTCCAGCCATCTCCTCTGTATCATGTTCAAATTCTTTCTGAGTGAATATATACTTTTAAATTTTGTGATCAATATATATTTCAAAATTTATTCCATACAAATGATGCCTCGAAATTTTTAAATCAAAAACAATAGCAGCTAATTCCAAATCATGTGTAGGGTAATTTATCTCTTGAGTTTTGAACTGACGTGAAGCATAAGCAATTACCTGATCTTTCTGCATAAGGACACAGCCAAGTCCCTTCAATGAAGCATCACTGTATATAACAAACTCACCATTCCTGGAAGGAAGTGCCAAAACTGGAGCATTCACCAATCTTCTTTTCAACTCCTGAAAACAATCATCACATTCTTTTGTCCAGATGAACATAACACCCTTATGAGTTAGCTTAGTCATTGGACTAGATAACCACGAAAAAATTTCAAAAAACCTTCAGTAGTAACCTGCCAAACCAAGAAAACTACGGATCTCAGTTACATTTGTGGGTCTTGGCCATTATTCAACAACTTTTGTTTTAGAAGGATCAACAGTTATGCCATCTTTTGAAACAATGTGGCCCAGGAAATAAATTTGTTGTAACCAAAACTCACACTTGCTGAATTTTCCATATAGTTTGTTTTCTTTTAAGGTTTGCAAGATAACCCTTAAATGAATTTCATGCTCCTATTTAATTTTAGAAAACACCAAAATATCATCGATGAAAACAACCACATTTTTCACCTGATTCAACTGAGCCATCACTACAACAAACTATTTAGTTCTGATTCTGACCATCTAAGGATACTGCTTTGAAAGTTCATTTCCCTCTGTATGCCTTCCTAGAAAAGCCGTTATATTTCCTCTACGAAAAACCATTCTTAACACAGAAATATCTTAGGCGAAGAAACATGGTAACCTTTAAATGCTATATCATTTCAATCATATTATAATTTAACACTTTTCTAACTCCAAAATTTGTCTAATCTGACCTCTGATACCAACTATAAGGCATCAGCCTTAAAACATACTTAATATTGAATTAAATGAATAATTCACATTGAGGATCTTTTCAGGTTTAGAGTTTTAGAGAATTAGGACATAACTATTACATCAAAAAAGATTACAAAGTAGACACTTCTACTAAGATTCCATAAAATAAAAAAAAACTCTTAAAAAGAAACATGCCTAGTTCCATGTTTTATATAGCATGATTTTCCCTTATTTCCATCCTTGACCCTATTCCACATTAAGTCCTGTGAAAATCATTTCAAAAAAACTTGGGGTGAGCATAAAAAGCTCAGTAAGGGATACACAAATAATGAAAACTGTTAGTTTATCAAAACAACAAGTAAACCATGTATACTTTATCAAAGTAATAATTTTCACCATTATGAAGTATTAAAAACTCATCACTGAATAAAATATCATTACTTACCTTTTTATAACCAAAGGATTACCATAAAACCCATATAAAGAACACATAACATATATAATGGAAACTTGGGACATGAACATACTTAAGTGGAATAACCATACAGTCGACTTCCACACATATCACTTAATGGAAGAGCCATACAGAGAACTTCCATACAAACATAATGGAATAGCCATACAGACGACTTCCATACCCAATTCATTGGAGGTTATAACGTAACCACCCGTCCTGGTATTCACGGCACCACCCATCATATGGTTCATCACGTAACCACCCGTCAAATGTCCAAGTAACATTATAAAATCATAAGACATAAAACAAATATAATGGAAAGAAAACATTTCCACACTTTGATCACAATATATCACAAAAATATACTGGCATAACAAATCCATTATAAAAACCATTTTCAATACCAAAATATATAAAAGAGTATATGGTATTTATTTCATTTAAAAAAACATTATGGCTTGTTCAGGAAGCCAAAGACCAAATAATACTCACGGCGGCGGAAATGGTCCTTGTCACCGCGTACGTTAAAAGAAACATTCTTTTTTTTTCGTTTTGTAAAATGCTTCATAGAAAAAGATTCCTTTTGTATAAAAGTAAAAGTCAAAGGGGTTTATACACCATATGAAAGAAAGTTGTGTATAAAACGAAATATGCCTCAATGAAAGGAGATTGAGACGATGTCCCTTACCTCGGGTCTGACTTGACTCCATCGTTCTTTAACGTCCTGAATAATAACCTTAAGTTAATTTCTACTTGCTTAAGAAACCTTTTCATGTTCATAATTCCTTTTATATCACTTATTACCATGTCATTAACACTATGTAATTATTTAAGTTATTAACGTTTGTTTTAACGATCATTGGTACTTAAGTCAAAAATATGCTCTTTATAATTACAAGTTGTTCATGTATCCATTATATCCAGAGTTATACTAATGATGTAGATATCATATATAACATATATATCCAGTATATAAATGCATTTATAATATTACATAATCATTTATAGGTAAGAAATGAAATGCACTGTTCATGGAGACGGTAAGCCGTACGTACGCATGAACGCTACTTTCATTTCTATGTCATATTAATGGAATTAAAACTAAATGAGAGGTATGTATATTTTAATTACAGAATTATATTAATCATTTAGATGTAACATAAATCATATATATCCATTATATATATGTACTTATAATAGTACATTACATTTGGGGATAAGAAATGAAATGCACCGTTCATGGAGACAGTAAGCCGTACGTACACATGAACGCTACTATCATTTCTATCTCATACTTTAATTGAAATAAATAATAATTATATAGAGGTATATTATAATTACAGTATAACATCAAATATAATAACTTTAAATCCATCCTTTATACGTCCCACATATGGCATTAACGAATCAAATCACTTTGAGGGGGCGGTAGTCCACACTTCCTTAAATGAAGATATAGCGTTTACCCATAATGGAAACCATAAAGGTATGCCCAAAATGAAAAATAAAGTAGCTTAAAGAAAACATAAACATATTATATATCATATATAAATATAGTGTCATCTTAATGACCACCTTTGAAGGTGTTAAAATAATGTCGAACAATCATTGTTTCGGGAGGCAGAAATTCGTCATCCACGGAAATAGTATGTTCTTTAACCATTAGATGTAGGTGTGTGTAAGTGTAGCACAAATATTTCTTATAAAAAAATCTTAGTATATTGAGTATACTTTAGTTGTTACAAAAGAAATGAATAAAAATATTTTAGGGGGTTGGAGAAGAAAAATAAAACAAAAGGACTCAAGAGAAGACATTACCTTAAAATCTGGTAACTCTGTTTGGTTTGAGCTCAAAGGCTTCCTTGGGAAGACTTCTGCCCAATGTGAGGCTTCACGGAGTAAGAGAGGGAAGTGGAGACCCAAAATGGGTAGGGGTTGGCCGATCCAAAGGCTTTGGGAGTGTGGTTAAGGAGGTAGAGGTGGGGGCCTTTTATAAGAGGAGAGGAGGAGCACTCTTGTAAAGTTACAAAATGTTACTTTATTTTCAAAAGAGTTTCGGATTTTAAAGGTCCCACATTGATGTATTTCGAGTATAAGGTGATGAGGGTTCTAAATCCACTCATCCAATATGTTTTTTACATGTTTAGGGCTTAGAATTTACATTATCTTTCAATTTTATTTAAAATGTTAAATAATGAGGTCATCACTGCATCATCATGATGTCATAAATAATTTAATTTATTTAATGTCTAAAAATTATAAAAAAACTACTATTATGTAGGAAATCCTTTTATATTTCCAATTAATATTTATAGTCAAAAATAATGACTTGAATAACCCCATTTAAAAATTGTTTTAGTAAAACATTTCATGTTTGTGTCATTTTTTACTTTAACATTAAATAAAAGGCATTTATGTCATTTTACAACCAAAGTGGCTCCATGGGGTCCCCATGTTTACCCATGGATTGTCTTTGTTGGCCATGACACATAAAATGAGGGTAGGACATGTGTCTAGGTCATTTCATTTTATTAAAACATTATTCTTACCTTAAACTACACTAATTACCTCTAATCGCGATTAAGAACTTAAGAGTTACTATTCACCAAAAAATTATTTTTATCTCAGTGAACCAAATTTTACTTCTTAATGAAAACCATGTATGTCGGATTTTTGAAATTCAAAACACAGAAGTGGTAAAATTTCTTTTAAACAGAAAATCAGTTTTTATAAGTACCACTTATTGGTTTCACTATTCATCAAAAATTGAAGTTTTTCAGAAAAATACCAAAAATTCACCCTAAGATATATTTGATATTCCGAATTAAAAAATGAAGTCTATTTTAAAAAATTAAAAACATATAAGTCACATTAATTAATTTAATAATTAATTCCCGTTGTCATGACAAATAGCGTGTTTTTATGAAACAATAAGTATCAAAAGATTGACACTAGTTTAAGTCCGATATCGAAGTGAAATTAATTCCAACGACCACTATTGGATTTAATGGTAAAAATATTTTATAATTTCACCTTAAAACCAATTCAAATGACAATCTAATCATATAAATAAATTAGATTAAAAAGAGGTTTTGAATTAAAATACAACATTTTACACTATTCATTAAAAAATGAACTTTATCAGAAAGATACGAAACATTTACACAAAGTAAATTTTGATGTCCCGATTCTAAAAAAGAGTTATATTTGGTCCAATAGAATGTATAAGATTGATCAAACCTATATTTAATGATAGTTCTCCGTCACAAGGTGATAAGTGAACCCTTAGTGAAAATTAGGGTATAAATGCCTAAAATTGAATTATTTCCGTATTTTAAGGCTTTATCTTTTATTGGATAAATGTAAAAACCATTAAAAACATATATAATCATATTTTAGTTATTTATATCCATTCCCGCCAATACAATGACTACATGTTAACTACCATTTAAAATAATATTATTATATTACTAGTGTGCAACGTAAGTTTTCAAAGGAACTCATCGTTGCGTATCGGGTACGCTATTGAACATAGCAACACCTTTAAAGTAAAATTAATAATTAATTCATAAATATTAATAAATATGAAATTTTTTATTCATTATTTACCTGGGATGTTACAATAAATCCTTATTGATGAAAATTTTATGTCCAAGTGAAGAGATACCATTTTCTCTCTCATCAACTAATTTCTGAATTTTAAAGTGACGTCGTTAGGCTGTCGAATTTTTGTAAGGGAACTTCTTAACACAATTTCAATTATTTGGGTTAATCTACTAATTTCAAATTATGTCATGACATTATTATGTCCTATCTTGAATTTTTTACTTTCTTTATGTTTACTTATAGTGAATACACATAATAGATCTAATTTATTTAAAAAATGTTCTTTGTAAGGGACTCCGTACAATATCCTTTCATTGAGGCATATTTTGTTTTATACACAACTTTCTTTTATACGGTGTACAATCCCCTTTGACTTCTACTTTTATTCAAAAGGAATATTTTCTATATGAAGTGTTTTAATAAATGACAAAAACTATGTTTCTTTTTAACGTACACGGTGACAGTGACCTTTCCACCGTCGCGAGTATTATTTGATCTTCGGCTTCCTCAACAAGCCATAATATTTTTAAATGTAAATAAATAACATATACTCTTTTATGTATTTTGGTATTGAAAATGGTTTCAATAATGGATTTTCTATGTCAATATATTTACGTGATATATTGTTCTTGAAATGTGGAACTGTTTTCTTTCCTTTATAATTGTTTTATGTGTTATGATTTTATAATGGTACTTGGACATTTTACAGGTGGTTACGTGATAAACCTTATGACGGGTGGTGTCGTGAATACCAGGACGGGTGGTTACATTATAACCTCCATTGCATTGGGTATGGAAGTCGGCCGTATGGCTTTTCCATTAAGTGATATGCGTGGAAGTCGACCGTATGGTTATTCCATTTAAGTATGTTTATGTCCCAAGTTACCATTATTTGTTATGTGTTCTTTATATGGGTTTTTGGGTTATCTTTTGGTTACAAAAGGGTAAGTAATGATCTTTTATTTAGTGATTAGTTTTTAATAATTCATAAAGGTGAAAAGTATTACTTTGATAAAGTATTCATGGTTTACTTGTTGTTTTGAAAAACTAACAGTTTTCCTTCTTTGTGTATCCTTTACTGAGCTTTTGATGATCATCCCAAGTTTTTTGGATTTTTTTTTTCACAGGACATAATGTGGAATAATGTCAGGGATGGGATCAAGGAAAATTCATGATGTCATAAACATGTAACTAGACATGACTCTTTTAATAAGAGTTCATGTTTTGTAAAAAAATGAAACTTTATAGAAGTGTCTACGGTGTAATCTTTTGAGATGTAATAGTTATGATCTAATTCTCTAAAACTATAAACCTGAAAAGATCCTAAATGTTAATTATTCATTTAATTCAATATTAAGTAATGTTTAAGGATGGGTCCTTATACAAAGAATTTAGGTTCACCCTTAGTTTCATTCCTTTCCCAGGAATCAAAGACGTATACTATGTTTCTTATGTATGTATATTCTTGAGGGGAAAATTTTATTCTCTTAAAAAAGAATGATTATCCAAAAAAATAAAAATATTTTTGGATCATGTATATATCTAATTTACCAATAATAATATATTGTCTATTCTATCCAAATTTAATTCCTTATATCTTATTCTAATATAAAAAAATTAGACACAGGATTTGGTTTAAAGTAGGTTATATCATCATAGTTGGTATTATTAGAATTTTATTAAAATCCATGGTAACTAGATATATGAAAAAATAGAATAGGGACCACAACCCAATTATATTCATTGATTGTTAATATAGAATAATATCCTTAAGTATTTTAAGGAAATGATTATGTGGTTTTTCTTACTAATAAATCCCAATTTGAAGAATATATGTTGATGTAGTTGAAGAATAGTTTTACATAGGGTAGTAAATAAAAATTTATTATGGGGATTTAACTTGTAGTCACTTGGTGCATGAAATATTAACTAACTAGGCATTTTGTTTTACACTCTAGGGGTAAATTATAAGGATTATAAATATTATCTTTAAAAACAATTATGAATTATTTTAATAGTTTTTTAAAATGAATGACCTAGGTTAATCCTATAGTATATTTTATTGAAAATATGGTGTTATGATTTAAAACCAAGATGTATAGAGTTTTTTAAGAGATCAAGTGGTTGAGACCAGGGAATACAGAAGGATAAATTTCAATCATGTGAGAAATATGGAAAGATGAACCCAAGATAGTGACTCAATGGAATTGGAAAAATTGTTATGTATTGAAATGTAGGGCATAACTCAATGAATTGATGGATAAAAATTAAGAGTATGATTAAATGAAATAAATATCATCACATGGGTATGTTTATTTTTCGTTGTTATAAATGTGGGGAACACGATAATTAACCGATTCAATTCACACTTCAAAATGTTAATCCTTAGATCATGAAATGAACTATTTTGGGATATAAACACAAAAGTGATTATATATTTGGAATCATTAATTTAATTATATATATACTTATAGAAATAATATTTATTTTATAAGAATCATGATATGTCTAAGGATAATGATAAATTTGAAATCATATATGTATTATTAACATACGAGTTGTTAATACCATTAGGGAATTATGAGATTAAGTCTGATAATATGTTAAATTTCTTAGAACAACCTTTTGAAAATATTATTACTAGGAACATTAATGATTACATATATTTTTGGATCTAATTTCTGGGAATACAACCTGTTGGCTTAGTATATTGAAAAGATATTTTATGAAGAATGAATTTACATTTCTTATATAATATTTAAAGTACACACAAAATTTATGGTTTATATTATTATTGATTTCATTATAAATATTGGTCATCAAAATTTGGGATCATTAGAAAAAATATATTAATATATTTGTGGAAAAAAGAAAACATGTTTCTTTTGGCGACGGTTGGGGTGCTTGAACTGACAACCGATGGATGTTAATTGTTTAGAATGTACCCCTAGACTACATGATTTCTTGATTAATATGTTATTATTTTTAGTCAAACGAATTTTATTAATAAATATTTATGTTGAATTAGTCATGTTCTTATTTATGTATAATGATTAATTTATTGTATTGGAAAAAGTGTGATACCCATATTGTTTTTGGAAAATAGTCAGTGATAGATTGATTGCTTATTAACACTTTATGTATATAATGAACCATAAAAAGTGAATATTGCTTATTGGTAATTTTTTTAATTTATTGGATATTAATTTATTGGAGTAAGTGAAGAAAAGGAATATGATCAACAAAAAACCATTGAAAAAAAAACAATTCTTATAAAATTTAAATATATCACGTAAGTGTATTCAACTAAATTATTAGAAAATAAAATAAATCCTCATATTTAGTAAAAAATTATATTAAATTCAATAAAATTCCATATTTTCATTTTATCCAAATGAATAAAATTTAAACTTAAATCATCACATAATTATTGGTTTTTGGTCCTAAAATTTCAATTATTTTTTTAATTTCTTCTCATCAATGATCTCTATCATTCTCAAAAATTATTTTATTATTTCATGTCCAAATTATAACATTAAAATGGTATTCTCCAACATAAAAAACTGGTGATATGTTATTCTATATCTAGAAAGTTAATTTCCATTATCAATTATTATAAGGATATTTTATTAAATACGTTTTGGATTTTTGTATTCAATAAAGAAATTTTAAAAAATAAATATCTTAAGTTAGGATTATATTCTCAAATTTTGAGGATGAAATTTATTTATGATTGGATGAATATAACACCTCAAAATTCTAAAATAATAAAATTATATTAGATATGTATGATTCGTGAAATAGTGATCTTTAAAACAATATGAAGTATGTTTTCTAAAATTTAATCACCTTGATAACATGGGAAACACAAAACTTATTGTTTATAAGAATAGTAATATTGTATAATAGTAGTTAAATTGATTGGTATGAATAAAAATTAATAAATTTTTAACATTATATGCCTTAATAATGTAAAACATTATTTATTATCTATTCATTAGAAATTAAGTAAAAATAATTTAAAAGAAAATAGAATGATTTTTAAGAAATTAAATTATTTTTAAAAAACTCTTCAGCCATATTTCACATGTATTGTTTAAAATTATATTTTTACTAATTTTAGATACAATATTTTATAAAATTTAAATAATTTTTGAAAAAAAATTTAAAAATTATCTTAAAATGATTTTTTTTGAAAATTATTATTTTTCAATGAATAGTTAAAATATTAATTTTTATTAAAAACTACATTTTTCTTTCAAAAATAAATATAGTTATGTTATATTTTAAATTGGAAAAATGAAAAACTAATTAAATTTTATAACACTTTACTAATTTTTGTCATTATAATCAATTATAACATTGAATTTTGATATTAAAACATTTTATACATAGGATTATTTTCTTCATGAGAACACATTTTTTATCTTGTCTAATGGTTTTATTTTAAATTTAAAATTTACAAATAATTGGGTTCTAATTTAGTTAAAAACAACATTTTTTAAAAAATTCTTATTTTCTTATATGTTCAGCATATTTGTTATCATAATTTAATGTTTAAACAACAAAAATTAGTTACCATGGAGTAGGTAAAGTGGGTTTATCAAAGGTAGGTAAACTATAATAATAGTAGATTAAATTACATAAAAACATGCATAAAATAAATTTTCGGGCAGTTGTTTTCCATATTGTAAAGACTAGGGTTTTGACTTGTAATAATTTGGAATATTACTAATGATATATCAGAAACCATGTGCTGATTTGGGGTGGAAATGTGGAGCTTGGAGAGCCTCAACACCATGCTATTAAAAATATTAAATATATTTGTTCACATGTTGTAATTTTCTTTGTAAATGTTGAAATATCATGATATGAGTCTTTAATTGAAGTTCAGATAAAATGATTGAATACCGAATGTTGATTTTACCACATGCATTACATAAACTTTGTCAGCGCCGAGATTAGGGTCGGAGGCATGTTGGAAGAATTTTTTTTTATTGGAGGATATTATTTTATTAATATTAAAATAATATCCCTTGCCTCCCTCCCCCTTGATCCCCAAAATGAAAGGAAAGCCTCTCCAATTTCTACATTAAGTGATAGACTACTAGAGAAAAAATTCGAGGAAACGAGGTACTGACCATCTCTCATCTAGATGGATGTTACTACCTGATCTTGGTGGGGTGGATTTGGAGTGCGGATATAGCTTCGTTGCTTGAGTTTCTATCTACATGGTTTTTTGTGTTTTTTGTTTTGAACACATTTTTTATGCATTGTTATAAGGTTTTAGTGCCCTTACGTGACATATAGGAACCCCTTGATTGTCGATATGTGTGTTTTGTAGAAAATTTGGGTGATTCTATCGGCTCGCTTGGGAGAATCCCTATATATTTTTTTTTCTACAAATCATTTAGTGCATTTCAGCATGTCGTGTTCTCATCTCATTTAGGGAATATATGTTTTGGGGACTAAACATCATGTAACTCTGGTTACACACCATGTATTTACCCCATTTCGTGTTTCCTGATGACATTTGAAATGAAGAATTGGGAACATAAACAGACATATAAAAATATAGTACCAGAGTACATGGGCATACGGTTTTGGACATGGACACTAGAAGATGAAAAGTCCATGGGTTCGTGTAGCCAAAAGAGGACATATACCAGGTGGTTCACACCATTTGAATTACATTATTAGCTGAGAGGTGTAAAAGGAATACTTGGTCAGGTCTTGGGTGTGGCGAGACACACTGTACACACTGTGTATTCACTGATTCCTAGCCGAGAAGTGTGGATAGTGGAAATAGTCATGTTTTTAGGTTGGTTCACTGGCCACACAGACCCCCATACATTCCCTCTAGTACCCTCTTGGATGATTTCCCCCAGTTTAACTCTTTATTAGAGGATCATATTCTACATATAAGTAACCTATATTTGGATTTGTTTTGTGTAAAAAATAATGTTGGGAACTATTTGGTCCTAAGTGATGTGGGGTGACCCAATAGTGGGTTCACATGGCTTAGGGAAGTTTGGACCGATCGTCTTTTATTGAGTTCTATTGGTCTATCTGTATGATGGTACATGTGTCATTACATCTTTGATTCATGATTTGGATCCCCTTGAAATGATTAGTTTGGATAGAGTTTTTTATCCCTCTAAAGAGCTCGGTTGGGATCTTCTATAGGCCGGTTAGAGAAGTAGCATGCCTCTAGAGAAGCTTAGGGGGATCCTATAGAATAAAAACTCCATGTATCAGGTTATTGGTAACTCCATGTCCAACACAAAATAGCAGGTGAACCCATATATATTAGGATATCATTGTAGGTTTTTTGGTATCATCATTTTTTGGATCCCCTACATAACATGTGGTATTAGTAGGGTTTAGTAATCATTGGGTATCAAATCCACTTGAATGTGGTCAGTACCAATACCATTGTGATATCATTAGTTTGAAAATCCACTACCTAGTATAGAATTCATAAGTATAGTTTATGGTATCATAGATATTATGATCTCCTACATCACAAGTTATACCAAATAGAGTTTCTTAAATCATCGTGACCAATTGTACACGTCTGACGATCCTATATTTCAGTGAAATGATTTATATAACATGAAAGGGATATAGTGACCCCATGTAGATCCTCGGAGTGACCCGCCTACATGAGTGATATTGTTGTGTATTTAGATAGGGTTCATCTATACCAAAATGGATCCTATGAGTGACCCCATATCTGAGGAGTTATAACATTTTTTTCTAGATTGGGATGGCAGATCCCCCACCAAATCCTAAGAGAGATTACCATTCCGAGTGAAGAGAAATTTCTTTTTTTCTGTATGGTTATTAGAATCCCCCATTAATGTTGTGTGGGATCCCTTATCTGTGTATCGATATGAGATGATCTCCAGCTTGACATTCTGAGTGGAGATATTCAACAAGCGTGTTATTTTGGTTGTATGTCCATTTGGGAAAGAAGTTTTTTTCCATAGTCATTATGATACAAGATTGAATAGTAAATCATGGAGGTTTCATCATGGATGGATCTGTTGTACCCGATGGATGAATCTGTCATATTATTTTCAAATGGGATCAAAATTATCATGGAGTTTATGGTCATCATTGAGTGTTTCTTTACAGTCTGGAGTAGAACCTGTCAGTGGGTATGATGTTTGAACTCCATGAGACTTGGGTTCAAATATGTGTATATATGGGTGGGTTTTTGGGTTTCCATATGAAGTATTCACCTATGTGGGTTGAAACCCCATTTTCTATGAGACTTCTTGTCGTGTATATCGAATGAATGTTTTAATATATAGTTTCTCTCTCATTTAGGTCTTCTATGAATGGGTTATACAATCTTTTTCCTTGTAGTTTTCCCTTTCCTTTTGGTTATTTTGTTCAGCTAGAGCGTATTGTAATACTCACCCATGCCTGGTATATTCCCGTACATGTTTTGTATTGAGAATACCACATGAATTTCCACGAAGTCCAATGAGGACCCAGTGCACATGGGTCTTGGTGTCCAAGATTGACCTGGTTGTCGACAGAGACTGGTAATGTGGGTTTCTTGCGGGTGATTTTGGCAATGCTCCCCTCCAGCCAATCTGTTAGGAAGGTTTTACATATTTCATTCAATGTGAATGTATTTTTATCATTTTTATCTTTTTTGTACTCTCATATGGGATATATGTATGCATTTTTTATATTCACATAATATATTTACTCATTGTTTCATGGTGGTGTATGTGGGTGTGTGTGTACAAGTTCATTTTGGAAAGGCCTCCCATGTATGTGTTATTTCTACTCAGCGTTGGTCACCAACCCATAGACCATGAATTTTGGAATAGTGAGTCTCGGCATGAGCAACATTGAGTCCTGTCATGATAGTGTGATTACAGAGAGGGTTCCAATTTGATATTGTAATGCTATGAGATTTTTTATGTTACATATCTAAAATTTTATGGTTTCTCGAGATCTGCTCTCTAGCATGAAGATCCAATAGTGGTAGGGTGGATGACTTATCAATTCACCAAGACTCTAATAATCTTATTTTATTCTATGATCATTATGATACCAATCAACGAGATATAATTGTATAGACATAATATAGTAATGGATTTTGGATTTTTCTTACCCTTCTTTATCCATATCTATAGAAATACTATTTGATTAGGATGCGTCTTAATTTTATTTTAGGGTCCCTCCCCAATGAAAGATGGAAAGGTTTCCATGGAGGGAGGGTGGTTTCGATCCATCCCATGTTGAGGCTTCACTATTGGGAAGTTATTCCAAGGATGGACCTCCTAATGGTATGGAAGTTGAGCCACCACCCATTGAGCAGCAGGTTGTGCCGACATTGCAGGCTGTGGATGCACACAGGCGAATTGAGTTACACGAGTTATAGAGGTAGAAACCTCAAATGTTAGGAGGGAATCTAGTACCCACAGAAGATGATTATTTGCTGGAGGTAGTCACACAAGTTTTTTGTACTTGTGATGATAACTTTGTATAAGATGGTTGTCCTAGCAGCGAGCCTTCTTTATAGTCATATTGGGTGATGGTGGAGTCTAGTGATTCATTCCCATAGTAGTAAAACGATCACCTAGGATGAGTTTGAGAGGCATTTTTGGGATGAATTTTTTCCTGCTACATTGATATTGGTGTGTATCCTTTTGATTCTTCAGTTTTGGCATCATCACTTGACGGTGGAAGAGTTTTTAGCAAGGTTTAAATAATTATGACATAACTAATTTGATATGGTTCAAGATTCATTTTTCATATCACAAAAGATCAGGGAGGGATTTTACTAAGAGACTAAGGCATTGGTGGTACCATTGTGCATTCCCACCTATGATGCATTTCTAGAGTGATAAGTAGTGGTGGAGAAGTTTTGGGCAGAGTATATTCCAGTCGTTATTGGAAGAAAAGTAGGAGATGAGTCCTCAATAGTTGGTTCAACACCTTATAGTAGACAGTAGGATCAAGGATCCATTAATATAAGTATCTTTATGAGTCGTTCCTAGGATGAAGGGTTTTAGTATTATGGTATCCTGCCTTGGTTTGGTCAGCCACTGGAGTGGTATATTCCTTCATGTAATGGCCAGGAACATCTTGATAGAGGTTGGTCGAACCATTATTCTACTGAGAAATAGTTGGTCGATAGACCACCTTTTTAGAGGTTGAATTTCAAACATGGAGTTCTATAGGGTGGGTAATGAGGAAGATTAGGAATTTTTTAATGATGTGGATGATGGTATGAGTTTGCACCACCACCCCCAGGCGGTCCTCGACATGATCAGAGAGCATGAGGATATGGGTGAGGATAGGTGTAGGCCATATAGTCTATTGATCGGGAGGCTCCACGTATAGATAGATGTATGATATATGATCATGTTTTCTTTCAATAGTATCATTTATAGGAAATGTTTTAAGGGACTTTATTCATTCCACTTCTTGCTTGGGGATTGTTCAGGGTGATGTGTGGTGTACGCATAACCTTGTGTTGGGGTTGTATGATATATGTTTTAATTCACATTGAAAAGGGTTAATCCACCCACCGAGATTTTTGTGTGTGGCCTAAATAAAACTATTATGTAGATGTAGTGATACCCACACCTAGTAGTGTAGTTATACGGTGGGAGAGTTCTTTTGATTTGATTATTAGGTGTTGGAGTTTTGTAATAGAGGTTTTTGTGGAGGTCATAGTAGAGACATGTTTGTGTGCCTGGGAAGACCTATTTGTTAGTTGGTTCTACGATGTTTTTGGAATCTTCTTGTATATGAGATGATTGAGGATGTTTTTTTAGTTGAACTGGATTTGGGCTCGAAAGAATTAGAGATTCATTCCCCACTAAGACACATCTTTCAGATGTGATGAAATACTATGCATGTGAGTCAGTACAACACAAAATCGACCATTTGCGAGGTGGTGAACCACTATAACCTATAACTGTGGAAGGACTGGATTATTTGTACCTTACACCTATCACAGATGAGGATACACATGCTCATTATATTTCATAATGATGATGTGGTTGAGTTAGATGTCAGGAGTGGATGAGCCAAGTGGTTCCCCTGACTACATTCTATTAAGAATCATGAGATCCTTTGGTAGTCATTGGGGTGCTCTTGGTGAGGTTACAAGAATTAGAGTCCCAACTGAGAACTAAGTTTCATTTATATGTGAAGAGGATTCCTTTTCTTGGGGGTGAAAAGCTATAAGGGTTTGAGGATATAGAGACATAGGCATTGACATGTATCACTTTTTAATATTTCTAACTACATTTTTTTTGGTAGAAGCTGGTTTGACATTAGATTACAAGGCCTAGACTACCTCATCGATGTGATGTTAAAAATAATATAATGATTCAAGTGCTAGGGGATTGTTTCTAATTATGTCGTAACTTTTGATCAGTGAATCAGATCAGAATTATGTGACTGCATTTGAGTTCATAACATTGTGTTTATACTATGTATGAAATAAACAATATCGGTGTCTGGTTTTGGGTTGGAGGCGCATTGGTAGTGGGGTTACAGGGGAAGATATTACTTTCATAAAATTAATACTATATACCTAAACTTTATCACCCTGAGTGTACATGATGTAATGATACCCTCCCCCTCTTCCACTTCATGTGATAGAAGACCTGATGGCTGACTGGAGAAAATAAGGCACCCCCAGTCTCCATTCTTGATGTTGATCACCCTCAAATCTTGGAGAAGTGGATTCAGAGTGGGGATATGTCCTCTTTGAATCCTCATTTCACCACACGGTAGTTAGTTTGGATTTTTAATTCTCAACACCATTATTTATGCGTTTTTTAAATGTTTCACGCATTTAGACACTTTCTAGGGACCCCATCGGGAGTTGATCTGTGTGCTTTAAGGAAAATAGGGGTAATTCAGGTAGCTCATGGAGATGTTCCTAACAAATATCCCATAAAAATGACATATAGTGAAGTGCAGCATACAAATTGATCTTCCGGATCATGAATGATTAGTGTTGGGGAGTACATTCCATGCAGTGACCTCGTTACATTTGTCCTAAGGTCATGGTATAAAGAAGTTTGAACATATAAACCCATATATACTTACACGACCAGAGTACACATGCATTAGGTTGAAGAAATGAACATATAAAGATTACATGATCAAGGGGCCAGGTAGTCAAGACATGTCTTATACCTGGGGGTTCATAACATGGGGATTGAAAAGATTACAGTTCCTTTTGAAGGGACTAAATGGATAGATCACGAATGAGGAGTGACACAACATGTACCTCAGGTACACACAGTGTATTCCTCTATTACTAGCTGAGCCTTGTGGGGAGACAGATCAATTGGGTGTTTTGGTGGGGTCACATGCTATATAGATCCCCTTACATGAAATATATTCTCCTCTTGGAGGATTTTCCACCTATCCTATCACCTTATTTAAGGATAATATTTTGTAATGTAAGTAGTTTATCATGTGCATGTTTTTGTTTAGAACATGATGGAGGACAAAAATTGGGCCTATGATATGTGAGGTGAGGTGATGTTGTGGGTCACTTTGTTTAGTGACGTATGTACCAACAGTGGTTGAGTGAGTGCACTTGGTCTATAGATATGAGGGTACATGTGGAATTATGTCCCTGGTATAGGATTGTGATCCCCTTAATTGTATTAGTTTTTATAGAGTTTTGGAATCCCTTTTGAGAGACTAGGGTGGTTCCATTAATGTTTTGTTAGAGGTTTCACATGCCTCCATAGAGGTCAGGGTGGGATCTTCTAGCAAGGAATTTCCCTATATCATGGTCGTAGTAACTTCATGTCCAATACTAAATGGGAGGTTATCCCCTATACTGTCGAATAAAACTTTAGGTCTTTTGGAATCACCAGTTGAACAATCCACTTTATAGTATGAAATTTTAGCAGGTTTGTGGGATCGTTTGGTATATGATTCCCTACATAGCAGTTAGTTCCAGATGGTCTGTTGTATAATATGTTATAAGATCCCAAACTTATATGATAGTTAATATAGTTTTTGTGTAATATTCGGGAGTATCACCCCAACATCCCATGTTATATCATATGGGCTTTGGGGAATCGTCATGACAATCATTACATGGGTGACAATCCTATATTTGAGTGTTATGATCTCTAAGACAATATTTGGTTATGGTGTTACCCTACAGATACATGGAGTGATCCCATATCTAAATGAGATCATTATACTACAATATTGTGTTGTGGTGTCCATTAATGGATCTTTGTATAGATCCCCTATTCAAGGTGATATAGTATGTTTATTTATAATAGGTTTATATTTTCCCATATAGGATCCTAGGGGGGAACCCGTTAATGGGCAATGAGTCCTTTTGTGGTTTTAGTATGATTAACAGCATCCCCAATCATGAATAATTTGGATCCCCTATATGAGTATCGAGATCTGCTGAGTTCCAGTGTGATGTTCTTATTGGTGATATTCGATGATCATGTTATCATGGAAGCCTTCCATTTTTTGGATTGAATTTTTGTGCCATCACCATTGAGATACCTGATTGACTATTTTATCTTTCATGTTCCATCAGTGATGGCGGTGTTGTACTTGAAAGTGTGAATCACTCATATGATTCTCATCTGGGATGATAGGAGTCATGGAATGTGTGCTCCTGGTCAAGAGATTCTCTATAGCCTCAAGTATAACCCTTTGGTTGTTATGAGGCTATAACCCAATTAAATTTTTATTATGATATAAGTTTATATATGTGTATTCATGGGTTTCCATGTTGTTTTTCTAACTCTCTAGGTTGACACACCACATGGTATGAGCTAACAACTATTGTATAGGTGATGATGGTCTTGATTGGGATTTTCTCAATCATTTGGTTTCACTATAGATGGGTCGAGTGAACTATTTCCTTTTAGTTTACTCATTTTGTGTATTTGGGGAGCCGATTGAGTATTTTTATACTCACCCATGCATGTGACTTTCTCGAACGTGTTGTGTCTTGTGTGACCAAATGAATTTAGAGGGTGTCTTTTGAGGACCAGGATCAGGTGGAGCATAGTGTACTAAAAAAATCGGGTTTTCTAACAGAGTTCTGTCTTGTAGCATTCCAAAAAGTTCTTTTGGTTTGGATTCCATTCTTATAAGAAGGTTTTATGCTCATTCATATTTTATTTAGTGAGTGTTTTTTTTATTTTTTAATTCTATTGTACTATAGTTTTTGATATGTACATTAATGCATTTATTTTTATTTTATATATCTCTGCACTATTTCATAGACATTTATGTTGGTTTGTGTGTGTGTGTGTACTTTATGCAGAGGCCCCCATGTGTGCGATATGCCAACCCAACACTGGATTCCATCCACAGGCCTATGGATATTAGAATGGGGAGTTGCTTCTTGATCCTCATTGGGTTTTTTGTGAAACTTATCTAGTCTAAGGCTTCATAATAATTTATTACACTTTTTTCATGCTTAAAATGTGTGGAATACTATTTTTTTTTCAAAATATACATGTGTGAAACTCAACTCACTTATAAATGGCCACCCACTCTCATCTCTAGTAAAAACTGTTAAACCTATTTTTCTCCCACTCCATGCCTAAATAACATCCCAAATTCTATCCCCTTATCCTATATTTTAATTCATAAATTCATTCTTCTAAGAATCTAGCTATAATAAAAAACAAAAGTTTTTAGATGGTGTAATATTTAAAAAAACTATTAGTTTATTTATTCTCACTCATAAATCAGATATTATTCATTCATGATTATATATAAATGATGTTATCTACCATATATTTAGTAGATATTATTTCAAGATAATGAATTCTATCGATATACTCTTCCCTCAAATGGGAAATTATAAACTCACTCATGTATACGGAAGACTACCACCTAGAAATCAGACGTGACATGTTTTACATCAAAAGAGCTTATGGATTGTTATGATGATTGTTCTAATATATATATATATATATATATATGATATTTATAACATTATTATAACTATGTATTCATTATATCATACATAACATTTTAATTTTAATTTTATAGGGGATACAATGACATCGTTCATGTGTATAGTAGACTACCACATTGGAAAGTGATGTGATTGGATTTCACTAAAGATTTACATGAAATATAATAAGGAAATTTCAATTAATATATGTGATATAAATGAAATAATTATTATATTAATGAAATATTTATCATACTAAATGGATAATATATCATTTTACCTATTCCATTTTCACTCAATGAATGATGATAATTTCATTCTTGTACAGGGGACTACTGCCTTTACGAAGCAATGTGACTATATTTTCATCACAACAACACATGTATGATACATATAAGTATTTTTAAAAAAATAATATGATATTTATTAAATTATTATCATTATTTATGGATAAAATGTTACCCATCACATTTTAATAATGATCGTTGAAAAATGGAATCATTACTCATGCATATGTATGGACGACAGTCTCTATGATCATTGCATAATTAATTTATAAAAACCAAATTTTTTTATTACCATAGATTATAATATATGTATTAATATGATAATTATTTCAGGATTAGCATTCTAGAGATGTTTAAACAATTTCCTCTTATTCCAACATTAACCTTAGCATTATCATTTTTGACACATAAGTTAAATATCACTGAAACACATGATGTTATTTTAATTGATATTTGTAATTGTATATAAACATGTAATAATTAAAATTAGTAGAATAATAAACATGAAATGAATCATATACTTGAAAATAATTAACATGTTTTTATTATTACGGAAGATAAAAGACATACGCCAGGAGTCAGACTCAACGTAAAAAACTCTGTCTCAATTCCCTCCATTAATGTATATTATAATGTTGTCCAAAACAATTATTTTATAAGGTGTATATAATTTCAATTTTACATGTAATTGAAATAATCCCTCTTAATTGATTGTTTTTGACGCATTTTTTAATATTTCACCATTTTTATTTGACTAGAAAATTACACAGTGGTAATAAATATTTAACTCTAATTCTTTTTAATTGGGTTATATTAATTCATCACATTCATTTATATTATTCTATTATATATTTAATAAATTTTTATTGTATTTTCTTAAATTTTAAATTTTATTAATCTATTAAAATATTATAAAGATAACTAATATCTTAATGAATTCTCACTTCAATGTTTTAAAATCCGTAATGGTTTATTTTACAGTCTTATTTTAATCAGAGTTTATTATACATGAGTTTCCATTGAAGAAAATTATTTAATAATTTTCTAAAAAACCATATTTTTATTCTAATTGGATTATTAATTATTTTTTCATGTAATTATATTATTTTCCACTCTTTGGTACATAAAATAATTGATATAATGTTTCTATGGAAATCTGAAATGATTTCACTCTTCTGTAAGAAAATACATTTTCTTCCAAAAACATGTTTTCTAAAAATTATATCATAAAATTATTCAACCATTTACATATGATTTATTAAATTAATTTCTCCCATTTTTTATTTCTTAATTATTTATGTGATCTTATTGTATTTTAAAAAAATAAACCTCGTTGGATTTTACAGAATAATTGAAATGAGTCAATTTTTTAACGTGTATACCATGTATAATATTTCATACAATTATGAATTATAGATGATTTAAAGATAATTTTATATGTTTCAAATTTATTTAAGGAATTTTATTTTCGACATTTCTTATACATTTCATTTTATAATGGGATTTATAAAATAAAATGTAGGATTTTCACAATAAAATTTTAATATCTTTTTCATGGTATTTTTATTCATCATTAATAACGACCATTTATTTTGCATATAGTCCACTATTTATATGTTTTATTGACACCATCCATATTATTCCTATAGATTATTTTTCTATTATATTTATTGCGAATAGTATTGAAATTGATTTACTCGATTCATTTTTTAAGTCAGTAACATCCCCATGAATTATTTTCTTTCCATCTATCATTGGAAATTAAATTTCAACAAAATATTCCTACTATTTATCATGTATATTCTTATTAATTATATTTTTGAAAATGTATTCATATATTTTTATTCTATGCATGTTTTTCAATCTAATGGGGAAATATTTATAATATGTAATCCTTCTTCATTATATATATTTAATGGTAAGGAATATTGTTCATGAATTAAATCAATTATTCAATATATGGGGAATAATTTTGACAGGTAGATATAGTTGGTATTCAATTATAGAGACCCTTTATTTTCATTGTTATTCTCATGAGAAGAATAAATTGTGTCGCCTTAGTTAGGTGGGTTTTTTGGGTATATCAACCCATAAATTTTAAAATTTTCTTTTGAAAGGTCATGATTGTTGATGTTTTATGTTATTATAATCCCAGTGTATAAAAATAAGTAATTTACTTCATTAAGAATTAAATTATTATTATCCATGATATTTTCTCAATGATATTATCTCTGGATAAACTTCATTCTCTACATATTGATTAAATTGAATGTGTTTTTAGTTATTTACATTATCCTATTTATTGTGGTTGTAACACCCCATGCTTCCATGGTACGTTTCTATTTAAATAATACAATAACTTGTGTTGTACATAACATTGAGTTCAAACACAACCAATCAAACTAACCGTAATGAATAGAGATATCCACTTTTTGAAATTTTATAATTTTTATCTTTCAAAATGGGCGTCATTTTTGGATTTCGAATATCGAAATTTCTTAGGTTGGAATTTTGGTATTTTTATGAACAATTTACATTTTTTATTAATAGTGAAAAACACTGAGTTATTGTTTAAAACAGAGTTTTTATTTAAATAATTATTATTTTTAATTAAATTTATTTTAGGTCAAAATAGATACATAATTCTTATATATGTTCAATTTAATTCATTGGAGTCATTTGATAACATGTTTAGATATATAAAAACTTTATCGAACTTCTTACCATCTTTTACCCACCTCCCAGGAGCATTATCAAATTTGCATTATACATATTTTTTTACCACTTCTATGAGTAGAATATGAAAAATATGAGAGACATAGTTAATATTAGTAAGTAAAATTTGGTTCAAAAATATGAATATAATTTACGATGAATACTATCTTTTGACTTTTATTTACCAAATTAAAAGTAAATAGGGTAATTAAGGGTAAAATTGGTATCATAATTACCCTAACACATATCCTAATTCTACTGGATAGGTATAAATCAACAAAAAAAATTATTAATAAAATATGATCCTCTTTGATCCCCGTGGATTAGATTAGTACATTTATTAGTATGTTATTTAAATAAGATTTAAAAGAGTTAAATTCAGTATTTAATAACTAAAACATTTTTAATATAGGGTTACAGAAAATATAAATTCAAAAATAAATATTAACTAGAATTCTAAGAAGATTTCTTACATAATAGTATTTTATTTATACTTTTTACACATTAAATAATTTAATTTATTTAAGACACAAGGATGATGCAGTAATTACCTTATTAATAAAATATTAAAATAACTGATATAATAAATATCCCAATAAATGTAAATTTAAACTTTTGATAAATTACACAAATTTTTTATGTTAAAATGGCTTTTTAGGGTTGTTTAAATAAATTATATTCTATGTGATGAAGTTTTTATGGCTTTGAAAAAAAAACAAAATTCTAAAAAATGATAAAATTGACAAAATTGAGTTTTTAAAAAAAATAATATATTATTAATTGATATAGTATTTGTAAAAATCAAATATTAGGCCAAAGGAAATAGATAATGTTATATATATTTATAAAGACCCACATGGAGTTCTATCGGCCTGTTATAGTATGTTTATTAACCATATAATATAAAAATACAAAGAGACAAGGTAAATGTCAAAATATTTAACTAAAAGGTCAATCTAAAAGATAAGGTTAATATGATGAAATAAACCTATCTAAATTTTTTTTTGAGAGGTTTTAGAGACATAACCACATCACCCTTGAATTAATTAATTTTGGAAACATTTGAAAATGAAAATTATTTTATTATAAAATAATATTTCAAACATTTCTTAAAGTGACCCTCACATCTCTTATAAAAGGGAACTTCGCCTTATCATAATTTCACACCTCCAAAGCCATTAGGATCGTCCAAAACCTGCCCAAATATCATTCCTATATCCCTCACATCATCATAGAGGCCTTACTATGATCCTAAATCCATCATATGGATCCATTTTGATCAACTGAAAAGGAATCACACAAAGTAGAGGTAATAATTTCACCACCCTCATTCATGTTCTTTTCATCTTCCACTTCCTCTTTCTTTGTTGTCTCCATACCAAAATAATAAATCCAGTACCTTATACATACTTTGACCTTATTATAAATATGGTACAATCTTATTAAATATTTTATCCATCATACAAATGACAAAGTCACCATACGTGTTTACGTACGGCTTACCGTCTCCACGTCGTGGTGTAGTTTTATATTCAAACACTTAACTATTTCGATGGGTATAATAATTAGTATGAATGATGTAAATTATAAATATAACATGTTAATTATTTTGTAAATATGATATACCATCCAATTAAATTTTATTTTTCCATCAATATAATGATATTTTCGCTCATGCATACATATGGATTAACGTCTCCACGAACGCAATGAGATTCATTCACCATTGTGATAATTCAAGAATAATTTTAATTTTATGATTCAAGACAATGTTTATGAACATAATATCATTCTTTATATGAATCAAATACATCATATTAATAACAATCAAGGCTCATATAACAAAGTATATAATAGAAAATAAACCAGTTAACTCCCAAAACAGTGATACTACTAACATTTTTTTAACAAAGAAACATTATAAGATCATATATGATATCATATTTATGAATATGGTTTTATTATAATTTACTAAAAATTATATAACTATTATACATGAGTTTAATGTACCCTCTACCAAGGAAAAGTACAAGGTAAGGGTTAATTTCACAATCTTATTATTATCAGAGGTTGTTTTTACAAAAGTATCTACTGAGACCTCTTTTACATCCACATCCGTGTTTTATTAAAAATGTATTTATAAACATTTTAACTATTTAAAATTCAATGGGTTAAAGTAATTTATACCCTTATTTGACCATATATGTTTTGAATTGAATCTTTACGTCGTTTTCGAAACAAGGTACTTTATGACCTTTTTGACAAAATTAATGTAAGAAAGTTTTTTTAAATTATACGGTGGGTGCGGCTATTTTCTGCCATTATTAAATTGTCGTAGCTTTCCTTACAAGATTATTAGAATATTTTCCAAATAAAAGTTTTCATTTTTAATTATATTACTTTTATTTGATTTCAAAATATAAAGAGATATTTCTCATAAAAAGTTTTGATTTCATCTATGTCAACATCCTTTTGATGGATGTTAAGCTTGTTTGATGTTGATTTATTATGATACAAATATTCCATATTGTACTGAAGTTTTTTTGATATATTTCACTATGGATGTGTTATTTTTATAACATTAATGGTTTATGGATAAAGTATTGACATTTCATATGCTAGTTTTAATAAGAATTTTTATGTTATGTTTAAAATGTTTTATATGAGGAATGCATTGGTCTAAGTAAATTATGGGTGGAGCCGACTATATCTCCATGATGCAATGGTAGGTCTCACAAGGAAAAATAGTATCTTAGAAGAAGGACTTGGAAAAATCTTATTTGTAATCTTGACACAAGGCCTTGACTACGTGGTTATGAAGTCTTTCATTTCACAATTTATCATTAAGAAATTGGATATTGAAATTGCATGTGATTATTCAACTAGTAGAATATCTATGTGAATAAGTAAATAGAATTATTTTATTTTATCTTTTCCATATTATACTATTGTTTACTTTTAAAATGATTTGGTTTTTGTCTTATACATTTCCTTAAATGTTTATGCTTATTTATGAAAGTTTCTTCTATATTGGTATCCTTAATGAGCATCTGAGGTCACCATTTTACATGTTTTATTTTTCCCAGGATGTAAAGAAGTATTTAATTGTTGAACTACATGGATATGGTAGTGTATAAGTGTGTTCAATGGGGAAAAAATGTTTTTGATGTTTTTATTTCATGATGTAATGTAAAACATGGTAATTTATCTAGTACTTCCAAGGCTACTCAACTAATCATTCTTTCGGGACATGATTCCTTGTATCATTCCAATTTTATGTAAAAATGCACCAACTCTGTGTAACTCAGGTCGGGGTGTTACATTTGGTATCAGGGGATTTTAGTACAAACCTTGGAAACTAGATTTAGAAAAACTTTTATTATAGAACACTACCCTAAGATTCACATTGATGATTAGTGTAGAAGAAATTTCTAGAATTTTGGAACTGTAGAGATTTTTTGAGTATTCAAAGCAATGCATCCCTGTCTAGATACGAGTAGGTTAAGGTGGCTCTGGCACAAATGTACTATGACAACCCTATTTTTAATACAATCTTAAACATGATTTATTATATAAACTATTCACTTGATAGAACATGGATGATCAAGAGTTCTAGTATATTTGGGTCCTAGGATCATTACATAACAACTTAAAACATTAAATACAACATCTTTATTGAAAAATTCCTTTACATGACCACTACATTTTATCGTACTTAGCATTGCATGGGATAACCCGATGACATGCATAAGAAAAGGGGTGAGCTATTAATCTTAGTAAGGGAATAAACATGGAATACATGAGGATTAGAATACATGTTAGACAATATGTATATCAATAGAGAACAAGAGAAACATTAACATAAAGGCATGATAAATCATGATAATCATAACATGGAAATGTTGCAACAACACTTAACATGGAATTAGCATGAGACAAGGCTCGTTGCACATTTAGCATGAGTAAATTTTCATTGCACATGAAGCACAAGTAAACCCTCATTGCACTTGAATTATCATGAGTCAACACTCATTTCACATGAAGTATCATGATACTACACATTACCCAATGCATTGGAGCGCAATAAGGGCGCACCCTTCTTAAACATTTCATTTCACGCATAAGTGTGCCACATGGATCATAAAACATTGATTCATTAAACATAATCATTTATGCCATGATAAAAGGATGTGGAATTCATACATGAAACTTTATAATCAATATGTAAATGTTCATAAAGGTGAATACCCTTGATGAAGAAATGTGCATTGTATTCACTAGACAAAGGCATTATCTTAGAAAATCGGTGCGATTTCGGAAGCGTAACTGCGTGACATAAGAATTCATAAAAATGTTTGATGAGAGAGAAAATGGGTGTCTCATACTATTTACAAGAAATGTACTATAAGGGTTTCATATAGATACATGTCCAAACAATTGTAATGTAATTTAGATTCCTGATACAAAAATATTGCTTGAATGTAAATGAGGAGAGAGAAGTTCCTTTCGGAATTTCGGAATAGTAACAGGTGTATGTGGGAGGGTTTTGATGAGAGAAAAAGAGATCTACGATCATTCAAACAATAAGAGTGCAGTATGGGGGAGGTGAAGAACCATACCCAAGAATTTATAATTGAAATTAAAATGGCATAACAATATTATGAAAATTGGATAAAAAAAGTGAAAGGAAGAAAAACCCTTACTTGGAAGTGTGCTTCCAAGGCATGATAGAAGCTTGAGAGAGGCTTCTTGGGAGCTTGGGGAACCTTGGGAGGATTCTAGAGAGAGTAGGGCAGAGTATGGATGAACTCCAAAGGCTTCGAGTGAGGAGTAAGTGGGAGCTTGGGTGTGTTTATATAGGAAAGGTGAGTGAATTCTTTATTATTTAGGTTTGGGACCCCTTATATTAAACTAATCCAAGCCACAAATCAGCTCAAGGTTTTTTCCCATGGTTATTGGAAAAGGTATGAGGAAAAAAATATTTTATAAGGCCAAAGTACAAACTTCTTAAAATAATGGGGTTACTTATGTGGAGGTGAGTCACACTCCCATGGAAAATAATTTAGAAATACAAGATGATTAATAAGTCTTGAGGGGTCCATTAATGCTTTGAAAAGTAAGTCAATGAAACCCAAAACCACATTACTTAAATTTTAAAACATATATTGGCCGAACATAAAGCTTATTGTATTTTATTTCATCACTATTGGGTCATTATGATGTCATTAACACATTATATATTTAAACGATATTTAATTTTTTCCCAAAAATTTGACTGTCTTAGAAAATTATGAAAAACTCACCGTTGGATAATTTCGACGTCCTCATTACAGAAATATAATTTTTTTAATTAAATATTTTTCTAAATATTTTAATTTTCTCTTTAAAATAAAAACCTACATTTATCGAAAATTCAAGGGTTTTGACAGAAATGGATTTCAAACCTTAATAAAAAATTATAATTGCAATCATAAAATTATTTGATCATTTATATATAATAAAATTAATTTAATAATAATAATATTTTATTAAAATATTATTTAAATCAAAAATCCCTTAATTTAATAAAATATATTTCTTAATTAAATGATAACGAAAAACACTACTTGTACTTTAAAAACTATTTACAGTGTATCAATAATGACAAGAAATTATATCGATTATTATATACAAAAATAATGTACATGAACATAGTACTAGCAATTTGTTACATAAACCCTTAAAACAGTCACATAAGACCTAAGGGTAATGTGTGAGATGGTGACTCTTGGGGTGGCTCAGATAACATTGCTCGAGTGGTAATCTTTAACAATATCCTCTTTTCCCGTAGATGGTCTTATTTGAGCTTGACGTGATGAAGCGCAGTTTGGGATTTCTCAAGAGCAAAGCACAAAGACGCCACCTCTTTTCTGAACTCCGACAAATGGGCTTCGTATGGAGCAATTTTACTGGATGAGGTCATCGCTTCCTTTGTCTGAGTAAATCGGATTTGTTAAAGCCCTATATTTATACTAATCATGTGATAACTGTTCAACGACTATAAAAGAAATGGTCATAATTCCTAACATAAAACCAAATAATTTGACATTTTATATAAAAAATTTTTATAGAGAGGCATTTAATAAGATCAAGAGAGATTTCAATTAATGAAACATTGGGTCGTTACAATATTCCCCCCATAAGAAATTTTTCCCTCGAAATTTCATTTTCCCACACTAAAACAGATTTGGGTAACTCAGCTTCACCATTTCCTCCGATTCCCAAGTCTCTTCTTCAAACTTGTGGTTTCACCACAACACCTTGATGAGGGGAATTGGCTTATTTTGTAGAACGTTTTCCCTATGATCTGAGATCTTCACTGGTTTCTCCTCATAAGAAATATCATCCTCCAACTGTAACACCTCAGAAGAGATTACATGTGAAGGGTCTGGTATGTACTTCCTTAATAGGGATACATGAAATACATCATGTACATTGGCCATGGTAGGTGGAAGTGCTATTCGATAGGCCACAACCCCGACATGGTCAAGAATCTCGAAGGGGCTGATTTACCTTGGACTTCACTTACCTTTCTTTCCAAACCTTGTGACCTTCTTCCATGGAGATATGCATAGAGAAACCATGTTTCCATCTTTAAACTCAAGGTCTCATCAACGATTATCTGCATAACTCTTATGTCGACTCCGGGCTGCCTTGATATGCTACTAAATGGTTTTCACCTTATCCACCATTTCCTCGACCATTTCCAGTCCAAGCATCTTACGTTCATCGACCTCATCCCAACATGTCGGTGTTCTGCGACTTTTCCAATAAAGGGCTTAATATGGTTCCATTTGGATGCTCGAGTGGAAACTATTATTATAAGAGAAATCAACCAGGGAAAGATGTTGATCTCATCCTCCTTTAAAGTCCATTTTTCACACTCTTAACATGTCCTCAAGTGTTTGGATAGTCTGCTCGGATTGGTCATCAGTTTGAGGATGATAGGCCGTATTGAAGTTCAGTTCAGTATCCAGATCATGTTGAAGACTCTTCCAAAACATAGAGGTGAATCTTGGATCTCGGTCAAACACAATAGATAGTGGTACTCCATGTAGCCTTACCATGTCACTGATATATATCTGTGATAGTTGATCCAAGGTGAAATCTTCCCGAATAACAATGAAGTGTGCAATCTTTGTAAGACGATCCACCACAACCTAGATTTCATTGTTGCCTTTGGATGTCCTCGAATGTCCAGGGAAAAAGTTCATGGTGATGTTATCCCATTTCCATTCTGGTATGAGTAATGGTTGCATCATCCCCTTAGACTTCTGCCTCTCTGCCTTCACTTGCTGGCACACCAGGCAATTTGATGTATATACAGCGATCTCCTTCTTCATATTATCCCACCAAAAAGTTTCTCGAAGTTGTCGACACATCTTTGTGCTCCCTGAGTGAATAGAGAAATTTGAACTGAGTGAATCATCCAAACGTTCCTTCTTCAGCTCCAGACTTGATGGAACACATAGTCTTTTCCCAAATTGCACAATTCCTTCTTCATTAACATTAAACTTTAAGGATTTCCCTTTTTTTATAGCTTCCACTTTATCCTGAATTCCTACATCATCCTTTTGAGAATCCTCTAACCTTTCCAAAAGTGACGGTTGAGAAATAATTTGTGAACGGATAGATGATGTTCCCTTCTTTATGATTCCCATGTCCATTTTCATCAAGTCCAAGAAGATTAGATCCTTATCAATTCTCATCATTGATAGAATCGTTGAGTCCTTTATAATTAGGGCATCTACCACCTTGTTCGCTTTTCCATGGTGGTAATTTATTGAATAGTCATAATCCTTGATGAGATCTATCCATCTTCTCTGGTGCATATTCAGATTTTTCTATGTGAATATATATTTAATACTATTGTGGTTAGTATATATCTCACATTTCTCCCCATAGAGATAATGCCTCCATATTTTCATGGAAAATATCACCACTTCCAACTCCAGATCATGCGTTGGATAGTTTCGCTCCTGGATTTTCAACTATATTGAGGAATAGGATATTACTTTATCATTCTGCATCAGCACACAGCCTAATCCCTTCTTTGAAGCCTCACTGAATATCCTAAAAGGTTCCCCACTTGTGGGTAAAGTGAGCACGGGCGCAGTGATAAGCCTCCTTTTAAACTCCTTGATGATTTATTCGCATTCATCACTCCAAGAAAACATTACTTCCTTTCGAGTTAGCTGGGTTGGACAATGGTGATAAATTTCTCACAAATCATCAATAATATCTAGTTAACCCCAAGAAGCTACGGATATCCGTTACCGATGTTGGACTCGTCCATCCCTCAATTGCATCTGTTTTGGAGGGATCCACAGATATCCCATCGCTTGTGATGATATAGACCAAGAATGATACCTCCTTCAACCAGAACACACACTTTCTATACTTTCCATAGAGCTTATCCTTGCGCAAAGTCTCTAGTACAGTTCTTAAATGATCCTCATGATCCTCCTTGGTTTTGGAGTATATTAGAATATCATATATAATGACTACCAAACATTTGTCAAGGTAATCTCTAAAGACTCTATTCATTAAGTCCATGAAGATTTCTGGAGAAATAGTGAGTCTGAAAGGCATTAATATGAATTCATAGTGCCGGTATCTTGTACGAAAAGCAGTCTTGGGGACATCATCCTTATTCACCATTACATTATAATATCTCGACCTCAAATATAACTTGGAAAAACATTGTGCTCCTTGCAGCTGATCAAAAAAGTAATCAATCTGTGGTAGAGGATACTTGTTTTTTATTGTGATTTTGTTAAGTTCACGATAATCAATGCCAAGCCGCATTGACCCATCCTTCTTCTTGACGAAGAGGACGGGTGCACCCCATGGGGAAGCACTTGGGCATATAAACCCTTTATCCAGATTCTCCTGTATTTGTTTCTTCAGCTCCTCAAGCTCCATGAAAACCATTCCTTATGGAGAATTGGATATTGGTAGCACCCCTGGTATATGTTCAGTTGAGAATTCAACGTCTCTTTTAGGAGGAAGACCAGAGAGTTCCTCTGGAAACACTTCATCAAATTCCCTCACAATAGGCATTTCTTCAAGGATGGTTTCTTCCATGGACTCAATCATCTGAGCCATATACGAGTGCTCATAGGGAATTAATATCCATGCTTGAGATGATGGATCTAAATTCAATTCATATTCCTCCTTAGACTTCTAAAGAATCGGGGGTCGATTATCCATATAGAGTGTGATTTCCTTCTCCCGAAAATTTATGTTGGCTCTATATAAGGAAAGCCAATCAATGCCATGAATTGAATCAAATTCCACTTGAGGGAGTATGATGAGGTACTCTGGGAAATTCAATCCATAGATTATGACAGGGGAGGAGTTATATTCCTGGGATGCATTGATTTCCCTATTTTCCGTACTCACCGAAATCATCAGTTACATATTTTTTGGTGGTGTTGGGATTGTTATACTAAATTTTAGAGATATAAAAGAATGCGTATAACCTAAATCAAAAATTACAATCACTATTATTGAATGAATAACTAGCGTACATGTAAGAACTTCATTTTCACTGTTCACTTCGGCAGAAGTGATGGAAAAGCTCTTCCTTTTTGCCTTGGAGGTTGTTGGTTGCCTCCGAAAACCCTTGGATTAGGGCACTGATATTTAAAATTCCCTAGTTCTTTGCAGTTGTAGCAATAAAAAATGCGTTGAGGTTCGAAGTGAGCATTCCTATCCTCTTTCGTAGCCACATGACTTTCTTGCCGATAGTTAATAGCTAGGTTCCCTTCTCTTCCACACCTAAAGCATTTCCACATCCCCTTGAGGAAATTTCTAGGGTTCTTCTTTCCGCACTTTTGGAAATTGGGGTGATGAATCTTCTTAGCACTATTGGATTTATCCATCAGACCGCCAATATTGAAGTCCACCTTATGCTTCTTGTCCCCATGATACCCTTGTGATTTCCTAATCTCCATTTCGACCTTGAGGGCACATCGGACAATTTCTTCATAGCTCTCAATGTCACGGATCGCTAATTCTTTACGTAGGCTAGGCTTCAGCCCACTAAAGAAGTGGTCAACCTTTCATTCGGGGGTAACGTAAAAGCCGAAAGTGTATCATTCAAGCCTCGTAATGTTTTCCTCCTATGCTCCAATAGATTTTTCATCTTTTTTTCTTCTGGGAAATGAAGTCCCTTTCCATCTTCAATCGGAGGGTGCGTGGAAAATATTTATCGAAAAATATCTTCTGGAAACCCTTCCATTCCAATTCCTCGATCTCATCCTAATACTTCGTATCTTTGATCAAAGTCTACCATTGATCAGCTTCACCCTCCATAAGATAAGCCACCAGGAGAACATTCTCTTGTTCAGAACATTGAATGATGAAGACGTTCTTTTCAATGGAGTTGATCCATTGTTCTGCGACCATGGGATTGGATGATCCAGTAAAAGTAAGAGGCCTTTGTCTCATGAAACTCAAGATAGCGACTTTTTCTATCTTAGGGGTGTTGTAAATTCCCCTTGACCCGTGTTTCTATTCAAATCTTGAGTTAGCTAAGAGCGAAGCGTGAAAAAGTTCGCGATTCCAGCTCCCATTTGATTGAGCATCTCATCAGTACAGTCATCACACTGATCTTCACATTGGTAGTTAGCCCGAGTTCTCCTATTACCGGTCATTGGAAGGAATAAAAGGAATGTTAGGGTGTAACACATAAATGGTATTCCAAAGAAAAAAGACGATGACTTGTAAATATACTTTTATTTTCCTTAAATTATGAGTCTATAGGCTTCAATCAAGGCTTTTCATGATTTACATTCAAAAATATATTCTTAGGGGCATTTTTTTAATTCCCATAATAAGGGTTCATACTAAGCTTGTGAATTTATCAAAACTTATTCTTTGGGAGTGTCGTAACCAAGAGTGAAGCATGGCCTATTGTCGTGCACCATTTCTCGTTCGAGTCTAGCTCAAAGTAGTGTTTTCAGGTTTTACCCCTAGGATATATCTGTGCCAGAGCCGCCTCTACCTGCTCGTATCCAGACAGGGATGTATTTTCTTGATAAACCACTCAATCAGTACTTACCAAAACATAGGGATGTTTTTATTATACTTAGTCTTGTCTATAAGGCTTTACTGAGGTTTTCTAATCCTAATCCAAAAAATAACTAAACCTCCCTCTGATACCAACTATGACAACCCTACTTTTAATACAAACTTAAACATTATTTATTAAAAAACTATTCACATGATACAACATGGAAGATCGAGAGGTACAATGTCTTTAGGGGTTAGGATCATTACATAATGACTTAAAACCAGAAATACAACATCTTTATTGAAAACTTCCTTTACATGACCACTACATTCCCTTGTACATAACATTCCACGGGATATCCTGAGGACATGCATAAAAAAAGGGGTGAGCTATAAAGCCCAGTAAGGGAATAAACATGGAATACAAGAGGAGTAAAATACATGTTAGACAATAGGTATATCAATAGAGCACAAGAGAAACATGAACATAAAGTCATGATAAAGCATGATAATCATAACATGGAAATGTGGCAACAACACATAACATGGAATTAGCATGAGCCAAAGCTCATTGCACATGGAGCATGAGTAAATTCTCATTGCACATGAATCACGAGTAAAATATTGTTTCACTTGAATTAGAAAGAGTCAACACTCATTAAACATGTCGTATCATGATACTATACTTTACCCAATTCATTGGAGCGCTATAAGGGCGCACCCTTCATAAACATTTCATTTCCTGCATAAGTGTACGACATGGATCATAAAACATGGATTCATTAAACATAATCATTTATTCCATGACAAAGGAATGTGGAAATAATAAATGAAACAATATAATCAATAAGTAAATGTGTATAAAGGTGAATACCCTTGGTGGAGAAATTGGCATGGTATTCACTACACAAAGGCATTGGCTTTGAAAATCAGTTCAATTTCAGCAGCGTAACGGCGTGACATTAGAATTCATAAAAATGTTTGATGAGATAGAAATGGGGAGCCTCATCATATTTAAATGAAATTGACAGTAAGTTGGTTATATATATACATGTCCAAATAATTGTAATGGAATTTATATTCATGATACAAAAGTATTTCTTGAATGTAAATGAAGAGAGAGAAGTTCCTTTCGGAATTTCGGCATAGTAATGGGTGTACATGGGAGGCTTTTAATGAGATAGAAAGGGGTATCCCATCATTCAAAAAACAGGAGGGAATTATGGGGGTAGTGTGAAACCATACCCCTGTATTTTAAATTTAAATTAAAATGGCATAATAATATTAAGAAAATTGGACAAAACAAGTTAAAGGATGAAAACCCTTACTTGGAAGTGTGCTTCCAAGTCTTGAGAGACGCTTGAGAGAGGATTCTTGGGAGCTTGGGGCACCTTGGAAGGATTCTAGAGAGAGTATGGTAGAGTTTGGATTAACTCCAAAGGCTTTGAGTGAGGAGGAAGTGGGAGCTCGGGTGGGTTTATATAGGAAAGTTGAGTGAATTATTTATTATTTAGGTTTGGGACCCCTTACATTAAACTAATCCAAACCACAAATCAGCTCATGGTTTCTGCCCATGGTTTTTGTGAAAGGGAAGAGGAAAAAAATATTTTATATGTTCAATGTCTGAAATTCTAAAAATAATGGGGTTGCTTATGTGGAGGTGAGTCACACTCCCATGGAAAATGATTTAAAAAGACAAGATGTTTAATAATTCTTGAGGGGTCCATTAATGCTTTGAAAAGTAAGTCAAACAAACCCAAAATCACATTATTTTAATGGTAAAACATATATTAGCCAAACATAAAGCTTATAGTATTTTATTACATCACTATTGAATCCTTATGATGTCATAAAACACATTATATATTTAAACAGTATATAATTTTTACCCAAAAATTTGACTCTCTCGGAAAATTATTGAAAAATTCACCATTGGATAATTTCAACGTCCTGATTCCAAAAATATCATATATTTTATTTAAATTATTTTCTAAATACGTTAATTTTCACTTTAAAAATAAAAAATGGCATTTATCGAAAATTCACAGGTTTTGACAGAAATGTATTTCAAACCTTAATAAAAAATTATAATTGCATTCATAAAATTATATCTTCATTTTTATATAATAAAATTAATTTAATAATAATAAATATATTTTATTAAAATATTATTTATATCAAAAGTCCCATAATTTAATAAAATACATTTCTTAATTAAATAATAACTTAAAACACTACTTGTACTTTAAAAACTATTTACAATGTACCGATAATGAAAAAAAAATATTCATTATTTTATTCAAAAATAATGTACATGAACACAGTAATAGCAATTTGTTATATAAACCCTTAAAACAGCCGCATAATACCTAATGAAAAGACTCGTAAATGTCAAGGAATTTTTTTCCTTAAATTCTTTGGGATTTTACGAGTACGCAGTTTCTGACGGCACTGGATTCCAAGGCCCGTTGTTCCCGGAATCAATTTCCGAAGTTTATCTCAGGTACATTCAGTAAATGAAATTGTGGTACAATTTTATTTTCTTTATCTAATGGCTATATCCTACATGGGATAGTTGTGGTGGGACCCACAAGCCAATTACTACCCATGTTAGGGTATTTGTGATGTGGGTCCCACACGATCCCCACCGCTTCACATTCCTTTCACTCATATAACCCACCCTCTTAAAGTTGGTAACTCTTCTTAACATGTTTAACAACTCCATTAAGTGGGTGAATTCTCCTATCCTCACCCTCCCCTCATTAAATTATGCGAACACACACTTAATCAATTAATTGAATTAAGTGTTTGAATTTTTTAATTTGAACCCACGGAATGTTTTAATAAAATAAGAGGAGCTTATTTTATTTTGGGGTTAGTTTTTTTTGTGTTGGGAATTGGGGAAGGGAGAGCTCTAGTTTCTTTTGAAGAACTTCATCCTCCTGCGAAGAACAACATCTCTTCAATGAAGAACGACTCGATGACTCCGATTTCTCCATTCCCTTCCTCCTCTACAACAAGGGAAGAGACACCGATGTGAGAGTTCTCCAATTATTGGAAATCATCTTCTTCTCTCCATGATAAAAGAGAAGACGACATTTCCTCAGGTGAACACCGTCGAGGATGGAAATGAAACTATATTTTGTGGTGCTTGACAACCGCTAACTTCTTGGAGATGTAGGCGTTATTTACGTTCCTAATTAATTTAACGTTATTCGTTAATTAATTTGGCCGATTGTTATTAACATAACGGGAGGATATAGGACCTCACAAACATGGCAAATCCTCCTCAACTTTTATTTCTTGATCCTCATTGAACTTTGCAGCGAAGGCAGCGCGATGCCGTTGCACCACGCGGAAACAAAAAGGGTCGCGGCCGAAGCGGGCCACAGAGACAGTGCACGGCGCCGTCGCGCTGCGCCGGTGAGGCCGACGGAGGCCACGAACCAGAGCAGGCTGCGGTGGAGGGGTGGGCCGCAGCGCTGGGTTGTGGCTAGGGCAGGCCGCAACGGTGGGTCGCGGCCAGGGCAGGCCGCGTTGGTGGGTCGCGGCGCCTGCGCGTCGCGCTGGTCAGACAGGAGCCATGACCACTGGCCACAACGGTTCTACAAGGGGCGGCCAGTAGAGCCAGCCGCTGGTGTGACCTGGTGGCGGGACCCCCTCGGATTCTGCGGTAACAAAAGGCCATCCATAATGGCTGGCCATTTCGGAAACAAGGGACGCCCCCACCCCCTTCGCATCCCGCCCGACCGTGAGCCGAGTCACGGCCGGCCTCCGAGCCGGGCCGCCGGCCTTACCCCGCCACGGTCCAGTCCATGCCCAAATGGGCCGGACCTAGACCCGGGTCGGGTCGACCCGGTTGGGGGCTGACCCAGGGGGTATCGGGCCAGGTCGATCAGGGCCCGAACCCCCTATTCTCGGACAGATTGGTTCAAACGCTCAAAACGTGGGCTACAGACCTATGATCGACGCACCATCAGTTGTGTTGGGATACTTAGATCGAGACGGTTGTTTCGGTATATTACAATCAAGATTTTGGTAAAGTTTGTGTATGGCCGAGTTGGTTGGAACCTGAAACCAACCGTGCCCTTGGAGCGGAAATTCTTATAACTTAACAACCAGACGTACGAATGACATGCTGTTGATCACGCTGATTTCCTCATAGTGAGATGTTTCTTTTTGATTACTCTGTTGAAGGTTTGGACATAGCTGGAGTACATTCGGGTTGGTTTTAACTTAAAAACCAACCGGGCCCCTTGGACGAAAATGCCAATAACTCTTAGACCGGGTGTCCGATTGATGCACTGTCTATCGCGTTGAGTTCCTTTTGAAGAGACGGAACTTTGTGATACGTCAACTCCGGACTTTGTGACAGTTTATGTATCGAACCCTTGGCTCGTGGAGCATACCATCCCGGAATCGAGCGTGCTGGGTGCGGGAACCCTAGAGCTGGCTGTGACTGCGATGACGATGACTACTGTACTTGGATCCTACGTGAGTTCGGTAGCGAGGAAGACTGTACTTGGATCCTCCATGGGTTCGGCAGTGATGAAGACTATACATGGATGAGACATGGGTTCGGAAGTGATGGTTACTATAATTGGATCCTACGTGGATCTGGCAGCGACGACTTCTGTACTTGGATCCTACGTGGGTTCGGCAGGGGAGTTGATTCAGATACTACATCTATCATCTCCACCCCTCTTCGTGAGTAGTATACACGTGTGAGCTGAGTCTTGACTTTCAATCATTATCTTCGATATTATTGACTTGCCATCGTGTGTGGATTGGGTAGTGATTTCCTGTGTGGATTAGGTTGTACTTTCCTGTGTGGACTGGGTTGAACATGGGCTCATGAGTTGAAGTAGAACTAGAATGAATGAATTAGGTATATGTATGGACATATACCTAAGTAGAGTTGGTTGATACTTCATGTTTGTATCTTTTCATTGTGGTTTATCTTTTGTAGATTCTGGGAGACCTTCGGGGGTCTCGAGGTCCCTACTGAGTATCGTATACTCAACCCTGCACGGGCTATTCCCGCACTACGTTATATCGGTAGCAGAAGATGGAAAACGCTGATCATGGTTGAGGCTTATGGAGCGGGATGGTACCCGGAGGTGGACTATGAGGCGGGACGTACATGGAGAAGACGGATGTACCCGAGGAGCCGATGAGACTATCTGTACCCACACTTCATGTGGTAATTACAGAGGACAACTTGGATGTTTCTGTTTTACTTTTAAGCTGT
This sequence comes from Viscum album, assembly GCA_963277665.1. Lineage (NCBI taxonomy): Eukaryota > Viridiplantae > Streptophyta > Magnoliopsida > Santalales > Viscaceae > Viscum > Viscum album. The sequence goes on along the minus strand of OY728130.1, from coordinate 1,294,845,042 downwards.
TGTACTTTCTTTTATCAGTTGTACAGTACTTTCAGTTGGGTTTGCATTCTGGCCCATATACTTTCCTGCACTTACTTTTGTACTCAATTTACTTAGTGTTTACTTCATCTAGCATACTCTGTGGTGTTTGTTTCCTTATATAAAGGAAATTCCTTCCCTTTTATTAGGATTTACGCCTTTGGTGCTAGTCGCCAGCCCCTAGCCTATGGAAGGCGGGCTTGGGGTAGTCACAGCACGGGCCCCGAGGACGGGTCGTGACAAATTGGTATCAGAGGAGTCGGTTCTACCACAGAACTCAGGACTCTGATAATTTTTTCTGTATGAATCAAAATTGTTTAGGGTATTGAGTGTGGTTATCAGTCATGTGAATCCAATGTTGGTGCGGTGGCCGATGTATTCATACAGCAGGACCCTGCCTTCTGATTTCTGACACAATTCCCGAAAACATTGATAGCATGTGTGTTTCAAAAGTTTTCTTTGTGATTACTTTATGTCAGCTCACCAGGTATACTGTATTAACCGTGACACACCGGTTTCTTTTCAGGATGGCAACACGACGACAACCATCTAGGGTTTCGATCTTTGTGTGAGACGAAAGCCCACCGAGTGATGAGGCCTCGGTGCAGGGCCCCATTACAGCGGAGGCACCGGTGGTACCTCTACACACCGATGCCACCATCCCTAGTAGATGAGGGTGTACATCGCCTGTGCACTGCACGAGTTTCAGCGTCCAAGACCGCCTAGGTTCTGTGGGAGGACGGACCCTCAGGTAGCCGAGGATTGGCTGGAGGCTGTCCTTCGAGTCTTCAGGTTGGTAGGGACACCAGCAGACCTCATGGTGATCCTTGCGGTGAGTCTCCTGCACGCGGAAGTAGGTAGATAGTTGAGCCTGATGATCCAGGTGCACGACGAGGCATCTCTACTTTGGTCGCACTTTGAGATACTTTTTCGCTCGGAGTTCGTTCCAGCCACCCTCTGTGCGGTGCGCATCCTGGAGTTACTACAGTTGTGGCAGGGCAGTATGTCAGTATCCCAATACTCGACAAGATTTACTGATCTATCGTGCTACTCTACGGACATGGTATGAGACCCATTCTTCCGGGCCCGAACCTTCCAGCAGGGAGTGAGGCATGAGATTAGGGCATCGATGATCTCCCTCAGTATTCGGACGCAGGCAGGAGTACTAGAGCGAGCCCTTCATGTGAAGAGCATTCTAGTTGAGCCTTCACCAACAGCGAGACCTACAACAGGGCGACACCTAGCGGAGTCTTCTACAGTTGGAAGTAGACAGATTTCGCAGAGGACCAAGCGGACTAGGCCATCACGTGGGCGAACTAATGATACTGGTTCAGAGGTGCGGGGAACACACAGTAGAACCAGTCATTCGAGAGGCAGACAATGCTAGTCATGCGGCAAGCAGGGCCACACAGCTCGTGACTGCCCGACATGCCATACAGAGGAGCAGCAGACAGTTGAGGGACCACCCAGGAAGAAGCAGAGGTTTGACTATGGAGGACCGCAGGGAGCAGGCAGATGAGGCAGAGGAGCTGGCCAAGCAGTGGGTGGTGGGAGACACATTGAAGCTCTGCCACCACCACCACCACCACCACCAGGAGGTCCACCCCGACCACAGGGAGCTGGCGGATAGAGACATGCTCAGCTTTAGGCAGTGGAGTACTATGACCATGATTCACCTGAGATGATTCGAGGTACGATATGTGTCTACTCTACCCTTGCTGTAGTTCTTATAGACATAGGGACGAGTCATTATTTTATTGATGCTGCCCTTTTTCGGAGCTCAGAGATTCTGACGGAACTGTTGGCTCGATCCTTATGGCTGGAGACTCCTATGGGAGAAGACTCGACGATTACGCACTGGTTCTGTCAGTGTGAGCTTACTCTAGGAGGCGAGAGCTTCAGCTGGTATCTTCTTGTAGCAGCGTCGAGGCATTACGACATCATCTTGGGCATGGATTGGTTATCTAAGGTCCAAGCTCAGATCGACTATATTAGGCTCAAAGTGTGATGTGTCCACCCCGATGTGAGCATGTTCACCTTCACCAGTGACTAGGGAGCCTTTGCAGCGCTGGATGGAATCACATAGAGGATAGGACACCCGATCACTCATCAGTTGGCAAGTCTCATCCAAGGAGTAGTTGACATGAGGAGTCTGAGTTTTCTTGTTGTGGTGGAAGAGTATGCAGACGTTTTTCCTGATGACGTTCCAAGAATACCTCCTTGCAGAGAGGTAGACTTCTATATTGACCAATACCCAGGGACAACCCCGATATCTACTCCAGCATATCGGATGGCTCCCGCTGAGCTTCGAGATCTACGGTTACAACTGGAGGACTTGCAGGGCAAGAGATTTATCCATCCCAGTGTTTCACCCTGGGCTTCCCCGATTTTGTTCGCCAAGAAGGTGGACGAGAGCTTGCGACTGTGTGTCGACTACCGTCACTTGAACAAGGGGACTGTGAAGAACAAGTATCCACTTCTTAGGATTGATGACCTCTTCGATCATCTCAAGGGATCATGATGGTTCTATAAGATAGAACTCCGGCCAGGCTATTATCATCTCAGAGTTCGACATGAGGATGTGCAGAAAACAACCTTTAGGTTTCGGTATGGACACTATGAGTTCTTAGTTATGCCTTTTAGCATAACCAATGATCCAGAAGTGTTCATGAGTCTCATGAACAAAATCTCCCACCCTTACCTTGATCGATTTGTCGTAGTATTCATCGACGATATATTGATTTACTCGTCTACTGCGGAGGAGCACGCCTACTACTTTTGGGTTGTGCTGGACAAAATCCGAGAGCACCAGCTTTATGGTAAGCTCTCGAAGTGTCAGGATTGGATTTTATAGGTCCACTTCTTGGGACACATCATCTCTGAGGTGGGAGTTGTGGTGGATCTTGCGAATATCGAGGCAATGCTATCTTGGGAGACACCTAGAAGCGTGAAGGAGGTGCAGAGTTTCCTAGGTTTAGCTGGGTACTATCAGAGAATTGTGGCAGACTTCTCTAGAGTTGCAGCATCACTCTCAGCATTGACGAAGAAGGGGAAACCTTTTGTGTGGTCGGATATATGCCAGCGTAGCTTCAAGGAGCTGAGATATAGATTGTCCAATGCACCCATCTTGAGGCTACCAGAGGAGGGCGTAGGGTATGTAGTTTACTACGATGAACCAGGGACCCGAATCGGGTGTGTCCTGATGTAGGAGAGGGCAGTGATCACCTATGGATCATGATAGTTGAGGCATCATGACCAGAACTACGCTACCCCTGAACTGGAGTTAGCAACAGTGGTCTTCTCCCTGAAGATGTGGCGGTACTATCTGATGGGTGAGGGCTTTATAGTCTATTCTGACCACCAGAGTCTCATGTACATCTTCTCGCAGAAGGACCTGACCCTGAGACAGCGGCGATGGCTCGAGTTCTTCCAGGACTATGACATTGAGATAGTCTATACTCTTGGGAAGGGGAACGAAGTAGCTGATGCTCTCAATAGGAGGTCGGGCAACCAGCTACTTGGACAGGCGATGGAGCAGCTAGCAACGTTGTAGATATCCTTTATGGATAGAGATGGGGGAGCCATTCTACAGTCACTCACAGTCACTCCACCACTTATTCAGCGGGTCAGAGAGGCACAATGTGGGTATGTTGACTATGAGACGCGACGTGTACATATATCCTCACGACAGTCACCTGATGGATTCTCTGTAGGAAGAGAGAATGTCGTCCTTCTTAGAGGACGTACCATGGTACTAGTTCCATTACATGAGGATGTGCTAAGAGAGTTTCACACTTCCCCATTAGTGTTACATCCAGTAGTGGTGAAGATGTACCAGGATCTTAGATGACATCACTGGTGGCTTGGTGTGAAGAAGGATGTGTCGGAGTTTGTTTCATGATGCCTCACCTACCAGTAGGTGAAGGCAGAGCACCAGGTGCCAGCAGGCTTGGTTCAGCCCTTGGAGGACCCGAAGTGGAAGTGGGACGAGATATATATGTATATTGTGACAGGTCTTCCATGTACTTCTAGAGGACACAACTCCATCTGGGTGTTCGTAGACCGACTTACCAAGTCTTCCCACTTCATACCCATCGGAGAGCAGGGCTCAGTGGAGAGCTTGGGATGCCTCTACATTCAGGAGATCGTATGGCTTCATGGTGTGCCATCGACTAGCGTCTCAGTTCAAGTTTCTAACTTTACTTCCCGGCTTTGGAAGGGGTTGTAGGATGAGTTTGGGACGTAGCTACGCCTGAGAACAGCCTTTCACCCACAGATGGATGAAATACGAAGAGGACCATTAAGACTCTCAAGGACATGCTCCGTGAATGTGTCCTTGAATTTGGTTGCAGCTGGGAGGATCACCTACCCTTGGTGGAGTTTGCATACAACAACAACTACCACTCCACCATCGGGAAGGAAACATATGAGGCATTGTACGAACAACCTTGCAGATCACCTCTGTATTGGACAGACCCTGGGGAGTCTGCACTTGTAGGACTAGAGATGGTCCAGACCCTAATGGAGAATGATCAGATCATCTAGGAGCAGATGAGGACTGCTTAGAGCTGACAGAAGTACTATGCTGATGGGAGGTGGAGACCACTAGAGTTCGAGGATGTCGACCACGTTTTCTTACAGGTCTCTCCTCGACGTGGATTACAACGATTTGGTCAGGGAGGAAAGTTATATCCACCATTCATCAGACCATTCCAGGTTCTCAGCAGGATAGGCGAGGTGGCTTATCACTTGGCTCTTCCACCTCAGTTGCACCAGGTGCATGCTGTCTTCCATGTATCTCAGCTGAGGAGATACGTGCACAACTAGACACATATAATTGATTATGGTGAGCTAGAAATCGATGACGAGGAAACTTTTGCAGAGGTCCTGGTGGAGATTGAGGATCGACAGGATCGGGTCCTACGTGGATGGTCGATTCCTCTAGTGTGCATCAGGTGGCAGCACGGGAACCTCCAGGAGAGAACATGGGAGCGGGAGTCTCAGATGCGTTCTCAGTACCCTCATTTGTTCCCCTAGTTTGTGATATATCTTTACAGGGACATAAATCCCTAAGGTGGGAGTGATGTAAAGACCTGTAAATGTCAAGGAATATTTTCATAAATTATTTGGGATTTTATGAGTACGTAGTTTATGATGGCACCTGATTCCGAGGCCCGGTGTGCCCCGAATCAATTTCAAAATTTAGCTTAGGTACATTCAGTAAATGAACGAGTGGGTTTTTATATCTTTTAAACCGGTGCTCGGAAATGAAATCTGAGGGCGCCGATGGAACTGCAGTGCCGATAATTGCTTAATATGACCTTTCCCGAAGGTGCGTTTTCTCAGGAGGAGTTGTTAAAAATTGAGGATTAAATGTGAAGAAAATAAAGTTGTGGTACAATTTTATTTTCTTAATTTAATGGTTATATCCTACATGGGGTAGTTGTGGTGGGACCCACAATCCCCTAACTACCCATTTTAGGATATTTGTGAGGTGGAGCCCACACGAGCCCCACCCCTTCCCATTCCTTTAACTCATCTAACACCCCCCCTTAAAGTTGGTAACTCTTCTTAACATGTTTAACTCCCCCATTAAATGAGTGACTTCTCCTCTCGTCACCTTCCCCTCATTAAATTATTCCAACAAACACTTAATCAATTACTTGAATTAATTATCTGAATTTTGTAATTTGAACCCACGACATGTTTTAATAAAATAAGAAGACCTTATTTTATTGTGGGGTTAGTTTTGTTGTGTTGGGAATTGGGGAAGGGAGAGCTTCGTTTTCTTTTGAAGAACATCATCCTACCGCGAAGAACATCTCCTCTTCAAAGAAGAATGACTCAGTGAATCCGGTTTCTCCATTCCCTTCTTCCTCTGCGATAAGGGAAGATACACCGATGTGGGAGTTCTCCAATGATGCGCAATCATCTTCTTCTCCCCATTATAAAAGAGAAGATGATGTTTCCTCAGGTGAAAATCATCGACGACGGAAATGATGCTATATTTTGCGGTGCATGACAACCGCAAACTTCTTGGTGAGTTAGGGGTTATTTATGTTCATGATTAATTTAACGTTCTTTTTTAATTAATTTGGTTGATTGTTATTGTAACGCCCCGAACCCAGCTACCCAGAGTCGGTGCATTACTTCGTAACATTGGCATGATCACAAATGATCAAGTCTCGAAAGACCGATTAGTTTAGTAGCCTTGGAAACACTAGATACATTCATAAACGTTACATTACATCATAAAGTGAAAAAATACAATAACAAATTCTCCATAGTCCACACTCATATCCTCTTCTGACTATCCCTGCAGGTCATTCATAAAATACTTCTTAACATCCTGGAAAATATTAAAACATTGAAAGGGGTGATCTCAGATGCTCAGTAAGGATAACAATATTGCGGAAGATTTCATAAATAAACATTAACATTTAAGGCAATGTATAACTAAAAAAAAGATTTTTTAAACTTGAACTTCAGCATAATATGGAAAAAATAAAATTAAATAATGCCATTTACTTACTCACATGGATATTCTAATAGTCGAATAATCACATGAAATATCAAAAACCACTTTCATAATGATGGAATGCATAATGCCAGACTATCATAACCACGTAGTCAAGGCCTCGTGCCAAGACCACAAATAAGATTTTGTCAAGGCCTCGTGCCAAGACACTAGTTTGTCTCATGAGACCTACCGATGCATCGATGAGCTATAGCGGGCTCCACCCGTCACTTATTCAGTTCAATGCATTCCTCATATGAATAGGTTTAAACATATCATAAACCATAACATAATCGTATCACATAAAACATGCATACAGGAAACATAACATTTCCACATTTCAATCACAAGATATCAATACAACACATTGGTATAACAAAAACTCTTTCAAAACCATTTTCAATACCAAAATAAATGAATGTTACAACTTTGTATTTATTTTTCATTAAAAAAAGTGATGGCTTGTAGAGGAAGCCGAAACTCAAATAATGGTCATGGCGGCGGAGAAGTCATTGTCACCGCATATGTTCGGAAAGAAAAACATTCCCTTTTTGTCGTTTATCAAAATGCTTCATATAAAAAAGATTCCTTTTTAATAAACGTAAAAGTCAAAGGGGTTTATACACCGTATAAAATAAAATTGTGTATAAAACCAAATATGCCTCAATGAAAGGAGATTGAGACGAATTCCTTAAAAAGATCATTTTTAAAATAAAATAGATCAATTATGTGTATTCACTATAGGTACACATGAAGAAAGTAAAAATACAAAATAGGACATAATAATATCATGACATAATTTGAAAGTAAGAGATTAACCCAAAGAATGGATGTTGGGTTAAGAAATTCACTTACCTTGTGTCCATCTTGATTCGATCATTATTTAACCTCCTGAATAATAAACTAGAGTTAATATCGACTTTATTAAGAACCATTTTCAATTTAATTATCCTTTTTATATCACTTATTATAATGTTATGAACATTATGTAATTATTTAAGTTAATAACGGTCGTTTTGTCGATCTTTGGTACTTGAGTCAACAATAAGCTTCTTATAATTACAAGTTTTTTATGTGGTAGAATATCCATTATCTCCAGAATTATATTCATGATTTAGATGTCATATATATCATATATATCCAGTATATAATTCATTCATAATATTACGTAACATTTATAAGTAAGAAATGAAATGCACCGTTCATGGAGACGGTAAGCCGTACGTACGCATGAACGCTACTTTAATTTCTATTTAATATTTAATGGAATGAAGTTATAATTATATAAAGGTATAATATAATTCCAGTATAATATAATCTATAACACCATTTATTCCATCCTTTATACATCCCACATATGGAATTAACGATTCAAATCACTTTGAGGGGGCGGTAGTCCGCACTTCCTAAAATGAAATTATCACGTTTACCCATAATAGAAATCATAAAGTATGGCACAAATGAGAAATAATGAAGCATAAAGAAAACATAAACATAATATATATATATCATATATGAAAATAGTGTCCTCAAAATGGCCACCATTAGAGGTGTTAAAAGAATATTGAACAATCATCGTTTCGTGAGGCAGTATTTCACCACCCACAGAAACAGTATGTTCTTTAACCATTAGATGTAGGTGTGTGTAAGTGTAGCTCGAATCCTTCTTATAAAAAAATCCTAGTATATTTAGGATACTGTTGTTGTTACAAAATAAATGAATAAAAAGATTTTATGGGGTTGGTGAAGCAAAATAAAACAAAATAACATAAGAGAAGACAATACCTTAAAATCGGGTAACTCTTTTTGATTTGAGCCAAAGGCTTCCTTGGGAAGAATTCTGCACAAAGTGAGGCTTCTAGGAGTAAGAGGGGGAAGTTGGGAGAGTATTTGGGCAGAGGTTGGCCGAGTTAAATGGCTTGAAAGTGTTAATGAGGTGGTAGAGGTGGCGGCCTTTTATAAGAGGAGAGGAGGGGCACTCTTGGAAAGTAAGGAAATGTTATATTATTATACAATGCTTTTCGGATTCCAAAGGTCCCACACTTATATAATTCGAGGATAAGGTGATAATGGTTCTAAATCTACTCATCCAATAGGTTTTTGACAAGTGTAAGCCTTGTATTTTACATTATCTTTTTATTTTATATAAATCGTTAAATAATGAGGTCATCGCTGCATCATCATGATGTCATAAATAATTTAATTTATTTAATGTCTAAAAATTATAAAAAAATACTATGATGTATGAAATATTATTATCTTTCCAATTACAATTTATAGTAAAAAATATGACTTGTATAACCCCATGTAATTTTTTTTAGTAAAACATTTCATGTTTGTGTCATTTTTTTACTTTAACATTAAATAAAAGGTATTTATGTCATTTTCCAACTAAAGTGGCTCCATGGGGTCCGCAAGTTGACCCATGGATTGTATTGGTCGGACCTGGCACATCAAATGATGGTAGGACATGTTTCAAGCTCATCTCATATTATTAAAACATTATTTTTACCTTAAACTACACTAATTACCTATAATCGCGATTAAGAACATAAAAGTTACTATTCACCAAAAATTATTTTAATCTCATTGAACCACATTTTAATTCTTAATGACAACCATGTATGTCGGATTTTTGAAATTCAAAACACAGAAGTGGGAAAATTTCATTTAAACGAAAAATCAGTTTTTATAAATACCACTTAGTGGTTTCACTATTCATCAAAAATTGAAGTTTTTCAGAAAAATCCCAAAAATTCACCCTAATCTATATTTGATATTACGATTTCAAAAATGATGTCTATTTTACAAAGATCCAAACATATAAGTTGCGTTAATTAATTTTATAATTAATTCCCGTTGTCACAACAAATAGCGTGTTTTTAGGAAACAATTTATATCAAAAGATTGACAATTGTTTATGCCCAATTTCAATGTTAAATTAATTCTAATGAACACCATTGGATAATATGGTAAAAATATATTCTAATTATACTTTAAAACCACTAAATAGTATAATTTATCACAATAAATTATTAAGATTAAAAAAGTTGTTTTAAGTATTTTTCACTATTCATAAAAAACTGGAAGTTCTCAGAAAGTTACAAAAAATTCAACTTAGGATAATTTTGATATTACGAATAAAAAAATGAAGTCCATTTGGAAAAATAAAATTTATAAAATTTAAAAAAATTGGTATTACTATTCATAACGGCTACTTTGATTGGTTGTGGTGTGTGTTAGAACTCGAAGTTGCGTACAACACACACTACTGTATTATTGAAAGAGAAGCGTATCGTGGAAGCTCGAGGTGTTACATTTTCCCCTCCTTCAATAAATTTCATCCTCGCAATTTGAAATTTTTCTTTGAAAATAAATGGTTGAAAATAGAAAATACCTTTGTGGAAAACCCACATCGGAAATAAGGTTGACAAAATTTATCCTTAATAAGAGGGAATGGGAAATGAAAAAGTCACCACCCAATTATGATCTCGATTAGGAGAACATTGGTGGCAATTAGAGACATATAATTGGAGGAAAAACGTAAATTTTTGTAGGGAGTGATTGAGGTCATCAATCACAAACAAGTGTCAAATTGAGCCTCAAAGCCTTCAATCTATGTTGATTTAAAATATCATCAGTTCAACAAGACATAAGGTATTAGGATAACACATTTTTTTGTTTTAATATCCCTTTAATAAAGTTTAAGAATTAATTTATTCATATAATAAGACATAGGTATATATATATTTATGCTTGACAAGTAGAGTTTCAACCTTCAACTAATTTCTACCACAAACTCATCTTTCACTCAAAAAGATAATAGAACTCAAAAATATTCTATTTATCCTAATTGTATAAGGTTCCAAATATTAACACATACTATTTAAATTAGTAAAACTATTTTGTAAAAACCAGGGACTTCCTGTAGGCTAGTGGTAGGTAATAAAGGCATGTCGCAATATGGTTGTGGGTTCGATTCCTGCAGCTTTGTCCGACGTGACGGGTTATGCCCCACCCTGCAGGTTGTCCTTTTCCTAAAACTATAGTATTATAATATTCCAAAAATAATCATCATAAATTTTTTTTAACCTTAAACAATTCTATCCAAAGATCAACTTAATCCATTCCAACCTTTATAGTTATCCAAAATACCTCTGTCCAGAATTTCTCTAAAAGGTCTCTAAATTCCAAAATCAATTGTATCATCAGATTCCTCAATCAAGGTAAAGTTTCTCTTATTGTCACATAAAAAAATATGATTACCTTCATCAAATTAAAACCTTAATGAAATCAACAAGTACTGTACTACAATCCTTATATATATATATATCAGATTATTCTAACAACCAGAATATAATCCATGAGTCCAAAAGCACCAATACATTAATTATTCCACTTCAACTGTAGTCACAGCATAAGATTGGCCTTGATCCCTTGGCCTTTTCTGAGGTAAGTATCCCTGACTCTTAGGACATTCATTTGCATAATGCCCCATTTCGCTACAATTGTAGCATTCAACATTGATAGCCTATTTATTTCCCTTGCAATCACGCGCCTGGTGACCTTTTTCTCCACATTTATAACAAACTCCCATTCCTTTTAGTTAAGTACCAGGGTGATTCTTCCCACAATTATCACATACTGTAAAATCCTTCTTTCCCTTTTTCCCTTTATCTATCTCTTGTTCCACCGTTCTCTTCTTCTCTTGCTTTAATTTATTGTCATAGTATTTAGAGAATTCCTTTTCTGTCTTGATAGCACAGGAGACAATATCTTAATACGATGAGAAGTATTGTGATACTAAAGATCGACAGAGAAATGGTTTTAACCCATCAAAGAAACGATCAATCTTACTTCTTGGGTTACGTATATAATCTGCAGCATGCCTCGCTAACCTTGTAAAGTTAGCCTCATACATTGCGACATTCTCATCCTCCTTCTGCCTCAGACTTAGAAATTGCCTTTCCATATCTGCTCGATGGTCATGTGGAATGTATTTTTCTAAGAAAAGATCTTTGAACTCTCTCCATTCTATAATTCATACTTCTTCATCTTCCTTTGTATTTTGAATCAATGACCACCATTGATCGGCATCTCCAGTGAGGTGGTAAACTGCCATAATAACCTTCTCCCTTTCGCTACTCCACAAGGCATGGAATATTTTCTCTAAGGAGTTTATCCATTGCTCAGCTAATAATGGATTTGTACCCCCATTAAATGTTGGTGGTTTTTGCCTCATGAATCGGTCTAACATTGATCCTCCACGATGCGGATCAGGGTGCTCCATACAAGTAAGGTTATTATTCCTAACCTGAGTGTGTTGTCCCAGGATGGTAATAAGTTGATCAGCACCAGTTGTATCTCTAGATCCATAATAATTATCTTGAGCAGGAGGGAAATCCCTACACGGAGTGCATGCATTGATACGGTTTCCATTCCTTCCACTAGAATCCATTTCTAAACAATGGCATAAACTAGATTAGTTTATGAATCAAAATACATAATTCCATACTTTTAAAACACTTAACACTAATTGAACTATTTATGGATATAATCCATAATCATAATAAAAGTTATCTTTGAGGAAGTCTATACTCATAACCCTTCATAGTGGTTTGTAAAGAAAATGAGAATTATCCTAAGCATATCCCTCGAGAGTGTCGTAACCAAGAGTGCAGCAAGGCCCGTTGTCGTGCACAGTTCTTGTTCGAGTCTAGCTCAAAGCGGTGTTTTCAGTTTTTTACCCCTAGGTACATCTATGCCAGAGCCGCCACTACCTGCTCATATCCAGACAGGGATGTATTGCTCGGAAAGATCACAACATCTCTATAATAATAAAATTCTAGGAAGTTCTTCTATACTAATCCTCAAAGTCTATATTTGGGATATGTGCTCTAATCAGAGTTTATCTAAATCTAGCTTCGAAGGTTAGTACTAAACTGCCTCTGATACCAACTGTAACACTCCGAAACTAGCTACCCAGAGTCGGTGCATTACTTCGTAACATTGGCATGATCACAAAAGATCAAGTCTCGAAAGACCGATTAGTTTAGTAGCCTTGGAAACACTAGATACATTCATAAACGTTACATTACATCATAAAGTGAAAAACTACAATAAAAAAGTCTCCATAGTCCACACTCATATCCTCTTCTGACTATCCCTGCAGGTCATTCATAAAATACTTCTTCACATCCTGGAAAATATTAAAACATTGAAAGGGGTGAGCTCAGATGCTCAGTAAGGATAACAATATTGAGGAAGCTTGCATAAATAAACATTAACATTTAAGGAAATGTATAACTAAAACAAAAGCCTTTTTAAACTTGAACATCAGCATAATATAGCAAAAATAAAATTAAATAATGCCATTTACTTACTCACATGGATATTCTAATAGTCGAATAATCACATGAAATATCAAAAACCACTTTCATAATGATGGAATGAATAATGCCAGACTATCATAACCACATAGTCAAGTCCTCATGCCAAGACCAAAAATAAGATATTGTCAAGGCCTCGTGCCAAGACACTAGTTTGTCTCATGAGACCTACCGATGCATCGAGGAGCTTTAGCGGGCTCCACCTGTTACTTATTAAGTCCAATTCATTCCTCATATGAATAGGTTTAAACATATCATAAACCATAACATAATCGTATCCCATAAAACATGCATAAAGGATACATAACATTTCCACATTTCAATCACAAGATATCAATACAACACATTGATATAATAAAAACGCTTTCAAAACCATTTTCAATACCAAAATAAAAGAATGTTAAAACTTTGTATTTATTTTTCATTAAAAAAAAGTGATGGCTTGTAGAGGATGCCGAAACTCAAATAATGGTCCCGGCGGCGGAGAAGTCGTTTTCACCGCATATGTACGGAAAGAAAAACATTCTCTTTTTGTCGTTTAGCAAAATGCTTCGTATAAAAAAGATTCCTTTTGAATAAATGTAAAAGTCAAAGGGATTTATACACCGTATAAAAGAAAATTGTGTATAAAACCAAATATGCCTCAATGAAAGGAGATTGAGACGAAGTCCTTAAAAAGATTATTTTTAAAATAAAATAGATCTATTATGTGTATTCACTATAGGTACACATGAATAATGTAAAAATACAAAATAGGACATAATAATATCATGACATAATTTGAAAGTAGGAGATTAACCCAAAGAATGGAAGTTGTGTTAAGAAATTCCCTTACCTTGTGTCCAACTTGATTTGACCATTCTTTAACCTCCTGAATAATAAAATAGAGTTAATATATACTTTATTAAGAACCATTTTAAATTTAATTATCCTTTTTATATCACTTATTACAATGTTATGAACATTATGTAATTATTTAAGTTAATAACGGTCGTTTTGTCGATCTTTGGTACTTGAGTCAACAATAAACTTCTTATAATTACAAGTTGTTTATGTGGTAGAATATCCATTATCTCCAGAATTATATTCATGATTTAGATGTCATATATATCATATATATCCATTATATAATTCATTCATAATATTACGTAACATTTAGAGGTAAGAAATGAAATGCACCGTTCATGGAGACGGTAAGCCATACGTACGCATGAACGCTACCTTCATTTCTATTTCGTATTTAATGGAATGAAGTTATAATTATATAAAGGTATAATATAATTCCAGTATAATATAATGTATAGTACCATTTATTCCATCCTTTATACATCCCACACATGGCATTAACGATTCAAATCACTTTGAGGGGGCGGTAGTCCGCACTTCCTAAAATGAAATTATCGCGTTTACCCATAATGGAAATCATAAAGTATGCCACAAATGAGAAATACAGAAGCATAAGGAAAACATAAACATAATATATATATTATATATGAAAATAGTGTCATCAAAATGGCCACCATTAGAGGTGTTAAAATAATATTGAACAATCATCTTTTCGTGAGGCAGTATTTCGCCACCCACAGAAACAATATGTTCTTTAACCATTAGATGTAGGTGTGTGTGAGTGTATCTCAAATCCTTCTTATAAAAACATCCTAATATATTGAGGATACTGGAGTTGTTACAAAATAAATGAATAAAAAGAGTTTATGGGGTTGGAGAAGAAAAACAAAACAAAATAACATAAGAGAAGACATTACATTAAAATCGGGTAACTCTTTTTGATTTGAACCAAAGGCTTCCTTGGGAAGAATTCTGACCAAATGGAGGCTTCTAGGAGTAAGAGGGGGAAGTTGGGAGAGTATTTGGGTAGATGTTGGCCGAGCCAAATGGCTTGAATGTGTGAATGAGGTGGTAGGGGTGGTGGCAATTTATAAGAGGAGAGGAGGGGCACTCTTGGAAAGTAAGGAAATGTTACATAATTATACAATGCTTTTCGGATTCCAAAGGTCCCAAACATATATAATTAGAGGATAAGATGATAAGGGTTCAAAATCTACTCATACAATAGGTTTTTGACAAGTGTAAGCCTTGTATTTTACATTATCGTTTTATTTTATTTAAATCGTTAAATAATGAGGTCATTGCTGCATCATCATGATGTCATAAATAATTTAATTTATTTAATGTCTAAAAATTATAAAAAAATACTATGATGTAGGAAATATTTTTACCTTTCCAATTAATATTTATAGTCAAAAATATTACTTGTATAACCCCATGTAAAAATTGTTTTAGTAAAACATTTCATGTTTGTGTCATTTATTTTACTTTAACATTAAATAAAAGGTATTTATGTCATTTTCCAACTAAAGTGGCTCCATGGGGTCCCCAAGTTGACCCATGGATTTTCTTGGTCGGACATGGCACATCCAATGAGGGTAAGACATGTGTCAAGCTCATCTCATATTATTAAAACATTATTTTTAAATTAAACTACACTAATTACCTCTAATCGCGATTAAGAACATAAATGTTACTATTCACCAAAAAATTATTTTAATCTCATTGAACCACATTTTACTTCTTAATGACAACCATGTATGTCAGATTTTTGAAATTCAAAACACAGAAGTGGCAAAATATCATTTAAACGAAAAAATCAGTTTTTATAAATACCACTTATTGGTTTCACTATTCATCAAAAATTGAAGTTTTTCAGAAAAATCCCAAAAATTCAACCTAAGTTATATTTGATATTACGATTTCAAAAATGATGTCTATTTTTCAAAATTCCAAACATATAAGTTGCATTAATTAATTTTATAAATAATTCCCGCTGTCAAAACAAATAGCGTGTTTTTAAGAAACAATTTATATCAAAAGATTGACAATTGTTCATGCCCAATTTCAATGTTAAATTAATTCTAATGACCACCATTGGATAAAATGGTAAAAATATACTCTAATTATACTTTAAAACCAATATATAGTATAATTTATCACAGTAAATTATTTTGATTAAAAAAGTTGTTTTAAGTATTTTTCACTATTCATAAAAAAATAGAAGTTCTCAGAAAGTTACAAAAAATTCAACTTAGGATAATCTTGATATTACGAATACAAAAATGAAGTCCATTTTGAAAAATAAAATTTATAAAATTTCAAAAATTAGGTATTACTATTCATAACGGCTACTTTGATTGGTTGTGGTGTATGTTAGAACTCGAAGTTGCGTACAACACACGCTACTATATTATTGAAAGAGAAGCGTATCGTGGAAGCTATGGGTGTTACAGTTATCAACATAACGGGAGGATATCAGACCGCACAAATATGGCCGATCCTCCTCCCCTTTTATTTGTTGATCCTCGTTGAACTTTGCGGCGAAGGGAGCGTGGTGTCGTTGCACCACGCGGAAACAAAGACGGCCGTGGCCGAAGCGGTCCCCAGCGGAGGTGCATGAAACCGTCATGCCGCACCGGAAATTCAAGGGGGCCCGTGGCCGGGGCGGGCCGCGGCGGTTCTGCAAAGGGGCAGTGCCCACCCCCCCCCCCCCCCGCCCCTTCGCACCCCTCTCGGCCACGAGCCAATCGGCGGACGGCCTCCATGGTGGGCCGTAGGCCATGCCCCGCCCCAGGCTGAGCCGTTCCAGCCAGGCCGGGCCATGACCAAATGGCCCGGACCCAGACCCGCTTCTGGCCGACCCAGGGGGTATCGGGCCTGGTCAGATTGGGCCCGAACCCCCTATTCTCGGACAGATTTGTTCAAATGCCCGTAATGTGGGCTACGGACCTCCGATCGATGCACCGTCAGTTGCGTCAGGATCCTTGTATCGAGTCAGTCATTTAATTATATTACACTCAAGCTTTCGGTAATGATTGGGTATGGCCGGGTTGGTTCGAACCAGAAACCAACTGGGCTCTTGGCCCGAAAATGCTTATAACTTAACGACCGGACGTCCGAATAACGTGTCGTTGATCAAATTGATTTCCTCTTAGTGGGAAGGTTCTTTTTCCTTACTCCAATCGAGGTTTGAACACAGTTGGAGTATGGTCGGGGTGGTTTTCCCTTAAAAATCAACCTGGCCCCTAGGACGAAAAAGCCAATAACTCTCAGACCGGGTGTCTGATTGACACACAGTCTATCGCGTTGAGTTCCTTGTGACAAGACAGAACTTTTTGAAACATCATCTCTGGACTTCGTGACAGTTGATGTATCGACCCCTTGGATCGTGGAGCGGACCCTCTCGGAACAGAGCGTGCTGTGTGAGGGAACCCTAGAGCAGGCTGCGACTGCGACAACGATGGCAACTGTACTTGGATCCAATGTGGGTTTGGCAGTGAGGAGGACTGTACTTGGATCCTTGGTGGCTTCGGCAGCGATGACGACTGTACTTGGATCCTACGTGGGTTCGGCAGCGATGGTTACTATACTTGGATCATACGTGGTTCCGGCAGCAATGTCTTCTGTACTTGGATCCTACGTGGGTTCGGTATGGGAGATGATTCAGCGGCTACATCTATCATCTCCACCCCTCTTTGTGAGTAGTATACCTGTGTGAGTTGATTCTTGACTTTCAATAATTATCTTTGATTTGATTGACTTGCTATCCTGTGTGGATTTGGTTGTGCTTTCCTGTGTGGATTGGGTTGTACATTCGTGTGTGGACTGGGTTGAACACGGGCTCATGAGTTGCAGAAAAACTGGAATTGATGAGTTAGGTATATGTATGGGAATATACCTAAGTAGAGTATGTTGATACTTCATTTTTGTATCTTTCCTTTTTGGTTTATCCTTTTTGAATTCTGGGAGACCTTCGGGGGTCTCGGGGTCTCTACTAAGTATCGTATACTCACCCCTACAGAGGCTATGCCCGCACTACGTTGTGTTGGTTGCAGACGATAGACATCACTGATCATGGTTGAGGCTTGTGGAGTGGGATGGTACCCGGAGGTGGAATATCAAGAGAGACGTACACGGAGTAGACGGATGGACCCGAGGATCCGACGAGAATATATGTACCCACCCTTCAGGTGGGAATTCCGGAGGATGACTTGGTGGTTGATGTTCTACATTTCAGCTGTTGTGCTTTCTTTTATCAGTTGTACTATACTTTCAGTTGGGTTTGTATTCTAGCCCATTTACTTTCCAGCACTTATTTTTCTAGTCCGTTTACTTAGTGTTAACTTCAGCTTGCATACTCTGTGGTGATTGTTTTCTTATATAAAGGAAATTTCTTCCCTTTTATCGGGATTTACGCCTTTGGTGCTAGTCTTCATCCCCTGGCCTATTAAAGGAGGGATTGGGGTAGTCATGACATGAACCCCGAGGACGGGTTGTGACACCTAAGGGTAAGGTGTGCGATGGTGACAGACTCTTGGGGTGGCTCAGATAACATTGCTCGAGTGATAATCTCTATCAACTTCTACTATTCTCATAGACGATCTCGTTCGATCTTGACATGATGAAGCTCAGCTTGGGATTGGTCACGAGCGATGCCTAGAGACGCCACCTCTTTTACGAGCTTTGACAAATGGGCTTCGTATGGAGAAATTCTA
Source organism: Viscum album (assembly GCA_963277665.1). Taxonomy (NCBI): domain Eukaryota; kingdom Viridiplantae; phylum Streptophyta; class Magnoliopsida; order Santalales; family Viscaceae; genus Viscum; species Viscum album. The sequence continues at coordinate 1,294,826,554 of OY728130.1, read as the reverse complement.
TTGGATGATGTCATCTCTTCCTTTGTCTGAGTAAATTGAATTTGATAAAGCCCTATATTTATACTAATCAAGTGATCAATATTCAATGGCTATAAAAGCAATGGTCACAATTCTTAACATAAAACCAAAGAAGTTGACATTTTATACAAAAAGTTTCCATAAAGATACATTTAATTAGATCAAGAGGGATTTCCCTTAATGAATATTTTGGTTGTAATAGGTACCTAGGGGTTAAACCAGAGAACACCGCTTTGAGCTAGACTTGAATAGGAACTGGTGAACGACAATAGGCATTGTTGCACTCTTGGTTACATCACTCTCGTGGGATATGCTTAGGATAATTCAAATTTTATTTTCACACCATTATAAAGGATTTATAACTATATACATCGTCAATTAAAACATTTTTATGATTACGGAATATATCTAGAAACGTTTTCTATTTATGTTAGGTGTTTTACATGTTAGGAATTTTTTATTGCAGTTTATAAACAAATATATAGTATGCCATTGTTTAGAAATGGTGTATAGTAGAAGTAATGAAAATCGTATCAATGCACCTAATCCATGTTTTAATTTCCCTCTTCCTTAATATAATTATATTGGAGTTGGTGATGCAACTAGTGCTGATCATCTTCTCACCATACTAGGACTACTCACACAGGTTATGAATAATAACCTTTCATGTATGGATCACCCTGATCCACAATGTGGAGGATCATTGTTAGACTGATTCATGAGGCAACAACTACTAACATAAAATGAGACAACAAATCCATTTGTTTCTGAGCAATGGATAAGTTCCTTAATGATAATATTTCATAATATGGGGAGTAGGGAATGTGAAAAAGTTGTCATGACAGTTTATCATCTCACGTGAGATGCAGATAAATGGTGGTCATAGATTCAAAACACAAAGGAAGATGATGATGTATCAAATATAGAATGAATGGAGTTTAAAAATAATTTTTTAGAAAAATATTTTCCTCGTGACCATCGAACATATATGGAAATGATGTTTTTAAGTATGAGACCAAAGGGGGATGAGAATGTTGCAATATATGACGCTAAATTTTCAAGGTTATCAAATCATGGTGAAGATTATATATGTAACCCAATGATTAAGATTGATCAATTCTTTGATAGTGTAAAACCCATTTCTTTGTTGAGCATTACTCTCACAATCCTTCTTATCAAAAAAAGATATTGCCTCATGTTATATCAAGATAGAAAAAAAATCTCTAAGTCATACTACATTAAAGCAATGCAATAGAAGAATAGATCTGCAGAACACTCTGGAAATGGAAATAAGGGGAATAAGGGAAAAGTTTAATATCCATCCAGTAGTAAATGTGGTAGGAAACAACCTAGTAATTGTCTTAAGGGAATGGAAGTTTGTTACATGTGTGGTGAAAAAGGCCAACAAGCTCATGATTTCAAGGGGAAGAAAGAGGCTGTCAATGTTGAATGAAACAATTTTTGAGAAAAGTAGAATTATACAAATTAATGTCCTATGTTCCAAGTTATCTTTCCCCAAAAAAGGCCATGTGAGATAGGAAAATCATATAAGGTCACTACTGCTGAGGATGATGATCCGAAAGGCATGTTGGCAGGTAATTTAATGGTTTCCTCAAGTTTATACAATTCATTATTTGATTCTGGATCATCACATTATTCTATATCTTCCATGTTTTCTATAAAAAATATATATTTCCAATTTTATTTAACAAGGTAGTTGTCACAAAAAACTTGTAAGGGATGTATCATTGCAACAAGGTTTTTTTGAATTAGTTTCTATTAGGGAATATAGATGTTCTTTATCTGCTCATGTCATCATCATAACCTTGATTGAATTTGATATAATCCTTACTTTGGATTGGATTTAGGACCATGAATTGAAAATGTATGGGAAGAAGAAGGTTGTTACAATTCTTGATGATGATAATGAGTACCTTACCTTTAGAGAAGACACGTCACCACCTGATTCTTACCTAGATCCACCCCTGTAGCTCAACCAAATACAATTATTTGGTAGGAAAAGAATGAAATAACTATTGGTGAGGAAATGAATTCTCAAATAGTTGATGTACTTATTGTGCAAGAATATGTAGATTTTTCCATAGGATTTACCTGTACATTATCCAGAACAAGAAATTGAGTTTTTTATTTATTTAATTCCTATTTCAAGGACCATATTGAAGACCCCTTATAGAATGGACACTATGAAAATAGTGTAACTAAAGAAACTACCAGAGAAATTGAGTAGTAAGGAATTCACTCGCCCTAGTGTTTCTCCATGGGGAGCCCCTGTTCTTTTTGTTAAGAAGAAATATGGATCTATGAGGTTGTGCATTAACTATAAGGAGATAAATTCTATAACAGTAATGAACAAGTATCCCATCCATAACATTGATAATTTATTAAATCAACATCATGGATATCAATATTTTTCAAAGATTGACCTTCGATCTGGATATCACCAGTTTTGTGTGAAGAAGGTAGACATTCTGAAAACATCATTTCGAACCAGGTATGGGTATTATGAGTTTATTATAATGCCTTTTGGATTGAATAATGCACCCTTAGTCTTCAATGATCTAATGAATAGAGTTTTCATTTAATATCTTTATGACTTTTTAGTGGTATTTATTGATGATATATTAGTATACTCAAAAATCTATGAATATCATGAAAATAACTTGAGCATTATCCTAAAGACTCTTAGAAGAAATGAATTATATGGGATGTTTAGAAAGTGTGAATTGTAGCTTCACGAGATTTAAATTTTTGTTAATATTGTCTCTAAGGATGGAATCTTTGTTGATCCTTCTAAGATAAAGGCATTCCATGAATGGCCAACACCGACGAGTATAACTGGGCTACACAGTTTTATTGGCTTAGTAGGTTATTATCGGCGTTTTGTCCAGAATTTTCCTCAATTTGAAAACACATTAACCAAGATCGCACATAAAGGGGTAGAATTTGTTTGGATAAAAGAGTTTTAATAATGTTTCAATGAACTGAAGAGAATATTAGTCAATTCTCTTATGGTGACTCTATAATCTGGGAATGGTGGGTTTGTTATTTATAGTGACGCTTCAGTGAAAGGGATTTGTTGTGTACTTATGCAGAATGATAGAGTTTTTGACTATGCATCACAACAACTAAAGATTAATGAGAAAAACTATCCTACTCATGACCTTGAGTTAGAAGCTGCAATCTTTGCCCTGAAAATATTAAGGCAGTATCTCTATGGTGAAAAAATGTGAGATTTATACTGATCATAAGAGTTTGAAGAGTATTTTTTCATAGAAAGAAGTAAACATGAACCAATGATGATGGCTTGAACCACTCAAGGATTATGATTGCACTATAAACTATCACCCGGGGAAGGAAAATAATGTGGACGTCGATTTGAGTTGAATGGATCATGGAGTTTAGAACAAGATGAGAGTTGCAATCGATCTTATTTACAGGGATCTAGTAACGATATATATGGGAATAACCTTGGAAGGTGAAAACATCAGTACTTTTTCAAATTGTTTCCAAACCATATTTACTGGAAAGGATAAAGAGTTCATAGACTGGTGATGAGGAATTTCAAAAGAATATTAAAACTGTGAATGCTGGGAGATTGAGTGAAATCATATATGAAGATGGAATTCTGAAATTTGGAAGAGAAATTCTATTTATAACATACCTAATCTAAAAAGGTAATTTTTGTATGATGATCATAGCTCCAATTTCCCAATACACCCTGGGAGCACCAATATTTATAAATATTTGAAGGAACATTTTTGGTGGGACAACATAAAGAGGGAGATTGCTGATTTTTTGTGAAGATGTATGGTTTGTCAACAAGTGAAATCTTGAAGGAAAAAACCTAGAGGATTCATGAAACCTCTCCCTATACCTAAGTGGTAATGGGATAATATTACAATGGACATTGACATGTGGCTACCAAATACTCCTAGAAGAAATGATGCAATATGGGTCATTGTTGATCATCTTACCTAGTCAATACATTTTCATGTTATAAGAGAAGATGTACCACTTGAATTTTTTTGACAAGACTATATATTAATGATGTTTTAATACTTTAGTGTGTACCTCTATAGATTTTTTCTAATCGTGATCCCCGTTTTACATCACGATTCTAGAAAAGTGTTCAAAATCCCTGGATACTGAACATTGTTTGAGAACTTCCTACCACCCTCTAACCAATAGACAATCACAATGGACTATTCAATCCTTAGAAGACATGTTGAGATCTTCTTCACATGACTTTCAAGGTGTGTGGGATCAGTATTTACCTCTAGTTGATTTTTCCTTCAAAAATAGCATCCATTCAAGTATTGAAATGACACCATAAGAAGCGTTTTATGGAAAGAGATTTCGCACGACAACTTGTTGGGATGATGTTGGTGATAGAAAACATGTAGGTCCAGAACTTGTTGACGAAACGATGGAAAAGGTGGAGGATTTTCAAACCCTCATCAATGGTGCTCAAAATAGGCAGAAGAGAAATGATGATAACCAATGAAAGGATTTTGAATTTTAGGTATGATATAATGTTTCCTTTAAGGTATCTCAACGGTAGGGAGTTATATGATTCAGTATGATTGGTAATTTATGTTACATGCATATCAGACCTATCGAAATTCTAGAACGAATTGGGGATGTAGCTTACCATTTGGAAATTCCGCAAAGTCTCCTCAATGTTCACAATGTCTTCCACGTATCACTATTGAGGAAATACCTACCAGAACCAACGCATGTACTCAACTATGAGAAAATTGAACAGGAACCAGATCTATATTATTGTGAAGAGACTGTCAAGATTCTTGATACAAGAGAACATCTTCTGAAAAACTGGACCACTCGTCTGGTAAAAGATCTATTGAAAAACCATAAGACGGAAGAGGAAACATGTGATCCTGAGGAACATATGATGAAGAACCATCAGAATCATTTTATGCAGTAATATTCTAGAAATCTTGAGGAAAAAATTATTTTAAGGAGGGTTGAATGTAACACCCCATGCCTCCATGGTATGTTTCACTTTCAATAATACAATAACTTTTGTTGTAAGAAACATCGAGATCAATCACACTAAAACCAATTAAAATAGCCATTATGAATATTAATCCCCACTTTTTGAAATTTTATAAAATTTACCCTTAAAAATGTAATTCATTTTTGGATTCAGAAAAACGAAATTAGCCAAGGGTGAATTTGTGGTTTTTTTCTGAAAATATTCAATTTTTTATGATTAGGGAAAAACACTAAGTTATTATTAAAAACTGACATTTTATTTAAATTATTATTTATTTTATTTAAATTAATTTTATGCCAAAATAGATACTTAATAACTATTTATTTTAGATGCAATTCATTTGAGTTATTGTGTAATATGTTTAGATATATAAAAATTTAATCGAACATTTTACTGTCTTTTACCCGCCTCCAAGGATCATTTGAAAATTTGCATAAAACATAATTTTACCACTTCTATGAGTTGAATTTCAAAAAATCTGAGAGACACATTTAATATCATTATGTAAAATGTGGTTCAAAAATATGAAAATAATTTTTGGGGAATTGCATCTTTTTACTTTTATTTACCACGATAAAAAGTAAATAATGAAATTAAGGCTAAAAATAATATCATAATTATACTAATAGATGTTCTAAATCTATTGTATGAATATAATTCGACCAAAAACATACTTAGGAAGAAAATATGATCCTTTATGGTCAACATGGATTAGATTAGGAAATTTATTATTTTTTTATTTAAAGAATAGTTAAAATAGTTAAATTCAATGTTTAATAACTAATTCATTTTAAATTGGAAAGAGATATTTCTCAAAAAAAAGAGTTGATTTCATCTATGTCTGCATCCTTTTGATAGATTTTAATCTTGTTTGACATAGATTTATTATGATAAAATTCATTAATATTGTATTGATGGTTTTGAGTTATGTTTGACCATGGATGTGTTATTTTTATACCACTCATGGTTTATGGATAAAGTATTGAAATTTCGTATGATAGTTTTAATATGAATGTTTATGTTATGTTTAAAATTTTTCATATGAGGAATGCATTGGACTTAGTAAGTGATTGGTGGAGCCTTCTATAGCTCCTCGATGCATCTGTTGGTCTAATAAGAAAAACTAGTGTCTTGGCATAAGGCCTGAGAAAAATCATATTTGTAGTCTTGGAAGAAGGCCTTGACTATGTGGTTATGAATTATGGATTTATGCATTCCATCATTATGAAATGGGATATTTACATTGCATGTGATTGTTCAAATTTTAGAATATCAATGTGAATAAGTAAACAGAATTATTGAATTTTATATTTTCCAAATTATGCTGAAGTTTAAGTTTAAAAGTATTTTGTTTTAGTCTTATAAATTGCCTAAAATGTTTATTCTTATTTATGAAAGTTTCTAATATATTGTTTTCCTTACTAATCATCTGATCTCACCCCATTTTATGTTTTATTTTTCCCAAGATGTGATGAAGTATTTAATGGTTGACCTGTAGGGACAGGCTAAGTATATTAGTTTGTTCGAAGGGGAAAAAATGTTGATGATGATTCTATTTAATGATGTAATTTAATATTTATTAATGTTTCTAGTACTTCCAAGGATACTAAATTAATCGGTCTTTAGAGACATGATACCTTGTATCTTGCCAAAGTTTGGTAATAATGCACCGACTGTGGGTAACTGGGGTCGGGGCATTACAATGGCTTATCTAAGTATCTAATATATTGTCATACTGATATTATCTCTAAAATAAATTCATTATTAGTGTTTTGTCACATTTATTGTTTAGTTGATTACCCTTCCATATTTATTATATCTTATTATTTCATGATTCCAAATTTATTGAAATGATAGGTGTGATCAGTTATGTACCATTCCATATTGACAGTACTTATTGATTCAAGATAACTTCAATTTTACATATTCATTACAAATCAACTGAGCATTCTATATTTTCCCAATGAATCCAAATTTTTTGGAATGATTAATATATTAGGAGATAATATATGTGATAATTTTTTTAAAAAATAGTTTGAAATATGTGTTTTCAAATTAAATTTTGTTATCATGTTGGTATATTTTTTGAAAAACATAATAAACTATTCCTTCCTTCGGGATGTGATTAATTTTGTCTTAGGTTAATGTAATAATATAATTCCCCAAATCTATGTTACTGGTGTCAAGGTCGTTACACTACCCTATGGGTTATGCAATGATGTAACAATAATGAATACCACGCTTTTCAGAGGATATGATTTGATGAATGTTTTATGATCTTTTGAAACGAATTTTTATGTTTTTAATTATTTTATTTGTGAGAAATATGTCTCCCACCAATTCATTGAATAAATATTGGAATCTCATTAGATAAATATGAATGGAATGGGTTGTGGACCCATTTCAGTAAGAAGAATTTCCAACTACAATAGTCTTTTGAGTGATCCTTGACTACTATGATGGTTTAGGGAGCGAACACATTCTACTATGATAAACTTGAAAATATTCCTTGACAACACAGTGAATGATTTTCTCCTTTTACATGTATTCTAAAATTATATCTATTATTCCATTATTATGATCTCATCGCTAATATTCTTGGATTAATGTATGATTCATATCTTATGAACTAATTTTTTTTTTCATAAAACTATATTATGATCCTTGATAAATTGGGTATGATTTTTGAATGTTATGCTCCTGTTATTATACAATTAAGATCATGATATGTTTAGACAACCAACTATTTTATCCTTACCATATAATATGATCTCACCCTATATAATGTTTCCTTTTGCCTATGATATAACAAAATGAAATAATTATGATTTGTCTATGAATGGTTCAAGTCAGGATGACTATAGTGATAGTTCTTGTAGATCATCTATGAATCTTTTTTATGTTTCCTTGCCTCAGAGGAACTAACAATTTATGATCCTTAATGATGTGTTTGTGTAATAAAGTGATTTATTATCAAATTATATGCCTTCTCTATATATGAAAATAATTGTTTTTAGAGAACATACCATAGGATAGATATATTTGACCATTGGAATCTATAATGGGAAAATTTTAGTTAAAACCCATAGGATAAGAATAACAATAGGGGATCATACTAATTTTTTTAATGAAATATTATGTTTTATACATTAAAATAAACTTAGATATGGATAATAAATTTGAATGTGGTTCTAGGATAGATTTACATAGTGGTAAAAACTCCAAAAGGACCTCTAATATTGACTTGAGTGTTTTTAACTAAACGTTAATGGGTATTATTATGCTCTATCATAATAATCTGAAGGTAAATTCATTGGATAATATACATTTTCTATATGTAACATTAAGAACAAATTATATAGATTATAACTAAGAAAAAAAATAAGAAAACCATTATGTGTATGGCATTTGAATGTAGTTGTCTTCATTTTGAAACCCAATGTAGTTTTTTCATTACTATGTATTTTACCACTATAATAATTGCTTCTCACACTATGATTTTTTTCTTTACTCAATGGATAGTCACTGAAAGAATTGTGATAAAATTGACTAAAAAGGATCATAAAATAAATTTCTCCCCATACACCCAAATTGTATGGGAGATCAGATAAAAAGGTCATTGATATGCTCGGAAAGCACCCCCGGGCTATGAATCATGTTGGGATTCCAAATAAACAATTGAGTTCTGAATATTAATTTGAGTAGTTTTTGCGGAAATATCAAACAACATTTACTCGTAGAACTGATCTATTAGTTTTTGAGTAAATGAACAATGCTCCTGAAATGATATTTTATGGGGGCCAGTGATCGGAACCTTAAAAAATCATTCTTGATTTCTATCATTTTGAAGGAGAGGTGGATAAATGGTGGATTATTATGAAGAATATATGGAAACAATTTGAAATTGAATCTATTAAGTGAGATGAATTATAGAGAAAATATTTGAATCAGTAATTCCATAAAAAATGTATTTATGATAATATATAAGGAATTAATAGAGATAAAGAAGACTTATGATGAATCTTGTGGTACCTAGGTGTAAACATTTATAAGGCTTGTCAGGTAATATTCTGGAATTATGAGCCAATCTAAATGTATTTTTGATTTTTTATTTAGTGAATTAATACCAATTTATTGAAGGGAAATATCCATATGATACTTCAATACCTATTAATAAATAATTCAATTCTATCACAATGTGGAAATGAATAATAGAGTTTTCTATAAATCACATGTTTTTTAATATGAGAATGATGATGTTGTTCAATGAAAATAGTAATAACCATATAGATAAGTGAATGTTATTTCCTTCATGCTTGATGTGAGTTAGTAAATATGGAGGAATCTATCCAAAGTAGTCTAATAAATTGTTTATGTGTGGAGGGTAGGGTAACTTTGAGTAATAGGAAAATGTGATAGGAAAAAGCTAACTAATGATTCGAGTAGAGAGAAATATCCACATGATGTACCACCGACATTATAGTGTTTCACATGAAATGAGTAGATAAAATACATTAACTAGTTCACAAATCTGATAGATATAGATGATTATCATTTTATTCATTATTTTAATAAGTGGGATAAGGTCAATTATCATGAGGGAACTATTTATTCATATGGGTGTGGTAACAACATTGTTAAAGGTATACTTACCATCCTCTATGAAACACCTAATGTCTTATTTGAATCTATATGTATATATTTTTTGTATGTTGATAATTATTTACCAATATACAAATTAAACCCACAATATAAGAAAAATAATTAACATTGAATAGACCTGATGGTATTATTATCACATCTCACGTATATGATTTTTCTTTGACTGATTTTTGTGGGAAATTTATTCCTGCATATATTTTCATTCATCCTACAATTGAATTTTATGTTTTCATAAGTTAAGATTGGATTTATCTATATAAATTAAAAATAATTTTATATGAAGGGAATTGATGTTTGATATACAAAAAAATCCTATGATCATCTATTTGAGATACTATAAATATGATCATCAAATAGAAATAAAATCAATTGTATGGGTTTTAATTCATATTCAAAAGTTCCATTTTTCTTTGATAGTTGGGAAAAAATTTCACCTAGATGAAATGACTATTTTTCATGATTTTTTTAAATTATTTCTTGAAGTGTTTCAAATTATAAAAAAAATCAGGAAGAGGCTTTTTCAATAGATCTTTTACCTTATGCCAAACCGATTTTAAAAACTCCGTATTGAATTTCCATATTTGATTATAATAAATTAATGATGAAACTTAATACAATATTGAAACGGATTTCAAAATATAACTAGAAGATATATTGAAAAACATTTTATATTGTAATCTCAATAGTGATATAATAATTACTATGGAATAAATATAAACCATTGTTAATCGTTACTATCTAATGGTACACCAATTATTGACTATACTTACTTCATGAAATACTAGAGTGTCTCATAATTTCAAACATAATCCTTACCACTTGTACTAGAACAAATTTCCATATAAAAGTAGGGGAAATCAAAAATTAATAGAATATAATAATATAAAATATTATATTATAAGGTAAAAGCCGATTCATAAACGGTAATCATTGAAAATCCAATAATATCATTCTCAACAACCTGATACATATTAGTTTACAATGAATTTCTTGATCACGAGGCATAATGACTAATCTAGAGGGACATCCCATATAAATAAATATCATTTGTTTTAATATAATAATCCAAGATGATTTTCCATTTCATTATTTATAGACCCAAATTCCAAATCATATGACATATCTGTGGGATTCATTTGCCTCATGAATATTAGTGGTATCATCGATAACCACCCATGGATTCTAAATGAAAGAGGACTTTATTTATAATTCTAAAAGGGTTGGTCATCCAAACATTAATATATCATGAGGGTTATCCATATTCCCGAAAATGTCTTACACAATTAGGTTCGATATCTAAAGTGCACAACATACGATTGTGTCTTTTGAATGAAATGATCACATCATCAATTTAATTTAATGATATAACCTGTGTACATCTATAATAACTCCACAAATATAAACCTATCTAAGTTCTATATTGGAATCTAGAACCTATTTTGATCCATTGAGTCACATCATCGTATAGGAATCTTAAATGGGTTACTCTATATCAATGTCATCTCTTTCGTAAAAACCTATTACTCAGAGGTTTTATCACCAATTACCCTTCTGTTAATAATATAAAAACCTCATAGTATTCATAGAATAATCCAAAAATATTGTATTATTATATTATTTCATAATGTGTATCCCAGTATCCATGTTCATACTATTTTGGTCTTTCCCCCATCCAATATTCAATGTAACATGGAACATCTCACCTAGGTGATCAAATTATAACGGGGGATAAACACTTTCAACCCAATCTATTTAAGTATCCAAATGGATATAAAGAATAATATTGTGAAAACATGGACTTATTAGTATAATTATTACAATTCATCACTAATCAAAACATAAAGTTTCTGTATACACATATATGGGTACTATAAGATCATTGAATTCATTTAAATCGAACTTTTAAGGAACAAAAATCACAAAGTAAACATTTACCATTAAGACCATGGTTATATAATATAAAGGGAAAAAAGTGTGTCCAAAAGTACAACATGGCCTTTGGAAATTTAATTTTATTTATATATATTAATTTTTCAAAAGAAAATATAATTAAATTAAGATATTTTTTGAAGTTTAAATGTATAGTCCCATATAGTAGTGCGACTTTATAATAATTACCATATAATGAAATCGTTGTACCACATGGGTATTCTTGTGGGACTACTTATGTAAAATCCACTGTATTTATAGAAGAAGACTTTTTCATATCTATTAATATTTATGAATAAATTATAAATTTTACTCTAAAGGGGATTCATTCTCTGTTAGCCTACCCGACACACTACAATATGTTTCTATGAAATCATTTGTTGCACACAAGACTATGTTATTCAAAAATAATAATGAATTATTAATATTAATATATTAAATGACTATTAACTCTTATCTATTATATTTAATGGAATTAATATAAATACCTATTTTATGTTTACACATGATTTTTAATTTTTTTACATTCATCAAATAAATATTATATTCTTAAATTTACAATAAATCCAATTTTAAAAACGTAGTTTTACTTCCTTTTAATGGGGGCCAAATTATATATCAAAATATAAACATTATTTGGAATTGGGACATCATGATTTACATCGGTTAAAATTTATGTATTTTTACTATTAAATTTCAATTTCAATGAATCTAGAAAATACTATATTTTAATTCCAAAATCTATTTATGCCTACTATATTTGTATTGAAATATTATCATTTAAATTGGTTTTAATGAATATTTATATTAGGGTTATACCTTTTAATCCAATTTTTATAATTGGTTGTAATTTCACATTGAAATCTGATATAATCAAATGTCAATCTTTTAATGGGTTTTCTTTTTTAAACACACATTTTTTCATTCCGAGAATGGGATTATTTTTTAAATTTATTTTCCCCGTTTTTTGAATTGAACTTTCTATAACTAGAATATATGGTTGTGATATGTATGAAAATTTTGGTTATTAATTGTACATTTTATCAACATTTATAATGTATATTTGGTAAATAAGGTTGAAATAAATATTCTAATAAAATAAAACTATCCTAACTATTGTCCTAATCATATTTCAAGAGTAATTGCAGACCAATACAAACCTTTATATGAAAATGTTTCCTTTGGAAGCCGCTTGGTTGTTATTATGTTTTTTATAACATTTAATTTAATGTAAAGGCTAAATTATCATAAAATTGACTCTTATGAATAATTTTTTTTAATACGGGGATATATTAATGATTGTATCATATATAAATATTCATTATAATTATAAAAATATTACCTATATCATGGTATTTTATTAATAATTTTTCAATATTAAATTCCTAAATTAAATTATGACACAATGAGGATGTATTGAATAATTAATTACTGAATGATTTAAATAAATTATATTATAAAGATTAAAATTAACATAATATTACATTTTTTATTTCATCCATATATTTTATGGATGTCTATTACATTTTAGGCTTGTGTTAGTGTATTTTTACTGGGATTCAAGTAGCTATTAATTTTTTAAAAAGTAGTCAAGTATGAATATTTTCAAAATAGACCTAATTTATAACTTAAAATATAAAATAGTATATTAAAGGTTATCAAATTCATAAAAATATAAAAATTTACCAAATTGATTGGATATGTCCTATTATGTCAGAAATGTCATTTTTTTGTTGATTTTTTGACCAATTGTAGTAATTACATTAACATATAAATTGAAAATAAAATGATATCACAGAAAAATTAAAAAGTGTAAAATCATGGTTCAACCAAAAATAAAAGCATTGAAAAAATTCAAAACATGTCTAATTTTAATTATATTATGGTTATCTGACCCATAATCAACTCATATTTTAAATAATTGTGTTTTTAACTATTAGGAACTGAAATTGAATTTTTATTAATTTATTATTTTAAGAGTTTCCAAGAGAACGCCTCCCCTCTCATATAAATGGTACACACTCCTGTCTAATACACAAAAATTAAAATCATTTTGATTCATCCAAGATATAACCCAACCACTGCCTCAAATTTCTCCCCATGTTCTTGAGGCCTTAGAGTGGCTAGAAAACCATTCTTATAGGTGTTATGGTGTTCCTCAAAGGCAATCCACCAAAGAAGAGATTTCATTTTGTTTAAGTATTTCTATATTATGGATTCTTCAAAATCATACAAATATCCTAAAACCATAATGAAGTATAAAATAAAATATCCTATGTATACTGAGATGTTATTATATAGATATCATTACCTAAATCCATCACCCCATCCATTAAATTAGACTGAAATTAATTGATCGTGCATACGTGTGAACTATCACCTAGACAAACCGATGTAATTCATTTACCATAACCAATTATAAAGACTGCTTATAATGATGAAATCAATGTCTATATATTAGAGTCATGAAATATTTTTCATTTTAAAATAATAACATTTCACTTATGTTTTTACATTCCAGGCAAACAAAATTTTATAACATCATTCGTACGTACTTGTGAACTATCACTTCCACAAAGTGATGTGATTCATTTTTATTCACCACACAACATGTATTATATATATAAGTATTTTTAAATTTTTAATTTTACGTTAATAATATTTTGATCATTGTGGAACCTAAACTAAAAATTTCATAATTTCAATAACGATCAACGGAAATTGGAAACGTTGCTCATGGGTAAATACGACCTATCATCTCCATGATTATAATGTTGTTAAATATTCATACCCTAACTGATTAGTTTTAATTATATTTTTCAATTGAATTACTAAAGTGATTATTTTGTCATTAATATTATTCTTGAGATTATATAATTATGACTCATGGACTATCGACATAAATCAATCTTTATTTTTGTCTCAAATATCGAATTCCGATATAACATTTGATATAAACATAAAAAATTATATAATTTATATAACATTGTAATAAGTGATTTAAAAAGAATAATAAACATGAAAAATTTTCTACATATAGTTGAAATTATCATATGCTTATTATTGAGGTATATAATGTTTCAAATGATGAGTTTGACTCAATGTAAGAGATTTCATCTCAATCTTCTTTCATTGAGGCATTTCATGAAAATATTCATATTTCTTTTTTTATATTGAGTATATAAAGACACTGTGACATTTCGTATCCATATATCATCTAAAATAATGTAATTATTTATTTTGGGAAATGTATTCACCCATTTTTTTATTATTTAAATGTTGATCGAGTTATGGGACATTTAGAATGCTTAAATATTTATTTATAAATTCTTTTTCTAAATGATATTAATTTACATAATTTTTTACATGGATACAAAATGATTATATATGAAATTTTGTGTCTATAATTAATTTCATTCAATGTTTTCAAAATGTAACTTTTCGATAAAAATAATTATAATTTCTTTTCAAAATAAAAAAAAAGAATTTTTTTTAACGTATAGGGCATCAAAAAATTATTTGTCGTAATAACTGTTCTTTGATATTTGGATTCCTCTATAATTATTAATTTCTTTTAAAACGAAAAAAATTCCTTATTTTGGTATCTTGGTATTAAAAATTTGGTTTGTAAATAAGAATGATTTTTTATATGAAAATGTTTTTCATGTGGGATTAGAAAAGTTTTTGAAAAGTGTTCTATGATAAACGTATTTTTTAAATTATAATTGAGAAATATATTAAATGAGTGAGCCTGATATAGCTTATACGAAATTTTGAGCCCATTTATAGATCATGGGTGATCCCAACACAGCTTATATGAATACTGGAGCAACAATATAGCTCATAGGTGATCTCGTAATAGCTTATATAAATGGTTGAGCCAAATTATAGCCCACATGTGCATCTGATATAGCTTATATGAATAGTAGTAACTATTATTGATCTACAATTTGGATGTATGACCTATGCTTAATCAAATTTAATGAGGTTTGAAAGGGTTTTATGTATATTCAGCTCTATGTCTCCATAATGAGTTTTAACTTGTTTTCTCGGTTTTAATGTTTTTATTTACAGATTAAGAATGAGTTTTATTCATATGAAAAATGTTTCATTTCAATTTCTCAAAAATTGTTAAATTTATTACCATGTTTAAAATAAAATAATGGTTTCTTTATATTTGTGTCCCTTATTGAGAATATTGGCACATATCATGTTCTAAAAATAAATTCATAGGTATGATGATTAGTAATGACAAGGAAGATTCCATGATGAAAGTATGGATAATTTTTCTTGAAAAAAACAATGATTTATTTTAAAACGGTATCCTTTGGTGAAAAATCGACACTGTGTATATGTGTCCACTTATAATGTCTGAGTTTACTATGAAATAGTGTGGCATAATTCACAAAAAATCTAAACATAAAATATCCTTGAATGTGAATTGTACTTCAAAAGCACTAGAATAAGAAACGATTATGGCACATCCTTATATTTGGTATCAAATGATGGCTTAGACCTCTTTGGAGATTACAATTTCTTCTTAAATGACAAGAATGTCATATGATTTTATAATTTTAAGGCATATCATAAGATAAATTACAATGAAATGCATTTTGAGTATTATCTTATGAAATTTATAATTTATAAATATTATTTTAGTTAAAATTCATTTTTAGGTAACTATTGGAAATTACTTTTTATTGTTAAAAATTTAAGGTATAGAATAACAACTGAGGTTAAAACCTATTTTAGTTACTTTTTAGGATTTTATATCATTTTGGTAATATATTAAGAACTATATTTATTTAAAAAAATATAAAAACCAAAGACTGTGTGACAACCCATTTCATCGAACAAGGATGCGAGGATCGAACACACAATCGAAGTTTGAAAGGGATTTATCACCAACCATTACCATGCATGAATTCAAATGTTAGTATGAATTTTAATTTTAGTTAAAAATATTTATGGAAGAATAATTTGATTATTTTGGAAAATTTGTTTTAATTAATGGATATCCTTGTTATTGGAAGTTGATTAATTGATAAATGTTATTTTTAATGATGTTCAATATTTTATAAAATTTATATGATTTAGGTGAATAGAATACTGTGGGATTTTAATTGAGGAGTAACGGGTAATTAATATTTTGTAAGAAGATATGATTTCTATTGTGGACTTATTGTAATTATGTTTATTTCGGGAAATGATTAACCTATCATAGATAACATGTGATTATGTTAGCTTCTTGTTGAAATAAGACATTATGTGTGGTGGATGTTTTTTTTGAGATAAATATTTATATTTATCCAAATAGGCTTTGTGATCAAGTACATCTGAATTTTGGGTTTCAAACTTCATTTTTGTTGTTTTAACTAATTTTGAGGATAGTTATTTACTGAATGGTCTCTATTGAGCATTGATTATTACTATTGAATGATGGAGATTTAAAGTAGTTATTAATAATAAAATAGTTTATTGTTTTTGTGGATAAACTAATTGTAAAATTTATAAAGACATAATAAATATATAGTTCATATTTTTTGGATTATTTGATACTATAGAAGTTAATTCTAGTGCTTTAGGAGTGACAAATTCATCTTGAATATTCATCATTTGGAGGAAAAACTGAATTTGTGGTGGAATTTTATTAATGGATGAAACACTATATATAATGTAAGTATATATACTCATTATATTAGTACATAAAGTAATATAATTATTCAACTCTATTAAATGGTTGTTTAAGAAATAATGTTATATGCTTACATTTATCAGCAGACTTTTACCCATCACATGTTTATATTGTTGTGATAGTTAACATTAAATGACAAGGTTCTCTATCACTCTATATTGATCTATGAGAGTTATTTTTTCTTCCTTATCCAGGTTTTCTTACATGTAACCTCATGTGACATTTTTAATTCAATTTTATTGACTCTTTTTCTGATGTGGTATTTCAATCAACTTACTGTGCCCAATTTTAAAATTACAAGGACACAATTTCCATAAAGGGGGAAGGATAGAACATCCCATGTAATTTTATAATATGACTTTTTAATATCTATTAGTATATTATATAAGATATTAATTTTAACAAGACTAGGAGGCTTTGTCTAATAGCATACCCAACATGCAACCACATGTTTCTCCAAAATCATACGTTGCACACAAGTTTCTGTTATACTGAAAAATTATACAATATTAATATTATTATTTAAAACACAGTTAATGCATAGATATTTTATTGAAAGGAATGAAGATAACTAACTATATTATGTTTACACATGTTTTTTAAATTTTTATACAGTAATTAAAAAAAATTTAGGGGCTTTATATGAGAATTAACCAAATTGTATGCAGAAAATATTTTTAAAGGATTGTTTTACCGCTTTGGATGGAGAATCATTTTAAAATCTAATTTCTATCACTATTATATATTCTATTTGACAAAATAATCTTCTTATTTGTATGAATAATATTAAAATTACCTTTCGATGATATTTTGGTAGTTTTCAGATATAATACATATTTAAATGATTGATGAAAAATACTACATTTTAATTCGAAACTACCATTTAATCTAATTTATTTGAGTTGATATATTATCAATTTAATTGGTTTTAAAGAATATTTAGAATATGTTTTTAACATTGTAACCAATTTTTTCATTGAAAGTTATTTAACATTGAATCATGATATAAACACAAGTCTATATTTTGATGGTTTTAAGTTTTTAATAACCCAATTATCATTATGAGAAGATGAATAATTTTTTAATTTAATTTTTACACTTTTTTGAATTTAATATTCAAAAACTAACATAATTTTTTGTAAATATATTAATTTTTTTGTTAAATTAGTTTAAAATAAATTTTGGTGAATATTAAATTTCGTATTTTTTAATACTTTGAAAGTATAAATTAGTTAAATAAGGGTAAATAATATTACAATAATTTTAAAATACACTAACTCTTTTTATAATCTCATTAGATGAGTTATGGCTGACTAAGTGAAACCATGAGATGATAATTTGGCCTTTGGAAGCCACTTTGGAGTGATTATGAAATTTAAAATTTAAAATTATTGTAAATATTTTTTTTAATTTACATGGCTCTTATTAATAAATAAATTTTAATATGGGGTTATATAAGTCATAATTTCGATTGTAAATAGTTATTATAATGCTAAAAATATTATTAACATCATGGTATTTTATTTATAAGTTATATATATATGTATCAAATAATAATATTTAATTATGATACAATGTTGATGTGGTGATTGAAATATTAATTAATGAATCAAATAAATGATATTATGAAGATTAAAATAAATATTTTATTCCATCCATGAATATTCTGGATGATTATGACATGTTATGATTGAGAAAATGAATTTTTTTCGAAATAATCATGTTGTTATGATTTTTTAAAATCCAATTAAGAAATTGTTTGGATAAGTTCTATTATGGTATAAATTACATTTTTGTAGGTAGTTTTACTTGTTAAGGTAATTACACTAACAGAAAAAGTGTAAATAACATGATACCAATATATGATTAATAAAGGAAAAAACAAGGGTAAAAAATGATAAGGATTAAAAAATATTCAACTTGTGTCTAATTTTAATTGGATTATTTGTGTTCATATAGAAATAATTATATCATAGGAAGAAATTATTTTGGTACTTTTTGGAACTGAAATTGAAATGGTATTAATTTAATATTTTATGAGTTTCCACAGGTGCCCATCCCCTCTCATATAAAAATCCACATACTATTCTCTATTTCTCACACTTCCAATGCTTTTTTATTCATTCAATATAACCCAAACCTCTTAATAGAATCCTTGCCAATGTTATTGAGCCCTTATAGAAGGATGAAAAACCATCTTATATTTTTTATGGTCTTCTTCTATGTTGATCAACTGAAGTAGATGTATCATTTTCTTTATGTTTTTCTATTTTATTTATTCTTCTACATCATTAAAATATTACCCATCCCTAGTTAAATAATAACTATTTTTCCTCAATATACTAAGATGTTATTATGATAATAAAATCACCTAAATCCACCACCAAATCAATTGATAGGTTACAGAATTAATCATTTGTGCGTACGTGTGAATTAACACCTCCCATAACCGATATAATTCTTTTTCCACAACCAATTTTCATGACTGGTTATAATTATGAAAGAACGGTATATATAAATCACTAATGACATATTTATCTAATTAAAATAATAATATTTAATGTATGTACTTACCTTAAGTGAATATAAAAATGATAACATCGTTCGTGTGTACATTGAACTATCACCTCCACCAAGTGATTGATTCATTTTTATTCACCACATCACTTGTGTGATATTGTTTCCCTCGGAATCCAGGGATGACTGCCTTGATGGGAGGTTCAAACATTCTGATCGGTTTCTAACGGGTTTGTTCGTAGAAACGGAAACATCCAATGAATCCACATCGATTTGGACATACTTTCCAAAGGTAGGTGCTCATTAGTTTGTGGATTAATGAGGCTTAGAAAATTTCATTGGTCGAGAGGATGGTAGGTCAGACTCATCACACCTTTTTTAGGGGAATTATTGTCTACTCTGGGACTCTCCTTATAGATTTAAGTTATGTTCGTGAATCCTTATTACCTTAGCAAGTAAAAAATGATCTTTCCATCAGATCTAACAATCAATGATTAAATATGTAGGAAATTTAGAGAATCTTTTTTATGTATTCGAGGTTCTTCATCGATAGAGAATCATCTGTATTGGTTAGAGATTCTTGGTTAATGGTACCCTTCGACACATTTATACAGAAGTCTCTTAGTCATTATGATGACCATGCTCGTTTTAAATCCACTCAGTGGGGCACTTGAAGTTTATTTTCATTCAGAAGGACATGGATTATTTTAGAGTTGGGATCGAACCCATAGACGGGCTACTTACATATCCTTTGTTTAGAAATGTAATCAGAACCCACGTAGTTCGAGTAAGGGAGTATGATGTTTATGATTGACGACTCAAGGAAGGATGTCACAATTACTTTTACACTCTGAGCTCACGTGAGTCATGCTCGGTGTGAGAAACAACAGGTATTGGTAAAAATTAGACAATTTTACCATGAAATATGCAATCATAAAAAATAATGTGGGGCTTATGTATGTATGACTGCCCAGATAAATGATGGTTAGGATTTACTTTAGGGAAGAAATCCAGGAATAGGGTCCATAAAGGTATATGTGCTTCATGGAGATTTTCAAAACTCTAACTTGGGGATTACTCCTGAAAAGGAGGCCCAAATTAGGAGAAGAATTATGATTGGGTTTTACTCCTAAAAAGGAATCCCAGATAAAAGGTAAAATAGGACTGGTTAATAGAAATTAAGACTAGGTCATACTCCTAAGGAGGATGCCTAGATTTGAGACTGGGGCTTACTCCTAAAAAGGAGGCCCAGGATAAGGGAATTAAGGCTTCGGGCTTACTCATGAGGAGGATGCCCAAATTAGGGGACTGGGGCTGATTCCTGAAGAGGATGCCCATATTTGAGATTGGAGATTACTCCTGAAAAGGAGGCCCAGGTTAAGGGATCTGGGGCTTACTCTTAAATAGGATTCCTATATTTGAGACTGGGTCTTACTCTTGAAAAGGAATCCTATAACAAAGGTAAATTAGGACTAGTTATGAGAAATTAAGACTGGGGATTACTCCTAAGGAGGATGCCTAGATTTGATACTGGGGCTTACTCCTCGAGTAAGGGAGAATTAATTTTATGATTGATGGCTCAAAGAAGGATGTCACAATTACCTTTACACTCTATGCTCACGTGAGTCATGCTCGGTGTGAGAAACAAGAAGTATTGGTAAAAATTAGACAATTGTGCCATGAAAGATGAAATCATAAGAAATAATGTGAGGCTTATGTATGTATGACTACCCAGATAAATGAAGGTTAAGATTTACTTTAGGGAAGAAATCCACGAACAGGGTCCATAATGGTATATGTGCTTCATGGAGATTTTGAATACTCTAACTTGGGATTAATGAGGATTAGGAATTTGTATTGGTCGAGAGGATGGGAGGTCGGACTCATCACACCTTTTTGAGGGGAATTATTTTCTACTCCGGGACTCTCTTTATAGATTTATGTTAAGATACTGGATCCTTATTACATTACCAAGTAAAAAATGATCTTTCCTTCAGATCTAACAATCAATGATTAAATATGTAGGAAATTTAGAGAATCTTTTGTATGTATTCGAGGTACTTCATCGATCGAGAATCATCTGTATCTGTTAGAGATTCTTGGTCAATGTTACCCTTCGATACATTTATACAGAAGTATCTTGGTCATTATGATGACCTTGCTGGTTTTAAAGCCACTCAGTGGGGCACTTGAAGTTTATTGTCATTCAGAAGAACATGAATTATTTTAGAGTTGGGATTGACCGTATACGGGCTACCTACATATCCTTTGTTTATAAAAGGAATCAGAACCCACATAGTTCGAGTAAGGGAGAATTATTTATATGATTGATGTCTCAAAGAAGGATGTCACAATTACTTTTACACTCTATGCTCACGTGAGTCATGCTCGGTGTGAGAAACAAGAGGTATTGGTAAAAATTAGACAATTATGCCATGAAAGATGAAATCATAAGAAATAATGTGAGGCTTATGTATGTATTACTGCCCAGATAAATGAAGGTTAAGATTTACATTAGGGAAGAAATCCAAGAACAGGGTCCATAATGGTATATGTGCTTCATGGAGATTTTGAATACTCTAACTTGGGGATTGCTCCATAAAAGGAGGCCCAAATTAGGAGAAGGCTTATGATTGGGTTTTACTCCTAAAAAAGAATCCTAGATCAAAGGTAAATTAGGACTGGTTAAGATAAATTAAGACTGGGGATTACTCTTAAGGAGGATGCATAGATTTGAGACTGGGGATTACTTCTGAAAGGGAGGCCCAGGTTAAGGTAATTAAGGTTTGGGGCTTACTCCTGAGGAGGATTCCCAAATTAGGGGACTGGGGCTGATTCCTGAAGAGGATGCCCATATTTGAGACTGGGGATTACTCCTGAAATGGAGGCCCACGTTAATGGATCTGGGGATTACTCCTAAATAGGATGCCCATATTCGAGACTGGGGCTTAATCCTGAAAAGGAGGCCCTGGTTAAGGGATCTGGGGATTAATCTTAAATAGGATTCCCATATTTGAGACTGTGGCTTACTCCTGAAAAGGAGGCCCAGGTTAGGGGATATGGGGCTTACTCCTAAGAGGATGCCCATATTTGAGAACGGGGCTTACTCCTGAAAAGGTGGCATATGTTAAGGATTCTATCATCTTAAAGGATGAGGTTGAATGAATGAAATATCAATCTTTAGTGACATAAATATGTGTAAATCACTAGGTTTTGAGAGATATTCCACATAATTCCTTTCAGATAAGGAATTCAAATCAAGAAATCATGCCATAAATGGATTTGGAGAGTGTCTTGATGACTGAATCATGAATAAGAAACGTGTAATGGCTTAATAGGGGTGAAATTGGAAAGAAAGGCACCCAACAAATCAGGGGCACGCAAGTCCTAGTAGGCACGCAGGTACTGCGTGGGCACACAAGTTTTGGTCGCGCATGAATACGCCTACACGACACATGATGTACTTGCGCGACGGATAACCAGTAGGGTAATACTTGAGTGAATCTTCATTAAAGCCTTTATAATCCTCTTGAGGTTCTTCTAGAAGATGGGCGCGCAAGATCTATTGAAGGATTAAGGCGGTGCGCAAGTGTGGCCCTTTTCCCTTAAGGGATAGCCACTCAGGCGAGCAAGTGTTGTTGAGTTTCAACACTTAGGCCTTCCTCCCCCTTTTTAGATCTTCCGTTCTAGGTAATAAATTACCTTATAAGTGTTTCAGAAGCTTTGAGAAGAGACTAGGGCGTCTGGAGCTCAAATCTGAGTTTCTGGAAAAAATCCTCCACCAATGGGGGGCCCACAGGGTCTATTTATAGGTAGGAGAAGACCCCCGGCAGTTACCGCATAGGTCACACAAGTCACTTGCGCGACCATAATGCGTCGCGCAAGTGGAATTTTGCGACTATGGGGAAACTTGAGAGAATTATGGGAAATATTCTCCTTGTTCATCCCTTTGTCGATTTTTGACATTTTCTTTAAAGGATAAATCAATTTGGACTAAGGTATTTCCCTTTTTCAGTCGTTAGACTCTATGATGGAAAGGAGAGTCAAGAAAAGTCCCCCTCAGAGTTGGATCCAAAAGAAATGAGGATTTGACTACGAGGAAATCGAAGAGATCCAAAGGAAAGGTGGCGCGCAAGTATTGATGGCGCAGAGGGCGGCGCGCAAGTGCGCATCGCGCAGGGATACAACCCTTGATCGTGCAGGGTACGGCGCACAGGGTCCCGGCTGCGTCTATAAATAGAGGGCCTCACTTCCGTACAAGCATCCAGATTTTTGGACTTCATACCTTCGAACACTCGTCGCGCAGGTCACCTTAGTCGCGCAGGTTGCTCTGTTTTCCGGTGTTTTCCTTGATGTCGCGCTACTGTATAGGTATTTGTACTTGCACAGTTTATACTTGTGCGTCAAAAACTAGCGTGACACACGAACACTTGCGCGTCAAGTTTAGACTTGCGCACCATAATGCCTTAGCCATTTTTTTCGAATTCTTTCACAAATTTTATGAAAAATAAACCCATTTAAGAGTTAGTTTATTCAACTTTTGTGCAGATTCAATGGCTCACAAGGGAATTAAAACAGATGATGAACTGGCTAGCAAGCGGATTGATGATATGATGAACATCATTTTCCATAATTACGATGATATCTGCGACAACACCCTCCCAGATTTGGCTATGTACTTGAAGAAATATCATCTTAATTTCCCACAAAGAATCTACCTACCTCTATATGGTCATAGTCATCTACAGGGAGTCAATGTTTTAGATGCAAAAAACTATACACCTGAAATGCAGTTGCACTGCTACTCTTTCATTTCGGTCATGTTGTGCATTAAATGAAAAAACAATGGTGTGAACTTTCAAATTCTTCCTCCATGTCATTTCCTTGCAGATATGAAAATGGAAAACCTATGGGCTGAAATGTTTTCCATTGCTGGTTGGTGGATAGAAGAAAAACATGGTATTAGGGCAATATCTGAAAAGAGTACTCTCTCAAAATGGCTCTTTACTTCCAATGCTCCATTCTCAAATCCATGTATACATCTTCCAAGTCTCTTGGACAGAAACAGATTCACAGTTTGATCAACATAAAATTTTCTCAAACCGCACTCAAGAACACCCTTTTACAATTGTTCCAAGAAGAGCTTGTATCACTGCATCTCTTATTGTATCCAGTTGAATGAATGAATTCCAGGTGGTTCTTGATGAAGCTCGGGATGTGGTTCATCAATTGAAGACTTATGTTGAAATCCTCTTTTAATTCTTGAAAAAGAGAAGAGACTCTAGTCTGTGGATGTCCTTCTAACTCTTGTGCATCAATGAAAAACACTTTCATCTTCAATCATTTGTAGCTGCATTCTCTTTTTCTATATGCTTTAGAATTTACCTGAGCCAGTGGGCCTAGTAAGAATAGTTTTATTTTTACTAGGATTAATGTAAATAACCCTACAAACTTCAAACCTTTTAATTGCTCAATGTTACCTAAATCAAACTAAATGTATGTTTAGTGAGCTGGAACTTGACTTTTATTTAGAGTTCCTTTGTCTTTTGTGGGCAGTTTAAAGTCGTGGACATCAGACATAAAAAGGCTAATGTTTAAGGTCAAAAATAGGTTTAACCGAAATGGATTAGAATTGACTCAATTCCTTGACAACTCATCTGAAAACATAGCACCATACTCAAGTATGAGGGAAAATATGTAAGCTATGACTTAAGAATATTTGAATCTGAGGAATGATATGAAAAAGAGCTAAAAGGAATTAGAAGAAGTAGTTTCCAAGAATGAAGTTACCATTATTAAACAAACCTGTTAGGGGGTTGAATTATGCAGGTCCACCTAAGGGAATTGGCTGCATAGTTAAATAAAATATTATCTTTTGGCTAACAAGTCTCTTATGTAGATTGTTTATGCAAGGCCACCTATGGGCATGTGCTGCATAGTCAGGCAAAGAAACTCCCAGAAATTTAATTTCCTAGTGCTAAAAGCCCGTGAAAGTTTATGGAGATTCAAATCTTCCAAAGTATAGAGTTTCCTGTATAGAAAGAGGTACTTGAAATATACAGAAAATATTTCAAAACAAAATTATCGAAGAACTGGATGAATATCACTCCTACAAAGTTCTGACCCAAATGTAGGGAAGGAGAATATAAACCATAGACTTGAATACTTTTAGATCATGAAAATGGATATGGGACATATATGTTAAGGATGGCTATTTTTGTGGATCCCTATATACTTTCATTTAAGACAAATAATGACAAAAGAGGCATTCTTCCCAAGAATGAAGTTACCAATATCCGACAAACCTGTTAGAGGGTTGAATTATGCAGGGCCACCTAAGGGCATTGGCTGCATAGTCAAATAATAGTATCTTTTGGCTAACAAGTCTGTTATGTAGACTGTTTATGCAAGGCTACCTATGGGCACGTGCTGCATAGTCATGAAAAAATAACTCTCATAATTTTGACATTTTTGTGACTAGAAGTCATGAAAAGGGTTATGAGGATCTGAAACTATTTAAGGTTAGGATTATGAGACATAAAGATGGATATTGTTCAATGTATACAGAGATACACAGATCAATGCTAACCATAATCATGTTGTGGCTGGGTCCTGAATTGAAATGTTGGACTTCACTACATATCCCATAAGGATGAGAATCAAGCCATACGTAGTTCTTAAACTACAGTTTAACGTCATGTGGGACAAAAGTATTAGAGATCTTAGTTTAGTGTCATAGATCTTGGACCATTGTAAGAAATACACTGTGTGTGTTTTCATGGGGACTTTTCAACCAAGGGACTGAAAGTGGAATTTGGGGTTAGGCCCAAAGAATTGGGGCTGGATTCGAGGGACACTCGAATGTTCCTACGTATCCCATAAGTATGGGAATCAAGTCCACGTAGCTCTAGAAATACCCTTTGTACAAATTTGGTTCGTACATATGATGGGTGAAAGGGGACTTTAGTAAAATGATAGTTTAACCCAAGATAAAAGGTTTGGGCATTGCCATGTATGCATGTAGTATTTGAAATGAAACATGATTGAAAAATCAATGTAAACAATGGCCCCCTCTCAAGAGAGGGTATCAATGAATATTGTAGTTTATTTTCATACTGGACGAAAGTGTTGTGTAGTTTAACGTCGTATAACAAGGAAGGATGTGAACCAATGTAAAGATATTGATTCCAGGGGTGGTTTCATGAATCAACATCGTATGAGATGGAGGTGAACTGATGTGAAGAGATTGGTTTTGGGCTTGAACATTGGGAGGTTATCTACATACCTAGCCTATAAGGCAAGGATCAAAGCCCATGTAGTTCAATTAAAGAATGAATTAATGATCATGTTGTTCTTGGGGACAATGACCTAAAAAAATGTTGTTGGGACTTACACATGGTTAGCTTCCAAAAGAGAGTGTTATGGTTGAGGTTTTCCCTAAGATCACGTGAGACATACTCGGTCTGATAAAGAAGAGGTAGCAACAACCTTAACAATACACAGTTTAATGTCATGTAGGACGTATGAAGGGACTATGCAGTTTAAAGTCTTACAGTTAGGACTATTGGTGGTGCACAGTTTAGTGTCATGTAGTAGGGACAAAGTACAATTTAATGTCATGTAGGATGTATCACGGACCTTCTGTACAGTTTAGCGTCATGTAGTTAGGACGATGGGGACAATAGAGTTTAACGTCATGTTGGACGAAAGGGGGACTGTGCAGTTTAATGTCATGCAGTGAGGACAAAAGAGTACACCATTTATCGTCATATTGGACGCATTGGGGATTTTTTCCACAGTTTAGCGTCATATTGGACGAAAGTGAGAATAGTTTAAGGTTATATGCATGGACCGTGGATAGTGCAGTTTAATATCATGCTGGACAAAGGTGTAGTTTAATGTCATATAGGACCTTTGATGATTATGTAGTTTAACCTCTTTCCGGACGTAAGGGACTTTTATACAGTTTAGCGTCATGTTGTTAGGACGTCACAGTTTAACGTCTTGCTAGATGTAAGGGACTTAAAATCAGTTTAGAGTCATATTAATATACCATTGATGATGCATTTTAAGGTCACACTGGACCTAG
Organism: Viscum album; assembly: GCA_963277665.1. Lineage (NCBI taxonomy): Eukaryota > Viridiplantae > Streptophyta > Magnoliopsida > Santalales > Viscaceae > Viscum > Viscum album. The sequence continues at coordinate 1,294,798,606 of OY728130.1, read as the reverse complement.
TTGCAGTTTAAGGTCATATTAGACCATTTAGGGAACTTTTTCACAGTTTATCGTCGTGTGGGATGAAGTTGCAGTTTAAGGTCATACTGGACCATTTAGGGAACTTTTTCACATTTTAACGTCGCGTGGGACAAAGATGTAGTTTAAGGTCATACTGGACCATTGCTGTATAGCAAGGAAGAACTGGTGCCACACAGTTTAGTGTCATGTTGCAGGGACAAAAGTATTACCTTTGCAGCTTACACAAAATAATTCTTCAAAAATATGGCATTGGTTGGAGTAGTGATGAGTTCTCCATCCATTGAGATTAATGAATAAGATCCACTGGAATAGAACCTATGTATTGAATAAGGTCCTTCCCATTTTGGTCCATGTTTTGGAGGTTTCTTTCTTGGTATCATTGGAGTTCTGAGAACTAATACCAATTCTCCCTGAGTGAATTAACGAAGGCGAACTTTTTTTTTGTTAAAAGATCGTGCTATTCGATTCTGATAGACTTCCAAGTGGTGCAAAGTGCACAATATTTTCTCATCAAACCGTTCCAATTCATTCAATCGCTTTTTAGATTTCTCATCTGTAGATGACTGATCGCAAATGGCTACTCTGAGCGAGGGTAATTGAAATTTAATTGGCAAGACTTCTTCCGTTCCATATACCAATTAATATGGAGTTGATCGTGTTGCAGTGCAGGTGGTAATCTGATAAGCCCATAATGTGTGAAAGATTTTATCCAGACATGACTTCTTATCTTTATCCACCATCTATTGCAGTATATTTGAAAGAGTCTTGTTGAAGGCTTCTATCTGGCCATTGGCCGCTGCATGATACCGAGATGAATGGTTGGATTTGATGTTGTATTCTTGATAATATTTCTTCACCTTGGATGAACAGAAATTGGTGCCATTGTCCATCAATATGGTATGAGGGACACCAAATCTGGTAATGATGTTAGACTTGATGAAGCTAACAATGAATTTATAACTGACTTCCTTGAGAGGTATTGCCTCTGTCCATTTGAAAAAGAAGTCAGTAGCAGTAAGAATATACTTAAACAGCTTGATCGTAGCCAAAGGGTAAGGTCCCACCACATCCATTCCCCATATGGCAAATGGCCATGAGTATTTAGCTGTATTAAGTAACTCTAGAGGTTGATGAATGATGTTTTCATGTAAATGGAATGAATGACACTTCTTTATGAAATCAATACAATCTCGTATCATTGAAGGACAAAAGTATCCAATCCTTCGAATTTGATCTGACAATCTATGTCCAGACTGGTGGGCACCACAGACTCCTGCATGCACTTCTTTCATGACAGCCATTGTCTCTTCACCATCAATGCATCTGAAGAGAACTCCATCAAAACCATGTTTGTAGAGAATTTTCTCTAGGTGATCTGGGCTATCATAAAGACTAAAATTTACCACACGTCTCCAGATTTGATCTTTCTCGGCTCTATCTGGTGGAAGTGTTCCATTTTGAAGGTATTCCATGATAGGTGACCTCCATCCTGTAGTATGACCATATAGTTCAGGAATGAGACTAATTTCATTAATTTCCTCTATTCTGATTCGAACATAAGGAGAAATTGCACGATGGTGGGAAATACTGATGGTTGTCTCATCCCGATTTGGATCTGCTAGAGATGTGGATATATTAGCCAATGCATCAACTTGAGGATTTTGTGATCTTGGGACATAAGAAAATGTTAGTTCCAAAGGGAATTCCGCCATTAAATCTCTGACGTAATCATACAAAGGGATTAGTTCTTCTTTTCTGATGGCATAATCCCCATTGACTTGTTTGATTACAAGGTATGAATCACCTTTCACCGTTAAGTGATTCACTTGTGCTTGAAGTGCTAATTCCAAACCGAGGATGAGAGCTTGGTATTCTGCTTCATTATTGGTACCAACTTCCCATAATAAGAAGGAATAAGGTAACACTGCCTTTCCTGGAGAAATGAGCACAATTCCTAAGACAACTTTGTTGAAGTTAGAATTTTCCATTTTCCTCACTATTGGACTTCTGGAAGCACCATGAAAATACATTTCCCACACTTGAGGACATTGTTGAATAGAGAAGACTTCCTAATCAGGGAGTACAATATCTGAAGATGTGTCTTCCACTGAAGGGTGTTCATCCAGGAAATTACCCAGATCTTAGCCCTTTATTGCCTTTTGAGACACATACTGAATGACGAATTGCTGCAAAATAACTGCCCACCATGCTAGACGTCCTGTAAGCATTGACGACTAAGGATGAATTTGAGTGGGTTTTTGTGAGATACTAATTGGACCTCATGATGTTGCAGGTAATGTCTCAACTTCTGAACTGCAAAGATTAATGCCAGGCATCACTTCTCAATACTGGAATACCAGGTTTCTACTTCAAGCATAGTTCGACTGAGATAGTAGAGGCTGTTTTCATTCCCAACATCATTCTTTTGAGCAAGAAAGGCACCCAATGATTGCTCTAGAGCTGTCAGGTAGAGGATAAGTGGGCTTCCTTCAACAGGTGGAATGAGTACTGGTGGAATCAAGAGGTATTTCTTGAGAATATTGAATGCTTCTTGAAATTCTTCAGTCCACTGATAATTGACTCACTTCTTCATCAATTTGGTGAAGGGTAAACTTTTTCCTACTAAATTGGAGATGAAACGCCACAAATAGGCTAAGTGTCCTTGAAGTCCTCTTAATTATTTCAAATTTTGAGGATGTGACATACCAAGGATTGACTTGGACTTTTAAGGATCGACTTCAATACCACGATGGCGTAAAAAAAGCCGAGAAATTTTCCTGAGGTTACTCCAAAAGCACATTTTAAGGGGTTCATCTTCAAATTATGTTGTTGAAGCTTGCAGAATATGACTTCAAAATTAGCCAAGTGATTAGAACGTTGTTTGGATATAACCACCAAATCGTCTACATAGCATTCAACAAACTTCCCTAACAAGGGTTTGAAGATACGATGCATGGCGCGCTGATATGTATCACCTGCATTCTTTAAGCCAAAGGGAATTACCCGGTAACAAAACACACCCTGAGGGGCTCTGAAGGCTGTGGATTCCTTGTCTTATGGGATGATCCGGATATGATTATATACAGAATATCCATCCATGAAGGAAAGTGCTTCATAGACAGCTGTTGCATCAATTAAAAGTTTTGTAATCGGAATTGGGAAATCATATTTAGGACAATGCCGATTAAGATCTATGAAATCGATGCAAAATCTAATTTGTCTGTTCTTATTCTTTACAGGGACAATATTAGACAACCACTTGGGATACTAAAATTCTCTAACAAAGTTAGCTTTGATAACCTTATCCACTTCAGCTTCAATTTTTGAAGCATAAGTTGGGTGTTTTCTTCTCGCGGCTTTCTTAAATCCTCGATGTTCTTCTGGTAAACCAAAATGATGAGTAGCAACATCAGGATCAAGCCCGGGCATTTCTGTATAGTTCCAAGCAAAATTATCTCTATTTCTCTTTAGAAAAGAAATATACATCTGTTTCTCTTCAAGGGTCATGTCCACACTGATTAAAGTGGGGCATGGATCTTCCTTTGTACCCAGATTTATTTCTATGAGTTCATCCACAGTGGTAGAGATACCATCATAAAATGATGGAGGAGAATCTCTGAGATATTCCTCTTCTTCTTCTTCATGTGTTATTTCATCCGTTTCAACTTGCATAGTAGATGACAAAGCAGAATTTTCATGATCAGAAGAGATGTCAAAATTTGCACATTTTGAAGAGGAAGTTTCCATTTTTGACCCGTTTGATGATGAAGAGTTTTCTTTGGGTAATAAAGAGGAAATGATGGATTGAGAATCAAAATCATTTTTCACCTCTAATGTTTCTATAACTCCTTCAGGACTAATTGTAGAAGTATAGACTTGTTGGATTTCAGTAGATGAAATGAAGACGTCACCATTTGTGCTTTCATTACTGCTTGGTGGGTTACCAATTTCTCCCATGTTGTTTGGCTCAATTACCGTAATTGACATTACGAATATTTCCATAAGAGTATTTTTATTTGAGTATACCTTGTCAATTTGACTGATAGGAAACACATAATCTGTACTCACATGTGTAAATGGATTTACTGGAATCTTCTCCAAACCATATGGAGCATTAACTTTGGTAATTTCCTTTGTTGTGGATTTCTCTTTTCCCTTCATGTGATAGAAATCCGCCTCAATGTATTGAGACTCACATGTATTGAATGAGGCCTTATCACCATATAATGTTCCAACTTGACCATCGAAATAATATTTGAGACATTGATGGTATGATGAAGGGATAACCGCATGCTGATGTAGCCAGGGTCATCCAAGCAAGATGTTGAAAGCTGAGTCTTGATCAACAATCATGAAATCTGAATTGGATACAAGATCTCCAAACTAAGTTCTGAGTGTAACTTCGCCCAGTGGTTCTTGTTCATTTTTATCATATCCTTGTAACATCATGGTAGAAGGAGATAAATCAGAATCCGTAAGGCCCAATCGACGAAGTGTGCGAATGTGCATGAGGTTGACTCATGAACCATTGTCAATGAAAGCTCTTCGGACGTCTACACCATTAAACTTTCCAGATAAATACAAAGGTCTGATATGCCCATGCACAATATCATCTTCATCTTTATCAGTAAAAGATATTATTGCATGGCATTCTGCAGGATTATTCTCTATGTGATATACTTCAGCTGCAGTAATTTCGGTTTCAAACTCCTGAGGACTTGACAAAGCCTTGATGAGTGCTTCCTGAAGATCTTTTGATAGATTCAAAGCATCACGAATTGATAACTTGGCTAGTACTTGGTCCAAGTGTTTCAATATATCATAATTTTGATCCAGAGGTCTGCGTTTCCCAACAGGAATATGTGGTTTAGCAGGTACCTTGTAAGCAGATGCTTTGGAAGTTGATGCATCTTGTATTGGGATAAGGGTTGGCAACATCCTTGGTTTTGGATGATTAGACTGATTAGATCAATTTACATGCCGAGAGGAAGAAGATCAAACCTTCAATCAGTCTTCCAAAATAACTATGTCAGGACTGAATTTTCTATTGGTAGAAGAACTTGCTTATTCTTGCTGAGCTCACTGAAGGGCTCTACCATGAGTTTCTGCTGCATACACAGTTCTAGAAGGGGTAGAATTGGAATAGTGACTTCTGAAAGATCCACATCTTCCCCTATATCCTGAGCCCCTGGAACTTCATCTGATTCCTCTGTTTGATACAGGGAGTTCAGGATCATTGAAATCGAAACTGTGAATGGTATATGGATCTGTTAATTGAATCATATTAACAGAACCAAAGATTAACTCTTCATCTGATGAAGAATCTGCCTGATTAGCCAGTTTAGGCTGTGCCATTTGGTGGGGCGGTGCCTATGGCTTTGAAGTAGATGGCATGAAGTCCGCCAATGTTAAAGACAACTTAGGCTTTGGCACATACTCATCTTCTTCTGATAGTTTTTATTTCTTTGAATCATGCCGTTTCTTTGAGGACTTTCCCTCTGACAAAGTGGGGTTTTTCGCAACATTCATGGCATAAGACACAATTGGTTTCCTTAATTGTGTTCGCAAAATAGCATGAGTTCGATTGATTGTCTTTCTGACCATCCAATCATCATACTTTTGTGCATTTTTTATTTTGACTTCCTGCAATTCATCTCCCTCCTCTAAAACTGTAGCAGTGACACATTCTACTTGGGCCGAGGAGCCTTTCAATGTGACTTGTCCCGAGTCGACCATCTTTTGCAGGAGGTCATTGAAAACAAAACACTCCTGGATGGGATGCCCCAACATTTGAGAAAAAGGGAAATAATTAGGATGGTCTTCATCTCTTTTCTTGTTTGGCCTCTTGGGTATTGGAAATTGAACCAAATTGTTTTCCAGAGATGAAATGAAATAACCAGGAACATGTTAATTTCGAAAAGAGTATGTTTTTCTCTTCAAATTCTCAAATTGTTTTTGTCTTTGATCTTTTTGATCATCTGGACGAAAATGCCTTTGTTTTTGGCACTCAGAAAGTGGATCCCTTCAAGAAGATGAAGGTGTTGAGGTAGAAATAGGTACAGGTGTTTGTTTAAGCATAACTGTAGTTGTTTCTACTTTACCCTTTCTCCTTCCTGGATCTGATGGAATTATACGAGATTTAGCTTTAGCCTATATAAGGGAATCATCAATCTGCTGATCGATTGATGTAAGGTCTCGAAACCCTCCTGTGTATTTCACAGGGATTAATGGCGTGCATAATTCGTCACACAGATTTGCCACAAAGATTGGCAACAATTCTTCTTGAGGGAGTGCTGAACTCAAGGAATATGTTAATCCCTTCCAGCGAGCAATGAAATCAGTGACTCTTTCATTCTCCCGTAATTTGTAAGATAAAAAACTTTTGTCTTTGGCCAAGTTGAGCTGAACTGAAGGAGGAATTTTTGGTTAAGATCCTCTCATCCGGTAATTGACTGAGATTGCAAGATTGTATACCAAACAAAAGTTGTACCTTGCAAGGTTCGCACGAAGCATCTGACTTTCACTGCTTCTTGCTGCTACGGAGTTCCCATCATAGGATCGCAACAAGACACGTAATGCGTCAAATGTTGTTCTGGATCGCCCGATCTATTGAAAATAGGTAATATAGGATTCCCAAAACTGGATGGAGGAGAAATTGAATCTACCCATTCATGGTAAACTTTCATTTCTGGTTGAACTTGCGCACGCTTCCCTTCCATAGTTTCTAACAGAGATGTTAATGACTCAATAGTAGTTATTAACTTTTGAGAAACATCCGGCTGAACTTGGACTTGTGTAGGTGCAATGACTGGAGCTTGTACAGATGTGGTGATTGGTGCTGCAACTGATGGTAGCACTGCCAACTGTTGTTGCCCTTGACCCATAGGATTAGACCTGTTAGGGTGTACTGATATAGGAGAATATTCTTGATCCATCTCAGTAGCTGCAACAAATTCCTTTGGCTGACTGACTCCAGTATTTTTAAGAAGAAGACTACTCTGACGTAGTTCTGCATTCAACCTTCTTAATTCCCTCATTTCTTCCTCCTGTTGTGCAAACCTCTGCTCTAGTGGGAGCGATTGACCTTCTCCAGAGGAAGGATATGTAACATTGTTCTTTCCCCTCCCTTTGTTGGATCCTTTTCAGAGAGGGGGAAGTGGGTTACTCGAAGGATTACCTAGGTTCTGAGTAATCCGTTGATTTTGTGTATGCACACCTTCTTCATTTGTGTCGGTGCGTAGATCTTCTTGAGATGGAACCTCTTCATCTGAGTCCCCTATGTGAGCCTCATCTGGTGGATCAGAAACAACGACATTGATGACATTGATTGATGTATAACTCATCGCATCCCTTCTATCAGCATTTATGTGATATTGTTCCCTTCCATGTCATTGATGAGACATTGCCTTTTGTTGATTCAATCCCTCTGGAACTTCTTGATGAACCGTAATTTGGAGGGATTCTCCTGATAATTTGGCTCTTCATTCCACTTGAGGTTTCTTCCCCAATTGAGAAAAGACTGACTTTCTATGAGGAGGGGATTGATGATTTGAAAAAGTCCCCAGTCAAGTGGAATGGGGTTGTTCCTACTGTTCTCGCTCATTTCCCCTAATCCTTTTTATTGATTCCGAGGATTGGTTTAAAAGAGTCCCCAGTCTGCCAAGCTGGGGTGGTTCTTGACATGTTATGTCTGAGACTTTCTTGAAAGTCCTCTTGATCTTGCGAACCTTAGTCTGGAAATTAGTTGGATGCATTAATCTGTATCCGCTTTTGTCACCCGGTTCAAAAGACCGTTGGATAATTTCCGACACTTCTGTCACTTGGTGACGTGCTTGCTCCAAATGAGAGGCCTGTTCAATATTCTCGTTTGCTCGATGCAAGAGTAATTCAACAACTTGTTTTCTGTATTCATGATTTTGAGAGGAACTAGTTGAAGACTGTTCTTGGGGAAGCTTTTGCTTACAAACAAAGCCCATTGACTGTGGCCGGCCATGGGCAATAACATTGCATGAGACCATTTTCGTCAGGCTTTGCGGACTGGAGAGCGCCATGAAATGTAGTGCTTCATGAAAATCCCATCCTCTGACACGAATACCAGATGGGGCATTGGAAATTAACTGACGCAATCTTCTTTGTGCCCCATGGCATGAACGTTGAAGGGCTCTCTGCTACTTTTCAGCCTTTGGATATCGAGAGACTGATAGAGATGCCAAATGAAATTGACGTTGTAACCCTTATATTATCTTAAGATGATTTTAATATTCATTATAAGATAATACTTTTTTTTCAACTGACAAAGAGTTTTCCATATGTTGAGATGAATATCATGAATTTTATCATCTGTCAATATTTCAGGAATATTATACTAAGAGTCATCCAGGGGCGAAAACATAACTGGCACATCACCTTTTGCCAATTGTTTTCTCATATTCAGCATTTCCTCATTATCATTCGATGAAGATTCTTCTACCTGATTTCACCAATGTTGGTGTTTCCTTGTTGCTTCATTGGATTCAACATGATCAGTAGAGAAATCATTGATCAAACTAGAAGATGCATGACTTAGGGGTGGTTCGGAGAATGACCTACAGCCTGGGATATCTTCTGAATGGGAAATTATTTCACCTGCTAGCGATGAAGCTTCAGACTGACTGGTTTCGCATTTGCAAGTGCCTCAAGATAAGAGGGCTTTCTCGGCACTACATTGTCCACTAGAGCATTTTCCGGGCAATTGCATAACTACTGCGGAGAGGACTTTCACAGCGAAATTCATCATAATGGGGAGGACCACCATAATGGGTTACAACATAAGATGAGATCTCTTGCTCCTTGGTCTTCTGACCACACAGAGGGTTCCTGTGGCTCTCATCTGAAGATAAAACTCCAAGATCGACCGAATTGTCATGAAGCAAGCCTTCATGAGGAAGTGTCTATTGAAGACCTTCGGAATTAATATTCCCACTATTGGGAACTGAGGGAGTAGAATATTGAATTCCAACAGATAATTGTCTGAGGGCTTCAAGAACTCCAGCATCGAGCAAGGCCTTATTATATATTGTCTCTTGATCTCTTGACTGTGTTGGGCAGGGCTTCTTCTTAGACGCCTTCTTACTCGCCTTGGAAACCACTTGTTGACAAAAGTGGCTGCTCTGAGCAGGTGTATGTTCCTGATCAGGAATGATGTCCAGGTTAGGCTGACTATATTCTCTCAAATCAGGTTTATGTGCCTGACTTGGTCATCCGTATGATATGGGGGAGTATTCCCTATAACCCTCTTGGAATAGAATAGATGTGTGTTTCTGTTCTGGAGTGAATTGTTGATGTATCACTCCACTGGTAGGGATAGATCTATCTGTCTTTACATGAGATGCCGTTGAAGTTGTTATAATATCCTGGAAGGAATCAAGAATATGAGTAGGGATTTACTTCTGCTCTTTCACCATTGATAGAATATGCTTGGTGACTTCAGCTACCAGAACGAGAATATACATCAATTCTGGGCTTGGAGCAGGTGTATGTGCCTTCTCGTGCCCTCCTTTTCCTTTAAGTGAATCCTGACAGTACTCAAGTGTGGGGGCAGAGAGTTGAGTCTGCCTCTTATTTGTTGTCGGGGCTTTCCGACTAACTTCTCCAAATGATACCAAGCAGGACTGTTGGTAGGCTTGATTAATACTAGTAGGTGTATGTGCCTGCTGATTGCACTTTTCCAAATGTGGTTGACGAGATCCATCATATGTAGTCATACGAGCCTGCTGACTTGCTGGTGATGTATAAACAGGTGTATGTTCCTGCCTATAGTAGTCCGCTGGAATTGCCTGGTGGGATTGGCGTGATGCTGCCAGACGAGTCTGCTGGACAGCGGAATTAAAACGGGTAGGTGTATGTGCCTGCTCATTACTTGCCACCAAGTTAGGTTGGTGGACTTCTCAGAAGATGGCAGAGATGAGAACCTACTCACTGTTGACCAGATTCCACCTCTTGTGGTTCGTCTTTCATGCTCGGGTTTGAGGAACCTGAGCCGAACGCCTGGAGTCGGTACCGTCATCATGTTGAGGGCGTAATGCCGCACGAGTCTGGAGGTGATTGTTGGTGGGAGCCCTTAAGAAGGAATACTGTCTGTTTAAATTCAGGTCTTGATGGACCTTCTCATTCACCTCCCCAGCATAAGGGAGCGGATGGTGATTGCGTTCTGGGGATAACGACCCGAAACGGTTGGAGACGGTAGTCCGCACCGCCTGATCCTTGATCACTGGTTGTCAATGTCCCGACAACCGATGTGAGTTATTTACTTGGAGGGCTTGTTGGGCTTCCTCCAGAGTTGGGATGGTAACGTGTTGATGGTACTCCATAACCAGTGTGTTTGATACCCAGCGTTGAAGACGCTGAGTAAGTGATATCGTCCTAAGAGCGGATGACGATCCAGCAGGAGTAGCAGCAGTGGCATTTACAGCAGCATTATTCACAGGTGTGAACATGAGAGCAGCCATTCTAGAAATACAGAAGATCTTGGAAAAGAGTGCTTGTTTAATATAACAGACGTAATCAAGATAAATTCAACCACTACATATTTTGGATGAGCACATATGTCAATGATTGTTTTTGTTGGCTCTCTCATTGAGTTTTAAATAGGGGCCTAACAAATAGGTAAAACATTATTTTAACTTGGGTAAAGATTCACGTCGGGTTCACCATATTTTTTTCCCTCGGAATCCGAGGATGACCGCCTTGATGGGAGGTTGAAACATTCCGATCGGTTTCTAATGGGTTTGTTCGTAGAACCGGAAACCTCCAATGATTACACATCCATTCGGACCTACTTTCCAAAGGCATGTTCTCATTAGTTTGTGGATTAATGAGGATTAGGAATTTGTATTGGTCGAGAGGATGGGAGGTCAGACTCATCACACCTTTTTGAGGGGAATTATTGTCTACTCCGGGACTCTCTTTATAGATTTAAGTTAAGATACTGGATCCTTATTACATTACCAAGTAAAAAATGATCTTTCCTTCAGATCTAACAATCAATGATTAAATATGTAGGAAATTTAGAGAATCTTTTGTATGTATTCGAGGTACTTCATCGATCGAGAATCATCTGTATCTGTTAGATATTCTTGGTCAATGTTACCCTTCGATACATTTATACAGAAGTATCTTGGTCATTATGATGACCTTGCTGGTTTTAAATCCACTCAGTGGGGCACTTGAAGTTTATTGTCATTCAGAAGAACATGAATTATTTTAGAGTTGGGATTGACCGTATACGGGCTACCTACATATCCTTTGTTTATAAAAGGAATCAGAACCCACATAGTTCGAGTAAGGGAGAATTATTTTTATGATTGATGTCTCAAAGAAGGATGTCACAATTACATTTACACTCTATGCTCACGTGAGTCATGCTCAGTGTGAGAAACAAGAGGTATTGGTAAAAATTAGACAATTATGCCATGAAAGATGAAATCATAAGAAATAATGTGAGGCTTATGTATGTATGACTGCCCAGATAAATGAAGGTTAAGATTTACATTAGGGAAGAAATCCATGAACAGGGTCCATAATGGTATATGTGCTTCATGGTGATTTTGAATACTCTAACTTGGGGATTGCTCCATAAAAGGAGGCCCAAATTAGGAGAAGGCTTATGATTGGGTTTTACTCCTAAAAAGGAATCCTAGATCAAAGGTAAATTAGGGCTGGTTAAGATAAATTAAGACTGGGGATTACTCTTAAGGAGGATGCATAGATTTGAGACTGGGGATTACTCCTGAAAGGGAGGGCCAGGTTAAGGGAATTAAGGTTTGGGGCTTACTCATGAGGAGGATTCCCAAATTAGGGGACTGGGGCTGATTCCTGAAGAGGATGCCCATATTTGAGACTGGGGATTACTCTTGAAAAGGAGGCCCGGGTTAAGGGATCTGAGGCTTAATCCTAAATAGGATGCCCATATTTGAGACTGGGGCTTACTCCTGAAAAGGAGGCCCAGATTAAGGGAATGAAGGATTGGGGCTTACTCCTGAGGAGGATGCCCAAATTAGGGGACTGGGGCTGATTCATGAAGAGGATGCCCATATTTGAGACTGGGGATTACTCCTGAAAAGGAGGCCCATTTTAGAGGATCTGGGGCTTACTCCTAAGAAGATGCCCATATTTGAGACTGTGGATTACTCTTGAAAAGGTGGCCCAGGTTAAGGATTCTCTCATCTTAAAGGATGAGGTTGAATGAATGAAATCTCAATCTTTAGTGACATAAAGATGTGTAAATAAGTAGGTTTTGAGAGATATTCCACAGAATTCCTTTCAGATAAGGAAGTCAAATCAAGAAATCATGCCATAAATGGATTTAGAGAGTGCCTTGATGACTGAATCTTGAATAGGAAAGGTTTAATGGCTTAAGAGGGGTGAAATGGGAAAGAAAGTAACCCAACAAGGCAAGGGCGCGAAAGTCCTGGCAGGCAAGCAGGTACTGCGTGGGTGCGCATGTTTTGGTCGCGCAGGTATACGCCTATGTGACACATGATGTACTTGCACGACGGTTAACCAAAAGGGTAATACTTTAGAGACTCTTCATTAATGCCTTTATAATCCTCTTGAGGTTCTTACAGAAGAAGGGAACACAAGATCTATTGAAGGAGTAAGGTGGTGCGCAAGTGTGGCCCTTTTCCCTTAAGGGATGGCCACTCAGGCGCACAAGTGTTGATGAGTTTCAACACTTAGGCATTCCTCCCCCTCTTTAGATCTTCCTTTCTAGGTAAGAAATTACCTTAGAGGTGTTTTAGAAGCATTGAGAAGAGACTAGGGCGCCGGTAGCTCAAATATGAGTTTCTGGAAAAAATCCTCCCCCAATGGGGGGCCCACAGGGTCTATTTATAGGCAGGAGAAGACCCCGGGCGGTTACCACTTTGGTCGCGCTTGTCACCTGCACGACCATAATGCGTCGGGCAAGTGGACTTGTGCGACTATAGGGAAACTTTCACGACTTATGGGAAATCTTCTCCTTGTTCATCCCTTTGTCGATTTTTGACATTTTCTTCAAAGGATAAATCAATTTGGAATATGGTATTTCCCTTTTTCAGTCGTTAGACTCTATGACGGAAAGGAGCGTCAACAGATATATATAAGTATATTTACATTTTTAAAATGATTTTAATAATATTATTATAAATATAGAAATATAAAATAATAATTACCTTATTTCCATAGTGATCACTGAATAGTGGAAATGATAGTCATGCGTTCATACGACCTACCACCTCTATGATTATAACGTTGTTCATTTTTCATACAATAAAGGATTGTATTCATTTAAATATTATAATTGATGTATTAATTTAATTATTTTCATGTGAATATTATATCAAGACATGATGTACTTACGACGAAATAGACTATTGACATAATTCAATGTTCGTTTTCGACTCATGTACCGAATTTTGACAAAACATTCAATATAACCATAAATAAATATATAAATATCACAACATGGTAATAAGTGATAAAAAAGGAAAAATAAAAACTGAATTCGTTTTTAAATAATTTATAAAATAATCTATGCTTATTATTCAATAATATAATTATTGTACGAGACGAGTCAGACTCAAGGAAAAAGAATTGGTCTAAATCTCTTTTAAATGACACATTTCTTGATAATAATATCATTTATTCATTTATATTGAGTATATGCATCCACAAAAAATTCAATATCCTTATTATATGTGTAATAATTTTATTTATAGTTCTGGTAACTATATTAATTCAGGGAGATTAATATTTAAATGTTCAAAGTGTTATGGGACATCATGGACATTTAATGATTTAATTATCAAATCATTTTTATCATGGTATTAATTAACATATTAGTTTATATTGATATAAAAGTATTGTACATGAAATTTTATGCATATATATGATTTCATTCAAAGATTCCAAAAGGGTATTATTTGATTCAAATTTTTTTATATTCTTCACAAAATTTTAAAAGTTGTGTTTTATTGTTTTAACGTATACGATGACATGGACTTCTCAACCACCATAACCATTGTTTGATATTTTTGATCCTCTATAGGAAATAATATATTTTAAATGGAAATTAAATCCATTATTTTGTTATATTCATATTTTTAATGGGTTTTTAATTAAAAAAGTAATTTATATATGAAATTGTATTTCATATCGGATTAGAAGATTATTTCAAAAGGGGTTTGTGATTAAATTGTTTTTGAAATGGTTCATTAAAATTATATAAATTTTTTTCACCTGGTATAGCTTATAAGAAGGGTTGATTCCCATTATATCTCACCGGTGAGCCCAAAATAGCTTATATGAAATTTTCCCCAATATAGCTCATGGGTGTGCCCAATAAGGCTTATATGAAGGGTTGACCCCCCGTATTAGCTAAAAGTTGAGTGCAATATATATTATATAAAGGGAGATCCAGATTATAAATCTCAAATTTGGATATCAATGATATGGTTAATCCAATTAAAAGTGATTTTAAAAGTTTTTATGTATATGATTCTCAATGTCACCTAAATGAGTTTTAATTGATTTCTATTGGTTTGAATATTTTTCTTTGAGAAAAAAGTATGAGTGTTATTCATCTGAAAAATATTTTTTTTTATTTTTTCAATGAACATTACTTGTTTTACCATGATTTATCTATAATTATGGTGTCTTTATTTTCATGTCCTTTAATGAGGTTTTGCGATCATCCCAAATTTTAATTTGTCTTCATACGTCTTAAGATTGGAATTGAAAAATTAGATTCCATGATGAATGTATTGAATATGTGTCATGAATAGAAAATATGATTTATTTTAAAAGGGTTCCATTTGGTGAAAAAGTTGAAATTGAGATTAAGGGTCCTATTATAATGTATGATTTAAATATGTTAGAGTTTAACCTAATAATCTAAAACTCTAAACCAAAAATATTCTTGAATATGAATAAAATTTCCAAAACACTTGAATAAAATATTTTTAAGCTCGGTTTATTATATCTTACATCAGTATATGTATTTCCTTTTAAATTCCATACCTGATAGCTCTAACTAAATAATCTTCCATTCCAACCAAAAATAATATATCCATATGAGGCCTTAACTTATGCTATGAAATCCAATAATTATTAATAACCAATTTATTAATAGTTTTTTATTTTAATTTTAATGATCTTAAATTAATGTAAAATTTAATTCTATTAGGAATAGATTCCTAATATCTCACCAAGTGACTTCATGAGACTTAAACCCTAACCAATCTCCAATAGAAAGTCCAAAGAGTAATCTCATCATTATTCATGGGAAAACCCTAACATTCAAAACTTATTTAATATGTACATCAAAAATATTTAATAAAAAATATTAATTATATTTAAATGATGGCATAACATCAATAAAGTGACATGAAAATACATGACCTCAACCTATAATGAAATCATAAATCCATGTTGAGAAAAACGAATAACATATATGTACCACCAAAATAATGTGTGGAACAAATTCTCAAATTAATTATGTATTTTTTATTTCATGGTTACACGTAACACTAGGTATATATTGTGTCATATGAATCATTGATTTGAGCTTGTTATTTAAGAAACAATTGTATTCTTTGAGAGCATCCATGAAATAAGACACCATGTTTCAATGATCAATGAAATAATACTGTTATAACCAATCAATTAATTACCCTGGTTTGAATATTATATACAACTATATTAAAAAAAATTACTCAATATAATTTTAATTACCAGTTCTTAGTAAATAATCAATCCCTTTTTATTAAATTAATTATATTAATTGGAAATATGATTTATTCTAAAATTATTTTTACTATTTCATAGGAGAAACCATTATAATTAGTATACATACATAATTATGAAATTTAGTTGATAAAATTAACTCCAATTTTTATATCATCTTATCAAATTGTACATATTTTATCTATTTATGGTTTTTAAAAAATTATAGTTATTTTACTGAATAGTGAAAAATAATGATATAAATAAAAAATCATTTAATTTCTATAAAATAATTATTTCAAATTCCTAATTATTATTTAGTGTTATATAATAATTATTTATTAATATTTCATCCACTTAATTTCTTTATAAATAACTATATATTCGATTTAATATAACTGTATTTTGTTGTTTGGAAAATGATTTTTTCTAAATAGTGTTTTAATGTGCCTATGATTTATAATTTTAGTTAATTTATATAATCCATAATTATTTATGTTTTATATGAAATTTATATATAAAATAAAAATTAATATGAATTTATATTTTTGAGATAATTTTTATTATAAATATATTGAATGTCAAATAATAATGTAGTTGAAAAAGATAAACTTCTTAAAAACAATATTTTTCATTGCATATAAGTTTTTTTAAAACAATTATTATTTAAAAATTTATAATTTTTTTTCATAAAATAAAATCCATTTTCAATTCAGCATGTCAAAATCATAACAGGGTGAATTTTTGACATTTTAGTTTCGAAAATTTTCTTTTTTTAAATAAGTTAAAATTACATAATCTTAAATAAAAAATTACTTTTCATGTAATTTATTTATAAATATAAATTATATTCTAAATTGGGTTTCATGAAATATTTTTTTAAAGTATTCATCCATTAATAAAATATATATCCTTGAAACAAATTAAATTTTGAAATTTGATATAATAACTCTATCAACATTTGAACATGTTGTCCTTAAAAACCTGATTTTTGGTGCATCTGTGGGATTAATTTTATGTAATATGTTTTCAAATTTATGAATCAAATTTTGGAAAAGAGAGTCAATTTTTCGAATCATAATAATATTTATTATCTAATAATTTCAACTTAATATTTTAGAAAATTTAATTGATTTTTTAACAACTTAGTTAACGCTGGTAAGGAAAATTGGATTAAAATGGGGGATACACTAAACATTTAATGGTTGTGAAGTAACCAAAGACATTTTATACAAAAATATAATGGAAATAATAAGACCTATTATTTTATAGATTCAATAATAGGTCATTTTTGGAGAATTATCCATGTCAAAAATGTCGGAATGATTTAAGCTTCTCAAAACTATAAAAGTGTGCCACTCGCCTCACATATAAAATGCTACCCCTATCCTTACTTATTCCAACCCTCAAACCATTCTGTTTCAGCCATGAAATACCTAAATAAATTCTTAAATTATCTACTCTCATAATAAAATACTTATTTTTCTTATTAATCCAACCTATAATGGATTTTGGAGCAAAACTACAAAACATACCCAAAGAGGATGTAACATTCATCAAGGTGGATTTTTGGTTTTATTTCATATGACCCCATATTAAATTAATGTTATTAAATGATTATTTAATAACATATATATATATATATTATAAACTGATATGTTTTTTATGGGAATTAACTACAACCCTCTTCCCTCCATCAATTTTGATAAAAAATCAGTATTCGTGTGTACAACATACTTCAGCCTTGTGATGTTAAATCATTTATTTCTCCAATAAAAAATATCCTTTAGGTAAATAATGATGGATTCATTGTTTATATTTGAGAATTTCTATATTATAATGATTTTGGAATTAATTATCATCGCATAACTTCATACATTCCATATTATTGGAATATGATAGTGTCACTAGTGTGCACAATGGGACACGACCTCATGAAGTGATGTTATTAATTCTAGATTTACATAGAAGGTAGTAAAGATAGATTCCAAAAAATATGGTATATATGAAATAAAAATGATTCTTTAATGATAATATACCATTTACCCTTCATTATTTTAAACAGATAATAAAAACAGAACAATCGTTACTAAAAACACAAATTCCACATTGAATTATAAATAACTTGTTAGTAAAACGTCCTACGTAAATAATATATGGTAAAGTAAAAAATGAATATGGTTCCTTAATATATGTGTAGTAAAAATTAATTTAATATAAATTATTATTTATTGAGTATTATGGAAGAAAAAACATATAGTTAGAGATTTCAAGACTCTCTTTTAATTCAAAATGACTTATGAAAGTTAACCACGCAGTTATATTATGTCGTGTATACAATACACATATAAAATTTAATATAAGGATTACAATTATTTTCATGAAATTTAATGTTTCATTCTATGTTATTCTTATTAGGGATGATGATTGGAATGATTACCAATCGGGTAAGGGACTATTTCCCCAACTTCTCATCTTTGATAAGTATGTTATGTTATGCACATATATTCATTAAAAAGGTGTTTATAAAACCTATTTGAACTGTATAATCAGGATCATTATCCTGATGATATTTTTAGTTTCATTTTATTTTTTGTCCATCAAGGTATTACAATTAAAAAATTTAAATTTTGTAATTATTTTTTAAAGTTTCATCATTTATCGAGATTGATTATGATAATGTTTAAGATGAAAAAAATATAATTATGCATATCTTAAAAAAACATGATCATTATTCTCTTATCTTTATTGATGATTTTAATAGTACCATTTACCCACTATTGGTTAGTTATAGTATTTGAGAAAATGTTTTTTTTGAAAAATCAACATTTATCTCATTCTTTAGTTAGAAAACTGTTCACTTTTGAAATAATTTTTGCAATTTTTTTTAAAAATATTTATTATTTTATAATTAATTATTAAAAAAATTACCCATGATTGACCATTTAATAATTTTTAGTATGGAATATTCAAGTTTTCTTCAAAATATATTATTTGGGTTTTTTCATAAAATGTGAATGGAATATTTATTTTTAATTTGTACGGAATGGATGAATCTTCCCATAGACATGAACATTAATTTATTTGGAGATTTACTCAATGATTTTCAAAGTTATTTTAAAAGAAAATAATTTAAAAAAAAATTATGTTATAATTATTTATTTCAAAATATAATGGATTTTTTTCTTGTAAATACTTTCAAATGATTGATCAAAATAATTTTCAGTATTATATGAAATTTATTGATGTTACCTTTTATATTATAGGGATTTGATAAATGGATAACATTATTATTATTTGTATGAATTTTTTATTTTCACAATAGCAGGCTGTGTATGAAACCATTTCACATTAATGGGAAATAATGTGATAAAAATTTATGAAAACCGCATCACTTTCAATCGATTGTACATTTCTAAAATGAATAAATGATAATGAAACCCATCTATTTTCAGTAGCATCTGACATAATGAAATGTTTATAAAAACAATTTTATTTTTTTAAGTAAGGATATGATGAAATTGTTTGCTCATGTGGAACACATAGGTTTGATTTTAATTATACGACAATTGGGACATACATCTTCCTTCAATTAAGTAGGTAAATATAGATAACTCACGAGTAATTATTTATTGTGTGACTTCAATTACATGTTCAAAATGTGATGTGTGAAATTATTTACATGTTTGTATTATGACACACGTACCTGATTGCATGGTCCCAATGTTATATATGGACGTGTTTTTCATTTCGATAATGTTATCTGTGGATATTTCTTTTATGTCCATATGTTATACATGGACATGTTTTCACTTATATAAGTTTATGCATGGGACTGATATCATTTCCTTAAAAATTTGCTGACCTTGTTTCTATTTGTACATGTTCCCAATGTAATATGTTATTTGGTATTTCACAAATATATGTCTAACGTCAATGTTATGAACTTAGGGATCATTTTTATTAATTCCCGTATGAGTCATGATTTTTGAACTGCCATTTTTTATTTTGTATCCCTTTATTATTATCATTGATACCTATTATATGGTTTTCAATTTTTTATTCTATTGTTCTAATAACCATATGTTCCCTCCATACATACATATCTCATGTGTTTACATTTTCTGAGAAAATGAGCTCCCCCTTTGTAATGTATCCATTCTTCATGTTATGGGGAAAGAAATTAAGTGGGATATTATTGTGAATAGTACTATTTGGGATGATCTTTATGGGTGGAATTTATGAGCTTCCATGAACTAAGAAGATTATGTTTCTTGTTACAAAAGATACTTAATTATTACTGTCTTTAGGCCGATGTTATTTTATATTATTGAATATTTATATAAAGAGATCTGATATCCATTTTTTGGATTCAAAGGTTTATATTTTTAGTAATAGAGGAAAATATTATTTAATTTATAGAATCTAGTATGAGATATCCAGAATGATATTCCTATGGATAATTCATATGATATTTAAGGGATGCCTCTTTGAATAGTTATATGGATGAGTCAATGTACATAAAAATGTCAAAAAACAATCAATGATGGATAGAGTAAGTGGTTTCTCAAAAAAGTACATCCATGATTATGTACTAAATGTGGACATGGATATTAGAATGATTTACTGTAATGAATAGGTTTTCAACTCAATGGACATCAGAATATTTTGAAAATTATTTTTAAAGACGGTTGCTGAGGCAGTGGGGCCCAGGAGCCTCAGTCCAGCGATATTAAAAATATTAAATATATTTTTTCACGTATGCACAATTTCTCATAGAACATAAATAAGTTTTATTTGGTGTCTCATATCTGATTTATGTGTCTGTAGTTGAGTCGTTAATGTCGTGTTTCCCTAGGTGCGATGTAAGGAATTTTGTTTCATGATTTTTGTCCAAGGCCATTTTGGTGACTTGTTGTTTGTGGGAGAATTTAATTGGTTTTAAATTATTAATACCAATTATCCCCCCTACCCACATACATGCATGTCCCAAACCAGGGGAGCCACACCTCCCCTCCCTTTGGCGATGACAAAACCGATTCAAAATCTATTCAATGAGTTTTTTTTGATCTCCATTCCTGAAGCAGATCGTCATCTCATCGGGAACCACAATGATCAGGGCATTGTTCTTGATCTAAATGTTTGAAGTTTCACCAATGACATATATGGATTTGATTTTCGGTCCAGATCACTTTTTAATATTTCTATTGTTCTAAAGTAGTATTATTAATTTTTTTGATCCCTTCTAGGTTGATCTGTATGTTTTGGGTTGAATCCAAATATTTTTAGGTGATTCTAGACTAGAATCACCGTTTCCATGGAGTGTGATTTAATGAAACATGCCATGTTACTCTTCTTAGTTGAGGCTGATGATCATTTTGGGCTACATGCCATGTAAATTGGTTAGACACCATGTAATACCATAATACATGTAATCTAGGGACATGGATTTGGAGTTTTGTGTGAAAAATCATTAATGTGTACTAGTACACAACCAAGATACAAGGACATGGGATATTGTACATGGAAATGGGAAAACTACATTGGGATTTTTCTATTTATATGAAAACACCCTACAGAATAGGGTACACGATTTGTAAGGGACATGTTTTACCGTGTTTTTTAGAAGAGGAACATAGCCAGGGGTTGAGAGATAAGCGACACAACATGTACCTCATCTACATGTTGTGACCTCTATAAGGGTTGGAACTAATGTTGACATGATAAATAGAAAGGTATACATGTAGGCTCACACAAGTTTTGTTCCCCAATTCACACTATGTACAACTAGGATATACTTTAAATATCTTCTACCTCATATATCTCCTTCTCTAGAAATTGATTTAGGCTTGAGAGTAGTCTATCTTGGGAGGGTTTTCACGTAGGATGAAATAGTGGCCTCTATTACGGATTATGATATACTAGGTGGTATAAATTGAAAAATAATTATATAGAGTGGTATTGAGATGATCTTTGAGATCAGTTTGGTATATATAGAGAGATTCCATGACTGGAAATATGATGTTGGAATAGGTTGCAGATTTTCCATACATCTCTACATTGGTGGAGAAGAGACGCTGATGTCATGGGAACGAGATTGAAAAAGTTTGGTAGTTTCCTCCAGGCCTGTTATGCCTCTGATGGAATAGGGTGAATGTTTCCCCATGATATTCTTAAAGGTAGAGTAGGTACTCCCCTATTGGAATAGGGAATGACTCCACCATATATGAAGCATATATAGTGTTGGTAATCCCCCATAACATTAGGGTGTGGGTCCTATTTTTTAAGAGTTGGTACCCCAATGTCGTTATAGGGAATTGGTCCTCTATACATGTTATTCTGGTAGAGTTGGTACTCCCTTACTGTGTAAGGGAGTGGGACCTACCGACTAAGGTTGGTACTCCCCAAACATGTCATGATTTAGGTCTCCCATAGTGAATGAGTTAGTAGATTTTGTTCTCCCCTATCGTTCTAGGATGCGAGTCACCATTCCATTATGTGATACTCCCCTACTAGGTTAGGTTGTGTTTCCTCGATTTACATAGTCGTACTCCCATATCATATCAGGGTGCATGTACTTCCTATGTAGTAATCTCCTATTATATTAGGGCATGGGTCCTCACTAAAGAATTTTTACTACACTATCTCCAACAAGCAGTGGGGAGCGAGTCCTCGATTATGATTAGAGATCCTTCAACTATGGGATACATTTACGTGAAGTGGGTCATCCACTAGATTTAAAATATACCTTGATATGGGTTAATTATACCTCAGCAGACTGAAGTGTCAGCCACTCCTTACATGGGGGACATAGGATTTACGAGATTCTTTAGAGGAGTACTCCCTTGACTGTAGGGCAGTTTTGAGGAGTGCGTCCCTGAATTATCAATTGTTAGAGTGGATGCTGGTAGTGCATATTTTCTAGCAGTTCTCCCTCAAATGGGTTGAGTGATGAGGGGAGGGCCTCTTCAATTGTGATTTTTTATCTTCCGATGGGAATGAGATAATGATGAAAAGATCTCTGGGTACGAGCACTAGAGTTGGACCTAGTAAGATATTCTTTGTGGACTATGTTCTATCCTACATACCATTAGGAATCATGTAGTTTTTCTCTATAAATATAATCTCTCAGATGGGTTACATATATAATTGATGTGCTCATAGTGTGTGTTCTCTTGATTTCATATTATGGTTAAAACCAATGAATAAAATCATATTTCATGATATAAGGATGGAACCCCAAGAGACCTGGAGTCTAAGACGATTATATCTGAGAGATTACTGGAATAACTTGTGGTGTTGTCACATGTTGACCTCAACACCCTAGGTATAATGAGCTATCATTTCATTTATAGATGAGGATTTTTTGGGATTGAGTTTTTCCATTTATCTGTTTCCCTTTGGCTATGTCAAGTTTATTGTTTTCATTTAGTAGCTCCCTTTTTCTTTTGATGATTTTGGGGAACATGTTGAGTATTTTTATAATCTCCCTTATATGGTCTCTTCCCGCCCATGTTTTGTGTCTTTTGAATAACACAAGAATTATGATGGAGTCTAAGGAGGACCTGAGGATGGACCCGAGGTTCGATGTATGCATTCAATGGGTTCCTTTGTTCTTTTTACCATTTTCTTATCTTGGTGATGTTTTCATGCATACAGGTAATTAGAAAATCCCTTCCATGTGTGTAATATTCCCTCTCAACCATCACCTGGAAAATTAGAGGTGATCTGTGTGAGTTGCATCCTAGGCCTCATTGGGTCTCGTCATGCCAGTGTGGTATTAGAGGTCATCGGTTCCCCATTATGACTTTATATTCATGATCTTATTGACAGTTTCATATAGATAGTGTAAGGATGTTTTGATTTCAACTCTTAGGTTATAGGTTATATAGATGGGGAAACAACATATTATCCATTCACCATGACTCTGATGACCTGATTTTCAACTTAGTATATTTGGATACTAGCTATTAGGAAATAAATGGTACAAGTATCATATAGGTTCGGGTTCTCATTTTATGTTCCTTTTAGAGATTGATCCCCCTATATATACTCTTAGACCACGGTACATCTTGATTAAAATTTTTGATTCCTCTGTGAATAAATTCAAATAAGATTATACAATGTGATCTTTTTAACGATCCTCCCTTTGATGAGGGATTAGTGGAGGGAACTAATTTTGAGGCATTACCGTCATGTGGTCTGTAGATGGTACCTCCACCTATTGAGAAATTGGATTTACTGGTAAATCTGGATGAGGATACACATAGGATTAGTGCTCTATACAAGTTTTATAGGAACTCAAATATTAGGTACTGGGTTGATCCAGACCCCCTGCTAGAATATGAATGTCTTGAGGTAGTCATAAGGGTTTTCCACATACTGAAGACACCTCCTGATCAAATAGTGGCCCAAAAGGTGAGCTTTCAGTAGGATTAGTAAGGCGATGGTGGAGTCTGGTGATATAGACTCATGATAAGGAAACACTCAATAGAAAAAAGTTTGAGCGACTATTTAGGGAAGATTTTTACCTTACCACATTGAGATTAGTGCATATCCAACAGAATCTATTGCATCTGCAGGGTAGCACGATTGGGGAAGAGTTTTCATTGAGGTTCTTAGTCCTGTCCCGATACTCCGTGGATATGGTTCGAGATCCATTATTTTGAGAAAATACATTCAAGCAAGGCTTGCGTCGAGATATCAGGGTGTTTGTGAATATCATGGGCATTTCCACTTACACAAGAGTGTTGTAGTACGAACTAGTGGTGGAAAGATTCATGGATTGATAATAAATGGATTTGACCTATGGTAGTGTTCACGAGGATTTGGATTCTAATGAGCTAACATATTATAGGTAAAAGTATCTTGGTGTAGGAAAAATACCTATGCCCAAACGTAGACATGTGGGTATATAGTGCATGAGAAGCATTGAAGATCTTGTCAAACATAATAAAGGTGATGTTAGACTTGCAAGGACAATGGGAATCCCACGTGAGGTTTTCTGAACTGCTCTGCTACTGAGAGGGAGTTGTCTGTCAAAGCACCCTTGCAGAAACAACGCTTGGAGCAACTAGTTCTGTGAGGTGGAAAATGAGGTGGAGGAGCTAGAGGAATGGAACTAGGTGGCATGAAGTACGAGGTATTTCCACGGCCACCTCCATTTAGTCCACACCAGGCTCATGGGGATGTGGGGTGTGGGCGAGGATAACTATTGGTCATGGAGGCCTTTGAACAGGATGCTCCGAGGATGAATAGAGGTATGTCTTATGTCCATTATACTTTTTTTAATTGTTATCAGTAGACAACATTGTGGGTATACTTTCCATTCTCCTCATGCTATAGGTTTATCAATAGATACTAGAGGTGTCGATTGAACCCAATGTTTGTAGTTACAATAAAGGGCCTTGTATGTACCGTGGGCTATTTGGGAAGCTCGTTTTTATTAGTAGCCTCATTTTTATGGTGTCAGCATTGTCCATGACATGCTAAAATTGGATGAGGTGAAATTTGATCTAGCTTTAATCCCCGGATGAAGGGGGACAATTTCGTAACAATTATGCATTTTTGTTACATGTTCAAAACCTTGTGGTGGGTCAAAGATTCCCAAAGCGGAAAATTTCAAGTTGTGGGGGATACATTCCTTATTCTTGAATGGTTAGGGTGGGGTTATGCGATGAAGTGTCAATGCATGTACTGGAAATTCCAACAAAGTGCTTTCTACCCAACCACCTTTATCTTATAGTCCTAGAAAAGGGTGGTCCATTTACAGAATAATATTTAGTAGAAAAGTTAGACACTATCATGTTTTCGCTGTATTGATTAGTTGACTATCATCCATACACATCTAGAGTGCCACTAATGGGTGTGGACATGTTTTAGTTAGGCGAGGTGTGCTATAGCTAGATATTTGTAGATGAAGGGAATGGAATGGCCAATTTTTTACTCTTAGGATGATTTTTTCATTCATAAATACACTTTCATACTCAGCATCAACCCTGAACACAAAAAAATATTGTGGATATTGGTGTATTGTCCATCCATGGGAGTTTTGGAACTCCAAGGATCCATCAGTATTAGTGTCATGTTAGCAAGTTGGTGTACCATGAGACCCCATGATTGCATATATACCATGATGCTTAGTGTTTTCCCTCATTTTACATATAAGTTGACTTGTGACCATTTCTTTAACAATTTTGGACTGGTAAAAGATAGAGATAATAGTGGTATGATCATGGTGGTTCCTCTCTGTGTGTGCTTGTATGTAGTGTATGAAACCATAATGAGATCGATGGTGTAGGAGTCTGGTGGCAGTTTAGTTTATTACAGTGTACACAGGATTTCACTTTTTTGGGAACAAAAGGAAAATTGTGGGGAGAAATCAATGACTCAGTTTTTGACCTGAATGTGTTTAGAAAATTTCGGAAAAATTTTCTCGAGTCAGCCATAGAGTAATCATGGAATTTCTGGACCCAGGGAGCCACAATGAGGAAATATTAAAAATATTTAATATATTTTATTGTGCACGTGAGGTATCAATGGAAACATAAATAAATCATGTTCAGAGTCTCAAATTATTTTAATCAAATGATAATTGAGTCAGGAATGTCTTTTTTACCCAATCATTTACCTATGTTATTCTAAGACTACGTGTTTTCTTTCTGGGGGTGTTTTGCAGACATGTTGTTGAAAGATACATTAATTGGTTTTAATTTATTATCAAAATTATTTACCCCATCCACTACCCTCATAGGTGCATGACCCAACTAAGGAAAATTGATCCTCTCCTCCCTTTAGCAATAAGAAAACCGACATTGAATCCATACAACTTGGTTTTGTGAATCTACATTTTTATGTATATTGTCATTATATAGATAACATTAATGATCTAGATATCATTATAGATCCAATGAATATGTGTTTTTCCAATGAGGTTCAAGTATTTGAGTTTTGGTTTCGTTCCGTTTCATTTTTTGTTGTTTTATTATTGTAGATCCTTATTGTAATTGTTATTGAACCCTAATATGTAGATCTATGAGTTTTCATTGAATTTGGGAGTATCCGGATATTTTAAAGGTGATTCCTAACTGGAATCAATATCTACATGGAATTTATTTTAGTAACACACACCGTGTATCTCTTCATGTTCGGGGTAGATGACCATTTGGGACTACAAACCGTGTAAAGGGGTTACATGCAATGTGGTTCACTAAACCATGTAATATTGGGATATGGATTTGGATAACCCTTTGACAAAAAATTGTTTCATACTAAAACACATCCACGATATATAGACATGCGACCTGGTACATAGACACCAGAAAACTACATGGGAAGGTGGTTGTTTATCTGAACATGCGGTATAGTTTGGGATACATGGTGTATTAGGGACCCAGTTGTCCAGTGCATGTCAAATTGGAACATTGAATGGGGAAAAGTGATGAGGGACACAACATATACCTCCTCTACATGTTGTGTACCCCAATATGGTTTGGATCCCGTGTAGACAATATACACAAGAAGGTGTTCAAGTGGGCTCTAACATAGTTTGTCCCCAGTCCACGTCTTATACTCCTAGGTGATCCCCTAAGAATCTTCCTCCTTTTATATATCATTATCTAAGAGTCTAATTCATTCTTGTGAATATTCTATGCTTAGTGGTTTTCCACAGAGGACATGATGTTGGCCTCCATTTTGACTTACAAGATACAATTTGGTGTAAGTAAAGCATGAGTTATATTGAGATGTACTAATATGATGTTTGAGATTAGTGTGATTCATATAGAGACACCCTAGGAATGTTACTCTCATATTGGAATATGGAACAATTGTTCCTTACCACCTGGATTAGGCGGAGACGAGACTCCTCGTGTCGTGGGAATGGGTTCCTTACCTTTGGGCAGTTTCCTCTGGGGGTGTTACATCTATGATGGAGAAGGGTGTGGTTTATCCCATAATTTTCATGAAGGTAGAGTGGGTAATCCCCTATTTTACCAAGGATAAGGTCCCCCAAATATGATGTATAGATGGAGTGAGCACTCCAAATTTTTACTAGGGTGGGGGACCTCTATACTAGGAGCTAGAAATATCTGATCATTCAAGGGTATGGGTCCTCCATACATGTTGTGCCAGTGGAGTCAGAAATCCCCTGGCATTTCAGGGAGCAGGTCCTCAAGCTTGTGGTTTGTACTCCCCTTATGTTTCAAGGGGTGGGTCTCCCATAGTAATGGAGTTTGCTAACTTGGTCATCCCAGGTAATTCTAGTGTGTGAATCATATTGGCACTTAGTGGTACTCCACTATAGGATTAGGATGTGAGATCTCAATTTATGAAGTGGTTCTCCCATGTAATATTATGGTGTGTGTACTTCATGAGTATTACACCTCTATTGAATAAGTGTTTGGGTCCTCACATATAGATTATTGACTACCAAAAAACTAGGCATTCCTGGCACCACCCATTATCAGCGCTAAAAAAAGCGCTGATAAACGTATCTATTTATCAGCGCTTTTTTAGCCCGGATAAAGGTACCCCCTTTTACAACATTTTTTAGCACTGTTAAAGGGTACCCCTTTAACAACGCAATTTTTAGTAGTGTCGATAAAGGATGGTCATTATCAGCTCTTTTAAAAAAAGTGTTGATAAAGGTTCTACTTCCAAAAAAAATAATTGAAAAATATATATTAATATTTAAATATATATATATATAGTTATATTGATATAAATAAAAATTATAGTTTTTAAATATAATTTTAAATATATTTTAGATAAGTATAAATATACAGTTACAATTAATATATAAGATATTTAGTGAAAATGGCTTATAAAAAAATTGAAAAAATATTTTTTATAAGTAATTTTATAATTATTATTGATTAATAGTCATTTAATAACAATTTGAAGACTAAGAAAATAAAAAAAATTAAAAAAAAGAACCAAAATATGTTGAAAACCCAACTCGAACTTCAAACGGCCATAAATTTTGATTCAAGTGTCCATTTTAGCTCTACCATATAAAAAATCCAAGCTTGCAACGATCTATACATTGCTGTAACCCGGGGGTACCCCGATCAGGGGTTTTACAAGGACAAAAGTGGACTAGAAGGCCTCCAAAACTGAGTTTTTAGTCACGATACCCAGATTCATTAACATTTTTTCGATTTTCAGCCTCGTTTAAGGGAGTATTATTGGCTTTTTCTGGGGGGAAGAAATTTATTCCAAGGTATCACATTCATATTGATATTATTTATTTGAAATTTTATCATTTTTTATATTGAACATCTATTTATAATCAAATATATAACTATTTGTACATAATTTTTATATATTCACACCTACAAATTTAATTATTAATATAAATAATAATGTATATTTACATATCAAATATATTATCTTTATTTAAATAATAACTATCTTCCATTTTATTTAAAATAAAAATATATTAATATTTATATACCTATATATTAATCTAACTATATATATATATATTAATATAACTACATATATATATTGATATAACTATAAATATATATATTAATATCACTATAAATATATATATATTAATATCACTATATATTAAAATTAATATAACTATATATTTATATTCATATAACAATATAAATTTATTTATATAAATATATATTACTATACAAATACATATAAATAAATATATATATATAGGGGAGTGGAAAAGGCTTAAGGCGTACAGTGGTGAGGTCTCGAGATCAAATCCAGGTGGGGGTAGGGACGCACGCGCATGGGTGAATCCCGGGCTAGCGCTGATAAAAGGTGGAGGGGTTTGTTCATGGAACTAGAGGGGGGCGGAAAATCATTGTAAAAGGGGGGGCTCAAGCGCCATAAATGACCCCCCATGTTGGCAGTTTTTTTTATTTTTTTATCTTTTTTCAGCTCATTTTTTGAGTGATGATAAAAGAGCTCTTTATCATCGCTTTTTGGAGTGATGATAAAGGGGATCCCCCCTTATCTTCATCAGCATTTATATCACTTTTCTAGAACTGTTAAAGGCCATTTTCAGCACTAATAAAATCCATATTTGTAGTAGTGATTATTCCCCCATCTCTGGGTAGCAGTGGCAAGAGGGTCCTCCATTGGGATTGGAGATCCCTCATCTATGGGATAATGATATGAGGAGTGGGAACATCCAATAGATGTAAAAAATACCTAGATATGAGTTATTTCTACCATGATGGGTTGTCGTGCGATCCACTCCTTATTGGTGCGACATAGGTTTTGTGGGTTAGTTATGAGGAGTAGACCCTAGACTGTGGAGAAGTAGGGAGGTGTGATCCCCACCATCATCTCTTATTATCAAGGATTCATGTGATGTGATGTATAGCATAGGGAGGCCTCAACTGTGTGTTGTGGTGAGGTTCATGCCTCTTCTCATAGGTTTCAATATATTTTTTTGGATGTGAGGTAGTGATGACCGCACCTTGGGTACTAGACAATAGATTAATACATAGTATGATGTTTTAGATTGAGAACATTATCTCTTACATTCCATTAAGAATGTTATAGTTTTTCAAGATGGAGTACATCTCTTGGATGGGTTCCATCTGGGATGGGTGGGCCCACAGAGTTTGTTCCTTGAGTTTCATGTTATGTTTAGAGCCAATGAAGTTAATCCTATATATTTTTATGAGATTGGAAAGTCATGAGGCTTGGAGTCTGAGAGGAGTATATCATGGTGATTTATGGGAGTCCTTGTGGTTTTTCATATGTT
Organism: Viscum album; assembly: GCA_963277665.1. NCBI lineage: Eukaryota > Viridiplantae > Streptophyta > Magnoliopsida > Santalales > Viscaceae > Viscum > Viscum album. Next base: position 1,294,768,101 of record OY728130.1, on the reverse strand, counting down.
GGGGTTCACACCCCATGTCGTCCAATATGTCTCTTAACATACAACTGTGGATGGTTTGAGATAAAGTTTCTCTCTCGAATGGGATTCCCTCTGGCTATGTCTAGTGGAATGTGGCTTTCAGTTTCCCTCTTTTCCTTTTGGGTGTTTTGGGGTTCCTACTATGTATTTTTATACTCAATAGCAAATGGGATCTACCCATACCTGTTGTGTGTTTTTTGTAGACCAGATACCTATTGACTGAGTCTGAGGATAGCCTAAGGTGGGAGGAGCTCAATGAGATAGATAGAAAGAGGTGTTTGCAGAGATTGGTTGAGGATCTTTATGGATATTAAAATTGATAGTGATCCACTCCTTCTAAGCAGTTTGGATGATTTTATATTTTTATTTGACAGGCGTTGTTTTTTCCTTTTATGCATTAAATACATATGTTGTAATCAGGTTGGGCGATACAGATGCATGCAATGATTGGATTCCATTGGTTTTAAATTTCAATATTTTGTGAGCATAGATTTATTTTCATGAATATCAGAAGATAAGAAATGTCATCCATGTTAGTAATTTGACTTCTAAGTTCTAGTAAGAATCCCTGGATTATTTGATGGGGGCTTTGGGAATTACATCTTGGGCCCCATTGGTTCGGGTCATGATAGTTACGTTGGATGATTAACATCAAAAAGAGAATACTGAGCAGGAACCGATAATCACCGGGTTCATGATAATGGGTCTTTCTAAACACCAGTTTTGACATTCGTCGACTAATTTTATTTGAAATCCTAAACATCCCTAAAAATGATCACGATGATGTTAATTAAATTATGTTCATGGATGACAAATGTCAACCCTAAGGGATCATATATTTAAAGTATGGTGTCATGATTTAGATATCCTCTATGAGATTTTTCATGATTATGTTGTTCTATACAATGATTGTAATTTTTCAAACTATGAATTTTGGTTTTAAAAAATAATGGGAACATGAAGGAAATGGGTTAACATTGAATTTGTTAGAATTTTTTTGAATGATCATCCAAATAAGATTACAATTAGAGTGAAGGAAACATTGGATATACATTAACCAGTGTTCATGAAACATGATTTAAAACATTTCCTTAAACAACTCTAAAACTCACAAATAAATTCAACAAAATATTTATTATGGTGTAATGGTATTGGATACTATAGAGAATTTTATATTCAGTTTACTTTTTGTTAACCAAGTGGATGAGAATAATTGTATCCCAATGATATCATAAACTATTTCACTCATTAAATGTTGGAATTATGAGAATTATTATAATAAACTATTTGTTCGGTAGGCATGTGTGAATATAAATAACTAGTTTATGAAACAAATATCATACTTATTAAGACATTACTGATATTTCTGAGTAGATAATCATTCAAAATTTTAGTAAAATGATTATATTTATCAACAATTTGTTTTCTGTAAAAATAATTATAATTATTTTTATGAGAAGATATCATATTTAATTTAAAAAAATTAAATATTTTTTTATAAAAATAACTTCATTTTTGATATCATAATATCAGAATTTACATATTGTAATCTTTTTGGTTTTCTCTAAAAAAATATCGACATTTCAATGAATAGTTAATTTTTTTAAACTATAATATTTTATCAAAAAATTATATAAATTTAATGGCCAATTAATATGTAATGTAATATATATTATTTAGCAATATTTAATCAACTTAATAAAATTTGAATAAAATTTATATTGTATTTTTTATAACTTTATTTATGGGATTGATTTTGTTTTCTAAAAACTATTTTAAAATACATAATAATTATATTTTTTAATTAATTAAAATAATACCTAATGAGGAATGAAATAAAATAAATATATATATTATATATCTTTATATTTTAATTGGATTTCATACAATTATTACTATTAGGCATATAGTTATTATAAAATCATCATATAATTAAAAAAATTACAATTCATCAGAACCCACTTTTCACCATGCCTGAAAATATTTTTGATATTTAATTTTTGAATATTTTAGGAATAATATTCAATAAGATAAACCTTATTTTGTAACCAATCATATGAAAATCATAATATTGTGGATTTTTTGGATTTTTCTAAATGGTTTTTTGGATGATTTGTGAAAAATACTATATTTTAATTGAAAACAATATTTCATGTAATTTATATAAAATGTAATATAATATTTAAAATTGGTTTTAAAGAAAAAATAGTTCAATTATAAATCCATTTATTCAATTTAGGCAATTTTAATCAGCAGAAAATTAAAATTTCTTGTGAAATCAATGAAATCTTTTGAACATTTCTTCTTTAAAACCCCACTTTATCGTCACGTCTACATGATTATTTTAAACCTCGAAATTTTAAATCATGTTAATATAATATAGTAAATTAGATTAAATATTTTTAATTAGAATAATTTATATTATATACGATTTGTAAAAAAAATATTTTATCCAAATTAAGTATTAAAAACAATTAAAAATTATTTTCCACACCTTAGGTGAAATTGGGGAAAATAGGGGGTTGAACTAAAACAATAAGGGTTAAAAATCACACATTACATTTACAACATACATTGTGTGGACATATATAGACAATTAATCATTTGGGAGAAATAATTACCCATTTCTTATACTTGTGTCAGGATAAAAACATGGTTATGATTGAATATGTTAAAAAACTTACAAGTGTCCCCCTTACCTCACATATGAAAGGAGAGCCCCACTCATAATTTCTTCATAACATAGCACCATTTTGGTTAGACCAATAACAAAAAAATCAAATTCTAGATTCCCTTAGATAATCATATAATATTTATTTTTGATATAAATCCATCTTATAAAGTCTTTTGGTGAAAATAATTTTCCATTACCATCTTTCAAGGATTTATATAATAATGGATTTGTTGACTATATTAATTTTATTATTTTTTTATTCATAAAAAATTATTATATCTTGCATACCATCATTATTTCTATTTTGTGGAAATACGATAATGTCGCCCGTGTGTACATTAGACTACCACCTCAGGAAGTTATGTGATTCATTCATGCTTTAAAATGAAGGTAATAAGGAAATGTTCAAAAGAAAAATGTTATATATATAACATTATAGATATTCATGAATGAATATATATAATTTATATCAAATTCATTCAATCATAAAAGGAAATGGAATCAATGTAAATGCATATGTATGAGGAACTTCCTTCATGATTGGATCATATCATTTAGTGTCTCTAAATATTATAGAATAATATAGATGAATGTACTATACATATAAAAAAAAATATATCATGGTTAAAATTATAGAGATGTTGAACCATGATATATGTTAGATGAAAAAAATAACAAGTCAAAACATTCCTGTAAAACATATATGTTATTACAAATAATGTATCTATAACATGGAATTGTTAGTAAACCAATAATAAATGCTCATACAAACATAATATTTGGTATTATACATATTAATATGGTTCTTTAATAGGGTTAAATTAAAAATAAATTTATTATACCTGATTTTTTAATGTGTGTGAAGGAATTATGGACTTTTGTTAAGGGATTTATAATATCTCTTTTATTTCTTAGAGTCATTTAAAAATTCACCACTTATTTCATTTGTGTGTCGTATATATTTCAGAATTGAAAAGTTATATAATGAATATAGTTATTTTAGTTATATTTAAAATTTCATTTGACGTTATTCATATTGTGGATTTCCATTCAAAAGAATAAACAATAAGTAAGGTATTTTTGTTTCAAAATTCTTGATTAAATGGTATATTATGTCATACTCATATATTCTTTTATGAGGACTATATAAATCCCCATTGACATATTATATCATGAATTTATTTATATGGATGAAATTTAATGATTCCTTTAATATTACTTGTTCATGGGTATCACAATTCAATTTCATCAAAGTGGTATATATACAGTGCTATAATCCCAGAATTCATCGAGATTGTTTTTTATTTTGTTTCTAATTATAAAATCATATCATCCAAATTTCAATAAACATATTAAATTTCATATATTAGTTTTATTAATGATATTAATGAAACAATTTTCCCTGACATTGAGACTTAAAATAAATCTGAAAATATTTTTTTGTTAATCAGTCTTTATCTCTCCCTTTGGTGAGAAATCACTTTTTCACTGAAATAGTGTTTTTAAAAAATAAGTTTCATTTTTTTATATTATATAAAGAATTTTTAATTTAAATTATACCATTTTTTACTTTATATAGATTATTTTTTAAAGGGATCATCCAGTCGTTTCCCAAAATAGTGTCTATTTGTCTTTTACTAAAAATTTAATGGAATCTATTTTGACATGAATGTATTAAATAAAACATCATGTTGTCATAAGAATCATTTTAATTTAATTTAAAATTTTATGTTTTAATGGTTTTTTTAAAATAAAATGATTTCTAAAATATTTTAGGTTTTAATTTTTTTTCCAAATCATAAGGGATATTTTCCTCAATATATTTTATAAGTGATCAATAAAAATTATTTTCCTACTCTGATGAATTCAATTGATTTTTTATCTGTTGTAATAGGGATATGACCCATGGATTCCATTTTTTTCTTATTATAAAGGTGTATGCGTACAATGGAATGATTCATATGAACCATATTTCACTTCCATGGGGTATACAAAGATTAAATTTATACAAACCCACTTATTCTTCCACTGGATATGATATGGTAAATGATTAAATGACAATAAAACCTATTTCATTTCAAAATGCTATGATGTGATTTAATTTTTATTAACCACATATCATTTATAGGGATAGTATTTGTTGAATGTTTTATGAATATCAGGAACAAATATGTATAGTTTTCATTATATTATGATTGGGACCTTATTCAAGAACCTAATTACATGTTCAAAATGTATTTAAGGAACCTCATTATGTGTTCACAATATAATGTGTGGAACATTATTTCATGAAAATAATTTCATTCCTAGAACTATATTTCAGGTCCATAATGTTATGCATGGAACTTGATTCATGTTTATATTTTTATTCATGGGATTTGTTTCAGGTCCCCATCTTAATGAGTGTAATTATATCTATTTAAATTTTTTTACAATGATATAAAAATATGTGTATGTCGCAAATTTATGTCCAAAGCATACTTTATGACCTCACGAATCAAGTTCATTAATTCCATAAAATTAATGTCTTCTGAATGTAAAATAATAATTCAATAACTCAATATTAGGATCATTGATATTAAACGTATCATTTTCTATTGTTTTTCTCATGTTAACATGCCATTTAGTATCATTTATGCTTATATGTCTCCCATGATTAAGTTTACTATTAAAATGTGATGACCATTTATTATGTTTCGGTACATAATTTATGAATAAATACGTTGTGTTGGATATGTTTTTAATGAGTACTAAATGATATGATAATTATTAGATAAACTAATGATATTAATGGAATTAATATGATTTTGTTCCATGTTTCCAATGGCACTAGACTATTACAGTCCTCATGAATTTTTTGAGGCAATTCCTTGAATATTAATCTAAAAACATGTAATATACATGTATGGAAATACATGATTATAATAATATTGTAAACATTCCAATATTTGTTGATCAAAATATTCTATAAATTAAATTTGGTTAAAAACATTTTAGAAAGGTATAAGATATATAAATGAGGATGAACCACATACGATTTTCTATGAAAACTTAATAAACACATCCCCAAACCAATGAAATTTAAAGTGTTAATTGGGGATATGAACCAATTTTTTTCAATTATATTAGTAATGAGGGAAGTGGGTAATTAAAAAAAGTAGTAAAATGTTGTATTTTATAAATTTTTAACCAACAAATGGTGTCAGAAAAACATCCACTTGGTCATAATATACACCATAGTGTGCCTCAAAACCCTCTATAGATCCATAGCATGATGAGGACCACAATGAAGCCATTAGGGGATATTTCATAAACATAATCCATACATCGCACCATTATATGAACCATGGTGTCTTTCTCTCCACAGTACCTCAATACGAGCAATAAAAACAAAAACAATTATGTTCTGTAGGGTGATTCTGATAAATATTTTAATCTCAATCCACAAAATAAACATAAACACCATTTTATATAAAATTACTAACCTTCAATGATTTAGGTGTTTCATAATTATGAACACTATGATGGAGGGAGTCCCCCATATCCATTTTCCTTGATCCATAACAATGGAAGAATAGATTTTTCCATGCCAATTTTCCATAAGTCTCTTTCCAAGGAAACATGCATTATACATCAATGCACACCCTCTATATTGGAATATTCACATTATATTACCATGTCCATCACATCATGTTAATCCACATGGGGGTCCACCAAATGTGAAATTCATCTACTGGTTCACCCATAATAATTTCTTTATCCACAAGAGCCCCCAGAACATGGGAGCATTATTCCTCATCCTAAGACATATACTTGAAGTGTTATAAATCTATATATATATATATATATATATCTAAATACGGAATTTCAATACACACTTCTAAAAAACATTATGAATGCAATTATTTTATGTTTTTTAAAATTTAGAAGTCTTATGTCCTTATAACTTCTCCATCACTGCACTTATCATGATCCTGAATTATAATGACTCTATGTCCCTCATTTTTGACGAAAAATAGATACTAATTCATAAATAACTCATCAAATGTCTCCATTATATGTGAAAAAATATTCCTATTTACAATCCCAATCAAGAGGTTCATTATTTTTTGAAATTCATGAAACATTGTTTTAAAAAAGTCCTATAATAAGATTATTTTAAATTACACAAATTTATCCCAAAAAACCATTTTGTCTTAAATCAATTAATACCTACTAATTTAGAACTCTTAATCATAATTAAAAGACGAAACATAATTCCAATATAATAACGAACAACCGTGTTTCATTTCAATATCACTTCACCCAACATTACTCAAAAAACTTATAAGTCCTCACCTAGATATCCTATATCAAAATTGCACAACTGAACAGGTCAAAATGCTATTCAAACAATCATACATGATGTCTTTTACCAGAATTAGTAATATGGTCATTCAACACCAACCCTACACAACAAAATTGATATTTAATTTAATATCATGGTTGTACCCTCAACCACCCAAATCATCCACCATGATCTCATACAAATCATCGATACATCAACAATATAACTCACTCGAATCACATAAAAATAACATATATCATGGTAAAAATGCAATAAATCTCTATCCCATATTATATTTAAATCATTGATATGGAATTCACTAAGGAACTATTTAAGATTGGATCCATATACACACTAACATACATGCAACACATTGTACTTCCCACAAATGGCCACATAACACTCATGGACGTACATGATAGAGGTAAATTCCCCATGAAATATTCCATATCCATTACTACATATAATTATTGTATGTTTCAAATCAATGCTTACCTTAGTTCTGATATCAAACATGACACCTATTAACTCTAGACATTCCAAGAATCTCACCCTCAAATTGTAATGAAAATTAATCTTATAATAATGTTCACCCTCCCTAATTATTAGTATTCCACTCCACAGAATACATATTTACATATACAATACCAATATTAAAAAATAAAAATATTAAATTATCAAATATATTTATCTATTCTTAAGCCACACTCTTCGATTTTAAACTCTGAATATGACATGATTCATGATTTTTTTTATTATAAAGGATAAACTACTCTTTCTCATACAATTACAATGAAACCATTATTTTATACATTCCATTAAATCCATTAGTCCTAAAACCACACATGAATAGTCACTATTTATTAATTCAATAGAACTATGCATAATCGGCTCATTTTGTATCTGTTTTTTAATAACCGAATGGGTGAAATAACCCTTAAAACAAATACACAAAACTAGAGTCACACTCAAATAAAATATAAATCAATGGTAATGATAAAATAAATCATCATTATTATCACCAAAAATAAACTAAGATAGGTATCCTTCATATCCGAACCATCAAGTCCAAATCCATATAAAACGTACTTAAATTTCTTTTCATCACAAAAACTAAAAGCATATAACAAGCTGATATTAAATACCCAGTCTCATCTACCTTGAATAGATCTAAAAACAATAATCATATACCCATGTTTCCAATTTATAAGATAATAAAAAACAATCTAACCCTTAACTTAGGCTACCATCATATAATAAATATCGCCTCAATTGTAACGTCTATATCAATAATATCTTGAGGTTCATCACAAAACACTAGGATCTCTTAGTTTTCCAATAAAAAATCACCAATAAAAAAATCTCACGGGAATAAAATTTCTAACATATAAAATCCTCTAAAATATCCATTTTCTAATATCACACTCTATGGTCTAAAATAACTATAAAAAACATCACGTAAAGAGAAATCCACCTACCAGGGAATCAACCCACACTAGAAATCAGAATAAAATACTATACCTCTCGATGACCATGACCTCGACCATGTATGTACATATAATGTAATGATCCAATATTGATCCATGTCATGTAAAAATAGTAATATCATTTAGTAATATAAAATTCCAATAAGAATCTATATGGTATAATACAACATATGTAGTTGTTGAATCATTGAATAGAAAAAATTTCTATTTTCCTAGAAAGGTCGTCTTAATTGCACACATTGAGTCCATTTAGAATTTTTTACTTGAAAATACTAAATTATAAGTGTCACCATACATAATGTACAATTGAATTTTCAAAATAATGAATAAATTGTGTTTCTTCGTTGTTGAATTACAACAACATTATTTATTATAAAATGAAATATAATTTGTTTTTGAAATATTAATGTACAAAACTCTTCATCATCTTTGATACGAATCAAAAAAACCATATATATCATGTAAATACTATGTTCCAAGAATTATTTATATTCATAACCAATATCAATTATATATGAGCTAAAACCATATAAATTATAAATCAAAAAATCAATTGTGTCAATGTTGGTAATGTCTTGAATCCTCAAATTTCGATTCCATGATAAAAAATATAATATGCAATTTATCCTAAAATTAATACCATGATAATTTTTCATGGAATAATTATTTGATATCCATCAAAATATCTAATGTTTCCTTAATTCTATTCAACCATATCTAAAATATTATGATTTTTTTGGATGACATTATACCACTTTTAAACACTGACCCTGGAAAAATTGTTTACTATCTTGGAAGAAGAACTAATTGGAACATAAATGTACATCCCCATAAACTAGATGAAATCAACATTATTAGGGGTGTATTACGTTACCATGTGGAGACTATACCTCCATATTTGAGGGTATAATAATACTAAAAGAAACATAAAACAACAATAATGAAATTATTTTTTCCTAGAGATAAAAATTAACCACATGGAAAGCTATATAAATTGTAATGGGATGCTCACAGACAAAAAATAAATTTGTATACAAGAATATACTTACTAATCACTAACTGAGTATATCAAAAACACATAAATGAAAAAATAAAGTGTATGTACACCAAGATAAACTATAATCCTTATTCCATACATTGATCTAAGTATCCAGATCAATTTGAGTAATCATCTTAATCATGTAACCCAGATCCTTTTACCAATATGTACCTATGAATAATGGAGTATTCTTTGGAGACCAAGTACAAGTTTTACTTGAACAATACATGAAATAAAATTAAAATGGAACAACAAATGGTGTTCCAATTTTATCTTAAAAATCAGTGTTTACAGAAGTGACAATATTTGTGTATTAGATAAACAATAACTAAATACACATAAATATATCCACATAAATGATTATTTTCTACCAACATGACTCTTATGATATCCTGCAACTCTTTTTTGTAGTGTCGATGTGTCTCTATACATATCACATATCAATATAAACCAATACTAGCCAAAACAACCATATAGTAATATGTGAATGAACAAAATTCCTTGAGATATTCATGGGAATATTAATATTAATAGGCACAATCAAATTCCGATGATATAATTCATGAGAATCATATATATAGTGTATTGTTGTCTAAATTCAGGGATATGTCATATCCACCACCTAATAATTAATAATAAGTACTAATTCCATTTTATTTATGAAGTAATTTTATATTAGTTTCATTCATTGCTAAATCCGAGGATATGAACTAATTAATTCTACATTAATAGGAATAACATATCAATCTAAAGGTATTTCCTATAAAAATATCTATATTAAATTTTAATCACATAAATATGAATGGATATTTAAAAATGAATTATATATGGGTTTATAGGTAATATACCAGGATCCTCTCTAGGTATTCCTTATCATTAGAAATTTTAGCTGAATCCTAGGATACCACTCATATATTATATATTGAAAATAACTCTCTTTATAAAGGTCAACGGGTAGTTAAAATAACTCATTATATGTCATATAATTTATATCATGAGGGTTGGCCATAAAACCATACCTATATTCCTTTTAGAAGTATTTCCTCTTAATATCAGGACTTATGATCATTAATATAGACATAAAATCTTCACTTAATCAAATTAGTTTCTATGTGGAAACTCAAGTCATCAGAATCCATTCCACTATGATAACCTATAACGCCCCGACCCTAGTTACCTAGAGTCGGTGCATTATTACATAACATTGGCATAATCATGTGAAAGATCATGTCTCGAAAGACCAATTAGTTTAGTAGCCTTGGAATAACTAGATACATCCATAAATTTTTACATTACATCATAAAAAAACATCTTGTCTTCATATCCCCTCATACTATCCCTACAGGTCATTCATAAATTACTTCTTCATAATCATGGAAAAACTAAAACATTGAAAGGGGTGAGATCAGATGCTCAGTAAGGATAACATTATATCAGAAGCTTTCATAAATAAGCATAAACACTTAAGGCAATTTATAACTAAAACAAAAGCTTTTTAAACATGAACATCAGCATAAAATGGCAAAGGTAAAATGAAATAATGCCATTTACTTACTCACATGGATATTCTACTAGTCTAATGATCACATGCAATATCAATATCCACTTTCATAATGTTGTAATTCATAATGCCAGACTATCATAACCACATAGCCAAGGCCTCGTGCCAAGACTACAAATAAGATTATGTCAAGGCCTTGTTCCAAGACAGTAGTTTGTCTCATGAGACCTACCGATGCATCGAGGAGCTATAGCGGGCTCCACCCGTCACTTATTAAGTCCAATGCATTCCTCATATGAATAGGTTTAAACATAACATAAACATTCGTATTAAAACTAGCATACGAATTGTCAATACTTTAACCACAAACCATGAATGGTATAAAAATACACATCCACAGTAAAACATAACTCATTCGATACAATATGGAAGATTGTATTGTATCAAATTAACATTAATCAAGAATAATGAAGGACGTTGACATATATGAAAATAATCATCAAAACCATTTCAGAGAAATATCCCCCTTTTTCTTGAAATCATTTAAAAGTCACACTATTTGTCAAGAAGCCATTTAAAAATAGATTTTTGAATAAAAGTGTCCCATACCACTTTGAAACTTTTTTTAAAACGGGTTTTAATTTATAAACTTTAATGTCCATATAAATAAATCCTTAAAACCATTTTTAAAACATGGACATTAATGAGAAATATTTAAATGAATAAGTCTTTAAAACATTTAAAAATGGAATTTTAGTTAGAGATTATAACCAAAAGAGAGACACTTGAATACAAATAATTTAGGTAATAAAAACATTGTAATATCATGAGAATAAAGGGATTCATGATATACTATGTCAAAGTACATTATATACACCACATAGAAGTGATTTGGTGTATAACAACAAAGAAGTCTCAATGGAATGTAAATTGAGATGAATTCTTTTATAAAGACCATATCCTTAGGTTAAGGATAAATCAATGACATAATTATGTGTGACAAATATAAATACACTAAATTTGATTGGATATTTAGTGTAAAACAATCAAAGGACATTCACACATAATCTTGTAAAAAAACAACACCAATGAATTGGATGTTTAACTCAACAAATTGAGAATGAGTTAAAATTACTCTTATCAAATTCATATCGATGACATGAGAAATTATCAGTGGAGTGATTATGTGTATCAAAAGTATATCCACAGGAAGGGGAGTGGAATTTATGACATAACCAAATGAATAGTTATTCCAAACATAATCTTGGAGTAATATAATCAATGAAATATGCGTAAAGCCGAATGAGTGGAAATTGAAATATCAAATTCCCCTATCGATTTGGTAACTTATGAAACATGCACCCATGAAAGAAGTATCATACCATGATGATGTAAATACCCATAAATTAAATTATATTACACAATTATTACAATCATGGGCAGTACACATACACCACATGTAATAATTAAGTGGTGAACAATGGAATTCTCACGAAATTAAGAGCGAGATAAGAAACTCCTTACCACGTTAATCAACTGAGTCGTATGGCCAAAAGTTTATAACCACAAAATGATTTACAGAATAACATGAATATACAGATAATCATGATAATATATATCAAATGTAAGTACACAATACACCACTTTCAATAATTTAGTGGCGAACAATGGAAATCTCAGGGAATTGAAAGTGAGATAAGAAAATCCCTTACTTTGTACTTTTTCCTTGGTCGATGGTAGGTTTACCTCCTATATAATGGTGAAATAATTGTTATTGAATTATACAAGAATAATTTACTTTAATATGATATCATATATGATCTTTTAACATTGATTTGTTAATAATATCTTAGAATTATCGTCATTTCGGGTGTTAACGGGTTCATTTTACTTTATATTCTTTGTTATGTGAGCCATATTCGTTATTAATGGGATGTATATTATTCATATCCAGAATGATATCAAGTCCTTAGATACTATTTTTAAATCATCAAATTATAATTATACTTGAATGGATATGATGGACAATGAATCTCATCGCGTTCGTGGAGACGGTAGTCCGTACATACGCACGAGCGACAATATCATTCTTTTGATATTAAAATAATATATAATTGGATTTTATATCATATATACAGAATCATTATCATGTTATATTTATTATTTACATGAGTTACACATCATTATTATACCCATCCAAATAATAATATATTGAATAACAATTACACCACGACGTGGAGACGGTAAGTCGTACGTACGCACGTATGGTGACATGTTATTCAAAGGATGGATAGAATACTGAATATGGTTGTACCATATTTATAATAACATCACAGTATATATATGATACTGGAGTTATTATTTTATAATGGAAATAACAAAGAAAGAGGAAGTGGAAGAAGAAAGGAACTTGAAAAGGGGTGGTGAAAACATTACCTCTTCTTCGGGTTCTTCCTTTTGATTTGATCAAAAGGGCTCCTTAGGTTGGCTTTCTGATCAAACTAAGGCCTCTAGGTTGTAGTGAGGGAAGTTGAGATAGTATTTGGGTAGGTTTTGGCCGAACCAAATGGCTTTGACGGTGTGAAGAAATGAGAAGGAGGAGTGCCCTTTTATAAGAGGGGTGAGGGGCACCTTTAGAAAAGCTAGATATATTTGTTTATAATAAATGAATATTCAGTTTCCAATGGCTCCAAAGTTTACTATTCAACGTTTAAGGTGGGGATGGGTCGAAAAAAACTCAACAAATAGAATTTAGACAGGTTTGGGTACTTATATTAACCTTATCTTTAAGTATTAACTCTAAGTTAATTAGTTTCACTTTTACAATGTCTCTTTGTATTTTTATATGATATGGTTAATAAACATACCATATACATACAAGAGACCCCCAAGTGGTCCTTTAATGATACACCTATCATGATATAAGTCTCTTGGCCGAACCTTAGAATTTTAGGAATTTAATATCAATTAATAATATAATATTTGTTTTATAAACTCTTTTATGTCAATTTTGACACTATTCAATAGTTGATTTTTGTGAAACTCATAACAGATTGATTACTTCGAAAAAAGTCAATTAAATCAATACTAATATATCATATTATCCTAGTAAATTATTTTAATTCATTAAAAGTTTCATATTATATTTATTTGGGTATTGTTAATATCAATTATTTTGATTTTTCACTATTATAGTAATTACTGCATCATCATTGTGTAATAAATAAATTAAATTATTTAATGTCTAAAAATTATAAATAAAATATTATTATGTAGGAAATATTTTTATCTTTATATGGAATATTTATAATCTAAAATCCAACATTTATAACCCTCTGTAACAATTGTTTTTTTAAAAGATATATGCTTGTGTCATTTTTGTATTTATTTTAACTTAATTAAAATAAAGTGTCATTATCACTTACATGTGGATCCATGGGGTCCCAAAATAGACCCAATGATGCCCATGGTCGACCATGTATCAACCAATAGGGTTAAGACACGTTTTAGGTTAATTTAGTATTATTATAATATTATTGTTTAACCTTTATTTACCGGATTTACCCTTAACCATGGTAAATAAAATATTTACCGCAGTAATTATTCAAAATGTCTAAAAATAAAAGTTACCTATTTACACAATTTGAACATCCGGATTCCAAATATGGAATTCATTTTTCTAAATTCAAAACACAGAAGTGGCAGAAATTAATTTAAAATTAATTCCCGCTGTCAAAACAAAATGCGTGTTTTTAAGAGATAATAACTATCAAAAGATTGACACTTGTTTATGTTCGGTTTAATTGTAAAATTATGTCCAATGACCAAAATTATATTAAATGGTAAAAATATATTCTAAATATACTTTAAAACAACTCAAATTCATAATTTATCACTATTAATTATTTTGATTAAAAAAGTTGTTTTTAATTAAAATTTAGTAATTTTCACTATTCATCAAAATATGAAAGTTATCCAAAAAGTACCAATATTTCACCCTAGGCTAATTTCAATATTACGAATCCAAAAATTAAGTCCATTTTGAGAGATAGAATTTATAATATTTCAAAAATTAGGTATTACTATTCATAACGGCTAGTTTGATTGGTTATGGTGTGTTAAAATCTCGAAGTTGTGTACAATGCACGCCATTGCATTATTCGAAAGGAAACATACTGAGGAAACATGGGGTGTTACATTCTCCCCTCCTTCAATAAATTGCGTCCTCACAATTTTTAAAATTTTGCTTGGGAATATAATGGAAAGTCCCACATCGGAAAAGAGCCAATAAAACTATCACTTTAAAAGAAAGAAAGAGAGGTATAAGGGTCATCCAAGATAACCCATACTAGGATTCCATGTAAGAAAACATGGATATGGATGATAAACTATGTGTCATGTTCTGATGGAGAGGGATAGAAATCATTATCAGGAGAAAGTTAACAATGAGAAAACCAGAAACTTGTGTTGGGACAAACGATCATTAGTCTCCTAGTAGGAAAGTAAAAGGACAACATTTTTTTTAAAGTTACATTACATAAGGAAGAGGAATTCATTTATGATATTGACTAAGAACATTATGAGATATACATACATATTAAGTAAATTTTCATTCTTTAATAAATTTCCACCACTAACTCAATTTTTTTTAAACGATGAGTATTCAAGAAGACATGGTCACACTGGAAGAGCTAGAATAAACTTCTATAGAATCACATGATCCATGCAGGATAAACCATATATTTACATTGTCTTTGAAGATTAATCAAAACCAAAATGGTTAGTGAATGGTCTAATGATCCCCCAAAAGGATATTCATTGAGATAAATATGCACTAATCTTAATTTCTAAAATTAAACCAACAATACCCCAAAGTTAAATAGAAACCATTCAATAACCAATTTTCCTTAAAATCCTTTAATATAATCCAAACTAATATTGAAACCCAAATCATAGAAGAATTTGATTATGTAGTCTCCCATGTTACATTGTATCTCCAAATGACAACAAATACTCTTAAAGTCACATACTTAAAAGTAATTAACATCATCACGTATTCTCTGTTATAGGTTAATAATTTCCATAAATAACCCAAATCACTATAAATCAAAAATAAAAACGTAGATAAATATCCACCATTACTCTACAAATGAAACCCCATTATATTCTATTTTCCTTGGGCATATAGTGTTTCCAACAAAGCGAACATCTTCCAAAATAACATTTATCACTTAATCACCAAATCATTTTCCTATACCAAGGGTATTCATTTGAAAAGACATAAGAACCCAAATAATCTTATTATTGATCAATAAAAACATTTAACAAAAAAAATAGTCATATTAACCAGGGACTTCACGTAGTCCAGTGGTAGGCGATAAATCCCAATCACACTTTGGTTGTGGGTTCGATTCCCACAGCTTTGTCCGACGTGACGGGTTGTCACATGGTCTACGTGTTGTCCTTTTTCAAAAACTATATTTTATAATATTACCAAAATGAGATAAATTCCTCAAAATAACATAATTTAATCACAAATGTTATATCATACTTTTCATTTTTATCCCAAATTATAATAACTTATAATTTTCTCAAGCCTCAATGATCATATAAAACCAAATGGTTATTTATACCTATATCCACAAGAGAAGAGACAATTCTTATTCAAATATCATTCTCACATGGCAAACTGCGGGGTTACAAATACAAGAGAAAATTATTCCAAAGTACCCATCAACAAGGAGTGCTAATACTTTTTAAGTTTTTCTCTAACCATTTATTTCGACATATCTTCTTCTTTGACCAAGAAAATATCCTATAGAATAGGACATTTACTCGGGTAATGTCCAGGTCCCCTAAATTTACGGAAAATGACTGTAAATGGACTCTTGGGACCATTTTTATCTTCTTCCATAGTACTCTTCATTTTTCTTCGGCAATTCTGCACTTTATGTCCTTCCTTCCCGCACGTAAAACATTTCGTTGTCCCATTGAGACACTTTCCTGGGTGTCTCTTTCCACATTTCCTACATGATGAAAATTGAGGTTTCTTTTCTCCATGGTCTCCATTGCTGGAGATCTTATCATTTATCACATTTCTCTTCCTTGTTGAGTCTGGGAGTTGGTAAATATATATGTTGTTGATCATATTTTTGGAAAACTGATTTGGCATAAAGACGATATCTTTTACGCCTATCAACATTCCATTTTGTTGCTCATTTCCACCACCGTTCCCACCTTGTACATCATTCTCAAAGTCACTATGACTTCCTTGGAATCCAGCCATCGACTAAAACCAGAAACCATTGTGTGAGTAATAGTAGTCGTAAAATCATTTAGAGATTAAAATGTCACCATATTCTCAATTTGAAACATATTAGGATTAACCAAGGTCATTTACTCTCATCTTATGTATATATTACGTAAATCGGTTTGTAAAGAAATTGTAAATTATCCTAAGCATATCCCCCGGGAGTGTCGTAACCAAGAGTGCAGCAAGGCCCGTTGTCGTGCACCAGTTCCCGTTCGAGTCTAGCTCAATGCGGTGTTTTCGGGTTTTACCCCTAGGTACATCTGTGCCAGAGCCGCCTCTACCTGCTCATATCCAGACAGGGATGTATTGCTCGGAAAACTCACAAAATCTCTACAATACCAAAATTCTCGGAAGTTCTTTTATACTAATCCTCAAAGTTCATCTTAGGTCTACGTGCTCTAATCAGAGTTTATCTAAATCTAGTTTCCAAGGTTTGTACTAAACATCCTCTGATACCAACTGTAATGCCCCGACCCTAGTTACCTAGAGTCGGTGCATTATTACATAACATTGTCATGATCACGAGAAAGATCAAGTCTCGAAAGACCGATTAGTTTAGTAGCCTTGGAATAACTAGATACATCCATAAATTTTTACATTACATCATAAAAAACATCTTGTCTTCATATCCCCTCATACTATCCCTGCAGGTCATTCATAAATTACTTCTTCATAATCCTGGGAAAAATAAAACATTGAAAGGGGTGAGCTCAGATGCTCAGTAAGGATAACATTATAGCAGAAGCTTTCATAAATAAGCATAAACACTTAAGGCAATTTATAACTAAAACAAAATCCTTTTAAACTTGAACTTCAGCATAAAATGGCAAAGGTAAAATGAAATAATGCCATTTACTTACACACATGGATATTCTACTAGTCGAATGATCACATGAAATATCAATATCCACTTTCATAATGTTGGAATGCATAATGCCAGACTATCATAACCACATAGCCAAGGCCTCGTGCCAAGACTACAAATAAGATTTTGTCAAGGCCTTGTGCCAAGACACTAGTTTGTCTCATGAGACCTACCGATGCATCGAGGAGCTATAGAGGGCTCCACCCGTCACTTATTAAGTCCAATTCATTCCTCATATGAATAGGTTTAAACATAACATACACATTTTTATTAAAACTAGCATACGAAATGTCAATACTTTTACCAAAAACCATGAATGGTATAAAAATAGCACATCCACAGTCAAACATAACTCATTCGATACAATATGGAAGATTGTATTGTATCAAATTAACCTCAATCAAGAATAATGAAGGATGTTGACATATATGAAAATAATCATCAAAACCATTTGAGAGAAATATCCCCCTTTTTCTTGAAATCATTTAAAAGTCACACTATTTGTCAAGAAGCCATTTAAAAATAGATTTTTGAATCAAAGTGTCCCATACCACTTTGAAACTTTTTTTAAAAGGGGTTTTAATTTCTAAACTTTAATGTCCATATAAATAAATCCTTAAAACCATTTTTAAAACATGGACATTAATGAGAAATATTTAAATGAATAAGTCTTTAAAACATTTAAAAATGGTATTTTAGTTAGAGATTCTAACCAAAAGAGAGACACTTGAATACAAATAATTGAGGTAATCAAAACTTTGTAATATAATAAGAATAAAGGGATTCATGATATACTATGTCAAAGTACATTATATACACCACATAAAAGTGATTTGGTGTATAACAACAAAGAATTCTCAATGGAATGTAAATTGATATGATTTCTTTTATAAAGACCATATCCTTAGGTTAAGGATAAATCAATGACATAATTATGTGTGAAAAATATAAATACACTAAATGTGATTGGATATTTAGTGTAAAATAATAAAAGGACATTCACACATAATCTTGTAAAAAAAAACAACACCAATGAATTGGATGTTTAACTCAACAAATGGAGAATGAGTTAAAATTACTCTTATCAAATTCCTATCGATGACATGAGAAATTATCAATGGAGTGATTATGTGTATCAAAAGTATATCCTCAGGAAGGGGAGTGGAATTTATGACATAACCAAATGAATAGTGATTCCACACATAATCTTGGAGTAATATAATCAATGAAATATGCGTAAAGCCGAATGAGTGGAAATTGAAATCTCAAATTCCCTTATCGTTTTGGTAACTTATGAAACATGCACCCATGAAAGAATTATCATACCATGATGATGTAAATACCCATAAATTAAATTATATTACACAATTATTACAATCATGGGCAGTACACATACACCACATGTAATAATTAAGTGGTTAACAATGGAATTCTCACGAAATTAAGAGCGAGATAAGAAACTCCTTACCACATTAATCAACTGAGTCGTATGGCTAAAAGTTTATAACCACCAAATGATTTAAAGAATAACATGAATATAAAGATAATCATGATAATATATATCAAATGGCAGTACACAATACACCACTTTCAATAATTTAGTGGCGAACAATGGAAATCTCACGGAATTGAAAGTGAGATAAGAAAATCCCTTACTTTGTACTTTTTCCTTGGTCGATGGTAGATTTACCTCCTGTATAATGGTGAAATAATTGTTATTTAATTATACAAGAATCATTTACTTTAATATGATATCATATATGATCTTTTAACATTGATTTGTTAATAATATCTTAGAATTATCGTCATTTCGGGTGTTAACGGGTTCATTTTACTTTATATTCTTTTTTATGTGAGCCATATTCATTATTAATGGGATGTATATTATTCATATCCAGAATGATATCAAGTCCTTAAATACTATTTTTAAATAATCAAATGATAATTATACTTGAATGGATATGATGGACAATGAATCTCATCGCGTTCGTGGAGACGGTAGTCCGTACATACGCACGAGCGACAATATCATTATTTTGATATTAAAATAATATATAATTGGATTTTATATCATATATACAGAATCCTTATCATGTTATATTTATTATTTACATGAGTTACACATCATTATTATACCCATCCAAATAATAATATATTGAATAACAATTACACCACGACGTGGAGACGGTAAGCCGTACGTACGCACGTATAGTGACATGTTATTCAAAGGATGGATAAAATACTGAATATGGTTGTACCATATTTATAATAACATCACAGTATATATATGATACTGGAGTTATTATTTTATAATGGAAATAACAATGAAAGAGGAAGTGGAAGAAGAAAGGAACTTGAAAAGGGGTGGTGAAAACATTACCTCTTCTTCGGGTTCTTCCTTTTGATTTGATCAAAAGGGCTCCATAGGTTGGATTTCAGATCAAACTAAGGCCTCTAGGTTGTATTGAGGGAAGTTGAGATAGTATTTGGGCAGGGTTTGGCCGAACCAAATGGCTTTTAAGGTGTAAAGAAATGAGAAGGAGAAGTGCCCTTTTATAAGAGGGGTGAGGGGCACCTTTGGAAAAGCTAGAGATATTAGTTTATAATAAATTCATATTCGGTTTCCAATGGCTCCAAATTTGACTATTCACAGGTTACGGTTGGGGATTGGTCGAAAACAACTCAACCAATATAATTTAGACAGGTTTGGGTACTTATATTAACCTTATCTTTAAGTATTGACTCTAAGTTAATTAGTTTCACTTTTACAATGTCGCTTTGTATTTTTATATTATATGGTTAATAAACATACTATATACATACAAGCGACCCCAAAGTGGTCCATTAAGGATACACCTATCATGATATAAGTCTCTTGGCCGAACCTCAGATTTTTAGGAATTTAATATCAATTAATAATATAATATTTGTTTTATAAACTCTTTTATGTCAATTTTGACACTATTCAATAGTTGATTTTTGTGAAACTCATAACATATTGATTACTTCTAAAAAAGTAAATTAAATAAATAATAATATATCATATTATCCTAGAAAATTATTCTAATTCATTAAAAGTTTCATATTATATTTATTTGGCTATTTTTAATATCAATTATTTTGATTTTTCACTATTATAATAATTACTACATCATCATTGTGTCATAAATAAATTAAATTATTTAATGTCTAAAAATTATAAATAAAATATAATTATGTAGGAAATATTTTTATCTTTCTAAGGAATATTTATAATCTAAAATCCAACATATATAACCCTCTGTAACAATTGGTTTGTTAAAAGATATATGCTTGTGTCATTTTTGTATTTATTTTAACTTAATTAAAATAAAGTGTCATTATCACTTACAAGTGGATCCATGGGGTCCCAAAATAGACCCAAAGATGCACATGGTCGACCATGTATCAACCAATAGGGTTAAGACACGTTTTAGGGTAATTTAGTATTATTATAATATTATTTTTTAACCCTTATTTACCGGATTTACCCTTAACCATGGTAAATAAAATATTTACCGCAGTAATTATTCAAAATGTCTAAAAATAAAAGTTACCTATTTACACAATTTGAATATCCGGATTCCAAATATGGAATTCATTTTTATAAATTCAAAACACATAAGTGGCAGAAATTAATTTAAAATTAATTCCCGCTGTCAAAACAAAAAGCGTGTTTTTAAGAGATAATAACTATCAAAAGATTGACACTTGTTTATGTTCGGTTTAATTGTAAAATTATTTCCAATGACCAAAATTATATTAAATGGTAAAAATATATTCTAAATATATTTTAAAACAACTCAAATTCATAATTTATCACTATTAATTATTTTGATTAAAAAAGTTGTTTATAATTAAAATTTAGTAATTTTCACTATTCATCAAAATATGAAAGTTATCCAAAAAGTACCAAAATTTCTCCCTAGGATAATTTCGATATTACGAATCCAAAAATGAAGTCCATTTTTAGAGATAGAATTTATAAAATTTCAAAAAGTAGGTATTACTGTTTATAACGGCTAGTTTGATTGGTTATGGTGTGTTAAAATCTCGAAGTTGTATACAATGCACGCCATTGCATTATTCGAAAGGAAACATACCGAGGAAACTTGGGGTGTTACATAACCCTATATAGGGTTTATATAATACCTTGATACCCTTACCCCCCGTAAGTCACTTCATTTCTTGTACACACTATGTGGATTCCTTGATTTGGATCTCCTATCATAGGTCAACACCAACCACACTACGAGATTACCATCCATCAAATTGTTCATAATCATACTATGTCCTCATTATCTTCATTTTATAGGCCACTCGACTCTTCCCTTAAAGGGTAAAAATATAATCTCACATTCCATGGTAATCCTTGGTTAGTTTTCCCACCCATCCTGTTAACAATCTAACCACACTCTACGCACCCGATTTGTCACTTGCAATTCGGGTAGGAACATGTTCTCAAATGAATAATTATCTATCTTAATAGTTTTATACAATGCCATGAATATATAATTTTATACATATTATAGTACTTACAATTCATTTCATATAATTATTTAAGGTGTTTTTGTAAACTAATCTAGGTCTTCCCCATTCACTAAACTCTTTTAATTATCACCCCTTGGGTCTGAATATTGCACAAAAACATTTATAATTAATTCATCATGGAGTTTGAAACTAAGGGACCCATGAGTGTAAATGGGTAGACCATGGACCTAGAAAGTTTCATTTTATTCATATGAATTTCATTTATATAATACATTTGATTTTTATTTATAATATAACTCAATTTAGAATGAGTTATTTTCCCAATTCTAAATGTGACATTACACATTAGAGATTAAAAAATTATTGTTAC
This sequence comes from Viscum album, assembly GCA_963277665.1. Lineage (NCBI taxonomy): Eukaryota > Viridiplantae > Streptophyta > Magnoliopsida > Santalales > Viscaceae > Viscum > Viscum album. The sequence goes on along the minus strand of OY728130.1, from coordinate 1,294,744,998 downwards.
CATAGTTGTCTATATGTTGGACCACCAAACTCATTCAATTACATTACATTTAAATTCATAACCTTGTTTCTCTCAAATATTAACATCTTTTACTAACTTCTCATCATTCATCTAGATGAGGCCATAACCACTAAAATGTCATCCAATAAGAAATTACATTTAATTTATAAATAATTATTCCATTGAATTATAATGACAAATTTTAAAAAAAATTAACTTAAATAGTCATAAATTTATAGTAACTATCAAAATATATCATCACACCAATTTCATGACTAAAAAAATGGGTAATTTATCATGTTGAATCCTAGAAGAACCCTAATAATAAATCACAACATTTAAAACATATTAAATAGTAAATAATAATAATTTTAATTAGAAGAATTAGTTAAATAGTTAAAATTATGTTATTTAAATTATATAGAATGAAATGACATGTGATAATACTCTCAATTTAACCTTATGAAATACTTTGAAAATGTTATTTCATACATACTAGTTTTCAATTTAATGGGCTAAATCATCATCATACCCTAGACAATCCACCCATAATTATAACAGAAAATAGGTGAAGAATGAAATTGGAAAAAGGAGGATGAATCAATTACAATCTTCCATAATATAAATACAATATATTTTTGGGCATGAATGAGTGAATAATGGGAATAATGATATTTGAAATCAATAGGGGAAACTAGGATATTTTAAAAATGTATAAACCACATAGGGATGCATCACTTCTTTGATCACAACTTATTAAATTCTATAGTGATCCACCATGATCCCAAATCCATTTTCTGGAAATGCTAAGACCATGGAAAATCCCCTTATGACTATTTGAAATGGGGACTATCATGTCTCACTATGCTATATATAATAGCACAATTCTCCTTATGGTCCCACACTGAGTCATTTATCAATATAAAGAAATATTTAAAAAATTCCCATAAAAAATTGGAACAAAAATAAAATATATAAATGTGATACATATTTTTGAAAATATTTTACACATGTTTTGATATGAAAAATGTATATGAAATAAAATCTAAAACTATTATTGAACCATGTGTTGATTCACTGCATGACATTTTTGGCCTTTAATGTTAACTGGAGAAGAAAAATTCATTCTCCACATTACATTCAAAACCCAAAGAAACCCCTATGAGAAATCACATATATCCAATGAGGATCAAAACCATCACTATATTCTAAAACAACTCTACATCAAGGATAATAAAAGTAGAATCAAAATACAAAAACTAACGGTATGTTCAGGCCCATGGTGTGAAAAAGGATTCAAGAATATTCTTACACATACCTATCATGTCTTGATAGTCTTTTATATATTCTACACAGAAACACTAATGATAAGGAAATGATTCTAAAACCTCTTACATAATGAGAACCAATTCATTAATGCTACTTATAAGAATCAAAATGTTGGTAACCTATCTGTTCAATTTTCCCAAACATTCACTACTCTTGAAGGGTATTCTATACCAACACAGTATCTAACTAGAGAATGGGAATCTAGAATATAATATTTAGAATTATTTCATCTATATAAATATGATATAAATAACATAGAGTAAAAATGGATAATCTAGCATGTATTAAAAATTCAATAGAAATCTAGGTACATAAATATATATGTCAAAATAAAAATCAAACTATATATGATGAAAACAAAGTAAACATCCACAACGAATCATAATACATAAAAGTGAAAATCCATAAAAAATTTGATAAATATAAATAATGCGACATCACAATTACAATACAGAGTGGAATCAAATAAAATAAATCACCAAAAGAAAAAATACAACCAATTTAGTTTGCCGATACTTCCTAGGCATGAAAATAAAGGAAACCTGATAAAATCTATTATGTGACCTCTAATTTACCCACATGGTCACTGGCAAGATCAAAACACATTAACCAATGGACAAAGGATCAAAATCTATACCGAAATCTATACTTGGTATCATGAAACAACACATGAGGGATTCACACGAGCACACACACACCTGTGTGTATTCTTGTGGGGTGTGAAGGTACCCAACAAGTTTAAACCTTTTATTTTATAGAAATAAGTCCCTAAATGTTTTAGAAATAATCTTTTGGACTTAATTATTAAATTACTATTTTCATGTAATCATTAATAAATAAAAAAAATTTACCTTACTCATATACATTCTAAAACTAAGAAAAAATGTTTTTTATGAAAACCTGGAACATTCAACTTAAAACCACATTGTTAAAAAAAATAAAAAATCCAAAAAGTTAATATTATTTACAAAAAAAATTTAAATAGAAATTTTATATTTAAAATTTAAGAGGACAACGTTTTCTTTCACTTTTCAAAAAAATTTCTTAAAAACACTATTTAAAAATTAGGCATCATTTTTCTTTAAAAAACACATAACCCATGAAATCCTATAAATTTTATTTTATGTAAAGTAAAACCATGAAACATTTTGAGTATGGTCACAGGCATTAAAAAATATATCAATGTGTTTAATGAATAAAACCATCTAATTGTGATATAAAATCCAAAAAAGGGAATTTGGATATATAAAAAGAATATAGTAGGATCCCAAGCGGATCCTTTGGAAATAGTAACCGTAACATAAAAATATCCAGGATATTTAATGAATGATAAAAGAAATATGAAATTGGATAACTTACTATGACCATATATGAAATTAAAACAACCCACATAACCTCCCTTTTAGTATCACAATTCTTTCTATAAAATAGTTCGGTGGGTGTGACAATAATAGGTCACTAGCAATCTTGCACAATCCTAACTATGGTTTCATGCAACCCAACCATTTACTTAGCTACCTAGGATTGTCTCGATGTTAATTAATGATTTTTAGTAAATAATTTATAGTGTATCATCTCATAAATGAAATTTAAATAAATTAAAATATACCTCATATCACCTATAACAACCACCAAAGACTAGAAACGTATATACCACTAATAATTATATAATATACAACACTCCAATTGGGAACTCAATCCACAATAATAACAATATAAAAGGGGATATTTTGAGGTAATAGATAATTTTTATTAATTTCATTATAATGTACTAAATGGGACATCAAATAGAATATTGGTATATGAAACCATCATAAAAAATCCACAAAATCGAATTAAATCACCCTTAAAATATTAAACTATGAAATCATATTTAATTTCAATTTTAAAATAAAACTCTCTCATAGAAACCAATTTCAAAAAACACTATAATATTATCACTAATTAATTAAATTACTATGATAAGAACCAATAGTAGATTAAAATTGAACCTATTAAATCATAAAATATAATTTTAAAATAAAAATAACATCAATAGACCATTTAAATTCATGAATTTATCTTTATAATACACCATGGATATTTTATGGAGCACATTCAACGACCAAAAATAAAATTTAAATAAATCATAGATGTGCCTATAAAACAACAACCATGACAGATTTATAAAACCATCGAAGGCCATTTAATATTTACATTATAGTTATCACATATAAAAATATAAATAAAAAAATATTTTGAAGAATATATGATATTCATGACCAATAATACAACATAATAAAATAAATACATTAATGAAGAAGAAACAGTGCCACAATAATTTTCCATAATGTGGAAAGGTCCAACTAAGAAATGATGCATTCTATATTGGTTCTAAAAATACTCAAATTAGATACAATATATACAACAATAATTTCAAAATTAAATTCCATTAGTTTGGGGAATAACCCCAACCATTAAGATAATGGTTGTAGGGAAGATGAAAAGGAGAGAGCAAAAAAGGAGGGATCTATTATAGAAAACCATTTTGGAATAAAAGGAGGTGGGAAAGAATTTATATATGAAGTTAGTTGAAGTGTTTATTAAAAATTACACATATTTATTCAAATGAATCGTGATAATAATGAATGTTAGAGGCTATAATACTCTATAAAGAAATCCAAAATTTTAATATACCCTACAAACATTGTATGTCGCTATGATATGTTGCACGGTTTGGTAACTCATAAAACAACTATGTTCCTACCACTATAAGTGAGTTGGAAAGTTTCATGGTTGGCTAATAATTTTAAATTTTTACCTAATATAGGATTAATAAAAATACACCAAACAATCGTAACATTTACCTAGAGACCTAAGAGTGTAGGGAGAAACACTCCCCAGATGTACAAAACCTTACTAGGGTCCCTTCCATGGTTTCCATTAGAATTATCATTCCATAAATGAATGTATTCCTACCATGTAATAATAATAATAAAAATATTAGTACCCCACACCTAATTCCTTCACTGTTTTTACAAATATTACAATAGAAAATAAATCCCTAAAATCAAAAAATCAATGTTGAAAACACCCAAAAATTAAAATTTTCCATAAATAGCATGGAATTCAATAAAATTGTAATATATGGGGGTAACCAAATATTACAACAATAATTAATCCACCACTTGTGTATGTTTGATTTATAACATCACTGGTTATATATAGAACAGAACATACCTATAATTCAAAAACATTTCTATCCACAAGCACTAGGTTATAATTCTATATTCCCTATATATATCTCATTATTTTCATTACATATAATAGGATCTCTTCCTTTGTTACAATTTTTAACCATTCTTCCATCCATGTAGTGTAAAATATTTTCATCCTAGTAAAATAGAGTGATATTACATATTTTATATTATATAAACTAGAGATTACACCCTCATTATCCTCATGTATATCATGTTTTTTTGTTATATCCATCTGAGTTTAGAAGTAATTCAACCTTCCATTTAAAATTTATTAAAAAATATATTTGATATTTCAGTTGTGTTATATATAAATATAATTCCTTTTTATGTATTCTTTTAATTAATATTGATCTATTCTCTCGGAAATGGAATCAGAAATTATACACTCATCAAATGGTAAATGTTGTTATATAAGTTATACTTATGTCCACAAAATAGAATGTCTCCTACACACACCCTTTCTAAAACAACCCTTCTTAAAATTTTTTACAGATTTTCTTATCTGTCCCTCTAATATTGGAATATATCTGTATTATGAAACATTCCAACAGTTTTTAGGAAGCACGGTAATATTTATTTTGTCCATACAACTTGCTTCTCAACCTATACACATTTGAATCAAAATTCATAATAAAAATCCAAGTAATTACTTGATAAAACCGGATTTTTTCTATAATATGTTTTAAAATAATGGCTTCATATTCATTTAAAATATTGTGAATGTTTTTTCTATGTCTAGAATAAAAATATTATAATAAATTCCAATCTTGTATCTAGTGAAAACTACTCTTTCAAAAAAATAACATCGACCATAGTATATCACATACAAACCAAAAATTAATTAGTTAAGATTAAATTTACATTTTCATCAATCTTGTTCTCACATAACCACTACAAACCAATAATATTATGATATTTATACATGTTCATAAGATTACAATTCATCACTTTATAATGATTTTCCAGTTATTCATTAAAGTACATTTCCAATCACTCGCTTTTTCCCACTTATTTAAATGATTTGGGTTCTATATATATACTATAAAGGTATACTCTACAATATTTATAATTAGAATTTATCCTGAAATGTATTTTCCCCAATGATATTGACTAGATAAATAATAAACCATTTATTTTTAGATTGAGTAACATATTTATCTTGTTCTCTACCTTTTACAGGAATCACTTTAGCTTCAAAATAATCAGTAATATAAACATTTTTTAGATCCTCCAATTTAATCACCATACTCTTCACCTTAATCATTCACTTATTCCAAATACAATATGTGTATCAAATAATTATTCCTTTTATTACACGTTTATATGGCGTCTTGTCTACACTCTAACAGCATAATACTATATTATGACTATTAATTTCCACTTAAACCTCTTCTATACAATATTTAAGTAGGATTAAAATATCTATTAAGAGAATATTATTTATTTATTTATCTATTAATTTATACTTTCTGTAACACCATTATATTTGGATGTTCATACCAAATACACATCATGTATAATACTACATTTATCAAGGTAATTTTAAAACTCATTAGATTTTTAATTTATTTAAATGTTAGCTTGTAAAATTTTAATAGTTCATAAGGATTAATTTTCTGAAGTTTATATGAAACATCTTTATATAATATAAATCATAGGTCTTTGAGCAGATAAACATTGAAAATCACTTTTTTTATAATCATCATCAAATAAAATGAATTACCTCTCATCATAAGTTGTGACCTACTAATTTAGACAACACACATAAATGTAATCTAAATTATATAACATGATGGTCTCTTCATATATATGGGGATATTGATTTTGGAAAATCATTCCACACTAATTGAAATCTATTATTTTCCGTGGACTTTCTTTAACCTAATAATATCCACCACTAATCTAAATGTTTACAAATTTTAAAAATATTTTTTCTTTTATTTATTTATCCTCTACATCCATAATTTTTTTATTCTACTATTTTTAAAATTCATGTATACCCTTTATTATCAACATTATATGGATTTAAATTCATCTTCAAACATTTCACTACAAAATTACTAGACTCCCATAGATTTTATATCCCCTACGATGGAATGTATCTTCAATGTGGATTTATATATGTGATCATCACTTAATAAATTATGACACATACTATCAACATGATATATATTAGTATTCTTAAAATCCTATTTAGAACACTATTCTAATCCAGTAGATTTAATCTTCAACACATCATCATTCCCAAAATGTATTATTCTATAAAATTCATGCATAAAATTCATTAGTTATTCCCATTAAATTTCATATTAAATAATGAAAAACTATCCAATACAATGATTATACAATTATTTGATGTTTTCAATATTTTTTTATATTTTCCATCCCAGTGTTATCTAATACATTACATGATATTCCATTATGAGTTGTTAATTATATTAGTGTCTACCCATTATCAAAGGAATCAAATTAAATTGTATTTCATCCTTTTTTTGACTTGTATATGAATATATATACCTTATATTCATGAAATATACTAGTTTAAGCCCACTATCTGAGTAATTAAAATAGTAACCCTCAAACCTATTTCTATTTTTATAATAACCACAACATTAAATTCAACTTTTCCATATTTAAATAAATTATAATAATCTTTAACGTCTTTTTTAAACATGATTGGACATTTTTCTCATATGAAAACCCTAAAATGACAATTCAGCAAATGGATTATCATTTTTACTCCCCACTCCACATATGTCCATCATTCATACTACAAATATCGTGTAAAAAGTTAATTATGATTGATAATGCACTCTTTAACTATACTTATGATGTTAATATTAATTGAAAATTAATTTAATGATTCATTATCCTGAAAAATACAATTTTAACCAAAAAAACATGGCTTTCAGGTGATAACCGTTTCTTCAAAGGTATTTGTTCCATGATAACCAATTTTGTGAAAAGCATCATGAGAAACATACCTACAATTATGTATCTTATATTTGAAATATATATTGACCACAAAATCAAAATTTATTCTCAATATTTCAATTATTCCCTTACTTTGTCTAATTATCTTACCCTTATCCCTTATATATATATATTATGATCATCAATGATCTTGGTATGATCATAAATAATTCTTCTATAATTCAAAAATTATTAATATTTCATATTATTCTTCTCACATTCGTTGAAAAAAAAATTTCAATGTGAAAAACGTTTGATCCAGATCTATTTACATATGTTGATGACTCTATCAAAAAACCTCCCCAGGTGGTAAAATTCAGTTTTTATAAATCAATCTACATTGAATTAAACACACGTATCAAAAAATACATCTTACATGTCAAATTAATCTAATTATTTTTTAAGGCTATCATCTACTCCCATCAATAAACCATAAATAATATAGATTAACTTATTTTAAATAAATTTTAAATGATTATCCACATAATCCTATTATTAGATTCTAAAAAATCATTACACTAAAAATTTCATCTAATTGAATTTATAGAATTTAAATTTTTTAGGGGGAAATAGATAATTCCATTTGGAGAGTATTGGAACTCACTATCCCACTCATTAATCTTATTTTGACATGTAGATGTTATATTTTAAATTTTTTCAAAGTGAATAGAATTTAAAGGTACCGTGCCATAATGTTTTTTATTATAACATTTTTCAGTCCATTCACAGAATGATTTTAAACTATCACTTATATAGTCTGCAATTTTAATATCCTAAAAATTCATTTTTCTTAATTAATTAAAACTATATATATAAATATGATTCTCATAAAGGTCTCTCCAGATTCAACCAATTTACCTATAGTACTGGATTTCTTTTTAGGTCATCATGTGTAATTTCACATTATCTCATTTCATCAATCGATAGATCCTTTGGAATATATAGATATATTGAAACCATATGATATTTTTTTAAATATCATTTTCCCAAAAAAAATATCTGATTCCACATGTTCTACCAACTATATAAGTAAGACGATTTATGAATCAATAATAATTTTCAATTTTTTCATTTTTGATTAGTAACTTTTGTTAAAAAAATCAGTTTTACATAAATGAATATGCAATATTCATCATATATATTTTGAGGATTTTACCGAAATATATTTTCTATTGTTCAATACATTAACCTTATATATATGTTTTATGGAGAAAATATTAATAGTTAATTTTGTTCCCTAACACAAACATTCAACATATTCTTACCCGATTTAATCAAAGTTATTCCAATTTTATCAAGAAACATAATTCCATTAATTATTATTGAGTAAATATTGATCCAAAGAGATTGTAGAATTGGTATCATTATAATTTTTTAACTATTATTAATTTCACACATAAATAAAATTTAATATATATTAATTCAAAACATAGTCCATGTGTGATACCCCATACCCAGATTCCACATTAGAGGTTCCCCGAGCCCTGTGGGTCACATAGGCTAAATTTTCTATCCCCAAATGCTAGAGGCTTCTAATAAGAAGTGAGGGGTTAAGGTGTTTCTATGATTATATTGATACCTCATTAATAGAGTTCATCTGTGTAAATAAGAAATACAATAGAAGTTGTATAACAGAAGAAATATAAATTATCAAATGGAACTATAGAAGAAGACTGAATAACAATAATTAAAACAACTCGAATAAATGATATATAAATATATATATATATTAAAGATGATGACGATATGTCATAAATCATGAATCATGGAAACCATGTATAAAATCAATGAACAAGAATGGAATACAAAAGTAGCTAAAGTGAAAACAATAGTCTCCATCATCATAAACAACTTATTGGTCATCTGCTACTACCTCCATCTTTTCTAGTCATGAAATCAAGTGTATGAAGATACCATATTCCATTTTCCATCAATTATGATCATATATAGAAAGTCGTACACATGTGATCAGGTTCCATTTTCCATCAGTATATTTAACAATTCACATTACATTTTATTCAATTACAAATTATGTCCATGTGATGATCATACCATTTTAGAGTCAAGAGGTTCAAGTTGTTTTCATTCATTAGTTTGACAAGGCCAATTTGGAATGTGACTACTTAAATCATTTCACATTTAATGGATTTGTTATCTACAATAAATTTCATAATATGAAAAGGATTTTCTAATTTTGAGAAACCCTAATCATCCAATTAATATAAACTAGGAAATTTCATATTTATAAAACATACTTTTCAATTACGGGTAAATTTAATTCCTCAAGTTCAATTGAGCCACATACCATAGACATGTTAAGGGGAAATTGACCATGGTACTATCACTTAGACAAATATATAGCTAATTATTATAATATATATTTCTACTAGAATGAAAAATCTTTAATACAAATAAAAAGAGTCTTAAAATTAAAAAAACACTAAAAAATTAATTATGGAACATAACCCCGTATGGGGAGTTTAATGTTCTGTATGTAACCTACAAAAACGAATAAAATATGTGTAATGAATATTTGAACATGGTCCTAATGAACACATGAATTCCATTTAAATTCAATATATGATTAATAATGAAATTTGTGTAATTATATGACAATTTATAAAATCAAAAAAATTGAGGGAAGAGTTAGAAACAACATATCTCATACTCATGCTACTCTCCTAATGTATTTGTAGCCACTAGTTTGGATAATATTATATTACATATAAAGAACAAATAAAATACATGGAATTAAAGAATAGGATACTGTATCAAAATAGTTTTTTTGTTGGATTAATAATTTTTAATGAGTAAATATAATATGATAATGTACCAGTGGAAACCTAATGACCCAAATAGTGATCCATTCAGACTCTAGATGGATGATCGATCGCAATTTACAGAATAAGATTCAAATAAATCAAATGAGATAAAGGGAGGGTTTTTTTACACTAAAAGAGAAAATGCAAGGAGTAGGATATAAAATTATATAATTTATCTAAAAAAAATCACCCAAATTTACCATTCTCACAGTTTGGACAAATGTGTAGAGAAGCTATTCACAGCTCATTTATTAGTAGCTATACAATGGGGGACCATCATGGTTAGGATGCACATTTAGGGTAAACATTTACCAACCCTGTGAAATTCCTTTATTATTTTTCTACAGTATTTGGCAAAACCATGTGGCTCAAAATCCAAGGCTAGATCAATCTGTGGACATTATTTCACTTCACTATCTAGCCTCACAAGGGATGAATAGACCAAGTAGGCCATCTAGAACAGATAAAAAACCATGAGTAATGTTGTTATCCTCCACCATCTAGGTTTCCTAGGATATAAGAAGTCATATATATACCCTATACCTTTACTAAATCCGTAAAAATATGTATAAGATCAAAAATATTATTAATTACCCCAAAATTTAGAGGATACATACATGAGTGAAAAAAAGTTTCATATAGTCTTACACCCTTAAATAAACTGATCCCCAAGTTCAACATACAAGGGAGGAAAATACTATCTATGAACAACATTGGACAATGTACACATAAATCAGCCTCATGCTCCCAAGTCTCATCCTGTACGTGGTCATGCATCAATATCACCTCTACTAGAGGTACAGATCGTCCTCATTGAGCCTTCATGATTCGGACGATGATGAATATATGATACTACTAAAAGGAATAATATACATGTATCTCATCATCTTCCTGATTTAAATAATGATATGGTCCAACATGATACTAGAAATGTATTCAAATGTGGAAGATGTCGTGAATGACATATAAACATTATGGTATTAAAAACCGATAGGCTACCTAACCAAATATCCCCAAAATCTAAAATTCCTGAAAAATAATTCCAATATCTTATTTTTCCTCTTCATCCATCTATACCATAGCATGGGGGATACTTGTTCGAAAACAGGACCCCAGACCTCGAACTCAAGATGTTTCCAATGGCGATCAGCATAAAAATTCTGACTTTACTGAGTAGTTGATAAATTGTTTATAATCAATAGAACCTACTATAATGCCTCCTTCAAAAGATGAGTATCTAGTGGAGATTCCTTTAATGAATATAGCCAGAATAGAGGTGAACAGAATGACCTTGTAGACAAGGCCTAAAAATAGCCATCTGAATTATCTCGTGGAATCTATTATTATAAGAGAAGTTGATGAGAGGTATATGCTTCTCTCTATAACATTAAAAATCATGGAATCATTCCTACACCTTGTCCTATATAACATGTATAATTTGTTCTAATTTTTCGTCGTTATGATAATGAAAGGATGTGATCAAAAGAACCTGTATACCCATAGTCTTTAAAAACCTTTAATATTCCATGAAATTAAGCAAGCATCCTTATCTAGAATGATAGTACGAGGTAAACCATGATTTCAAATGGTATAATTGATATATAGTATTACATGATCATCAACATAAATTTTTCCTTTACTAGAATGAATTATGATAACTTCATCAGTTAGTAATTGAATACCCATATAACATTTATACATATAGAAGAACATGTTAAGCTGACTATAAAATCCATTACAATGTCTTCCAAATTCTATTCTAGGTCCATGAGTAGTTTTAATAAGAATTAAAGTCTTTGGAAGTATTCATTCACTTATGGACAGCTGTAAAACCTATCTACGAAGCAGACTATCTATCATTTCCTCACTGGAAACCAACACCAATGTCGTCGCATTTCTCGATAAATTTTGGAGGTTCATTGAAAAAATTCCAAATGAGAAGTGTGGGACTCAATAATCAACTCTTCTACCCTATATATTGGATCCCAGAAATGCCCATGATTTTGTAAGACATTGTATCTATCCACAACCCAATCTTGAGTTAGGTTATATATTGAAATACTCTCATAGAGAACCAAGCCCTTGGGATCAGAATACTTCATACACTTTAACTACCCAAGATGTGAAGATGTAACATTCATGGATGATAGATAATATTTCTCGTGATTATCATGATACTAAGGATACAACATCAAGAGAATTTCCATTAATTTTCAGTCTTCACCCACTCCTGGTATGGTATATTTTCGAGTTTTTCAACTCATCACCTCCAATACCACATTCCCTTTTCTAAATGTATAGTAGATGTCAATTTTAAATCATCACTAAATTTCTGTGAGGATCTTGTGGTACCAATACAAAAAAATGAACTCAAATTTCATATTGTGTATCTATAAATTGTAAATCATGAGGAATTTATGATAGCTCAAAATCATGCATAGATTGTTTTATCTTATATGGCCTTAACTTTAAAGATCTGTATGAAACAACTCGGTCCTCCTACATTAGTACAATTCATTGGATGATGGTTGTCACATCACATAACACAATTTAGCCATTTCTAGGATCTTAAAAAATGATAATAGGTGATGATAAAATTCACCCTATCAACTCCCGATAGACTTTCTCACATTATTCTGACCACATAAACATAACAACCTTCTTTATAAGACTAGTAATAGGTGAATAAAGGGATGATAAATCCAATATTACATGCTTTTACTAACAATCCAGCCCCCCAAAAAGTACGTATATAAAAAACAATTCATTATATTCTCCCAAACAAAAAAATCACTCACATTCTATGGGTGAACATGTACTCTTGATTCTGATATAATATGTCCAAAAAGTGACATTTTTTATCATGTTGTTGCACTTAGAAAGTTTGGCATAAAATTGATACACTGTTAGTGTAATCATTACTATATGAATGTGCTTAGCCTAAATTATTTGAGTGTAAACATACTCAAATATTTTATCCATTAATTCATCAACAAAAGTCTCCAAATAAGGATGAAAGACCATATTCATCAAATAACTCAATATTGATAGAGAGTTCATAAGAATAAATGAATTAAAATTGTATTAATACAAATCATACATACTATGAAAAAGCATTATGAGGTATGTATGATGTCCTGACCCAAACATGATGATAGCACAATCTCAGTTCGATCTTATATATGACCCTATCTTATTAGTTTTCATCCAAGAGATCATTTATTCAAGGTAGTGGATATCGATTCTTGAATGTATCATCGTTCAACCATCTATAATATACACATAGATGAAGGGTCACATCCACCTTCATGGAAAAAAGCACGAGTGAACTGTAGTAGGATGTATTGGTCCATATGAAACATTTGGACTCTAGATAATTTATCTATATAATGATATTTTGGATCTTTTTAGGTTCCATCATATATGGAGGAATGAACACTGGATCCCCTCTTAGAACAATATCGGCCACAAACTCTACCTTTATCAGATAGGGTACGTTGGAGAAATATTTTTTAAAATAATTCACCAAAACAACCCACTTCTAGATGTAATTCATGTTTTTCTAAAGAATTATGTGCTATGAAGAGATTAACAGTATAAGAGGTGACTCCACCTACACCCTAATACTCTGGTCTAGCTCTACTGGCCATCACATCCAACTCATCGTTATGTAGAAAAATACTTCCCTCTGATGAAGTATATGAAACCCAACGGTGATAAAAATCTATAACAGTGTGATGAAAAACCAATACATCCATAGAATGATTTCAAATCTAGTTATCTCAATAAACAAGGTCCCACAATAAGGGGTAACTAGTTTTCTCATGGTGAAATCCCTATATTGGTGTATTCCCTATGACCGTACTCACTATGGTGTATCCAGGGTCATCAAAGAGTAATAATACAATATTTCCAGCACATGGGTATCCATAATAGATAAAGAGAATATATAACGTGAAGAAAAAATAACAAATAAATCATATATTGTAGTGAAGGCCATTAGAATAGTACATCATACTATAAATAGTTATGTAACCCGATCCTTGAGTATCCGTTCCAATGCTTGTAGCTAACCTGATCCACAACCATCATAAACAGATATACCACCAAAATAAAAACTGATCTATTATCATTTCTAGTGATAAAGAGTCTAGCCACTATATCTATGACCTCCTCCTTGGCCAATCCCATCGGTGCTACTCCCAAATCCCTCTTGATGCGGTGTAAATAAGATTCCTCACATGTTGGATAAGGTGTGGACCATCCTCCACAATAAGCAGATGGAAAGGTCCAATATAATCTAGGATGATTCCCCTATGGGAATAATCCGATTACATTGAATGGTCTCTATTACATATATAATTATGGTTCCCATGATTCCCCCAATGATGACACACCATGTAGAAACTATCACATTTACTCTAGCTTCCACTACCTTGAGGAAAAACCTTGAGATATCATTTTGTTGTATAAGAACAACAACTAGACTTCCTTGGAACATTTCCCCAATGATAGATATTGTTTCTGTCCCATTGGATGTCTATAGTGATAAAATAATGATTTATGATCTCAGATAATGTTGGTATCTAAATGAAATTCACCTAAGAATGAATGGCCTACTGAATTCCATCCTTCATGAGTCTATTACTCATAATCTCATCACCATATATATGAAAAGGAAATATCTATAACAATGTGAAACATGCTAAATATTCCCTAAATTACAACTAACCCTGCTTGAGATGCATAACATCTCGGGGATGATAAACCTTCAGCATATGAGGAATGAGCTAATCATGGATTACAGTATGGAAATTAGCACATACCATGCCTTGATGGAGGATTTACTTAGTAACTAAATCCCACCAGCCCTTGGTTGAATCATATAACAAGTATAAAGTAAGATTGAACCTCCACTATAGAGGTGTATATAGATACTCAGATATAGACAGGGTGGCCTCTAGCCAAAACTAAAAAGCCTGTGGACCTTCATACCCTGAGAATGTAGTAAGATGTTTCTTGTGGAACAAGAGAGTTAGAATAACCATCATAGGGGAATCTAAAGGGGTACCATGAAGGGACTACATCAGATGTTAGAAAATATCATAAACATGGGTGTTAGTTCCCAGATCCGGAATAGGAGGAAGTTCATTAAGGGGAACACCTGGAGGTACAAAAGAAATCTCTATCCCACCATGGTTAGAGCATGGTCATCACCACCCTCCAGGCATATGAAACAAGGAATTTGTGGTGGAATTTCTCAAAAAATTCCAAACACATGCCTAAGATAAATATTTACCAAAATATATGGAAATAGTATAAGAATATTACATAAGAAATACTCAATACCAATACTAATCATCCCTAACCACTATCCTAAACGACCAGAATTTTGAATGTTCTCAAGTACAAGTTTCACGGGTTCTAGTAGATAAAGGGTTAACTATAAATTTCTTCATCATTCACTAGAAAGCATTTAATTTAATCAATCATGTTATAATTTTAATTTTTTATTTTCGTATATCCAAATATAAAGGTTCATTTAAAATGAGATTTATATTCCAACCAATTAGGAATCATACTCCTTATCATGGAGATTAACACCAATTTTAATTTTATTTATAGGCACGATTCTGTATATTTCTCATACCAACACACAAGGTAAAATAAAACATCAGGATTCGGAATATTAAATCACTCAATCATTGCTTCAAAGAAGCACAACCATATATGCAATGTATGGATCACTACAAAATCACAAGAATATCAACCACATAAAAGAGTAAAATGCACATATATGCAAAGAAAATATACATGAGAATATCTGAATTTTTTTTGGAAGAACTGATATATATATATACAAATAATGATGATGATATGTCTTGTATGTATAGAGATGAAAAATAGGTATCAAAGAATAAAAGACAAGAATTATATAAAAATGTAAAAAAGGAACAAAAAAATTCCCAAATATATTTAAGTCTAGCATGGTTATATACTACTACATCTATCATAAGAAGTCAATCAATCAAGTTTCCAAATCCACTCACAACCATTTTCAACTCATTCATATATACATTCAGTTTACGTACCATTGGTTATCAAAAAGGGTGTTAGATAAATCTAAGTAGAACACCACTAACAATTTCTATTTCATCCTTTCCGTGTAATATAAATAGTAATAGTGTGAATCATAAATATATAAAAGTAAAGTAGTACAGTAAAAAAACAATTACAAGCTCTTGACCTTAGTTTCACATAGAAAATGAAACCAATTCATTAATAAATTTTTTATAGTTTATATAAATAGGTCACATGAGGCATTGAATGCATTGAAACCAATTTTTGATAATAGTTGTGGTTGTTTCATGATGTAAAAAAGGAAACCAAGAAGATTTAAATATAAAAGCATTCTAAGGAAGTAACCATAGAATCTTAAACCTCAAATTTCATCAAATCAGTAGTGACTACAACATAAATTAGGGTTTATAATCTAATTCGAGGACCTTAATCTAAGGAATTCTATAATATTATGATCTAAATCAGTCCAAGGAATAAATCCTAGGTAAAACAATATAATCCATTTCAAGACCCCATGTTTTTAACCAAGGCACCTCGTATCCATAGAACCTATGATGGATAAAAATAATGTATCTAATTAATCCTATAATAGTAATTAAGGGATTTTATGGTTTTATACATGGAAATAACAGATAGATGAGGATCTGGTTCCATAGTGGGTATCAACCAAGGAAACTGTATTCCTTGAATCAAAATAGTTCCCATGAGTGCTGAAGGAATTCCCACAAAAATATAAGAACTAATTCTATCAGAAATTCCCATTTCTGTATGTCAAGGTGCATATGTATATTTAATGAATCACCATAAATTTTATTCATTTAATAAAAAATTTCAATTTAATTTCATATAATATATGAGTCAATAGGTTCAATACTTCTACTTTCATTAGTTTGATTGTAACACCCCAATCTTCCACGATACGCTTCTCTTTGAATAATGCAGTCATGTGTGTTGTACGCAACTTCGAGTTCTAACACACACCACAACCAATCAAACGAGCCGTTATGAATATTAATACCCACTTTTTGACATTTTATAAATTTGTTCATTCAAAATGGACATAATTTTTGGATTTGGAATATAGAAATTATCCTATGGTGAAATTTTGTAATTTTTCAAAAAACATTCAATTTTTTATGAATAGTGAAAAAACAAAGAGTTATAGTTTAAAACAGAATTTTTTTTAAATAATTATTTATTTTATTTAAATTTAATTAAGGTCAAAATAGATACATAATACCTTTATATGTTTAATTTAATTTATTTGAGTTAGTTCAGAATAATTTTAGATATATAAAAATTTTCTTGAACTTTTCACCGTCTTTTACCCACCTCCTAGGAGAATTTAAAAATTCCCATAAAACATAATTTTACTACTTCTGTGAGTGGAATTTATAAAATCCATGTGAAACGGTTAATATCAAGAAGTAAAATTTTGTTCAATAAGATAAAAATAATATTTAGGGAATAGTAACTTTTAACTTTTATTTACCACGATTAAAAGTAAATAGGGTAATTAAGGGTAAAATGATATTAATATTACCCTAACACATGTCCTAATTCTATTAGACAAGTTTATATCAACCAAAAACAACCATAGGAATAAAATATTTTCATTTAGGTCCAGTTGGATTAGATTAGGACATTTATTATTATTTAATTCAAAGAAGAGTTAAAAGAGTTAAAATCAATGCTTAATTACTAAAACATTTTTAATATAAGGTTATACATAAGATAAATTCGATTATGAATATTAATTAGAAATATAAAAATATTTCCTACATAATGGTATTTTATTTATAATTTTTAGACATTAAATAATTTAATTTATTTATGACACAATGGTGATGCAGTAATTACCTAATTAGTGAAATATTAAACTAATTGATATTATAAATATCCAAATAAATGTAATTTGAGACTTTTTATGAATTAAGATAATTTTATATGTTAATATGACATATTATTATTGGTAATATTCATTGTATTTTAAGTAATAATGCTGTTATGAATTTATCAAAAACAAAATACCCAATAGTGTCAAAATTTACATAAAAGTGTTTTTAAAACAAATATTATATTATTAATTGATATTATATTCATAAAAATCTAAGGATCGGGAAAAGGAATTATATAATTATAGGTGTATCATTAATTGACCACCTGGGGGTCTCTTGGATGTATATAGTAAGTTTATTAACTATATAATATAAAAATACAAAGTGGCATGGTAAATCTCAAACTAATTAACTGAGTGTTAAATCTAAAATATACGGTAAATATAATGACCCAAACCTGTCTAAAATATATTGGTTGAAATTATTTACACCAATACCCACCTTAAAATTTAAATAATCCACTTTTTAGCCATTATAAACTGAATATTAATTTATTATAAAATACTATTTCTAGATTTTCTAAAGGTTACCCTCACCCCTCTTATAAAAGGGCACTCCCCCTTCTCACTAATTCACACATTAAAAGCCTTTTGGATCAGACAACCCCTGAAAAAATACTCTATCAACTTCCCTCAGTTCAACCTAGAGACCTTTGTTTGATCAGAAATCCACCTTAAAGATCCCTTTTGATCAAATAAAAAGGAAGAACTCGAAGAAGAGGCAATCTTTTAACCACCCTCTTTCAAGTTCCTTTCTTCTTCAACTTCTTATTTCTTTGTTATTTGAATTATAAAATAATACCTCCAGTATCTTCTATATACGGTGATGTTATTATAAATATGGTACAACCATATTCAGTATTCTATCCATCATTTTAATGACATTTCAACATATGTGCGTACGTACGACTTACCGTCTCCACGTCGTGGTGTAATTGTTATTCAATAAATTACTATTTGGATGGGTATAATAATGATGTGCTATTCATGTAAATAATAAATATATCATTATAATTATCCTTTATATATGATATACCATCCTATTATATGTTATTTTAATATCAAAATAATGATATGGTCGCTTGTGTGTACGTACGGACTACCGTCTCCACGAACGTGATGAGATTCATTCCCCATCTTATCCATTCATGCCTAATTCTCATTTTATGATAACAAAATAATGTTTGATAACTTTATATCATTCAGGATATAAATAAGATACAACCAATCCATAACAAACATGGCCTATTTAACAAAACATATAAAAGAAAACGAGTAAGTTAACACCCGAAACGACGACAATAGTAATATATTATTTACAAAAAAATGCTAAAAGATCATATATGATATCTTATCAATGTATATGATTCTTTTATAATTTAAAAACAATTATTTCACCATTATATTGGTGGTTAAACTACCCTCAACCAAGTAAAAGTACAAGGTAAGGGTTTATTTCACAATCTCTTCATTATCCAATGTTGTTTATACATAATTATCTATTAGGACATCTTTATCAACCACATCCATGTTTCTTAAAAATGTATTTCAAATCATTATTACTATTTTATAGACTATGGGTTAATGTAATTTATACCCTTTTTTACATTTTATAAAATTTTTATAAATGAATCTTTCTGTCTCTTTCCAAACAAGGGCTTTTTAAACCATTTCGAAAAAATTAAGGTAAGAATGTTTTTTTAACTTACACGACGAGTGCGGCTATTTTCTACTGTTATAAATTCATTGAAGATTCCCTTACAAGATTATAAGAATATTTTTAAATTAAATGTTTTATTTTATAATTATGTGACCTTTAAATGATTCAAAATTAACATTTTAAGAATTTGTGAAATATACTCTTTATCAAGATCAAAATTTTAAATGTTTTAAATATTTATCTTTCTAAATATTTTTAATTAATGTCCATGTTTTCAAAATGATTTTAAGGATTTATTTATATGGACATGAATATTTTGAATTGATATTTCTTTTCAAAATTTTCAAAGTGGTATGGGACACTTTGATTCAATAATATCTTTTAAATTACTTCCTTTATAAATGTGTGACTTTTATATGATTTCAAAAAAGAGATATTTCTCTCAAATAGTTTTGATTTCATCTATGTCAAAATCCTTTGATGGATTTTAAATTTAATTTGAAGTTTATTTATTATGATACAAAACTTCCATATTGTATTAAAGTTTTTGTGAGATGTTTGATTGTGGATGTGTAATTTCTATACCATTAATGGTTTATGGAGAAAGTATTGACATTTCGTATGCTAGTTTTAATACGAATGTTTATGTTATGTTTAAACCTATTCACATGAAGAATGCATTGGACTTAATAAGTGACGGGTGGATCCAGTTATATCTCCTCGATGCATCAGTAGGTCTAATGAGACAAATTAGTGTCTTGGAACAAGGCCTTGACAAAATATTTTTTGTAGTCTTGCCATGAGGCCTTGGCAATGTGGTTATGATAGTCTGGAATTATTCATTCCATCATTATGAAAGTGGTTATTTATATTTCATGTGATTATTCGACTGGTAGAATATCCATGTGAATAAGTAAATGGAATTATTTCATTTTTCTTCATCCATATTTTGTTGAAGTTCAAGTTTAAAAGGATTTTGTTTTAGTTATAAATTGCCTTAAATGTTTATGATTATTTATGAAAGATTCTGCTATATTGTTATCCTTATTGTGCATTTGAGCTCACCACTTTCTATGTTTTATTTTTCCCAGGATGTGAAGAAGTATTTTATGAATGACCTGCGGGGATAGTATGAGGGTATATGAGTGTGGACTATGGAGACTATGTTGTTCTAGTATTATTTTTATGTTTTAATTTAAACATTATGAATGTATCTAGTGACTCCAAGGCTACTAAACTAACCGTTCTTTCAAGATTTGATCTTTTGTGATCATTCCAATGTTATGTAATAATGAACCGACTCTGGGTAACTGGGGTCGGGGTGTTACAGTTGGTATCAGAGGAAGTTTAGTACAGACCTTGGAAGCTATATTTAGATAAACTCTGATTAGAGAACGTAGCACTAAGATATACTTTTATGATTAGTATATAATAATTTCCAAGAATTTTCGCATTGTAGAGATTTTGGGAGTTTTCCGAGCAATACATCCCTGTCTGGATATGAGCAGGAAGAGGCGGCTCTGGCACATATGTATCTAGGGGTAAAACCCGAAAACACCACTTTGAGATGGACTCGAACGATAACTGGTGCTCTAAAATGGGCATTTCTGCACTCTTGGTTACGACCCTCCTGGGGGATATGCTTAGGATAATTATCATTTTCATTAAAAACCATTATGAAAGGTTTATGAGTATATACCTCCTCAAAGGAAACGGTTTTATGGATTATATCCATAAACTATTTAATCTATGTTAAGTGTTTTACATGTTTGAGAATTAGGTATTGATATTAATAAACTAAT
Organism: Viscum album; assembly: GCA_963277665.1. Taxonomy (NCBI): domain Eukaryota; kingdom Viridiplantae; phylum Streptophyta; class Magnoliopsida; order Santalales; family Viscaceae; genus Viscum; species Viscum album. The sequence continues at coordinate 1,294,723,195 of OY728130.1, read as the reverse complement.
CTAGTGTATGACATTGTTTTGAAATGACTCCCAGTAGAAGGAATGAGAAACTCCAGCAATACGCACGTCCCAAAGAGTAAGAAGGATCATATATTTCATGGTCTTAAACCAGAATTTAGAATGGAAATAGTCTCCAACGTATTATCATCATATGAAGAAATAGTATCATGTGTTGAAAAGATAAGTAAAGAATTATCGGAGTCCTCGTGATTTTAAGGGAATCTATAGAAGGAACTGATGGTAGAGAGAAGGATAGATAAAGGGAATAAGGTAACAAAGGATTTTCTCATATCTGATAATTGTGGAAAGAATTGCCTTGGAAAACTCATGAAGGGAATGAGAGTATGTTATAAGTGGTGAGAAAAGGGACACCAAATATGTGACTGTAAGGGTAAGAAAAAATATTCAAATGTACAATGCTTCATCTGCAAGGAGTTTGGACACTACACAAACCAATGTCCCAGTCATCAGACTATGCTAAAAATGATTCTATTGGACAGTAATAAAATTATGATACTACCACTGATGAAGAGGAATTACTAGTGTTATTGTGTTGTTATTTTGGAATTATTTCATTGAAGTGTTGTATCAATGATGTACTGGACATAAATAAGTATTGTAATGCAGTACTATTTCATTGAGGATTTGAGATTTTATGGTACTATGAAAAGTGACTCTATAAGAAGTTAATATTTTTGGAAATTACATGGTTGAAGGAATGGTAAACCTTAATATGGTCTTAATATAGGGGTACTGATTTTGGAATAAGATATGGTTGATTTGGAAAATTATAATAGATATTATTGACTGCCTTGAAACTGGTTAAAGATTTTTATATTCCGTCATTGATGGAGTTTACATAATTTTTGGATGGATGAAGTATTTTGAGCATTCTATAAGGAATTAGGGATCATGAATGTAATCAATAATTTTTTATGGTAATTCATGATGTTTCAGTGTTTTAAAAGAATACATGATGAATGTATTCAATTGCTATTACGGGGTAAAAAAGATCATCATTATGTTTACCTTACTTATAAATATTGGATGGTGAGTATGGACAGAAGTATTTTGGATAATTCTTGTTTGAGATTATTTTCTGATTTCCATAAAAGGGTAACCTGGAGGTCGGGAGGCAACCCATCGCGTCCGTCAAGGCCACAAGACTTGAACACGAAACCGAAGGGTGACAAGGGTATATCACCAACCACTATCCCACGTGATGTCCTAGATTTAATAATATAGTCTTTTTAAAAAATCTTGTAGATGAATTATAAATTCATTTTCTTAAGACCTATACTAATAGGATAAATAGAATATTATTTTTAAGTTCTATTATCTTTTAGAGTGAAAGATGAGTTTGTGCTAGATATTTAGTTAAAGAATGGGACTCTACTTGTCAAGTATATATTTTTCTTCTTATCTTATTCTATGAAGAAATTAATTATTATCCTTTAGTGAAGGGATATTAAAACAAAAAATGTTTTATCCTAATACCATATGTTTTGTTGAACCGATGGTATTTTAAATCATCATAGATTGATGAATTTATGGCCCTCAATTTTACACATATTTGTGATTGATGACCTCAATAACTACCTATAAATATTTACATTTTCCCTCCAATTATATGTCTCTAATAGCCAAAAATGTTTTCCTAATCGAGATCTAAATTTTGATGGTGACACTTTCATTTCCCTTTTCCTCTTATTAAGACTAAATTTTATTAACCTAATTTCCTATGTGGGTTTTCCCAAAGGTATTATCTATTTTCAACCTTTTATTTTCAAAATATTATTTCAAATTTTGAGGATTCAATTTATTGAAGGAGTAATGAATGTAACACCCCAGTATTCCACGGTACGCTTCTCATAGAATAATACAGTAGCGTGTATTGTACGCAACTTCGAGTTCTATCACACACCACAACCAACCAAACTAGCCGTTATGAATATTAATTCCCACTTTTTGAAATTTTATAAATTTTATCTTTCAAACTGGACCTCATTTTTGGATTTGGAATATCTAAATTAGCCTAGGGTGAAATTTGGGTATTTTTCTGAAAACATTCAATTTTTGATGAACAGTGAAAAACATTGAGTTATAGTTTAAAACCTAATTTTTATTTAAATAGTTATTTATTTTATTTAAATTTAATTAAGGTAAAAATTAATACATAATACCTATATATGTTCAGTGTAATTCATTGTATTTAGTTCAAAATAATTTTAGATATATAAAAATTTTCTTGAACTTTTCACCGTCTTTTAACCACCTCTTAAGAGATTTTATAAATTCACATAAAAATTAATTTTACCACTTCTGTGAGCGGAATTTCGAAAACTCAGGAGAAATGGTTATTATCAATGAGTAAAATGTCATTCAATAAGATAAAAATAATTTTTGGTGAATAATAACTTTTTACTTTTATTTACCATGATTAAATGTAAATAGAGTAATTAAGGGTAAAAATGATAATAATATTACCCTAACACATGTCTTAATTCTATTAGACAAGTGTATCTCAACCAAAAACAACCTTAGGAATAAAATATTATCATTTATGTCCACTTGGATTAGATTAGGACATTTATTATAATTAAATTCAAAGAAGAGTTAAAAAAGGTATAATCAATGTTTTATTAATAAAACATTTCTAATATAAGGTTATAAATAGGATAAATTTGATTATAAATATTCATTATAAATATAAAACGGTATTATACATAATGGTATTTTATTTATAATTTTTAGATATTAAATAGTTTAATTTATTTGTGACTCAATGGTGATGCAGTAATTACCTAATTAGTGAAATATTAAAATAATTGATATTATAAATATAAAAATTAATGTAATTTGAGATTTTTTATGAATTCCAATAATTTTATAAGTTAATATGAATTATTATTATTGGTTAAATACATTTTATTCGAATTAATAATTCTGTTATAAATTTATCAAAAAACAAATACCCAATAGTGTCAAAATCAACATGGAAGAGTTTAAAAAACTAATATTATATTATTAATTGATATTATACTGCTAAAAATCAATGGTTATTACAAAGGACATATATAATGATAGGTGTGTTATCAATGGCCCACTTGGGGGTGGATTGGATGTATATAGTATGCTTATTAACTATATAATATAAAAATACAATGTGACATGGTAAATGTAAAAATAATTAACTAAGAGTGAAAACTAAAAGATAAGGTCAAAATAAGGACCCAAACCTGTCTAAAATCTATTTTTTGAAAAGATTTAGACCCATAACCAATTTAAAATTTAAATAATCCACTTTTTAGCCATTATTAACCAAATATGAATTTATTATAAAATAATATTTCTATCTTTTCCAAAGGTTCCCCTCACCCCTCTTATAAAAGGGCACTCCCCCTTCTCACTAATTAACACATTAAAAACCTTTTGGCTCGGCCAAAACCTGACCAAATACTCTTTAAACTTCCCTAACTTCATCCTAGAGGCCTTAGTTTGATCGGAAATCCTCTTTAAGGATCCATTTTGGTTAAATAAAAAGGAAGTACCCGAAGAAGAGGTAATGTTTTCACCACTCTCTTCCAAGTTCCTTTTTTCCCCAGCTTCTTCTTTCTTTGTTATTTCTATTCTAAAATAATAAATCCATTATCTTCTGTATAATGTTATGTTATTATAAATATGGTACAACCATATTCAGTATTCTATGCATCCTTTGAATGACATGTCACCATACGTGCGTACGTTCGGCTTACCGTCTCCACGTCGTGGTGTAATTGTTATTCAATAAATTACTATTTGGATGTGTATAATAATGATGTTTAATTCATGTAAATAATAAATATAAAATGATAATAATTCCTTATATATTATATAACATCCAATTATATATTATTTTAATATCAAAATAATGATATTGTTGATCCTGCGTACGTACGGACTACCGTCTCCACGAATGCGATGAGATTCATTCCCCATCGTATCCATTCAAGTCTAATTCTCATTTGATGATTACAAATAATATTTAAGGACTTGATATCATTCTAGATATGAATAATATACAACCAATCCATAACAAACACAACTTATTTAACAAAACATATAAAAGAAAACTAGTAAGTTAACACCCGAAACGACGACAATAATGAGATATTATTAGCAAAACAATGTAAAAAGATCATATATGATATCATATTAATGTATATGATTCTTTTATAATTAAATAAAAATTATTTCACCATTATATAGGAGGTTAACTTATCCTCAATCCAGGAGAAGTACAAGGTAAGGGTTTATTTCACAATCTCTTCATTATTCGAGGTGGTTTATACGTAATTATCTACTGGAACCTCTTTATCATCCACATCCATGTTTCTTAAAAATGTATTTCAAATCATTATGACTATTTTGTAGACTGTGGGTTAATGACATTTATAACCTTGTTTAATTTTTATAAGATTTTTATAAAGGAATCTTTCTTCTTCTTTCCAAACAAGGTCATTTTTAAACATTTCGACAAAATTAAGGTAAGAATGTTTTTTAACTTATATGGCGGGTGCAGCTATTTTCCGCCATTATAAAATCGTTGAAGATTCCCTTACAATTTTATAAGAATATTCTGAAAGTAAATGTTTTATTTTATAATTATGTGACCTTTAAATTATTTCAAAATGAATATATTAAGAATTTGTGAATGTTTCTTTTTTTGAAGATCGGAATTTTAAATATTTTAAAGATTTAACATTATAAATATTTTTAAATAATTTACATGTTTTAAAATATTATTTTATGGATTTATTAATATAGACATTAATATCTTGAAATGATATTTCTTTTTAAATTTTTCAAAGTGGTATGGTACACTTTGATTCAAAAATCTCTTTTTAATTACTTCCTTTATAAATGTGAGACTTTTAAATGATTTCCAAAAATTGATATTTCTATCTAATAGTTTTGATTTCATCTATTTCAAAATCCTTCGATTTATTTTAATCTTATTTGATGTTTATTTATTAGGATACAAAACTTCCATATTGTATTCAAGGTTTTGTGATATGTTTGAATGTGGATGTGTTATTTCTATACCATTCACAGTTTATGGAGAAAGTATTGACATGTCGTATGTTAGTTTTAATACAAATGCTTATGTTATGTTTAAACCTATGCATATGAGGAATGAATTGGACTTTATATGTGATGGGTGGATCCCTCTCTGGCTCCTCGATGCATTGGTAGGTCTCAAGATATAAACTAGTGTCTTGGAACAAGGCCTTGACAGTATCTTATTTGTATCCTTGGCATGCGTCCTTGGCTATGTAGTTATGATAGTCTGGAATTATGAATTTAATCAATATGAAAGTGTTTATTTACATTCTATGTGATTATTTGACTATTAGAATATAGAAGTGAATAATTAAATTTAATTATTTCATTTTATTTCTACCATATTATGCTGAAGTTCAAGTTTAAAAGACATTTCTTTTAGTTATACATTGCCTTAAATGTTTATGATTATTTATGAAAGTTTCCGCTATATTGTTATCCTTACTGGGCATTTGAGCTCACCCCTTTCTATGATCTATTTTTTCCAGGAAGTGAAGAAGTATTTTATGAATGAGCTGCAAGGATAGTATGAGGGGATATGAGTGTGGAATATGGACACTATGCTGTTGTAGTTTTCATTGTATGATGTACTGTAATCTTTATAAATGTATCTAGTGACTCCAAGGATACTAAACTAATTGGTCTTTCGAGATTTGATCTTTTGTGATCATGCCAATGTTTTGTAATAATGCACTAACTCTGGGTAACTGGGTTCGGGGTGTTACATTGATAATGGAAATTGGGAATGAAAGAATTTAAGTCATTTAAAATTTAATTTCATGGTTCTCTACATTACCTATAATAACATGAGAATAATATTATAAGGATTAGAAACAAAAATCAATCCATTTAATATAAACTAGGCCAAGAAATATTTATACAAAAAAAACTCCAATTACATGTAGATTTAATTCATCTTGTTCAATTGAGGAGCATACCTTACATGTTCTAAGTGGAAATGTATAATGGTACAATAAATTAGTATAGTCAATAGACAATTATTATATGGAGGAATATCATTATAATGGCGAAGCTCATAAATTCCCAAAAACATTTTTAAAGGTGTCTAAACACTATATAACAAATTATGGAACATCACACAACAAAGGATATGTAAATTTGTGGATTTAACAACCAAAAAAAAACCAACATACATGACATGGGTCGCAGAACATAACCCTAATATGAACAAGAATGAAATATAAATTCAAAAGAGGATTGCTGATGAAATTCAAGTGAGTATAAAATAATTTTTAAAATAATGGGAGTTGAGGGATGAGTTGTTGACGACCTACCTCATACTCATATGACCATCCTCACCGAGTATTATCATCTTGTTTGGATTGGATTGGATTAGATCTGATGAATGGATCAATGATCTGAAATTGGGACATATTATCCTATATATTAATGTCATCTTTGATACGAAGAATAAGAACCAATTCTTAAAATGGAATCAAGAACATACTAGAGAATATGCAATGAGATGAATGAAAACTAATTTGGACACCAGACAGATGATAAATCTAAATTACTAGAATAGTCTTCTAAAATGTAATAATAGATAAATGTAAGGGTGTATTCAGTTGGAGGGTATAATTGAAGGTTGAGGTTTTAGAAGTATATCTTTCATGGGAAAAGGCTAAAATAAAAAATGAATTACCATTCACATTGTTTTTTCATATGGTTAGACCAAACAATGAAAAAAGTTTGCACCATTAGCTGCAGGAAGGGAAACCCACAATATTAGTTCACATTATTTGGGAAACCACGTGCCAACTATGTAAAATACCTCTGCAATTTTTATAAAACATTTTTCACAGTAGTGCGGCCCAATTCACATGTCTAGGTCAAATCTTTCAACATGTTCCAACCCACTGTCCAGACATGTGTGGCTTAAATAAACCATGAAACCTACCTCTCTTAGTATAAAATAACAATTTGATAGACCAATTTTCTAAACTAGTCATAGTTCCATGCTCCTAACATGCGCCAAAACCTCCTGAGACATTCACCCACTCATTAGGCATACATATTAGCTCAAACTAAATAAGTACAACAAAATTTAAAAGAACCATTCTTGAGTGAAAACCCGAGTTCTAAAATCATGAAAACTTAATTATTGAAATCATATTTAAAATATATCCATTTTTTTGATTTCATATATTGTAACTTGGTTCCACTTTCAAAAATAATTTGGGGAGGGGTGAATATATATTTTTTCTATAAAACAAATTGGATATTTTCTTCATATTTTAAAAATAAATTTTGAATCTATATTATAATCATAACCAAATGAAAAAAATAAATAGAAAAGACGCATAATATTACTAGTTTCACTCGAGGTATGATACATTAATAGAGTATAAATCAACTTTATGCTAACATTAACATTACAGACAACATAATTGAGAGGAGAGTAAAAATTTTAGGAAGGACTCACCTCTCAATCAATGTATATGTCTTCTTCCTATCACTGAAAAATAAAATACAAGAGGGATACAATGATATAATAAACATTTATTCATACTATAAAATAATTTATTAAAAAAATAGTTCGGGTGTTCTCCTTGATTTCATGTTACTTAAATTTTCAATCCTTAACAATTTAAATTGCAGATAATTATTCAAAACTAATTCCATTGGAAACATACCATGAACGAAATTCACAGTAATATTTTAAATAAACATATTTCATTAATGATGATCCATTAAGTCTATATTTTCTATAAAATCCCTCCACAAATACCGATGAAATATATCTTCACCAATTTTCATCAATATAGATCAATCATTTTCATCCATTGAAGGTCAAAATTTGAAATTTGAACAATAACTAACATAAATATTCCATCAATTCATCTCCATCTAATTGAAAAATTCCTAGTTAATATTTATTATATAATATCAAAATTGAAGATATAATATATTAAAACTACTACCAAATAATATTGGCCAGGAAAAATAATTATATATATTAAAATTTTATAGAGACCATAAATAATTGTGTAACCAACTTCTTTTTGATGTGATGTGACAGTTTCCCCTTAAAATCAATTATCATCCAGTGAAATTATCGAAAGGATTTTTTCCTTCATTTCATGATTTATGTTTCGAGTTTTATATCAATTCGAATTTCATATGTCATGGCTGTAACACATTTTTCACGGTAGGTTTCCCCTTCAACTATCTTATATTTAGTATGGTCTTTCCTTATAAAAAACAACTATCATGACAAAGTGCTCTGTTTTATGCAATTTTTAAAATATAGATTATATTCCTCTAATAATTGAACTACTTATAAGGTGAGATATTTTTTAAAATAGATCTATTCAGCTGAACCATGCTTTTTATGATGGAATGGACATATATTTCACGATTTCACTGACTCTCTATATTATCATCATAAATCATCTATTTATCATTTCCATCACAATTTCTAGGTAGTAATTAGTTATAGAATAGCCATAATGACACAATAAAATGGTTACTAATGTTAGCTACATGTTTTCTTATAACATCATAAATACCTCTAGGAACTGTCTTCTTGAAAAAAATCCAATATTACAACCTATGGTTGAGAAAACCCACAAATTTTACTGATAATTGTATTTTAATGAGTTCACATTTAAAGAAATAGGGAACACTTTATTTTTATTTGTAATTACCCTCACGATTTTGTATCATATATACCATATACATGTGTTTGTGGTTATAATGGTTTATATTTTAAACTTATTCCATCAAAAAAATCAATATATTCAAAACATATTGATGTTTAACTCTATAAAAAACTCTTATATTAAGTTACTATCCTAAATGATGATCCAAATATATTCAAACAAACCCATATTCATCAAATGATTAAGGTATATGAAACTCATTATGCCCTACCATTTTAGAATAAATGTGTTATAAGTTTATACTATAAATGATAGATTTCTCTACGTGTAACACTGAACTAAAATGGACTTTCAAATATCATAGGAGTACTACAATGAAAAGTTACAGAATAGAAAAATATTATGTAAATAAATGAATTTTACTCAACTAATGATCCTTATATTATAAGGATCAAGCCTTAAACATTACATAATATAGTTAATTCTATTTAAATTTACATTATTATATTCCAATATATATTTTTATTTTATAATTTTATTTAACTATGACATAATTAATACATGTCAACCACTAGAAAAAAATTGGTTGGTTGTAATAAATTATACATCTCTTCTATAAACCCATTTTGTTTATAAAAAATGAAATAATTTCATGAAAAATATTCCAAAAAATTAATCACGGCTTCTTATTTTGTCTTACCCATCCTTAAAACCTATGAATAACTTTTTAAAACATGGGATGAAAAAATAATTCATTAAGGGACATAAAAGGAAGGAAACCATTTTTCCATTAATACAAAAAATCATAGGAAATAATTTTCACAAAGTCATTGTTCTCATCCATATTTAATCATATAGTTACGTTGTGAAAAAAATGATACTTCCATAAAAGGCATAAATAAATCCACATAGGTATGTTGGAGAATTAATTACTTGTTATTTTAACATTTAGGTATACCACATGATTAGTTACCCTTATTTTTACCTTATTGTATATCCCTCATAAAAAATATATAGTGTAACCATCATTGTTACACAAGCAATAACAATTATGGTCAGTGAGAAACAGAAATATACCCAATGAATTAATGGGCGATATCGGTCCAGCCAATTATCAGAAAAAATTTCCATGAACCAAAATATATTAAAAACATAATAATAACTGCATCATAAAAACTCCTTCTTAATTTTCTAAAAAGTTAAAATTTAAAAGTGGATTTATAATGAAAATTCCCTTAGTCTGGGTTTTACTTCTTTAAAATGGGATAAAACCTACTATATAATTTGTTAAAATGTAATATAAATTTTATACAGAACAATATTAATTTTACTAACACATTATATAAATCATTTATATCACATTTCCACCAATTTATGGATATATTTTGATATTAGGGTGCATTTATTTCAATTTTTAATAGTTGGTTGAATATTGATTTTTTAATTCAATGGAAGGAAAATAGAGATGTGTAAATAATTGGTATTGATATGTTTCCATAATTTTGAATGATACCATATAGTATATTCTTTGGATATGAGGTTGGTTTATTTGATAAAACATTAATGAAAATGATTTACTTTAAATTGTTTATTTTTATGACTATCACAAAGTTATAAAATTTTATTTAATATAATTATTATATAATGGTTCAAGAACAATATATAACACAAAAAATAAATAACAAAGTATTATTTAAATATATGAATTGTTTTATGACCAATATTTAATTTATTAATGGAAAAAAATCATCTATGATGACATTAAATCGACCCATCAAAGATGAGGTTTTCATTTTATTTTAATAAGTGGAGAAGATGAGAGTTTAAAAATTCTAATTTCCGTTAAAAAATTAAAATTAATTTATATGTCAGATTTTTTAGTTTTCATTTCATGTGGATTAGTGGAGGTTAGGATATAATAATAAATGAAATAAATTGAAATTAAAAATAAATTACAACAAATAGGATTTTACTGCTTGAATTATTCTTTTTGAGACCCTCCTTAAGGCACTTGTTTTTTTGACTTTTTGTGTGACCAGTATGTATAATAATTGGTGAAGAGTACTCATAGGTAAATTCACTATAAATTAAAAATGGTACATATATTTGATGTGTGAGTTTAATAGGTGGTGATGGGTGGTATTTATAATGTAGGAGAGAGGTGTTTTTGATTATTTTTCTCATGAGTTTACTATTTTGTTTCATGACTATGAATAGTTTGAGAATTATCAAAAATATATATATTAAAATATGGAATTAAGATTATAGATTATTGTAATTACCTTAGAGATGAATAAATTAATATTTTATTTATCATATAATTTCTATATATAGTAAATTGTCATATATTACTATTCACCCACAATACAATTATTTATGAAAAATCCCATATATACACCTCAACCTTTTTGGAATGTAGAATAAAAAAAATTAACTCAATTATATGAGAATAATAAAATAAATATGAGAAATATAAATTATAATTAAGATAATAATTTATTTAAACAATATAAATTTTAAAATATTAACTGATTTAATAACACAACAAAAAATTATTTAAGGTCTCATAAAACTAACTTATAATAATAAGTTAATAAAATTTATTTTATGAATATATTTTAGGAACATAAAATTTATTTTAAATCATTATACTAAATATTAAATTATAATTAAAAATTTATGTTTCAATAAAATACCAACAATTAATTTATCAATTTATATAACATTTATTTACACAATCCATGATATAAATATATCATATTTTCCATTATAAGTTATATAGATCTTATTTTCACTGTCAAATATGATGACACTTTTCTATTAATTTATATACTTTAATAGAAATAGAGAACACTGATTTCATTATACATTTATAATGTATTTAACAATAAAAATTTTCAATGAAAAAGTAATATTTAATATGTACCTGGGTTGTTAAATTCTCTACTCTTTATTGAAATTGCATTGTGACAAATTTTATATACATATTAGACAACATGGAATATCATTCCTTAATAGAATTATCAAATTACTAATATTTTCTTTAAACATATGGTTTCTCGAAAAAATATTAATCTAGTGAATTTCCTTATTCTACAATACTATCCCTCTACCATCAATAATATGAATAGGTTAATATTCATAAGAATGGTTCTCATCCAACTAAACAAAGTCTAGGCTCCAAACATGTAACGAACCTATATTTTTCAATGGGTATTCATTTATTATAATCATATAATTATCACATGATATCCCTACACAATGAACTACTAAGTTATTTATGACTTTTAAATATTAGTTTTTCATTTCTGTGATGTGAATTTCAAAAATATAAATACATGGTTGAAATCAGTATGTTATTTGGAGTTCGATAAGAAAAACATAATTTTTTCTTATAGTAACCTACCCTTATGAATAGTAAAACACCCTTATGAATAGTGATACACCCTAATGAATTGTAACCCAACCTATGATAGTATATAAATAATATTCACGTTGAAGTACAATATACCTATGTTTGGGAATAAGTAAATAAATGTTTTAAAACTGTTTTTATAATAAAATATGATTTTAATTAAATATTATATTAATCATATTTTGAAAATTATTTTTTAAAAATGGATTTCATTTTTGGATTCTACACGTCCAAAAATTGTCGTGGAGAATTTTTGGGATTTTATGGAAATTATAGAATTTTTGATGAATAGAGAAATGACATAATTTACTAAATAATCTAAATACACAAATTATATAGTCATGTATGATGTTCTAAAAATTTAAGCAAAATTTATTCAGATTCACAATATTAAATTATTTTTCTTGGTTATTAAAGACTCACTATTCTTTGTCTTGTGGATAATTAATAAGTTAGTGAATATAAATTTGAGAAATCCACTCTCCCCTCCACTATAAAAAACCCCCATCACCCCCTCTTCTCATCACTCTTCTCTAGCCTTGTTACTTCTCCAAACTAATTCCAAATATCCTCCCAACCTCCACTCCAACTTTTTGAAATCCATTTTCTTATAAAAATTCCAAATTCTCTCCATTAAGGAGGCTCTCAAGGAAGATTGTTTCAAGAGGAAAATTACTCTTTTTAATTGTTGGTCTTTCCTTTTGAGTTCATTTTTTTTACTTTTCTATTGTTACCTATAATTATCCAAATGTTGTGATGATTCTAGTACCTTATATTTACTGAAATGGTTTTCGGGTAGTGTAATAAGTTATTAACATCTCTTCTTTCTACCTTCCTTTATACTAGTAGCAAGAACACCATCGGAGTTGTGTCAATTTACCACAATCAAGGATGATGAGATTTTGATTTCTATTATTATTCTCAATTCTATTCATTAAACAATTATTTTATGGTTTAACCATATTATTATATATTTAACATACCCTATGTAATGTATTCAGTCACATTGTACAAATGGTATTAGGTTATTAATAAAAATGAGTTTGTTGTAATCAAAACCCACAAAATTACCAAAATATTTATCATTAAAGTTTTATATAATAATTCATTTTCATTCCATGTAACAAATTTAAATAAATGACCAATAAAACCTATGGATGATCATAAATAGTTTTCAAATTCAATTATAGAGATTTAAATCCATTCCACTTGAACTCCCTTTCTTAAGAACAAGTGAACTGATTATGAAAATAATGAAAACAAACATTCCAGAATGATGGAATTCAAAATAATTACTAATAAATAAAGTATTAAATGAACTAAAAAAAATTGTTTTTACTAAATACATGAATAATAATTTGTGAAATAGGTTATTAATTATTATAATTTCATATTCGACGAGCTTAATTTCATTAGCGGAACAGGTTCAGATTTAAGGTAAGGGTTTTTCCACCTGAACTTCCATTTTCATTCAGGTAACATTCATTGTCTAATTACCTCAATGATATTATTATGTGTTGTAATGTAATCCAAATAAATTTTATATGTGTATTATATATATGTTTACCAATAAAAATCCTCAGTAAATTTTAAGTATAGTTACACGTTTTAAAAGGATCATTCAAAACTGTTTCCAAAATATAAACTAAATTTAAGGGAATTTCCCAAATTATTACATATTTTAAAGGGTATTATGGAATCACTTTTTGGAAACCATTATCTTTATAAATAACTCATCTAATTATGAATATACTATATTACTTCACTTATGGTTTTATACAAATATTTTTTCAAAAGAACTCTTCTTTTCAAAATAAAAGAGTATTTATCTCAAGTATTACTTAATGATTTTACTGGAGTATTTTCATATGATTCAACACTCTTATTGATCCTAATGTATTATTGCATTTAATAATTTATGAATTAATATACCATAATTTATTTAATGGTTTATGAAAAACTATATTGTGGATGATCTATCCTAAAACCATTCACCATATCAGTTGGAATGGATAGTGTTTTATATTTAATGATTGGGGAATGTTAGATATATTTCATATGATAGTTTAAATATGAATGTATATGATGTTTATGTTTATCCCCACTCATATTAGGAATGAATTTTAATTTTTATGCTATGGGTTGGGCCCGCTATAGCCCCTTGATGCATTGGAAGGTCTCATGACACAAATATATGTGGAATTGGTCGAGGCCTTTCCCAATGTGATATATGGATTCTAACCGAGGCCCTAGTCACTTTTAAATGTCTTGGTTGAGGCCATGGAAAAACGATTCAGAATGTCCAGCATATGCAAATATCTCTTTATAATTCTTGTAATTGAACAATCATGTGGTTATTCTACTAGCATAATATAGAAGATTATGTTTTATTATGTCATTATTTACTCAGCTCAAATTCCATCCATAATATGTTCATGTTTATTATTTCTAAAGGAATGTGTTTTAAATTATTCACTGTGTATTGTGTTTAAGTGATCCTTTGTTGTATTTTTTACCCTTACTTAGCATTTGAGCTCACCCCATTCTTATGTTTGACATTCGCAGGATATGAATATGTTAATTTTTAATGAATTACAGGGATTACCTAGGAGGCTTGGATGTTTCTAATTGAATAAATCAGTGTTGTTTTTCTCTTCATGATGTAATGTTGAACACATATATGTATCTTGTTTCAAAAAGATGCTAAACTACATGGTACTTAGGGATACATATTACATATTTACATGACAATGTATTAAAATAAGGCACCAGCTCCGGGATACTGTGGTCGGGTCCTTATAGTTTGTATCAAAGGATGTCTAGTAGAAAATATTGAAAATAGATTTAGAAAACATACATTAGGGAAGAGTCCCTAAGATAGTCTTTGAGTATAAACAGACAATAACATCCTAGTATTTTGGTATGGAAGAGATTATGTGGATCTTTCATACAAGACATCCTTGTCTAGATAAGAGCAGGTAGAGGCATCTCTCGAACATATGTACCTTGGAGTGAATGATCTGACTATGAGTTTTGAGCATGAACTGAGGTATCTTGGTACATGGGAACGGGCCTTGTTGCACTCTTTGTTACTACACAGCTGGGGGATATTCTTAGGATATTTTACAGTTTCTCTACAAGCCATTATAAAGGATTTAAATGTAAATTCTTCCTCAACGATACCATGTTTATTATTTAGAGGTAATATATATGTAGAATTTTGATTTCTGATAAGTATTTTTCTACATTGATATTATGAATTATGATTCCTACCCTAATCTAGAGTATGTAATTATTCAGAAACGGTGCCCAGTGGATGGAATGGAAATCGCACGAACGAGCGTGTCCCCTCTTGGTATTTTTCTTGGTCACATGATAATGTTGTTGGCTCTGCTATTGTGATGGCTGCTGAGAAACTTATATCAATACCGGGAAAACTTACTCAGGTTATTAATAATAACCTTACTAGTTTGGAGCATTCAGATCCACCACATTGTGGAACTAAGTTAGATCGCTTTATGAGACAACAACCACCATCATTCAATGGGACTACTTACCCATTTGTAGGTTAGAAGGGGATATATTCCCTAGAGAAAATATTTCTTGTAATGGGATGTAATGAAAGGGAGAAGGTCATCATGGCAGTTTATCATCTATCGAGATATATAGATCAGTGGTGGTCGTTAATCCAAAACACTATTGAGGAGGAAGAAATAGAGGAGATGGAATTGAGGGGCTTTACGGAAATCATCCTAGATAAATACATTCCTTGTAAATAGTGAGTTGATATGGAGGTGAAATTATTTTATCTAAGGAAGAAGGAGGATTAGAATGTTGTAATGCATGAAGCTAACTTCACAAGGCTATCCAGGTATGTTGTGGACTACATATGAAATGTAAGTAGAAAAATTGATCGATTCATTGATGTCCTAAAGACATTCCTATGGAAAGAACTGGTCTCCCAATGTTTTTCCTCATATGAGGATATAGTTTCATGTGAAATCATGAAATAAAAGGAATTATAAATGTCTTATTCCTGTATGAAAAATAAATAAAAGTGGAGGCATGCTGAAAACTCTGGGAAAGGAAATAAAAAACATAAATGTAGGGAATAGTTGAATTTCCACCCTAAGATAATTGTTGAAGGAGACACCTTGGTGTGTGATTAAAGGTAAAATGAGTATTCTAAAAATATGGATAGAAAGAGCATCTTTCTGGTGATTTTAAGGGGAAGAAGGAATCTAATAATGTTCAATACCATAATTAATGGGAGATGGGACACTAGGATAATGATTTTCCAAAGCATAAAAGAAACATGAAACAAAAAAAATCCAAGGGAGTAATGAAAAGCTTATTTAATCACAACTACTGGTATTGATGTTCCTAATGAAGTGGTGGAAGGTACTTTAATCATTTCATCAATCCTAGCTAGTTATTTCTTTGATTCTATATTGTCGCGTTCAATTATATCCTCCTATTGTTCCAAGAAAATTAGAAATGTACAATTTTTTTTAATAAAGGAGTTATCAGTCAAAACCAATAGTGAATGTATCATTGCAACAAAGGCATGTCAATTATTCCCCCTCATTACAGAAAAATCATCATTATTTTTTAACCTTATCATCATACCAGTGAATGAATTTGATATAATTCTCGGTACGAATTGGCTATAAAATTATGATGCAAAGAACTATTGAAAAAATATGGATGCTACATTTGTGGAGAATGGTGTGTAATCCTTTATCGTTATTGTAGAAACATCACCATCTTATTCTCATCGAGATTCACCCCTATACCTCTACTAAATTCAATTATTGAATAGGAAGATAATCTAATATCTATGGATGGTGAAAGAAATATTCAAATTAATGATGTGCATGTAGTAAAAGAATATGTTGATGTATTTTAATCGTATTTACATGGACAACCAACAGGGCAGAAAATTGAGTTTTCCATAGATATAATTCCTGATTCGAGGCCCATATCAAAGTCCCTATATAGAAGGGCCATTGTGGACTTAGTGGTGATATATAAAAAACTAAATGAATTGAGTGATAAAGGATTTATTTTCCACAGATTTTCACTTTGGGGAGCCCCTGTTCTTTTCATTAAGAAGAAAGATGGGTCTATGATGTTGTGTATTGGTTACAGGGAAATCAATGATATTAAAATAAATATTAAGTATCCTATGCCATGAATTTATGATTTATTTGATCAACATGGGAGAGAATAATATTTTCCAAACATTGATCTTTAATCTGGATATCATCAGTTGATTGAGATGATGGAAGACATTCCAAAAAACAGCATTTTGAAATAGGTACGAAGTTTACAAGTTTACAATAATGCCTTTTGAACTAACTAATTCACCATCCATTTTCATGGATTTGATGAATACAGTTTTAATGGAATATCTTGATGATATTGTGGTGGTGTTTATTAATGATATCCTAGTATATTCTAAAAGCTATGACGATCATGAAAATTAACTTGGGCACTATTTTGAAGACTCTGAGAAGGAAGGAATAATATGGGATGTTCGGACAGTGTGATTTTTTGGCTCTAATTAGTTTCCGTTCTGGGTCACATTATCATTAAGGATGGAATCTTTATAGATCCTGTGAGGAAAAATGTTGTGTAAGAATCACCTACTCCAATGAACATTAATGAGGTACATGGTTTTACTGGATTATCAGGTTATTATCGGTGTTTTGTTCATAACTTCACCCATTTAGCCAACCCAATAGCCTAGCACACTTGAAAATGGGTTATGTTGTTATGGAAAAATTAATGTGAAGAATTTTTTGAAGAATGTAATAAGAGTTTAGTAAATTTTATGATCCAAACCATACCATCTAGGAATGATGGATTTGTATTCTATTGCGATTCATTAAAGAAAGGACACATTTTTGTCCTTATGTAGAATGATAGTGTGATTTACTATGCATCCATGCAGCAAAAAATTCTGGAACTAATCTATCCAACTCATAATCTCGAGTTATATGAGGTAATCATTGCTCTGATGTTTTTGAGACATTGCGTCTATAGAAAAAAAATGTGAGATATATATAGATCTTAATAGTTGGAAATATATATTCTCATAGAAAGAACTCAACATCAGTAAAAGGAGATTTATCAATCTACTCTAAGAATATGAATTCACAATACCCTACCCCACAAGGGAAGGCAAATATTTTGGAGGACACTTTTAGTAATAAGGACCACAGAATTCTAAACAGGATAAGAGTTGAGAGGGATCCTCTAATCATGGATCTAGTAAAGATTGATAGGGGAATTATCAAGCAAGGTAACACAACACAACATTTTCGAATATTTTACAAACAATCTTTAATAGAAAATATATAATGTTCTCAGGCTGATGATGAGGTGTTTTATAAAAAATAAAGCAATAAATGATGCGAAGTTGATAGACTTTGTATATAAAGGTGGTATTTTGAAATTCAGAAAGAGGCATTGAGTTACCGATTTTCCTGATCTAAAGTGTGAACTATTGGATGATTCTCATTGATATATTTTCCCTATACACCCTGGTAAAAAAACATGTATAGAGATATAATGGAACATTTTTTGTGGGAAAGCATGAAGAGGGAAATTTCTAATTATGTGTCGAGTTGATTGGTGTGTCAATAGTTGAAGGCTGGAGGACAGTGCCTTGGATAAGTCATTCAGCCCCATCCTATTCTTCTGTGGAACTGGGATGATATTACAATGAACATTGTGATGGGGCTACCAAATACTGCATGGAGGAATGATGCGATATGGGTCATTGTTGATCGTCTAAAAAATCAGCATATTTTCTTGCAATAATAGATGATTTACCACTGGAACATTTAGTAAGACTACATCTTAATGAAGTTGATAGACATCACGGTGTACCCTTATCGATTTTTTATGATCATGATCCCTGTTTTAAGTCACAAATTCAAGAAAAGTCTTCATAAGTCCCTAGATACTGGTCATTGTTTGAGGAATCCCCACCACCCACAAAATGATGGATAAATATAACAGACTATTCAAACAAAGGAATACATGTTGAGGTCTTTCTAACATGACTTTCAAGGCTTGTGGGAACAATATTTACCTCTTGTAAAAAACATTATAACAAAATAATCTCTTCATGTATGAAATTTCACCATATAATGTATTGTGTGGAAAGAGATGTTGTACACCAACTTGCGGAGATGATGTTGGTGGAAGAATGCTCTTATTCCCAGAACATGTTGAGGAAACATCGAGAAATGTGATGATTATACAAACCCATATCTAAACATATCTATGTATGAACAAGAGCTATGCGGATAACCAAAAAATGGATTTTTAATTTTATGAAGAAGATCATGTATTCTTAAAGGTTTCTCCATTGAAGGGTGTCATTCGACTTGGTAAGAAGGGAAAATTAATGCCCAATTACATTGGTCCTTTTGAAATTTTGGATCGAATTGGAGTCATAGCTTACCATTTGTAAATACTGCCATGTCTATTCAATGATCACAATGTCTTCCAGGTGTCAATGTTACGGAAATACATGCCATACCCAACACAAGTACTCACTTATGATGAAATAAAACATGAGCCTGATCTGTCTTACTGTGTTCTTCCTATCAGGATTCATGATACCAGAAAACATGTATTATTAAATTTAATGAATCTCCAAGTAAATTTTCTTTGGAGGAACCATAAAATGGAAGAGGAAACATGGTAACCTGTGGAGTTTATGTTGAAGACATATCTGAATCTTTTTAGTTAATATTTTATGAGTTTAGAGAACACAATTTTTGTAAGGAGGGGAGAATGTAAGGACCCAATATTTTTCAATAGAAATTAATTTCTTATAAACATGTCACTATCACATGAAATCTCAACATAATTTACTACTAATTTCTTTGTAAGCTTCAAAAATAGTTTTTTCACTTCTGTGCTGTGAATTTCAAAAATCTGACATAAACGTTTGCGATCAATAAGTTATTCAGATTCCGATAAGGAAATCATTATTTATGGTGAATTGTAACCTACCCTAATGAATTGTAGAATACCCTTATAAATTTTGATATACCATAATGAATAGTAACCTTACCTTTGATATTATATTAATAATATTCATATTGAAGTATGATATACATTTATTTGGGAATAAGTAAATAAATGTTTTAAAACTGTTTTTTAAAAATAATTGATTTTAATTATATATTAAATTAATCATATTTATAAAATTATTTTATTAAATGGACATAATTTTTGTACTCTATTTGTAAAAAAATGGTAGGGGTGAATTTTTGTGATCTTTTTGAAATACATGATTTTTTATGAATAGTGAAATACCATAATTTACAAAATAAGCTAAATAAACTAATTTTAGAGTCATGTATGATGTTATGATGATAGAATCCCAATTTATTCGGATTCAAATGATAAAATTACTATTCATGGTCATGGAAGACTCACTATTCCTTTTCTTGTGGAGAAATAATAAATTAATGAATATATAATTGAGAAATCTTCTCTCCCCTCCAATAACCCCCCCACCATTAGTCCCTCTTCTATTCAATCTTTAAAGCCATGTTACTTCTCCAAATAATATCAAAATATCCTCCAAACCTCCTCTACAACGTCTAGGAAGACTTGGTCTCATAAAAATTCCAAAACCTCTCCTTTAAGGGGGCTCTCAAGGAAGTTTGGATCAAGGGGAAAATTCTTCTTTTTTTAATTCTTTGTCTTTCCGTTTGAGTTCATATGTTTTCTTATTTCTATTATTACTTTTCATTATGAAAATGTTGTGATGAATCTAGTACCATACATGTACTAGAATGTTTTCAAGGTATTGGAATAATTTATCATCATATATTCCTTGTACCTTCTATAATACTAGTAGCAAGAACACCATATGAGATGTGTCAATTAACACATTCAGGGATGGTGGGCTTTCAATTTATATTATCATTCTCAACTACGGTAATGAAACCATTATTGTTATGGTTAAACCGGATTATTATATATATAATATACTGTATTTAAATTTCCGTAATCCCTTTGTACAAATAGGAATAAGTTATATAGAAAAATGTGTTCACTGTAATCAAAACTCACAAATTAACCGAAACAGTTATCATTAAAGTAATATAAATAAATTTATCCTCATTCCATGTAAAAATGTTATAGAAATGACCACTAACAGATGTGGATGATCATAATAATATTATAATTCAATTCTAGAGATTTATATCCATTCCACAGGATCTCCATTACTTGTGAACTAGTAAACCAATTATGAAAATAAAGAAAACAAACATTGTGGAATGATGAAATTCAATACAATAACTAATCAATATTGGATTAATTGACCTAAATTTTTTTTGATAATATAAATACTTTCAATATATTTTATGGATTATGTTATTAATATATATAATTTCATATACCATGAGCTTAATTTCAAGAGCGGAAAACGTTCAGATTTAGGGTAAGGGGTTTTCCACCCGAACTTCCATTTTCATTAAGTTATCATTCATTGTCTAATTACCTCAATGATATTATTATGTGTTCCAATGTAATCCTCATAAATTCTATGTGTGTATCATATATATTTTTACCAACCAAAACCATTATTAATTTTATGTATAGTCACACGTTTTAAATAGAACTTTCAAAATTGTTTCCAAAATCCAAGCCCGGTTCAAGAGTATTTCTGAAATTCTAAACAATTTTCAAGGGAACTCTATATTGTATTTTTGTAAACAATTATATTTATAAAATAAAAAATTTTATTATGAAAATACTATCTTACTTCACTTATTTTATATTCATTTATGTTTCCAAAAGAACTCTTCATTACAAAATAAAAGAGTATTTATCTACAGAATTTCATAATGATTTTATAAGAGTATTTTCATCTGATTCAACACCGTTGTTGATTATTTATGAATTATTGAGTTTAATAATTTATTAATTAATCTACTATATTATATTTAATGGATTATGACATACTATATTGTGGATGATCTATCCTAAAACCATTGACCATATCACTTGGAAGGATTAGTATTTTATGTTTAATGACTGGGGAAAGACAGTTACATTTCATTTGATAGTTTCAATATAAATGTATATGATGTTTATGTTTATCCCCACTCATATGAGAATAAATTTTACATATTATGTGATGGGTGGGGCCTTCTATAGCCCCTCGATGCGTCAGGTAGGTTTAATGAGGCAAATAGACGTTGAATTGGTCAAGGCCTTTTCCTATGTGATATATGGATTTTGGCCGAGGCCATAATAATTTTTAGATGTCTTGGCCAGGTCCTTGAAAAAATGTTTTTGAATGTCCAACATATGCAATTATCTCATTAGTATGCTAGTAATTGAAACTTTATATGGTTATTAAACTATTATAATATCCATGATTATGCTTTGTTATGGAATTATTTACTTATCTCATATTCCTACCATATTGTGTTCAAGTTTATTATTTTTTAAGGAATGTATTTTCAATTATTCATCATGTCTTCTATTTATTCTATATTATACTGTATTTCTTACCCTTACTGATCATTTTAGATCACCCCTTTCTTATGTTTAATTTTCCAAGTATATGAAGAAGTAAATTATTAATGACTTACAAAGATTAACTAATAGGCCTGGATGTTTCTAATTGAATAAATCAATGTTATTTTTCCAATAATGATGTAATTTTGAACTTATATATGAATCTTACTTCTAAAAGATAATAAAATACTTGGTCCTTCAGGATAAATATTTATAATTTATATGCCGATGAAATAAAATAAGGCACTGATTCCAGGAAAATGGGGTTGGGTCCTTACAAAACATGAGATTAATATATGACATAATATATAACATCGAAACATGAAAATCATTGTGTACTATAGATAAACTCACAGGAAAAGATAATCGGTAGAAAAATGGTCCAATATTATGTAAGGAATTATACGGTCCAATAAATTGTTGGATGCACCATTCAATTATTACAAATATTTATAAAAATTTTCCAAGGAGATATTTTTAAAAAAACCCGACCACATAAATTAAATGAATAGTATTATATTCTATTATCTTCATTAATTTTCTACTACTTTGAGTTGTCCTCAAATGTTACTAGATCATCTTAATATTCTCTACAACTTCCTTTACTAAATCTAGTACCATAACATTCCATTCCACAACCTTCTCACAAAATGATGGGGTCCAACAATGATTTACATATAATACCTCGAAAGATTCTATCAACATACTTGAATGAAATTTTTTATTATATGAAAACCCAACTAATGAAATATATTGATCCCAAATTCCCACAAAACATCTTTTGAACAAGCTTGAATCCTATCCTTTAATGTCTAAATAGTTTATTCTATCTACCCATCATATTTAAGATGAATGGATGTGGTGAAATTTATTTATGTTACCATTGTTATTAGAAGGCATTTAGAAAAGTTAAAAGTAAACCCGAGAACACATTCATATAAAATATATTGAAGAAATCAATGAAACACGACTTTCTCTTTGTGGTACATTCGATAAAGATGATCTACGGAAATAATATCTTTAGATATATTAAAATGTTAATATTTAGTTAATCAATCAACAAGAAACCAAATTGTATTTTTAACTCAAGAAGTCATTTGTCGTCCCATAATGAATTCCATGGATATATTTTTTTATTTCCACTCAGATACTAGTAATGGATGAAGAATCCACTTTTGTAGTAATTATTCTTATTTAACCTGCTAAAAATTAAAATATTCCTTTGTAAAATTAGAAATAACACTATTAATTCCATCCAAATAGTAATACTTCTGAATGTGGTTGTACATCATAGTGCTCGTTTGATGAATTACAAATTGAGAACTATATGATTCAGTTAATAAATATTTATTCATTTGGGAGTAAAAATGGACACATAATATCTTTAATAATATCAAGAGACAACTTTATCAACATTAAATTCAGTAAATTTACCTTTCATTACAAATCATACATTTTTTGTAACTCATATACTTCATTCTGTCCATTATTAATTCTGTTTAAGAGATATGACTACACTGACACACGAAACAAAATAAAGGAATTTCATACACAATAAAATTCCAATATAAAAATTCATAATGTCATTTTTGGAGGGCAATGTTCTAAACCTTACATGGTTAATGATACATGTTGATTTTGACTCATGGCATCTACTAATTTTTTTTGCATTTCACGGATGGGAATTTATCATGAAATTTCAATAATTTATCAGTTCTAGCCATCTTCTCCTACTCAAGTTATAATATATATGAGTAAATATATATTTCAATAATTTATGGTTTGTATATATTTTACATTTTCCCCCATTTAAAGATTCCTCCATTTTTCAGTGGAAACCCCAGATATTCAAATTTCAAATTATGTGGGGGATAATTTAACACACGGGGATCTAGTAGTCTTGAATCATATGAATTTACCTATTCATTTAGCAAGAGAACAAAGCAAAGTACCTTAAATAAAGCATTTTTATAGATTAAAAAATTTCTTTTTTGGGATGGAATGACCAAAAATGGATCATTCACCAATCATCTTTTCATTTCTAGAAAAAAACCTTATAGTCTTATATAAAAAGAATTTTAATCCCATTTTAGGTTATCATAGTTAAATAGCATGATAATCATGTAAATATTTTAACATACCATCAGTAATATCCTACCAGACCATGAAAACAAAAAATTAAGTAACATTTATGGTATATTATATTCATCCAAAACATTTATTTTTGGATCTAAAAATATTCCATGTTTTTCTATAGTTTTCCCAAGAAAGGGAATATGTTGCATCCAAAAATCTCATTTTCTAATTTTTCCATATATCTTATTTTAATTGGGTGTTTTCAAAAACATATGTATGTTTGTTTGATGATCTTATCAAATTTTCCAAACACTAAAATAACATCAATACAAACAATAAAAGGCTTATCCAAATATTCCTGGATGATTCTATCCAAAAGTTATATTAATATAGAAGGATAATTTTCTATTCTAAATGTAATAAAAAAACTCATAATGACCATTTCTATTTCATAATGTTAGGTTTATAATGATAATCCCTTCAAATTCAGATAATGATATCTGGATCTCATGTAAATCCATGAATAATACAGATCCCCCTAGATCTTGTCCAAAAAGTCATCGACATGAGGAAATGGAAGCATATTAATAATAGTATTGTTATTCAAATAACTATAATCAGTAAAGACTCTCATGTAACCATATTTAATTTTAATTAAAAATATAAATGTACTGCATAGTGAAGTAGTGGGATGGATTATGACTTTATGAAGCAACTCCTAGAACATATTTTTAAACTCAACAAGTTCCACTTGAGAAATTAGATATGGCTGTTTCAAAGTTGTCTTGGAATCATGATCTATGTAAATGGTTAATTAAACATATTTATCATGTATATCACATAGAAACCCATCAGTAAAATCATTTTTTAATTCATTTAGCACTTGAACATCATTAATCTAAACTATTCATTATTTCCAAAAAATATGTGTCAGTTAACAATCATTTACACATTTAAATAGTTTCTCATCTACTTGATATGTTTTCAATAGCATGGGTTCATTCCTATTTATAAAATAAAACTCATTCAAGAAAACTTCTTTGTATATATAATCAATCATAGCATGAAAATGATAAATTCTACCAATACCCATATTCTAAAAACCTCTACTAATGAATGAACAAGATGGCTTGCAGGTAATGTCATTCCACAAAAAACTAATTAAGATTACTATAATTACATGTTTCTAAATATTCCCCATTAATTTTTCACCATTGTTTTTTTTCAATTCATGAGGAAAAATTTCTAATTTACCTGAACATTTCAATGAAATAAAAGAACATGTAGAATCCATATGAAACAAGTCGTTTGAAAAATATGATTAAAGAAACAATTTTCTAGATACTAATTAATTGTATTTCCCAACATCCACTAAAGTAAACACAAAATATTTCACTACACCTTTCTACATATTATGACCATACATTCCAATATTCAGATCATTATTTGGGTGGATATTTTCATAATTCACCATCTCACCACATTTAAAGCATATATAGTTTTCTCATCCAATTTAATCAAACCATAACTAATATCATTATAGTTGAAATATGGGGCCATATTTCCAAAAATACCACATTTACAACACTTTAAATTTATTTAAGTCCTTCCCCTAGGGACTTTTTAACACACTTCTTAAAAATTGAAACTGGCTTTTTTTACCTTCATATTTCATTGATTGATTCTTACCCATTTCCTACCATCTAGATCTATTCTTCTTGTTATTTTCAATGCACACATTATCATAAAATACTCTATTTCTACATTCATAGCACATAAAACATTTGTTTAATAATTGATTTATTCAAATGAGGTCAATTATTTTTTATATCTTGGACTCAATCCTGAGTAAAAACAATTGATTTTACAATCATGTTACCAAATAAGATTTAAAGAAATAATTTCTTATCGGGCGAAGATTACATCATACATTGAAATTGAATGTTACTCAATTTGATTCAATTATTGAAATTTATTTTCTATCCTAATTATAAAAATCATAGTAAAAATATTTATTCAGGTAATTGATTGTTAAATTCATCCAATTCTATTTCATCAATCTATTTTTTAACCTTGATATTCTTGATAATTGATCAGTATAGGTCTATGTAACCTTTAAAATGATAAATATAAAGGCTAAGATTTTTATTATATCAACATCCCATGATATTGAATATCTTTTCAGTGGCTTTAATCATCCCATTATCGATCACATTGCCAAATGATCCACTAAATGATATAGTGTGTTGACATATAAAATGTTCCCCTATCACCATTTTCCATTTAGGTATATATGGTTGTTCTATTTCATGGATTCCCGCACCATTGTTAGACAACATAAACTGATCCATTACCATCCATAACACATTTTTTCCAATTCCAACCATTTTAGGTTGCATATTTAGAGATTTACCCCCAATGGATTCCTTTAATCTTCACCTGACTTCTTTCTTATGTGGAAATCCTTTCTGAACATACATATCTTAGATGAAGAAGCAGGTTAATCTAGAATTATATATCATTCAAAAATAAAAATAATTTAAAAATTTTATCAGGTTTTCTATTAACATCTTCGAAACCCAGAAATGTTCTCTAAATTGTGTTCTGATGCAAACTATATCAACTTAACTAGACCCATTACACAATAGAGTGAATTATTTTAGAATAAAATTTCATATATTCCCAAATTTAATTTTAATTTATAGTTTTAGAGAATTAAGAGAAAATTCATACAAATCAACCCACAATTATACAAATGGGTACTACTAAAACAATATCCATCAATTCCATAACAAATACTTTTTTTAAAACAATTAAATCATTTCATGAAAAATCATGATACCATTTATCTTGACATATTATTTTCACATAACCATTCCCAAACACTATGAATATCATTATAAAACATGGGTTGGGCACAAATATTTTTGGAAGGGACATTAAAAAAATGGAAATATTATTCAATGAATACTTATAAACTCTTGAAATCATTTCCAAAATGGCATACTTCTCTCCCATAATGTATCATATAGATACATTATATAAACAAGAAATTTATATATAACAATTAAGTAATACCATATATGTAACTTATGGAATTACATAATTAATATTGCAACCTTCATGTCTTCCATATTATTTATAACCCTTATGGAAACCATACAATTTAACCCTTTTGACTACCATATGGTGTAGCCATCGTAGTTACACGTGGAATAACCAACACGATCAACATCCAACATAAACAAACACAATTAATTAAAAGGAGATACATGACCCACCTTTAATCACAAAAAGTTCCAAATATTAAGATAATAATAATAAAACATGAATACATTAATCGTAAAACTATTCATTTAGATTTATGTAAATATAGTAATATAAAATAGTATTTCTTCATAAAATTACCTAACCATAGGTTTTACATCCTTAAAACATGTTCAAAACTCCTTCGTAATGGTTTAAAGAGTGTAAATAATTTATCAAGTTACTATATTAATTATTATAATACCTTATATTGTATTTTTATAAAAACATTACACTCATTTATTGATAATATTTTTTATTTTAGAGCATTTATTTACTTCATTCCATGTTAGGTTCATTAAGGATTATCTTTTCAAATGGAATAAAGTATCAAAAAGTGGAAATTATTGGTATTAATATATTTCCCAAAATTAAATGATGACATATGTCATTTTTATTTGTCATTATTATAATTCATTATATAAAACATTAAATAAAATTATTTAATTTTTTTGGTTTTAAAGACCATCATGAACTTCTAACATTTTATTTAATATGATTTTAATATATTGGTTCTACAAAATTATATAAATTATAATATGTATTACAAAAAAAAATTTAACCATATTAATGGATTTCTTATGAGACTCAAATTTTTTAGAAGAAATGGAAAGACCTCATTCTTGATGCTGGTAAATCGACAAATCACTGACGATTTTTTTATTTTATATGTATTAGAGGACAAGAAGAAAGGTTTGATGATAGATATTCCATGAAAACAATAACGTTCAGTTATATGAATGATTCTATAGCTATCATTTCATTTGGATGTAGAGATTTGAGGATCTAATAATAAATGAAATTAAATTTAAAGGGGAAATAAAATAAAATAAAAGATTATTTTTCCTCTTTATTTATATTCCTTGAAAACGTCCTTAAGGCACATTGATTTTTCCTTTTGGTGAGAAAATAAGTTCATGTAAGTGGTTATGATTCTTGGTAGGGGTATTGTGATGAAAATAAATAAGATACAAGGATTTGTGGTGTGAAGAGAATAAGTGGTGATTGGTAGTGTTTGTAGTGCATGAGAGGAGTGTTTTTTATAATTTTATTCGTTAGTTTATTATTTGGGAACTAGACTATGAATAGATTGATAAATATTACAAAATATATTAAAATAATGTTTCAATATTTGATATAATGTTTTGTACATCCATGATGACACAATTAATATTGTATTTAACTTATAATGTATATAAACTAATAATTACCATATTTAATTACCCACCAAAAATTAAACTATTTCAAAAGAATATGAAAAAATATCCTAGGGAAATTTTAAATTTCTAGATTCCAAAAATGGACTCTAATTATTTATTCTTTTATAAAATTTAGAAATTTAATTTTTATTTAATTTTATCATTTATTCCAAAAATACCATTTTTTAAATTAGAACTGCTTTTTTAAGACTTTGAAAATGTAAATAAGGTCTTGTAAAATTATCTTATAATATGAGGAAAAGCATATCAATTTATGAAAAAAATTCTAAAGATAATTCTCTTTTAAATCCTTATGTTAATTATAATATTGTAAATAAAAATTTATGTCTCAAAAACTTACCGAGACATAATTTATCATTTTAGGAAAATTTATTTACATAATTAGTGATATAAATATATCATATTATCACTTATAATGTTTTAAAAACTTATTTATACTCTAATTTCTGAGGTTACTATTCTATTAGATTAGATCTGTCAATTTCTAAAACTACAACTTTATTAATTATAGATTTATAAAGGTTTTTACAATTTAATTCTAGAATGAGAAGTAATTGTTTTATAAGTGTATAGTTAGTTATAAATATTTATGGGGATAAATAATTATTATTATTATTTAAAATTATAGAAAATTATTCTTTCTTAAATAGTTTAAAAGTATTTTATATTTTTTCTTAGTAGATTAAATTCACCTCTTTTAAAATATTTTTTTATCTAACAAAATAGTAATGAAGTCATCAAATCATAAATTTATATAAAATAATGTTACCAATAATTAATATTTTGGTTTTCAAATTAAAACTATATTCTTTATATTTATTTCATTTCCAAATAATTTAAAAAAATTATGAAATTTACTTTTTTCTAAAATTAACTACATTTGTGAAATTATCATGTAACAATTAACTTCTAAATAATTTTTGGTGTTTTCAAAAAATATGAAATATTTAGGATAATTTAAAAAAAATTACTTTTTACAAATACTACTATATTGATAACATCATCATAATTTAATAATTACATAAAACTTATATAAATCCATTTAAAATTATTATGTATTTAATTATAAATAAGATTATTTTAAATATTACAAAAACATTATAAATTAGAGGTTTTTATTTTAGAAACGTATTAAATATTTAACTTAAAATAACTATTTTAATTCATTATTATTAAAAATAGTTTTTTCTTCACATAGAAAAATTAAATAATAAAAATAAACTTTCATATTATAGATGAATACATTAATAATATTTAGTTAGTCCCATTCTATTTGAAGGCATAAATATTTTATTACTACGATTATAGTTATTGATCATGATAACAATGATAATGTTATTTTTATTCAATTGTTTTCTCATTGTACTGTAATTTTTATATAATAAATAATATTGTACTATATTATATAATGGGTTTATTATGATTTATAAAATTATAAAAGAATATTACCACTCTTTTAAATAGATTTTAATTTATAAAATATAAACGACACATAATGTTGATGGAAAAAATTGTTTATATAAAACTAAATTTTAATTTATTAAATGTTTAAATTATATATTATTTACAAATAAAATAAGACAATATGATTCTTATTTATACGTTCAAAAAATAAAAACATTAAAATAACGGTGAATGTTTTTTTTATTAAATAAAAATTAAATGGGTAAAAACATGCATCTAATAAAAAACCAAAAAGGAAAATGAAAAAAACCTAGTCGCAAAAGAAATGATAAAAGATTAATAAAAGTTTAAAAATAAATGATTTATTATTTATTGATTTTATCTCACCCCATAGTAAATTATTTCACACATTTGGACACATTGCCCCTGAATAGTAGAATGTTATAATTAAAGAATTAATGGGTATTTAAAAAATTCAATTTTAATCAATTTTTAATTAGGGGATTTTAATCAAAATTATCTACCCATTAAAAAGAATATTCATAACCAAATATTTTAAATATTATTTTATCAAATATATATTCTTTTAAAAGACTCCTTGTCTATCGAAAATTCCATGGTAAGGATTCCAAAGTTGTTACCTAATGGAGAACATTCTAGGGGAGAACTAGTGTTATCAACCAAGGTCTCTTCATTATATATTTAATTTATCCTCAAAAACATAATATATAAATCACTATATGATAACATATTTGTTAATAAATATTATTTAATGATAATATACTAATGTAATATAATTTTTTATAGTCCTCCATTCCCTTCTGAAAATTAAAATAATACTACTCTTTTGTGCAAACAACCGCTCCCATATGCAACATGATTACAATTTTATATCTAACATACATTGATCATTAAAAGTAGGAAACATGCTAATATGTATTATATCAAAAATATTTATATTTCCCTAAAAATATAAACTAATTCCTAACTCATTTACATTCCTTATAAATTAATGATTCACTGGTGCGTGTGTGATGAATACTACATCCCTAAAAGTGATGTATTTTGTTTTACATCTACAATATTTTTAGTTATTAAAATTTATTAAAATACTATAACAAATAAAAATATTATTAATAATTTTCATATTTACTCTCTAACAATGGAAATATGAAAAGAATCACTTTTTAACCCAATTGATATATACATTCTATCATGTTCTAATTTTATTCAGCTTAACCACATAAATGAGAAATAATAAAAATTTCTATCATTGGTTTCTATGAAATCATAAATACTTTTATTATTAGTAAAAAACTAGTTTGTGATTTTTTTATTGAATGGTTATATTTATGAAAAACTTATTCTTATTTTTTATCATTTTTGTTTGTAATAAATTTCTGATATAAGATCATCTGTGAATTTTTTTTCATGATTCATCACCAAATTAGAATTTAAATGAAATAATAACATTAAAATTCATATAAAAAATGTATTAAATTATTATTAATTTTTTCATATGGTCTATCATTTAATTTATCAACATCCTCATTAAGAAACCTGTATGAAATAAACAATTGATGTTAATTACATCTAATAATGAAAATAAAATGTAAATTATTATTATTTATTTATAAATGACTATAAATTGTGTGTATTAATGAATATTGGATTGAATAAAGATCTTTGGTGGGTGATCATGTTAGTTATTATTGTTATGTAGTATCTTAGAAAACATTTTGACTAAGTGGGATTGACGGTAAGGGATTTTACATTTCAATTAAACATTATTGAGTTATGATCTATATTCACCAATTTCTTCCCTTTATAGTTTATATGTCAACAATGAGTATATTGTTTCCCAACATTTAATTAAATTAATGGTATTTAAAAATCCATATCATTGTCTAACATTATTGGGTATCTCAATTTATAAAATACTAATTTTTTAATATATTTTTTTAATTAAACTTCCTTAATTGGGATAAAATGGTTTGTATTATAGTTATTCCTTCAAATATTAGTTTATTAGTCCAAAATAAATTATATTTTGCAACCTTATATTCTGATCTAGTGGAAAATTAATTTTTAATCAAATCCATCACATTCATGAATTCCTTTTTAAAATAAAATATCAGTTTTTTTGAATGATTATAAACTTATTTAAAGATATTTTCCCATCTTTGTACATATTTTCAATTCCCATAAATATTATTCTTTATATTAGGGAACAAAATTTTGAGTTATCTCCATCAAACATTTCAATACCTATTTTTAATTTTCAATGTGGTGTTTTTAATCAATTTTTATGATGCATGTTTTTAATAAAAGTATTTTAAATTATTAATTTTTTTTTCATTTTTTTATCATATGTGAAAATTATTTTCTCAAATATATTAATTTAATATGATTTATGACATGAAAATAATATGTTTTTTTTAATTTTAAAAATTAATTTTTTACTGAAATTATTGATTTCAATGGGATATTTATTTATTTATTCAGAGTTATATATCCAATTATATAAATGGAAAATTTTCTTCAATGTATACATAATTTGATTTTCCTTTCGTGACACAAGGGATACATTCACATACCACAATCCACATTATTTATAAGTATTTCTTATGGAATGATCTATGAATATTTTTATGAAACCCATGTCATTCTTATTGGTTAATTATGTGATTATTGTATTCCAATTTTTTTTCATGTTCTAAGGGAATGAATATGTATATATTCTTTTAAATATGAAGGGTGGAGTTCTATATCACCAAATATTGATTTTGTTTCTTTCTATATCACTTTAGATAATGAATAATTGACCTATTGGGAGTTGTTCACATCATAATTAGTTGAACTTATTATATTCATCCTGAAATAAAATAATTTAAATGTTTTTATTTGTTGGAAAAAAGGGTGAAAATTAGTAAATTTTGAACATGCAAGAATTTTTTTATGATATAAAGAATATAAATTGTTGGATTTGAATACAATATAATGGGTGGACATGCTTAGGTTTGTTCACAACATATAGTGTGAAAAAACATGGATTTATAAACAACATAATGTGTCAAAATTCCTTGATTATTTCAAAACATAAATTGTTAAAATAATTGTATTTGTTTAATCTATGATGTGTTGTGTGGTATTAATGTTTTGTGTGGTATTTTTTGTTCCGAAATTTAATTTTATTATTTTTTTCAATGATATAAAATAATTATATCTAAAATGGTTATGATTATCCTTTGTGGATCATTTTTATTATAATTTATTTTCGTTCCATGGTATCTGTATATTAATTTGACTTTGAATGTCCTTATTTCAAGATATTTGTATTAATACTCTCATTCTATGTTATTTTTGAATTGATATGTCTACTCTTATCTTGTTCTTTCATAATATAATGATCCAAACGATAATTACATATTGAAGAGTTTTTTCCATTTTTATGATCTTGCGAATTTCAATTCCTTATGTTTCCTATCCCCATGATATGAAGAAGATTAAACATATGATATTTGTATAAGGGAATGTAGTCCAGAATAATTTAGATGAAATGTTCACAAGTATAATAAAATTATTTACATATCATGTTGATCACTAAAGGCATTAAATCGTCAAATATTTGGATAGTATATTGGTTTTCAAAATAATTATCACCATTTGTAATTGTTAAAAAATATAATTACTACCAACTATATTTATTGTAAAAATAGTAATTATGGAATGTGTTTTTAGCACTGGAAACAAAAGGTTAGGTCTAGGGTGTGTTATAACCATTTTGTAATTGTTTGTACTATCTCTCATGTATTTATTTTTCATATGATTATAGTATAATTACTAAGAAAGTTATGATTGAATTGTTTAGAAAAATTTATTCCTAAGTGATGTTTTCTAGTTTTTTAGTTAACCTCCATGTGTTTATTTCAATGATTTTTTCAATATATAGGGGATAAAATGAAATATATCATTTATTATAGTGTTATTTTTTTGAAAACATATTAGGTTTCTAAGCACTAAATGATGTGTTTATCCGATGATGGGAATTATATATTGCTTTGGATGAAATTTCATCTAAGACTAATGGTTTGGAATGAATTAATATTAAATAAATTAAATGAATAATAATTATATGATATTATGAAACCCTGTTTCAACCTTCTTATATGATCATTTTAGAGGGAAATGATAGGGATAAATAGGTTTTTATTTGGAAACATTCCCTTGATGATATCTTTGTAATGGGAGTTTATTTTTGGTGATGGAGATCACTGTTGAAACATTATGGTTGTTTGTAGTGGAACTCCTTTTTTTATTATGTGCGTTAATTTTATTTTTTAATCATCTATCTTTATAAATTTATCATGAAATTAATTTTATTTATACACTTTTACCTAATGAATCCACAGACCATATATTCAAATAATTTTTAAAAATTAATTTCAATATATTATAATAGAAATTTTTATTTTAAATATTATGAATATGTTGTTATTTTTTTGTTTTATTGAGTAATTAAGGACGTGATATATTGTTAGAATGTCCCAAAAATGAAAACAAAACTCCTTTAGAATAATTCAAATTAGATTTATAGATAATTTGAAAAAAAATAACATTCTTTATTATTTATCAATATTTTTATTATTCAGTATATAGAGAATGATTTTTTGGAATATAAGGCTATATTAAGAATTAAGGGGTCGTATGTGGATAAAGTGTATATTTTCGGCATCATCTGAACCAGGGAATTAGCTATTATATGAACATCGGTGGATCAAATGTTATTGATAGTAGGGTTCTAAAAAGGGATACATTGTTGGAATAACTATAACAATTTGATCACTTATTGAAATGCTCTAATATAGCCTTTTAATAATGATCCTATGTGGCTATAATATGATTTTCGTGAATAATATCTTTATTTGATATAATTTATGAAAACCCAAGCTAGGTACATATTCCTCTAGCAGTTTCTTGGGTTTTTCAGTTTTATGGTCTGAAACCAATGAATACTATTCATCTGATCCATAGATCAAATAGTTAGTTTTGAGTCAAACTGATGGAACAACATGGAGTAAACATGGAAAATGAGGGAAAATTGATCCATGATTCAAGTAAATCAAATAGAGAGGAAGAGGTGGTCATGAGATATTAGTGGATATTTCATAGTATGCAAATAAGGGTTCTATGTGGGAACACCTAAATTAATATGAGAAATGGTATATTTGTTTTGGTGTGTGTGGGGACCATATTTGTCACCTAAAAATATGTGGGATTTTATATTTTTTTTTGTACCAAAAGGATTACTTTTTATTTAGAGATTTTATAATGGATAATTTATGAGATTAATAATAAAATTAACATCAATGATAATTATTAATTTAACACTAATATTATTTTCTATAAAAAATTAGTAACATGACATAGCATTTGTGGTCAGTTAAAATAATATTTTCTAGTATTACAAACCATTTATAATTCAAATAAATGTAGATAATGTCAAGTATATCATAATCATCACAAAAATATTATTAATATATAACAATAACAAAATCTAACAATATATCATTGAGTATTTAGATAAGGATCATAATTTTCTAAAATATATGATGCACTTATTCATGGATGATGTGAATGATTCCATTTATGATCTTAATGGAACGTAAACAACAGTACATAATGTTACAATTGTGTGGAATTATTATTTATTAATAATAGAATCCTAACTTTTTATTTGGAAATGTTTCTAAACCATGGGAGTAGTTGAATGGGACTTATTGGCGGTTCATAGAATTTGATTAAATGATATAAGAGGGAAAGCGATTAATTGAACTTAATAATGATTTTCTGGGAATATATTGATAACCCTTGTAGAGATTAGAAATCATTTATCAATATATTAATTCAGAAAGTTTGTCACATATATTTTTCATGAATGAGAATAACACAACGGAATTAAAACTACAAAATTAAAGGAAGTGCGTTCACAAATAAATAAATAACAATGTGATTAAACTAAGTCCGCATAACAGAGAAGCTAATATATTAAATCAAATATGGATATGGAAGACTCATATATCTATAGAGAAGTTTATTCCCACTAGTAGTGTGAAACCGATGAATTTTTTTTAAATTAATAATGAATGATTAATAATCATTAAAATATTATTTAGAATTTTAATGAAATTTTTCGGACTTATATAAATATTTTAATTAGTTATTTTAATAATAATAAACAATTAATTGATAACATGGGGGGTTATAGTGCTATATTGAGATGACGTGAATGAAACAACATGTGAATAAATGTGTA
Organism: Viscum album; assembly: GCA_963277665.1. Classification (NCBI taxonomy): domain Eukaryota; kingdom Viridiplantae; phylum Streptophyta; class Magnoliopsida; order Santalales; family Viscaceae; genus Viscum; species Viscum album. The sequence continues at coordinate 1,294,686,169 of OY728130.1, read as the reverse complement.
TAAAATATGTTTTTGTGTTCCAATAATTAATTTTAATTACAATATTCCCCATTATTACATTTTTATCAATTTCTAAATTTGAGTGGTTAATGTTGAATCCCAGTGGGTTCATTATGTCATCATGTGAGAGAAAATGGAATATTATTACTTTTTGAATAAGAATTTTTACATCTCTAAAATTAAATATATAGAGTATATTATTTATAGGAATATTATCCACATTCTAAAATATTATAATGGTGGATCCACTAAGAGTGACATATTACATTTATTTCTAGATAGAATGTCGGGTGTGATTGATAGGGGATCTCTAAATCATGGTTAAAGCGATTGATTATGTGTAAAAACCTTCTTTGACATGTGATATAGCTTGTCATTGGTAGAACCCAATTAGGACTATATATATGGGTTGTTATTCCTTAAAATAATTGTATATCGATTGTTTCTGTGGGATTATGGCTCTTATACCCTATCATAGAAACTATTTTTATAAGAAAATGACAATGAAATGTTTCTTATTTACCAGAACTCACCAACTAATATTGGGTGTGGTATATTTGATATGTTTTTGTATATTTTGGGATTATTAATTACTCTAACTCACCTTTTAAGGTAAAAATTGATATGAGTAATTGTGTAGTTTCCAGATTCAAAGATAATATTTATTAGAAATGTCATGACGTGTAACTCCACAATCATCCTTATTTGGTGAATATGATAATGGTAACAAACTAGATTGGACACAACCCATAATTATAATAATATTATGACCTATGTGGATGATAATGAATATGTTGCTATATATAGTCTCTACCGACTACATTTTTATTTCGAATTCATGATATTTAGATATATCCTTATAGATTTTTACTTTCTCTAATATACTAATATATGAATTCATTTTTAGGATATGTATTTAATCTAGAATCATGAAATATATACACTATTACAAGTGATGTGGAGTATTTCCTCTAATTCTTTAGAAATATATAATGATACATATTTACACTTGTGCTAAAATGAGAGTTTGTGATGCGTATTTGCTCCACCATCTCATGACTAGTGCTCCTATAGGAAAGTAATAGATGGAATATATCTGATATGTTATGAGACGTAGTTCCGATTTATTTTATGTGAAATATAGTTATTTCTAGACCATAATGAATGTGATATATGAGTAAATTAGTTAGAATATATTATGGTTATACATATTTGTGGAATTAGGTGACGTTAATATATCTACATATTATATTATTTCAAAAAAAAATTCAATATATGGTTATGTGGTAAGCCTGATTCATAGAATAATACAATTAGGTATACTTATACCCATTCTTGTATGATAATTTACAAAAAAGAAAAATACTATTCATATTGATCAATTAGTAAAAGTAATGGTAATTATTGATCCATTTGATGGATGGATGATACAAATATCAAAAAGAGTGGGTATATAATTATAATAACATCTTCATGTGATGAGATGTACGATTATATCATTTTGGGATGCATGGATTGTTATATGGTTTTCAATTGTATTATCTCACATTATATCTTGGACATTTTTAGATATGTTTCTATAATATTTCCTTATATTCATTTCATATGAATTATGATGGATTTTATTCAATGATAGTTGGTCATTGTTTGATTTACAGATATTTCTTCTGATTATTGTGTGGATACAACAGTTTCGGTCGATATCTACTAGACAAATTCAGATACATTATAGTTGTTCATATCTAGTATAATATGATATTGAAAATTATAAATTGAATGATAGGATAATGAAAGGATATTGAAACATGTATGGATGGGTAAAGATATTCAAGAAAGTGTCTTACAATGCATCTCTCGAACTAATATTCATAATTGAGGTGCTTCCAAAGTATTTTGTTCTTATTATATATTTGATTGTGACTCTAATTGATGTCATATTACAATGATTACAGTAAATTAAATATTATGGTAAAAGAGGGGATCACATGTTATATAGATCTGGATTATGATATTTTTTTATCTTGTGAATAACTGGGAAACATTCGTGGATTTTCATCATGAATTTTACTAGCTTAATATATATTATCTTCTGTATCATATACTATAAGTTTGAGGCCATTGCTATACCTTGGATACCATATTCAAGGAATACAATTATTGTATATTTCAATTTGAATGATTTTTTTGGGATGATGAACTATGATGAATAACACATATGAAAAACTATGGCATAGTTTGGGTATAAAAAATCTGAGAACCAGATAAGATTCATATAAAATTATTTCTATGTTTTGTTATTAATTTATTACACAATGAAATATAAATTGATAAATGTTTTATTGATTACTCTATCATATTTGATTATTTTTAAAAATAATTCGAAACCTTTCTTGTGTGATATTGTATTCTCCACATAGTTCAATGTGATGCTATGTTCTAGAACTCTATGATTTCATCAATAAATATTCCATGAATGTTTGTTTTGAGGCAATGTACTCAATGGAATTTCAATTGTGTTTTTGTATCATAGAGGGAGATGAAAACTTTTTTGATGATGAAACTACCTTTGAGAAATTAATTCCACAATAAAAATAATAATGGATAAAAACTTTGTAAAATTATCTTAATGGTTGAAAACTATGTATTATTATGTGTTTCAATATGAGGGAACCAAAAATATCAATTTAATGATATTCATTTCATTTAGAATAAAGATAATTATAGGATTTGTATTTCTCTATGTTTCTGAGAATGTAATATGGAGATTGTTGTGATTATTTAGAGTGAATGATGTTGGGAACATTTGGGGTTTCATAATTGTCACCTTGTTCAAACTCAATGATATGATAGTGTTTGGATTATACTATTTAGGGACTATTATATATGGAAAAAAAATTCATTATGTAGTGGGATTTCATAGGTTTTCATAATATATCATGAATTATATGTGTTGGTTATCTGATTTGGGTTCATATTTGAGGCCACAAGTTTTTTAAATTCTTGCACTGAATGATGATGAGTTGGCCATAACATCCTATAATATTAATGAAATCAGGGCTAACCAAATCAGCCGTGAATAACCCAATTTGAAGTTATAACCTATTGTATAACTGAAAATGCATGGTCATATTGTGTTTGTGTTATGATAGTAGGGAAGAAAAATGGTTATTGACATTCTCATTTGGAAATTTATCATTCCCCGTAGGAATATGGTGATGAGTAATTTAAATGATTTTTTTTTCATTTATGGGTAATTCAATCACATTATAACCATAAGTTGTATTCAGTTGATAAAAATTATTTTATAGGGATTGAAATATTATTCAAATGATTAGATATTTGTTTTTATTTGGTTTTGACTCATAGATATGAGTGAGTATTGATTATATATTCACTATGACATAATTTAATTATTCTACAAATTTTTGTGCATTTTTCATTCCTTTCATAAAAAATTATTTAGAGCATTGTTTTCTTCTTGGATCAACTATTTATTAAAAATGAATGTCATTGGAGTGGGGTATTAAGAGAGGACATACTTTTAATTTGATGCATTATGATGTGTGTTAATATTATTTTTATGCATTGTTATGATATTATGATATTTAAATTAATGTCTTTTTCCCATCCATGGATGAATATTAGGAAAAGATCTTGTGATGACCTATGAGTCTTTTATTACTGAAATTATTCATGATTATATATGTTTATAATTTTTTCTTAATCTTCTCCTAAAAGTAGAGGAACGTGATTATCATCTTTGATATGGATGGTGTTTCTTACAAAACATTGAAAGATTGTGCTAATTGGGAATCACACTCTCAAATGACTTTTTCTAGAATAGCATTAATATTATTATTGGGGGTGTTTTTTTGTGTGGTTTCTTTTAGTCTATTTTTAGAACATATTTGATAATATATTTAATAATGGATTATCCTTTTATATAAATCTTATTTTGAATTATTAATATTATCTAACATTTAGATTCTATTTGAATATAACTACAATGGATCCCATTATTAATTTTTAGTGAGGAAAAACTAATTTTTATGATTTACTGTTATAAGTGTGGTCTTATGGGTTATCATGGACTTTTAGATTTTTGTACAATGTTATTGATTTTTGGATGAAATTTTTTTGGACTATTCCCTCTTCCAGTACAGAAGGTTTAAGAACAAAATTTTATGATTTTATCTTTTAAACAATTATAAGTTTTAATGTGAGGGAGAGGTTAATGTATAGATAATCAATTATCATGTCATTGATTTAGAACATAATTCAATTCATATACTAATGATGGTAGACATATTAACACTTATTTAAATTTAAATTAAGTTAATGAGTGGATCAGTTGAATAATGTGAGTATTTTTAGTGAAAATTTTAATTCTTCATTGAACGATATAAAATGGAAAATTTAAATATAACATACCATTTTATTGGAAAATTCACTACATTATAAATGATGAAAATATGGTGTTTACCGTTGTACGGGTATTATAGGGGTTTTTGATGAAGTGACAATTGTGAATAGTGTTGATGAAACAATTTTTAGTGAAATAATTAATTGAATCTTTTTTAAATATTATTATCTAACCATAATCCCCTAATTTATAATATCATTTAGGAGAAAAATAAAATTTATAACATATATTTGTTGGTGAGTTAGCCAATATGGGCTTACAATGATTATAAGGTCAGCACTAGGGATATTAAGAGAATTTGAAATCATATATGTATATTCATAAAAACTAATTTTATTTGAGGAATTATTGTTCTCATTATTTTAAAATCCTTTCATGGATTTTATCTTCAAATAAGAGTATTATTATTTTTTAATATATAAACATCCCTTGAAATTTATTGAATTCAATAAATATATTTATACATAATTGAGAGTGAACTTCTAATGATAAAATAAGAAAACCATATATAGTTTTTTTATTTTATTAATTAACAAAGAATATTATATATTTGGATAGAAATCTATAGAGGTGTTGAATCCGATACCTTTCTACTAAATCCCATGAGAGCATTATGTTATGGAAAATCATAGAGAAAATTTTAGTATTATTCATTTTATATCATTATAGTGATAGTGTTAGTGGTCGAATACTAATATACATTGTTTATATAAAAAATCTTTTGTTATAAAAACATGGGGTATGTATTTTTTAATCATAAATGGTAGTAAATAACTAGTTGACCATTGCTATTGGTTATCGTGGTGGCGGTGGTAGGGTTACCATATCAGATAGGGGGATTTGAAGACTAAAATAATCAAATCGAGGATCAGAAAACATTTGTCTGGATCAACATCCCTAATGAGATATGGATGAGATATATTGTTATAGCTATGGATCAATTTCATATCATCAAATATAATATCTCTCTAGGAATAATAGCATTTGTTTTAGTGCATGAGGGGAACTCTCAATGTATGTGCCCCATGAATTCCATAAAGGTAAGCATCATACTATATAACATAGGTTATGATTGATAGAAGGTGAGACATGTGTCTGATGTTGAAAATTAATGCCTTAGGTCAGTGGATATAAGTTTATTGAGTAGATCATACCCTATATAATAGTATTTCTAAGGGAATATTTAATTAATCTGTTGTTGATCTTGAAATTATTATAAATCCAGAATCAGGATAATATTTTATGTTGTGTCATTTTGGAATAATATAATGTAATTGAATTACTCAAATATACGGGGAACATAACCAAGAATATGGTGAATGATTATTTCTGAGAACTCACCATTCACTGAATTATATGGTAGATAAAAATTATTCATTAAGGATGTCATATAATATATTATTACTTTATGATTTAATAATATTTTGTAGAAATATTTTCAAACATGGAAAATTTAATTTGAACTAGTTACAATGATAATTTATGGAACAACTGGAGGCTGTGAGTGGTCCTCAATTGGGGAAAAATGATGTGATCAACAGTTGGACAATAAAAAAATAATTATTAAAAATTGAATTTTATTTTAAAACATACCTCCGAATTAGTTTGTTATTATGAATTCAATAAAAAAAAATTTATTTGTACATTTCGATCATATATGATGAGGATGGATGATAAATAAATAATGAAATTTATTTTATAAGAGTAAATGATTCGGGTTGATATATAAAAAATTAAACAATTGATTCAAACAGATGATAGCGCTAATGAATTAAAACATTTTATGTAATAGGTGGATATGAATGAATAATGTGTCACTATGTAATGGGATTTATTACGGATTTGTGGCAGAAACAAAAAATGAAATGGTAAATTCATAATCAATAAATTTCAATATGGTATAAGGTATAATGAGTAATGGGCATCACCTTAGGGACATTGTTAGTGAATTATTTTGAATAAATATATCAATAACCAGGGTGAATATATAGATAATGTAGTTTTATTATAGTGGATACATTACCATCAATATATCAATCTCTATATCCGAAACATGGAAACAATCTTGTTATAATTTTCTAGTTGAATAATCCAAGAAAACCTAATAATAGAAGAATTATTATTGTTATTCAATAATGACTTTCAAATCATGGAAACATTAAATGATGTTTTTTCATCCATTAATGATAAAATCTATTATTTAATTCAATATTATATTGTTTCTAGTATAAGAATTCATTAACTAGATTTTTTTAAAAGTTTCATTAGTACTGAATATATATGATCTAAAATTTTTGATTCACTATGAAATGATATATAGGTTTTATATCTATATATGATGTCTTTGGTTATTAAGGGGGCTTACCCAAGTCATTTATTTAGTGATTTATTATGATTACATACATACCTTGTAAAGTGATGTAAAATTAGATTAATAGATACCAAAGGTGATATGATATTGTATTATATATTTAAATCATTGAACAAAAATATTGTGATAGAGTTATATGATAGTGACTATTCCAAACGTTACCCATTATTCAAGGATGATACCATTGAGTGGAATTCTATATAATTTACACCTCCCACCCACTAATGTTGGATGAGATGTATTGAACATATCTAGCAACATGTTGGGGGTGGTTAATTCATACAACATCCCTTGTATAAGAAAAATAGATAAGATTATTTCCTAAAATATACCTAAAATAATGACATAAACAATGGGTTGAGTGGAGGTCAGTAGTTCATTCAAATACTTAGTTTGTGAATGTAGTAATGGTAATTCCCATATGTGGATAAACCCTTTATCTACCATACTATAGTGATAAATTATAATGATAATATACCAGATACGGTGTTTATTACCTAAAAAATAATATAATATTATAAGTAAGTTATAATCATATATAGTCCAATAAATGGGTATTTAATTCAATATAACTGTACACTAATGTAGCCTTGGATATATACATTTCTTGTATAGTCTAGATATATATACACTATTCATTATGGGGATGGGTATTTCCTCTACCATAGATATGTTTTTCCTCCATTAATTTGAATTTAGTTAGAGATGTTATTTTATATATTGCATGTAACATAGGTGGTTACATATATTTACACTATCATGTGATGAACAATTTTTCTTGGGTAAATTAATAGGTAGGAGTTTCTAAAACATAATGGAATTTAGTTACTATTTCATTGATAAAATACATTTCTAATCCACAAGTGTGCTTGCTGTGATATAAGATTCAATTTTCCAAGATGAATTGTTGTTATTCCTATTGATATTTTCTGGTGATGTAAGAATGTCAGTAGTCTATTTCATTGTTCATGTATGTATACAATTGATGGATATGGTCTTGCTGACTACATTGGAATATTATACAATATATTTTTATACTCACACATACATGTACACTTCAAAAATTTTATCCATCGCTTCCTGAAGGTTAATATATTCAATTGATGGTCATCATGGAGGAAGGGGATTGAAAGTGATTTAGAATTTTGGTGTTGTTGATATATAATAATGATAGCCATTATCATTCATGTTTGATTAGTATTATAACTATTCAATATGTGTGATAATTTTCAAGCCTCTTATTTGTATTATCTCAAATAGTATCCTGGAGATTTATTTATTTATACATATATTTTGGGTTTCTATTTACCCTTCAGTTATAATATAGTCAATGATGATTTATCGAAGGAGTAGATTGTTTTATTTAAAGGTAATACCACTAGAAGATTGTGTGTATACATTAACATAAGTCATTTTCTTATGGTTTTGTGGAGCTATACATGTGGAGTTAACCTATTAGTATGTTGATATATAACACTTTCATGTAAAGGTGTAGAATTATATTTAATCCAAAATCCACTGTTACATATTCCTGGATTAAGTGATAAACAATACCACTTTTATAGAAATGTAATAATAATAACCTCTAATGACAAGTCCAAACTAATGCCTTTATATCTAAGGATAAAAAACTCAAGAGAGAGATTAATTCTATTATAATTCTGAAACCAAATATTATCAAATTTCAATCAACACATTTATTTTTTCTTGTAACCTAATCTGGGATAATTTAAAGGAGAAATAAAACTAAACCAATTATCATATAATGTATTTAACTTCTTATTAACATGTATATAATATTATAAAAGTAACTAAACAACATAAAATGAATAATATTTATATTCCTTATAAATTTATTTCAAAATAATCTATTATGTTATCTAATTGATAAATATTTATTTTAAAATTTTCATGTGATAATGAAAAATTATAATTTAAAATATAAATCACGTAACTATAATGATACAATGGTATGTTTTCTAGGTGAGGCATAACACCATCATCCCTTAGGAAAATCCAAATCATATACTATGATTTGTGTAAATGAATAAGGACCATCTTATTTCACCACAAATAGAATAATATATTACATAGAATTTCCATATTAAAAAATGATATATCATATTATATATACATTGGAGAATAAATGTTCATTCATATGTAATGATATGTAGAATGATATCCATACCTAATATGTTTATTTAAATAAAACTCTAATGTAAAGTGTCAAAGTTATTATTCATACTCTAATACCCCTAATTAGATGACATTAAAGAATTAACACATAATCAATGAGAAAACATATATTATAAACCTAATTCAAATGATCAACTATGTATTTTCCTTTTAACCATATATAAAATAAAATTATTTTCATACATTTCATCAAAGAGATTTGATGATTGAATATATTTAATGGTTGATAAATTGTACTAACGGTCATCCGTTTGACTTCATCCAATATATTATATCCATGGGATGGAAAAATAACATGATTTCTAGGAAATATTACTCTTTATTCCATGGTATTCATACACCTAAAATTGTAATGGAGTAGGAAGAAGATAGATTCTATACTAAGTGAATCTATGGATTTCCTCCACCATCTACATGAATTTTGATATTTCCTTATAAGGCTCGAAACATTCATAAGTCAACATGGAATTTACTCATATATAATACAATATATAATGAAATTGAATAAGTAAGAACATTTTTAATCTTTTTTCCTTATAAATGTTCCTTCGTGTTTTTATTCATATGAAATAGTGGAAATTAGAGATAGCTAACAACAAGTGAAAATTTCATTAATCATATTTTATTGAAAATCCTTTTAAATGTTAGGGAATTTTCAATTATATGGTACACATTTACATGTATTATGAATTACATTTGTTATACAATATGGTAAACATAATGTAGTGGGAAGAAATATTTTTTTCACTACTAATTAAATTCTCAAACAGGGAATACGTTATTACAAAACATGCATGCATGTCGTAATATATAAATTTTAGATATTATCAACAATGATGAAGGGATTTTGGGTACATCTCATTCAGTCATATATCCCCATATTATACATGAAGAGGTTATAATGGGTTATATATTTGGTTAGGTTTTTCATGTATCTATAGACCCTTCATATAAATTTCTTTATCACATTCCCATTATGTCATGAACATTTTAATCCATATTTTGTTCTTATAGTAGGAATAATTAGAATTTAACTATTTATGTATATTATGGTTTAACCAATTATTGTTTAAAATCCTTTATATATTATTTTATCGAGTTTTTACACCCCAAATGGATTTATTATTTTTTGCAAGAATTTAAATATACCCTTTAATTATGATTTTTTTTGAATTCATGAGAAATTATATTAAATGAGTATATAATTTTAAATTTTTTATTTATTATTTAGAATGCAATATGTTTTTGAATATTAGGTTCCCATGAGTATTATATTTCTTATAGTGAATATGAATTCCCTTCAGGCTTTGTAATGTGTTTCATTTGGCACAAAGACATGTTTTCTCATGTTTGGTCATAGTTTGACAAAAATTTATTAATATTTAGGGAAAAATTATGTTTAATTGTGAAAAAATCATTATCCCAATAAGGAAATAAAAAATAGAGGCAATGAATTATTTGTAATTAAGATTTGTTTACAATTTTGAATTTATGGAAAATATGAAATATTATTTCAGAGATAATTCAGTTTCATTTTAAGAATACCCAGAGGATTGAAAATGTATAATATGTAATATTAAAATGAATATTTATAGTATAAAATATAAAAGGATAAATTTTAGTTGTAATATTTTGTAACAATAGATAATATAATCTTATTTTGTAAAAACGATTTTTTGTATGTTTTTTCAATGTAATAATAAATAATAGAAACTAATAATAATGATATTTTAGATAAGAAATACAGATTCCCCTAAAATTATTATAGTTTTTTCCACTGGTGGTTCTTCCCAATAATAAAGTTTATTATTAAGTCATAGGAATACTATATAACATGTTCTTAATGGTGTTTGTACTATGTTGAATAAATTCCAAAGCCTTTAAATCCATAATTTATCTAATAAAATACTAGACATAAGAAATTTAAATGGTTTTCATATAAGAGATCACTTGTTCTATTTTTAAGTTAATATAAAGAAGTCATACATGGAAAATGTTAATTTTAAAAAATAAATGAAAATAAAAATAATAATTTTTTTGTGAACATCAAGAGAGATTTAGTAATTATTGTATAATAGAATAATTGTAATAGAAATATTGTTGTTATGTTCCATATATATTAGTTAGAAATATGATCTTTTAGTTTTTTAATTGTTGTAAATTATAGTATGATATTCTTGATACATTAAATTGAATATAGCATTCTTAAATATTTATAAATTTTATTTAAAATTGTATTCTCATTATCATTAAACCTCAAAAACTGAATTACATTATTTTATATCAGTCACATATTAGATGTATTGTTTTTATTCAATTACTTTTTTAAAATTTATCTTCTATATTATATTTCTCCTTTAATAATTCCAAAATATGTTGTTCTGCGATCCAATATTTTTTTCAAAATAGTTCTATATATTTAAAAATATATTAAGATTTATCATCTATTTACACATAGTGAATTATTTGAAATAAAATAACATAAATTAATTTTATAGATATAAATAAAGTTGATAATAAGTTTCTATTTCACCTATTTAATATTATAAGTCTTTATAAATAATATTATCCCCAAAATTAGTATATTTCATCTTATATTTATATATATTATTACATTAATAATTAATTTGAAATATATTCTTTAGAAATTATTATTGAATATACTTGTTTTTAAATAATCAAAACTTAAATATGAGTCTTTTAATTTAAAATGTGACCAATTTTTTACATCCATCTAGTGAAATCAGCATTATGATATATATTTATTTAAATAATAAATATTTTATTAAAAATAGAGAAACTAAGACCTAATGGGATAATCTGATCAATTAAAATAAAAAATTCACAGACAAAGTAAGTCAACAATAATTCTAGCGGGTAATCACACATGAAAATAATTGATAAAAATTTTCTATTTTAATTGAATGTTTTTAACTCCATATTACTATATAAAAAATAAATAACTAATTTCAATGAAATTTTCATTCTTTTAATTGATCGTGGGGATAATAATATGTATTTTTTGATGGACCGTTTCAGGTAAATAATATTTATATGTGATATGTATGGATGTTTAGGATGTTTGGGGATTTGAAATTTGGGTTTTTTATAAGTATTTAGACATATGAAAGAGTAAATTCATTTTTAGTGGACCAAGAATTATGTATAAAGACCATTATGTGTGTTCAATCGGTGATTAAAAAATACATGATTAGATACACAGTCACATTGACTATAAGTATCAGGGAAAAATTTATTATAGAATGGATAAAGACCACACTATCCTTGAAATTTTAATGAAAGGAAATCAATTTTAATGACTTTTAATATTTTGGATATTTTTTCCATGAATTTAAAAGAAATGGAAAGGGATTTTCAAGGTCTTTGAATATTTTTTTATGAAATTTCGAAATTTGGAAATGAGTTATTGTGATATTTTTCATTATTTCAGGTTGAATTTACATAAAATAATTATATGATTATTTTTACGAATTTTTTTTGATATTTTATGATATTTTTATTTGATATTATGTGTTTAACTGATCCATCATTATCGCGGGGGATTTTTTATCATTATGTTTTGTTTGGTGGTGTTTACATAATATTTTTAACATGCAAATAGAGTATCCCTAGTGTTCATGTCTGAATGTGCATTAGAAATGGTTATATTTAGGAACAATAAATTTTGACATATTTTGATTATGTTTTATAAAAATATGGTTTGGTAATTTTTATTGATTTACATTATTTTTATTATATCAATTTTCATGGTTTAATAATGTATACATAATGTACATATGAGACACAGGGTTTCCTATCAGATAGAGCTTATGTAATGTCATTTTTGGAAATTATATTTTTTCTTATCCTCATCCCCACCATGTATATCTTGGTGTACATATTTCTGAGGTTGTAAATTAGTTACATGTTTTTGGGTTATTTATTCCTTTGATAAGATTAAACTATATGGTCATCATTTAGATACTAATAGAAGCCATGTAATTACAAGTGGTATATTATTCGAAGATTCATATATTTTTATTTATGTATTATTTTGTTTATACATATGTTTTAAGATATTTACATTAATGGTTTGACTATATATAAACAATAAAAAAATTATTTTCTTATTTGAGTGGTTGGTCAAAATATTACCCCTTCTTATCTAAAATATTTCATAAATTATTATTAATAGTTTAATGACTAGGTTTAATATTATATCCCATCATTTTTAGTGTTTGTAAATGAAATAATCTATATAATTAAGTTCACTCAAAGATAGTTATAATAATCATGGGTATTTGTGTCTAAATTGGAGAGTGATTTACCTTATAATGTTATTGTATGAATGAAACATACAAATAATCCAATATATAATAATATATTTTTGAAATTAAGAATAAAATCTAATAAAAAATCTATATATTAATGTTAAATTGTAAAAATAAATACACAAATCTAACTAGTGAAAAAATATAACCTAGTTATAAATTTCATAGTACACGTAGAATACCCAAAAAATAGAATAATTAATTTGTTACATGTAATTATAAAAACATTGTAATTTTATTTCATTGTTTCAATCTATCATGATCTATATAATATAATGGTCTTTCTATATTAATTACATAATCATGCAAGAAATGTGTATTCACCCATTGTATATATATAAAGGTTGTGATAAATAATTTAAATATATATAAAAAACACCATGAATAAAAAATTTATTCCCATGCTATTATATTATCATTGTATTTAATTTTAATAATATTAAAATTATAAAAAAAATTATAATTAGAAAATTATATTTGCAAACATGTTGCACTGGAAGCACTTATAGCATATCCATTTTTGGATGATGGAAACTCTAAATATCAATAATGAAATTTAATATAGGTACACATGTCATAATCATAAACCTTACTAAAGACAGGATTATAAAAATATTCCTAGACCAAACATAATTGTTATGAAAAATAATATATTTAATCTCCATATAAAATTATATATAATAACATATGACTTCAGGTATGTGAGCCAAAACCATTGAAAATATGTAACAATAAAATTTGTTATAAATATCAAAAAAATAAATTTCATATAAGAAGAAATAAGTATTCAATTATAAATTTTTTATCACTACAAGTTGTTTAATTCAATAAAAATTTTCCATTTACAAAATCAAAATATTATATGCCATAGATTTAATAAAATAATAAAATCAATTTATAAATTTTCCTAATGATATCCATTCATGACCCTTACATTCATCTATCTTCATTTAAAAATTAAAATAAAAATTCTGTTAGTTTAATATCAATTTTTATTGACTAATAAATATAATATATAGTAGTTATAGATCATATTAGTTCATATATCATCACTAGAAAATATTTACAAAGAAAAATTCTATATATTCAAATAAATTTAAATGAGTTTTATATAAATATACAAAACTTATCAAACATGAGATAAAAATTAAAATCATTATTATCAACCACAAATATCATTTATTCGTCCATTTTATTCCAAATTATTTTATGATACCCACAAAATAATAAAATGAATTTATATCTAAGTAAAAAAAATTACAACATCCCTAAATAGAAAGAATTAATTTTAGGCACATAAAAAAGTTTTTATTTATTTTACAGTGATTCCTTAAACAATAGGATTAACATCATTTATTAATGATATCTGTAAAGACTCTAAAATTCGGTGGAAATTATTTTTCTTAAATACATTGGAATTTTATGAGTCTGTGAAAACTGACGGTGCGTAATTTCGAGGCCCGGTGTGCCTGAAATCAATTTCCGAAGTTTTGTTTGGGTATGTTCAGTAAAATACGAGCGGGTTTTCATTATTTTTGAACCGGTTCTCAGAATTGAAATCTGAAGGCACCGTTGAACTCACAACACTGATATTCTCTCAATAAGACTATCACCTCGACGGTAGTGGGTCGAGTTTAAAAGATAGTTTTTGGGTTTTCATGAAAAATAATAAAATAATGTGGGCTTCAAATTATTTTTATTTGAGACTCAATGTGGGTGTTTGGTGGTTAAAACCTTCTCACAGAAGTTGGATGTGGGACCACAACACCTTAACCTCCCATAAGAGGTTATGGTGGTGGTGCCCACCCAAAACAAACCTCCCGTGAGAGGTTACGACGTGGGGACCACAAGGGGCTAAACCCCCTATTGATAGAGGAGAGTAAAAACTCTCAACTCTCCTTCATTAATGATGCATAGACTCTTGACCTCCCCTTTAATTATTTAGTTCCAACTCCCATAATTAATTTGTGCCAACGCTCCAGAATTAATTAGGGCAGCCAAGTTATTAATTCACCAATTTCATTTTTTCTGTCAGCTACTAAATAGTAGGGAAACTCAATCTATTATAATTTTGATTAGAATTTCTCATTTGGTGGAGCTTGGGAAGTGAATATCTTGGGGAAAAATTTCTTCCGACAAAGAACTCTCCACCGACGAAGAACTCTGACCTTCTTCGACTTCCTCCCTCGGATCCAACCGACGTGGTGCGTCTTCAACCGACCTACCTTCCGCATCATCATCAACGAGCCAATACAGCAAGAGATTAGGAGTGTGTGGTGGACGTAACGAGCGACGAACTCCTTCCTCTTCTTCCCGCAACATCAATTTCATCGAACGACAATCAAAGGTAGGGGGTTTATTTTGTGTAACATTCCTTTTCTTTTTGTCTTCTTTGGATTGGAAAGGAATCATTGCGTGGTTGTAAAACAATTTTTGTTCATCTTTATTACTCATTGATTAGCGAAGTGTTACCACCCTAAACACGTAGGGTGCGGGACAAACCAACATGGCCCAACCCCTCCACCATTCTTGTTTTTTTTCTCAGCATAGCGACGAAGCGTCGTTGAAGGTGAAGAACGCACAGGAAAAGGCCGCTCTTCCCGTGACCTCTGTGAACCACATCGCCCCCTCGGCATTCGGATGCCCCAACAGAGTCGTATCTACAGTGCCAAACCACCTCCAGCCTCCCACGCGCCCATCCGCACTGCCGCCGGCCTCCTAGGTGCCACGGCTGGACCTCACTGTCCCGTGCCGGCCTGAACCGTGTCGGCCTGCCCTCTCGGCCTCCCTGCCGCCTGCCAGCATGGCCCCGCCCTGCCCGGCCGCCTGTCGGCCCGCCGAGCGCACTACCTGGACACCTTCCGGCGAGGATTATCCCCACCCAGCCACCCGCCGCCTCGTCGAGGGCCCTGCCCGGCCGCCTCCTAGCCGGGCCATGCCCTGCCGGCTACCGGCAGGGCCGCCTGCCGCCCTGCCCGGCCGCGGGCTTGCCTGGCCGCACCCTGCCCTGCCGCCTCCCAGCCGCCCGACCTCCTGATCTGGACCACATACCCCCTCTTGATGCATTGGCTGAACCGGCCCGGTGGTGGCCTCTAGGAAGAGCCATGCCAGGCCGCGCCCTAACGACACTGAGGGCCAAACCGGCCCCATGCCCGGGTCGAACTGCACTCACAGCTAGCGGGGTTGGGCCCAACAGGTCGT
This sequence comes from Viscum album, assembly GCA_963277665.1. NCBI lineage: Eukaryota > Viridiplantae > Streptophyta > Magnoliopsida > Santalales > Viscaceae > Viscum > Viscum album. The sequence goes on along the minus strand of OY728130.1, from coordinate 1,294,669,647 downwards.
GTCGAACCTAACAGGCTGGACTCCCCAATGGGCCGGGCCAGACCCAACTGGTCTAACATGGTCATCTCAGACCAGGTTGGGCCTAGTCAGTCCGACCAGGTCGGACCGGACCCAACCCACTACCGACCCCTTTACTTTCATTGGCCATATCTTTGGCACCTGACGACCGTTTAACAAACCATCAGGGGTGCTGGTTTTCTTGGAGCGTGATGGTTCCTTTGAGTATAACCCACTATAGTTTGGGATAACGATGATATATGGTCAGGTTTGATCGCACATGAATCCAACCGGGCTCCCCGAGACAAAAAGGCTAAAAACTCACAGACAAGGCATCTGTTTGACACGCCTTCTATTGCGTTGAGACCCCTATGAAGTAGCAGAACTTTGAGATAATTTTTCGTGGGGATTCGTGGAAGTTGGGGTGTCGACTAGTAGCTTGTGGATCATATCTTTTGGAGATGAGGGATCACTTGTGTGGGAACCTAGTAGCTGGATGAGACCTAACGATTGCTGACCGTTTGACTCAGAGTGACTCTATTGGCCTAGTGGGGAGAGCCTTGGTGTCACGTTAGAACCACAGTGTTGAGCGCCTTGGTGACGCAGCAGACCCACGATACTCGACAGGAGGAGTACCTCAGAACACTATGATAGAGAGCGCCTTTGTGGGATGCAGAAAACCTATGGTGGGGAGCGCCTATGTGTGACGTGGTAGACCGATGGTACTCAACAGGAGGAGTATCTCCGTAGTCCAAGATTAGCAGGAATCACATCTGTGTGATGAGGCATACCCACTGTACTCGATAGAGGGGGAGTTCTCCAGCAGCTGAGGGTTCAGATTGATATTATCCATAGAATACAATCCTGGTTGAGCTGAGTCAGTAACTATTTGTATTTACCTTATGATTGAGAGATATTACTTGATAACTTGGGTATATGTATGAGCATATAACTAAGTGGGGTTATCTATTGATTTCATACTTTTTGGTTTATCCTTGTTGGATTTTGTGAGACCATGAGGGTCTCAGGGTCCCTATTGAGTATCGTTATACTCACCACTACACGAACTATGCCCGCACCTCGTTCTGTTGGTTGTAGACGACAGACATTGCTGACTGAGCCTAAGAGTTCCAAGACTATACAGTACCCAGAGGTGGACCATACGATGTGTTGGTACATGGAGGGGACCGATAGACATTGAGTACTAAGGAGGATATCTGTACCTACCCTTCATGTAGGATCTGTGGTGGTCGATCAAGGATCTTCTCATCACCTTTCATCAGTTTTTTCCTTTTCAGTTGAACCTATTTTCAATTGTACATTTATTTTCTTATTGGGATTGTATTTTGTCCCCTCTACTATCACCACTCTTTGTATACAATTTTACATAGTTTTTTTCTTCCATCTTGTACTATGTTCTGTGAATTGACATGTTTTAAATTCAATGCCTTCTCAGTTTGTGGATTTACGCCTTTGGTTGTAATGCCCTCACCCTAGTTACCTAGAGTCAGTGCATTATTACATAACATTGGAATGATAATAGGGAAATCGTGCAACACCCCAGGTAAATAATGAATATGACATTTTTATATTTATCAATATTTTTTAATAAAATGTTAATATTAATTTAAAGGTAATACTATGCTCAATGGCGTACCCAATACGCAACAACGAGTTTTTTGGAAATCTTACATTGCACTCTAATAATAAAATAATATTATTTTAAATGGTAGTTAACTGCTAGCCATTTTAATGGCGGGAATGAACAAGACTAACTACAAAATAATTATATATTTTTGTCAAATATCTTTAATTTTATCCAATAAATGTTTTAGGCTTAAAATGCGAATGAATCCAATTTTTAGCGTAACTATTCTAATATTCTTTAAAAGGTTGATTAACCACCTTTTGATGGAGAAACCTTTTTAAATCAACTTCTTGACAATTTTGTATGTTATATTGGACCAAATAAAATCATTATTTAGAATCCGGATATCAAAATTTACTTTGTTTAGGTTTTGTTTATTTTTTTGATAAAGTCCATTTTTAATAAATAATTGAAAAATATTGTATTTTAATTCAAAAAATATTTTTAATATAATTTATTTATATTACTAGATCATATTTTGAAATGGTTTTAAAGTCAAATTAGAATATATTTTTACCATTTAATCCAATGGTGGTCATTTGAATTAATTTTACTTTGAAATTGGACTTAAACTAGTGTCAATATTTTAATAGATATTGTTTCTTAAAAACACGCTATTTGTTTTGAGAGCGGGAAGTAATTATTAAATTAATTAATGAAACTTATATTTTTTTAATTTTGTAAAAGAGACATCATTTTTTAATTTGGAATATCAAATATATCTTAGGGTGAATTTTTGGTATTTTTCTGAAAAACATCAATTTTTGATGAATAATGAAACCACTAAGTGGTAGTTAAAAAACCGATTTTTCATTTAAATGAATCGTTACCACTTATAGGATTTGAATTTCAAAAATCTGACATACTTGGTTGTCATTAGGATGTAAAATGTCGTTAAATTGGATTAAAATAATTTTTTGGTGAATAGTAACTTTTATGTTTTATTAATCGCGATTAAAGGTAATTGGTGTAATTTAAGGTAAAGATAATGTTATAATAATATTAAATAACCCTGAAACATGTCCAAACCTTATTGGATGAGTCATGGTCGACCAAGAAAATACATGGGATTTGTTGGGGACCCCATGGAGCCACATTGGTAGGAAAATGACATTAATAAATTTTTATTTAAAGTTAAAATAAAAATGTCTGAAACATGTATTATTTTAATAAAAAAAATTTACATGGGGTTATACAAGTCGAACTTTTTACTATAAATATTCATTATATATATAGAAATATTTCATACATCATGATATTTTTTTATAATTTTTTTACATTAAATATATAAATTTATTTATGACACCATGATGATGTAGTGATTACCTCATTAATGAATGATTTAAATAAAATGAAAAGATAAGGAAAAATCTAAAACTTACACATTTCAAAAACCTATTGGATGTGTGGATTTATAATCCTTATCACCTTACCCTCGAAATATATAATTTTGGGACCATTAATATCCAAAAATCATTATATACTAAAGTAACTTTTCAAGACATTCCAAGAGTTCCCTTCCTCCTTCTTAAAAAAATCCCCCACCTCTACCTCCTTACCCACACCTCTCAAGCCTTTGGATCTGCCAAACCCTACCAGTTTCTCTCTCCACATCCCACTCTTCATCATTGAAGCCTCACCTTAGGCAGAAAGCTATTCTAGAAACCCTTTTAGTTCAAACCAAAGGGAGTTACCCGATTTAAAGGTAATGTCTTCTCTTATGTTCTTTTGTTTTATTTTATTTATCCAACCCATTAAACTCTCTTTATTACATTATTTTGTAACAAAAACTGTATCTTCAATATAGTAGGATTTTTTTATAATAAGGATTATAGATACACTTACACACACATCCATCTAATGGTTAAAAAACATACTATTTCTGTGTATGGCGAATTACTGCCTCACGAAACAACGATTGTTCAATATTATTTTAACACCTTTAAAGGTGGCCATAATGATGTCACGGTATTTTATATATGATATATATGGTAATTATGTTTTCTATATTATTCTGTATTTTATATTGAAAACATACTTTTATTCTTTTCATGTTGTGCAAATGCGATAATTTCATATGGTGAAGCGTAGACTACCGCCCCCTCAAGGGATGTGACTTGTTCATGCAATACATGGAATGTATAATGAATTAAAATAATGAACTTATGTGACCTATATAACATATATATTATACTTTAATTATAATATATATATCTCTCAATTATTTTTAATTCCAATAATATGACAAAGAAATGAAAGTAGCGTTCATGCGTACGTACGGCCTACCGTCTCCATGAACGGTGCATTTAATTTTCTTTTTTATCTCCAAATGTTATGGAATAGTATAAAATGAATATGTACTGGATATATATGATATTTATATCATTTATAATATTATGTAGATGATGTATTTATAACTACATGGACAATTCTTTTCAAACAAGTTCATTTTTGACTCATGTACCAAACATCGACAAAAACATCAGATATTAACTCACATAATTAACTAATTATTATAACATTATAATTTGTGATATGAATTGAATAATAAACCTTATAGTATGTCCTTAAAAAATTATAAATTTACCTCATTTATTATTCATGAATATAAAGAAACAGACAAGACAAGTCGGACTTGATGTAAGGGTTCTCACCTCTCTCTTTATTTTTAAGTACTCTTATTTATGTAACATACTTTAATATCCTATTTATTATGTTGGGGGAGGTTATTTTATATTATCCTTTCTGTAAATTTTATTTTAATATGATTGGAGACCCTATTTTATCTCATCAATCCATTTTTGGACGTTTTATTTGGCGCTGTTGGGCTGCCAAATTTTGATAAATGGATTTTCATCCCACTTTTTATTCCCGTGAGATTCATGCTACATTTGCCACTATTTCTTTTTGTGTGGTGTATATACTACCCATTATTTTACTATTTTTATAATATACTCACATTTAAGGGTATTTACATCTTCATTGTATGACCCTTCTTTCATTGGGTGTACGTTTTAGAAGTTACCCAAATCGGTAAGGGAACCTTTCACCCTCCTCTTTTTAAAAGACTTATTTTGTTATGTCTTTTAATTTACATATTTTTATGTTTGGATATGTTCTTCTATATCTTCATTGATGAAAATGTTATGTACATGTGATGAGATACCATTTTCTCTCTCATCAAATAGTTTTATGAATTTTAAAGTGACGCCGTTAGGCAGTCGAATTTTACCAAGGGAACTTCTTAGACCCATTTTGTTTTCTTTGGGTTCAATATGTAGTTATTGAGTATGTCATCCTTTGAATATGTTTGAATGACTGTTGATTGTTTTACACTTAAAATCCACTTATATTGGGTATATTTATATTTGTCACCCATAATTATGAGATTGATTTATCCTTAATTTAAGGATACCTTCTTTATAAGGGATTTCATCTCATTTTACATTTCTATTAAGGCGCCATTGTTTTTATGAACCAATTCACTCTTATATGGTGTATATACTATCCTATGGAATATTATATCATGAATCCCTTTTTTCTCATGATATTATAAAGTTCTAATTAAATGTTATTCCTCAATTATTGTATTCAAGTGTTTCTCATTTTGTTAAAAACCCTTTAACTAAAATATCGTTTTAAATGGTTTAATGATTTATTCTTATAAATATTTCTCACTAATATCCATGTTTTAAAAATGGTTTTAAGGATTTATTTATATGGATATTAATGGTCCAAAATGATTAAATCTTGTAAAGTGGTATGGGACACTTTGATTCAAAAACATCATTAATAAATGTTTTAAAAGGGTTTGAAAATGGTTTATAGAATTGATTTATTATTTCAATAACTTAAAATGTTATATTGTTATTATAATATGTGATTTTTAACTTTCCATTATGATTATGTTATGTGCTATGATTAAGTTATGGTTCTTGGGTATTGTTTATGAATATGGGTGGTTCCGTGATAAACTAAGGGCGGGTGATCCCGATATAGCTCTCCAATGCATTGGGTAACGTGAAGGGGTTAAACGCTAAGGTTTCTCCGAAGTGATTTAGGGAATATAATGTTATGGGTATTCCAAACTTAACCATCAGGGTTACTCCCTACATAATAATTTTATGAATGCATCATGTTACCTTTATGTCATATGATTTCTATGAGTTATTCCTAAATCTTATGATTTAATTATGTATGTTAAAGTGATTATGTTTTATGGGTAAAGTATGATTTCATTGATTTGTATGTATACATGGACTAATGTTTTCTCTCCATATTGTCATAACCCTTACTGAGATTTTTGTGCTCATCCAATGTTTTTGAAATATTTTCCACGAGACTTAATGTGGAATACGGTCAAGGATGGGATCAAGAAAATGTCAGGATGTCTAAAACATGGAAATAGACATGACTCTTTTGTTCAAGTGTTTTTATTTTGTGAAGATAATGGAAACTGAGTATATGTGTCTACTTTGTAATCTTTGAGATGTAATAGTTATGTCCTAATTATCTAAAACACTAAACCTGAAAAGATCCTCAATGTGATTTATTTGTTTAATTAACGATTATGTAATGTTTTAAGGCTGGGTCTTTATAGTTGGTATCAAAGGTCAGTTTAGATAACTTTAGAGGTTATAGTGTTGTTTAAGCATAAGTGACAGGTTGTGTATAACCACAGTGGTTATTATATTAGATAGAGTCATTGTTATTTATGAATGTTGTAATGAGTTTGAGATAACATGGATAATTCTATCTTAGTTTTTATCTTCCTCTTTAGTACATGATGATTTTTTTGATATACTCATACTGACCTTTTTGGTTTTAGTGAATGGATGGATCTAGCAGGAACCAAAGTGACAATGGGTTTGAAGGAAACCATGGTGGTTCTCTGATTAAGAGAGTGGATGAAATGGGGGATTCAATGAGAAATCTCGTGTTTATTCTAAACCATCTATTAGGAGTCATGATCATTCACTTGAACCTTGGTGAGTTCTGTAATGAAACATGTACGAGAGAACCAACTCGATGTGGAAGTTCAGGTAATAATTCTAAAGGTAACCATTAGGGTTTATATGATCCTTACTTTTGAGGTAATTATGTGTTACTATATGCTATGATTTAATATGAACGACATGAGATAAACATGAGGTTAAATTTTGTTATGGTTATTTTTGAAGATTTTATCACTTTTTGGTGCATGTTACAAGAATTATGTAGTTTTGGAAAAAGGATGACACATAGACCATGTGACAACCTGTCGCGTTGGACGGAGCTGTGGGAATCGAATTCACAACCAAAGTACGACTGGTATTTATCACCTACCACTGGACTACGTGAAGTCCCTGGTTAGTTTGACTAATTATTTTTTTTATATAGATGATCTTATGAATCTAGAATAAGTTGATTTTGGGTTATTTATAGAAATTATTAACTTATCATGGAGGATATGTGATTAGGTTAATTATTTTTCAGTATGAGACATTAAGAGTAACTAATGGTTGGAGATAAATGTTAAGGTTTATCATAGAAGGCTATGTGATTAAATCCTTCATAGATATGGGTTTCAATATTAGTTTTTATTACATTGATGAATTTTATGGATAGATGTTTATTAAATGGTCTTTGGTGAACTTTGGGTATTTTTTGACAATTTTTGGAGATTAAGAATATAATTTTTTTTATAAAGGATTATCCTTTTTGGGTATTATCTAATCTTGTACTAACCTTTTTGGTTTTGATTTCAGTTAAGGTCGAAAGACATGGGAAATATATAGTTATATTTTTTTGGATTAGGTGATTCTCAAGAAGTTGATTATAGTACTCTTAATGTGAACAAGTATTCCTAAATACTCTTCTTTTGTAGAAAATATGAGTTTGGGTAATAAATATAGTAAAAGTTGAAAGATAACATGACAAGTAAGTATGTTTCATTATGATTTAGTTAATATCGTAAATAAATTCCTCAATGAAAAGTAACTTAAAACTAAAATGTTGTCTGTTAACTTTTCCTATTGGGGAATCAAATACCATTTAACCCATCACAAGTTTGTGATATTATTGTGGTTAACATTATTGTGGTTAACATTAAAGTGACAGTTTTACTAACTCCTTTTCTGATGTGGGGCTTTCAAGGAAGATCCCAAGCCCAATTTTAAAATTGTGAGGATGCAATTTCTAAAAGGGGGGAAGGATGTAACACCCCAGGTAAATAAGGAACATGAAATTTTCATATTTATCCATATTTTTTAATAATATTTTAATATTAATTTAAAGGGAATGATATGCTCGATGGCATACCCAATACGCAACAACGAGTTTCTTGGAAATCTTACCCTGCACTATAATAATAAAATAATATTATTTTAAATGGTAATTAACGCCTAACCATTGTAATGGAGGGAATAAACCAAAATAACTAAAAAGTGATTATATATATTTGTCAAATATTTTTACTTTTATTCAATAAATGTTATAAGCTTAAAATGAGAATGAATCCATTTTTAAGAGTAAATATTCTAATATTCTTTAAAAGGTTGATTAACCGCCTTTTGATGGCGAACACTTTTTAAATCCACTTGTTTACAATTTTATATGATATATTGGACAAAATAAAATCCTTATTTATAATTTGAATATCAAAATTTACTATATGAAGGTTTGGGTTATTGTTTTTGATAAAGTCCATTTTTAATGAATAAGTGAAAAATGTTGTATTTTAATTCAAAACCTCTTTTTAATATAATTTATTTATATAATTATATCATCTTTTGAATTGGTTTTAAAGTGCAATTAGAATATATTTTTATCATTTAATCCAATGGTGGCCTTTGGAAATAATTTCACTTTGAAATTGGACATAAACTAATGTCAATATTTTAATAGATATTGTTTCTTAAAAACAAACTATTTGTGTTGACAGTGGGAATTAATTATTAAATTAATTAATACAACTTATATGTTTTGAATTTTGTAAAATAGACATCATTTTTTAATTTGGAATACCAAATATATCTTTGGGTAAATTTTTGGTATTTTTCTGAAAAACATAAATTTTTGATGAAGAGTGAAACCACTAAGTGGTTGGTAAAAAACTGATTTTTTGTTTAAATGAAACTTTACCACTTATGTGATTTTAACTTCAAAAATCTGACATACATGTTTTTCATTAGGATGTAAAATGTGGTTCAATAGGATTAAAATATTTTTTTGGTGAATAGTAACTTTTAAGTTTTATTAATCGCGATTAAAGGTAATTTGTGTAATTTAATGTAAAGATGATGTTATAATAACATGAAATGACTTTTACAGAAGTCCTAACCTTATTGGATGAGTCATGGACGACTAAGACAATCCGTTGGTCAAGTTGTGGACCCCATGGAGCCACATTAGTAGGAAAATGACATTAATAACTATTTATTTAGAGTTAAAACAAAAATGTCAAAAACATGTATTGTTTTACTAAAACAATTTTTACATTTTCTTATACAAGTAATATTTTTGACTATAAATATTCATTAAAAAGTTATAACTATTTCCTACATCATGATATTTTTTTTATAATTTTTAGACATTAAATAAAAATATTTATTTATGATACCATGATGATGCAATGATTACCTCATTAATGAATGATTTAAATAAAATGAGAAGATATGGTAACATCTAAAACATAGACTTGTAAAAACCCTATTGTAAGGGTGGATTTATAACCCTTATCACCTTATCCTCTAAATATGAAATTTAGGGACATTTATTATCCAAAAAGCATTTTATAATAAAGTAACTTTTCAAGACATTCCAAGAGTGCCCCTCCTCCCACTTATAAAAGGCCCCCACCTCTACCTCCTTACCCACACCTCTCAAGAATTTTTCTAGGCCAAAAACTTCCAATTTAATCTCTCTAAATCCCTCTATTCATCAGTGATGCCTCAACTTAGGCATAAAGATCTTCAATAAACCCTTTTGGTTCAAGCCAAAGGGAGTTACCCGATTTATAGGTAATGTATTCTCTTATGTTCTTTTGTTTTATTTAGCTTCTCCGACCCCCTAAACACTCTTTATTCATTTATTTTGTAACAAAATTAGTATCTTAAAAATACTAGGATGTTTTTATAAGATGGATTCAAGGTACATTTACACACACATCCGTCTAATGGTTAAAGAACATATTGTTTCTTTGTGTGGCGAATTAATGCCTCACGAAACGATGATTGTTCAATATTCTTTTAAAACCTTTAAAGGTGGACATAATGATGTCACTGTATTTTATATATGATATATATGGTATTTATTTTTTATATATTATTTTTTATTTTTTATTTAAAACATACCTTTATTCTTTGCATGTTGTGAAAATGCGATAATTTCATATGGGGAAGTGCGGACTACCGCCCCATCAAGTGATGTGACTCGTTCATGAAATACATGGAAGGTATAAATAATGGAACTAGTGAACATATCTGACCAATATAAAATATATATTATACTAGAATTATAATATATATCTCTCTAAATTGTTTTTAATTCCATTAATATGACAAAGAAATAAAAGTAGCGTTCATGCGTACATACGACCTACCGTCACCATGAATGGTGCATTTCATTTCTTTTTATCTCTAAATGTTATGGAATAGTATAAAATGAATATTTGCATGATATATATTATATTTATATCATTAATACTATTATGGAGATGATGTACTTATAACTACAATGACAAATATTTTCAAACATGTTCATTTTTGACTCATGTACCAAACATCGACAAAAACATCTGATATGAACTCACATAATTAACTAATTATTATAACATTATAATATTTGATATGAATTGAATAATAATCTTTAAATGAGGTCCTTAAGAAATTATAAAGTTAACAAAGTTTATTATTTATGAATATAAAGAAATGAACAAGATGAGTCGGACTTGAGGTAAGGGATCCTACCTCTCTCTTTCTTTTTAAGTACTCTTTTTTTATGTAACTTACAATAAGCTCCTCTTTATTATGTTGGGGGATTTTCATTTATAATCATATTTCTATAAATTTTATATTAATATTATGAGACACCCTATTTGATCTCATCAATCCATTTTGGAAGTTTTATGTGGCGCCGTTAGGCTGCCGAATTTTCATAAGGGGATTTTCATCTCACTTTTTATTACCGTGAGATTCATGCCACATTTGCCACTATTTCATTTTGTGTGGTGTATTTACTGCCAATTATTTTAATATTTGTATAATATACTCACATTTATGGGTATTTAAATCTTCATTGTATGACCCTTCTTTCACGGGGTGTACGTTTCAGAAGTTACCGAAATCGGAAAGGGAACCTTTCACCCTCCTCTTTTTAAAAGTATTATTTTGTTATGTCTTTTAATTTACATATTTTTATGTTGGGATATGTTCTTATATATCCTTATTGATGTAAATTTTATGTCCAAGTGATGAGATATCATTTTCTCTCTCATCAACTACTTTTATGAATTTTAAAGAGACGTCGTTATGTTGCCGAATTTTACCAAGGGAACTTCTTAACCCAATTTCGATTTCTTTGGGTTCAACATGTAGTTATTGAATATGTCATTATTTGAATATGTGTGAATGACCTTTGATTTTTTAACACTTAATATCCACTTATATTGGGTGTATTTATATTTTTTACACATAATTATGAGATTGATTTTTCTTTAATTTAAGGATACCTTCTTTATAAGGGATATCATCCCATTATACATTTCTATTGAGACTTCATTTTTGTTGTTCACCAATTAACTCTTATATGGTGTATATACTGTCATTTGGAATATTATATCATGAATCACTTTATTCTCATGATATTATAATGTTCTGATTAAATGTTATTCCTCAATTATTGTATTCAAGTGTCTCTCATTTTGTTAAAAACCCTTTAACTAAAATATTGTTTTAAATGTTTTAATGATTTATTCTTATAAATATTTCTCATTAATATCCATGTTTTCAAAATGGTTTTACGGATTTATTTATATGGATATTTATGGTCTAAAATGTTAAAATCTTCAAAGTGGTATGGGACACTTTGATTCAAAAATCTCTTTATTAAATGTTTTAAAAGGTTTTGAAAATGGTTTTTAGAATGGATTCATTATTTCAATATCTTAAAATGTTATATTTTTATTACAATATGGAAATGTTATCTTTCCGGTATGGTTAATTTATGTGCTATGATTATGTTATGGTTCTTGAGAATAGTTTATGAAGACGGGTGGTTCCGTGATAAACTTAGGGCAGGTGAGCCCGATATAGCTCTCCAATGCATTGGGTGACGTGAAGGGGTTAAACGATAAGGTTTCTCAGAAGAGATTTAGGTAATATACGGTGATGGGTATTCCAAACATAACCATGAGGGTTACTCCCTACGTAAGAATGTTATGAATGCCTCAAGTTACCTTTATGTCCTATGATTTCAATGAGTTATTCCTAAATCTTACGATTTAATGAGGTATGTTAATGTGCTTATGTTTTATGAGTAAAGTAATATTTCACTGATTCATATCTATACATGGACTAATGGTTTTTCTCCATATTTTTATAACCCTTACTGAGCTTTTTGTGCTCATCCCATGTTTTTGAGATATTTTCCATAGGACTTAATGAGGAATACTGTCAAGGATGGGATCAAGAAAATGTCATGATTTCTAAAAAATGGAACTAGACATGACTCTTTTGTTCTAGAGTTTTTATTTTGTGAAGAACATGGAAACTAAGTAGATGTTTCGACTTTGTAATATTTGAGATGTAATAGTTATGTCCTCATTATCTAAAACACTAAACCTAAAAAGATCCTCAATGTGAATTATTCGTCAAATTCATGATTATGTAATGTTTTAATGATGGGTCCTTATAAATTGAATCTTGATAGGCCGATCAGTTTAGTATTATTGGAAACAAGATTCATACACAAGTTCAACTTTACAACTTGAAATGAAATATAACACGATTTTATTCCATTGTATATATCAAAGCCTCCTAAATAATTCCTTCAAGTCACTGATAACTGACTTCTTCATATCCTGGGAAAATGAATCCTAAGAAAGGGGTGAGCTCAAATGCTCAGTAAGGGTAATAAATAATGTGGAAGGGAACATAAATATTAAGCATGGTGATTAATTGAAACCACATGCCTTTACCAATAATAACATTAATACATTTATGGAAGGAATATGAGCTAAGTAAATAATTCCATAATAAAACAGAATCATTGGTATTCTATTAGTCGAATGAATACATGAACCATCAATGTTATTTTCATTATGAGGAAATGTATAATGTCGGACATTCTGAAACATTTTTTCAAGGCCTCTACCAAGACATCTAAAAATGATTAAGGCCTCGGCCAAAACCATATATCAAAAAATTGGGAAAGGGCCTTGGCCAATTCCTTGTCTAGTTGTCTCATGAGACCTACCGATGCATCGACGATCTATAGTAGGCTCCACCCATCACTTACTATTGCCAATACATTCCACATATATAAAGTTTTAAACATATCATAAACACTCGTATTAAAACTAGCATACGAAATGTAAATACATTAACCATAAATCATGAATGGTATAAAAATAGCACATCCACAGTCAAACATATCACAAAACATTCAATACATTATGGAAGTTTTGTATCATAATAAATCAATTTCATATAATCTTGAAATCCATCAAATGATGTTGACATCGATGAAATCAAAAAGCCTTTCTAGAGAAATATCTCTGTATATTCGAAATAATTTAAGAGTCACATAATTATAATGAAAACATTTTTTTTGAAAATATTATTATAAGCTTTTAATGGCTTCTTTGATGATGTTATAACGGTGGAAAATAGCTGCACCCGCCGTATAAGTTAAAAATAACATTCTAACCTATAATTTGTCGGAAAGATAAAAAAGTACCTTGTTTGGAAAACGAAGAAATGATTCCTTTGAAAATAGATAAGGGTATAAATGAACTTATCCCATTGTCTAGTAAATAATAAAAATGTTTTGAAATACATTTTTATGAATCATGGATGTGGATGATAAAGAGGTCCAAGTAGATAATGGCGTATAAACAATCTCAGATAATGAGGAGATTATAGGATTAACCCTTACCTTGTACTTTTCCTTGGTCAAGGGTAGGTTAACCTTCTATATAATGATGAAATAATTGTTATTAAATTATCCAAGAATCATATATATTAATATTATATCATATATGATCCTTTAACATTGCCTCGTTAATAATATCTTGGTATTATCGTTGTTTCGGGTGTAAAAGAATTTGTTATCCTTTATATTCATTGTCTTACGAGTCATAATTGTTATGTATGGGATGTATCATATTCATATCCATAATGATATAAAGTCTTTAGACATTATTTTTAATCATCTAATGAAAGATATTCTTGAATGGATACGATGGGGAATAAATTTCATCTCGTTCGTGGAGATGGTAACCTCTACGTACGCACATGGAACAATATCATTCTTTTGATATTAAAATACTATATAATTGGATGGTATATCATAAATATAGAATCAATATCATGTTATATTTATTATTTACATTAATTACACATCATTATTATACCCATCCAAATAATAATGTATTGAATAACAATTACACCACGACGTGGAGATGGTAAGCCGTACGTACGCACGTATGGTGACATGTCATCAAAAGGATGGATAGAATAATGAATATGGATGTACCATATTTATAATAACATGATAGTATATATATGATACTAGAGTTATTATTTGATAATGGAAATAACAATTAACGAAGAAGTGGAAGAAGAAATGAACCTTAAAGAGGGTGCTGAGATTATTACCTCTTTTTCGGGTTCTTCATTTTGATTTGATCAAAAGGTCTCCTTAAGATGGCTATCTGACCAATGTAAGAACTCTAGGATGAAGTGAGGGATGTTGATAGGATATTTGGTGTGGGTGTTGCTCGATCCAAAAGTCTTTGATGGTATTAATTAGAATGAAGGGGGAGTACCCTTTTATTAGAGGGGTGATGGGCACCTTAGAAAAAACATAAAATAATATTTTATAATCAATTAATATGAAGTTTATAATGGCTCTAATCTGATTTATTTTGACGATAAGGCGGGGATTGGTCCATATCCACAAATATAATTGGTTTTAGACATGTCTGGGTCAATATATTAACCTTATCTTTTATATTTAACTCTTAGTTAATTAGTTTGACATTTACCATGTCTCTTTGTATTTTTATATTACATGGTTAATAAACTAACTCTGAACAGCCAAGAGAAACCCAAGTGGTTCATTAATGATATAACTATAATCATATATGTCCTTTTTCCAATCCTTATATTTTTAGGAATATAATATCGATTAATAATATAATATTTTTTTTTAAAACACTTGTATGTCAATTTTGACACTATTTAATAATTTATTTTTGTTAAAGACATAAAATCTTTATTAATTCAAAACAAATTAATTTAATAAATCCTAACATATCATATAAACAAATAAAATTCGTGTATGGAATCAAAACTTTAAAATTTTATTTATATTTACATTTATATTACCAATTGTTTGATTTTTCATTAATAAGGAAACTAGTGCATCATCATTGTGTTATAAATAAATTTAATTATTCAATGACTTAAAATTATATATAAAATAAAATTATGTAGGAAATATTTTTATCTCCCTAATGAATATTTATATTTTAAAAGATAACATATATAAACTTACATAAAAATTTTGTTGTTAAAAGATATATGCTTTTGTCATTTTTGTATTTATTTGAACTTAATTGATATAAAGTTTCATTATCACTTAAAAGTGACTCCATGGGGTCCCAAAATCGGCCCAAAAATTCCCATGGTCAGAAATTTATCATCCAATAGGTTTAATACACGTGTTAGGGTAATTTAATATTATTATAATATA
Source organism: Viscum album (assembly GCA_963277665.1). NCBI lineage: Eukaryota > Viridiplantae > Streptophyta > Magnoliopsida > Santalales > Viscaceae > Viscum > Viscum album. The sequence goes on along the minus strand of OY728130.1, from coordinate 1,294,654,046 downwards.
ATTTTTTACCCTTATTTAGAGGATTTACCCTTTAACCATGGTAAATAAAATATTTACCGATGTAATTATTCAAAATGTATAAAAATAAAATTTACCTATTTATAAAATTTAGACCTCCTTATTCTAAATATTGAATCCATTTTTCTAAATTCAGAACATATAAGTGGTAGAAATTAATCTAAAATTAAATCCCGTTGTCAAATCAAAAAACACATTTTTAAGAAATAATAACTGTCAAAATATTTACACTTGTTTATTTCTAGATTAAATGTTTAATTATGTCCAATGAACAAAATTGGATTAAATGGTAAAAATATAATCTAATTATACTTTAAATTCACTAAAATTCGTAATTTATCTCTATTAATTATTTCGATTAAAATAGTTGTTTTTAATTAAAATTTAGTAATTTTAACTATTCTTCAAAATATGAATGTTATCAGAAAAGAGGATAAAATCTACCCTAAGCTAATTTCGATAATCGGAATCCAAAAATGATTCTCATTTTGAAGGATAAAATTTAAAAAAATTCAAAAAGTGGGTATTGCTATTCGTAACGGCTACTTTGATTGGTCGCGGTTTGTTAGAATCTCGAAGTTGTATATAGTGAAAGCTATTGCATTATTCAATGGGAAACGTACCAAGGAATCTTGAGGTGTTACATTCTCCCCTCCTTTAAATAATATTTCTTTGATTTTTTTAAAAAAATTGGGCTTGGGAATATAATGTAAAGTCCCACATCAGAAAAAGATTCAATAAAACTTTCACTTTAAAATAAATAAAAAGATGTACAAAGGTCACCCAAGATAACCTATACTAGGATTCCATGTAGGAAAAAATGTATATGGATGATAAAATAATTGTCAATTTCTTATGGAGAGGGATAGAAAACATGATCCATAGAAAGTTAACAACAAGAAAACCAAAATATTTTGATGGGAAAAACAATCATTAGTCTCCCAGTATGAAAAGTAAAGGGAAGACATTTTTTTGTTTTAAGTTACATTACATAAAGATGAGGAATACATTTATGAGATTGACTAAGAACATATAGAGATATACTTAGTTTTTAAGTAGAGATTCATTCTTTAATAAATTTCGATTACTAACTCATTTTTTTAACAATGCGTATTCAAAAATACATGGTCACACTGGAAGAGCTAGAATAAAGTTCTATATAATCACATGATCCATGAAGGATAAAATATATATTTACCTTGTCTTTACAGACTAATCAACACCGAAACGGTTAGTATAAGATCTGATGATCCCCAAAAAGATATTTCATTAGAAAAAGAAACACTAATCTTAATTTCTAAAACTAAACCAACAATACCCCAATGTTTAATAAATAGAATTCAATAAACAATTGTCCTTAAAATCCTTCACTATAATCCAAACTAATATTGAAACCCAAAACATAGAAGAATTTGGTTATGTAGTCTTGCATGTTATATTGTATCTCCAAATGACATCAACTACTCTTAAATTCACATACAACTACTACAACATGGCCTTTTATCGGTGCTAAAAACCGTCATTAACATCCATAGAAAAGCATTGATAATGGAAACGTAGATAAAGGGGGGCTCCCCTTTATCTGGGCTTCAAAAAGTACTCATATAGGAGAACATAATCAGCGATAAAAAATGCGCTAATAAAGGAACCCCTTTATCAACACTTTTTTTAGCGCTGATAAAGGTAGCCAATATCAGCTCTTTTAGGTGTGCTGATAAAGGGGGTCCTTTATCAGTGATCTTTTAGCGCTGTTAAAGGTGTCATTTATCAGCGCTCAAAAAAGCGATGATAAAGTCACCTTCCCCTGCACCTGCAAAACAAAACCTGCACACCTACACAAACCAGAATACTTGCACAAAATAACACATTCACACCTGCACAAAATAGAACCCACACACAATATTTTGACAGTCAATGGTATATACATTTACTTAACATAATGAATACAAAAACACGCACTGCTATAGACATTTCAAACATTTTTTACATGGTTACAATTAAAATTATTCAACAACAGTTATAAACATTCATGTTTCATCCTTTGATATCTGTGATCCGCTCTCAGAAATTTTCGTGCATGGTATTTGTTGCCGAACAAAGCATCCGAACTCAAGGAAAACAATTTACTGATATAAGAAAATAAATATTATGTTAGTAATAAAATACTAAAATAAATTAAAACATAAATATGAAAGAATACATTAATATGGAAATGTGACAATAAAATATGAAATTTTAAACTCAAATGTTTTCATTCTGATAACAATAAAAGGGAATAATGTAAAATCAATATGTTTTTGGATGATTTATCTCATTTAATAAATACTAATTTTTTATCTAATGAAATGATTTATCGGTCAGACCATGTGTTGGATTGAGGTGAGGTATATTTGTAAACGTCCCAAATGACTAATGGATTGTTGTACGAAAGTATCAAAACAATCCGAAAACGTTTTCTCAGTTTTTCATATGTCACTTGTGTTGTTTTCTAAAGTTTATGTCAATTTGAATCTGATATCAGACACTTTTAGCCATAAAGGTCAAACTGTGAATCAGATTGAGGTGCGGTCAATTCATACACATCAAAAATGACTCATGGATCATTGTCTAAAGTACTAAAACAATCTGAATGCATTTGCTCAGTTTTCCATATCTCACCTGTGTTGTTTTCTAAAGTTTATGTCGATTTGAACCTGATATCAGACTCTTTTAGCCACACCGGTCACACCGTGCGTCGGATTGAGATTCCGTTAACTCATACACGTCACAAATGACTCGTGGATCATTTTCCTTATGTATAAAAACATTCCAAACGTTTTTTCTTAGTATTCTGTATGTCAGTAATGTTCTTTTCTAATGTTTATGTCATTTTCAAACTGATATCAGACACTTTTAGCCATACCGGTCACACCGTGCATCGGATTGAGGTGCGGTCAATTTTTACAAGTCAAAAATGTCTGATGTATCGTTATCTTAAAGTATCAAAAAAATATGAATGTGTTTTCTTGGTATTCCATATGTCATTTCTGTTGTTTTCTAAAGATATTGTCAATTTCAAACTGATATCAGACAATTTTAGTCATGCTGGCCACACTGTGCATCAGATTGAGGTGAGGTAGATTCTTACATGTCAATAATGACTAATGGATCATTGTAAAAAAGTATCAAAACAATCCTAATGTTTTTTCTCGGTTTTCCTTTTGTCAGTTGTGTTGTTTTCTAATTTTTTTGTCAATTTTGAACATATATCAGACATTTTTAGCCATACCGGTCACACTGAGTTTCAGATTGAGATGTGGTTGATTCTTACACATCAAAAATGACTCATGGATCGTTGAACTAAAGTATCAAAACAATACGAATGCTTTTTCTCAGTTTTCCATATGTCACTTGTGTTGTTCTCTAAATTTTATGTCAATTTGAAATAGATATCAAACACTTTCAGCAATACCGGTTACACCATGCATCGGATAGAGGTGAAGTCAATTCATACATGTCACAAATGACTCATGGATCATTATCCTAAAGTATCAAAACATTATTAATGTGTTTTCTTAGTATTCCCTATGTCAGTAGTGTTGTTTCCTAAAGTTTATGTAAATTTCAAACTAATATCAGACACTTTTAGCCATACCGGTCACACCGTGCATCAGATTGAGGTGCAGTCGATTCGTACATGTCAAAAATGACCAATGGATCATTTTACTAAAGTATCAAAACAATCCTAACACGTTTTCTTAGTATTTTGTATTTTATTTGTTTTGTTTTCTAAAGATAATGTCAATTTCAAACTAATATCAGACACTTTTAGCCATGCCGGTGACACCGTGTGTCGGATTGAGGTGAGAACGATTTTTACATGTCAAAAATTACTAATGGATCGTTTTCCTAAAGTATCAAAACAATACGAATGAGTTTTCTTGGTTTTCCGTATGTCACTTGTGTATTTTTCTAAAGTTAATGTCAATTTGAAAGTGATATCAGACACTTTTATCCATATCGGTCACACCGTGCGTCGGATTGAGGTGCAGTCAATTCGTACATGTTACAAATGACTCATGGATCATTTTACTAAAGTATCAAAACAATCCAAACGTGTTTTCTTGGTTTTCTGTAAGTCACTGTGTTGTTTTCATAAGTGTATGTCAATTTGAAACTGATATCAGACACTTTTAGCCATACCGATCACACCGTGCATCAGATTGATGTGAGGTCAATTCATACACGTCAAAAATGACTCATGGATCGTTTTACTAATGTATCAAAACAATACGAACGCGTTTTCTCAGTATTCTGTATGTCAGTAGTGTTGTTTTCTAAAGTTTATATCAATTTCAAACTGATATCAGACACATTTAGACATACCGGTCACACCGTGCGCCACATTGAGGTGAAGATGATTCATACATATCAAAAATGACTCATGGATCATTTTCCTAAAGTTTAAAAAAGATCCGAATGTGTTTTCTCTGTATTTCGTATGTCACTTTTGTTGTTTTCTAATGTAAATGTCAATTTCAAGCTGATATCAGACACTTTTAGCCATGCTGGTCATAACGTATATCAGATTGATGTGTGGTCGATTTGCACACGTCACAAATGGCACATGGATCGTTGTACTAAATTATCAGAACAATCTGAATGTGTTTGATTGGTATTACGTAAGTCACTTGTGTTGTTTTCTAATGTTTATGTCAATTTGAAAATGATATCAGACACTTCTAGCCATACTGGTCACACCGTGTGTCGGATTGATGTGCGGGCGATTCTTACATATCAAAAATGACTCATGGATCGTTATCCTAAAGTATCAAAACCATCCAAATGTGTTTTCTCAGTATTCTGTATGTCATTTGTGTTGTTTTCTGAAGCTAATGTCAATTTCAAACTGATATCAGAAAGTTTTAGCCATGCCGATCACACCGTGCATCGGATTGAGTTGCGGTCAATTCGTACACATCAAAAATGACTAATGAATAGTTATCCTAATGTATAAAAACAATCCGAACATGTTTGATCAATTTGTCATATGTCACTTGTGTTGTTTTCTAAAGAATATGTAAATTTGAAACTGATATCAAGAACTTTTAGTCATACCAGTCACACAATGCGTCATATTGAGGTGCGGTTGATTCGTACACATCAAAAATGACTGATGTATCATTGTACTAAAGTATCAAAACAATCCGAATGCATTTTCTCGGTTTTCCGTATGTCACTTATGTTGTTTTCTAAAGTTAATGTCAATTTCAAGCTGATATCAGACACTTTTATCCATGCCGGTTATACCGTGAGTCAGATTGAGGTGCGGTCAATTCTTACACGTCACAAATGACTCATGTATCCTTTTCCTAAAGTATAAAATCAATACCAACGTGTTTTCTAAGTATTTCTTATGTCACTTGTGTTGTTTTCTAAAGTTTATATCAATTTGAAACTGATATCAGAATCTTTTAGCCACACCGTGCATCCTATTGAGTTGCGGTCATTTCGTACACATTAAAAATGACTCATGGATCATTTTCATAAAGTATCAAAACAATACGAATGCGTTTTCTCAGTATTTCGTATGTCATTTGTGTTATTTTCTAAAGTTATTGTCAATTTTAAACTGATATCAGACAATTTTATCCATTCAAGTTACACCGTGTGTCGGATTGAGGTGCGGTCGATTTTTACACATCACAAATGACTAATGGATCATTTTCTTAAAGTATCAAAACCATCTAAACGCGTTTGTTCAGTTTTCTTATTTCACTTGTGTTGTTTTCTAATGTTAATTTCAATTTCAATCTGAGTAGTAGGAATTCACTAATCTAGGGATATGAAACATAAGAAAGGGTGATCATAGATGGTCAATATGTGTAAACAATGGATATATCAATGACCATATAAAAATAACATACGTATTAGTAATTCACCTTCATTGTCCTATTTGTTTACATTCTTGCAACAGGTATGATGCACATTCATTTCTAAACACATTTATATCATCTTCTGAATATGATCTTTTGCGACTGTCATAGTAGTACTGAAAAAAAATACACAAAGGATTAATAATTATTTTAAATAAAGTAGTAATTATTTTCAAAAATACCTCTTCAAGGATGCTAGTTTATTCATGAAATATGATCTCTTTCATAAATTTACAAACATAATAACCGCAGTCCTTGTCGTTTGTTTGTTTCGTACACTGCAGAAACATCGAGAAAAATAAGTAATTTGTTTTGATATATATTAGGATAGTGAAATATAATTATATATACTCAGATACTTCTCCATTTGTAGATCATTTGCGCATTTTTGTCCTTAGTACCTGGATTCATTCCATCCTTTAGACGATATTCATACAACGCCCTATCATAATAGAGTTCTCATTAAAAGATAATATAAATTATATAACTAGATATTTAGTTTTAAAATATTGGATCTAGTGTATTACTAATTGAAAATTGCAATCATGCCAGGTTGGTTTGTTGGATATCCATGCAATGAATCCAGAAAATAAATCTTTGGAGTATCCAAAATGATTGTAGTGAGCATCCAATGTTCCCTAAAAATAAAAAAAGGAATACATACTGATAGAAATGAAAATATGATTTATATGATTAAAATGTAGAGTTTTACCCCTACAACGTTTGTATTAAAAAGAGTCTATCAGTTGTAATTAAACTTTGAAACATTCTGAGCAGATTTGACATTAATTCAGCCTGAAAATCAGAATCTATTTCTTCTCATTGTGTAAAAATGATGTGAGGACTAGCGAGTCCAAATTTGTATTCATGGGAAAATACCTTTAATTTATTTTCATATATATTCCTATGAAAAATATGAAATGTATTTAGCTATAATGATCATAGTATATCAGCTTCTATAAAATCAAATCATGAAAACATACCTCATTTATACATTTATAACTGAGGCACCTGGCCAGTCATATGTGATGATTTCAGGAACATCGTCAACACTAATGAAATCTAATGTTTCCTCTCCGTACATATCTCTCTCACAAAAAATTATGTGACTCTTGTCGCCTATCATTTTTGTATCCAAGAATATATTGCAATTATATTAAATGTGTATATAGAACGGGGGGGTTGAACGCGCTCTCAGAAGATCATTTTTCTCGGTTGGTTGATCCTTTTGAGACGATCTTTTGTTTTATCTCCGCCATTTTATCCTTCTATAATAACATTCATCGGTTCAACCATTTTATAATTTAATGTTAAAGGTTCTTCTTGAAAAATTAATTGGAAATGAATACCTCCTGGTCGGCATGTTTTTTACAAGATTCGACGGCCATGAAACGAATGTTCCAACAGCCTTTTCCACTGTATGAATGTCATCATCGTCATTTGGCATGGGTAGCTCAGAGCTCGGCTCATGAGATACGTTAATCGACACATTGACATGACCGGTTGGAAGTGGTATAGAGTGTAGTGTGTCATTATGCATATTGAACATCGTAGCCCTCGCTATAAGGCGATGAGTGGGAGTTGACAGATATAAATCACAGTCATGTTCACCTTATAGAATATCATTACAAGAAAGGTATCACTGTCTATGTGATTCACATTTCAGAGAAATGAATATTATAACATTGATTAACTTGGTTAAGTCATGACTTTGAGGTGAATGGCTTGCCTCAAAGATGGTGGGGATGGGGCGGGATCTTCTCGTGTGGGTTGTTATTGAGTTGTTTGTTCTCTTCGCCTCTCCTCCATCAAATTTTCTTGAATCTCTCCATTACGTTGGAAATTTTCTTCAAGGGTAGATAGTCTATATGTAATTACATTAAATTATTTAGTTTGTTTATCCTCTTGTTTTTTTCGAAAATATGCCCTGGGTGTCACCCCAAAACCCACACCTCTGACACGGCCATACTGTTCTGGCTGTTTCAAGGCCTTTGAAAGTATGTCTACATCTGGTGCGGCTTTTGTTGATTCCTATGACTATGTCAAATAGGAAATATTAAAAAATAAGTAATCATCGTTATGTAATAGTGATTTTATGAAAAACATGTTTATATTATTCCATACATACACATGTTTCCCACACTTTTTGTGTGTTTTCATATACCAGTTTCCCCTCTTTATTAACACGAGCCTCCTTCCCTAGAACATGGCATGGAATGGAAGTGTCTTGAGATTTTGATACATCAATATGCATATAAATAGAGAAACATGGTTACAGTGTTGTTTTTTGTCACATAAATGTATTACAGTTCTTTTAAAATACGTACCAATTGGTTTTCAGTTGAAGTGTATCCCAACCTTGCTTTACGGTAGGGGTACGCTGGTTTTTCTACCTGATCATTATTTTCAGCACTCAGTTTCAGTTTCATAAATAAAAAACTGTCAATCAACGTGATGAATAAAATCAACGTTAAACAACTTGTAACCAAACACAATGTACCTGAATAGTATGTTCTGCACGATGGTTGCAAAACACATCCCATGCTCCTTGGGATATTAAGTGTGTATAAAGAGGAGGTGGGTGCGGCATGATTTTCCCTTCATCATATTTCAGATGATGTTTCGTTAAAATGGTGTGAAAGACTCTATGAACCCTTCCTACCAGTCTTAATACATATTCTTTGTGCAAAACATCTAATATAAATGCACTCTGCAAGAGATGATGAAGAGTTAGTCAATATTTTAGTATTTTATTCTATATTATTTTAATAAATTAAATAAATGATATCTTAATGTTACCGTAATCTCTTCCCACATTAATGTTTTCAGCCTGCTGTCAACATGGTGCCACGACTCCCCATCAATCGGCACACGTTTCCGAGTGACGATTTCAATGTATCTACTAAACATGGCTTTGTTGGGGTTTACATGATGTCCTCGTTTATTCCATCCCACCTCATATTTTATGCCATTTGATTTTTCCTTATGGATTTTGGCTAAAACTGTCAAACTACGACGCACATATTTTTTGTGTCGCCAGGGGTTTCATCGCCTACTATTTACTTGGTTTCTGAATCATCATTATGTTTCTCTAAAGCTCTAGTATCAGCACTGGGACTAGCAGCAATAAGTTGAGAGACCTATTGTACCTCAGCAGTGGGACTAGCTGCAATAGGTTGAGAGACCTATTTTGTCTCGGGATTTGGTGAATCAGCAGGTGCAGAAGTCATTATTTGTAAAACTAGTTTAACATTTAATTTAGATCACATAAAAGCAGCAGCGAACAAATAATAACATAATGTAACACAATCTATATTATAATAAAAAATAACTTGATTATTGAACTATCTTTTTTTTAAAGACTGTAGGAATTTGACCCCTCTATCAACTATCCATATCCCTTCATTGTGGTCTCCTCTGACATAAATAAAGTCGTCTACATTGGGACCACTGTGAAATGACTGCAAAGTCCCAATGAAGGGTCATATTTCATTTATTTTTTATCTGACCATTCAGCTGTTTTGGTCGATAATAGAATGATTGACCAGTTTCAGTTTGCGGGATCTGAAACATAAACTACTTGCACTACCTATGATGCCATTATAAACAGTTCATCTTTCTCCCCTTCCTTACTGAAATAAACTTTCCCAAATCCGAAATCATCTATTTTAAGAGCCCTCTTATTTTCAACACAATTGAATTGAAATATCGGATGTTGAAATTCCGTATAATCCAACTCCCATACTTTTTTGAAGATGACAAAGTATGACATATCTGCAGAAATTGGATTTCTATCCTTAGCACTGTAAACATTCATCACTTTAGCCACAAGTGTAACCCCACTATTCTACATGGTACTATCATCATCATGTTCATTTGTATAAAATGTATAACCATTAAATACATAAGCATTGTAAGATAATGCATACACACTTGGTCCTCCGGCTAGCCATCGATGTTGTTCTGAAATTGACACTGGATTTTCATCTGACTTCTTAAAAATATGATCTCGAAACCATCCTATAAACTGGCGATTATGTGTATCTGATATCAATTTTTCATCTCTAGATGGATTAAAATGCCTAATAATATTTTTGTGGATTTCAACATATGGGTCAATGTCGAAACTGTTATGAAAAACCTAATGGTGGTCTGCTCCCGATCTGTAATATCGATTGTGACAATCTGTCTTCCAGAAATTCCATCACCCTTAATCCGTCGAGTGTGACGAGATTTCAGTAGACCAATGTGTTCCACACCAGACAAGTATTCGGTACAGCATTTAATAGGTTCCTCAATAATATATCTATCTGCAGTACAACCCTTTGACTGACTTAGATTATTGACATACCCTTTCAAAATCTTCATATACCACTCAATGGGGTACATCCATCTGTAATGTATAGGACCACATAGTCGAATCTCTCTCACTAAGTGGACAATCAAATGAACCATAATATCAAAAAATGAAGACGAGAATAACATTTCTAATTCACATAATATGATGACAATTTCTCTTTCCATAGTTGGCAATTTCACCGGGTCTATAACTTTGATTCACATAGCTTTTAAGAAGAAACACAGTTTCATTAATTTATGGTGGACATTCTTGGGGAAAATGCAACATAATGCAATTGGATTGAGATCTTGCATCAAAACATCACAGTCTTGTGATTTAAGACCTTTTAACTTCAAGTCTCTCATTGACACGGGGTTACTAATATTTAACGAATACCCCTCTGGAAACATTACGTCATTCAAGTATTTGAAAAACTGATATCTCTCATTCCTGGAAGGTGTGTAAGCAGTAGGAGGAAGAAATGTTCTTTTTTCACCCTTCACTGGTGCCAACTCTTCTCGTATTCCCATATCAACCATGTCCAACCTAGCCTTAATTCCATCTTTTGTTTTTCCAGATGTATTTAGCAATGTGCCTATGTCACTATCAAGTACATTTTTTTCTACATGCATAACATCAAGAAAATGTCTGACATGCTGACAATTCTAGTATTGTAATTCAAAAAAAATCGGTCTCTTTTTCCGACCGATTTTCGTATTGTTTTTCGAAGCCAGTTTACCAAAAGTAGTGTCCACATTTTTAACTTTCTCAAACAATTGATCACCTGTTTGTGGAGATGGTGTTGTACATTCTTATGAACATCCATCGAATGATGTCGTCCAAGAACGGTACTTATGTTGTCACGGTAGAAATCTGCGATGTCCTAGAAACACAGTTTTCGATTAATGTTTCAACCTAATTGATTGTGTATCTTGTTCGAAAATGGAAAACCCTTGAGTTACTTTAATGCTATATCCTGACAAATTTCCATAAGCAGTGAAGTTATTTATCATCCCGTACAACATGGCACTCAAAGTGAAATATTCCTTTCTATAAGCATCATACAATGTAACACCTGAATCCCACAATAATTTCAATTATTCGATCAGTGGAGCTAAATAAACATCAATATAATTACCTTGTTGTGTTGGTCTTGATATAAGCATAGATAACATGATGTATTTTCGTTTCATGCATAACTGATCGCGTTGTCAAGCGCATCAAATTAATTGTTTAATTTTGACTAGAATTTCTGTAGTATAGCAGCAACCATAGGTCGTCTCTCGATGGAGCCTTAGTCCATTAATTTAAAAAGAGGGTTTTGATTATGGAAGTAGAAGGTAAATTAGGTTTTGTAAAACATATGGGATTTATTATTAATGATGAAAATAGGAAATGAGAGCGATAAAACAAAGTAGAAATGAACAAGATTGATTAAACGTGATCAACCCGGGGAAGTCTCGTGATGCTCATCCTTCATCGGTTCAAGGAATGGGGTTATGATATTTTAATCCTTGGTTTTTAACAGCTAGAACCAGAATTTTATAGAGTTTATACTAGGATACCTTCTAGGTTTCAGTCGAAAGCACATAACGATTCACCAGACACCGCCGATGATTTGGTGGTTTGTGATCGACATCATAACCGAAACTCACCAAGGAAACACATGAAGAATTCGATGTGCTATCTATATTTGCATGTTATTTCATTGTGATGCCACGACATAAATGTGAATTATCATGAAATTTCTTATGTGAGTTCAATTGACCAATATGAACCACACAAATAACACAATTGAATGAGGGAAGAAAAGGGGATGAACGGTTTGTGAAACATCACATGAAAGGGTACCCCCAAACATGATCATTTGAGTTGAGTATAACATACCAGTATATAACTCAATTAAATAAAAATATAGGATGAGGAAAAACAACATACAACTTATAATTAAAAAGATAATTCAAAATAATACAACTTTGAAGCTCGGGATTACATCACATTCCTCCCCGGGTGATCACAAGGGGTTTAGAAACCCATGGGAGAGGAAGAAGAAGATGATGTTAAAGTAGCACTTACCTTAGCCTCCAGAACTTCTAGAGATGATGAGAATACTCATTGGGGACTCCAAAATGGCAGCACCTTTCCTCCTGGCCGAACTTGCAGATGAGGTTCCCTTGGTGCCCTTTTATAAGAAAATTGGAAGGTGGTTTTAGGCACACAGATTTCATCAATCCATTTGTACCATAGGTTTTGGCCTACAGCCAGCCTTATCTATCTTTGGAGAAATTATAAAGGTTGTAGAACTATGTCTTTTCTGTCTCTAATGAAGGGTTGGAACCATTTGTACATCTACAACTCAAGATATTAATAAAATACAGAACACAACATTTGACTTGGTCCAAATTCGGTGGCTTGGACAGATAAGTTCGGATGGGCCCTATATAAGCCGAATCAGGATTGGATTCCTTAATTTTAAATGTAGACTATTAAATTTTGTATAGGTCCACAAAATATCAGCCCATTTGGATGCACGTATGTTGTGTACTATGCAAAACAGTGGACAGATGTCCATGGATCCATGCAATTTTGGCCCATTTTTCTTCCACTTCATCAATGGCCCTCCAAATAACCTCCACCTACATTGATATAATAAAAGCATGTAACATTGGCCATTATAATGTTGATTAAAATTAATTAAATGATTCAAACATAAAGTGAACATTATTATTATATTTTTAATATTCATTACAAAACTAGTTTAAAACAGCGGTGTAAGGGTGGAATTAAACAGTGAATCGGGGTACCATCACACCCCCACACCTAAACATTTGCACTCCTGGGCAAAGTCACATATCCAAATACAATTATGCATATATATATATATATATATTTTCAACATCCTGAATATTTATCATTGGAGGAAATTTTATTTAATGTCAAGTGATCAATGCACGAACAACATCAAGGAGTTCTTCCTAGTGAAAATAGAAAAAGATGTCTCATAAATCATATCATAGCAAAATTCATAATGATTCAAGATACCCAATTGAGAAAGGAATTAAGAAGTAAACCATGACACTAACTCTTCATGTGTGTGTGAAAACCATGCCATGCTCTTCTTTCCACTTACTATCCAATAATTATATGTTATTTTAACATTTTTCAGCTTAAATGATTTTTTCACCGAACCTGTCCTACATCCATTGCAATCATATTTCAAGACCCACTCATTTAAGAATTACCAGAAGTCAAACCATAATCTCTTGACCTAGATATCCCCATATGTTTCAGATTTCATCATTCCCCTCATTTATTATATATTTTTTTGAAGTTGCAAGTGGAACAAATCTTGCACTCATCTCTCAACACTTGTTTGATCTCCCCAAGACACTAATTTCAATAGTTATAACAAGATCAAAGGTTGAGGAGGAGTGGTTTTTGACCTTCCCAAGACACAAAATTTTGTTTTGAGGGCGTACAACAGTTGAACATTAGTTACACACACATAGGTCAATCTGGTACAGTATCGAAACAGATCAGACAAGGAACAAACATATGGAAATATCATTTAAAGCTAAAAAATATTAACCCAACAAATATTTACCTCATATTAAGATAGAAATAATCACACTTTGTGGTTTGGTGAAAATATTTTTTGAGAAATTAGTGACACAGTTTTCCTAAAAACTTCTCCGACAATGGGAATCAATCACCTCAAAGGTTTCACATAGATATGACCATTTATATCATTGGTAGAAAACCAATTCACTAAAAATCACTCCCTGATGTTAAATTCGTACAAATACTCTTTTAAGACTTTATTATGGTATTTTTACTTTCCCCACTTTATGGTCACCAAATCATGGAACATCGAAATTTTTGAAGGGGAAAAATGAAAATACCATAAAGAAGGCCAAAAGGATAAAAAAGGAGAAAACAATGAAAATTCCTAACTAACCCATGAATGTATCCACCCCCCACACCTAGAGTATGCAGTGTCCACACTGAAATAATTTCGAATGTGAGAAGGAAGGATAAAACCTGGTGGGTTTTATTGGAATGATGCATCGAGATAGTAGATTTCCTCAACCATATTATTCAGAAAATACTCATAGAAGTGTTTATGTTGCTGCCCATTGACGACAACACTTCGTCCACTCTGCTCATCCAAAACTTGTATTTCATAAAAACGGTAAACATTAGTAACAGTATAAGGACTGAGCCATCGGGAACGAAGTTAATCTCGGTAGAGCTTAAGCTTGTAATTTTACATGAGGACCTTCTCACCAATATGGAACTCCTGCTGGTGAATCATGCTATCATGAATAGACTTTGTCTTCTCTTTATAGATTCTGGTGTTTTCATATGTATCACGCCTAATTTCTTCCAACTCTTGAATCTGCAGCTTTCTTTGCTCACCTGCATATGAAAGGTTCATATTAAATTATTTAGCAGCCCAATATGCACGGTGTTCTACCTCCACTGGGAGGTGACAAGCCTTTCCAAACACAATTCAGTATGGTGACTTTCTGATTGGGGTTTTAAAAGCTGTACGGTACGCCCAAAGTGCATCATCCAAGCGCAAAATCCAATCTTTCCTATTTGGTTGTACTGTTTTTTCCATGATTCATTTAACTTCCCGATTTGATATTTCTAATTGTCCATTAGTTTGGGGGTGATATGTAGTGAAGACTTTATGATCAACCCCATACTTATGAAGCAAAATTTTCCTGTTGTGATTGCAAAAATGTGAACCCTGATCACTAATGATTAATCTTGGTAAACCAAACCTACTAATAATTTGGGACCTCACAAAATCAACAACCACTCGAGAGTCATCGGTCCTGGTGGCCTTTGCATCCACCCATTTAGATACATAGTCAATATCCCAAAAGATGTATACAAAGACAATTTAATTTGGAAAAGGCCCCATGATGTCAATGGACCATGCATCGAATATATCACACAATAACATGGGCTGTTGGGGCATTTCAATTTTCTTAGAGATATTCCCTGTGAATTGACAATGACTACATGACTTGCAAAATCTATGGGTATCCTTATACAATGTTGGACAATACATTCCTGAGTCAAGGACCTTTCTAGCTATACGTTGAGAGCCAAAGTGGCCCCCACATGCCAAGGTATGGCAGAAGGTCAAAACAGAGTTGAACTCATGGTTAGAGAAACACCTACGAACAACCTGGTCACTATAGATACTCCACAAATATGGGTCATCCCAAATGTAGCATCAAGAATCATGTTTAAGTCTCTGGGATTTTGAAGTGATAAAATCAGTGGGGATCATATATGTTTCTAGATAATTCACAATGTCCGCTTACCATGGGGTAAGGTCCACAATATCATAAAGGTTCTCATGAGGGAAGAATTCACCAATTGGTAGGGGTGAGTCATCATTTTGGTCCAATGGTGGGGAAATACTACTAATGTGGTCAGATACCACATTCTCCACCCCTCTCTTATCTCTAATCTCAAAGTCAAACTCCTGTAAGAGGAGCATCCATCGAATGAGGTGGGGTTTGTCTTGAAGTTTTGTTTTGGAGGAAATGAAGGGCAACATGATCAGAGAAGACGATGATTTTTGACCCGAGAAGATATGAACGAAATTTTTCCAAGGAAACCCCAATAGAAAGTTGTTCTTTTTCAGTGGTTGGGTAGTTTACCTGTGTAGGGTCAAGGGTATGTGTGGTATACACAATGACATGAGGGGACTTCTCAACCCTTTGGGATAAAACTACCCCAAATTCAAAGATAGATGCATTACACATAAGTTCGAAGGGCAGATCCCACCTTGGTGGTTGGATTATGGGATATAATGTGAGAATCATTTTTAGGGAATTGAATGCATTATCACAATTTTTATCAAAAAAATTTTTAGAATCCTTTTGTAATAACTGAGATAAGGGAAGTGATATCTTACTAAAGTCTTTAATGAATCAGCGGTAAAAACAAGCATGACTAAACAAAGATCTCACCTCACGAACACATTTTGGTAATGGAAGGGTTGAAATTAATTCAATTTTAGATTTATCATCTTGAATTTTCTTATTTGATATGACATTCCCAAGAACTATCCCCTGCTCAACCATAAAATGGCATTTCTCATAATTTAAAACAAGATCTTTTTCAATGCAGTGGTGGAGGACAGAACCTAGGTGTTCCAAACAATCATCAATAGAAGATCCATATACCGTGAAATCGTCCATAAATACTTCCATACAACTCTCAAGGTACTCAGAAAAAATTCTCAACATACATTGCTAAAAATTACCAGGGTCATTACAAGGACCGAATGGCATCCTTCTGTATTGAAATGTGCCAAATGGATAGGTAAATGTGGTCTTTTCTTTATCCTCTGGGGCTATATGTATTTGGAAATAACCCGAATAAACATCAAAGAATAAATAATGGGACTTAATGGACAATCGTTCTAAATTTTTTTCAATGAAAGGTAATGGAAAGTGGTCCTTCCGCGTGGCTTGATTCAGTCGACGGTAGTCAATACATACTCGCCAACAGATTTGCACACGTGTTGGAACCAAAAAATTCATTTCATTTGACACAACTTTTATTCATGTTTTTAGGCACAATTTGCACTGGTCTAACCCATTTACTATCATATATAGGATAAATGATCCCCGCAGCTAGTAATTTACTAACTTCCAATTTTACCACTTTAAGAAGAGTGGGATTCAACCGTCGTTGAGATCGTCTTACGGGCTTAGCCTCATCATCCAAAAGTATATGGTGTATAAAAATATATGGGAAAATCCCAGTAATATCATCTAATGTCCATCTTATTTTCTTTTTACACTCTCTCAAAAGTTTGAGATGTTTCGATTCCTGTTGGGGAGAGAGGTTATTGGCAATAATGACGGGAAATTGGTCAATACCCACAAGATATGCATATTTTAAATTAGAAGTAAGTTGTTTAAGCTCCAACACCGGTGGTTTATGGATTGAGGGAGGGGATTTTGGGGGAGTGAGGTCGATTAAACTGTCTATCTGCTTATGTTCATTCTCTGAAGATAGAGAATCTATAGAAATTAGATTTGCAGAATCATCGACGGTCATGGGTACCTTATAATGATCACACTCATCAATTAAAGCCCAAAATTTACACTTTTCCGAACCCACACAACACTCAAAACATGAACCAAAACTCAAATCATTCAAGGGTGAAGAAGAAAATGAATCATTGTTTGGGTTGATGAGGGAATTGGGTGTGTGTGCATCGTTTTAGAGCACTTCCGTCGAATAGACAAGAAGAGTGGAGTGCTCTTCAATGGGGTGTTTCATAGCCTCAAGGATGTTAAAACTTAACTTTTCTCCACCAAATTACATGTAAAATGTACCATTGTTAACATTGATGATCATCTTTACTATTTTGAGGAATGGACACCCATGTATGAGAGGAGAGTGTCCCTGGGTTCAGGTATCTTCCATCTCAAGATTGTAGAAATCAGTGAGGAAGATGAGATTCTTCACTCTAACAAGGACATTCTCAGTCACTCCTTTTGGATGTGTTGTACTCTGGTTGGAAAGTTGTACAACAATTCCTGTTGGTTGATGCTCTCCAACATGTAGAGAAGTATACATAGAGTGAGGCATTTCATTAATGGAAGCACCTATATCTAGCATAGCATCATAAAATATGGTCTCCCATATGCTACAAGGTATCGTGAATGTTCTCGGATCCTTGAATTTGGTTGGCATTGCTGGTTGAATCAAGGACAAGACATTCCTACCCAAGTTAACTCTCTCATTCCCCTTCAGCCTTCGTCTATGGGTGCAATGTTCTTTAAGAAATTTGGTATAATGGGGAATTTGCTTGACTGCATCCAATAATGGGATATTAACATGAAATTTTTTAAATGTATCCATTATTTCATTTTCAATCTCATTATCAAAGTTTTTCATAGATTTCGAGAGTCATTGAGGGAAATTAAGAGAAATTTATTATTCATGGCAATCCTTAATGATAATATTATTGTCATTTTTTCGTCATTGGATTCTTTCATGGGTGAAGAAAGAGTGTTTTCAAGAGGGGGACATACCTTTGGAGTAGAATCAGTAGAAGGAGAAGCTTATTTACCACTACGAAGTGTAATTTCACTTAAATTACCATTGTCCTTCAGATTGGAAATGGGTTGGGATGGTAGTTGTCCAGACACTTTCATCTTAAGCTCACTGATGGTGTTTTCCAATTGTCCCACTTGAGATTGAAAATCTTGAATTGATGATTGTGTGGTCTATTGGAACCAGAGGTTCTGGGTTGCCATTTGTTTCACCATCTCCTAGAGGCTTGGTTCAGATTTGGGAGGAGGAAGATGATTGTTTTTAGAAGTTGAAGGATAATAAGGTTGGATACGTTGGCCTGGTTGATACCAATTCTTCTTGGGCTAGCTTGAGTTTCCTCCTTGTCAGTATTGGGGTAGTGATTCCCACCTTGGATATGGATTTGGCATGAAGGGTTCTTGCTTGACGAGAGGTGCTTGATGGAATGGATTCTATGGCAACACAGCTACATAAGACTTAGATGAATCATGAAGTTGTGGGCATTGGTTAGAAAAATGAATGTTATCAGAAAAAATTCCACAATGTATTGGAATAGAAGTATAGTGATAGTTACCTTGTGCATGAGCTAATTGCCATAGAATGGTATGAATCTCATCAAGTTTAGTATCTACCTTTTGTTCTGGGGCTGAATGACATCCGTCATGAACTCCTTGGGTTGGTGCAATAGCTCGTGTACCAAATTGTTGTTCATTTTGAGCCATGTTGGCTATTAAGTCATGAGCGGCAGAAGGAGTTTTATCAACTAGGGCACCACCGGCTGTAGCATCAATAATTCCATGATCCATGGGGATAAGTTCCTCATAGAAGTATTGAATTAAAATTCTTCCACTAAACTGGTGGTGGGGGCAGCTTGAGCGAAGTCTTTTGAATCTCTCCCTGTATTCGTGAAGGGTCCCTCCTTGTGATTGCCTAATTGCAAATATTTCTTTACTAATTGAAGCAGTTCGGGAGGCAGGGAATAACTTATCTAGAAAAAGTCTTTTAGGTCATTCCAGCCCCCAATTGTGGTAGGAAAATAGTATAACCAGTCTTTGGCTACACCATTATGGGAGAAAGGGAAGGCCATAAACTTGATTAAGTCCTCAGACACATTTTGGGGTTTCATGGTGGAGCACACTATGTGAAATTCTTTTAGATGTTTGTGAGGGTCCTCACCAAAAATACGATGGAATTTTTGAAGTAGGTGGATGAGACCTAATCTCAGATCAATGTTGGATAATTATTCGGGATATTGGATGTGCACAGGTTGGTACTCCACATCAGGGGTGGTCAATTCTTTTAAAGTTCAGTTATTTGCAGCCATGTTTTCTTGGGATTGAATCAGTTTAATTTTGTATTGGTTTAGGACCACTTGAGGTTCCAACAGGGGTTCCTCAATGTTACTTGATTGACCTTCTCTATATGCCTTCATTTGTGTGGGATGAGACTTTTCAATTTCAGGGTCAAATTCAAGTAGTGTTTCTTTACCAGATCGGGTCATGAAAATAATTTGTGAAGTTTATTTTTGAATAAGGATAAAATCACTTAATAAGGGTGAAAAGAGAATATAATGTTGTAATACAGAATTATAGATGGATATGGAGAATAAGAGATATATATATATTAAGAATGCACAAAAAAACCACAAATAAAGTCAAAATCCAAAAAAAAAACAATCAAATGGGTGTGGGGTATTTAAAAGAGTAATAATTATGTAGTAAAATAAATAAATAAAAGGAAATAAATAATAATAATAATAATTTTGTCTCCCCAGCAACCGTGCCAAAATTTGATCGGGTTGTCGTGCGCGTCAAATTAGTTGTTTAATTTTGACTAGAATTTCTGCAGTATAGCAGCATTACTAGGTCATCTCTCGACGGAGCCTTAAAGCATTAATTTAAAAAGAGGGTTTTGATTATGGAAGTAGAATGTGAATTAGGTTTTTTAAAACTTAGGGGTTTTATAATTAATGAGGAAAATAGAAAATGAAAGCGATAAAACAAAGTAGAAATGAACAAGATTGATTAAACGTGATCAACCCGGGGAAGTCTCGTGATGCTCATCCTTCACCGCTTCAGGGGATGGGGTTATGATCTTTTAATACCTTGTTTGTAACACCTAGAACCAAAATGTTACTGAGTTTATATTTGGATAACACCTAGGGTTTAGTCGAAAACACATGACGATTCACCGGACACCGCCGATTATTGGGTGATTTGTGTTTGACATCATAACCGAAACTCACCAAGGAAACACATGAAGAATTGGATGTGCTGTCCAGGTTTTCATGTTATTTCATTGTGATACCATGACATAAATGTGCATGATCTTGAAAGTGCTTATGTTAGTTCAATTGACCAATATGAACCACACAAATACCACAATTGAATGAGGGAAGAAAAAGGGATGAACGGTTCGTGAAACATCACATGAAAGGGTACCCCCAAAAATGATCATTTGAGTTGAATATAACATACCAGTATATAACTAAATTAAATAAAAATAGAGGATTAGAAAAAAAACATAAAACCTGGAATTAAAATGATCATTCCAAATAATACAACTTTGAAACTCGGGATTACATCACATTCCTCCCCGGGTGATCACAAGGGGTTTAGAAACCCATGTGAGAGGAAGAAGAAGTGATGTTGTAGTAGCACATCCCATAGCCTCCAGAACTTCTAAAGATGTTGAGACGACTCCATGGGGACTCCAAATTGGAAGCACCTTGCCTCCTGGACGAACTTGTAAATGAGGTTCCCTTTGTGTGCTTTTATAAGAAAATTGGAAGGTGGTTTTAGGCACACAGATTTCATCAATTCACTTATACCATGCATTTCGGTCTTCATATAGGCTTATCTAGATTTGGAGAAAATAGAAAGGTTGTATCCATAACTCTTCACTATCTCCACCGAAAGTTTGGAACCATTTGAAAAACTGCAGCTCAAGATATTGATAAAATACAGAACACCACATTTGACTTGGTTCAAATTCGGTGTCTTGGAAAGATCGGTTCGGATTGGCCCCATAGATGCCGAATCAGGATTGAGTTCCATGAAATGTAGCCAATTAAAATTTTGAAATTTCCACAAAATATCTTCCCATTGAAATGCATGTATTTCATGTAATATGCAAAATAGTGTATAGATATCCATGGATCCATGCAATTTTGGCCCATTTTTCATCCACTTCATCAAGGGCCCTCCAAATCACCTCCACCTACATTGAAATAATAAAAACAAGTAACACTGCCCATTATAATGTTGATTATAATTAATTAAATGATTCAATAATAAAGTGAAATTTATTTTTATATTTGGAATATTCATTACCAAACTATTTTAAAAATGCGGTGTAAGGGTGGAATAAAACAGTGAATCATGGTACGATCAATAACCACGGTGGTAAGTTAAAATTTATCAACATAACCGGCCATGTACTGTGACTATTTCTTTGAAAACCAAGTTGATTCACTCCATCTGTAGATAACGCAAGACGAAGGTTTCTCGACTCATTTCCAAATTCAGGATACTCATGATCAATTCTCTTCCACGGACGAGGGCCTGTCGGGTGATGTAGTATCTCATCTTTAATTCATGAATCTGCATTCCATGTTAATTGTTCTACAGTATACTCACTTACCTATAGGAGACTAAACCTTGGAATGATTGGAAAGTACCATACAACTTTAGTAGGTCTAGATTCACCTTTCTTGTATCGAGAAGCACCAAACATTGGGAATTCATTAAGTGTTTTGTGGTCCATGTGAAATAGTATACAGTCATTCGGGCAGGCGTGTATTCTTTCAGAGATCATACACATCGAGAAAAGAATTTATTTGGCATCGTATGTTTTATCAGGATTTCATTGTCTTCTGAGAGCATGTCATTCATGAGAGTAAGTAGTTTTATAAAACTGGCTTCACTCCAACCATTGTCTTCTTTAAAATTATATAGCTTCAGTATGGTTGACAATGCTGTATATTTAGTGCAACCAGCATACAATGGCCTCTTTGCTAAAATTTTTAACTTCTAAAACAATTTTTGGGGAATCACGAAGTTCGTATTTGATGGTCCTTGTCATTTCCTCAATATGATCTTCATCATCATTCACATCTATAATAACATCCTCCCTACAGTCATCTTCATTTTTCATGTTTGTAATCATATCAGATGATCCATAAAACGTAGTGTCATCCCAGAAACTACCTACATTCGTTTTATCCCCATGTTTATTCCAACATGAATAACTATGATCTATTCCATGAAAAATCAAGTGTTCTTACAACTCCTCTAGACTAATTTTTTTTGAATAACAACAGTGTAAACACGGACAAAGGATTTTAGAAGGGTCACATGCATGATCTTTTACAAACATGATAAAAACTTTCACACCTTCTTCATACTCTTTTGTCAACCGATTGGCATTCATCAATTATTTATTTATATTCATCCTATTTGAAATCCATAGGAAGGTTATATAGGTTAGGGGAGGAGGAATATGAGTATAATTTACAAAAAAACTAGATACTTCAAAAATGGTGGGGGCGTTCTCATTAATAGAAAATCTTGGGTGGTTCTTGGGATTCATCCAATATTTTTCTCTCTTCAATCCCCCCTGATGAAAGTGGGTTCTTGGGAGTTTTTTATAGTATGTTAGTGAGTTCTTCCCTCATACTTCCTCCATTACTATTATCCTTTATTTTCCTATGATTTGGGATGATTTTAACTCGGATTTTTGTGATGATTTAACTATATCATCTTCAAATCAATTCAAATGATGTAGATTTTGATTTTATTGTCAAGAGGTTATCCTTGTATGATGAACACACCATGCTTTGTGTGGTTTAGGTGGTGTTGTGTTTCTTTGTGAGTTTTTAAAAGATTATTCATAATAATATTAAGGTGAATAATTAATTATAAGTTTCTATAATTAATTATTTGGGAATTGTGCCTTGAGATTGGGTCTTAATCATTGGTATAAGATTAGATAAGCCATGTATAGTCTTGGTTTAGGATGAGGTGATCGTGGTGAGGGGCTTACTAAATTTTTTTGAGTTAGGTGGACCCTATAATAAAAAACCATGTTCCAATTTATGCATGATTGTGCATTCATGCATGAGTATATGTGTTCCAGTGAAAGGGATATAAATCAAGAGCAATCAGGGTAAATAAATATGATGTTTTTGATCCACCAAGAGATAGTTCTATTGAATTTTTGTGATTTTGTGATCATCCCAAGATTATGTCTCAATGGAGTAGTTGTGTTTATGAGAGGATCGGTTTTGGTATGAGATTTTTATAGCCGAGATAGTTTTTCTAAGGATATTTGAGTAGGTATTAGAGTCTTAGGCCTAAAGAAGATGGATCATATAGTTTTATATCTCATGTATGATGAGGAACACCCTCTTAAGGATATATAAGAGTAATGGTGTGATAATATGATGTGATATATAGAAATGGGGATACATATAAACCAAATAGAGAACACAAAAAAACCATGAGGATCCATAAGAATAGAACATAAAGAATACATAAAAATTAACTATATACAGCGTCAACTGGATAAAATATAAACTAGAAACAGAGATAGAATAAATCAGAACCTGACCAGATATCCTCATGACCTTTGGATTACGACTAACTATATGACCAACCTTCTTTAAAGGAAACCGAAACAAGAAACCCAAACCTAAAAATAAATTTTCTCTACTGATGCTGAGTGTTTGAAGTAGGGTGTGAGCATAAAACAACATAATAGGTAAGCACCACAGAATCCATACATTACCTTTCGTGAAATAATAAAAAACAGTAGTTTGAAATACATTTATAAAATATGTTTTTATCATTTAAAGAACCAACACATATTTTTTTATAAAACCAAATTTCAAAACAAATCACGACTTCACTTTTTTAAATAGATATCTAGTTTTAAAAAATGAATTCAAAATTCTATATAAGAATCCAAATAAGGTTATCAAAGAACCATGAAAAAATTAATTGAAATAATAAAAGTATAAAAATACAGGAAAAGTAGATAACCAAAGTGCAGAAAAATAAAGAAGAACATTTAGATAGGTAATCATTAGAATTACCTAACCATACCTAAAGGAAATCCCTAGACTTACAAGGTTCAGACTCACATGATGACATATGGTGTACCTCCATAGTAAAAAACCAACATTGATGCTCTATTGTAGTAATATACCAGAGAATGAAGAGGCCATCACATGCACGGTAGAAACCAATAACTCACAGATGACTCCATGCATGTCTTTATCAAGCTCCAACACCAACTATGTGGAAAAACTCTCCACAGAGGGACAACCATAGAGGTACCCATCACATATCAAGTAACACAAAAGTGACAACCGGGCCTATACATCACATGAGTTTCAAAACCAACTTCCAAAACAACACAAAATACCAATATATCTTTAAAATTTACAAATCAAAATCCATTTTCAAACCCCATGGGAAACCACCATGTAAACTCTAAAGATTCCAAATGGGCCTTATGCCAATTAGAAACCAAACCACACCTCAAGAAGCCAAACATACCTTGATTTAGGGATCAAATTTGAAACTAAATTTGAAATTTGGGATCCAAGGTTCCATTTTTTGAATCATTGGGGTTTTATAAGAACAATTTGAAAAGAGGAGGGATATGGAAAATAAGGAGAAAAATAGGGAAATTGATTCGATGTCCAGGGTTTAAAGTATGAATCATTTTATAAAGCCATTACCATTTGTGAACCAATCCATATTTTCACCCTGTGCACATATGAATATTTCTACATCCAATAGTTCACTTATGGAGGCCAAAATAATACAAAAAATTATAATTAAATAAACACAAGGGGAATTATAATTAACCACAAGGGTTCACACAATGAAACAAAGCATAAAAGGAACCAAAAACCACTCAAAAAGATTAATTCGCAAGTAAACCAACCGTAAGTGGGGAGAACTAATCAAGGTCAAACAAGTATCCAACCACATATACATGTGTCACACACACAAGCATCACACAAAAGAATCAAGCCAAATCATAATTAATCTCAATATTGACAATAATTGAAAACATAATTAATTCATGCTAATTCAATTTTACTCAACTTAAGGAGGAGGAACCAGTGGAAGAGGAGAAAGAGGAGTTGACAGCAGAGGCACCGGAGGCAGCGAAGGTAGCACGAAGGCAGCACAGAGGCAGTGTAGAGGTAGCGGAGGTAGATCGGAGGCAGCGGAGGTAGCAGAGGCAGTAGAGGAGGTGCATGAGGAGGAGGAAGGAGGAGGAGGAGAAGTAGGAGGCCATGGTGGAGGAGGAGGAGCAGGATGAGTCGTGGTGGAGAAGAGGTAGCGGAGTATGCGGAGGAGTAGGAGGAGGATGATGCACCGGTGGGGGAGGAGGATGAGGAGGTCGCAGTGGAGGAGGAGGAGGAGGAGCAACGGCAGAGAGGAGGCCATGGAGCAGGAGGAGGAGAAAGAGGAGGTGCTGTAGTGGAGCAGGAGTAGGAGGAGAAGTAGGCACCGGAGGAGTAGGAGGTGGTGGCAGCCGCGACGGAGGAGGGGGAGAAGGAGGCGGTGGAAGCGGCTGAGATGAGGCAGCAGTGGAGAGGAGGAAGCGGCGCAAAGGAGGGCTTCTGCGAAAGCTTTTCAGGGTGCGGGGAGGGGGAGGAGGACCCGGTGGATTTTATAAATCCCGTGTGGACCTTTATCAGAACTAGTAAAAAGCGCTGATAAATGGGGTATTTATCAGTGATAAAATGAAAATCCATGAAAAATACAACCTTTATTAGTACTGTTTTAGAGATGATAATGGTTGGACATTATCACCGCTTTTGTTGCACTGATAAAGAGTGACATTATTAGTGCTTTTCAATTTAGCGCTGATAAAGAGTCTCTTTATCAGCACTTTTGTAGCACGAATAAATACGTAGTTTATCAGCGCTAATAAAAGCGCTGATAAATATATAAATTTTATAATTTCATTATATTATTATATATTTATTTGACTCTAAAAATATATATCTCTATTTATACTTATAAAATTATTTAAAAGGTATATTTATATATATAACTGAAAATATAATAAAATATATATTTATTTTTTAATATAATTTAATTTTAATTATAAGTGTAATTTTTTTATAACATATATATTATATGGGTAACATAATGAATTATAATCTATAAATTAACATCATTCAATATGCACATATATATACGCATGTATGATATATTCATTGACCCCAATTTATTTGAAAACACATATATATTCAATATATTTAATTATAAATATATATTGAAACGTATTATATTTTTATAAATAAAAGAAATACATTAAATATAATGAAATATAGTATATATATGATTTAAATATATTGAATTAATAAATCTAATAAATATAATGAATTAATAAATCTAATAAATATATAATGAATTTATAAATCTAATAAATCTTCAAAATCTAATTAATATAATTATTCTTAATATTATAATTATTTAATTATATATATTTATATAGTTATAAAATTTGGTTTTTATTTAATGTATACAATAGATATTATCTGCGCTAAGAAAAGCGCTGATAAATATAAAATTTATCAGTGCTACGAAAAGCACTGATAAAGGGATATTTAAAGCGATGATAAATGTGCCCTTTATCATCACTAAAAAAGCACTCATAAAGGCCTACACCGTTATCAGTGCTTTTCCGTTAGCGCTGATAAATGCAGGCGCCTTCCTTGCCCAGTTTTGTGGTCGTGTACTTAAAATTAACTAACCTAATCAAATATTCTCTGTTATTGGATAATCATTTCCATAAATAACCCAAATCACTATAAATCCACAATATAAACATAGATAAAAATCAATCATTACTCCTCAAATGAAATCCCACAGTATTCTGTTTTCCTTGGGCATATAGTGTTCCCAAAAAAGCAGACATCTTCCAAAATAACATTTATCACTTCATCACCAAATCATTTTCATATACTAAGGGTATTAATTTTATAAGACATTAGATCCCAAATCAACTTATTTTTGATCACTAAAATCATTTAACTAAAAACAATTAGTCACACTAACCAGGGACTTCACGTAGTCAAGTGGTAGGTGATAAATCAAAATCACACTATGGTTGTGGGTTCGATTCCCACTGCTTTGTCCGACGCAACGATTTTTCACATGGTCTGTGTGTTGTCCTTTTTCAAAAACTATATTTTATAACATTACGAAAATGAGAAAAAGTTCTCAAAATAACCATAAAATAATTTAACCACAAATGTTATTTCATACCTTCCATTTTCATCCCCAAATATAATAACTTGTAATTTCCTCAAACCCAATGATCATATAAAACCAAATGGTTATCTATAACTATATCCACTAGAGAAAAGATAAGTCTTCCCCAAATAGAATTTTCATATGACAAACTATTGGGTTAAAAATACTAGATAAAATTATTCCAAAATAATCCCACCAACAAGGAGTACTAATAATTTTAAAAATTTCTCCAACCATTTATTTCCACATAGCTTCTTCTTTGACAAAGAAAATATCCTATAGAATAGGTCATTCACTCGGGTAATGGCTAGTTCCCCTACATTTATGGAAAAAATATCTAAATGGATTCTTGGGACCATTTATATTTTCTTCCATAGTACTCTTCATTTTTCCTCGGCAATTATTCAGTTTATGTCCTTCTTTCCCACACATAACGCATTTCTTTGTTCCATTTAGTAACTTTCATGGGTGTATCCTTCCACATATCTTGTATGATGGAAATTGATGATTCTATTCTCTATGGTCTCCACTACTGGAGCTCTTATCATTCATCACCATTCTTTTCTTTGTCGATTCTGGGAGTTGGTTAATATATATGTTGTTGATCATGTTTTTGGAAAACAAATTTTGCATGAACACGATATCCTTTATGCATATCAACATTCCATTTTGTTGCTCATTTCCACCACTATTTACACTTTGTACATCATTCTCAATGTTACTATGACTTCCATGGAATCCAGCCATTGACTAAAACCAGAAATCATTGTGTGAGTAACAGTAGTCATAAAATCATTTTGAGAAGATCATGACACCATATTCTCAATTTGAAACACCTTAGGATTTACCAAGGTCATTTATTGTCATCTTATATTAAAATACCTCAAATCAGTTTGTCAAGAAAATGTAAATTATGTTAAGCATATCCCCTGTGAGTTTCGTAACCAAGAGTGCAGCAAGACCCGTTATCATGCACCGGTTCCTGTTCGAGTCTAGTTCTAAGTGGTTTTTTCGGGTTTTACCCATAGGTACATCTATTCCAGAGCCATCCTTACCTGCTCGTATCTAGAGAGGGATGTATTCCTCAGAAAACTCACAAAATCTCTACAATACCAAAATTCTAAAAAGTTCTTCAAAACTAATCCTCAATGTCTATTTTAGGTCTATGTTCTCTAATAAGAGTTTATCTAAATCTAGTTTCCATGATTTGTACTAAAAATCCTATGATACTAACTTTAATGCCCCGACCCTAGTTACCTAGAGTCAGTTCATTATTACATAACATTGAATAATCACAAAGAAATCATGTCTTGAAAGATCTATCCGTTTAGTTTTATTGAAAACAAAATTCATACATAAGTTCAACATTACAAAATGAAAATAAATACAACACGAATTTATTCCATTGGAAACATCCAAGATTCCTAAAGAATGCCTCCAAGTCACTCATAACTAACATCTCCATATCCTCAGAAAATGAAACATAAGAATGGGGTGAGCTCAAACGCTCAGTAAGGGTATGAAATACAGTGGAAGATAAAATAATTATTAAGCATTGTGAGTAATTGAAACCACATTCCTTTACCAATAATTAACATGAATACTTTTTTGGAAGTAATAAGAGCTAAGTAAATAATTCCATAATAAAACATAATCATTGGTATTCTACTAGTCGAATGGCCACATGAACTATAAATATTATTTTCATAATGAGGAAATGTATAATGTCCAACATTCTGAAACATTTTTTCAAGGCCTTGGTGAAGACGTCTAAAAATGATTAAGGCCTCGGTCAAAACCAAATATCAAAATTGGGAAAGGGCCTCGAAAAATTCCACGTCTCATTGTCTCATGAGACCTACTGATGCATCGAGGAGCTATAGCGGGCTCCACCCATCACTTACTAAGTCCAATACTTTCCATATATGAAAAGGTTTAAACATATCATTAACATTCGTATAAAAACTAGCATACGAAATGTCAACACTTTAACCATAAACCATGAACGGTATTAAAATAGCACATCCATAGTCAAACATATCAGAAAACCTTCAATGAAATATTTATGTTTTGTATCACAACAAATCAATTTCAAATAAACATAAAATCCATCAAAGGATGTTGACATAGATGAAATCAAAACCCTTTTCAAAGGAATATCTCTTTCTATTTTGAAATCATTTAAGAGTCACAAAATTTTAACGAAAACACTTATTTTGAAAATATTCTTATGATCTTGTATGGGAAGCTTTGATGATGTTATAACGGCGGAAAGTAGTCGCCCCCGCAGTATTAAAAAAACAGTCTTACCTTAATTTTTTCGAAAAGGTCAAAAAGTACCTTGTTTGGAAAGAGATCGAAAGATTCCATTCAAAGCACATAAGGTTATATCATACATTAACCCATTATCTAGTAAATTGTAAATTTTTTTTGAAATACATTTTTAAGAAACACATATGTAGATGATAAAGAGGTCCCTGTAGATTATTACGTTTAAACAACCTCGGATAATGAAGAGATTCTAGAGTTAACCCTTACCTTGTACTTTTCCTTGTTGAAGGGTAGGATAACCTATAGTATAATGGTGAAATAATTGTTATTATATTATATCGGAATCATATACATTAATATGATATCATATATGATCTTTAAACATTGCTTCGTTAATAATATCTTAGTATTATCATTTTTTCAGGTGTTTACGGATTCATTTTCCTTTATATTCCGTTTTTTGAGCCTTAATTATTTTGGATGGGATGTATCATATTCATATCCAGAATTATATCAAGTCTATAGACATTATTTTTAATCATCTAATGAAAATTATTCTTGAATGGAATGGATGGGGAATTAATCTTATCACATTCGTGCAGACGGTAATACGTACGTATGCACGAGGGACAATATCATTCATTTGATATTAAAATAAAATTTAATTGGATGTTATATCATATATAAAGAATAATTATAATGTTATATTTATTATTTACATGAATTACACTTCATTATTATTCCCATCCATATAATAATGTATTGATTAACAATTACACCATGATGTGGAGATGGTAAGCCATACGTACACACGTATGGTGACATGTCATTCAAAGGATATATAGAATAATGAATATGGATGTACCATATTTATAATATTATCACAGTATATAGAAGATATTGGAGTTATTATTTTATAATGGAAATAACAATGAAATAATAAGTGGAAGAAGAAAATAACATGAAAGAGGGTGGTGTGATTATTACCTCTTCTTTGGGTTCTTCCTTTTGATTTGATCAGAAGGGATCCTTATGTTGGATTTTTGACTAAATAAAGTCCTATAGAATAAATTTAGGGATGTTTAAAGGGTATTTGGGTAGGTTTTGGTTGAGCCAAAAGTCTTCTATGGTATTAATTAGAGAGAAGGGTGAGTACCCTTTTATAAGAGGGGTGAGGGGAACCTTAGGAAAAACATAAATTATTGCTTTATAATAAATTAATATTTGGTTTATAATGGCTCAAAACTGATTTAGTTTGAGTCTAAGGTGGTGATGGGTCCCAATAAACTCAACCAATAGATTTTAGACTGGTTTGGTTCACTATATTAACATTATCTATTAGATTTAACACTTCGTTAATTAGTTTGACATTTACCATGTCTCTTTTTATTTTTATATTATTTGCTTAATAAACGTACTATAAACTACCAAAAGAACCACAAGTGGTTTATTAAGGACATAACTATAATTATATAAGTCTTATGGTAGAACCTCAGACTTTTTGGAAGAAAATATCAATTAATAATATAATATTTTTTTAAAACTCTTTTTTGTCATTTTTACAGTATTTAATAATGTGTTTCTGTTAAAGTCTTAACATCATTATTAATTCGAAAAAATCATTTAATCAACCCAAACATGTCATAATAATGAATAAAATCCATATATTTCATCAAAACCTTATAATTGTATTTATTTTAACATTTATAATACAAATTATTTTATTCTTTCATTAATAAGGAAAATACTGCATCATCATCGTGTCATAAATAAATTTAACTATTTAATGTCAAATAATTATAAATAAAATACCATTATGTAGGAA
Organism: Viscum album; assembly: GCA_963277665.1. Taxonomy (NCBI): domain Eukaryota; kingdom Viridiplantae; phylum Streptophyta; class Magnoliopsida; order Santalales; family Viscaceae; genus Viscum; species Viscum album. Next base: position 1,294,622,312 of record OY728130.1, on the reverse strand, counting down.
ATATTTTTATATTTTTAATAAATATTTATATTCTAAATGATAACATATATAACTCTATGTATAAATTGTTTTGTTAAAAGATATATTCTTATGTCATTTTTGTATTTACATTAACTTAATTAATATAAACTGTCATTATCACTTACTAGTGACCCCATGGGGTCCAAAAATTGAACAAAAGATGCCCATGTAAAAAAACATTTCCGAAAATGGTGTTAGAACATGAGTTCGGTAATTTAATATTATTATAATATTATCTTTTACCCTTATTTAACAGATTTAACCTTTAACTGTGGTAAACAAAATATTTATCGATGTAATTATTCAAAATGTATAAAAATAAAAGTTACCTATTTAGAAAATTTGGACCTCCTGATTCTAAATATGGAATCCATTTTTCTAAATTCAAAACATAGAAGTGCTAGAAATTAATTTAATATTAATTCCCGTTTTCAAACCAAAAAACATGTTTTTTAAGAAATAATAACTGTCAAAAGATTGATTGTTGTTTATGTCTATTTTAAATGTGAAATAATGTCCAATGACCAAAATTGGATTAAATGGTAAATATATAATCTTATTATACTTTAAAATCACTAAAATTAATTATTTATCACTATTAATTATTTCAATTAAAAATATTGTTTTTAATTAAAAGTTTGTAATTTTCACTATTCATACAAATATGAAAGTTATCAGAAAAGTTCCAAAAATTCACCCTAAACTAATTCAAATAATATGAATGCAAAAATGAAGTCCATTTTGAAAGATAAAATTTATGAAATTTCAAAAAGTGGGTATTACTATTTATAACAACTACTTTGATTGGTTGTGGTGTGTTAGAATCTTAAAGTTGTCTACAGTGTAAGATATTGCATTATTCAAAGGGAAACGTACCGAGGAAGATTGAGGAGTGACATTGGTGCTTTTCACCAACCCCTAGCCTATGGAAGGTAGGTTTGGGGTAGTAACGACATGGGCCACGGGGGACGGGTCCTGACAAATTGGTATCAGAGGAGTCAGTTCAATCGCAGAACATTGGACTCTGATCTTTTTTGTGAAGCAATAGTGTTAAGGGTACTGAGTGTGGTTTTTAGTTTAGGGTGTCCAGTGATGGTGTGGTGGCCGACGTATCCATAGGCTAGGACCCTGAATACTGACATCTGACTCATTGCACAAAAACGTTGATTGTGTGTGTGTTTTCCAAGGTTTTGTTAAGTCATCTCAACCTGGTTAGCTCACCCGGTATAATTTTTTGACCATGTCACATCTATTTCTTTCAAGATGCATCCCTGTAGATGACAAGCTAGACCCTCTAGAGTTGTATGTACGAATATATTTCCGAACAATGAGGCCTCGGTGCCGGGCCCATTTCCAACGGAGGCACCAGTGGTACTACTTCACATTGGGCCAATGATTCCACCAGCCCCAGCAGTAGACATTTCACGCCGCTTGAGCATGTTTCACAAGTTCTATTTCTAGAGGGAACCTAGGATCATGAGATAGATAGAACCATAAGAGGCTGAGGATTGGCTGGAGGCTGTGTTGAGTGCTTTCCAACTTGTAGGGACACTAGCTGACATCATGGTGATTCTTGCTGTGAGACATTTACATGCAGTAGTGGGCAGATAGTGGAGCTTGATGCTCTAGGTCCCTGAAGAGATGATGTGACTCTGGGCATACTTCGAGATCCTATTTCGAGCAGAGATTGTTCCAGCGACTCTACATGCAGTGCAGATATATGAGATACTTCATCTGAAGCATTGCAGCATGACAGTGGCATAGTAATCGACGAGGTTCACCGACCTCTCACACTAATCCACAAATACGGTGTGGGACCCATTCTTCAGGGCCCCGGACCATCGAGCAGGGGCTCAGGCATGATATCAGGGCTTTGATGATATCTCTTATCATCCCGATGCCGGTAGGGGTGTTGGAGCGAGCCCTCGTAGTGGATAGTTTCCTTGCTGATGAGTCTCCAGTAGCGATACCCACCACTAGTCGACATGCAACAGAGTGTTCTACAACTGGAAGTAGACAGATGTTATAGAGGTCTAAGAGGGACAGACCCATCGGTGGATGACTGCATAACTCAGGATAGGTTGTTCGGTGCACTTGGTGTAGAGACATACATGCCAGGAGTGGGCGGTGTTACTCATGTGCAAGCATAGTCACATGGATCTTGACTGTCTGACCCGTCGTTCGGATGATCAGTAGACAGTTGAAGGACTTCCAAGTAAGAGACAAAGATTCGATCGAGGCGGTCTGCAGGGAGAAGGTGGACGTTTAATAGGAGATGGTCAAGCAGATGGAGGTGGGAAACGTTTCAAGGTGTTAACACCACCCCCACCATGAAGTCCACCTCGACCGCAGGTAGTAGTTTGAAATGCGAGAGATTAGCTTCTGGCAGCTGAAGAATATGACCATGACACTCTAGAGATGATTTGAGGTATGATCTGTGTCGACTCCACCTTAGGTGGAGTACTTATAGACACAGGTGAAATTCAGTCCTTCATTTCCACTGCCCTCGTTCTGAGCTCAGAGATTCCGATGGAGTCGTTGGCTAGATCCTTACGGCTAGAGACTCCTATAGGACCAGAATCGGCGAATACGCAAAGGTGCTGACAGTGTGATCTTACTCTAGGACGTGAGTGCTTCGGCTGGGATCTCGTAGTAGCGGCATCAAGGCCTTACAATGTCAACATGGGTATGGACTGGTTATCTACAATCCATGCTCAGATTGACTATGTTTGGAGCAAAGTGCGGTGTGTCCGCATAGATGGGACCAGGTTTTCCTTCACCAGAGACAAGGGAGCCTTTTCAGTAGAGGACAGACTTACTTAGATGAGGGTGCAACCAATCACTCATCAGTTGTCCTGCCTTACCCTCAGAGCAGTTGATGTAGAGAGTCTGAGCTATGTTATAGTGGTGGACCAGTATGCAGATGTTTTCCCTAATGATGTTCCAGGTCTACCTCCTCACAGAGTGGTGGAATTTTACATTGACTTGTATGTCAGGATGACAATGATGTCTACACAAGCATATCAGATGGCTCCCATTGAGCTTCGTGATCTGCGTATACAATTAGAGGAGTTGGAGGGGAATGGATTCATCTGGACTAGTGTATCTCCATGGGAAGCCATGATTTTGTCTGCCAAGAAGGCAGATGGGAGCTTGAGGATTGGTGTCGACTACCATCGCCTAAATCGGATGACTACGATGAATATGTACCCACTCTTGAGGATTAAAGAACTATTTGATCAAATGAAGGGAGAACAATGGTTCTCGAAGATAGAAATCAGATCAGGGTATAACCATTTCATAGTTTGATATGTGGATGTGCAGAAGACGACCTTCAGATGTCAGTATGACCACTACAAGATCTTGGTTATTCCATTAGGCGTAACCAACTCTCAAATTGTATTCATGGGACTCGTGAATAGTATTTTCTAGCTATACCTCGATCTCTTCATCGTAGTCTTCATCAACGACATTCTAATCTACTGTACTATTGATTAAGAGCATGCCTACCATTTACAGGTAGTACTAGACACACTCTGAGAGAACCATCTTTATGGTAAGGTCTCGAAGTTCCAGTTTTGGATCGGAGAGGATAACTTTTAGGTACATGTAATCTCAGTGGATGGAGTTTTAGTAAATCCAGTAAATATTGAGGAGGTACTTGATTGGGATCCACCCAGTAGTGTGAAGGAGGTATGAAGTTTCCTGGGATTGGTTGGTTACAACCGGAGGTTCGTGCCATACTTTTCCAGAGATGCAGTACCACTATCAGCCTTGAAGAAGAAGGGGAAAACCATCATATGGTCGGAGGGATGCCAGCAGAGCTTTCAAGAGTAGAGGGAGAGGCTTACTAGTGACCCCATATTGAGGCTTAGAGAGGCAGGCGTAGGGTATGTAGTTTAATAAAATGCATCAGGGACCGTACATGGGTGTTTCTTAATGCATGAGAGAGAAGTGATTGCGTATGGTTCTCGATAGCTTAGATAGCATGAGAAAAACTACACTACCCATGAACTAGATTTAGTAGTAGTGGTATTCACCTTGAACATTTGGTAACACTATCTGATGGGTGAACATTTTATGGTGTACTCTAATCACTAGAGTCTCATGTATATCTTCTATCATAAATACATGAACCTGAGACAGCGGTATTGGATTGAGTTCCTCCAGTTATATGACTGCTAGATAGTTTATACTTCTAGAAAGAGGAACATTGTAAAAGATGCACTCAACATGAGATACGGTATACAATTGTTGGGTGAGGTGATGGAGCAGTTGGATGCTTTCCAGATATCCTTTGTGGATAGAGATGAGGATGCTTTCCTTCAGTCTCTTACAGTCACTCCCCCACTTCTTCAGCAATTCAGGGAGGCACAACATGGGGATGCTGACTACGAAGCATGACATGCTCATATATCCACAGTGTTGGCACCTGATGGATTATTTAAAGGTTTGGATCACTCCATCCTCTTTATTGGACTTAATATGGCACCGTTGTCACATCAGGATAAAGTGTTGAGTGAGTTTCACATATCCCCTCATGCGGTACATATAGGAGTGAAAAAGATGTACTAGGACCTTCGATGACTGTATTGGTGACCAGGTATGAAGAAAGAAGTTGCATAGTTTATCTCTCGATTCCTCCCTTGTCAGCACATGACGGTGGAGCACCAAGTAGTAGTTGTATTGGTTCCACCATTGGAGGTTCCAATGTGGAATTGGTATGGGATATCCATGGACTTTGTGACAGGTCTTCCATGTACATGTAGAGGTCATGCCTCTATCTGGGTGATTATTGAACAACTCAGCACATCAGCCCAATTCCTACTGATTAGAGAGGAGGGTTCAGTAAAAAGCATTGGGCAACTATATGTATAAGAGATTGTGTGGCTACATGGAGTACCATGTTATATTTTCTCCGATCGTAAGGCACGGTTTACTTCCCAGCACTGGAAGGGGTTGCAAGAGGATTTCAGGACACAGCATTGTCTGAGCACCACCTTCCATCCCCAGATGGATGGCCAGACTGTGTGGACCATACAGACCCTCAAGGACATGCTACATGCATTTTTCCTCGACATTGGTCGTAGGTGGGAGGATCACATACCTTTGGTAGATTTGCCTAAAACAACAGCTATTACTCCACCATCGGGATGGCACCATTAGAGGTGTTATATGGGCGACCTTACAGATCACTCATGTGTCTGACTGACCCTGGGGAGTTAGCACTAGTGGGAATGGAGATAGTACGAGCTACTATGGAGAAGGTGCAGATCATCCACGAGTGGATGAAGACTGCACAGAGCAGGACGAAGTCGTATGCAGACAGCAAATGGAGGCCTTTAGAGTTCGAGGATGGGGACCAAATTTTTCTACATATATCACCTCAATGAAGACTACAAAGATATGGAAGAGATCAAAATTCATCATTGAAATTCATCAGACCTTTTCAGGTCCTCAGTAGAGTTCGCGAGGAGGCTTACCACTTATCTCTTCCAACTTAGTTTCACCAGGTGCATGATGCCTTCTACGTATCTCAGATGCAGAGATATGTGAAAGAACCTTCTTACATCATCGACCATGGAGATCTGGACATCGACAATGGGGTGACTTTCACGGAGGTTCTAGTGGAGATTAAGGATCGACAGGAGCAGGTCTTACATGGACAGTCGATACCTCTAGTGCACGTTTGCTGGAAGCACGGGAACCTCCAGGAGAGCACATGGGAGCGGGAGACTCAGCTTTGTGCTCAATACACACACTAGTTTCCTTAGTTCGAGTTGTACCTTATGTGGATGTAAATCTTTGAGGTGGGGAGAACGTAAACACACGGAAATTCTGTAATTTTTTTTCATGAATACATGGTAATTTTACGAGTTTACAAAAACTGATGGTGCGTGATTTTGGGGCCCGGTGTGCCTGAAATCATTTTTTGAAGTTTTTTTCAAGTACGCTCAGTAAACGTACGAGAAGGTTTTCATAAATTTTGAATCGGTTCTCGTAATTGAAATCCTTGGGCATCAATGAACTCACAATGCCTATGTTCACTTAATAAGACTATCACCTCGATGGTAGGGGGTCGTGTTTAAAAGATAGTTTCTGGGATTTTTGGAAAAACAATAAAATAAAGTGATATTAACTTTATTTTTTTGCCTCCATGTAGGTGTTTGGTGGTTAAAACCTCCTCATGGCAGTTTGAGGTGGGACCACCACACATTCACCTCCCATGAGAGGTTATGTTGGTGGGGCCCACCCGAACATAACATCTCGTGAGAGGTTACAATGTGGGGACCACAAGGGGCTAAACCCCCTATTGATGGAGGAGAGTAAAACGTCTCAAGTCTCCCTCATTAATTAGGGAGCTCCTCTTGACCTCCCTTTTAATTATTCAATTCCAACGCCCCTAATTAATTTGTGTTGTCGCTCATGAATTAATTAGGGGAGAAAAGTTATCAATTCAACAATTTTTTTTGAGTCAGCAACTAAATAATAGAAATACTCAATCTATTAATATTTTTCTTGGCATTTGTCATTTGGTGGATCTTGGGAAGAGAAGAGCAAGGGAGAAAAGTTCCTTCGATGAAGAATGCTCCCCTGATGAAGAACATTGACCTTCTTCGACATCCTCCCTCAGATCCTACCAATGTGGGGCGTCATCAAGCGACCTACCCTATGCATCATCATCAATGAGCTGACGCTTTTCAGGATTGAGATTGCGTGGCAGACGAAATGAACGACAACCTCCTTCGTCTTTTTCCCACAACATCAACGTCAATGACAAAAAATCAAAGGTAGGTGGTTTATTTTGTGTAACATTCCTTTTTCTATTTCTCTTCTTCAGATTAGAAAGGAATCATTGCGTTGTTGTAAAACAATTTATATTCATCTTTCTTACTCTTTGATGAGACAAGTGTTACCACCCTAAATGTGAAGGGTGTGGGCTAAACCAACATGGCCCGACCCCTCTTTTATTCTTGTTTGTGTTGTTTCTTAGCATGGCGAGGAAGCAGCGTTGAAGGCGATGAAGGAACATGAAAAGGCTACGCTACCCACGACCACCGCGAACCACACCACCCTCGTAGTGTTCTGGGGCCCTCATCGAGTCGGCTCCATAGGTCGGACCACTATTGGTCTCCCGCATGCCCGGTCTAACCGCCACCGGCCTACCGTGCGCCACGACCGAACCCCACTGGCTCACACTGGTCCACGCCAAACCACGCATCCCGATCATGCTGCCCCAACATCCCGGCCGCCTTCTAGCTTAGCCGAACCCTACCCGGTAGCCATCCGTCCCTCCTGGCGCCCTGCCCGGCTTCATGCCTGCCTGGACGTGCCCTCTGCAGCCGTCTCCGGGACACCCACCCCCCGGAACCAGCCTGCAGCCCCCCGTGGCAGTGCCTTGGTTGAACTGGCCCGGCCGCACCCTCCGGGTCGAGCCTCACCGAGCCATGCCCTTGTGACCCTTTGGGCCGAACCATCCCCGAGATCAGGCCAAACCACCCTCACTGCCTCCTAGGCGGGGTCCAGTGGGCCGGGCCAAACCTAATAGGTCAGGCAGCCAAATGGGTTGGGCCAGACCCAACAGGTGTGACCGAGTCTACCTAGACCACGTCGTCCTAGACTGGTTAGGGCCGCATCGGTCCGACTAGGTAAGACTGGTCCCGGGCCTACTACTGACCACTTTACTTGATTTGGCCATATCATTGGCATCGAACGACCATTTGAAGAACCGTCAACGTCGTTGGTTTTATTGTAGCGTGATGGTCTCTTTGACTATACCCCAATGGAGTTTGGGGTAATGTTGAGATACGGTCAGGTTGGATCGTACACGAATCCAACAGGGCCCCTGGGACTAAAAGGCTAATAACTCATAGACCAGGCGTCCGTTTGATGCGTTGTCTGTTTCGTTGAGACCTCTATGATAAGGCAGACATTTGAGATACTTCATCATGGGACTTCGTGGCATTTGATGCACCGACCTATAGCTTGTGGATTGGATTTTCTAGAGAGGCACGAGCATTTTTGTGAGAACCTAGTAGCTGGCTGAGACCAGACGACTAAAAACTGTTTGACTCGGAGTGACTCTACTGGCCTAGTGAAGAGTGTTGTGGTGTCATGACAGAACCAAAGTGGGGAGCACCTTGGTGGCGTGACAGACTCATGGTACTCAATTAGAGGAGTACCTGAGCATGCTCGGATGGGGAGCACCTCTGTGTGACGTGGAAAACCCACGGTGCTCGACAGGAGGAGTACCTCAGCAGTCTAAGGTTAATGGGAAGTTCCCTTGTTTGAAACAGTAGGACCACTGTACTTGATAGAAGAGGATTTCTCTAGTATCCTAGGTTTCAGATTGATACTATACCAGTAATAAAATCCTGGTTGATCTGATTCAGTATCATTTTTTATTTACATCATGATTGAGATGGATTACTTGATAACCTAGGTATATGTATGGGTATATACCAAAGTGTAGTTATCTATTTATTTCATTTTTTTTGATTTATCCATGTTGGATTTTGTGAAACCTTGAGATTTTTGGGGTCCCTACTGAGTATCGTTATACTTACCCATGCACGGGATATGCCCGCACCTCATTGTGTTGGTTGGAGATGACGGGCAATGCTGATTGAGGCTGAGAGTACCGGGACTGGATGGTACCCAGAGTTGGGCGAAATGACGCTTTGGTACGCAGAGGAGACCGACAGACCTGGATTCCTAGGGAGGCCATTTGTACCTACCCTTCAGGTAGGATCACTGGTGGATGATCCAGGAGCTGCTCTTTACTTTTCACCTGTTTTTTCCTTTTCAGTTGTACTTGTATTTTCCTGTTGGTCCTATATTCAGGCCCCTCTACTTTCATCACTCTTTTTATATAGTTGTACTTAGTGTTTTTCTCCCAGATCGTACTCTATTGTGTGAGTTTTCAAGTTTTAATGGAAATGCCTTATCAGTTAAGGGATTTACACCTTTGTTTCTAGTCGCCAGCCCCTAGCCTATGGAAAGCGGGCTTGGGGTAGTCATGGCGCAGGCCCCGGTGGACGGGTCATGCCAATATAATTAATCATTTTTTCAATGTTAAATTATATTATTTTTCTTCAATTAAATCCCTAATACATTCCTAAAATATAATAATTATTATCGAACAATTCTATCTATGTTAAAATTAATTCACATTACATTTTATACACACCCAACACAAAATCACAATAGAATACAAATATAATATATAAATAGTTAATAAAACTATATATAATTGAGAGTGATCTCCTACCTCAAGATTAATAAACTATAAACTACAGAAGAATAATTTAATTTCACCATAATGGCTTGATATTAACAAAATTTTAAAAACTATTGAATAATGAAATATTAAAATATTTTATTATACAATCATTGGGGAAATAAAAATTTATGATAGGTATCATGATCCACAATCCTTTCAATACCCAATTTTTAAATTTATTAAATGAACACTAAAATTTCTTGCGAAAATATCTGTAGATTCTAGAGATATGGGACGTATAAGAATCATAATTCCTCATAGAAACTTCCAATTTGAATAGGAAAAAATAATAAATTACAGTAATTATACCATAGGAAAAAGACATATTCAGTCAAAAATATGAATGATATATGGAGTGGTTTTTAATTAAAATATATTATTTAAAAACATACACTTATAATGATTTTATTTTATATTTTTTTTCAAACTCAACACTCTCCCTAATTAAATATAAATGAGATAATTCATTAAATGATACATGAAATTTTGTTTTGAACACCATTACTATTATATATCTTTAAAGAAACCACATGTTGGTTTATTCATGAACCAAACTACATATATTCAATATTTTTTTAAAAATTTAGAGTAGAGACAGTAAATCTGTTTTACAACAAGTCAATACAATCTAAAATCAATACTTCTATAATTTGGGAGAAGTCACAAAATTAGAAACTAAATTATATTCATCTCATTTAAAAAAACATTGATATTACACCATCAATAATGTATGAATATACTTATTCTTCTCCAAAAAAATGATATCCCATGATTTATGGAATTTGGGACAATTATATTCCATTCACTACTGAAACATTCCCTCTTTAATTTCTATGTTATGCTCTTCACTCAGTAAATCCTTCTTGAAATTAGAGTAAATGTATCTATATCAGATATAATTTCCATATTTTTTTATCAATATAGAACCAAATAATAAATTACCAAAACCATAATTTTAAAAAATATGAAATATATTGCATTTAAAATATCAATCTCTTCCACTTCAAATAAAAATTTATAAACAATGATTTATCCAACACATGAACAACCCAAACATATTCGTGTCTCAGCATGGGGTGGTTTTGTCTTGTAATACCATTCCCATTGTAAACCAAAATTATTTGATCATATAAATATACAATATCAATTATTTCAGCAGTATAAAATATTTATATCGTCAAAATTCATTGACATAATTTGTTGTAACAATGTTATTTTTTTATATAGTAACATCTCCAAATGAATCCTAATAAAAAACATTTACAGACTCCCACATCCTTTTTTTTTCTCAAAACCAAGACCATTTACACTCTATTTTTTCATTATCTAGATGGTACATAGTGATCATTAAAATTAATTTCAAAAATAAATAGCAATAAATTAACTTTATCCATGGTATAGTTTTTTATTTTTCAAAACATTATTCGATGTATAAGAATTTTCCTCCATGATACCCATTTCCACATTAACATTCAATATAATTTTTAAGACATAATGGGATAGACCATGTTATTTTTAATCAAACTCCTAGAATTTGTAACCCCTAATATGACCACAAGGACACCTTAAACAATTTTAGTTCGTCATTATTAACATGGGCTAAACCAAGTTTTTATATTTTATACCGCGGTATGGTATTGATATTCTTAAATTGATTCAACTATAGATTTTGAAACCATCTTCTATTACTTATATTACTATAGATGATATTTCTTAAATTGAAACATTTTCTATTTGGAAATTTCAAAAATAATATATCATCAATAAAAACCTAATAACAATATATTAATTTGTAGGAACAATCTCCTCATTTTGGTTTTTAAAAAATACAGCATACTTATTTAATATTAAAAAACTAATCATAATATCCAAATATTATAGTTAATGTAATCAATAAAACACATATAATTTATCTTTATCCCATATGACTAATCATGTTTTAAAAATAATTTTTAAATGCATATTTCATCAATGAATCACTTCTTTAGTCACTTTATTTATGATTAAATTTCAGTATTGTAACAAATATCTATTTTGGCACCACTTGATACAATTTTTTTTTAATAGTTCACTTTTAAATAGATATCATATCTATATTTACATGATCTATTGAAAAATACATTTAAAAATAATCCATCATTAAAATTTAATATTTGGTAATGGTTCTCTATATTTTATGACAAACTAGATTTCCAATAAAAAACCCTTTGAAGTTAATTCCAACTATTTTTATAAAATTAATATCATTTAACATAAATTAACAATTCTTAGTTTTAATTCTACTAATATAAATAATTAAATAATTAAATCAATAATTCGTAAAAATAATATGATTTTATGAACACTAAAATGAATATTACATGTTTTCATTAATGAATGTAGTAAACCTTACATGGGTTGTGGGTGTCCCCTCTTCAATCCATTCATATGTAATAATTTGTTAAATTAAATTTCATGTTATTACTCTCAATGATAAATTCAAATAAACCTTTTTCATAATGTATGTAATTATACATTGTGTAGACACATATTCATATTCATCTAAAACATTATAATCATTATCCATAGTAATGTGACATTATATATTTATATTTTTTCACATGATTGAAAAAAATAATTTCTTCTATAATTTATATCTCTTAATTTATCATAATTAATTTTATAGAAAACATTATTTCCACTAAAATAGAATTATTCAGTTAGATCGAAAAATTTCATGATTGACAAAGTAGTTAATATTTTTTAATCATATATTATTGTTACTAAAATAAAATAAATTTTTTAATCACAAAACATATATATATCTCTATTAAAAAAGTACATACATGATTTAAAAATCATATCATCCACCAAAGTTGTCCAATATGGTTATTTATTTCATAATAACCTATGTTTTTATGTTTCACCATAAAAACATAAATACATAATTCCATAGATTTGATAATGTATTATTTTCACCACCATAACGTGAGATTAATTATTAAATATTTATTTTAGTTAATATTTATATGTGCTGTGAATAATAGATGGTCATCAATATAATAATCACTAATTGATAACAATTATTTTCTTATACTCTCTCACATCAACCATGTTGACAATAGAATCCTGGATTTTTTTTTGGTTATTGTAATGGTTGTTCTCATATCCTCCATATCCTACATTATGAACATTTTTTTGTAAATAATTATAATATTTGTGTTGAGAAATAAATAATTCATTCCTATTATATATAAATATTATTCTGATATATTTATTAACTCTTCGATATATAATGTTTCATAAAATGTTGTTATGATTTTAAAAATTCAATCATTTTAGAGTTATTAGATTATAAAAGTTTTTTCCATTGAAATAAATAAGTGAGAACATAAATTAATCATTCCCCTAATTTACACGAATATTTTCATTAACTTATACACTTTGGAAACCGAGATTTTAGATACATTGTTTATTCTTACAATACATAGCTCTTGGTTTTAACATCATCCCAGAAGCTTCATTTTCCAGGTTAATTTTTTCAACTTAAAGATTCAGAAATTTAACTGAATATTCAATTTAATCATCATCATAATCATGAACTATATTAAGAAACTCTTATTTTATTAATAGTTGGAAAACCATAAATATCCATTTTTAAAATATTAAAAACATAAATTATTTATTTCCATATCAAATAAAAATAACATTTATTCATTTTAATGAATTTAATTTACATTTATAAATTAAATTTATTTCATTTGTTTTTTTAAATAACAATTCCTTACTCATCAATCATTTTATATAATACACTATTGGTTTTTCTAATGTTCACATCCTCTATCATAAAATTAATCTATAAAGTTTGATTCTTTTTAGCTAGTTTGGATTCATCATTAAAAGACTTTATTTAGATTTCATCCTAGGAATCTACATCAAATATGATTTTAAATATTTATGATTCAAGTGTTTTGTAAAATATAAAAATATGTTCATTCAATATATAAGACTTCTGAATATTTTTTTATAATTTTCAAAAACCTCACAGTTATCAGTATGATATATGGTTTTGTTGTAAAATATTGTCAAAAATAATTTATTAACAAATAATATATTTTTTTTTGAATAAAATATCCTTTTAAAGAAATATTTTCTTGATTAATTGGATATTGAAATAATTCATATTATCTACTAACACGTTATATTTTTCTTTCAGTGTACCTTCCTTACATCAAAATTACACCAAAATTTCCCTTGATCATAAAAGACCTATTGGTAAATTTTATTTAATACCAAAAATCAAATCATCATATTATGTTGAGTAAATTTTGAACAGTAAATTTATTTTATAATTAAAATATCCTCATAACTATTCGACAAATGTTATTCCTTCTCAAGATTTTGATTTCAAATACTCCATCATTAATAAACCCCATAACTCTATAACATCCATATGTAATATCAATTAAATTATATTAGATTATATATATATTATATGTGGTTATAATTTTAATAGTATTCACTCTTTCTTTATGTATTTATTTTAATCTAATATTCATTAATAAAACCTTTTCAGAACTTCTCTTCTTGTCCCATGCTTCCTTCATCACATTCATTTGAGATTCATTTTCAATTTACTATCTAAATAAGATATATTCTCTTTATCTTGTATATTTAAATAACCTATGTTGGATACTAATATTGTTTGATAGGTTTTGAGATGCAGTGAATTATCAAATTTTGTCTCCCTTATCAAACTCATTTACGTCGTTAAAAATAAATAAATGTATATTAGTCTATAATATTAATCCAAAAATAACATTTGAAAAGATAATTATTTTATTTATTTTTTATCACCAATTATAATTGATATTATAGCTTCATATACCCTAGTTTATGGTGAAAATTTATTTTAAATAACTTATATTTTTAGAAACATAACACTTTATGTGGGAAGTATTCTTCAGCCATTTTACGGCTACATTGTTATTTCATTGGGCTTCTCCCAAAATAATTTCCCTCTTAGTAGTATATTTTTATTTCTTTTTATAAACCATATTAAAGTTATACTGGTGATTATTCCCCTTGCATATTTATCCATCATAAAAATATGTTTTTCCCATGACATTCATCTATTATATTTATTGTTCGCTAATGATACCTATAATCCTTTTCCTTATCCAATTCGATGAATTTTTCATATATTAAAAATGGAATAATGTATATAACATTTTTCATGAGTATTTAATATATTTTTTTGTGAACATATTCATTTATATCCCAAATAATTTTGGTATTTTTATTCACTATATTGGTTAATCTATCACTGATGTAGACCTGTACTTCAACAGTAAGATTGATCTTAATATATTTCTTTTATTATTTCCTTATAATATCTATTGTATTCAATATCACCATAAAAAGAATATTTATTTTATTATTATTTCAAAAATATATTGAAATAATATATCACACTAATGTATTTATCTAATTTATCTCTTTAATCATTTATTTATTTAATAAAATCGTCTATTTAAAGGCTGATTTAAAAAACATACTCTAAATTATCATTATCATCATTTTATTTATTATTGTAATATTTCAATTTATTTATTTATATAATAAAATAATTAAAAATGAATTTTATATATTCAATTTAATCTACATATTATTCCTCTAATCAGATGATGTAATTTATCTCGATTATTTTCTTCCTAAAAAATTATCTTATGAAATTTTATTCCCTTCTATATCTCAATATGATTACCTATTATATATGTAAAATTATACCAAATATATAAACTTATTGAAAATCATTTCAATAATGATCCCATTCATTATGAAAAAAATTTAATATATTCAATTATTTAACATAAAATTTCTATTTTATCATTACTATTTTTTGGAAAGGAATAAAATTACCTCACAATCATAACTTTACTCTAGATCATCATCAATAAGGATATATTCAAATTCATCAAATTAAAATTATGAATATATATATATATATCATATCAATTAATATCATTAGTACTATGTTGATATGAAATATATATGATACAATAATCATATATTCCAATAATGATTTGATCATCTTCATCAATCTTTCTATTCATTAGGTTAAATTATGATTGAATCCTTATCAGGATTCACTTAACCATATTTCTATCTTCATGGAGTTCACCATGTTTATTTTTATTAACCATAATCCCAATAACACCATCAATGAATGGATAAAATTATTAGTTCAGTTTTGTCACTAGATCATTATTTTTTTGAGAATAAAATAATTAGTTCTCAAAACACTGAGTATACTTATATTTAATTTTTTTAAAGAAGATGAGTTCCGGTCAAAAGACCATAACCTTTGAGTATACTTATATGATATTTATGGAACACAGCAACTAGTGTTTAGAGATTTAAAATCTATCACCTTCATGTAAATTTTACATGTTAATACTCCCCAATGTATATTTATTCTTTTTTCATTGACATATAACTCTCTACGTGCTTCAATTGAGATTTTATTTCTAAATTGACCAAAATTCCAGGCATGAAAATAGGGCAACATCATTACACAATGATTGAATGAAATCTACCTTTTTTAATTCAATGTTTATTAATTTTAAATGAAAATTATTATAATTTACTATAGTTAAAAATTAATAAAATATCACATAAATTTTGAACAATCATTCTGAAAAATAATAACACACACACAACCTTCATATAGTTTACCCAATTAAATAGAACCTTGGGTTGCAAGGTAGTGCACTGTTTATGAAATATAAAAATTATATTTTACATTTTTATTTTAAAATAATTATTTGAAACTCAAATCTCCCCCTAATATAATATGAAAAAAATAACTTTCAAAAAGTAAGAATTGTTTTTTATAAAAAATAAACACACTCCATCTGTAATTTAAACTCCCTAATATGCGGTGGCCAATAATAATCCACAAAAATGAATTACTAGTTAATTAATTAATATACTCATAATCCCTCTTCATTTATACTAATTAGATGATTGATAACACAATACTAGATCATTCAATTATATCTTAAATATATCTTAGGAGAAAAATATTGATCTATATAAATCAAAACCAGATATTATTCTTTTACTAGAATTGTAATATTCTCGTTCTTAACTAATATAAAGATTTCATTTTATTTCAAAAAAATAATTCTCTAGAATAATTTATCCCTCCAGCGAATCACCCTCTAATAACATCATTATTTTCATGACTCTCTCTTACATTTTCTATTTCAACTTTTTTTTATCTTGATTAGGGATAAAATATCAATGATTCCCATTATTTCATTATTCATTCTAGAAAATATTTTATGGGAAATATTTTATAACTAATTATTAAAAAATAGTGTTATAATATAAAAAAATTATTCTTTGTAACCACCCCTTAATATATAAAATTTAAATCCATGACTTTTATAAAAATTAACCACCCATGGGATAATCGTTTACAACTATTAGGTTGTTTCATTTTGTCAATTCCTTGACATCCCAACCATTTGATCCAATATCATCATAAATTGTATCAATTTAATAATTTCAAATTTAAATGTTTTCAAAAGTTATAGATATAATGTTGTGTCTCCATATTTTGTTTTCCATGGTTTAAAGTTCTTGATTACATTTCCAGCTAAACAGCCATGTCCTTAATACTTTTGGAATTTGAAACCGAAACATGAACATTTCAATGTCATTATTAACCTCCGAAAGATGAAAAAGTATTTTTTCCTTAATTTTAACCATACCATGTTTAATAAATTTCATTAATACATAAAATGTTTTCCAATTTTCATTACCAGAACATACATTATTCATTAATTATTCAATAAATATAATTTTTCTTTAATAATAAAAATAATTTATAAGACAACATGTTATCCACCATGGTATACAATATTCTATCTCAATAATTTTATAACAACCATGGTATCCATGAGGATACATTAATTTATTTGAGTAATATTTTAAAAATATTTTTTAAATTTGATTTATTTTAAAAAAACAAAATATTATTTTTTATTATATATATAAAATCAATTGGTGTTCATTTATGCTTATTTTGGACATTACATCACATTAAAAGTTAATATTATTGAAAAATATATAAGCTTTTATGAAATAAAATAAATTATTTTCAAAAATAAAAAATAAAAATCACATTAATAACTCTCTCAAACAAAACAAAAATGACCCAAACTATATGTGTTCATCCATGTAATGGGAAATCTTTCAGACACCACATGATTTTTATTAGCCCATTGAGGTCCCAATAATAATCTTTAGCCCTCTAGTTACATATTCAGGGTAGCTAAAATATCTATCATACTCTCGAACAATTCCATAAATGATTCAATAGAAAACCATACTAAAATTTTTATCACTGAACTCTATGGATCTATAAAAATCCAAAAATTTCATTATATTAAAAAATCTCAAAATGTATCAAAATAAATATTTTTTCATAAATCATTAAATTTAAAACAAACATTAACACTTAATGTTATAATAAAAATCCCTCTAAGATGCGTTGAAGGATATGAAGTAAAATTTAGTATCATGGAGGGAAGGATTTTTTCTTTGAGATTTCATTTTATCATCCCTTTATAAAATCACATTATTTATTCATTAAAGAGGCTATAATATTTGTACTATTGACAGGAAATTATTGTGTAATATATTTGATCTATTATGTATCATGAATTTTTTTTATAAATGAATTATGAGTCCTCATCAAATTAAACATCATTTTGATGAATACCATGAGATTAATCTTGTTTAACTTTCAAAAACTACTTTAACATATTGATTTTTAGGAAAGAGTCATTAGGTTCAACACATTACATGATACACTACATCGAGATTTAATAAACAACTAAATATTATTATTAAATGTTACTATTATTACCTAGCCATTGGAAATGCAGGAAATAACACTATGATATGAATTATTAAAATATTGTATAAACATGTTTATGTAATGATTCATTTGCTGCCAAATTTATTAGAAATGGAAAAAATCTAATTGAATATAAAGGATATGTTATAATGAAACCCAATTTAAATGAGACTAATTGTGTTTATAAAAAAATATCACACATTTTGGATTTTATTAATTAAATATATGATCAATGTGATGTCTAAAATTCATAATAAATGTTTTTAAGACAATATATACAAATAAAATCAATTTTATGTATACAAGATGTATTAAAATAATACATTTTACCACCTTTTGATGGAGAACACTATTTAAATATATTTTTTGATATTTTATATATTATATATGATAAAACGATATTATTATTATGAAGGTGGACAACAAAATTTACTTTGGATTAATTTTTGTATTTTTCTGATTAAATTCAGGTTTTGAGTAAATAGTGAAGAGTACAACATTTTAATTCAAAACTCCATCTTTATCTAATTTCGTATATATAAAAATTATCCTTTAAATTGGTTTTAAAGTGATGTTGTATTATGTTTTTATCATTTCATACAATTTTTTTCATTGGAGGTAATTTCAAATTGAATCTTTATATAAACACATGACAATATTTTAAGGGATTTTTACTTTCAAAAAACCAGTTTTTTCATTTTGAAAATTTGATTTAATATTAAATTAATTGCCACAAATTCTGTGTTTTAAATTTAGAAAATTCTCTTCCATATTTGTAATCCTACGTTAAAAATTATTTAAATAGGTCCCCTTTATTTTGGTATAAAATGAATAGAAACATTTTTAATTGTTTTTATTTACCACGGTTAAAGTGTAGATTATGTAAATTAGGGTAAAAATAATATTATAATAATGTAAAACTATCCTACAAAATTTAATAATCCCATTGGAAGAGATATGGACGACCATAAAAAACATTTCTATGATGTTTAGCCTTTGGAAGCCAGTTGTGTGTGATTATGAAACATATGAAATTTAATTTGATGTATGGAAAATATGTTTTAAACATGTATCTTCTTAATAATTTTTTTAATATTAGATTATGTAAGTCATAGTTTCTATTAGAATTTGTAATTATAATGATAAAATTATTTCTTATATCAATATATTTTATTTATAATTTTAATAAATTAAAAAATAAATTTAATTATGGCACAATGATGATGTAATGATTTCTTTTTTAATGATTTTTTCAAATTAATGTTATTATAATTAAAAAAAATTACCTTCTGGCATTATTTATTTCATAAAAAAAATTTATAGGTGAATATTTAATTTTATTGGACTTTTAATTTTTTAGAGGTTATCTATCATTTTTTATTTTATTAAAATTCAATAATATTAATAGTATAAAAATTTACAAAAGTGATGTTTCAAAAAAATTGTAATTTAAAAAAAAATTAAAAAAATATTAAATATTTTAAATTTAAAATTTGAATATGAGAACATTGAAATGATAATTGTGTATCTAATTATGGGAAATTTACCTCATATAAATAAAATTTATAGAATTGTAATAAGTAAAATGTTGTTACCACAATTAAATGTAAAGGAGAATAATAAACGGTAAATCGAAAATATAAAGATAAAAATCAAATAAATACATGTAAAAATATTAATGGATGATATTATTTCTAAATATCCTTTATTATCATCCTATATCAATTTTAAATCATTTATATTAAATAAATAATTTTTATTAATTTACTAGTTTAGGAATTTCCAAGGATGCTCATCCCTAAACCTTTAATATTTTTCCCTATCATCTCAAATAATAACAATTCAGAAGCATTTTTTCATATTATCTATATCCAAAAAACATCCTTTAATCCCTAACCAAAACCATTATGCATTATTTTAGGAAGAACTCCGTTCTTATAGGTGTTAAGGTTTTCTTCATAAGTGGTCAAACGAAGATGGTGTAATTTTTTTTAAGAGATTCTATTTTATTTCTTCATCCACTTCTTTAAATTAATATTATTATAATATGGAATGATAAACCCAATATATTAAATATAATTATATGTTATTATATTAGTATCATCCCATAAATCCATCTCTACTTCCACCAAATGTGAAAGGAATTAATCATTAGTATGTAGGTGTGAATTGTCACCTCTACGAACCTATTTTTTTCATTTTCAATGAATTTATATCAAGATCTGTTATACTGATGTAATTAATATTAATATATGATATTCATTATATATTTATAATTTTAAATGTATACTATTTAAATTATGTTTTTTACATCCCAGATCATAAATATATTAACATTGATCGTGCGTACGTGTGAAATTTCACATCCACAGAGCGATGTCGATTATTTTTATTCACCAAATAACTTGCATGATATATATAAGTATATTTAAAATATTAATATGATTATAATAAAATTATTATCATTTTGGAATAATAAAATAAAAATTAACTTATTTTTAAAAATGATCAATCAAAATCAAAATTGTTAATCTAGTATATATACATCATACCGTCTTCAGGAATATAACAGTGTTCATTCTTCATAAAAATAAATAATTGTATGATTTAATAAATATGATTAATGTATAAAATTTATGAATATTTAATTAATACTATTCGTTAGATGATGGACATATTTCCACTAGGACTAGTGACACTAAAACCATGTTCATTTTCGACTCAACTAGAGAATATCATCAAAACGTACGATATGAACTTAATTAATTATGTATTTATTATAAAATGGTAATAATGGATATAAAATTAATAATAAATAATAAAAATAATATTAGGAAAGTATATATTGACCAAATTTTATTATTGAGGAATATAATTATTGTTTGTGATCAGTGAGACTCAAGGTAATGGATTTTTTCTCAATCTCCTTTCATCGATCAATTTTTTTGAAATGCACTGTTATTATCTTATAATTTCAATATAAAGGACCTTTAAATTATATATCAATATTATATAAATAATAACTATATTTAATTTATTATAAACAATTCTAATTTCATGGGTTGAATACTTTAAATTCTCAAAATGGTAAATGAATTTTTATCGAAAATATCATTTTATATGTTTTGAATATTAACTATTCCAAATCATCTTCATAAATTTCAATGATTTAAATATGGTTTTAATTATTTATTTATATTGAAATTAAATATTTAAAATGTTAATTTCTTCTAAAAGAATCAATGTGATAAGGGACATTGTGACTCAAAAATATAGTTTAAAAATTATTTAACTATATATTTAAATATGGATTGATTATTTCTATAACATGGAATGTTTTTTACATACACACCCTAAATTCATTTTATTGATTTTATGTTACTATTATGTATTTACCCTTACTTTGCATGTTTACCATTTCATTTTATGATAATGCGTTTTCATTTATGAGTGAGGGAATTCTAATGATGAAATGTGATTTCAATGAGGAAATGTTATTTCCCATTATGCTTGTTTTATGTGTTATGATTATGTTACAGCTATTGGGAAATATTTATGAATATGGGTGGTTTCATGAAACACCTGGGGTGGGTGATAATGTGATAACTATCCAATGCATTGGGTAATGAGATGGAGTTAACCGATATTGATTCTCTTAAGGGATTTAGTGAATATTCTCTAATGGGTATTCCAATCATATCCAAGAAGCTTACCCCCATGTAATTGTGAATGCTATAATTCATTTATGATAAAGACTCCACAAGAGTTCTTTATGTTTGATAATTTCTATGATGTTCTCAATGAATCATATTATTTAGTGAGTTTTGTTTTAGATCATATGCTTTATGGGTGACAATTATGATTTCATGGGATTATATGTATTCATGAAATAATGTTTTATTTATTTATTTTATATCCCTTAATGAGATTTTTTGTATTGATCCCAAATTTTGATAATTTTTTCCACAGGGTATAAGGATGGGTAAAGGAAAGGAAGAAAGTAATATTAATGATATAAATAATTTATAAAGATAATGAATATTTTTTATTTTAAATTTTTTTTATTATGAAATATTGGTTGGTGTGTAAACATGTGTACTTAGTAATATTTGAGATGTTATGTAACAGTTAAGGCCTAATTCACTAATACTATAATCCTAAAAATACCTCAATGTGAATGAATGATTAAAACTCATTTTTATGTAATGTTTAAGTGTGGGGCCATTTTGTTGGTATCAAATAATGGTTTAGAAAACATTTAAGATTAGGATGTATTCTTAGGAGTTTGAGATGAAATCATGGGTTTATAATTTTAAGGTTGATCATAAGATAAATGTATTATAATCCCATTTTGAGGCATTATTATCTTAAATGTTAATGTGACTAATGGTATTTCTCGTGTCATTCACCATTGAAGAAATCATGGGTTATTAGGTTTTAGGATTCAAAATTCAAGGTATAAAATAATATTTGTGATTTCAAACATATTTAGGGTTATTTATAATGACTTTAGAATATTTTTTAAATATTATAATAATTAAATTATATTGTAAAAATAAAAAAATAACATGATGGGTGATAACTTGTCGTGTCTGGCTAGTCTGTAGGGATCGAACCCACAATTGAAGTGTAACATGGTTGTATCTCCTGCCACTAGCCTACGTTAAGTCTCTGATTAGTAATAATTTTCCGTTTTAGTTAAACTAGTTTATGGATTAAGATGAAGTTGGGTTTTGGAACTTTTATTTTATCAAATATATATCATTGGCATTACAAAATGATTTCGGTACTCACAGATAAATGTTATTTTGAAAGATTTTCACACTTTTTGGAATCCAATACGCATTAGTAAAATACAATACGATGATATTTTATTTGAGGTGTAATGGTTGAAATTTATTTTGGATGAATCTATATTTTTAATGTGGTGTATGGTAATTCATATTACTTATGAAATTATTATCCCAACATGGATAATATCTGATTCGGATAATTACTTTTTTAATAATACATTAAGTGTGTTTGAAGATATATAATGATAAATGTTAAAATTTATCATGGAACACTATTTTAAAAAATCCTTATAAATTTTGGGTTTTAATATTTTTTTTGGATTAGTTTTATGGAATTTAATGGAAAATTATTTATTAAATGGACTTTGATGAAATTTTTGATATGATTATTGAATATTTGGAGATTAAAAGTAGATTTTCTCAATTTAATGGTATATTCTATTTATAAAATTATCTAATTAATCTTAACCTTTTTGTTTCTGGTTAATAATTCAAGACATGATGAGTATATATTTATTATTTTCTAGATTATGTGATTATATAGAAGTTGATCTTAGTGTGTTAGGTTTGACCAACTCATCTTGAATTTTCATAATTTGGAGAATAAATGATTTTTTGGTAGAAATTTATTAAAGTATTAAATGATACTTCACAAGTTAGTATGTTTCTTTATGTTCATAGTCAAGCTCTAAAAAAATTACTCATCTTTATTAAAAGGATCTTAAAATAATAACATTTTTTGTTTCCTTTCCTACTACGAAATCAAATACAGTTTAATCCATCACATGTTTATGGATTTCTGATTGTAAACATTATCTTGATCATGATTTTTCTCACTCTTCATCATTAGAAGAATTTTTTTCTTCCATATCCATTTTTTCATACATGGAATCCTAGTATGTGTAATCTTAGGTGACTATTATACTTCTCCATTCTTTTAATGTGGTAGTTTTATTAACCAATTTTCTGATGTGAGTTTTCATTAAAGGGGTTATAAAACATTATACCCTTTTTATAGAACCCAAATTCAAATTCCAAGGAATAAATATATTAATGGGGGAGGATATAAAATCCAGATTTTTAATAAAGAAAAACTATGTTCAATAGAGTACATGATATGCCACATCAACCTTAAATGAACAACTGAATATTATTATTTACATGTCACCATTATAACCTAGTCATTTGAATGAATAGAATAGTTTAAATGAATAATATTAACTATATTATTAGAATATGGATTAAACATATTTATATAATTATTCATTTGTTAACAAATATATTAGAAATGGAAATAAAAACAAAAATAATTTAATGATGTGGTTTAATAAAAGACTATTTAAATGAGAATAATTATTATTATAAAATCATATCACTATTTTTGGATAATTTTTATGCAATAAAAAACCAATTTGTTGTTTAAAATTCATATTATATTTTTTCTAGATATCATATATGAAAAACTATGAACTTTAATTTAATAACTAATATTTTTAAAAAAAAATTATTTTTACCAACCTTTTGTTGGAGAACCCTATAAAAATATAGTTTTTGATAAATGAATATATTATATTTGAAAAAATAAACATCTTTATTTAGAATTGAGACATCCAAATTTACTTTTGATTAATTTTGGTATATTTATGATAAAAATAATTTTTTAATAAATAGTGAAAATAATTGATTTTAATTCAAAACTACCTTTTCATCAAAGTTTTTTATATAGTCATATTTTCCTTTTAATTTTTTTAATGTGTAATTGGAATATTATTTTATCATTTAATCAATTATTTTCATTATAGGAAGTTTAACATTTAAATTTGACATAAACACATGTCAATCTTCTGATGGTTGATTTAAAAAAAACATATTTTTCGTTTCTACAGTGTGAATTAGTTTTATATTAATTAATGCAACTTTTGTGGGTCGAATTTAGAAAAATTGATTCCATATTTGTAATCTGAAAGTCCAAATTATGTTAATATGTCCCTTTTAGTTTTCGTACATGATTAATAGTTACTTTTGAAATAATTTTTTTACCATAGTTAAATGTTAAATTTGGTAAATAAGGGTAAAAATAATATTCTAATAATATACAAACTTCCCAAAAACGTGTCCTAAAATGATTCAATGAGATATTTAAGACCAATAAATTTCTTGGTATGAAAATTTGGCCTTTGTGTGCCACTTGGGTGTGATTATAACTCATATAAGATTTAATATAAATTAAATGAAAATATTTCATAAGCATATATCTTCTTACTAAATGAAATTAAATAATGTTTATAATATTTATATATTCTATCATAAAAATAAATTTTAAATCTATAAATATTTATTAATTAACATTATTGTATTTATAATATTTATACAAGAAATAATTAAATTTAATTATGACATAATGATGATACATTGATTTCTTTTTTTTATGATGGAATCAAATAAATGATATTATAAATATTAATAAAAATACTATTTAAAATAATATTTTTCATGAGAGAATTTTCCACGATAATATTAAATTTTCTAATATGATTAAATATTTCAGTTTGAAGTTAATTCACTATTTATATATTTTTTAAAATTCATTAAATTGAATAAAGAAATAATTGACAAAATTGATGTTTTATTAAAATATTAATTTATTAAATAATTTAAAATTACTAAAAATATTCTAAAATACTAAAGTGTTTATAATAAGTTATAAATGTTCATTAAGTTTCAATTTAGGTGATATTTTCCCAATATATTTAAAATTAATATGCTCTTACTAATTAAAATGTTATTACAACTATTAAAAATAAAAGAGAATAATTAAGTGTAAAATGAAAAGATAAGGTCTAAAACAAAATCAATATAGTCTTCAAATTATTGGATTATAGGATTTCAAACTATCCTAATGTTTTTTTTCTTATTTAAATTTGTAATATTTTACATTAAATACATTATTTATATTAGTTTAATATTTTAGGAATTTTTACGGGTGGCTCTCCCCTTTCTCACAAAAGGCACCCTCTATTCTAAAATATCCACACATCAAAATCCATTTTGATCACCCAAGATCTACCTAAAAAAATCTTAGAATCTGTCCCAATGTTATTGAGACTTTATTTTAATCATAAAAATCTAATTATAGTAGTTAATTTGTTTTTCAGAGGTGATTAACTGGAGAAGGTGTATTTTTTTTAAGAGTTTCTATTTTAATTCTTCTTCCACTTCTTTTGAATATTATTCTACCAAGGTGAGAAAATAATTCCAATATCCTTAACATAATTAGATGTTGTTATGTTAATATAATAATTAAAATCCATCTATACTTCCATCAAATGGGTAAGGAGTTAATCATTCCTATGAAAATGTGAATTATTACCTCCAAAAACCGATTTGGATTGTTTCCATTACAAACAGTCAAGATAGGTTATAATGATGTAATTAGTACTAATATGATACATTCATGAACATTATATCATTTTAAAAGAATAATATTTCAATTAATTTTTTACCTTCCATGCTAACAAAAATGACGATGTTCATGTTTGCGTTTGAACTATCACCTCCATAAAGCTCTATGAATCATTTTTTCACATCAATTTTATAATATATATAATTATATTTAAATAATTATTATGATGAATATTATTTTATTATCATTAAATAAATATAAAATAATAATTTCCTTATTTTCATAATGATCAATGAAAAATGAAAATGTTTCTCATGTGCACGTACATAATGTTGTACATTTTAGATAACTATAATTAATGGGTCGATTTAAAAGTTTTGATTAAAGAATAAAATTAATTATTACATCAGGATTACTATTCTAGAGATGATTGAATTATGACCACATTGACTACTAACATAAAAATGATGTTCATTTTCCACTTAAGAAGTAAATGTTGACAAAACGTCCGATATGAACTTAAATATTTATGAACATATTATAAAAAAATAATAACTGTTATAAAAGGAATTATAAAACTATGAAATTTTCTCATTATTTTATAACATAACCAAATTTTATTATTCATGAATATAATTATTGTAAGTGATGAGTCAGACTCAAGGTAATGGATTTTGTCTCAATCTCCTTTCATTAATACATTTATTGATGATATGAACCTTTATTCATTTATAATGTGTATATATATAACAATTGAAATTAGATATCTATATTATATCAATAATACTGATATTTAATTTCTTTTACATTTTTATAATTTCATGGGGTGCATAAATTAAATTTTCAAAATGTTAATGGAATCAATATCTAAAATAAAATTTTAATTGCTTTAAATATTTATTAATCTAAAACATTCTCATTAATTTACATGTTTTAAAAATGGTTTAAAAGATATATTTTTAAGTATATGAATTTTTTAAGATTTCAAATCCATTAAAAATATTTAATGTTATATTGGACACTTTGATTCATAAAAATTATTCTTACATTTTTTAATTGTGTTTTAGAAATTGGTTAATTATTTTAATAACATAGTAATTTTTTTACATTTATACAACAAATGGAATTTATCACTTTTATGTTTTTTTATGTATTTATGCCAACATTAAAAAATTTCATTAAATTTTAAAATAATGTGTTCTTATTTATGATTGTGCAGCTTGAAAATACTAAATGTGTCATCAGTGGGAAAATGTTATTTTTCATTAATTCAAACTTTATGGGTTATGATTTTTATGGTTCATGGTCATTGTTTATGTATATCGATGGCTCCATGACAAAACATGGAAATTTTAGCATGTTATAGCTCTCCAATACATTGGTTAATGAGACAATGTTAATAGAGAATGTTTCCCCTAAGAGATTTAGGGGATATACTGTGATGTGTATTTCAAATGTATCCATTAAGATTACCCCCATGTAGCTGTGAAAGAAAAAATTTAAGTAAAATATGGATACCAAAATTTATTATCATGTGTTATAATTTTTATCAATTTGTAAAGGAATATTATGATTTCATGAGGTTTTTTATGATCATATGTTTTAAAGTTAAAAAGGATGATTTCCTAGGTTTATAAGTATTCGTAGTCAAATGTTTGTTTTTTATAATTTATATCTCATAGTAATATTTTTTTTCTAATCCCAGGTTTTGGAAATACTCTATATTGGTTATAAGGTTAATATGATTTAAGAAATCAAGAAGAATTTTACGAAGATTTTATCGATAAATAGAATTCATGTTTTATTTTTAAATTTTATAGGTTAAGAAAATATGTATAGTGTGTAGACATGTATACATTGTAATAATTGAGATTTTATGTTATATTTCTAGACGAATTATCTAAAACAATAAACCAGAAAAGATCATCAATGTGAATTCTCAATAAAAACTCAATATTATGTAATGTCTAAGGTTATGTCCTTATAACAACAATTCAAAAGGTATATCATATATCCCATTATATTATAGGTAATTCCAATCTAAATGAAATATCTATAACACTGTCCTTTTTCTCGATGTGTATACACATTAATATCCTAATCTATGTGCTAAATGAATATAAACATAATACCCAATCACAAAATTGGGTGGTCTATTCCTTTTATTGAAATTATATATTCTTGTACTACTCTCTTCCATACACAATATATTTTTATTTTAAAAAAATCAGTACATGCTTCATATATCGAGTAATTTTCAAAAAATGATATATAATAAGATTCCATCCAATATAAATGTGATATATATGATGTTTTGTATAATACTATAATATATTACTGAAAAAATTATATATGTTATAAATATTATTTATAATATTTGGTAAGGATACATGTTCTTCCCATGGAACATTATATTCAGATATATATATATATATATATATATATATATCAGTGTGTGTGTGTGTGTTTGTGTGTGTATGATGCCTGTCATTATAAATCTATGTAGTTCACTCAAAATACATATCAATTTGGGGAGGGTATGTATACTTAAATTTTCTTTAGTACATATAACTCTTTCCAATAACGTTAAAACATATATGTTAGAATCATAATAGAAATAGATAAAATAATATTTTGTATTAATTTATGACTTTTAGTCTACATGAAAACTAGTTTTCTTATTCATCTACAATTTCAATTTCCACAATAAAAATATAATTTTCTCATATGGAAAATCAAAAAATTATAACCCATAATGAATTTTATCCTTTTGAGATTGTTTGAAATTAGTCACACAGTGTATAAAAACTCCATCCCATTACTATATTGTAATAGTTAATGAATGTATTATATATATTTCCCTCTTATGTTCCTTAATTGTTTATTAATATGATAGTAAACACAAATAAATTTTAATTATGTTTCATTTAATTCATGTGAACCAAAAATTTAAAAAAATAATATAGTATAATTTTCAAAATAATGATAATAAATTTTTACAAATATTCCTCCATACCCATGTACTTTGAATCATTATTCATCTTTTTTTCAAATATAGAATGTCAATGAGATACATTATCAATATTTTCATTGTTCATAGATTGACATAATAAACTGTTGAATCATTTCTCAAAAATTGTTTAATCATATACAAAGAATATTTTTGTTCTATAACATGTCATTGATTATTGTTTTGTAATAATTATGATAACCCTTATCAAATTAACTAACTAGAAACTTAAAATTGAAACAAACTTGTATTTGAGAATTTTATTTTTAAAAATTTTATCCATGAATTATTAATGCCATATTTTCAATCCATATATTTTTGAAGTATTGAAATAATCACTATCCATAGGGGAATTGATTCCCTTTGAAAATGGGATATGATTTTTTGTAGAGTTACGATCAGGACCTTGAAATGTGATTACATTTTATGACTATAAATAGGAACCAATCATTCAATGTTTGGATATATTTATAAAATAAATTAACATTCAATTGAATATTAAAATTAATTAACTAATTTCTATTAATATCGTGCATATATAATTTCATCTTTGAAATTTAACGTTATGTATAGTGTACTAGTACAACTCTTGTAGATAGCAATGTTTTGTGAGTAATATAAAATCATTCTTCTATTTACACTTCTTCTAGTATAATGGTAACTACATAAGTGAAGGGATGGTTAGGGGTTATAGGTTGTATTAATCCCTTTTATCTTCCTCATGCCATAAAAAGTGTCTATCTCATTCTAGTCACATATGGAATGGAATTATACATCATCTTATTTTCATTGAATTAGGTTGTGCGTATCTTAAGCTGGTCAAATATGACAGATGGTCATGTCTATGAAAAATCATGAGTTGACGGGGGATATGGTTCATTAAGGATTATATGTTTTAGTATCAACGGGGTTTCCAATATATTATGTACACATATAAATAAAAACCCATGTAGATCATGTTTCATATTTTAAGGATTGTTGGTAGAACCATCCCATGTAATTTAACTTCCTATGGTAAGTAAAAAAAAGTGAGATGAATATTGTAACATGTTTGTGTGGGAACTACATATATGTGTCCCTTAATTGTCCATCATGCCTGTTGGTAAAAAAATGTATAAGGTATGGTTGAGTCTTACACTATATATTGGGATATTATTTATATGTTCATCCCGGTTAGATACGATTCAAGGAATGATGATTGCATTAATGAGAATAAAATCTTTGTAAAAATGGGTTGGTTATTATTCCATATTTTATGATAACCCACATTTAACCCATAATATTACTCTTACGAAGGTTTTTTTGGCTTATAGTGAAATGAAAGACTATATAGTGGAAAATAGATCGTTGAGGAAACTAGGGAATATGACTAGATGTTTGGAAAATCACAATGAGTATTATGTACTAGGAAAATATACGACAATAATTAAATTATATTATCCTGTGTCATCAAGAGAATTTTTAAATTTTTCAATCAATAGGTTCGTATTTGTATCATAGTGAAACCTATTAGGGATCAATTACATTAATCATGATTCTAATTATCTATAGAATATATGATTTATGGGTAGCATTATAGATACACGAAGAAGTGGTGAAGTAAATATAATGAATTTGTATGTATACTAAGTTCTCACTCATACATGATGATGATTTAGATTTTTTGGACTCCTAGGTAGATGTCATGGGTAATTGGGGTTCATAGTAAGTTATCCTTAGTGACAGTGCATCTAGAAAAATAAATAATGAAATGCGGTGACCATGTATTTGGGGCTGGGGGAGGTGGTGCCAAGGTATGGAGGATAACATATTATTCATCCCCTAGGGATGACATGATGGTTACAAATATGGGATGACCCTGAAAAAATTCTATAATGTCATATGGGAGAGCTAATATTCAATGATCCAGGCATACATCACATTATGATAAACATACCACCTAAATAGAACACTCTAAAAACTCAATAATTCCTCTTGAGTATTTTCTGTCATCCACGTCTTATGTCTAACCTAGATAATGTGATATTTCAATGATTATGTTAATTAAGAGACACAAATAAATTTAACATTCACTGTATGTCCTTAATTTTGACATAATAGTAACATTTAAGGAAACATGGATAAGAAGCGTGTAGATTCATCATGTAATGATTCATTTTTTGATTCCATTTTTCTATAATCCTTCACTCCCATTATATTCATGTAAATTTTAATTTTTTGGCGGTCCTTATATAGGAATCCTGATATGGGAGACTTGGTGACCATTGATTTCTACTCAGGGAACCCAACTCTAGTGATCAATGTGTTGGGTCACAAGTTTAAGTATATTTGGTAATGTATGGCCACCGAGTTTTATTTTGTATATGGGGAGTAGAGTTATTATTGGCGATTTTGGATATTTGATGTTACATTGTAATTTATGGGAGGAATTGTCCGTGTAAATAGTTTTTTTCTATATTTTTATTAATATTTCCCACATTATGGAAGAAAATATTCATTTTTCTAAATTTAGATAACCAATAAATATACAATATTTCATCTTAATTGTACAAAATATTGATGTAATTTTCATTTTGTTGTGATATATGATTGATAGAGTTTCTCAGAAGTTCGTATTGGTTGTGTGATATGGTAATTCACAAATTTCTTAACATTCTCATGAGTTTACATACAATTTATTTCGAACTATTATCGGTACTATATAAACATAAAATAAAAAAATTTAAAAAACAAACACTATTAATAGACACGTGGGTTGTGAGTGAATCCAAAATATCTTACATGCTTTATATGATATATTAATTCATAAATGATTTAAAAAACTCAAAGAACTAATTATTTTTTAGGTGCTTGATGGGATTAAAAAATGGTGGGAGAAAATAAATAATAAGTTTTTATTGGTATGATGCACATTTCAGTTTTCAGTGGCCGGTGTTTGGGTGGCTTGCTGAAATTATCATTTTGATTGCATTTAATAATAAGAAATTGGGTACTATGTCCAAAGCACCATGATATGAGTTCAGTTTGAAGGTCCAAAATTTGTTTACACGAACTTTTTTGTTCCATATTGTTTACCATTAACATTGTTTATTATTACTACACATACTCATATGCGATCTAATAGCAACAGTAAATCTGATCTTTAAAAATTTTCATACACATTAATGTTGGTTCTTAAAGAAAAAATGTTAAATTAGTTATATCATCTTGGATTGATGAGATTATTTAGTGAATTGAATTATGAAAAAATAATTCATGTTTCACATCTATATCCTCACATGTTATCTACTTTATAAAGCCTACATTAAGATTGTCATTATTTTATTTCATAGACCTAAATTAATATAGACTAATAGGTCATTCCAATTTCCCTCATCCAATCATATGTTCCAGTATTATATTTTATTTTGAAGTCATGTCTGTAGTAGGAGAATAATTACATTAAGGAATTATTTCTTTAGTAGGAATCAGTGAAGTTAAATCTTCTAGGGTTCACATGAAAGATACCATTGACAACAAAAACCCTATTATTAAACTCAAAATCTCTACTACTAATCAATCTACCTCAAATAGACCATTAACGAACTCCAAATTTGAAATAATGGATGGGGGTTCATTTTTATTTTGGACTCAAGACCTAGTGTATGAGGGATTATTGGTCTCAAAAAACATATATAGTGATCAATAATAAGCATGTAGATTTTATAATATATTATTATATTACAATTTCATATTTATATGTATAAAATAATATGTAAATCATAAAATTTAATCTCATCAATGGGTTCATTCATAATACAACATTCCATTTTAGAGAAAAGATATTTAGTGGTTATTAAGATAAACTTTTACATGATGTTTGGGGTAAAAATACTCACAATATACATAATTAAATCCTCCCATGTAAGGATTATTGGGGAAAATGGTTGATCATATTCAACCACTTGTAAAAACATATATTAGAAGATGATGAGAGAGTCATCCTAATAAATCATCACTGTCACACTATCCTGAAATTAGTGAATTATATGAGAACCATATTTATTATGATTAGGGATAAAATAAAATCTAAACACCCCATTATATTCCCTTTTATAAAAAATATTGGAATCATTTGTTTTTAGTGACTTGAAAAAATAGCATGTTCAGTGTGAAATATGGTTTAAAAAATTCATCACATAGTATAAACTTATGTTCACCTGGATGGTTTCTTAAAAATATAGCCTAATAAGTATATCTTTTCATTCCATGGATCGTGCAATGGGTATCATACCAATAAATATTATGATGGACACAAGGTTACCAGAAGAGACCCCAAGGCCTATTAGAATGTGTTTTTAGGGGAAATCTAAAATGATATGTAGTTTATGGTATTCAGGATTTGTGAAATGATTGACCATTATATTTATATCATGGTGGTAGCATTTAATAAAAATTATTATAGGTATTATGAAAAGATATTATAACCAGGATGTTGAAATTTATATATTTTTTTATAATGATAATGTATACACCCAAAAACAATTTTCATGGAAATATTTGTAATATTAAAAATAAATCTATATATAACACATCAATTATCTATTAATCACTATAAATTTAGTTATAAATTTGTTAAATTATAATCCTGTAATTTATCATTATTTCATCCTAATACTATATGGGGCAACCACAACGATTAGATAAATTAATCCCTAGGGAATCATTAGAAAGTATAATTTAATCCAGTTCTTTTATATCAATTCATTTTCATGAATAATGTTAGTAGTTATTTTGGAAAAAAGACACCCTATAAATATGAATTCATTGAATTTAATGATTATATTTAAACCCCAAAATTAAATCCTTCTTGATTCATTTTTATCAAATGTGTTTCCACTATTTAATATAACACTTTTTAAATCTCATATGTAATGTATATGATATTTTATTTTTATTAAATTTAAAACACTTCAAAAAAAATTCAATTTATATTAATTATTAGTATATTTTTTATTGAAAACAAATCACTAAAGTATGTGATGATAATAACAACTACCAATTTACTTCTCTATTATAGGTGGAGTAAGCCTAATAATAATGAATTTTATATTAAATTATGTTGAATAGGCATAGACCAATTATGATTATAATAATGATTTAATTTCAAAATATGTAAACAAAATAATAGAATAAAATAATATATAATGACGATAAATAGAATTTTTTTTAAAAGATGTCATAGTGAAAAGGTTTTGATGAAGCTGAATGAATTGTTAAAGACATATTTTCTTCAAGAGATACCCCTTCCATGGATTGGATGAATGGGGTGTAACTAGATGTAATATATAACGAACATTATTTATAGAAATACACTTTAGAATGAAATAAATAGACAATTAATGATTATAAATAAATGGATATAAGGGGTTACAATTGTCAATCGAAATTTTAGTAGAATATTTTAATAAATATTTCAAGGAGTCCTTGGAATCTAATATTAAAAAAATTACTATCTGTCTATAAGTTTTATTTGTTGAAAAGTTGATATTATATCTACTATACCGTTTGAGCCATATATAAATTAAATTTAAGGTCATGTGGCCTAAATGGTGAAGGGGATATCATGTTGATGAATCCATTATATATATTATTTCATTTAAAATATTATCCATTAATATTTAATATTTATTTTTTATAATCCCAATTATATTTTATCAAATTTTAATGATATTGTCATATGATTTACATAAATAATATTTTCTAAAAAATTTAGGGAAATCAGATAATTTATTATTAATAAAATAATCTAATGTGTTTTGTATTTTTAGTTTCCCACAAATTTTTTTTTATAATAAGTATAAATAATTTCCAAATAACAATACACACATAAATGAAAGGATGAGAAATATATAAGATTATTTTAAATATAAAAATATCATGTATTACATATTAAGTCATGAAATGTTTTATTTTACTTTTCATTCATTGATTTTTTAACATCATACATTGACCTTTTTAACATGTTGTAACTAACCTAACAATAATATTAATGCACTGAAAAACGTTTTGAGAAATGTTTGTAAATTTACATTCCATTAAGAACCATGAAAGTGATACTGTAATCATTATAATATCTGATCTCATTACACAATTTCCCCTCTATAGTGGAACAGAGACATATGGAGATGGGGGTGATTTTTGTTCCTAATTTTTTCCCTAATTGACAAAAATCATAAATATTTCCTATAATATATCAAAATTTTAAAAAAAATTATAGAAGTAAGGAATGAAATAAACTAAGGATTCATGTGATGTACAGTGTTTTCAGGAAAAATAACTTATTAACACACTCTCATAATACTCTATGTCTTATCATGGTTATTTACACTATTTCCATTCTCTTCCATTTGACCTTGATAATTGAGAGCAAGAAGTTTTTACTTTTTAATATGTTTTAGAGTATTTTATTAATAAAATCCTTTTACAATTCCTATCCAGAACCTTCATAGGAAAAATAGTGCATAAACTACATTACATAATTCCACAGTGATGTAATGTTGATATGATGATATTTTTCACATAGTGTGCTGTGTAGAAACTAAATGATGATAATGAAATTTTCCTCAAAAGTAATATATCATAAATGATTATTCAAGGAGGATTTTTTCAACTGATAAATATACATTATATTTATAAATAGAGAAATAACTACATTTATATTTTTTGAATTCACACAATAATAATTTCATGAAAAATAGAGTATGCACATGATTGATAATTTTATTCATTGGGTGTATCAAAAATATCTATATCACTCTTAGTAAATATTAGAATATATATTTTATATATTCAAGTTAGAAAACAATAGTTTTTTATATTACTCTTTCTCACATTATTTTCATCGGTTATCCATCATGTATAGATTTCATATATTTAAAAAATATGACCTTGATGATATTTACTCTATTTTATTCACATAAAATATTATGTATCTAAACATTAGATCATCTTGGTCTCCCCAAAATTCTAATCCAAAAATTTTATAGTAAAAATAAATCTAAACTAATTATAATATGGAACTACACATTTTTCAATTATTATACTTGTTTAATTATTGAAAAAATAGTACTTTAAAACATTAATCTTCATATAATGCCTTCAAGGATATTTTAAAATCAGCTAAAAAGAGTGTGATAACAATTGTAAATTAAACCATGGTATTTTATAATTCTGTAAGGAGTAGCTTTAAATCATAGAATATATGTATTTTTCTATGACATGGCCTTTTTAGGTTCAATTTTTTGTGTGCAGTTGTGGATCCCTGTAAGTTATGTTTCTTTTACCACTAATTTATGGGAAATTTCTCCTTATCATATTATTCATTGTCATTAGTATATGTGTAATATAATATTTTTCACCTTTTCTCTTCATCATTTGTGTCATTTTCCATCAGTGATGGGTAGTATTCTTGGTATTATGTGTGATCCGCAATAGTATATAATTCATCAAGTACATAAAGAAATATTTATCTTCTAAAAAATAAATTATTAAAATAAAAAAATATATATGGAAATTGTTCGAATAAATGTTCTCTAACGAAGTGTTTGACTGTATTTTAGTCTTTTTATTAATGATGTTTGAAATGAAAGAAGGATCTGAAGAAAATTTTATTTAGCTTCATTTGAAAATATATTAATTTTTTTGTAAAAATGATTAGTGTTTTTTAGAGTTGATTGAAATATTTAATGTATTATAAGACATCTTATATTGTATATATGTCAGTTAATGAAGTCCATATAGCGAATAATGAAGGTTACAGTGGAAATCCATTTGAACATAGTTTATTCATGAAGACACCGATGAATGTTTTTTGATGTAAGTGGAGGTTTTCTCTAACGAACCTTGTTGGATTTGTAGTTTTTCTGTTTTAAGGGTCCACAATGTTTCTAAAATGAAATTTATGGAAGTTATGAGTTTTATCATTTTTTTATTAATGTAAATATCCCTCTAATCAAATTATTTAGGAAGAAATGGAATTTTATAAATATCATGTGTTTTTTTCCAAAATGGGGAAGCGAATAAAATCCTATAAAAATTTGATTTTTCATAGCAATAGATCCAACATTGAATGGATCCACATAGTCAGTTAAAATCAATGATTATTTTTTCTAAATCATTTTAAAATTTAGGGTCATGTGAAGCATTAAACATCTTAGATAATAAAAATGGTTGTTTCTCTACAAAAATATGTGGTTAAGAGTGTTTCAAATAGAAAATTCATACATTAAGGATTTTTAGACATGAAATTTAATGCTGTAATATATCATTTTTTATTGATCATAAAGTAGTCCATTATAATATAATATTTGGAGATTCATGTTTCAACATACGCTAGACATTTATAAAATTGAAAAATTGACCATCAAGCCATTAAACTAAGAAATTATTCATTATAGCAAGGGATATATTACTTATTTAATGATGTGAATCAATAGACAAAATGAAAAAATTTGGGAATACCCTCAAAATGTTGTTTTTCGGTTACTGAGTGACCATGGAAAATCAATTATTATACAAAAATCTATTGAATATTATTTTATTTTTAATGATCGACATATCGTTGAATATTTCACATTAAACCATCCATTTTGGTGAACCAATTAAAAATACTTTTTTACTATTTTATTTCAACTTTTTTGTTTTTGGTGAATGTCTTTTATAGTATTAAATTTTTACATAGGTTCTAACAATGTGTGGAATACAACTATTTAAAATAGAATAAAATATTTACTCCCTGATTTACCCACTCCTCTCATGGAATCCTAATGTGAAACATATTCTCTTATAAACCAACTTAAATATAACAAACATAAAAATAATTGGTAATAAAAATATTATTTTTTATCCATAATAATGAAGGGTTGAATAAGATATGTTGGATTAACTGTAGATTGAAAAAAAATCTCCGCATTTTTATTATCCAAAAAATAGTAAAATTTCAAATATAAAATTTTACATATTTTTAAAAAATAGGATACATTGTTTCTGAATATTTCAAAATTTTATTTCTGAATAAATTTTATATAAAATAATTTTTTTGTTTGTTTCAATTTCATCTCCCCCATTTCCTAACATGAAAAACAATGTTGAAATTGGAATGAACACATTTACTATTTTATATTGAAAGATAATATTATATGAAGATTTTGTTTCAACCAAATATTTATCATATGAATCTAATCTTTTTTGTATATAATGTTAAAAAAATCATGAATTATTTCATTGAACGATATCACTTGTATACAAGAGTCACTTTTTATGATATCATTACTACATCAACTTCAGTACTAGATTTTCTAATAAGGTATTCAATTTATACTATTGAGGGACTCTAGAGATATTGAATGATGCTTGTTAGTAACTTCGAAATCCGTTACCTTATACGATTCTCTAGGTACCACATTGTTTTTATTGAAGTTTTCCACAAATAATGGAAGAAAATTTGAAACCAAAATATTTTAATGTTTCTTTTTGTCTCCGAAAAATTATTTTCTAAAAATATAAAAATTTCATTGAAGTTTAGTATCCATTCGATTAAAATTGAGTAAACGTTCTTACATTAATAATATTAATCCTTTAATATAAGGATGATGTACCATTAAAATTTATCAAATAGTTTCAATAGAAATTGAGTTATTTTGTGGGGTTTGAATATTTTTAGCTCGTATATTTACCTTACTTTAGGATATTCTCATGTATTCTATATAAGAGGAAATTTCTATTAAAAATTTATATTATAAACCTGATTGTAATGGTTGTGAATGAAGATTGAGATAAATATCTAAATTAAATAAAAATTGACCTAAGTTATTTTTTTAATTGTGTTAAAATATTTATAATGTTCATCTCTTAAAGATTCAGTTTCTTTAAGAACTACATATGACTTATATAATTTAAATATAAATATATATGATGTTAATCATATAATGTTGACGTTCCATCCACTTTTTCATCTCATTATCATGATATAGTTAAATTTAGTGTCGCATTAATTCACTAAACCAAACACTTAAATTTAAAAAATTAATTAAACCTATAATGTAGCTGCCATTTTTTTATGATTGAGTTATCTAATTATCTCATATTGTGAAGCTATCATCACCATTATTTTATTTAAACATATCTTAAAAATACCATTCTCCGTCAATCTCATATAACAATTCCAGCATGACTTATGCTCAGATTTAATCTCATCAACATCAATTTTCCTAGTAAAAAATTTATTAAAAACCGAAGTAGTAGTGGTCTGTATATGATCTATAAAAGATGAATTAGAATTATCTAAAAATATTTTTAGACCACTTTTATCTGTTTAAAATCAAAAAGTTTATTATTTTCAGTGGCACTATCTTATAAATTTTCATCATTATGAGGTAAATATAATCTCATAGTTAAGGACTACTTATCATTTATTAAAAAAAAGTATTCTAGGGAAAATCCACATAATAATCCTAATTTCTAATAAGATACAAAATGAACACAAATTTTGAAATTTAATCTCTTAGATTATTATCTAACAATTTCTTCTCACTAATAACCCCTCATTTTGTTTGAGCATCATGAAATTTACAACATACAAGAGGTATTGAAAAATATTCATTAGTCTCATTTAATATATAAATTATATCATCACATTCTCTGTAATTCACACTCAAATGATCTCCCTAAATATGTTTTGTATCCATATGATTAACATATTTGGATTAATCCTGCCTTAAGTAGATAAACACAATTCTTCATTATTATCGCTGTTTCTCATGTCCTCTTAGATTCAAACTAATTTTGATGGGAATTGACAAAAAAATATATATTCATTAACATCCCTTTAGAAAAGATGAACATTTAGTGACACGTTATAAATTACATCTAATTCAATTCAATAGTTTTCATCATAATGAAAATATATATAAAAATATCATATGAATAAATGGTATCCCTTGATAACCTACTAATGTAGTGACCCAATAAATATAACATGTAACATGTCAAATTATCCTTTTTTTCAAATTCAATTGAAAATAAAAGTGATCAATATTATGAAATTACACTTTTAAAAAATAAAATTCCCTTTATTATATACTGTAATTTCCCATTATTTAGACCTAGGGTTAAATTATGTTGGTTTTCATTCTTTTTTAGTTTATCACTGGGTCAGTTTTTATACTAATCATCAAAATAAAATATCAAGTGTTAGAACCCAAAAAAGTGTCGTTTTGGACTTGAGTTAATACCTAATAATTTCCATGGATGTTCCAAAGAGTCTTGAGAGCACCAGATCTAGAAAATTTTACTTTAAGGGATTTGTATAGGCTGGGCATAGTTGCGGTCTAACCCGTATAGGATACCCAGTTTATTATTATATATATATATTTGTTAAATAATATTAAATCATAGATTTGTGTTTATATAAAATAAATTGTTAATAAATACAATTTTATTAATTTTATTATGGTGTCATAAATTTTTTGGAAGTTAAAAGATTTTAATTTCGTGATTAATGGGGTTTATCCCTTAGGTGAATTTATTTTGGGTGCTTTGGGGCTTCTCAAAGAATATTTAATAAATTAACGTGTTAATAAAAATTATAATTTGGGTATTATTATTATTATTATTATTATTATTATTATTGTGTATAATTAATTTAATTATTGGTTAAAATTAAATTTAATTATGTAATGTTGAAATGTCCACTTAAATGATGGGTTTTTATCAGGTTGTGCATTGAGTCAAAAATAATTTATTGGGTTAATAAATTTTTGGCCATTATTTTTTAGGAGTTAAATTTATTTCCGTATTTATTTAATTAAATGGTTTGTAAGATGACTTAATTAAATAATGTTTAAATGGATAAATTATTTATTTAAAGTGTAAAAATGTTTTATTTAATTAATATTGGATGGATAAATACTTAATTAAATTGTGTTTCGTGAATTTAATTAAATAATGGTGTTTATATTTAAATTAAAATTATTTAAATAGAATTTAATTAAAATAATGTATAAATGAGGTGTAGCTGTTTTTCATTGGATCATTTTTTAAAACATTTCTTAAATGTATTTAATTATGGAGTAGGATTTTGACAAAGAAATGTGTCTTCATGAAAGTAATAAATTGGGACTTTTGGGTTTCTCAAAGAAACATCATAAATTTGGGGATATGGTTTTAATATATAAATATTTGAATAACAATAATAATGATGAGATTAATATTATTTTTACAATTGTTTTATGATTATTATTATATTTATTAATAAGAATATATTTGGGGAGTTTTGATTATTATCAATGAAGTGGGTTTTTAAATGATAATAATGGTTATTATATGGATTGTTTCATTTAATTAAATTGATGTTGAGAAATTTAATTAAATGAGTTGAGATGGAGAAATTTTCATACTTGAATTATTTGTCAAGAGGAATGTAATTAATTGATGTGAAATAGTTAATTTATATAATTAAATTGTGTTGATAGAATTTAATTAAATAACTATGAGTTGATGTTTTAATAATTAAATTCATTGAAGGGAGTTTAATTAAATGAGTTAAGATGAAGATGTATTTATTTAAATTTGTTGGAGGATAATTTTATTAAATTACATTTAATTGGTTATTGGGGTTTATCGATGTGGTCTGTAAATCAATTATTATTAATATTAATGTAATATGGATAATAATAATTATTATTATTAGTATTATCATATAAATTATTACTTTTCAAATTAAAATGTAAATTTATTTAATGGAGAAAGATGGGGAGAGCCGCACAGAAGGCTAGGAGCACCCCCACGTCTCCTCCAAAGGGTGTCTCACCACCCACTCCTCTCGGTTCCTCCTATGTGCATCAGATCACGATGTTTCCTTCACAGAAGTTGTCCGTCTCATCAAGGTAAGTCCTTCAACACATGTTTCCACATTCACATAGGATGTTTCGACTCTCTTTCACTCATGTAATGTTAGTCCAAAACTCTAGAAATAGGTTGGATCAATCTTCTTCGCTCTCCAAGTTCTTGGATGGTGTGGAAGGTGTCTTGGGACCCTTTATGCCATGTTCTAACGTCCTCCGTGAAAGAAAAGTGGTTTATCATGGGTAGGTTCACCACTATCATTTTTGGGTAAGTTTAATATACCTATTAATGAGTTTTTCAACCCTTATTTTGTTTTCTCTTGTTTTATATGTGTTTCGAGTATATTTTTGGGTGAGTGTTGGACCCTACCATAGTATTCGTGGGTGCAATTTTTTGTTTTTGGGTTATGCCATCAATTCCATGGATATGCACACATTATTATGGAGGTGAGTGTGCATAAGAGAGTTGTCGTTTGAGATAGAAAGCATTGGCTAGGCCAATTTAGTGAGGTAGGCTTTTAAACCAAGGATTAAATAAATAAAAATGAAACAGTTTCTTATTTACTACTTTTGATGAATTTTATTGTATATGTAAATTGAATTTTATTTTGGATTTAAATGTTTCATTAAATTACAATGTCATGTTTTTGTAATAAGACCCCTCCACCTGAGGTATGATTAATGAGAGGGTATACTCATTATATGTCTTTAATGGATTTAATGTGACCAAATTTATGGTGAATTAATTTATGAGTTTGCATAATTAAGGGATTGGTGTATTATTAAGATATGAATTTTCAAATAGTAGAGTTGATTGAATATTAGATGTTTTGAAAATGGGATAATTACTTGGCATTATAATGATCAAAACATGAATTGTAATTTGAGAATAATTAAAGGATAGAATAATTGTTACAAATTTATTTTGATAATGGTTAATCAATTGTTGAAATATTTAACATGATGTGATTAAATTAATTAATTATTGAATTAATTAATTAATATGCATTAATCAAATTTATGAATTTATTGAATGATTGTGATGCTTGGAGAATGAATATGATACTTAATTGTGGGGATTAACTATGATTAGTCAAGTATTATTTTTTAGTGAAAGATAAGGATAATAAATTGTTAAATTAATTACCAATATAAATGAATGAGAAGATGGGATAATTAAATGTTGCATTAATTATCTTGTTGTCCTTCTATGAACTGGATTAATTAATTGGTTAATTATTTATAGAATGTTGATATTTTGAAGTTATAATTTATTGTTGAATTAAATTGTAGAAAATTGATGTAGTTAATTTGATATTGAACTAATTAACAGACTTGAATAGTCAATTTATGAATTAATTTATTAATGGGATTCTGGGTATTATACATGGAGTAATTCACTAGTGATATTTGGTGCTAGAGATGACGTTCTACACATGATAAATAAATAAATATATATATATATATATGATTGATATAAAGGTTTTGAGATGAGGACAGATGCTCCAAATACTCATAGGGTAATAAAAATGATGTTTAAAACCTTACATGCTTGAAAAGTTTTATTTATGGGATACGAATTGATCCTCCAAATTCCCTATGGTAGTGAGATAAGGACAGATGCTCCAAATACTCACAAGGGTGCTAGAAATGTTGTTCTATATCCATTAATTGACATTGGACTATAGTTCTAATTGTCTGTACATAATTGGAATTAAATGGTTAATGCAAGATAATGTGATGTTCATATTTGAGAATTGAATATGAGAGAATGTTCATACATGTTAATCAATTGGGTAAATCATTGTTTACTGAACGGACCCATGAGTGAATCAATTAACATTTTTATTATATGGTCTCATACATAGTACTATAAAGATTAAATTGAATATCTTATGATACTTTAACCAAGCCAAAGAACAAGCTTCGATTTGGTCTTTACATTGATTTCATAGATGGTCTTTTCAAAAATCTGTTGGGAATGACTTATATGGGGATAGCAGTCTTAATCCAGATCTTGAGACTTATATAATTTAATGAGGTTTGAATGATTGATAAATGAAAATGAATACGTGATGACGATTGTGTATATATGAAAAATTTGTAATGTCGGTTAAGACATTAGATGAGGGATGAAACAGGTTCATGGGTATATAGTTACATTGTACTTCTTAAACTATTTATGAAATATTTCACACTATTTAAATTATTTATTGAATTCTTTAATTTGGGGAAGACAACGGTGGTCCTGATATTCTAAGATTTATATCTCACACCCTACTCAGGATGCCATTGCATCGGGGTACCTAATTATATCTTAACTTTTCGCAGGGCCTTAGACCTTGTATGTTTTGGTTGGCTAAGTTAAATCTTGGAGAAAAGGTCTGAGATCGTGCTCGGAATGCTCATGGAGATA
Source organism: Viscum album (assembly GCA_963277665.1). NCBI lineage: Eukaryota > Viridiplantae > Streptophyta > Magnoliopsida > Santalales > Viscaceae > Viscum > Viscum album. The sequence goes on along the minus strand of OY728130.1, from coordinate 1,294,577,591 downwards.
GCCTATAGAGCATAGTTATTGTTTTCTTATTAGTGTAAAATATAGTAATTAATTTTATATTGTTTTCTTCTTTCTATTGTCTATCATTAGCATGTCATGCATGCGTTTACTATATAAATTGTTTTTGTCCACTTTTGTTCATGTTTTATAAAAATATTCCTTCCATTGCCTTATCATTTATTAAACTGCTTAAGCTATTTATTTCCATTCTCTATTATTGAACTATAATATGAGGGTAAAGTCTACTCACTGATTATCTGTATACTATCGCTACTAGATGGAATCGTCTGGTGTACAAGGAGACGTAAATGAGGTGTTGTGGCGACTGATCTTTCCACTATTTTAGGGGTGATCTAGATTGGGATGTTACAATGTTTCATCAGAGAGTCTAGGTGGTTATTTATTTTTCCATTGACTTACTGTTTTGGGGTTGGTAGACAGGAGACTAGGAATGTGTCGGCGCTTGGTTTAACAGTCATTCTTGGGACTGATCACCACATGTTTGGGAAACAATAATGTGTTCAAGGATGGGAATTTAGGTTTGTAACATTTAAGATTACCATTAATATGATTTCACCTTAATTGATTGGTGTATTTTTCTATACATATTTATTTTTTGAATTTTGTAAACAAATTCAATTGGTCGGATAAGGAATGAAATTTTCCTACAAACATCATATTAGGCACATAGATATTCTCATTCCATACATAAATTCCATTCCATGTCGTTGCATTCATAGGATAGCTGCTAATATGGATTTTGTGCCTTTAATATTTTCCATGCCTTCTACTTATTTAGAATGAATTTTTAGATAACATGTTTTCATGACAAATTTAACCTACTTAGGTGTTTATATTACATGATAAATATATGATTAGAATGTTTTATAATTATTCCATTTTTATTTGTTATAACATTCAGCTGTGTAACTTTTTATTATAACATGTTAGTGATGTTTTTATGTCTAAAAAGGGATGCTAATGTTAAAATGTTAAATGAATGTTTATTTTAATAAATGGGGGACAATTCTAGTGATTAAGTGTATGGTTGCCTTATCAATTAGTGTATGGCCACACATGTGATAGAACCATATAACCATATTATGTTTCAAAATATTTATGAATGTAAAAGTACTATATTTTGATTGTAATGAACTGTCATGAGATTGGTTATTGAATGAAAATTATTTTATATACAATACATCTCGAAGTCTCTTTTTCATTTAAACCTAATTTAGATTCTAAATTACTTATTTATATTTGAATGAAATAGACTGGTAAATGTTAGATAGGGTGTTTTTTATAGATTTCTTATTTTTCCATGGGCCATTATTTAAAAAAACCAAGTGTGTTGTTATGAAAATGTATTTGTGTGTTTGTTGAAATTCATTCAAAGCTTAAAAGGATGAAATTAATTAATTATAATGGTTGAAATAAAAAAGGGGCTTTTGAGCCTCATGATTTCGGTTTTTTGCGACCAAGTGAGATGGTCGATGTTTCTGATTCAGAAGGGAATAACCTATGGTAGGTTGTACCCTTAAATTTTTTGGGCATTATGGTAAGTTTGTCCCACTACTCAGGATGCGTTTTTCAGATTCTAATTTTTTGACACACTGATAGTTTTATGTTATGTCATTTATGATCAATGATTGATGTGGTGATTGTGGTTTTAGGAATGTTACATGAATGAATTATGGTGTTTATAAATATAACACTGGTGAGGGGATGATCATTTTTTCTACATCATGGAAAATCCTAAGGTTGGTAGTGACGCATAGATCTTGGTAAATGTGTGGTATGGTGATGATGAGATTTTAGAAAAGACTCATCTGGTAGTCGTTGGAATGATCTTCTTAGTGAACTTGGTTATCTCTTAGTGTTATCTTTCGAATGAGATGATCATGTCCCCTATCATTACCTCATCTTAGGAGAAACTAGGTTAGCTTCGGTCATACACTACGCTTGTGTTTTAAATGTTTTTGGGCTTGATGAGAGGCTGTTATCTGTTATGTGGGATACATGGTTTCTTTTGGTATTTCTTCATTCGTGTTGGGGATTGTTAGTTTTTTTAATAGCCTTATGATGGCATGGATTTGGAATATGACCTGGTGTCGGGAAAGGCTTCGATGTACATGTGGTTGGGGATGTAATAATTTTTAAATTGCACGTAGACAGTTTAAGGGTGAGTGTGGGTTTCGGTATCGTAATGAATTTCTAGGAAATCATGTGCAAGCATTTTATATTTTAAAATTAGGATTTCTGATTTTTATTTAATGAGGACACTCTAATAGCATTGGATATAATCTCTGTTTAGCGATCCATGTATCGGGTTTTAAAATATAAAGGGTTGGACATATGTTTTGGATAGTAGTGTGTTTGGCATTTGGAAATGTAACGTCGTTGATCAAATAAAACTTCCAAACCATGGTGGGTTAGAATAATAATTATTATAATATTAATAATTATTATTATAATATTACTTTTTATTTTTAAAATTAAAATTAATATTTATAATGGATAAAGAGACGAAGAGGCACACACTAGGCCCGTGGCACCCCCAGTATTCCTCCCAAGGGTGGCACAACTCCAACTCCCCCAGATCCCTCTGCACATGCTAGATCGTGATGGTTTCTTCAAGGAACGTTTCTATCTTATCAAGGTATATCCTTCTCTGCATGTTTCGTTCTTTGCCTAGGCCCTATCGACTCTCATTCGCCATGGTTCTATTAGTCTAAAACACTAGAATCGGGTTTGATCTGTATTCTTTTCTCCCCTAGTTCTTGGATGGTACGGAATATGTCCTGGGTCCCGTTGGCCCATGTTCCAACAATTTCCACTGAAGGCGAAGTGGTTCTACATGGGTTGGTTCACCACTATCATCTTTAGGTAAGTTTCATATAACATTTAATTGGTTTTTCACCACTTATTTTACGTTCTCCTTGTTTAAATGAGTTTTAGGTAAATTTTTGAGTGTGTGTTTGTCCCCGCCACACTAATCTTGGGTCCTGTTTTAAGATTATGGGTGATTCGGTCAATTACATGTATACACGTGCATTATTATAGAAGTGTGTGTGCACGATTGGGTTGTTTTTTGAGTTTGAAAATATTCACTCGACCAATTTCATGAAGTAGGGGTCTTAACCATTCATTAAATAAATAAAATTTAATAGTATATTATTTAATTTTTATGATAAATTTGTCTTCATGGTCAGACTGAATTTTTTATTGGCATTAAATGTTTCATTAAATTAAAATGTCACATTTTTGTATTAAAAACCATCCACATGTGGTATGGATAATGAGCGAGTATACTCATTATATTCCTTGAATGTATTTAATGTGATTAAATTTTTTGTGTATTAATTTATTATTGTGTATTATTAAGTGAAGGATTACTTATTAATATATGAATTTGTAAATAGTGTCTCTGACTGAATATTAGAAATTATGAAAACTGAATAATTACTTGACATGATAATTATCAAATGTTGAATTTTAATTCAAGAATAATTTTTGTGTAGATTAATTATTAGTCAATAATTTTATAATGGTTAATCAATTTCTGAATTGGTTAACGTGATGTGATTATTTAAATTAATTTCCATTGACAAAACAAATTTATAAATTCATTAAATGATTTTGATGATTATAGAATAAATAAGATTATTAATTGCGAAAAATATTTATGTTTGTTAAAGTAGTAAATTTTAACAATATATAAGGGAAATTAATTAGAACATTAATTACCAATGTAAATGAATGAGATGTTGGGATAATTAAATATTGATTAAATTGTCATGTTGTACTTTTGTGATCTGGAATAATTAATTTGTTAATTAATTGTTGAATGTTGTGATTATAAAGGGTTAATTGATTTGGGAATTAAATAACAGAAAATTGATGTGGTTAATTATTTATTGAAATAATTAAAGGTCCTTATTAATAAATTTATGATTTAATTAATGAATGAGATTTTGTGAGTTAGACATGGCGTTCTTACCGAATGAGGTTAGGTTCTAGACATGACATTATACTCATCATAAATAAATACATATATGTATGTTTGTATATTTAGTAAATAGGTTGTGAAATGGGAACTGATGCTCTAATCACTCATAGGGTGTTATAAATGTCATCCTACACCCATTATATATGTATATATCCGTGTGTTTGTGTGTGTGTGATTGATAAATGGGTTTTGAGACAAGGACTGCCGATCCAAATACTCATGGGGTGGTTGACATGGCGTTATACACTTGGTACGCATACTAATTTTATTTTATCAGATATGGAAGTTTTCTCCAAATACCCATGGGTTTTGAGACAAGGAATGATTCTCTAAATACTCACAAGGGTTCTATACATGACATTCTAAATCCATTAAATGACATTAGAATATTGGTCCAATTAGTCTTAAAAGATTTGAATTCAATGGTTAATGAAATATGATGTGATGTTATGATTTGTGAATTCAATATGGGAAATGGTTCAAACATGTTAATGAATTGGGTGAATCACTGTTTACTGAACAGACCCAAGAGAGAATATCTTATCTTTTTTGTGGGCGATCTCAAACATAATACTTGAAAGACTAAATTTAATATCTTATGACGTATTATCAAAGCCCAAGAACGAGTCTGGATTTGGTATTTACATTGATGGATTAGATGGTCTTTAAAGACATCTATTGTGAGTGACATATAAACGGGATGTTGGGATTAGGTAGGATCTCATGAATTATATATAATAATGATGTTTGAATAATTGAAAATTGAAAATGATTGTCTAATGACGGTTTTGTTTGCATCATAAAGTTTAATTGAAGGATCAGAAACCAGCTCAGGGATGAAGTAGTTACTTGGGTATATAGTTACACTGTAATTATAACATTATTTATACGTGCATTCACACTATTTTAATTATTTATTAAATGTATGGATTTTGGGCAGACACATGTTGTCCCAACCTATAGATATTTATATCTCTCACCCTACACGGGCCCCCATTACACTAGGGTACCCAAGTAGATCTTAATTTTTCGCAAGGACTTGGCCCTTTATTTTTGTTGTTGGATAACGTAGAGCTAGGAGAAAAGGACCTAGATGGAGCTCAAGATGCTCATTGAGATATCCTATAAGGAATATATGTTTTTTATTTTTAGTGTACTGTATTGTAATGAATTCTATTTTTTAACTACTTTCCATTTTGTATCCGTAACATGTCAAGCATATGTCTACTATATAAGTTGGAATTTTCCACTTTTGTTCATGTTTTATAAAATTCATCCTTCCACTACTTTATCATATATTATAATGATTCCACAATTTATTGACATTGTCTATAATTGAACTCTGATATGAGGGTATAATCTTCCCACTAACTATCAAAAGACACTAGCTACTAGTCGATAAACTTTTCAGTACATGGAGACATGCTTGAGGTCATGTTGTGACTGATCAAGAAACTAGTTTAGGGGTGACCTGGAGAGGGATGTTATATATACATGTATGGATAATAACACAAAGAACAAATTATTTAGTGTTTTAGTCCTTTGAAATAATCTCCATTAAATTGTGAGTTATAATAACCAGAACATCAGATAAAAGGTATAAATAAGTAAACACTAAATAGATTAAATATAAATGTATTTGATCCCACATGCTTGAATTTGGTGGTATACGATAGTACATAAAAGAAATATGAAATAAATTACCATCAATTTAGTGTATAGAATAGTCCCATCTATGAAAAATTATTTAGGGAAATCCTTAAAACTAATTGAAATTTTTCTTAAAGAAATATAGGATTATATTTCCTATATTTTATATTTAATTTAAATAACACAAAATATTTATATAAGAGAATATATGTGTCATTGTCTAATTGAAATTGAATGATTTCCTCGGGGGAACTTATATTTTCAAACCCATTGGCATTGATTTCTTTGAGATTCTTAATTCCCTAATATTTGATCTCTAATTATTCACTATATTCATTGAGGATGAATGTACAATGAAATGGGATTTGTTTCTTATTGTTTAATAATTTGAAAATATAGAGATATTGATGGTACGAGATTTAATATGTTGTGGGTTTCAAGCATAAAATATCAATGACACGTAAAATGTGTGACAACATAGAAAGATAAGTAAATAAAAAAAATATTATAATATTTCAATAGTGAAAAATAATAGTATGAAGACAAAATATTTAAATTCAATGCACTAAAATAAGATAATATAAATTTTAAATTACTTAATTTACTACTAATTATATCATGTCAACCAACTAGTGAAATATTTCATTATATTTCGGTGAGATATTTTATACTTATGAACTAGTTGGAGGTATTTCATTTTAATTTTTATACTATACTGAAATAATTTCTTAAACATATATTTTTATCCAAGATAGTCATTGTTTATTTATGGATATTTTGAGTTAGAAGAGTTATCACATATAAATGGAACATAATCATGTATAAAAAAATTCATGCATGGTGTGATTCATCCAATTCACCGGTTTCTATCAACTTTGAGTTGTATTGTATACAACCTCAATAGTATATAATGTAACTAAGTGTTTCTAATTACTAAACCATGACTAAAAATATATTACATTAATGATGAAGTTTTCAGATCTAGTTTTCTATCTAAAAAACCACATCAAATATTGAAATCATAATATGAAATTAAATAAAAAGGATAAGTATTTAGAAAAAGTAGAAAGTGAAATCAATACTTTTAAATTCCTTTATGTTCACTAGGATGTTTTAAAATGTGTATATTTTTAGTTTGATTGAATTCAAGAACATAAATATATGACAGACATAATGTATTAGTTTTTTGATGTTAGATATAAATACCTTACAATAAATCCTCTATAAAACTTGTTTCAAATGAAATCTCGTATTGATGCAAATAGTTTTTAACAATGAAATGCATTAGAGTTACAAATATGTTACCATTTTTATATCTAGATCATTTATCAGATTCATTAATTTATTTTCATTTATTTCAAATTTTTAAAATATATTTTTGACAAATCTAAAATCTATGTTTAAATTTCAACACCACTGTCATACATATAAAAATTTCATTTTTCATGATTTTTGAAAAATCATCACACATTATTTTTATTTGGTGTAAAAAACTCAAGTCGTCAACATAAATTTGAACTAACAAAATATATTTAATGAAATTTTTTAAAGAGAGAATGTTTTTCTAATTCTATAGTAGGACCCTTTGGTAATAAAGATGAATTATAAATATCATACGAAGATATAGGTTCAAGTTTAAGGCTATATAAAACATTTCTATTTTTTAATAAATAATTTGGAAAAGTATATTTTTTTAAAAACTATATTTTGTTAAACCTAAATGTTATTAATTATAAATATATTTTACTAAATATTATTTTAAATATATATAAAATAACTTAAAAATAAACTCATATATATACTATAAAAGGATTATAATGAAATTTAGAAAAATAATCCTGGAAAACGTGTCTTCAAATTATATTACTTCTCTATGGCTATATCCTTCAGACACTAATAGATCATTATTTATAATGACCAAACGATAACAACCTTTCTATTCATAAATACCCATTAATTTTTATTATTGGATAATTAGTGCATCTATTAATTATGTCCCATAATAAGATCCACTCAAACTAGTTTAATCTATATTTAATGTAAATCATCCAAATCTAATTATTTAAAATTCATATTATTATTTTGGATGTAGAAAGGGTAGGAATGAATCCAAATTTTAAGGTTCCACACTCTTCTTCTATTCCTAACTCTATCATCTTTGATTCCTATAATAGTCCCTAATGATTTCTTTATAAGGGTCATAGGATGATGAAGAAGCTTGTTATAAGGTTATTATAATTAATTCCTTTTAAGAAATTATTATTCATGATATTGTACTGTATCATCATATCTTATACTATGTTTTTTAAAATTCAATGTTATCACAAGAATAACCTTTGACGTTTATTTTAGTTTGTTATGATCAATGGGTTCAATGTCATCTAAATTTTCACAATTATATTATCGATAATTCAATGAATACTTATTGAAAAATCATTACGAATTAAATGTGGTGGAATAGCCTAGAAATATTCCTGCATTAAATTTTTTCATGAACATTCCAAGAATATCATTGGTATTATGGACATAAAATTTTAATCATATTCATTAACATATACAGCCTTTGGTTTTATTTTTTTACAAATATGATATGTTTTTTCTTTAAAATATACTTTATTTAGACACTATTGATGATATAACATGTTGTTTTAATAACATCAACCTAAAAATTATTATGAATCCTATATTTACTAAATATTATTTTAGAAAAAATATTTTTAGGTCTTATCCCTCCATCCAATTACACCAATGTAATATGGTGTCCTAGGGGATGAAAATTCATGTTTAGTGCTATATATTGTGAATGTTCAACTATTTTTATGATTCTAAAACTAACCCATTTAATATATTGAAAAATAATCAAAACAATATGATCAAAACATTTTTATCTTAGGTTTATGGTTACAGTGGGGCTTATAAAATCCATATTATTACATTAATGTTTTATAAAAGCTAAATCCAATTTAACTATTTTTAAGATTATTTTTATTGTTTTATAATTTGGCATGCCTCAGAATGTTTGTTTATATATGTTGTGGAAAATAATTTGCATATTAAACATTTTTTTATTTTATTACCAATATGATATGGTATTTTAATAAAAAAACCTTATTACATATCTACTGATGACTGACCATGTTTTTATTAACATCATCAAACAAATATTTAATATGAATTATTTCTTCACAAAACAAATCATTAAAATTTATTTCTTATTCATATCCCTACTTTAAATAAGACAAATATAATTTGGATTCCTAGTAAAAGGTAATGTACGTTTTATTTCAGGTCTTATGATAATTGAACTATATTCATAATTTTAAAACTACTCCTAAAAATATTGAAAATTCAACAATAAATATAAAATCAAAATTCTTTTAATTGAGGGTTGTAGTTCCGTTTGAATTTTACCAATAACCTTAAAAAACATTGTTGATAATCACTGTGTATAGATTTTCAACATATCCAAATATAATAATCCTTTCACTGGAATTTTATCTAATTATATGTCCTGAATAAACATTCACTATAAAGTATTTATCATTTTTGTGCTTATGAGTTGTTCCCAATCAGAACAGTTTAAAAATTAATATTTATCTTTACCCCGAGGTATGATGGTCTAGTAATGTAAGACATTAAGGTCTTGGGAACCAAAATCTTTCTAATCTATCTAGAATGTGAATATTTTCCTTCATATTTGGATTTTTGATAATTTAATATTCATATATTTAATATGTTTCCACACATAAAATCATTACACATAATAAAAAAAGGAGTTATATTAAACAAAAATAATTACCATAATGGTCATTTATAACATAGTGAAAATAAATAATATTAACCATGCTTTAATTCATCGAGATATGGAATCAATTATTCGTATATATCGCAGGTTTTACTTCATTACTACATGCGAATATTATATATTTATTATAATTTTGAATATAAAATATTTTTCTACTATAATCATACCCCATTTTATAATAAATATATATAATAATTTGTATAATTAACATTAGGAATAAAATCAATAATTTTTAATATATGGATAATCAAATATTAAGTATATTCATGTAAATATGATATTATTTATGAATTATGTTTTGATAGTTCACGGTTTTTAGTTAACACAATGTTATTGTTTTTTACGGGGAATTTTTTTATGATATTCATAACCATCTTCAAATATATAATTTACTCATTTAGTTAATCTAAATAAATAATTTTAGAGTTTATTAAAAAATTATATATATAATAATAAATTGATTATATCTCTATTATAGGGTTATAAAATATATGTTTCATTCATGATTTGGTTTTACAATGTCTGAATTATAATAATATTTTTCAATGGATATTTAAAAAAAAATATATGGAATTCAATGAAAGATTATCTTTCCTATTCTTCAATGAAATTATTTTGATAATTTTTTTATGTTTTATTATTTTATTTAAACTAATAGAAATTCACATTGATATAATAGAGATCATTACTTTCATAACATCTAAATTACATTTAAATTCATTCAATTTTGAAAACAATTGATGGATTTGTTGAATCCTCCTATTTAATTCTAAATTTTTTATGAATTTCCATACACACTGAGAATTTCTTCCAACAAAATATGTGTTTTTTGATATTCTATCATCATATTATTTAGAAAATATCAAATCATTTAATTTTTATCATCATTTTAATCAAAAAATTTCAAATAAGTATTTTTAAACTTTATTAGAATTTGATCATCACCCTCTGTTTTCATCCCTATCTCATTAATTATAAGATAACATGTTTGAAATTTTTTTCATATATTTCAATGTAATCATTATATTATAGTATCCAATATTCAACTCAGATTCATAGTTAACTTATTAATAACTTTCAATGATTTTATAGAATCATGAATATGAGTTCTTAATGTAGAAACACTATTGACAATTTCAATGTCTATCATACATTTGAGTTATGATTTTAATATCTCGCATTTTAAAGGTGTTTAAAAAAATAATAGAAATGGTTTTTTTATGGTAAGAATTATTAGTGTCATCCTATGTTAATGCTATGGTTTCCCCAATATCATCAAATGTAAGAAATTTTTAGACTCCATTGTATAAATCTAAACAAATACCATCGTTAATTGCATTCATAGCTCTTGATTTCATGATATATTATTATTTATGATCATTATAATTTTTCTCAAGTTCTGATATTGGAATTTTATATTTTTTTACCAATTTTTCACTGATTTAAATATAATTATTATTCAGGAATATAATAATTCTATACATTTTTTAATTAAATTTATCTTTATTTAAATTAAAATATTTAATTATAAACATTATTTTCTTTATTTCATTCATTCTAGAAATATTTTAATTTTATCAACAAACATGTACTAGTAATGCGTTATGTATAAAAAATCCAATATCATAGAACCCCATTGATTAAAATATAGTTTTTTTAACTGAAAAGGAGAGGTGATTTTATTTCATAAAATTTTTACTATAAATAACCAATATCATTTGAAACATAGTCAAATCCATTATATTTTAATCAAATTTAAATGAAGCAGAAGTAATGATAAAACTAAATGATGGATGTTGTAGATTTATAGTGGTTTAGTATGAATATATTCAGTAACCCTGTCCAATAATAGTGTCTCATCGAGCATGTTTATTTTCACTAATTATGTCCTTTTTCATAGGGACATTAAAAGTTTATTGAAAATAACTAAATATATTTACAATAGTTCATATGAATTTCATATGGGCTCTCATACTACAAGGCTTACTCATGGACTTCTCCTGACACTTATTTTTAGAATTTTATCAAAAATAATAACAAAAATATATTATATAAAATATAACTAGTTTATGACACAATTTTAAGAATAAAGTTACAGTTGGTGAAGAAATATCCAAGATAATGAATAAAACATAAATGAGGGGACCCTAAGAATTTATTCAACTATATAATGTTTATTATTTAAATCAAATTATCATAAATAATTATTATATTATTTATGTTTTCCAAGAAAAATCTTGATAAATATAGAATTTTCAGTAGTGTGTATAATTTTTATAGAGCTTATTATAAAAAATGTTTGTCTTCTTATTAATAATAACTAAATAAATATTTTCTTTATAACATTTTTAAAATATATGGTTGTTTGCTTTCACATTGACCCATTCCTTTATGGCACAACCATCACGGATAAATACCCCATATTTATTACATAATTTGGTTCTCACTAATCTATTATATTATTCACATGAAATGGTATAAATCAGACCTTGTATAATCTAGGTTACCTAAAAATTATAATCTTGAATCAGAATAGTTAAAAAATTCAGAATCATATTATAATGAAGCCCTATTAATTTATTTAAAACATTTTAATAGTTTACAAAATGAAAAAAATAACATTTTAAAATATATTGTTTCATAAAACACTATTGACCAAATTTTTAAAGATTCTACAATGAGTTAGATTCTTTAGGAATTTTTATGAAATGATAAAAAATGATTCGGGAAAAAATTCCTCAATAATATAAAACCGAAATATTTTTTCCAACCCTAGCCTTTACACGAGTAAATATTTCATATAGTGGATTACCTCAATAAAACTTATTAGGCCAGTACATTTTTTTTCATGTGATTTATTCTCTGCGTAAGTGAGATTTCGGCCTATATATATATTATTTGACTCATAAATGATTTTATCATCAATTTTGATGTCCTTTTCCATCTAGGTATGTGTGATTTGTTTGAGTGTTATTGTGTTATACCAGAGCATAGTTTACATCCAAACCATAGGAATTTATTCTATTAAAAACACAAAATCAGCGAACATATATTAAAAATATTGAATCTTTTATAATCAAATAGAAACATAAATTAATATAATTTAAATCATTTATTCAATAAAAACTTGTATTTTTGAAGAATGAAAAATGATTTTAGAATATGATTTCGTTGATATATCTTTATTATGACTATGACCTGTAGGACATAGAAAATTTGTTCATATCATAAGGATATTCAGGGGTGTGAAAAAAGTATTAGGGTTAGTGGGTAAGAAATAAAAAATATGGCTATAAAGTCAGAAAAAGTATCATATAATGAGGTTTATGATGTCTAATTTTATAAAACTAAATTTCATTACCAAAATTACCCAACTATAAATCACATTATATGACTCCCATTTTGAATGAAAATTCCCCAAGTCCTAATATGTAATGTGAAATTGGAATATTGGACCTTATTTTTAAAATATAAATTTTTATAATGGAAGGAGAAAATATACATTTAGTGAGTAGTGACTCATACAATATTGATTCTGTTAGGGTCAAGGGTTGCCTTAATGATTTTTGTGATGTATTATATCTTGATTAAAAAAGTTGCTATAAATAAATAAATAAATATATATATATATATCCATTTCTATGATTAAAAAGTAAATAATAATGATATATACATGACTTATTGACATTAACATAATTTCCAACACCTTGTTACATCTATAGAAAGTATATCTATCATACGATAAAAAATGGATTAAAAAAATTAATCAAAAATTATTTTTAACTATGATAATGAAGTAAATTCAATATTAAGAATATTTATATAATATTGCCTATAATGTTTCAATAATACAAGGAAATACATGGTTACTTGGGAAATATAATAAAAAATGAAAATTTAGGTCTCCAATATGGGTAAAAAAGTAGGGATCTTTCCAAATTAGTTCCTGAAAAACGTAAACACATTTAATTTTTCTCAAAGGAATTGATAAAGAGTAACAACATGTTATTGATGATAGAAAAATAATTAGTTAGATTAATAATTTAGGTTTAGAGTAATATTATATGATAATTTATTTAAATTACCTCCCAATATAGGTAAATCACCATTTTTCAGTACTCAAGAAGAATTAGTTTTTAAAATCCATTAAACTCCAATGACTGTTTTGAAAATTAAAAAATTTGAAAAAATATTTCAAACCTAATTTACTATATTACTTTCCAAAAAAAACTTCTTATTTCCTCATAAGTGAATCATATGTGTAACAATATTGGGATTATTACTTTCAATAAAATGATTTTTGGGGTTTATTTGAAGATACCCACAAAACATACTAAAGAACATGCTCAAAATATAATCCCCACCTCCACAAAAAAATATTAAATTTAGTAAAATGTGACCATGTGAAATAATATATAATAATGAAACTAATAATATTAAATAAGTAATTTTTTGAATGATTAGAATGTTTGAGGGAAATAAATGGTTTTAAGTAAATATGGGGTTATAAAATTTAATGAATTTGATTGCATATATTGAATGAACCTCGGCTATTTTCTTCAATAACTTCCCATTGAATATAAATATCCTTATTATAAATTCGTCTATTATATCTGTTTCCGACTCTTTCGCCGGGGCGCGCGCATCCGTCTGTCCGCGGAGGAGGACGCGCTGCACTGTTGCCCCGCATTACCGCTTTACAAAGGCGGGCGGTATTTGCTCCTTATTCAGGGACGTCTGCTCCTTGATCGAAACAGGATGATGGGATGTTGGTTCTTCCTTCTGTGGATTCCTCCTCAGAACTCGTCACCTAGTCCGGGTCTCCCTCATAGATTTAATACATTGTTCGTGAAACTCTTCCCAGTACCATGTTTCCATGGACGCCGGTTAATTACACTGCTTCTGTCGGGACATTCCAAAGGGTCCGATCAGGGAAGCAACCTTCAGTTGGGGGAGTAGTCACGTAGAGGAATCTGTAGCGTGTCTGGATGCTGGGAACCTGGCATGTCTATATATTATCCTTGGTCACAGGGCTTCTCGAGGGCTTGGAACCCCGAGGCATCCCACATCGAGTGCGGGGAATTATATGCCATAGACATATGTCTGAGGTTTTCCTCATATTCCTATGTTTAACACAGGGTATGCCTTGAGTTTAACATCCAAGGGAGACGGTTCAGCCCGATCAGAGCTTTAGCTAAAATGGATCAGATTGAGAGATTTCCCTTGAAGGGGTGCTGATACCGGGACCAGCCCATGGACGATTGTGAAGAGGAGCGAACCGAGATGGTCTCACTGGGATATGATGGTCCGGGCGAGAATCAGGGTGGATGATGGATAGATGAATGAAGTGGAGGGGGGAGTGGCAAGGGACCATCGCAAAGGCGACAGTGATGTTGGGCTTGTGCCTCCAAGTGACCTCCTACGTATCCCCATGGCAGGGAATCAAGTTCCACGTAGTTTGGGATGGTGCCGGTGAACCGGAATGAAGGTGGACCTTGGTCCGATGGATGTCATCAGCAAACCAAATAGAAGGTAGGCCTTGGTCCGATGCGTTAGTGAATCGGCACAAAGGTGGACCTTGGTCCGATGCGTCAGTGAACCGACATGAATGTGGACTTTGGTCCAAATGGTGTGGGGTGTACATGCTAGGCTGCCCAGGTGTGGATGAACCGACGAGAAGAAGGTCGGAGTGACCAACAGGTGGTGGGCTTGAACCTCTAAGAGGCTTCCTATGTACCATGTCATGACATGGATCAAAGACCACGTAGTTCAGGTTGGACATCGGAAGGCCGACATGAATGAGGAGGACCAAGAGGGTCCTAGTGGTGGTGGGATTTGACCTCGTGGAGGCTTCCTACGTACCATGTCGTGACATGGATCAAAGACCACTTAGTTCAGAGGGGCTTTGTCGGTGAACCGACGTGAAGGTGGACTTTGGTCCGATGGGTGGGGGGCTTGAACCTCGGGGAGGCTTCCAATGTACCATGCCTTGACATGGATCAAAGACCTCATAGTTCAAATGATGGAATTCTTCAGCAAACCGACGTGAAGGTGGACCTTGGCCCAATTAGAGATGGGCTTGAACCTCGGGGAGGCTTCCTACGTACCATGCCTTGACATGGATCAAAGGCCACATAGTTCAAAGGGTTTCATCGGTGAACCGACGTGGAAGTAGACCCATGGGTCTGCTAGTGGTGGGCTTGAACCTCGTGATGGCTATCTACGTACCATCCATTGACATGGATCAAAGTCCTCTTAGTTCGAATTGGTCACAATGGCTTGCCGTCGGACTGGAATACAGTTTAACGTCATGTGGGGCGAGAGTGAACCCTGACGTGAATAAACGATGGGTGGTGGGCTTGAACCTTGTGGAGGCTTTCTACATACCATGCCTTGACATGGATCAAAGTCCACGTAGTTCAGGTTGTGACAACGACGTTCCGTCGGACTAGAATTCCTTTTAACGTCATGTTGGACGAAGGTAGAACTCGACGTGAATTGGTTGACGGGTGGGCTTGATCTTCTTGGAGTCTCCCTACGTACCATGCCTTGTTGTGGATCAAAGACCTCGTAGTTCAAATGGGTGTGTAGTTTAATGTCATACGGGACAAGGGCATAAAGTTTAACTTCAAGCTGGATGAGGGCATGCAGTTTAACGTCGTATTGGATGTGGTATTGTCATGGCCAATGCCAACTCTAAGCCCACGTGAGTCATGCTCTGTGTGAGAAACAAGAGACAACAAGGACCTGACGATCACGCCGCAAAGGGTGCGTCCGTGAGAAGCGAAGAGGGGCTTACGCGTTAGGTGGCCCATTAGTGCTGGGACTTACTCCAGGATGGAGGAACGAAGTGCGGAAAAGTGCATCAAAAGAGGGATTTGGGACCAAGGATGGGAGGTTCCTCGTTCCCTATCACGCCCTCCACTGACCTTGGTAGTGGGGAAGTACGGATATGCAGGGGTGCAGCCATCCGTTGGGGAACTAGGGTCTCCCTTCTCCTAAAAACATACCTCGCACCAATAATGATGATATCATCCCTTTTGGACGGGTGATTCAACTCCTGTGGAGACTAGTGGCGTAAAAAATGTTCAAAATGGGGGGAACCTTCGTGCGAGGCATGAGGTCGGGTCACAGTTTAACGTCATGTGTTCAGGATGTGGTGCTTGGCAGTTTAACATCCTACAGCTCGGACGAGGCGGGTTCACTCCACACCCCTAGGACTTACATAACTGGTACCCTTTTCTCCTTGGGGGAGGGAAGGTACTAGTAAGGCCGTGGTCAAGTGGGGTTGTAGAGCGAACCATCGAGGGGACCACGTTAGCGTGGCTATGCGAAGAAGCAATAGCTGTTAGCGTGCCTATGCGAAGAAGCATTAGGCGAAGCAACGCTACGAGTAGTATTGTCCGTGGGACTTTGAAATCACATCGTGCATGCCTGGAAGGTCGCACGGGAAGCAGAATTGGCAAGCAAATGAGTGTGCTTTGCGAAGCGTAGTGCCTTGTCCTTAGCATGGGGAATAGGTGTGGGTGGAGGGTGCTTCGCGAAGTAGAACAATATTCGCGGAGCACTGCCTCATGAAGAAGAGGTGCCTCGCGAAGCAGGGTGCTGCGAAGCAGTGTGCTTTGTGATGTGTAGCGATCCTGCCTTAGCATAGGGATCACTAGTACAGGTTGGGTGTTTTGCGAAGCATAAACACTCCGCAGCTACCCAGGTTCTTTTGGGAATCCCCCTCCTTCGCGAATTCCCTTGAGCTTTGCGAAGGGAATACCTCTCGGAAGAGGGGCTCAAAACGAGACAAAGCGAAGGTGTCACGTGATGTAGAAGTACCTCGCGGAGCTCATGATTCCCGGGGGCAAAGGGTGCTTCACGATTTGGGAGAGGAGAAGACGAAAGGTCGGATTGTCCATCCACGGGACTCAGGGAGAGCCCAATATTTATTGGAAAGGGGCGCCGCGAAGTATAACTCTCACGCCGCCTAAGGTGCTTCGTGGTGCGCTAGCGAACATCCATTCATTCGCTGAGAGGTACCACCTCTGGAGCATCGCGGCGGGCTCGCGAACGTCAAATTCGTTCGCGGAGAGGTACCGCCTCTGGAGCTTCGTGAGACCGCGCTGCTCGGGGTTCTTCGCGTCGGTGCTTTGCGAGGCAGTGTGCCAGACATCTTTTTCATCCCTTCCTTTAGTGAAATATTTTGGCACCAACAAATTCCCCCCCTCAGAAATGGAGCTGCGGAGGGTGAAGGGTCGAAGTTCGAGGTAAAATTGCCAAAATTGTCGGCGGTTCGCACTACAACTTCGTGAAGAGGCCCCGCGGTGCCGACCGGGGCCATGGATATGAACGCGCCGCGATGCCCCGTGTGGGTGAGTTGCGCCACGTTTCTCCGGGGTCGCCGTCTATAAATAGGGGGGTCGACCTCTTTTTTCTTCATGCAATTTCCTTGTCTTTTTGTGCTATTGATTTCGCGAAGTTCCGCGCCTGCTCTCCACGAATCGAGCTTCGCGGCGAACTGCGGGTCTCTGACTCCGCAACCGCGCCAAGCAAACTCATGTTTGCTAGCCTAGGCTAGACTCTGGGGCCTGGTCTCGTGACCGACCTTCACGAGCAGTCTTCACGACTGAGCTTCATGATCCGTTCTGAGAAAATTCTTTTCTGAGTGCCGGAACTGAGATGGCCCATCGATAAGTTGTATTGGGTGTTCTTGTAGATGTCGCCCGTCAGGATGAGATGGACAACTGTCCAGGCCTTGGGGAGATGGTCCGAAGCCACTCGGACCATGCTTCTTTGACAGATCTGCTATCGGAGGGTCAGAAGAATTATATGCAGTGTAAGAAGATGACATTGTATGGCTTCGGGTTGAGGGATGACATCTTCATCCCTGAGGTGAGTAGGGACGAACTAGTTTTCTGGTTTTGGAGCAAGCCATGTCAGCACCAATGGTTCAGGTCGGATGATGGTCATGCGCAGGAGGACTTCACACCCATTACTGCCGACTATCTCTACAACCACGTGAACAATATTGACGGGAAGCCACTGCAACCGGAGGCGTCCCCTCCTCTCTAATGTACCATGCTGAAGGCGGCTTTGCAGGATTCGAAGAAAGGATGGTCCGATGAGTGGGACCTGCGCCAGGGCTGCAAATTTACTGATGACTGGGCCTCGGCCTACTGGGTAGGCGCCTCATGTGAGGTGTTTGGGGCCGAGCTGAGTAGAGTGGGGTTATATGAGGCGGCATGGGCCTACCAATTCCACATTTACCAACCGAAACAACTAATGACAGAATTACTGAGCAGATGGTCGTCTAGGAATAATACCTTTCACCTGCATCACGGGGAGGTGGGAATAAGCCTATGAGATGTCCACCAGATTTCTGGGGTTCCGATCTTGGGGTCCATGTATGATGAGTTCCTCCCCGTCATGAGCGTGTGGGAGGATACAGAGCAAATGCAGCGACTGGTGTCAGTGCGGATGGCACTCGTCCCTAGAGAGGACATGGAGGTAGTAAGGGATGTCGACTATAAGAAGTGGTTCAAGTGCTTCCTAAATTTCTCAGAGAATTGAGAGTTCCCTCCGAGGCCTCGAACATGTCCGAGGGCGGCCCAACGGGGTAAGGAGCACATGCATTGGTAGGTCTTGGAGGACAGCCAATGGAAGACTTGGGGTTTTAGTGTCAGCACTGAACAACATCCGATAGTCAGGCTGGCGGCATTCATCGCGGCTCTAATCTGCGGTTGGATCCTACCGGTGAGGTATACAAGCATGGGGGTGCAGCCCAGCTCGTTTATTATGCCGTCCATGTTGTCCATGGGGCAGCGGGTCAATCTGGGGATTCCAATGCTCTCCAAAATGTACAGAATGATGCGGCACATTAGCGAGGGCAAGAAGATGCCAAGGATGTGCATTCCCTTCCACCTCTTGTATTGGTGGATTGCGGCACACATCAGGGTGATCTATGAGTATCCAAACCCTTTTTCTCCGCAGGGATCAAACTTTCGCCCCTCCATCCTGAATGCGGTCAGGAGCTTCCCGTTCAAACTAACCGTGCCAATGGTTCTGAATCGGGTGTGGAGGGTGGATGAGTTTAATTTCCACCCCTTCCAATTGCTGATGGGGATGCTTACTGACGACGGGCAGGGAACGGAAGAACAACGGGCTTACCTCCTGGCCTTTCGAGGTGGAGTTTTGGCGGCACGAGAAGATTTTGTGACACTCTATGAACCGTACACCCCACATCGGTTTGCGAGGCAGTTTTGATGTCTCCAGCGGCTGACCCCACAGGTCTACTGGGAGGTGCGTCACGAGGAGCACCCGTGTGTGATGAGGAAACTGTGGCTCATGTTCACATGGGAAGATGGGAAGATACTAATTTCATTTCCTCCATCCACTGCAGCTTTCGGATTGGTGAGGGAGTATGCCATTAGTTGGGAAGCTGCTTACCCAGGGGAGATGCTGAAGAAGACAACTATTCAAGTCGGTGATGGTGGTCCGCCTCTATCTTGAGGTCGGGGTCAGAGGGTAACTAGGGCCTCTCGCGGTGGCGGGGCTACCATGGCGGCGAGACCCGTACCGGCCGAGGGTGTGGCAGCAGCGGTGGATCCGGTGATTCCGGAAGAGTAGGACCATGCGGAGGGGCGGCCACCGATGGGATTTCGTAGGATATCCACTTAGGCCCCGGGGAAGCGGCTGCGTGATATCGACATGGCTGAGGATGTCTTCCTCCCGGAAGCCTGGGACATTTGGGATGTCAACCGGCAATTCCTCAGCCCACCCGAGATATGGGCCCACCTGAATCGCCTTGGGATAGAATTACCGGGCATAGGCCCGGTCCGGGCTGGTTTCATGGCCTCTCCGGCATCGGCAGAGCAATACTTGGAAGAGTTGGGGGATTACATTCACTCCAGTGGTGTCCCTCACCCAATGACAGACCGGGCGAGGGTGCTACTGAATAGAAACGTCCCCCCACAATTTTCATCCGCCGATCTGAGGGAGCGCTTCCCCCTACTGAATGAGTCAGAGGATTCCTCTCAGGAGGATGAGGCTGGAGGAGGGAGCCCATTGGAGGAGGGCGAGGTCGGAGATCACGTCTCAGATTCTGACGATATCGCGGAGGCTCTCGAGGTATCATTCTGAACTTGTTTCCTCATGGTCCATTCTTGGGTCATTATGAACTTCTCAGCGATGTTTAAGCCATGTAGGAGAAACTTGTTCATAGGCCTCGTTCTCGCCCCTCGGTGGGTGATGATGCGGGGCCTTCAGAACCCGCGCCTATGGCTGCGTCCAGTTCCTCATCTGGTGGGACCAGAGCACACGAGGTGGCTCCTCCGGAATCTACATACCTTCCAACATTATACAGAGGGCCTCTCCTCGGGGTCCCGTCAGAACCGGCTCAAGAGCGTCACCAGGAGGTCGATCTCCGTAAGTTTCCTCTACCGGTTTCCTTGTCGTCTTATGTAGACTATGCCAACTAACGTTTATGTCCCTCTCTGTCGTAAAGTTCTTCGACTGGCGTGGGCTGCTGCTGCAAGACTAGTCGGGATGTCTGGTGGCGTCCCTCCTAGGGGTATGCCGGTGATGGTAGTGATAGTCCCCCCATCTCCCCAAGCTGCAACACACATCATCACTGGAGGGACCACCATCAGGGTCGTGCCTGAGGTCATCGAGGTGGAATCTGATGAAGAGGATCGGTCGGCCGGTCTTTGTCCTGTCGCGCCTTCTTCGGTGCCAGATGTCATGCCAGATTCAACGCCATATGCAGATCCCGCCGAGGACTTCCTCAAGGCATATCCTGCGTACGAGCCTGCCAATCACGCAGACTGGGATGAAACGACCTCCGATGAGGAAGACAGCAGCATAGTCTGTCGTCAATCGTGGAAGCTGATCACACGCTTCATCAAGGACACCCCCAAGCGCTATGGCTGGACAAAATGGACAGACTTCGCTCGCGGCTGTGAGAACTGTGTGCTGGGGTAGTGGATGCCCAATGTCCTCATGCGCTCATCCAATATCTTATGGCTGAGAAGATCTGGGATCATGATCGTGGGCTCTGCGTGGGCTGGCAGCGGAGGAAGGCGAAAAGCATCACGAAGCTCCGGGAGGCTGAAAGCGAGGTCCAACAGCTGCAGACCCGGGCGGGTGAGCACTCAGCCTCTTTTAATGCGCAATCTGAGCTGATCTCCCAGTTTAAGGCTCAGCTGGAAGAGGTAGAGGAGCTTATAAGGAAATATTCTGGAAAGATGGCTGCCATTCAGGCTGATGTAGAGAGGGCCAGAGCCATGGCTGACGAACTGTGCCCCGCAGCTGCTGAGGAGGAGCAGGAGCTGAGTCAACGGCATCATGCCTTGGATTCCACAAGCCAACAGGTGGCGGAGCTGCAACGTTCTTTTGACGGGGTCAACCTGTCAGTGGGGGGAGTCGACCCCCAGGGTATTGTAACAAACCGAAAACCTTTTATTGGTACTTTCGTGCTTCAATTTCATCTTTCTTTGTTTTGAATGCTATAGTGAGCACGATTTCCACTGTTTGAATCACCTCGTTACATCCCTACAATGTTTGCGGGACGTTCGATGATAATTCCCCAAGCCCACGTGGGTCGATCCCAATGTGATAAATAGAAGATAGTTGCCTTCTCGTCCCACCTAACATAGGAGTGGAGACCATGATCTAGGAATCCGGGATTTGGATTACTAGTCCAGATTTCCGAAAGATGGGAGAGGATTGACCAGAGAAGGAACTTTTCAGAACAGCCGAACTACCGTTTCTTCAGCATGACCTCTTGTACGAACGGTGCAACACCAAGGGCACTGGAATCAGTCCGAACAGATGGAAACGGGAAGCGTGAATTATGATGCCCAAGATTCGGAGTGCTGTGGGGATGGCATGACAATAAGGGAAAACTGTTAACCATGGTGGAGAAATGGTATCCTTACTACATTAGCTTGAAATTGGGAAAAAATTGGGGGTCGACCGTTGACCATATTGGAAACATGGGACCATGTCAAAAATGTTGTCGGTAAATCTTTCGGGACATTGACCCAGGACAGTTGGCGAACCATAGGTCAAACATCCATATTGTTAGGGGGTCCTTCCAAACATGACCAGTCTTCTGGAACGTTGGCCGAGGATGGTAGGTGAGCTGATGCGACATGATACCAGGGCGTTAGAGGGTCCCGTCAGACATGAAAGGGGATGTGGGTCTGAATAAGGGGCATGCAAAGTGTGGAATATGGATTTATGGTTTGTCCGAACAGAATCCAATACTTAGGTAGTTACACCACCGTGGTGGGAGTATGCCAGATGGGTGCGTTGGCTTGGTCATGGATCCTTCCTTCTTTAGGACATGGCCTCTCTAGCGAGGGGTCCGACCAGGGGGCCGGAAAGGGGAAGGATGGGATTAATGATTTCTATGGGATGGACCCTAGGCAATATACCAGGGTGTCTCTACGTATCCCATGAGGATTGGAATCAAGCCATACTTAGTTCTGGAAGCACAGTACAGTCATAGACCAACACTGACAGGTGAAATCCTCTCTGGTAGAGGCTCTGGTGCATCCCTTGATTAACATGGGGCATCCTAAACTTGTTTAGGGTAGAACCGCAGTTTTAGTGTCATGCGTTGAGTATATATAGACTCATGTAGTTTAATGTCATACGATAGGACGTTGAGTGAATGAGAAGACCCCAGGGAGCATATGTTGTGGTAGTTATGAAACCGATGTGAATGAGGACTTGGAGTCTGAATCACACCACATACCCCCGGGGATCATCGGTGCTCGAAGGTCCAGTACTATGTCGCCCTGTAGAAAAGAACGGAGACGAACCTTCTTGTTAAAGGCCCTAGATATCTTATCCTGATGCCATTCCAGATTGTGCAGGGTAAGAAGCCGGTTCTCGTCTAGTTCTTCTAATTCAGCTAGAAGGATTTCAACTACCTCATATGATGTCTGGTGATCATAGACTGCAGTGCGTAACGATGGCAGCTGGATCTCAAGGGGTAGGATGGCCTCAGCTCCATACACCAGGGAATATGGGGTCACCTGGGTAGAGTTGCGAATTGTCGTCCGATAAGCCCAGAGGGCGTTGGGGAGCTTGTCCGGACAACTTTTCTTATTTTGACCAACCGTCTTCTACCAAATGATAGAGAGGGTTTTGTTGAACGCCTCGATCTGTCCGTTTGCCTGTGCGTGGTAGCAAGAGGTATGGTTTGAACGGATGCCGTACTTGGCGTACAATTTCATCAGTTCAGCCACTCGGAAGTTGGTGCCGTTATCGGTGAGGACGGGGTAAGGGACCCCAAACCGGTGGATAATATTGGAGCTCACAAATTCGACAATGGAACGGGCCTTAACCTCATTGAGTGGAACTGCCTCTGCCCACTTAGAGAAGAAATCTGTACCAGTCAGGATGAACCTACACTGGTGAGCTGTTGCCGGTGGATATGGTCCCACTACATCAAGTCCCCATACTGAAAATGGCCAAGAGTACGTGGTGGGGTGGAGGGGCTCCAGTGGTCGATGCAGGAAGTTGGCGTGAACATGGCATGTGTGGCGTCTATTGGCATACCCAATACAATCTTGGATCATAGAGGGCCAGAAGTACCCCAACCTCCGAATTTGATGGGACAGCTTCGGCCCAGCTTGATGGGCGCCACAGGAACCGGCATGAACCTCTTCCATAACTTGAGGAATCTTTAATCCTTAAATGAAACAGAGGAGGACGCCATCGAAGCTCCGCTTATAAAGGATCTGTTCAAGACTGGGGCCACTCTGAAGGGTAAATAGCAGCGCGCGGCGTCAGATTCGCTCGCGCTCGGCCCAGTCGTCTAGGAGGCGACCATTTTGAAGATGCTCGCCAAAATTCTCCCTCCAGTCGGGAGTGGCTTCAACCACTGTGTCTGACGAACCCGGGACCCCTGACGTAGAGGGTCCGACGGTGAGATGACTTACCCGTAGGCCAGCATTGTCCTCTTGGGATGACGGGGGCAATGACTCTCTGGTGTGCCACATGTATAATCAAATCATCTTGCTGAGGTTCTATGAGGGACATGGCTAAGCCAGCCAAGGCGTCTGCTTGACCATTCTGTGACCGTGGGACATTGGTAATCTCTGGTCGAGAAGAGATTTGGGCCATTATGCGGAGGGTGTACTCCAGCAACGGTACAAGCTCCGGCTTCCTGATGACGTAGTCGCTATTAACCGGTTTGATTACCAGCTCGGAATCTCCTTTCACAGTAGATGGGGCACGTAGATCTCAAGGGCCAACTCGAGGCCGGTGATGAGAGCCTGGTACTCTGCCTCGTTGACCATACAACCTTCTAACAACAGAAACGAGTATGGCAGGACGGCTTGTGCCAGGGTAATGAAGACAATAACCAGGCCCACTCTGTTGAGCTTAGGATCGTTGAGCCTCCTACTGGTGGGGCTCCGGGAGGCACCGTCGAAATGCATTTCCCAACACGGGACGACATGATCGACTGAGAGGATCGTCTCATCAGGAAAATCCAGGTCCAGGGATTGATCCGCGGAGGTTGGATGGGCAGCTAAGAAGTCTTCCAACGCCTGTCCCTTAATGGACTTCTGATGTATGAACCTGATATAAAACTACTGGAGAATCACCACCCACCGTGCCAGTCGGCCAGCCAGCATTGGGCGGTTGAGGATGTACGTCAGTGTGTCTACCTGGGAGACCAATTGCACCTCATGGTGCTGCAGGTAATGTCGCATCTTCTATACGGAAAAGACAAGTGCAAGGCATCTCTTTTCGATAGGGGAGCATCATAACTCTGTATTTAGAAGCATGCAGCTGAGTTAGTAGAGGCTGTTCTCGGTTACCTCATTATTCTTCTGGGTGAGCAGTACACCGAGGGATCTTTCCAGGGCGGTCACATAAAGGACCAGCAGATTTCCGGAGACAGGTGGCATCAAAACCGGAGGTTGGAGCAGATACTGATTGATTTCCTCAAAGGCGGTCCGACACTCTTCATCCCATTCATAGGCGGCACCCTTCTTCATGAGCCGGGAAAATGGATTACACTTTCCGGCCAGATTTGCGATGAATCAATGTATATAGGCTATGTGGCCTTGGAGGCTTTGAAGTTCCCGAATGTTTCTCGGGGGAGGCATTTGGATGATGCACTTGATCTTCTCTGGGTCGATATCAATGCCTCGGTATCTAACAAAAAAGACCAGAAACTTCCCAAAGGATACCCCGAAGGCACACTTCAACGGGTTCATCTTCAGGTGACGAGAACGGAAGAAACCAAACACCTTCTCAAGGTCTTTGAGATGGTCCTAGTGCTGACATGATTTGACCACTAGGTCATCTACGTAGCATTCCACCAGCTTCTTGAGAATCGGCATGAATATGCGGTGCATGGCCCTCTGATAAGTGGCACTTGCATTTTTCAAGCCGAATGGCATAACATGGTAGCAAAAGGTACCTTAGGGAGCCCTGAAGGCATTGGACTCCTTGTCCTCAGGGGCCATCCAGATCTGGTTGTACCCGGAATACCTATCCATGAAAGATAGAGCTTGGAACTCGGCTGTGGAAACAATAAATAACTCTGTCACCGGGAGTGGGAAGTCATCCTTTGGGTAGTGGCGATTAAGGTTGCGGAAGTCTATGCAGACTCTGATCTTCCCATTCTTCTTCCTGACTGGCACAATTTTGGAAAGCCACTTGGGGTACTAGACTTCCTTAATGAATTTGGCTTTGATAAGCTTGTCAACTTCGGCCTCAACCATAGCACCATGAGAAGGGTGCATCTTCCTGGGAGGCTTCTTAAACCAACGATGGTTTTCCAGGAGGCCCAGACAGTGAACTGATACCTGGGGATCTAGTCCTGGAATCTCGTTGTAACTCTAGGAAAACACGTCACAGTGTTGTTTGAGGAAGTCTACATACTGCTGCCGCTCCTTGGGGGACATGGCTGCACTGATCAATGTGGGTTTCGGATCTGCCTCGCTATGAAGGTTCACCTGTACCAGTTCATCAACCGTGGTAGAGACTCCTTCCTCAAAGGCGGGGG
The DNA here is from genome assembly GCA_963277665.1 of Viscum album. Classification (NCBI taxonomy): domain Eukaryota; kingdom Viridiplantae; phylum Streptophyta; class Magnoliopsida; order Santalales; family Viscaceae; genus Viscum; species Viscum album. The sequence continues at coordinate 1,294,551,107 of OY728130.1, read as the reverse complement.
GGAGAATCCTCCAGTTCTTCCTCTCCACCCATGGGGGGATTTCCCGCGACGGGAGATACTTCTGGGATATCAAAGCCTGAGGGGCAGCTGGTACCAGCTTGGGCAGTAGTGGTCATCATATCAGGAGACTCACTCGCCATTGAGACCTTAGAAATGAAGGCAGTCGACTCTATCCCATCTGGCCTTCAGCCTAAGGGGCCACATTTGATGATATCAAAGCAGTGATGACGTTTTGGCCTGAGTCGGTTGATTCCAGTTAGGCGGAAGAGACACGTATGGAGTACCGCCATTGTCATAAGCTTTCCATTCCAGTACCGTACATGGGTAGGAGGTTCCGGGATTACCTGATCCTGGTTGATGTAGGAGTACAAGGTGATTTTCTGTCGTCGCTTGGACACGGGAACATTCCTTCCTTGTGTACTCGAAACAACAAAACATTGCCCCATGTCAGGGGTTGTGGCCTCCAATAAGTGGATCGGGAGGATGTAGGTGTCATCCATGCTTGCCCAGGGATCACTTGTGACCGGGGTGGGTTCATCCTCACTTTCTAGGATTTTCTTATCCTTACTCTTGTAATAATCAGCATCCAGATAGCGGGCCTCACAAGAGGTGAAAGGAGATGCATCCCCTTGGAGCACTCCTACTCGACCGTTGAGTGAGTATTTGAGGCACTGGTGGTACGACGAAGGGAACATTGCATGCAGATGGAGCCATGTCCTACCCATCAACGCATTGTATGCAGTATCCTGAGAGATGACCATGAACTCGGTACTAGAAATTAAGCCACTGAACTGAGTCTTCAGGCGGATCTTGCCGACTGGGCTTTGCTCGGTCCCGTGTTACCCCTGGATTCTGAGGTCAGAGGGAGTTAAATCACCATCAGACAGACCCAGCTTTCGCAATGTCCGAGTCGGAGTTAGGTTGATTTCGGAACCCATGTCAACGAGGGAGAAGTGGACTTCCACACCATTGAAGTGTCCAGTGATGTACAGTGGGAAAATTTTCCCCTGTATAGGAGGGTCCTCATCTTCACCGGAGAACAAGATAACTGCTTGACATTCAGCATTCTCAATTGTCTCGGCATGGAAGGCTTCCGTAGTTGCTACCTCCGTCTCAAACTGGAGGGGGCTCCTTAGGGCCTCGACAAGTGCCTCGTGCATTTCAGATGACAAACGAAGGGCCTCAAGGATAGAAAGACTTACCAAAATTCTGGCCAGGTGCTTCAGGACATCATACATTCAAGCCAAACACGAACCTCTACCTACAAGAGGTCGTTCAGCAGTTGGAGGCATAGCGGGTCCTGCCGGTTGAACCAGTGGTTGGCTAGTATTGGGTACATCCTGCTACCTACTAGTTGAAGCATGGAGAGTAGTCACCAAACTAGGATCGGACAGCGGAGACTGGCCTATAGCCGGGCAAGAATGACTGTGATATGAACGAGGCAGCTCTCCCAGATCTAGTAGCACATACGGTGGTGGAGGTAAAGCTGAGGGCGTTAGATGGGGTTGCACGTGCTGAGCTCTGCGCTGAGCCTGCTTTCTGGTCTCCGTAGCATGCACGGCTTGGCTGAAAGTACCCGCTGACATACCTCGATGACCGGCATGGTTGCGGTTCCACTGACGTTGACGTTGGCTGGAAATGTTGGGGAGGTTCTCCTGGCGTTCCCCCTCACCGGGTGTCATATAGGGCTTTACCAGCTCCACGGTGTTAACCGAAGCATACCCCTAGCTGTCGCTCGACGAGTCATCCACAATCGGGCGGATTCTGGGAGGAATCCCCATTTTAGAGGGCATAAAGTCGCCGAGAGAGCGGAATGACGACGACACCAGCGGAGCGCATTACTTCTTCTTGCATCGTCGCTGCTTGCCCTTTTGGGAAGTGGTCGGCTGTGAAGACGATGAAGTGTTACCAGCTACTTATTGTAAAGGTTCCGGCTGCTTCATGTGTGCCCGGATGATACCATGGGAATGAACGGTGGTTTTTCGAGCCATTCAGTCGACGTATTTCTGGGATCCGTGGCTGGGAACCTACTGCCACTCGCCTTCGCTGTTGCTACCGATCTCTGACCCTGCAAAGACACCGCCACTTGTGTTGGTGTCGGGCCCAACCTAACTATGTTGTTGTTGACCTGGTCATGAATCCTATATTTAAACACATATAATTTCTTGAGGGTGTTCCCTAGAATCTGATGATAAGGACAGTAGTTGGGGTGATCGGTGAGATTCGCCTCTACTGGCCTTCTGCACTCGGGCAGGCGCACAATCCCTTGCTCTAGAGCACTTCGGATGTAGCAAGGTACCTGATTTTCATTGACAGAATAAGTCTATTGCCTTCTTTCTGGATAGGGGGCCCTGGGGGCCTGGCCCTGACGAGGGGCCGGAGGGGACTGTCGAGGAGGCGGCGTTTGATTGTCTCGCCTAGGTGGAGGTGGCGCATTGTGTGGGGGAACCTGTCAATTCTGAGGCGGTCGCTGCTACGTAGGAGCCTGTGCTTGAGGTGGAGGACCTCTGCGTGGTTGTGGGGATGGGGCCGCTAGCAGTAATTCCAGCTGCCCAGGGGCTTCTATTTGGGCCATCGTGGTGGGTTCAGCTCTGGCGGTCCTCCTGGCTGGGATCATAGGGGGAAATGAACGTGCCTGACTAGCCTGTTGTAGAGCCTCCTCTAGGCGCTGAGCCTTATCGGAGAAATCTATGAACCCTCTAGGGTAGTTCTGGGTAATCAAGGAGGGTACTAGATCCATTTTGACGTTCCCCACACACAACGTCAGTAATTTCTCTTGATTCAGTGGCATATCGAGGGAATACGTAAGTCCCATCCACTGGGCGATGAAATCTGTGACTCACTCATCAGGCCTTTTCTTGCACTTGAAGAGGTCTCCAATGCTAGTCTTCTGCGTGGTGGTGCTGAACTGGTATATGAACTGCCGGCGGAGATCCTCCCAACCAGTCACCAATCCGATAGGGAGCTGGTTGTACCAAACGAATGCAGGGCCTTCCAATGTCTATACGAAACATCGGAGCTTGGCGGCTTCTTGGTGGGCCGAGGTCCCCAGCATTGGGCCACACATGGAAGAAAAATGATCCATGTGCTGCGGTGGGTCCCTTGTCTCGTTGAAGGGTGAGAAAGTGGGGTTCCCAAAACCTGGGGGTGCGGGCATATCATCCACCCATGCAGGATACAACCTGTCATCCGGTGAGACCGCCACCTGCCGCATTTGCATTGCTTCGAGGCGGGCATTGAGTGCTGTTATAAGATCATCCAGGTGCGTGTCCCTGTCTTGAAGGGGATCCCTAATCACAAGTGTGTTTCTAGGTTTTTTAACACGGTAGATGGCTTCAGCAGCTCGTGGATTGACTGGCGGAATGACCTGTGTGGCGACTGGGGGAACCCGGACTGGATTCTTTAGATTGCCCCATCGTTCGGGGGGTTTGGCAAGACGTATCACGCCCTCTTTCCGTAAGTTCCGGCTTCTGTACTGTCTCTGGAATTAGCATGATCACGGTTTCCCGGAGGCATCTCACAGGGGGGAAATTGTTCCTGCCCCTGCTACCCCGACCTGGGATTACCACAGTCGGGTTACCGCTCTGCAGCGCGCTCTGCCAAGAGTTCATCAACCAGCCTCTTCTTCTCAGCAAGCTGCTGGCGTAACGTGGCCTTCTCGGGATCTTCATCCATTTTATGCACAGAGGCAGACGGGTCAGAGTGTTTGGCAGTTCCGACGTGCTCCTTACCCTTGTCGGCGTTTCGACCGAGTACCAGCAACTCGGTGGGTACATGGAGGCCTAGAAGGTTCCTCTGCTGACAGGTAACCCTCTCTGATGGGTCCAGCAGTGGCGGTACGCCCTTGGGGGGGGGGGGGTAAGTCTCCATCAGGAAATTCCATCTCGTCTTCCTTTTCCACTACGTCAGCCAAGTGGACCGCGACCCCTCTCGAGGGCATGTCCTCAATGTCGCATAGCGAATCGGGCTGCCGTCGAATATGGTCGAAGAGGAGAACGGAATAGGGTCCCCAACCACGGACATTCACATGGGGGGTAGCTTCCCTGATGACTTTGCGGAGTACTTTGAAACTCTGAACACATTTATGTTAAAGGACGCTCTGACGGCCTGGCGACTCAGGGTGCTGGGCCACAAGGAGTGCAGCCAAATCGATCAGGCGGCATTGCTCGCCGATTTATTCAAAGTGTTCTCGACTTCTAGGGTACACCACCCGCTCGCAACAACGGCGGAAGTGTGTCGCCCATAGGGTTCGACAAAAGCACCCCACTTCTTCACGGGTAAGGGACTCTGGTGCGCGAAAGTTTAACGCCGCCATCGGCCAGAACTTCTCCGGGATGTAATCCGCTGCGAGAATGCTCCAGAAGATCCTTGGTTTGGACTCAGGGTCTGGCCCTGTATTGCCACACTTGTCAACCGGGGGCAGCTGAGGGACCGGTAGCAGTACCGAGACGGACCTCTGGGATAGTAAACTCGACGGTGGAGAATATGGTGAACGATCTGACTGGCCGCTGAATTCCAGGCAATCCTCTGAAGAGTGAGGTGACCTGGCCATGATATCACTATATGATGGGCTGATAGCCACAGCTTCCAGCACAGGAGTCGCGGCTGCCGGCGATATGTCATTTCGTTACTCTACCTCCGTTGGCCCCCAGAATAGCTCTCTGTGATCTCTGTTAGTGGTAGAGGGCGCTTCTGGTGACAATGGTGGTGATTACATGGTCTAGACCTGCGGAATTTCCTCGATTTCTTCCACCTGGATGTACCTGTGGAGGGAGGCCGGAATCTGGTGGACCTCGCATTCTGGGAGAATGAGGCTGACATGCCTGGTTCCTGCCACAGTCTTCAATGTGGAGGAGTGGGGAGAAGGTTCCATCACTGAGTCGCATTCCAATTCCGAATCCGAGAAGCGGGCCGGTTTGATCTCCACCCGGGCCTTCCCAGGACTCTTCTTGTGGTGGCGACGACCCACTCTCCTGCCCCAGGGTGGCTCTTCTGGACAGGGTTGATCCTTAATACGTAGCATTGGGGCGGCGATGGCACATTGGCGAAGAGGGCTCTCGCTCGAGGTGGCTGGTGTGCGAGGGGCACCAGGGAAAATGTCGAAGGGTACATGGGGAGGACCTCCATGGACATCACCCATGTGGGAGGAGCTTCTGTTGGAATTGGCAGGAGCATGGGGAGGACCTCCATGGTCGATGCGGGTGGAGCGATGCTGACCTTCACTCCCCAAGTTGCCGGGTTGAGAACCTTCAACAGTTGTAGAGAGGACGTAGGGAGGGCCCCCACATTGGAGAAGGACCGGATGGACAGTGCCATCAGATCGACGGTCGGGGGTAGGAGGATGGACTCCATACCCTGTATAGTGGGCACGAGAAAGGTTTCCACGTCGAGCTTCACTGCCATGGGGCAGGTCTTCCTTCAGGATGGGGGTATCATGAGGCATACCTCCATTACGAGCTTCGGAGCAGGGAAGGCCCACGCTCTGTTGAGTAGTGGTACAGGGAGGGCCTTCGTACGGGGTGACATCAACGTGGGTTAGTTCGCGGCGATCACCACTCAGGCCTGTAACCCTGAGAGTCAACCCAGCCTGCCCATGGGGCGGTTGGGGTCTAGATCCTGGTTGGGTGAAGGAGTGCCCCTGATCGGTGTATGCAAGGACTCCATGATGCACGTCGGTAGTGGATCGAGCCACTGTAGTTGTTGAAGTCGATGCATCTGGGTGAGCGTCCTCATCCCGGGCCCGGTGCTGACGTCGGGTCAGACTATATGGTGCAGTTGGTGTAGGGGCATGGCGGGCCTGCTCTTCCTGCGGAGTCAGACGACGGTACTGACGTGGCCGAATGGGAGCCCCTCCCTGGAGCTCTTGGGTCAGGACCCTGACCAGGACGAGCCGGACATCACTCTTCTCGTCAGCGTAAGGCGATGAGTCGTCGAGGCGTTCCGGGGACAGGATCCCGAAACTATTGAACGTTGGGGTGGGGAGCAAGGGCTCCCTGCGCGGCCTATTAGGGCAGCATTGACAGCGGGGATTGGATGCCTCTAGGTCCAGTCGGGCCATATCTTGAGTTGGGATGACCCCTTCCTCCTCGTACCTGCATACAGGGTTGTTGATCACCCTTCGCCGGATGAAATCGGATGGGGAGAGGGGACGTGGGTGCCCTGTATTCCACGATGTATAGGCCGTCGTGGCGGTAGCGGAGCCATGCGGGGTGGTTGTGCCAGTGTTGCCCCTGCCCCTGTGTGTAAAACCCCAGGTAAATAAAGAATATGACATTTTCACATTTATCCATATATGTTAATAAAATATTAATATGACTTTAAAGGGGATGCTATGCTCGATGGCGTACTCAACACGCAACAATGAGTTTCTTGGGAATCTTACGTTGCACTCTAATAATAAAATAATATTATTTTAAATGGTAGTTAACATGTAGCCGTTGTATTGGCGGGAATGGATAGAAATAACTAAAATAATATTATATATGTTTTTAAATGTTTTTACATTTATCCAAAAAACGATAAAGGCTTAAAATAGGGAAAGAATTCAATTTTAGGTGTATATGCCCAAGTTTTCACTAAAGGATCACTTATCGCCTTTTGATGGCGAACTGTCATTAAATATAGTTTTGTTCACTCTTATACATTCTACTGGACCAAATAAAACTCTTCTTAAGAATTGGGACATCAAAATTTACTTTGTGTAAATTTTTGGTATCTTTCCGATAAAGTTCTTTTTTTTAATGAATAGCGTAAAATGTTGTATTTTAATTTAAAACCTATTTTTAATGTAATTTATTTATATGATTAGATTATCTTTTGAATTGGTTTTAAAGTGAAATTAGAATATATTTGTACCATTAAATCCAATAGTGGTCGTTGGAATTTTTAACTTTGAAATCTGAATTAAACTAGTGTCAATCTTTTGATACTTATTGTTTCATAAAAACACGCTATTTGCTCTGACAGTGGGAATTAATTATTAAATTAATTAATGTGAATTATATGTTTTTAATTTTTTAAAATAGACTTCATTTTTGAATTCGGAATATCAAATATAGCTTAGGGTGAATTTTTGGGATTTTTCTGAAAAACATCAATTTTTTATGAATAGCGAAACTACTAAGTGGTACTTATAAAAACTGATTTTTCGGTTTAAATGAAATTTTTCCATCTTTGTGTTTTGAATTTCAAAAATCTGACATACATGGTTGTCATTAAGAAGTAAAATTTGGTTCAATGTGATAAAAATAATTTTTTTGGTGAATAGTAACTTATTAAGTTGTTAATCGCGATTAGAGGTAATTAGTGTAGTTTATGGTAAGAATAATGTTTTAATAATATAAAATGACCTAGAAACATGTCCTACCCTCATTTTATGTGTCATGGCCGTCCAAGAAAATACATGGGTAAACTTGGGGACCACATGGAGCCACTTTGTTTGGGAAATGACATAAATATTTTTTTATTTAATGTTAAAGTAAAAAGGACACAAACATGAGATGTTTTACTAAACAAAATTTTACTTGGGGTTCTATAAGTCCTATTTTTGACTATAAATATTAATTGGAAAGCTAAAAATATTTCCTACATAATAGTATTTTTTTATAATTTTTATACATTAAATAAATTAAATTATTTATGACATCATTATTATGCAGTGATGACCTCATTATTTAACGATTTAAATCAAATGGAAAGATAATGTAATATCTAAGACCTACACATTTCCAAAACCTATTTTATTAGTGTATTTCAAACTATTATCACCTCATACTCGAAATAAATCAATGTGGGACCTTTAAAATCTGAAACGCTTTTGAAAATAAAGTAACATTTTGTAACTTTACAAGAGTGCCCCTCCTCTCCTATTATAAAGGGCCCCCATCTCTACCTCCTTACCCACGCTCCCAAAGCCTTTGGCTCAGCCAAACCCTTCCCATTTTGTGTCTCCACTTCCCTCTATTTCTCCTTAAAGCCTCACTTTGGGCAGAAGCCTTTCCAAGGAAGCCTTTGAGCTCAAATCAAAGGAAGTTACCCGATTTTATGGTAATGTCTTCACTTGAGTACTTTTGTATTATTTTACTTCTCCAACCCCCTAAACTCTTTTTATTCTTTTCTTTTGTAACAACTATAGTATATTCAATATACTAGGATGTTGTTATAAGAATTATTCGAGCTGGACTTACACACACCTACATCTAATTGTTAAAGAACATACTGTTTCCGTGGATGGAGAATTTCTGCCTCTCGAAACAATGATTGTTCAACATTTTTCTAACACCTTCAAAGGTGGCCATTAAGATGAAACTATATTTATATATGATATCTAATATGTTTATGTTTTACTTAAGCTTCTGTATATTTCATTTATGGCATACCTTTATGGTTTCCATTATGGGTAAACGCGATATCTTCATTTAAGGAATTGCGGACTACCGCCCCCTCAAAGTGATTTGATTCGTTAATACCATATGTGGTACTTATAAAGGATATATTTAATGATATTATATATGATAACATACTGGAATTAAAATAATATTATGTATCATTATGTTTTAATTACATTAAATATGAAATATAAATGGAAGTAGCGTTCATGCGTATGTACGGCTTACCGTCTCCATGAACGGTGCATTTAATTTCTTAACTCTAAATGTTATGTAATATTATAAATGCATGAGTATACTGGATATATATTATATATATGATATCTACATCATGAATAAAATTCTGGATATATTGAACATTTGGCAACACGAAAAACATGTAATTGTAAGAAGTCCACTTCCGACTTAAGAACCAAATATCTGCAAAACAAATATTATCAACTTAAATTATTACATAATGTTTAGGACATGGTAAAAAGTGATATAAAAGGAATAATGAACATTAAAAAGGTTCTTAAGGAAGTAGAAAATAACTCAAGTTTATTATTCAGGAGATTAAAGAACAATCGAGTCAAGTTGGACCCGAGGTAAGGGATCCTACTCCTCTCTTTCTTTTTAAGTACACTCTTTTATGTCATTTATTTTAAGCTCATATTTATTGTGATTGGGATGCTATTTTATATTACTCTTACAGTAATTTTTATGTTCATATGATGATAGACCCTATTTCCTCTTATCAATCCATTTTGGACGTTTTAAGTAGCGCCGTTAGGCTGCCGAGTTTTTGTAAGGGATTTTTCATCTCACTTTTATTCCCGTGAGATTTATGTTACATTTGCCACAATTTCCATTGAGTGGTGTATGTAATGATCATTATTATACACTTTGTGTAGTATAATTTCATTTATTGGTATTCAAATATTCATTGTATGACCCTTCTTCCATGGGGTGTACGTTTCGAAAGTTACCCAACTCGGTTAGGGGACCTTTAACCCTCCTCTTTTTAAAAAACTTCTTTTGTTATGTCTATTAATTCAAATAATATTATGTTGGGATATGTTCTATTATATCCTTATTGATGTAAATTTTATGTCCAAGTGATGAGACGCCCTTTTTATCTCTCATCAACTCATTTTCTGAATTTTGAAGTGATGCCGTTAGGCTGTCGAATTTTTCCAATGGGAACTTTTTAACCCAATTTCGATTTCTTTGGATTCAACATATAGTTATTGAATATGTCATCTTTTGAATATGATTGAATGAAATTTTATTGTTTTACACTTAATATACACTTATATTGGGTGTATTTATATTTGTCACTCATAATTTTGAGATTTAATTATCCTTAATTTAAGGATACCTTCTTTATAAGGGAATTCATCACATTAGACATTTCTAATGAGACATCATTATTGTTATGCACCAATTAACTCTTATATGGTGTATATACTGTCCTTTGGAATATTATATCATGAATCCATGATATTATAAAGTTCTGACTAAATGTTATTCTTCAATTATTGTATTCAAGTGTCTCTAATTTTGGTAGAACCCCTTAACCAAAATATCGCTTTAAATGTTTTAATTATTTGTTCTTATTAATATCCATGTTTTCCAAGTGGTTTTAAGGATTTATTTATATGGATATTAATGGTTAAAAATTTTAAAATATTCAAGGTGGTATGGGACACTTTGATTCAAAAATCTCTTTATTAAATTTTTTAAATGGTTTTGGAAATGGTATCTTTTTGAACGAATTCATTATTTCAATATCCTAAAATGTTATATTGTGATTGAAATGTGGAGATGTTATGTTTACTTTATGCATGTTTTATGTGATACGTTTATGTTATGGTTCTTGGGAATTGTTATGAAAATGGGTGGTTCCGTGATAAACTTAGGGCGGGTGAGCCCGATATAGCTCTCCAATGCATTGGGTAACGTGAAGGAGTGAAACGTTAAGGTTTCTCCGAAGAGATTTAGGGAATATACTGTGGTGGATATTCCAAACGTAACCAAGAGGGTTACTCCCTACATAAGAATGTTATGAATGCCTCAAGATACCTTTTATGTCTTATAATTTTTATGATTTATTCATGATTTGATATGCCTATGTTTTGTGGGTAAAGTATGATTTCATTCTAATGTATATATGAACTCATGTTTCCTTTACATATTTTTATAACTGTTACTGATCTTTTTATGCTCATCCCAAGTTTTTGAAATGTTTTTCACAGGTCAAGGGAAAGGTACATGATGTGATGATAGTGTCAAGGATGTGTCGAGAAAGAATCCGTGTTTTATTTTAAATATGTTTCTGCTGATGGGAAGAATGAATATTGTCTTTTATGTAACCACTTCGTTTAAATGTGGAATGTAATGCAAGTTTCATGATCTAATTCTCTAAAACTCTAAACCTGAAAATATCCTCAATGTGTAATCTTGTAATAACTCAAGATTAAGTAAGGTTTAAGGCTGGGGGCTTATAGTTGGTATCAGAGGTCGGTTTAGATAACTTTAGAGGTTAGAGTATTCTTTAAGCATCAGTGACATTACCATAATGGTTAGGATATCAGAGAGAGTCCTAGTTTTAGATAAAGTTAATTAGTAAGTATATCTTAGTGTTTATCTTCCTCATTAGTACATTATGGTTTTGTTGATATACTCACACTGACCTTTTTGGTTTTAGTAAATGGATGGATCTAGTAGGCACCAAAGTAACATTGGATATGAAGGAAACTGTGATAGTTTTTTGAGCAAGAAACTGAATGATATGGGAGGTGCAATGAGAACTCATTTGATTATCCTCAACCAACTATCTAGAGTCATGATTGACCACCTAAACCTTGGTGATTTCTCTAAGTCATCATATATGCGAGAAATAAATCCCAACGGAACTATAGGTTATAATCATAAAGGTAAGTGTGTTCAAAAACTTATGTGTCAAAAATGTGGAAAGAAACCCCTAGGAAAATTTTTCAAAGGGACATAAATATGCTATAGATGTGGAACTGAAGGTCATAAAGCAAGAACCTGCCCTGGAAAAAGGAAGAATCCCGTTGACTCGAGGAAATGGAAAGAAGTTCTTTCTGAGGGAACAATTGAATATTTTAAATGTGGTGTGCATGGTCATTATGAAAACACATGTCCTATGAATAAGTTTCGTGAATGGGATCACCAAGATCGTACAAATGTTCGTTTACCAATACCTAATTCCATTCCGATTGAGGATGAAGAAACTGAAAATGACCAATCAAAGGTATGGATTATGTCATAACTATTGTTTTCCTATTTTGGAATCTTAGGATATGATTCATGATTTTGTTTGTAGGAAAGAAGTATTTCAGAATAAGTTGGAAAGGAATGGTTAATGGATCATGAAGAAGGTTGAATGAGTAAGATGTAAACATATAAGGGCTTCAAGAGTTATTGTGAAATTCTTAAGAGTATTAAGTCTGTTTTGATGATCGTGTTACATTAGAAGACTTTTTATAGTATGTGTAGACCTGATGTTTAATATATGAAACTTTTATTCAAGGAATAGTTATCTGTTTTTTTGTAGACACACTTATAAAGAACCATTTGGGTTTATATGATCATTACTTTTGAGGTAATTATGGGTTACTATATATTATGATTGAAGTGAAAGGCATGAGATAAAATTTTGGTTAAATTATGTTATGGTTATTTTTGATGATTTTATACCTTTTGGGGAATGATTTGAGAATTATATAGTTTTGGAAAAAGGACAACGTGCATACCGTGTGACAACCCGTCAGGTCAGACAAAGCTGTGGGAATCGATCCCACAACCAAAGTGCAACTGGTATTTATCGCCTACCACTGGACTATGTGAAGTCCCTAGTTAGTTTGTCTGATTCCTTTTAGTTAGATGATTTAATGAATTAAGAGTAATTTTATTTTGGGTTATATATGGAAATATATTAACCTATCATGGAGGATATGTGATTAGGTAAATTACTTTTCAATACGAGACTTTAAGAGCAACTAATGTTGTTTGGAGATAAATGTTATGATTTAACTTGGAAGACTATGTGATTAAATACTTCAAATATTTGGGTTTTAACCTTAGATTTGTTTACTTTGAATAATTTTATTGACAAATTGTTTATCGAATGGTCCTCGTTGAACTTTTGGTTTTGTTGGACAAATTTTGGAGATTAAGCATAGATTTTCTTTTTATAAAGGGTTATCCTTTTCTGGATTATCTTATCTTATACTAACCTTTTTGGTTTTTGTTTTGGTTGAAGTCTAAAGACATGGGAAGTATAGAGTTCTCTTTTGTGGATTTGGTGACTCTCTAGAAGTTGATTATAGTACTCTTAATGCGAACAAGTCTCCATAAATACTCATCTTTTGGAAAAAAATATGAGTTTGATTAAGGAATCTAGTAAATGTTGAAAGTCAACTTGATAAGTTATTATGTTTCCTTATGAATAAATTCCTCAAGAAAAAGTAACTTAAAACAAAAATTTTGTCTATTAACGTTTCCTACTGGGGAACCGAATACCGTTTAACCCATCAAAAGTTTGTGATTTTCTTGTGGTTAACTTTCTCCTACACATGTTTTCTAACACTCTCAATTAGAACATGACCCTTTGTTTTTTCCTACATGTCAATATTTTCATACTTGGAATCATAGTATGGGTTAACTCGGGTGACCTTTGTACTTATCTTTCATTATTTTAAAGTGATTGTTTTACCAACTCTTGTTCCGATGTGGGACTTTCAAGGATGTTTCCAAGCTCAATTTTAAAAATTGCAAGGACGCAATTCCCAGAAGGGGGGAAGGATGTAACACCCCAGGTAAATAAAGAATATGAAATTTTCATATTTATCCATATTTGTGAATAAAATATTAATATGACTTTAAAGGGGACGCTATGCACGATGGCGTACCCATCACACAACAATGAGTTTCTTGGGAATCTTACGTTGCACTCTAATAATAAAATAATATTATTTTAAATGGTAGTTAACATGTAGCCATTGTATTGGCGGTAATGGATACAAATAACTAAAATATGATTATATTTGTTTCTAAATGTTTTTACATTTATCCAATAAAAGATAAAGGCTTAAAATACAGAAAGAATTCAATTTTAGGCGTATATGCCCTAGTTTTCACTAAAGGTTCACTTATCGCCTTTTGATGGCGAACCGTCATTAAATATAGTTTTGTTCACTCTTATAAATTCTATTGGACCAAATAAAACTCTTCTTAAGAATTGGGACATCAAAATTTACTTTGTGTAAATTTTTGGTATCATTCCGATAAAGTTCTTTTTTTAATGAATAGTGTAAAATGTTGTATTTTAATTCAAAACCACTTTTTAATCTAATTTATTTTTATGTTTAGATTATCTTTTGAATTGATTTTAAAGTGAAATTAGAATATATTTTTACCATTAAATCCAATAGTTGTCTTTGAAATTAATTTTACTTTGAAATCAGACTTAAACTAGTGTCAATCTTTTGATATTTATTGTTTCATAAAAACACGCTATTTGCTCTGACAATGGGAATTAATTATTAAATTAATTAATGTGACTTATATGTTTTGAATTTTGTAAAATAGACTTCATTTTTGAATTTGGAATATCAGATATAGCATAGGGTGAATTTTTGGGATTTTTTCTGAAAAACTTCAATTTTTGATGAATAGTGAAACCACTAAGTGGTACTTATAAAAACTGATTTTTCCGTTTAAATGAAATTTTTCAATATTTGTGTTTTGAATTACAAAAATCCGACATACATGGTTTTCATTAATACATAAAATGTGGTTCAATGGGATAAAATATTTTTTGGTGAATAGTAACTTATTAAGTTTTTAATCGCGATTAGAGGTAATTAGTGTAGTTTATGGTAAGAATAATGTTTTAATAAAATGAAATTACCTAGACACATGTCCTACCCTCATTTGATGTGTCATGGCCGACCAAGACAATCCATGGGTCAACTTGGGGACCCCATGGAGCCACTTTGGTTGGGAAATGACATAAATATCTTTTTATTTAATGTTAAAGTAAAAATGACACAAACATGAGATGTTTTACTAAAACAATTTTTACATGGGGTTATACAAGTCATATTTTTGACTATAAATAGTCATTAGAAATCTAAAAGTATTTCATACATCATATTATTTTTTTGATAATTTTTAGACATTAAATAAATTAAATTATTTATGACATCATGATGATGCAGCGATGACCTCATTATTTAACGATTTAAATAAAATGGAAATATAATGTAATACCTAAGACCTACACATGTCCAAAACCTATTGGATGAGTGGATTTAGAACCCTTATAACCTCATCCTCGAAATAAATCAATGTGGGACCCTTAAAATCCGAAACTCTTTTGAAAATAAAGTAACATTTTGTAACTTTACAAGAGTGCCCCTCCTCTCCTCTTATAAAGGGCCCCCACATCTACCTCCTTACCCACACTCCCAAAGCCTTTGGCTCGGCCAACACCTGCCCATTTTGTCTCTCCACTTCCCTGTGTTACTCCTTGAAGCCTCAATTTGGGCAGAATCCTTTCCAAAGAAGCCTTTGAGCTCAAATCAAAGGAAGTTACCCGATTTTAAGGTAATGTCTTCACTTGAGTCCTTTTGTTTTATTTTACTTCTCCAACCCCCTAAACTCTTTTTATTATTTTCTTTTGTAACAACTCAAGTATCTTAAATATACTAGGATGTTGTTATAAGAAGTATTCAAACTACACTTACACACACCTACATCTAATGGTTAAAGAAAATACTGTTTCCGTGGATGGAGAATTTCTGCCTCCCGAAACGATGATTGTTCAACATTCTTCTAAAACCTTAAAAGGTTGCCATTAATATGACACTATATTTATATATGATATATAATATGTTTATGTTTTACTTAATCTTCTGTATTTTTCATTTATGGAATAACTTTATTGTTTCCATTATGGGTAAACGTGATATCTTCATTTAAGGAAGGGCGGACTACCACCCCCTCAAAGTGATTTGATTCGTTAATACCATATGTGGTACGTATAAAGGATATTTTTAATGATATTATATATGATACCATCCTGGAATTAAAATACTATTATGTATCATTATGTTTTAATTCCATTAAATATGAAATAGAAATGGAAGTAGCGTTCATGCATACGTACGACTTACCGTCTCCATGAACGGTGGATTTCATTTCTTAACTCTAAATGTCATGTAATATTATAAATTCATGACTATAGTGGATATATATGATATATATGATATATAAATCATGAATACAATTCTGGATATAACAAACATGTGGCCACACGAATAACATGTAATTGTAAGAAGTCCACTTCCGACTTAAGAACCAAATATCAGCAAAACAAATATTATTAACTTAAATCATTACATAATGTTTATGACATGGTAATAAGTGATATAAAAGGAATAATGAACTTGAAAAAGGTTCTTAAGGAAGTATAAATTAACTCAAGTTTATTATTCAGGAGATTAAATAACGATCGAGTCAAGTCGGACCTGAGGTAAGGGATCCTACTCCTCTCTTTCTTTTTAAGTACACTCTTTTATGTCATTCATTTTAAGCTCATATTTCCTGTGATTGGGATGTTATTTTATATTACTCTTACTGTAATTTTTATTTTCATATGATGAGAGACCCTATTTTCTCATATCAATCCATTTTGGAAGTTTTAAGTGGCGTCGTTAGGCTGCCGAGTTTTCGTAAGGGATTTTTCATCTCAGTTTTATTCCCGTGAGATTTATGCTATATTTGCCACAATTTCCATTGAGTGGTGTATGTACTTCCCATTATTATACACTTTGTGTAGTATAATTTCATTTATGGGTATTCACATCTTCATTGTATGACCCTTCTTCCATGGGGTGTACGTTTCGAATGTTACCCAACTCGGTAAGGGGACCTTTCACCCTCCTCTTTTTAAAATACTTCTTTTGTTATGTCTTTTAATTCACATACTATTATGTTGGGATATGTTCTGTTATATCCTTATTGATGTAAATTTTATGTCCAAGTTATGAGATTCCCTTTTTATATCTCATCAACTCATTTTCTGAATTCTGAAGTGATGCCGTTAGGCTGTCGAATTTTACCAATGGGATCTTTTTAACCCAATTTCGATTTCTTTGGGTTCAACATATAGTTATTGAATATGTCATCTTTTGAATATGTGTGAATGACCTTTTACTGTTTTAAACTTAATATCCACTTATATTGGGTGTATTTATATTTGTCACACATAATTTTGAGATTGAATTATCCTTAATTTAAGAATACCTTCTTTATAAGGGAATTCATCACATTTGACATTTCTACTGAGACATCATCATTGTTATGCACCAATTCACTCTTATATGGTGTATATACTATCCTTTGGAATATTATATCATGAATCCATGATATTATAATGTTCTGACTGAATGTTATTCCTCAATTATTGTATTCAAGTGTCTCTAATTTTGGTAGAACCCCTTTAACCAAAATATCTCTTTAAATGTTTTAATTATTTGTTCTTATTAATATCCATGTTTTCAAAGTGGATTTAAGGATTTATTTATATGGATATTAAGGGCTTAATATTTTAAAATCTTCAAGGTGGTGTGGGACACTTTGATTCAAAAATCTCCTTATTAAATGTTTTAAATGGTTTTGGAATTGGTTTCATTATGAATGGATTCATTATTTAAATATCCTAAAATGTTATATTGTGATTGAAATGTGGAAATGTTATGTTTACTTTATGCATGTTTTATGTGATACGTTTATGTTATGGTTCTTGGGCATTGTTATGAAAACGGGTTGTTCTGTGATAAACTAAAGGGCGGGTGAGCCCGATACAGCTCTCCAATGCATTGGGTAATGCGAAGGATTGAAACGTTAAGGTTTCTCCGAAGAGATTTAGGGAATATACTGTGGTGGGTATTATAAACGTAACCAAGAGGGTTAATCCCTACGTAAGAATGTTATGAATGCCTCAAGATACCTTTTTTGTCTTATGATTTCTATGATTTATTCATGATTTGATATGCCTATGTTTTATGGGTAAAGTATGATTTCATTCTAATGTATATATGAACTCATGTTTCCTTTCCATATTTTTATAACTCTTACTGAGCTTTTTATGCTCATCCCAAGTTTTTGAAATTTTTTTCACAGGTCAAGGGAAAGGTACATGATGTGATGATAGTGTCAAGGATGTGTCAAGAAAGAATCCGTGTTTTATTTTAAATATGTTTCTATTGATTGGGAGAATGAATATTGTCATTTATGTAACCACTTTGTTTAAATGTGGAATGTAATGCAAGTTTCATGATCTAATTCTCTAAAACTCTAAACCTGAAAAGATCCTCAATGTGTAATCTTGTAATAACTCATTATTAAGTAAGGTTTACGGCTGGGGCATTATAGTTGGTATCAGAGGTCGGTTTAGATAACTTTAGAGGTTAGGGTATTCTTTAAGCATAAGTGACATTACCATAATGGTTAGGATTTCAGAAAGAGTCCTAGTTTTAGATAAAGTGAATTAGTAAGTATATATTAGTGTTTATCTTCCTCATTAGTACATGATGGTTTTGTTGATATACTCACACAGACCTTTTTAGTTTTAGTAAATGGCTGGATCTAGTAGGCACCAAAGTAACAGTGTTTGTGAAGGAAACTGTGACAGTTTTTTGAGCAAGAAACTGAATGATATGGGAGCTGCAATGAGAACTCTTGTGATTATACTCAACCAACTATCTGGAGTCATGATTTACCACAAAAACCTTGGTGATTTCTCTAAGGCATCATATATGCGAGAAACAAATCCCTAAGGAACTACAGGTAATAATCATAAAGGTAAGTGTGTTCAAAAACTTATGTGTCAAAAATGTGGAAAGAAACACCTAGGAAAATGTTTCAAAGGGACAGAAATATGCTATAGATGTAGAACTGAAGGTCATAAAGAAAGAAACTTCCATAGAAAAAGGAATAATCCAGTTGACTCGAGGAAAGGGAAAGAAGTTCATTCTGAGGGATCAATTGAATGTTTTAAATGTGGTGTGCATGGTCATTATGAAAACACATGTCCTATGAATAAGTTTCATGAATGGGATCACCAAGATCGTACAAATTTTCGTTTACCAATAACTAATTCCATTCCGATTGAGGATGAAGAAACTGAAAATGACCAATCAAAGGTATGGATTATTTCATAACTATTGTTTTCCTATTTTAGAATCTTAGGATATGATTCATGATTTTGTTTGTAGGAAAGAAGTATTTCAGAATAAGTTGGAAAGGAATGGTTAATGGATCATGAGAAGGTTGAATGAGTTAGATGTAAACATATAAGGGATTCAAGAGTTATGGTGATATTCTTAAGATTATTAAGTCTGTTATAATGATGGGGTTACATTAGAAGACTTTTTATAGTATGTGTAACCCTGATGTTTAATATATGAAAATTTTATTCAAGGAATAGTTATCTGTTCTTTTATGGACACAGTTATAAAGAACCATTTGGGTTTATATGATCCTTACTTTTGAGGTAATTATGGGTTACTATATGTTATGATTGAAGTGAAAGGCATGAGATAAAATTGAGGTTAAATTATGTTATGGTTATTTTTGATGATTTTATCCCTTTTTGGGGAATGCTATGAGAATTATGTAGTTCTGGAAAAAGGACAACACGAAGACCGTGTAACAACCTGTCACGTCGGACAAAGCTGCGAGAATCGAACCCACAACCAAAGTGCAACTGTTATTTATCGCCTACCACTGGACTACGTCAAGTCCCTGGTTAGTTTTTCTGATTCCTTTTAGTTATATGACTCATGAATTAAGAGTAATTTGATTTTGGGTTATCTATGGAAATATATTAAACTATCATGGAGGATATGCGATTAGGTTAATTACTTTTCAATACGAGACTTTAAGAGCAACTGATGTTGTTTGGAGATAAATGTTACGATTTTACTTGGAAGACTATGGGAGTAAATCCTTCAAATATTTGGGTTTTAACCTTAGTTTGGTTTATTTTGAATAATTTTATGAACAAATTGTTTATCTAATGTTCCTCATTGAACTTTGGGTTTTGTTGGACAAATTTTGGAGATTAAGCATAGATTTTCTTTTTATAAAGTGTTATCCTTTTCTGGATTATCTGATCTTGTACTCACCTTTTTGGTTTTGGTTTTGGTTGAAGTCTAAATACATGGGAAGTATATAGTTCTCTTTTTTGGATTAGGTGACTCTCTAGAAGTTGATTATAGTACGCTTAATGAGAACTAGTCTCCCTAAATACTCGTCTTTTGGAAAAAAATATGAGTTTGATTTAGGAATCAAGTAAAAGTTGAAAGTAAAATTGATAAGTGATTATGTTTCCATATGAATAAATTCCTCAATTAAAAGTAACTTAATACAAAAATGTTGTCTATTAACTTTTCCTACTGGGGAACCGAATACCATTTTACCCATCACAAGTTTGTGATTTTCATGTCGTTAAATTTCTCCTAAACATGTTTTCTATCACTCTCCATCAAAACATGACCCTTTGTTTTTTCTTCGAGGTCAATATTTTCATATTTGGAATCCTAGTATGGGTTAACTCGGGTGACCTTTGTACTTATCTTTCATTATTTTAAAGTGATTGTTTTACCGACTCTTGTTCCGATGTGGGACTTTCAAGGATGTTTCCAAGCTCAATTTTAAAAATTGCAACGCAATTCCCAAAAGGGGGGAAGGATGTAACACCCCAGGTAAATAAAGAATATGAAATTTTCATATTTATTCATATTTGTGAATAAAATATTAATATGACTTTAAAGGGGACGCTATGCTCTATGGTGTACCCATCACGCAACAACGAGTTTCTTGGTAATCTTACGTTGAACTCTAATAATAAAATAATATTATTTTAAATGGTAGTTAACATGTAGCCGTTGTATTGGCGGTAATGGATAAAAATAACTAAAATATGATTATATATGTTTCTAAATGTTTTTACATTTTTCCAATAAAATATAAAGGCTTAAAATATGGAAAGAATTCAATTTTAGGCGTATATGCCCTAGTTTTCACTAAAGGTTCACTTTTCGCCTTTTGATGGAGAACCGTCATTAAATATAGTGGTTTTCACTCTTATACATTCTATTAGACTAAATAAAACTATTTTTAAGAATTGGGACATCAAAATTTACTTTGTGTAAATTTTTGGTATCTTTCCGATAAAGTTCTTTTTTTAATGAATAGTGTAAAATGTTGTATTTTAATTCAAAACCACTTTTTAATCTAATTTATTTATATTATTATATTATATATTGAATTGGTTTTAAAGTTAAATTAGAATATATTTTTACCATTAAATCCAATAGTGGTCGTTGGAATTAATTTCACTTTGAAATCAGACTTAAACTAGTGTCAATCTTTTGATACATATTGTTTCATAAAAACACGCTATTTGCTCTGACAGCGGGAATTAATTATTAAATTAATTAATGTTACTTATATGTTTTGAATTTTGTAAAATAGAATTCATTTTTTAATTAGGAATATCAAATATAACTTAGGGTGAATTTTTGGGATTTTTCTGAAAACTTCAATTTTTGATGAATAGTGAAACCACTAAGTGGTACTTATAAAAACTGATTTTTCCGTTTAAATGAAATTTTGCCAACTTTGTGTTTTGAATTCCAAAAATCCTACATACATGGTTTTCATTAAGAAGTAAAATGTGGTTCAATGGGATAAAAATAATTTTTTTGTGAATAGTAACTTATTAAGTTTTTAATCGCGATTAGAGGTAATTAGTGTAGTTTATGGTAAGAATAATTCTTTAATAAAATTAAATGACCTAGACACATGTCTTACCCTCATTTGACGTGTCATGGCCGACCAAGAAAATCCATGGGTCAACTTGGGGACCCCATGGAGCCACTTTGGTTGGGAAATGACATAAATATCTTTTTATTTAATGTTAAAGTAAAAATGACACAAACATGAGATGTTTTATTAAAAAAAAATTTACATGGGGTTATAGAAGTCATATGTTTGACTATAAATAGTCATTGGAAAGATAAAAAGATTTCCTACATCATAGTATTTGTTTTATAATTTTTAGACATTAAATAAATTAAATTATTTATGACATCATGATAATGCAGCGATGACCTCATTATTTAATGATTAAAATAAAATGGAATGATAATGTAATATCTAAGACCTACACATGTCCAAAACCTATTGTATGAGTGCATTTCTCAACCTTATCACCTCATAATCGAAATAAATCAATGTGGGACCTATAAAATCCGAAACTCTTTTGAAAATAATGTAACATTTTGTAACTTTACAAGAGTGCCTCTCCTCTCCTCTTATAAAGGGCCCCCACCTCTACCTCTTTACCCAAACTCCCAAAGTCTTTGGCTCGGCCAAACCCTGCCCATTTTGTCTCTCCATTTCCCTCTATTACTCCTTGAAGCCTCAATTTGGGCGGAATCCTTTCCAAAAAGGCCTTTCAACTCAAATCAAAGGAAGTTACCCGATTTTAAGTTAATGTCTTCACTTGAGTCCTTTTGTTTTATTTTACATCTCCAACCCCCTAAACTCTTTTTATTATTTTCTTTTGTAAAAACTCCAGTATCTTAAATATACTAGGATTTTTTTATAAGAAGTATTCGAGCTACACTTACACACACCTTCATCTAATGGTTAAAGAAAATACTGTTTCTGTGGATGGAGAATTTCTACCTCCCGAAACGATGATTGTTCAACATTCTTCTAACAACTTAAAAGGTGGACATTAATATGACACTATATTTATATATGATATCTAATATGTTTATGTTTTACTTAAGCTTCTCTATTTTTCATTTATGGAATACCTTTATGGTTTCCATTATGGGTAAACGTGATATCTTCATTTATGGAAGTGCGGACTACCGCCCCCTCAAAGTGATTTGATTCGTTAATACCATATGTGGTACGTATAAAGGATATATTTAATGATATAATATATGATACCATACTGGAATTAAAATACTACTATGTATAATTATGTTTTAATTCCATTAAATATGAAATATAAATGGAAGTAGCGTTCATGCGTACGTACGGCTTACCGTCTCTATGAACGGTGCATTTCATTTCTTAACTCTAAATGTTATGTAATATTATAAATGCATGAATATACTGGATATATATTATTTATATGATATCTACATCATGAATACAATTCTGTATATAATGAACATTTGGTCACACGAACAACATGTAATTGTAAGAAGTCCACTTCCGACATAAGAACCAAATATCGGAAAAACAAATATTATTAACTTAAAGGATTACATAACGTTTATGACATGGTAATAAGTGATATAAAAGGAATAATGAACATGAAAAAGGTTCTTAAGGAAGTATAAATTAACTCAAGTTTATTATTCATGAGATTAAAGAATGATCGAGTCAAGTCGGACCTGAGGTAAGGGATCCTACTCCTCTCTTTCTTTTTAAGTACACTCTTTTATGTCATTCATTTTAAGCCCATATTTCTTGTGATTGGGATGTTATTTTATATTACCCTTACTGTAATTTTTATGTTCATATGATGAGAGACCCTATTTTCTCTTATCAATCCATTTTGGAAGTTTTAAGTGGCGCCGTTAGGCTGCCGAGTTTTCGTAAGGGATTTTTCATCTCACTTTTATTCCCATGAGATTTATGCTACATTTTCCACAATTTCCTTTGTGTGGTGTATGTAATTCCCATTATTATAAACTTTGTGTAGTATAATTTCATTTATGGGTATTCACATCTTCATTGTATGACCCTTCTTCCATGGGGTGTACGTTTCGAAAGTTACCCAACTCTGGAAGGGGACCTTTCACCCTCCTCTTCTTAAAAGACTTATTTTGTTATGTCTTTTAATTCACATACTATTATGTTGGGATATGTTCTTTTATATCCTTATTGATGTAAATTTTATGTCCAAGTGATTATATGCCCTTTTTATCTCTCATCAACTCATTTTCTAAATTTTGAAGTGATGTCGTTAGGCTGTCGAATTTTACCAATGGGAACTTTTTAACCCAATTTCGATTTCTTTGGGTTCAACATATAGTTATTGAATATGTCATCTTTTGAATATGTGTGAATGAAAATTTATTGTTTTAAACTGAATATCCACTTATATTGGGTGTATTTATATTTGTCACACATAATATTGAGATTGAATTATCCTTAATTTAAGGATACTTTTTTATAAGGGAATTCATCACATTTGACATTTCTACTGAGACATCATTATTGTTATGCACCAATTCACAACTATATGGTTTATATACTGTCCTTTGGAATATTATATCATGAATCCATGATATTATAAAGTTCTGACTAAATGTTATTCCTCAATTATTGTATTCAAGTGTCTCTAATTTTGGTAGAACCCCTTTAACCAAAATTTCGCTTTAAAAGTTTTTATTATTTGTTCTTATTAATATCCAGGTTTTCAAAGTGGTTTTAAGGATTTATTTATATGGATATTAATGGTTTAATATTTTGAAATCATCAAGGTGGTATGGGAAACTTTGATTCAAAAATCTCTTTATTAAATGTTTTAAATGGTTTTGGAAATGGTTTCTTTTTAAATGGATTCATTATTTCAATATCCTAAAATGTTATATTGTGATTGAAATGTGGAAATGTTATGTTTACTTTAAGCATGTTTTATGTGATACGTTTATGTTATGGTTCTTGAGAATTTTTATGAAAACGGGTGGTTCCGTGATAAACTAAGGGCGGGTGAGCCCGATATAGCCCTCCAATGCATTGGGTAATGCAAAGGAGTGAAACGTTAAGGTTTCTCCGAAGAGATTTATGGAATATACTGTGGTGGGTATTCCAAACATAACCAAGAGGGTTACTCCCTACGTAAGAATGTTATGAATGCCTCAAGATACCTCTTATGTCTTATGATTTCTATGATTTATTCATGATTTGATATGATTATGTTTTATGGGTAATGAATGATTTCATTCTAATGTATATATGAACTCATGTTTCCTTTCCATATTTTTATAACTCTTACTGAGCTTTTTATGGTCATCCCATGTTTTTGAAACGTTTTTCACAGGTCAAGGGAAAGGTAAATTATGTGATGATAGTGTCAAGGATGTTTTAAGAAAGAATCCGTGTTTTATTTTAAATATGTTTCTGTTGATGGGAAGAATGAATACTGTCTTTTATGTAACCACTTTGTTTAAATGTGGAATGTAATGCAAGTTTCATGATCTAATTCTCTAAAACTCTAAACCTGAAAATATCCTCAACGTGTAATCTTGTAATAACTCAAGATTAAGTAAGGTTTAAGGCTAGGGCCTTATAGTTGGTATCAGAGGTCGGTTTAGATAACATTAGAGGTTAGGGTATTCTTTAAGCATAAGTGACATTACCATAATGGTTAGGATTTCAGAAAGAGTCCTAGTTTTAGATAAAGTGAATTAGTAAGTATATCTTAGTGCTTATCTTCCTCATTAGTGCATGATGGTTTTGTTGAAATACTCACACTCACCTTTTTGGTTTTAGTAAATGGCTGGATCTAGTAGGCACCAAAGTAACAGTGGATGTGAAGGTAACTGTGACAGTTTTTTTTAGCAAGCAACTGATTGATATGGGATCTGTAATGAGAACTCTTGTGATTATCCTCAACCAACTATCTGGAGTCATGACTGACCACCTAAACCTCGGTGATTTCTCTAAGGCATCATATATTTGAGAAAAAAATCCCTACGGAACTACAGGTAATAATCATAAAGGTAAGTGTGTTCAAAAACTTATGTGTCAAAAATGTGGAAAGAAACACCTAGGAAAATGTTTCAAAGGGACATAAATATTCTATAGATGTGGAACTGAAGGTCATAAAGCAAGAACCTACCATGGAAAAAGGAAGCATCTAGTTGACTCGAGGAAAGGTAAATAAGTTCTTTCTGAGGGATCAATTGAATGTTTTAAATGTGGTGTGCATGGTCATTATTCAAACACATGTCCTATGAATAATTTTCATCAATGGGATCACCAAGATCGTACAAATTTTCGTTTACCAATACCTAATGCCATTCCGATTGAGGATGAAGAAACTGAAAATGACCAATCAATGGTATGGATTATTTCATAACTATTGTTTTCCTATTTTGGAATCTTAGGATATGATTCATGATTTTGTTTGTAGGAAAGAAGTATTTCAGAATAAGTTGTAAAGGAATGGTTAATGGATCATGAAGAAGGTTGAATGAGTAAGATGTAAACATATAAGGGCTTCAAGAGTTATGGTGAAATTCTTAAGAGTATTAAGTCTGTTTTGATGATGGGGTTACATTAGAAGACTTTTTATAGTATGTGTAACCATGATGTTTAATATATGAAAATTTTATTCAAGGAATAGTTATCTGTTCTTTTGTGGACACAGTTATAAAGAACCATTTGGGTTTATATGATCCTTAATTTTGAGGTAATTATGGGTTACTATATGTTATGATTGAAGTGAAAGGCATGAGATTAAATTGAGGTTAAATTATGTTATGGTTATTTTTGATGAGTTTATCCCTTTTTGGGGAATGATTTGAGAATTATATAGTTTTGGAAAAAGGACAACACGCAGACCGTGTGACAACCCGTTACGTCGGACAAAGATGTGGGAATCGAACCCACAACCAAAGTGAAACTGGTATTTATCGCCTACCACTGGACTACGTGAAGTCCCTGGATAGTTTGTATGATTCCTTTTAGTTAGATGATTTCATGAATTAAGAGTAATTTGATTTTGGGTTATCTATGGAAATATATTAACCTATCATGGAGGAGTTGTGATTAGGTTAATTACTTTTCAATACGAGACTTTAAGAGCAACTGATGTTGTTTGGAGATAAATGTTATGATTTAACAAGGAAGACTATGTGAGTAAATCCTTAAAATATTTGGGTTTCAACCTTAGTTTGGTTTACATTGAAGAATTTTATGGGCAAATTGTTTATCGAATGTTCCTCATTGAACTTTGGGTTTTGTTGGACAAATTTTAGAGATTAAGCATAGATTTTATTTTTATAAAGGGTTATCCTTTTCTGGATTATCTGATCTTGTACTAACCTTTTTTGTTTTGGTTTTGGTTGAAGTCTAAAGACATGGGAAGTATATAGTTCTCTTTTGTGGATTATGTGACTCTCTATAAGTTGATTATAGTACTCTTAATGCGAACAAGTCTCCCTAAATACTCGTCTTTTGGAATCAAATATGAGTTTGATTAAGGAATCTAGTAAAAGTTGAAAGTCAACTTGATAAGTGATTATGTTTCCTTATGAATAAATTCCTCAATAAAAAGTAACTTAAAACAAAAATGATGTCTATTAACTTTTCCTACTGGGGAACCGAATACCGTTTAACCCATCACAAGTTTGTGATTTTCTTGTGTTTAACTTTCTCCTAAACATGTTTTCTATCACTCTCCATCAGAACATGACCCTTTTTTTTCCTCCATGTCAATATTTTCATACTTGGAATCCTAGTATGGGTTAACTCGGGTGACCTTTGTACTTATCTTTCATTATTTTAAAGTGATTGTTTTACCGACTCTTGTTCCGATGTGGGACTTTCAAGGATGTTTCCAAGCTCAATTTTAAAAATTGCGACGCAATTCCCAAAAGGGGGGAAGGATGTAACACCCCAGGTAAATAAAGAATATGACATTTTCATATTTATCCATATTTGTGAATAAAATATTAATATGACTTTAAAGGGGATGCTATGCTCGATGGCGCACCCATCACGCAACAACGAGTTTCTTGGGAATCTTACGTTGCACTCTAATAATAAAATAATATTATTTTAAATGGTAGTTAACATGTAGCCATTTTATTGGAGGGAATGGATAGAAATATCTAAAATATGATTATATATGTTTTTTAATGTTTTTACATTTATCCAATAAAAGATAAAGGCTTAAAATACGGAAAGAATTCAATTTTAGGCGTATATGCCCTAGTTTTCACTAAAGGTTCACTTATCGCCTTTTGATGGAGAACCTTCATTAAATATAGTTTTGTTCACTCTTATACATTCAATTGGACCAAATAAAACTCTTCTTAAGAATTGGGACATCAAAATTTACTTTGTGTAAATTTTTTGTATCTTTCCGATAAAGTTCTTTTTTTAATGAATAGTGTAAAATGTTGTATTTTAATTCAAAACCACTTTTTAATCTAATTTATTTATATGATTAGATTATCTTTTGAATGTTTTAAAGTTAAATTAGAATATATTTTTACCATTAAATCCAATAGTGGTCGTTGGAATTAATTTCACTTTGAAATCAGACTTAAACTACTGTCAATCTTTTGATACTTATTATTTCATAAAAACACGCTATTTGCTCTGACAGAGGGAATTAATTATTAAATTAATTAATGTGACTTATATGTTTTGAAATTTTTAAAATATACTTCATTTTTGAATTCGGAATATCAAATATATCTTAGGGTGAATTTTTGGGATTTTTCTGAAAAACATCAATTTTTGATGAATAGTGAAACCACTATGTGGTACTTATAAAAACTGATTTTTCCATTTAAATGAAATTTTGCCATCTTTGTTTTTTGAATTTCAAAAATCCGACATACATGGTTGTCATTAAAAAGTAAAATGTGGTTCAATGGCATAAAAATAATTTTTTTGGTGAATAGTAAATTATTAAATTTTTAATCGCGATTAGAAGTAATTAGTGTAGTTTATGGTAAGAATAATGTTTTAATAAAATAAAATGACCTAGACACATGTCCTACCCTCATTGGATGTGTCATGGCCGACGAAGACAATCCATGGGTCAACTTGGGGACCCCATGGATCCACTTTGGTTGGGAAATGAGATAAATATCTTTTTATTTAATGTTAAAGTAAAAATGACACAAACATGAGATGTTTTACTAAAACAATTTTTACATGGGGATCTACAAGTCATATGTTTGACTATAAATATTAATTGGAAAGATAAAAAGATTTCCTACATCATAGTATTTGTTTTATAATTTTTAGACATTAAATGATTTAAATTATCTATGACATCATGATGATGCAGCGATGACCTCATTATTTAATAATTTATATAAAATGGAAATATTATTTAATATCTAAGACCTACACATGTCCAAAACATATTGGATGAGTGTATTTCGAACCCTTATTACCTCATCATCGAAATAAATCAATGTGAGAACTTTAAAATCCGAAACTCTTTTGAAAATAAAGTAACATTTTGTAACTTTACAAGAGTGCCCCTCCTCTCCTCTTATAAAGGGCCCCCACCTCTACCTCCTTACCCACGCTCCCAAAGCCTTTGGCTCGGCAAACCCCTGCCCATTTTGTCTCTCCACTTCCCTCTATTGCTCCTTGAAGCCTCAATTGGGGTAGAATCCTTTCCAAAAAAGCCTTTCAGCTCAAATCAAAGGAAGTTACCCGATTTTAAGGTAATGTCTTCACTTGAGTCCTTTTGTTTTATTTTACTTCTCCAACCCCCTAAACTCTTTTTATTATTTTCTTTTCTAAAAACTCCAGTATCTTCAATATATTAGGATTTTGTTATAAGAAGTATTCGAGATACACTTACACACACCAACATCTAATGGTTAAAGAAAATATTGTTTCTGTGGATGGAGAATTTCTGCCTCCCGAAACGATGATTGTTCAACATTCTTCTAACACCTTCAAAGGTGGACATTAATATGACACTATATTTATATATGATATATAATATGTTTATGTTTTACTTAAGCTTCTTTATTTTTCATTTATGGCATACCTTTATGGTTTCCATTATGTGTAAACGAAATATTTTCATTTAAGGAAGTGCGGACTACCGCCCCTCAATGTGATTTGATTCGTTAATACCATATGTGGTACATATAAAGGATATATTTAATGATATTATATATGATACCATACTGGAATTAAAATACTATTATGTATCATTATGTTTTAATTCCATTAAATATGAAATAGAAATGGAAGTAGCATTCATGCATACGTACGACTTACCGTCTCCATGAACGGTGCATTTCATTTCTTAACTCTAAATGTTATGTAATATTATAAATGCATGAATATACTGGATATATATTATATATATGATATCTAAATCATTAATACAATTCTGGATATAATGAACATTTGGCCACACGAACAACATGTAATTGTAAGAAGTCCACTTCTGACTTAATAACCAAATATCGGCAAAACAAATATTATTAACTTAAATCATTACATAATGTTTATGACAAGGTAATAAGTGATATAAAAGGAATAATGAACTTGAAAAAGGATCTTAAGGATGTATAAATTAACTCAAGTTTATTATTCATGAGATTACAGAACGATCGAGTCAAGTCGGACCTGAGGTAAGGGATCCTACTCCTCTCTTTCTTTTGAAGTACACTCTTTTATGTCTTTCATTTTAAGCCCATATTTCTTGTGATTGGGATGTTATTTTATATTAATCTTACTTTAATTTTTATTTTCATATGATGAGAGACCCTATTTCCTCTTATCAATCCATTTTGGAAGTTTTAAGTGGCGCCGTTAGGCTGCCGAGTTTTCGTAAGGGATTTTTCATCTCACTTTTTTTCCCATGAGATTTATGATACATTTGCCACAATTTCCTTTGATTGGGGTATGTACTGCCCATTATTATACACTTTGTGTAGTATAATTTCATTTATGGGTATTCACATCTTCATTGTATGACCCTTCTTTCATGGGATGTACATTTCGAAAGTTACCCAACTCTGTAAGGGGACCTTTCACCCTCCTCTTTTTAAAAGACTTCTTTTGTTATGTCTTTTAATTCACATACTATTATGTTGGAATATGTTATTTTATATCCTTATTGATGTAAATTTTATGTCCAAGTGATGATATGCCCTTTTTATCTCTCATCAACTCATTTTCTAAATTTTGAAGTGATGTCGTTAGGCTGTCGAATTTTACCAATGGGAACTTTTTAACACAATTTCGATTTCTTTGGGTTCAACATATAGTTATTGAATATGTCATCTTTTGAATATGTGTGAATGAAAATTTATTGTTTTAAAATTAATATCCACTTATATTTGGTGTATTTATATTTGTCACACATAATTTTGAGATTGAATTATCCTTAATTTAAGGATACCTTCTTTATAAGGGAATTCATCACATTTGACATTTCTACTGAGACTTCATTATTGTTATGCACCAATTCACTATTATATGGTGTATATACTGTCCTTTGAATATTATATCATGAATCAATGATATTATAAATTTCTGACTAAATCTTATTCCTCAATTATTGTATTCAAGTGTCTCTAATTTTGGTAGAACCCCTTTAACCAAAATATCGCTTTAAAAGTTTTTATTATTTGTTCTTATTAATATCCATGTTTTCAAAGTGGTTTTAAGGATTTATTTATATGGATATTAATGTTTTAATATTTTAAAATCATCAAGGTGGTATGGGACACTTTGATTCAAAAATCTCTTTATTAAATGTTTTAAATGGTTTTGGAAATGGATTCTTTTTAAATGGATTCATTATTTCAATATCCTAAAATGTTATATTGTGATTGAAATGTGGAAACGTTATGTTTAATTTAAGCATGTTTTATGTGATACATTTATGTTATGGTTCTTGAGCATTTTTAGGAAAACAGGTGGTTCCGTGATAAACTAAGGGCGGGTGAGCCCGATATAGCCCTCCAATGCATTGGGTAACACGAAGGAGTGAAACATAAAGGTTTCTCCAAAGAGATTTATGGAATATACTGTGGTGGGTATTCCAAACATAACCAATAGGGTTACTCCTTACGTAAGAATGTTATGAATGCCTCAAGATACCTTTTATGTCTTATGATTTCTATGATTTATTCATGATTTGATATGCTTATATTTTATGGGTAATGTATGATTTCATTCTAATGTATATATAAACTCATGTTTCCTTTCCATATTTTTATAACTCTTACTGAGATTTTTATGCTCATCCCATGTTTTTGAAACGTTTTTCACAGGTCAAGGGAAAGGTACATGATGTGATGATAGTGTCAAGGATGGGTCAAGAATGAATCCGTGTTTTATTTTAAATATGTTTCTGTTGGTGGGAAGAATGAATACTCTCTTTTATGTAACCACTTTGTTTAAATGTGGAATGTAATGCAAGTTTCATGATCTAATTCTCTAAACCTCTAAACCTGAAAATATCCTAAATGTGTAATCTTGTAATAACTCAAGATTAAGTAAGGTTTAAGGCTGGGGCCTTATAGTTGGTATCAGAGGTCGGTTTAGATAACTTTAGAGGTTAGGGAATTCTTTATGCATAAGTGACATTACCATAATGGTTAGGATATCAGAAAGAGTCCTAGTTTTAGATAAAGTGAATTAGTAAGTATATATTAGTGTTTATCTTCCTCATTAGTACATGATGGTTTTGTTGAAATACTCACACTCACCTTTTTGGTTTTAGTAAATGGCTGGATCTAGTAGGCACCAAAGTAACAGTGGATGTGAAGGTAACTGTGACAGTTTTTTTTAGCAAGAAACTGAATGATATGGGAGCTGTAATGAGAACTCTTGTGATTATCCTCACCCAACTATCTGGAGTCATGACTGACCACCTAAACCTTGGTGATTTCTCTAAGGCATCATATATTTGAGAAAAAAATCCCTACGGAACTACAGGTAATAATCATTAAGGTAAGTGTGTTCAAAAACTTATGTGTCAAAAATGTGGAAAGAAACACCTAGGAAAATGTTTCAAAGGAACATAAATATGCTATTGATGTGGAACTGAAGGTCATAAAGAAAGAACCTCCCATGGAAAAAGGAAGCATCCAGTTGAATCGAGGAAAGGGAAAGAAGTTCTTTCTGAGGGATCAATTGAATGTTTTAAATGTGATGTGCATGGTCATTATGAAAACACATGTCCTATGAATAAGTTTCGTTAATGGTATCACCAAGATCGTACAAATTTTCGTTTACCAATACCTAATGCCATTCCGATTGAGGCTGAAGAAACTGAAAATGACCAATCAAAGGTATGGATTATTTCATAACTATTGTTTTCCTATTTTGGAATCTTAGGATATGATTCATGATTTTGTTTGTAGGAAAGAAGTATTTCAAAATAAGTTGGAAAGGAATGGTTAATGGATCATGAAGATGGTTGAATGAGTAAGATGTAAACATATAAGGGCTTCAAGAGTTATGGTGAAATTATTAAGAGTATTAAGTCTGTTTTGATGATGGGGTTACATTAGAAGGCTTTTTATAGTATGTGTAACCATGATGTTTAATATATGAAAATTTTAATCAAGGAATAGTTATCTGTTCTTTTGTGGACACAGTTATAAAGAACCATTTGGGTTAATATGATCCTTAAATTTGAGGTAATTATGGGTTACTATATGTTATGATTGAAGTGAAAGGCATGAGGTTAAATTGAGGTTAAATTATGTTATGGTTATTTTTGATGATTTTATCCCTTTTTGGGGAATGATTTGAGAATTATATAGTTTTGGAAAAAGGACAACACACAGACCGTGTGACAACCCGTTACGTCGGACAAAGCTGTGGGAATCGAACCCACAACCAAAGTGCAACTGGTATTTATCGCCTACCACTGGACTACGTGAAGTCCCTGGTTAGTTTGTATGATTCCTTTTAGTTAGATGATTTCATGAATTAAGAGTAATTTGATTTTGGGTTATCTATGGAAATATATTAACCTATCATGGAGGATATGTGATTAGGTTAATTACTTTTCAATATGAGACTTTAATAGCAACTGATGTTGTTTGGAGATAAATGTTATGATTTAACATTGAAGACTATGTGAGTAAATCCTTAAAATATTTGAGTTTCAACATTTGTTTGGTTTACTTTGAATAATTTTATGGACAAATTGTTTATCGAATGGTCCTCGTTGAACTTTGTGTTTTGTTGGACAAATTTTAGAGATTAAACATAGATTTTATTTTTATAAAGGGTTATCCTTTTCTGGATTATCTGATCTTGTACTAACCTTTTTGGTTTTGGTTTTGGTTGAAGTCTAAAGACATGGGAAGTATATAGTTCTCTTTTGTGGATTATGTGACTCTCTATAAGTTGATTATAGTACTCTTAATGCGAACAAGTCTCCATAAATACTCGTCTTTTGGAAAAAAATATGAGTTTGATTAAGGAATCTAGTAAAAGTTGAAAGTCAACTTGATAAGTGATTATGTTTCCTTATGAATAATATCCTCAATAAAAAGTAACATAAAACAAAAATGTTGTCTATTAACTTTTCCTACTGGGGAACCGAATACCGTTTAACCCATTAAAAGTTTGTGATTTTCTTGTGGTTAACTTTCTCCTAAACATGTTTTCTATCACTCTCCATCAGAACATGACCCTTTTTTTCCTCCATGTCAATATTTTCATACTTGGAATCCTAGTATGGGTTTACTCGGGTGACCTTTGTACTTATCTTTCATTATTTTAAAGTGAATGTTTTACCGACTCTTGTTCCGATGTGGGACTTTCAAGGATGTTTCCAAGCTCAATTTTAAAAATTGTGAGGACGCAATTCCCAAAAGGAAGGAAGGATGTAACACCCTAGGTAAATAAAGAATATGACATTATCATATTTATCCATATTTGTGAATAAAATATTAATATTACTTTAAAGGGGACGCTATGCTCGATGGCGTACCCATCATGCAACAACGAGTTTCTTGGGAATCTTACGTTGCACTCTAATAATAAAATAATATTATTTGAAATGGTAGTTAACATGTAGCCGTTGTATTGGTGGGAATGGTTAGAATTATCTAAAATATGATTATATATGTTTTTAAATGTTTTTACATTTATCCAATAAATGATAAAGGCTTAAAATACGGAAAGAATTCAATTTTAGGCGTATATGCCCGAGTTTTCACTAAAGGTTCACTTATCGCCTTTTGATGGAGAACCGTCATTAAATTTAGTTTTGTTCACTCTTATACATTCTATTAGACCAAATAAAACTCTTCTTAATAATTGGGACTTCAAAATTTACTTTGTGTAAATTTTTGGTATCTTTCCGATAAAGTTCTTTTTTAATGAATAGTGTAAAATGTTGTATTTTAATTCAAAACCACTTTTTAATCTAATTTATTTATATGATTAGATTATCTTTTGAATTGGTTTTAAAGTGAAATTAGAATATATTTTTACCATTAAATCCAATAGTGGTCGTTGGAATTAATTTCACTTTGAAATCAGACTTAAACTAGTGTCAATCTTTTGATACTTATTATTTCATAAAAACACGCTATTTTCTCTGACAGCGGGAATTAATTATTAAATTAATTAATGTGACTTATATGTTTTTAAATTTGTAAAATAGACTTCATTTTTGAATTCAGAATATCAAATATAGCTTAGGGTGAATTTTTGGGATTTTTCTGAAAAACATCAATTTTTGATGAATAGTGAAACCACTATGTGGTACTTATAAAAACCGATTTTTCCGTTTAAATGAAATTTTGCCATCTTTGTGTTTTTAATTTCAAAAATCTGAAATACATGGTTGTCATTAAGAAGTAAAATTTGGTTCAATGGCATAAAAATAATTTTTTTGGTGAATAGTAAATTTATAAGTTTTTAATCGCGATTAGAGATAATTAGTGTAGTTTATGGTATGAATAATGTTTTAATAAAATGAAATGACCTAGACACATGTCCTACCCTCATTGGATGTGTCATGGCCGACAAAGGAAATCCCTAGGTCAACTTGGGGACCCCATGGATCCACTTTGGTTGGGAAATGACATAAATATCTTTTTATTTAATGTTAAAGTAAAAATGACACAAACATGAGATGTTTTACTAAAACAATTTTTACATGGGGTTATACAAGTCATATGTTTGAATATAAATAGTCATTGGAAATCTAAAAATATTTCCTACATCATAGTATTTGTTTTATAATTTTTAGACATTAAATAATTTAAATTATTTATGACATCATGATGATGCAGCGATGACCTCATTATTTAATAATTTAAATAAAATGGAAAGATAATGTAATATCTAAGACCTACACATGTCCAAAACCAATTTAATAAGTGTATTTAGAACCCTTATAACCTCATCCTCTAAATACATCAATGTGAGACCATTAAAATCCGAAACGCTTTTGAAAATAATGTAACATTTTGTAACTTTACAAGAGTGCCCCTCCTCTCCTCTTATAAAGGGCCCCCACCTCTACCTCCTTACCCACACTCCCAAAGCCTTTGTCTTGGAAAAACCCTGCCCATTATGTCTCTCCAC
The DNA here is from genome assembly GCA_963277665.1 of Viscum album. Classification (NCBI taxonomy): domain Eukaryota; kingdom Viridiplantae; phylum Streptophyta; class Magnoliopsida; order Santalales; family Viscaceae; genus Viscum; species Viscum album. The sequence goes on along the minus strand of OY728130.1, from coordinate 1,294,515,324 downwards.
TTCCCTCTATTACTCCTTGATGCCTCAATTGGGGTAGAATCCTTTCCAAAAAATCCTTTCAGCTCAAATCAACGGAAGTTACCCGATTTTAAGGTAATGTCTTCACTTGAGTCCTTTTGTTTTATTTTACTTCTCCAACCCCCTAAACTCTTTTTATTATTTTCTTTTCTAACAACTCCAGTATCGTAAATATACTAGGATGTTGTTATAATAAGTATTCGAGATACACTTACACACACCAACATCTAATGGTTAAAGAAAATACTGTTTCCGTGGATGGAGAATTTCTGCCTCCCGAAACGATGATTGTTCAACATTCTTCTAAAACCTTCAAAGGTGGACATTAAGATGACACTATATTTATATATGATATCTAATATGTTTATGTTTTACTTAATATTCTTTATTTTTCATTTATGGCATACCTTTATGGTTTCCATTATGGGTAAACACAATATCTTCATTTAAGGAAGTGCGGACTACCGCCCCCTCAAAGAGATTTGATTCGTTAATACCATATGTGGTACATATAAAGGATATATTTATTTATATTATATATGATACCATACTGGAATTAAAATACTATTATGTATCATTATGTTTTAATTCCATTAAATATGAAATAGAAATGGAAGTAGCGTTTATGCGTACGTACGACTTACCGTCTCCATGAACGGTGCATATCATTTCTTAACTCTAAATGTTATGTAATATTATAAATGAATGAATATACTGGATATATATTATATATATGATATCTAAATCAGGAATACAATTCTGGATATAATGAACATTTGGCCACACGAACAACATGTAATTGTAAGAAGTCCACTTCCGACTTAAGAACCAAATATCGGCAAAACAAATATCATTAACTTAAATCATTACCTAATGTTTATGACATGGTAATAAGTGATATAAAAGGAATAATGAACTTGAAAAAGGTTTTTAAGAAAGTAGAAATTAACTCAAGTTTATTATTCAGGAGATTAAAGAACGATCGAGTCAAGACTGACCTGAGGTAAGGGATCCTACTCCTCTCTTTTTAAGTACACTCTTTTATGTCATTCATTTTAAGCTCATATTTCTTGTGATTGGGATGTTATTTTATATTAATCTTTCTGTAATTTTTATGTTCATTTGATGAGAGACCCTATTTTCTCTTATCAATCCATTTTGGAAGATTTAAGTGGTGCTGTTAGGCTGCCGAGTTTTCGTAAGGGATTTTTAATCTCACTTTTATTTCCGTGAGATTTATGCTACATTTCACACAATTTTCATTGAGTGGTGAATGTACTGCCCCTTATTATACACTTTGTGTAGTATAATTTCATTTATGGGTATTCAAATCTTCATTTTATGACCCTTCTTCCATGGGGTGTACGTTTCGAAAGTTACCCAACTCTGTAAGGGGACCTTTCACTCTCCTCTTTTTAAAAGACTTCTTTTGTTATGCCTTTTAATTCACATACTATTATGTTGGGATATGTTCTTTTATATCCTTATTGATGTAAATTTTATGTCAAAGTGATGAGATTCCCTTTTTATCTCCCATCAACTCATTTTATGAATTTTGAAGTGATGCCGTTAGGTTGTCGAATTTTACCAATGGGAATTTTTTAACCCAATTTTGATTTCTTTGGGTTCAACATATAGTTATTTAATATGTCATCTTTTGAATATGTGTGAATGAAATTTTATTGTTTTAAACATAATATCCACTTATATTGGGTGTATTTATATTTTTCACACATAATTTTGAGATTGAATTATCCTTAATTTAAGGATACCTTCTTTATAAGGGAATTCATCACATTTGACATTTATACTGAGACATCATTATTGTTATGCACCAATTCACTCTTATATGGTGTATATAATATCATTTGGAATATTATATCATGAATCCATGATATTATAAAGTTCTGACTAAATGTTATTCCTCAATTATTGTATTCAATTGTCTCTAATTTTGGTAGAACCCCTTTTAGAAAAATATCGCTTTAAATGTTTTAATTATTTGTTCTTATTAATATCCATGTTTTCAAAGTGGTTTTAAGGATTTATTTATATGGATATTAATGGTTAAATATTTTAAAATCTTCAAGGTGGTATGGGACACTTTGATTCAAAAATCTCTTTATTAAATGTTTTAAATGGTTTTGGAAATGGTTTCTTTTTGAACGGATTCATTATTTCAATATCCTAAAATGTTATATTGTGATTAAAATGTGGAAATGTTATGATTACTTTATGCATGTTTTATGTGATACGTTTATGTTATGGTTCTTGGGCATTGTTATGAAAATGGGTGGTTCCATGATAAACTAAGGGCGGGTGAGCCCGATATAGCTCTCTAATGCATTGGGTAACGTGAAGGAGTGAAACGTTAAGGTTTCTCCGAAGAGATTTAGGGAATATACTGTGGTGGGTATTCCAAACATAACCAAGAGGGTTACTTGCTACGTAAGAATGTTATGAATGCCTCAAGATACATTTTATGTCTTATTATTTCTATGATTTATTCATGATTTGATATGCCTATGTTTTATGGGTAAAGTATGATTTCATTCTAATGTATATATGAACTCATGTTTCCTTTCCATATTTTTATAACTCTTACTGAGCTTTTTATGCTCATCCCAAGTTTTTGAAATGTTTTTCACAGGTCAAGGGAAAGGTACATGATGTGATGATAGTGTCCAGGATGTGTCAAGAAAGAATCCGTGTTTTATTTTAAATATGTTTCTGTTGATGAAAAGAATGAATACTGTCTTTTATGTAACCACTTTATTTAAATGTGGAATGTAATGCAAATTTCATGATCTAATTCTCTAAAATTCTAAACCTGAAAAGATCCTCAATGTGTAATCTTGTAATAACTCAATATTAAGTAAGAGTTAAGGCTCGGGCCTTATAGTTGGTATCAGAGGTCGGTTTAGATAACTTTAGAGGTTAGGGTATTCTTTAAGCATAAGTGACATTACCATAATGGTTAGGATTTCAGAAAGAGTCCTAGTTTTAGATAAAGTGAATTAGTAAGTAGATCTTAGTGTTTATCATCCTCATTAGTACATGATGGTTTTATTGATATACTCACACTGACCTTTTTGGTTTTAGTAAATGGCTAGATCTAGTAGGCACCAAAGTATCAGTGGATGTGAAGGAAACTGTGACAGTTTTTTGAGCATGCAACTGAATGATATGGGAGCTGCAGTGAGAACTCTTGTGATTATCCTCAACCAACTATCTGGAGTCATGATTGACCACCTAAACCTTGGTTATTTCTCTAAGGCGTCATATATACGAGAAACAAATCCCTACGGAACT